>OU342746.1:217745375-219144144 GCA_910589775.1 Avena eriantha
GAGAGGTAGCCTCAGCTCAAACCTCTCCCGCGAGGGAACTAATACTAATGCATATAAACTTCCGGCTAAGCCTTACCCAATTCAAGTATTGTGGTTGTATGGTAAAATTGGAATGGTATCGCATCCGAACCCAATCATCAGTTTTTATAAAGGGCTAAGGCTCATGCCTCAACATTTTCATCATCATAAACCATTTGTGTTTCTCAACACATGTCAAAACATCTCAATAGAATGACTCATCATTCCAAGGTTTTCACAAGTCATTTTCACCAAGTATTCCCATCTAAAGTGATCAAGTTTTTGGTTTAGCTCCAAACTACTAAGTTAAGAGTGTTCACTAATGTGGAATGCTAATCTCAATCTCATGCCATAGAATGACATCTAAAGCTCACTAGATAGGCCAAGTTTTATACTCTTTAGGCTATCTATAAACAAGTAAAGGACTTTGGTAAAGTAAAAGAAAGTAAAGCTTGTAAGTAAAACTTGGGGTAGGTATAAGTCAAATTGTATAACCAAAGCATCCCTACTTCATCTTGCTTAGGTCATCTTGTATAATTCTAGCTTGCTAAGTATAATACTTGCAAGTGTTAGCTTGCCTTGGTTGGTGCTGTGGTTGAAATTTTCTTGCTGCTCTTCTTGGTAGAACTCCTCCTTCCCGAAGACTTGTTCGGTACTATCGTATATAAATACATACGGAATACACAATCACCAAACAATACTTAACAAGTCTATTTAGTACACTAATACACACATTTGATGATCTAGTATCATCACAAACATCACAAGATTTCATGAGCTAGTTTCAATTTTTTTTGTTGAGAAAAGTAATGTCTACTCATTGAAATTAACTAAGATTTAATATTCTCCAATTAAAATATGGGACCATGTGGACACATGTCATCACCACATATTCTAATACATGGGAATGTGATTTAAATGTTGGATCAGATTTTAATAAGTTTAAGCTTAATATTTAAATGATTTAAAGTGACTAGAAATGCCTATATAGCATTATTTTGGTACTAGTCCAAAGGCACAACATGCAAACCTTAATATTATTACATATTCAGATAGGTATATTCAAATGTGATTTTTGAGAGTTGGAATCAACTCAAAAGCTATTATGGTTGATTTTAGAAAAATGATTGAATGTGAAAAAGTCTCTGTCTTCTTATTTTTGCTAGGAGAGATCCCTAACTCTAATTGATTTAAATCCAACGGGCTTGGATAGAGATTTTAATTATCTTTCTAAAAAAATTGAATCATTAAATTTCATGTAGTAGATCTTTCTGAAATGATTTTCAAACTAGTGGACAGAAACAAGATTTAGTTAAAATAGAAAAATCTAAATCTGAATTAGAGGGCCAGCGCGGGAACACTAACGGGCCGGCCCAGTTTCACTCCGCGGCGCAGAGGACAACTGACAGTGGGGTCTCGCAAGTCAGTGGCTCTTTAAACGCGAAGCGGTACGGGACAACGTGGACCGCACGATTAGAACTAGGATCTACAGCTGGGGCTCGTCGTCAACGACGGACAGGTCACCGGCGAGGTGGAACCCTAGCGGCTCGGTGGGGGTACTGTTGGGGCATACCAGGGCCCTAGCGAGTGCGGCGATGGGGGCGATCGAACGAGGAGACGACGGCAGACTCAGGCAAGGTCACGGCAGCTCTAGGGGTGGACGAAATCAACGGGGATTTCTCCTCCTCTGCTGCGGCTAACTCCAGCGCAATTCCGGCGACTGGCTGCTCGAGCGGCTCCGGCGAGAGGTGGGGAATGATTAGTGGTGAGAGGGGAGTGTTGGAGTGTGGCAAATGAGGCTGGGGAATGACTCCTTATATAGGCTCGATGAAGGGACCGAGAGGGCGACGATGAGCTTGTCGGTGATGACAACACAGGGTGCTAGAGGCGTGGGCAGGGTAGGCGGACGGTGGCTTGCCTCCTGGCGGTCAGCTACAGCTTGATGTCGAGAAAGGTTGGCGCTCTGTGCGGCAGAGGCGGTGCTCGACGCGGCGTGTGGTGGCTACTGGTCGCGCAGCGGGAGAAGGGCATGTCTGGCGGGGTGCTGGGGTTATGGCGGAGTGGCGCACGCGAGCTGGGCACAAGGCGCAGTTTGTGCGGGCTTGTCGGGGATGGCGCTCTGGCGTGAGCTGGGCACGGTGCAGAGGCGGTGGACGTGAGCAATGTGGGGTGGTCCAGGGGCTGGCTGTGGTCGTGGGGTGGACAGGGGGTCACGGTAGGGTGTGGTGGAGCTAGTGGCGGTGCTGGATTGGCGCGGCGCGGTCTATGGCACGTTGCCCACGCTCGGCCGGCGGCGACCAAGAACGGGCGGTGCGGCACTGCTGCTCTAGGCCAAATGGTAGCTTAGTTAGGGGCTGGTTAGATCTAGGGGAGACAAGGGGACCAAAATGAGCCCAAATACTTGACAATGCATTGATCAACAAATAGTGTTAGTTAGGCAGAAATTTTGTGTATGCCACCAGTTCGACACAATGGCCGCATGAAACAAAGATTTGAATTTTGAAATGATTTTTGGTGGAGTTGTTGGTCTTATGCTTGAGCACCTCTGGTTGCTAGGATTTTTCAAGTTGAACTCATTTGATTGGTTTTTGAAAAAGTGGGATCTAGGTACATACACTTGATTCCATTTTCAAATGCCATTTAAAATTAGAGTTTGAATGTTTTTGTAAGATCACAAGGTGGGACTTGGTACATCTTTACTTGTACTAGCAAGGGGTGCAAAGATCCATAATTGTTTGTGTTTGAATTTGAGGGCTAGGAACACCTAAAGTGACCTAGTTGATTAAAATGGCCAAAGTGACCATTTCCATTTATTAACTCTATTTGATTTCTTTTTCTTTGGATTTTGCTAGGGAATGATCTAGATGATGTGGAATTCATCTTAGAATCATTTTACAACCATTAGAACAAACAATCATGGCAATTCAAAACAATTCCATATTAATGTAACGCACATATGCATGCTTAATTATTTAAATGAGAAAAAGTTTTTGTTAACCCTAAATTGGGTGGTTTGGATCTTGATTAACCTTGATTAAAGTTTTGGGATGTTAAAGTGGAACTCCTGGCCAAAGAGCTCCAAATGTTCAGATGGCATCATTGATCATGTTGACTCCAAAGACGTTCAGAAGTTTGAGGTGAGCCAACAAAGCAACCAAATGGTCTTTAATCTCCCACTCATCAGATATCAGAATAGTCTCAGCTCTTCTCTGTTGGGCCTTGTTGACAACAGTAGATAAAGTAGGTGTGGAGTGAGAAAAGTTACCTCAAGACAAGTAGGGAGGGTGATTGATTTAGGCATAGGTCGACATGTGATTTATGTCGGCAGAAAATAAAAGACAAAAAAACTTACTAGCCATTGTGTTATTGATTCGGGTCAGTTCCGACAACCAGACTTTGCCTTTTCTCTTGAGCCCATCCAGTTCTGTATGAGCCAAGTTAATCAGTATCTCGACATTGTCAATCAATTTTTCATTTTTCTAGTTCTGGCCCGTCAAGCGACCCTTCTCCTCGACGAAGTCCTAAGAAACCCGCCCCTTAAGTTGATTTGCCAAGTCTAGCATAGATATACAATCCTGGTGGCGGTCTGCAAAAGCTTTTTTCTCGGCTGTGCCAAGATAGCAAGATTAGTGCATATAAGATAAAACAAGTGTAGAATAAAGCATAGAGCATATCATCATTCAATGTCGGAGATCTGCTTTAGCCGCAGCTCCTCAATTTGCTCTTTTATCCTAGCTGCAAATATTGGTAAAGATTATATCGATGAAATAAAAAAAATGGAAATTTCAAAATCAAGACAGTCCAGACATAAGCGGTATGTCGGCAAAGGAATGTTGGTAAAAAATATACCTTGGCCTTTCAGCTCAACCAATAGCTGCTTGTGCTTATCTGAGAGGTGCTTGTGCTCCAAAAGGAGATTCTGGTACAACTTCGTCCGAGAGTTGGTGCAAATCTGACAAGAGAAGTGTTAGCAATCCGATTTAAAAGATTCGAGTAGTACTTACTCAACTCGAATCTCGGGGAATAGGGATTCAATTTTAAAAGATTCAAGTCAAGTAATCCTTACTCAACCCGAATCTTGGGGAATACGGATTCAATTTTAAAAGATTCGAGTTAAGTAATCCTTACTCAACCCGAATCTCGGGGACTAGGGAATATATATGTTTTGCACGAATTTGAAAAGAATGGAAAGTGTGGTTACCTCAGCAGCTTTGTCGGTCTCGACCAGAGCAACCTTTGCCTGGAACATTTTCTGAGAAAGTGTGCTTGGGCCTACCGAATGTTGTTTCAGACGAGGATTCCCGGAGCTCACCTCGCTCATGTCGGCGTTATTCCAGTCCATGGAAAAATGATTGAGGGAACCCAAGCTCTTCTTGCTCAGAGTCCAGGACGAGAAAAATCCTCTACCAACTAGATTAACTTTGGTACTCACCATGACTGTAGCTAGACTCACATGAAGTGTCACTTGCCTATCCTGATTTTTCTCAGAGGAAGCAAAGGATCTTTTCATCATATCTGCGACCAACATCTGCTTGGCCGCATCTATAGACTTTGTCATTTTCTTTGGTTGCTGCTTGGTTGGCGGGGCTTGCTGCTTCTGTGTCGAGGGTTCTGGCAGCACTTGTTGCTGTTGTTGGTGAGGTTGTTTTTGTTCCGATTATTGCTGATCTAGCCTCTACTACTATGGTAGATTTTGTTGAGGTTGTTGTTTCTGTTGTTGTGCTTATTGCTCCGGGATCTCGGCATTATCACTCCCGACGCCCATATTGTCGGTGCCAGGATCATCATCTCGGTATGGGGCCGAGGTATCATCTCTAGCATGATGCACAACATCATCTTCCAGAGTGACATGCTCGTCTCCAGTATCGGCTGCTCCTCTTGTGGTGATATGTCGGCAGCTGAAGCCAGAGGAGTGCTCATCCTTGCCGGGCATGGAACTGGGGTGTCCGCCGGAGGAGGGGACAGAGGCGTCACTATCAGAGAATTGATACAAGACACACTCTGTGTAACTTCGAGTGCAGCCCTGCAGAAAAGCATGGTGTTAAATCATCTCAACTACATAAAAGAAAGAAAGAGAGAAACAAGAAATACAACAGTATAATGATAATTCGACAAAAATAACCTACCTGGTCATCATTGGTTTTGCATGAGCTTTCTTGACGCCTACTTTGCGCCTCTTCTAGGCCTTCTAGGTTTAATGGACCCCATACCCCACACGTCTTTTGGTCCCACCACGGCCTCCCACGGCTAGAGGAGGTTCCTCCACCACCCGGTCATCCGTATCAGCTGGTGTCAGGTGCAGCAGAAATGTGAATGCAATTAGAAGATGGTCAAGTACCTCTAAAATCTGACAGTCATCGTCATCATCATCAGGCCAATATCTTAAATGGTCATGGGTAGGGGTCTTACCAGGAGCTGGACAAGTGTCGACATCATTAATCGGCATGTGGTCTTCAGAGTCCAGATCTTATATATCTAAGACTTCACGATCCTTGCCCCATGTGCTTGAGGAGTTTTGAACATCCTCATTCGACTGCCAGACAAATCTCTACACATCAATAAAGAGAAATCCAAAAGTTAAACTGTGAAGAAAAAATAATAAGCTGACATGAAAAAATTATGTCGGTAGGACTGATATGTCGGTTAAAGGTTTTTCGTGCTTACCCCAGGCATAGGGTAACTCTGTCATGAGGCTCTTTGCCCCACTCCTAGTCAACCAATATTGGTGTCTTGGCAATGGCCTTGACTCGACTCTAGATCTCAGGCTTGGTCAGATCGAAGGTCGACATCCGGTTGGGGTCATGCCAGCCGCTCATTTGACATATCTTATGAGTCCGGCGTTGGAGCGGAGAGATCCGGTGATTAATGAATGTCTACACAAGATCGTCAGCCGACATACCATCATTCTTGAGCTGAATGATGACCTTGTGAATCTGATTGACCAAGACATTGAGCTCCTTGGATCAAAATCACAGTTGTATTTCGCTTTAGGGGAACTGATGACAAACTTTGGCAACCCGATCATATCTTTCTCGGTCGTGTTCTTCATGTAGAAGAAGGACCTGAGCTATTTCTTGCAGGACTCTAGGCCTTTGATCTGAGGCAAGATGGAGTTTTGCCGGGGTACAACCGTGGCAGCTCCACACTGGGTCATCCTTTTCTCTCTGTCGGAAGTCTCCGGATCCAGGATAACTTGGGGTAGGAACTGGAAGTATTTGGCCCAAAGGTTTATGGAGGGCCAAAGGCCGAGATATCCCTCGGAGCAAGAGATGTAAGCATACAAGGTGGTAATGGCATTGACCAGAAGATGATGAGGCTAGAGACCAAATTTATTGAAGAACTTCTTCATAAAATCGCTAACTGGGAGGACAAAACCACGCTCGAAGTGAACAACAAAGACAACATACTCACTAAGGCGAAGCTCCGGCATGATCTCGGTGCTAGGAAAATGACACTTCACCTCCGGCGGGATCCGCTGTGTTTGGTGGGGCCATTCGATTTTGTCGGAGGTAACATCCGGGCCCTCACAAGAAGCTCGCTCCGGACCGGTGTCCATCTCCTCCTCGTCGTGCTCGACAGGGACAACCTCGTGGGACGCCAGATTTGCGGCGGTGCTGGGCTTCGAATGGCAACATCCTGTGGCGGCAACGACGACAACGATGTACGCGTGGATTGAATCGGCAGTGGGGAGAAGGAAGTCTTAGTGGCGACGTGAAAATATGTTGCACAACATAGTGGCTGGGAGGAGCAAGCGGCAGCGATGCTGTGGAAAAGACAATCAGAAGGGATAGTAAAATGAGGGTTCACACTGCCCCTTTATTTATAGGCCAGGTGAGGTCATGGGCCGTGGGACTGAATGCGTCCATGATCTTAGTAATTGGCACGATTATTGCACAAACTGCTCCCCGAATTGTGCCACACCTAGGTTGGGGGAGAGCCTTGCTCAACTGGTTGGGGGGAGTGGATGTATAAACCCGACACCTGGGTTCAAATCCTCACGGATGCGAATTGAGGTTCCTATTTATACTTAAGGACCAGGCTATCCTGGTACTCATGCAATTTATCCTGAGGACCAAGCTTGGTGCTTAACCAAGTTTAAAAATCCTGGTACTCATGCTTAATGGCTGTGTGCATCCCTAGTTGGTGTAGAGTCCGGGGAAGTGAAATCCTCCCTACATTTTGGGAGAAAACACGGACTCTCCTCCTAGGTCGTCCGCACGGACGGCCCTAGAGGCCCCCAAACCATAGCCGCCGCCGTCTCAAAGGGGGTTCCCCCGGCCATCGCCGTCGCCGATCCCAGTGGTGGTGGTGGAGCCCGGCCGTCTAAGAAGGGCGGGAGGAGAGGTGCTTCCCCAGTGGCCTGCCCTATGTGCGAAGGGCGGCTGGTTTGGGGGCACGGGGGGCGATGCCTTGAGCATGCGCTCATCGCTGAGGAGGGAGCGAGGTGGCGGAGCTATGGTGGGCGTTGGCGACCAGGCGCGGCATCGAGCCGGCGACGTCTGCATAGGGCATGGATCTGGATCCGTTCTAGGTTGGCCACGACATGGCGGAGTTGGCATCAGGACCTCGGGGCAGCGCTCAAACCTCGCTAGTCCGGGTCGTGCAGCTGCATAGATCTGCTCTATGTTCGGTGGCCAGTTGTTCATTGCTCGGCTTTTGGTTGTTGAGCCTCCTCCTCGGCGGCCAGCGGGTGGCGAGGGGGCTGCCGGCTCGGCTTGAATAAAGGGGGTGGTCCTCAGATCTCTCTCACACCAAGACAAAGATCTACTTCATGAGAGTCTCCATTGATCTGGCCAGAGTGTCTGGTTCCGGAAGGCTCCGCCGGTGAACTCCCATGGGCGCATATGCCTAGAGCTTGCTGGATTGGAAGGAATTCGGTCACGCGCACGTGTGTTTTTGCTGGCCGTTTGGTTTCAGTGGGAGCGCAGTGAAGCTCTGCTACCTGTTACCATCATCCGACATGTCTTTGACGATACACATGGTGACGTCAGATGCGGAGAACGTCATGAAGGCAGAGACATGTGGGCGTGCTATGGTGGATTGAGTCTTTGGCGATGAGGATCTATCTTGGATATCTGTGACTCGCAGCAACGTCTGTTAGAGGGGGTGGCATCACAGGAGGAGTTCACAGTCTTATCTTGCAGGGTGAAAACCCAAGGTCTGGCCTTCATTGGTTGTGCCTGGCAATGGCCTTGCAGAAGCCATTGCTTTGTGAGCAAGGACTTTCTCCAGGGTGAAAACCTAAGATCTTTGATCGGGCGATGACAGTGCTTGTACACTGTTTCCTTCTTGGAGGCGTCGCTTTTGGAGGGGTTGGACTTCTGGTGTTGTGTTGGTGGTGGTAGTGTCGCTGCTGCTAAGGATCGAATTCCTGCAGCGGGACTTTTCTTTATTGTAATTCTTCTTCTTATTTTCGGTTGTGTGCATCCGTATTGCCATTAGGGTATGCGTTATTGTAGAGGCTGGGTGTAATTGGTATCCGTGTGATATTAATATATGCTCATTTCTAAAAAACAAAAATTGTGCCACACAAAAGGTAATGGCTAGTAGCACCATAACTGATCCCGCGATATTAGCAGTAATCGAGGCATCGTGCGGGTGGATTTGACAGCTGCCAGGGAGAATTGACCTCCCGTGGGACCCGCAACACATTCCATAGTGACACATGTCACATCCTCATACAGAAAACGAGGCAACCCCCGGTAAGTGCGTGACACGTATGAGTGACCAATATAAAATAAGAGAAACCCAAGATAACTTTGCGAACCATCGCAATACCGATTGTCGGGGGGATGACCCTCAAGTAGGCCAAGACAGGCTCAGCTAGCCGGCTCCAAGGAACTCTAGCCATCTGGGCCCAAGACAAGGAACCACAGCCGGGCGGAAATCTCCACCCGGTGCGCATTCGAGCTTCCCCAGCTGGCCCGTCTAGCCGGCTGGCCAAAAGAACTAGCTAGGAGGCCGCTCCTAGCCGGCTGCCTCGGATCCGCTGGCCAAGGTACGGTAGAGGTGATGCTCCTTGCTGAGCGCACCTCTAACCGGACAGGCTGGCTCGCCCGGTCGGTGCTACAAGACAACTGTGCCAAAGCTAGAGGCTAACGAGTAAAGCACTAGCTGATGAACAAAGTGTCGGCTGATGGAGAAAGCGCTAGCTGACGGGTAAAGCAAAGGCGCTGGGACACTGTGGCACTATTCCCCCTATACTGAAGTCTTGACTAGACCCGGGCCTACCGTTCGGGCCCATCTAGCTGGCCCACATTGTAAACCCAAATCCAAACAGTAAACCCTAGAGCCCACTTTGTAAACTACCTCTCCCAACCAGTATATAAGGGAAGGTAGTGCTAGGGTTATAGGTAGACAATTACAAGTTATAAGTTCTCTAGATTGGACAAGTTGAGTAGTTCACCTTCTTCCTCTAGCCAAGAGCAACTAGGGAAACAACTTAAGGAGTGCCAGTACTGGGCATTCGCCCCTGATAGTAGATCCTTGCAGGAGTAGGAGTGTTACCTCGACAAGATGGCTCCAAACCTGGGTACATCGATGTGTTTGCAGTATCTGTGTCCAACCCGTTGCGAGTAGCCACCGATAGCATCTTGATTGTCCCCTCTCAAGCCATCCCCGATGGCACTGCCGTGTTCCACACCATGACAGTTGGCGCCCACCGTGGGGCACAGTGCTTCGGCTGGGATCATCTTTCGCACAGGACTTCCGCTCGTTGCCGATGAACGAGTTGCCTCCAGCCTCGTCCTCACCTTCGGCTCCTTCGACTGCGTCCTCGATAACGCATCCTGCTTCAATGGGGAAACCTTCCCAAGCGGCAGTTCCATCATGCACTTCGGCGAGCATCGCGTCTATGTCACCACTGTTGCCGAGACCTTCCCTCGCGAGGTCATCACCGTGTCCGGCGCACCACCTGGCTTCTCCGCTTCGCGTTCCCCTAGTGACAACATCGAGGTCATGATGGCGGGCTCAAGCGAGAACCGCCACCCACCTCTAGAGCGCAACGGAGAAGGATAGCACCAGGCGCCTGGCCTAGCCCCAGGGCCGAAACCTCAGTTCTGAGCTGGATCGCGCCGCTGACCCGCGTACACCCACGGCTCAGCCGGTCTATAGCACCCCCGCCAAAAACATGAGAGTTGTGGAGGCGGCCATCACCGAGCTAAGCCACCTGGAGGGCGAGGACGTGCTCCGCTAGCAAGAACATGTCCAGCGCCTCATGGTCATGGCAAACAAGCAGCAGGCTGAGGCAGAACTCAACCTAGGCGGCAACAGCAAGACCCAACCACCCCGTCGGATGGCGGATCCGGCTGTAGGCGCCAGCAGGGCCTCCTCCCCGAATGGTGCAAGGCCAAACAACCGTCCACGCGGCGGATCAGTAGGCCGTGGGCACAACCCCCGCGACATCGCGGCCGTCACTAGGCAAAACCGCAACCCGGCTGACGAAGCCAGAAGAGGCCACGCGCTGCCCAAGTCCCGCCTATTCGGCCGGCTAGGACTGCTCGAGCCAAAATAACCGCAAGACGCGCACACGCGCATGGACTTGCTGGTCCAGTCGCACGCATTGGAAGAAGAAAGCACGTCCGGTCCAAGATGCTTCAGACCGCGCATCCGGAATGAACCGTTTCCAAAGGGATTTTTGCTCCTAAGGGACACACCAAAGTACAATGGCATGGTTAAGCTGGAGGACTGGCTGGTGGACTACACCACCACGGTAGGCATCGCAAACGGCAACCGCCGGGTAGCTGTGCGCTATGCCCCCCTCATGCTCCTCAACTCGGTCAGAACATGGCTCAGCAGCCTCCCCAACAACAACATCAACGCTTGGATCAATTTTTAGCAGGCATTCGTCTGCAACTTCACTAGCACCTACAAATGCCCAGGCCGACCCGACGAGCTCGCCTTTTGCGTGCAAGGAAAGGACAAATCTGATCGCTCCTACATCACCCGGTGGACGAGCATGCACAACTCCTGCGAAGGGGTGCCCGAGCACCAGGCAGTCGATTTCTTCGTCAACGGCTGCAGATACGGCACTATGATCAAGCACAAGCTTCACTGGGTGGAGCCTACCACCATGGCACAAACCATGGCCATCGCGGACAAGTACGCCACGACCGACGCGACAATGAAAAGATCCATTTGGGTGGACGACCAGCGGAAAATCATTGTTGACGTTGCTGTGGATCGGCGCCAGCCGGAGGGGAACAACCACAACCCCAGACGGCATGCAACCGCCACGGCAAGAGCAAGGACGACCAGCCGGATAACCAATATGGTTCTAGGCAGGTGGCGGCAGTGCAGGAGGATCCGGCTGCAGACGATAGCCAGAGACAGAAGCCTGATGACCGGCCTCCAAGGCCCAAGTACACCATCGAGTCAATGCTTGATGGGCCATGCAAGTTCCATAGTGGAGGCAACAAACAGGCTACACATACAACGCGCCACTGCACCTGGACAAAGAAGATGGCAGAGATCATCGGCGTACCGGTTGCGCAGGCACCACCACCCCCAGCCGGTGGACCGCCAGGCGACCGCAATCACCAGCGCTGGAGGGAAGATGAACTACCCCCGCCGGGTGGGAAACTACCACATCTTCACCACGGAGCCAGAAAGCAAGCACAACAAGAGATGCCGTGAGGCAGAGGTGAACGCGATCGTCCCCCCGTCCCCCAGTACCTCAACTGGTCGGAGCAAGAAATTGCATGGAGCCGGAAGGACCAGATGGTTGTGCTACCTCACCCAGGCACTTATGTGATGGTCCTAGATCCCATCATCGTCTCCAAGAAGCATTCCTGCAGATTATCCCGCGTCCTTGTAGACGGTGGGAGTAGCATCAACCTCATGTACCGCAGCTCGCTAGACCAGATCGGCATCAGAGAGTCGCAGCTGGAACCATCCAGCACCTCCTTCCACGGAGCCGTTCCGGGCCCGTCGCATTCACCCATCGGCAAGATCTGGCTGGACGTCATCTTCGGCATGGAGGATAACTTTTGCCACGAGCCTATCTAGTTCGAGGTGGTCAACCTCTCTAGTGCATATCACGCAATCCTGGGGCGCCCGACGCTCACCAAGTTCATGGCGGTACCACACTATGTGTACCTCAAGATGAAGCTACTAGGGCCAAAGGGGGTCATCATCGTGGCTGGCTGCTACAAGTGGTCTATGGAGTGCGCCATAGACGGCTCCAAGCTAGCGGAGGCCATGATCATCACGGAAGAAAAGCGCGGCATCATGCAAAACATGGCAGTCCTACACGCGGATATGCCGACTGGCGAGCCGAAGCCGGCCGGAGAAGCACAGTTCAAGCCATCCAAGGGCACCAAAAAGATCATGTTGAACGAAGCTGAGCCAGACAAGTTCGTCCTGGTCAGAGACGGCCTCGACAGCAAATAGGAAAGCGTGCTCGTCGACTTCCTCCTTGAGAATCGGGACATCTTCGCATGGTTCCCCAAAGACATGCCAGGTGTTCTGAGGGAGCTCGCCGAGCACTCCTTACATGTCAGGCCAGATGCAAAGCCTGTCAAACAGTGCCTACGATGTTTTTCCGAAGAGAAGAGAAGAACCATCGATGAACAAATCACCGAGCTCCTTGTAGCTGGATTCATCATGGAGGTTTTCCACCCACAATGGCTGGCAAACCCAGTGTTGGTGTTGAAGAAGAACAAGACCTGGTGCATGTGTGTTGACCACACCAGCCTCAACAAAGCATGCCCCAAAGATCCATTCGCCCTGCCAAGGATAAACCAAGTGATCGATTCCACAGCCGGTTGTGAGCTGCTGTCGTTTTTGGATGCATATTACGACTACCACCAGATCCAGCTGAACCCCGTTGATCAAATAAAAGCAGCATTCATTGATCCTTATGGAGCCTACTACTACACCACCATGCCGTTTGGGCTAAAGAATGATGGGGCTACACACCAGCGCTGCATGCAGAAGTGTCTGCAGACACAGATCGGCAGAAACATACACGCCTGCGTCGATGATGTAGTGGTCAAGACCAAGGAGCACCAAACACTCCTTGAAGATCTGAGGGAAACGTTCACCAACCTCCGTCGGTTCCAGATGAAGCTGAACTCGAAGAAGTGTGTGTTTGGTGTCCCAGCCGACCAGCTCCTTGGTTTTCTTGTATCAGAACGAGGAATCGAGGCGAACCCGGAGAAGATTGGCGTGATCGAGCGCATGTAGCCACCTAAGAACCTGTAGGACGTCCAGAAGTTCACCGGATGCCTGGGCTCCCTTAGCCGGTTCATCAGCCGGCTGGGCAAAAAAGCACTTCCGCTGTACCAGCTCATGAAGAAGACAACCAAGTTCGTCTGGACGTCGCAGGCGGATGAAGCTTTCCGCGACCTCAAGCGTATGCTCATCTCACCGCCTATATTAGCACCACCAGCGGCAAAGGAGCCAATGTTGATGTACATCACAGCCACCAACCGGGTCGTTAGCGTGCTGGTGGTGGTGGAGAGGCTAGAAGAAGGAAAGGCACATTCGGTGCAACGACCGGTGTATTATTTGGGTGAGGTACTCACGCTCTCGAAGCAAAACTACCCCCATTACTAGAAGTTGGTGTCTGGCGTATACATGGTCGCCAAGAAGTTGAAGCACTACTTCCAAGAGCACTCCATCCGGGTGGTGGAGCTAGCGCCACTTTCAGAGATCATCGGCAATAGGGACGCCACGGGCCGAGTGGCAAAATGGGAAATAGAGCTCGCCGCCCATAGCATACAATACGAGCCAAGAACAACGATCAAGTCTCAAGCCCTGGCGGATTTCCTGGTTGACTGGGCAGAAACGCAGTACCTACCACCTTACCCTAACTCCACGCATTGGAAGCTGTACTTCGATGACTCCAAGATGTACGGGGGGCTCGGAGCCGGAGTGGTAATTACCTCTCCCAAGGGAGATCGGCTCGAGTACGTGCTACAGGTCCATTTCCACGCGTCCAACAACGTCACTGAGTACGAGGCGCTCGTACATGGCCTCAAAATGGCAAAAGAGATCAGCATCCGGCGCATCCTATGCTTTGGCGACTCAGATCTAGTGGTGTAGCAAGTGTCAGGTGATTGGGACGCCAGGGATGCAAATATGGCTCTATATCGGTTCTTCGTACATCAGCTATGTGTATGTTTCGAAGGATGCGAGTTTCACCATGTCCCCAGAATAAAAAAACGAAGCCACAGACACACTCGCTCGCATCGGGTCAACAAGACATGCAATTCCGTCTGGAGTCTCCCTTGAGCACCTGTGCAAGCCGCCAATCACGCTGTATCCAGAATCCGACTCCATCATACTATACGCGGACCCGGGGACCGCCGGCTCCAAGATGCAAGAAGTTGCCATGAAGGACCCGAGGACTATGCCGCGACCCCCGGGGACTACGCCGCGACCCCCAGGGACTGTCGGCTCCAAGACCTCCGCAGCTGCTTCACCGCACCCGGGGACTGCCTCGCCACACCCAGGGATTGCTTCACCGCACCCAGGGACTGCCTCGCCACACCCAGGGACTTCTTCGCCACACACGGGGACTACCGCGTCCAGCCTAGGAGCTGCCGGCTCTGCTCCTCCACCAGGTCGGCCACTAGATGAGCCTGACCCAGCCATCTGCGCAGAGGTAAACCTGCTCATGCAGGCGGTATGCGCCATCCGGGAAACTCCAACATGGGCCAAGCTGTTCATGAATTTCTTGGCCAAGGGAGAGCTACCCGACGAAGAGGTAGAGTCAAGACAAGTGAAGCTTAGGAAAAGCACGTACACCATCATCAAAAACAAGCTCTACAAGCGCAGCATTGGGGGCATTTACCAACGGTGTGTAAGCCAGGAAGAAGGAATCCGGTTGCTGATTGACATTCACCAGGGCGAGTGTGGCCACCTAACATCGTCACGGGCCATAGTGGCAAAATCATTTCGCCATGAATTCTATTGTCCCACAGCAGTAGAGGATGCCGAACAAATGGTCAAGGCATGCAACAGTTGCCAACGGTTCAGCCAACAGAAGCACACTCTAGCTGCGGCACTCAAGACGATACCCATGACTTGGCCCTTCGCCGTCTAGGGGCTAGATATGGTCGGCCCCTTCAAAACAGCCCGATCCGGCATGATGCACATGATAGTGGCAGTGGACAAGTTCACCAAGTGGATCGAGGCAAAACCGATAAAGAAGTTGGATGGGACGACAGTGGTCAAGTTCTTCATAGACATAATCACGCGCTTCGGCTACCCCAACAGCATCATAACCGACAATGGCACGAACTTCGCCAAAGGGGCTTTTGAACGCGTCTGCGGAGAAAAGGGCATCCGTCTAGACCTCGCCTCCATGGCACACCCCCAATCCAACGGATAGTGCGAGTGAGCAAATGGTCTGGTCCTAGCTGGAATTAAGCCCCGGCTGATCGAACCACTGATGCGATCTCCCGGATGCTGGATAGAGGAGCTGCCGGCTGTGCTATGGATCCTGCGCACCATGCCCAACTGGTCCACCGGCTTCACCCCATTCTTCCTCGTCTACGGGGCGGAGGCGGTCCTGCCAATAGACATCGAATTTGATGCACCCCGCAAGATGTTATACTCAGAGCAGCATGCCAAGGAAGCACGTGAGGACAACGTCGACCTCCTCGAAGAAGCACGCGAGCTAGCCTTATCCTGATCGGCTATCTACCAGCAGAGCCTACGCCGTTACCATGCCAGCCGAATCCGCAGAGTCTCGTTCTGCGAAGGCGACCTGGTGCTGCGGCTGGTGCAGGACACCAAAGGGATGCACAAGTTATCTCCACCTTGGGAGGGCCCATTCATCATCAGCCGGGCGCTGCAGAACAACTCATACTACCTCATCGACGCCCGCCTGCCGGAAAAGAATAAGATGGACCGTTCAGGCGAAGAAACTGAGCGCCCATGGAACACGAACTTGCTTCGCCCATTTTACACTTGAACGAGAAGTGTATGTATATTACCTTTATGTAATGAACAAGCATGGGAGCCTCAACACGGTCTCGGGGACTCTGCAATCATTTAGCAAATCATGCTGCACAATTTGGCTTTTCCGGCTGCATTGTTTTAACCCCGGAGCCGGCGATCTCCACCGGGGACTCGCCGGTTGGCCCAGACGGCCGCGCGCTCCAAGCGACAAAGTACTGTACGCGGCTCTAAGGGCTTCCTCTTCAGTTCTGGCTGCAGACCGCAAGCCGGCTGACATATCCAGCAAGAGTAGAACGCTCGAAGACCCCTACATGAAAAATCCTTGAGGAAAACAAAAACGTCTGGACGTTCCGGTTGTGCTCGCTCGCTCGAAGCTAATGACCAAAACCCGAAGAACCATGCAGTACACCAACTAGCTACCCCTTCGACTCCGGCTCACAGCCGGCAAGGGCACAACATCAAACTGGCCAATGCTCACTAAGAAAAGGACAAAGTCATCGACCTAGCGCAAAATAGCATGATATCAAGCCTAGTGACCTTCAGATTACGATTCCTCTTGCGTCTATCTAATCAGGCAAACAACATACTTGTTTTTATCTTTGCATGAGCCAAAGTTCTAAGATGAGCACTAGGGCTGGAGGCTGGTCGCCTCCTAGACGACAGAAGAGTAGGCTAAGGAGCTTCGACCCGGCTGTATCCTCCAGCCGGCCTGAACCTCGGGGACTACACCCTGTGGGTGCGCTCGCGTTGCCCCTCATGACCCACAAATATAGGGGGTGTATCGCAGTATTTTTGATAAGTAAGAGTGTCGAACCCAATGAGAAGCAGAAGGTGTTGATGAGTGGCTTGGGTCAGGAATTCTCTGAAAATACTTAGCAACGGATTTTTAGGTTTTTTCGATAATGCGGATAAATAAAGTACGAGTAAATAAAAGATAATAATAATAATTACAGCAAGTGGCCCAATCCTTTCTTTAGCAAAGGACAAGCCGGTTGTATTACTTAAGATGACCAAACGTTCTTGAGGACACATGGGAATATCGTCAAGTGCTTCCGCTTCATATAGTTCATTAATCTTCTTTAGTTGGATAAGTGTTGTGTGGGTGAACCTGTGCTAATGTACTGACCTTCCTAGGACTAATACATACTTGTGATTATAGCCCTTGCAAGCATCCGCAACTACAAGAAAGTAATTAAGATAAAAACCTAACCATAGCCTTAAACTTTGAGATCCTACACTCCCTTGCGCGAAGGTTTCCTAACGGGGGTTCAGGTTTCTGTCACTCCGGCAACCCCTACGATTAGTAGCCAAATACACAATGCATTCCCCTAGGCCCATAAAGGTGAAGTATCATGTAGTCGACGTTCACACGACACCACTAGAAGAATAACACCACAACTTAAATATCAAACTATTGAATCTTTCTCAACACAATTCCACAACTAACAACATGACTTCTCCCATGTCCTCAAGAACTAAACGAACTACTCACGAGACATCATATGGATCAAGATCATAGATGAAATAATGATATGTAACAATCTGAACATGAACGATAATTTAGTGGTCCCACTCAATAGCATCAACTACAACAAGTAATCAACATCGGGAAAGTTTCCCCAAAGAACTATGCAAGATTCAACCCAAATGTTACAGCGGTCTGGAGTGGTGATGATGGTGCTGGTGGAGATGATGATGGAGATGATGATGATCCCAATGAAGTCTAGCGTGATGACGGTGTTGATGGCGATGATCTCCCCTGTCCGGGAAGGAATTTCCCCGGCAGATTTCTGCCTGCCGGAGAGATCTTTCCCTCTCTGTAGTTTTCCGCCCTATAGAGGCGGTGGAATCTTTCCGTGGTCGCCCCCCGAGTCTTAGGGTTTTGAGGGGATTATATACGCCAAAGGGCGATGCCAGAGGTGGGCCAGGGTAGCCACACCACCTGGTGGCGTGGCTAGGGCTGGCCCACGCCAGGGGGTGGTGTGGGCCCCCTATGGCCCATCTCCACTTCCCCTTCTGGCTTCCTTCGTCTTGTGGTAAAATAGGATTTTCCATATATTTTCCCAGATTTTCTGATCTTCGCGAATTTTGCCTCCAAACAGCCCGTTTTCCATCAGAATCCTGACTTCAGTGGTCCATGCTCCAAAAGTCATCAACCATGCAAAAACACATGAAATAACATAAGTATCATCTCTTAATATGAAATATATCAATGAATAACAGTAAATTATGATATAGAATAGTGATACAAAATGGACGTATCAACTCGCCCCAAGCTTAGACTTCGCTTGTCCCCAAGCGAAAACTGAGCTCAATAAACATGACCTCGGGTTTATGGAGTGAAGTATCGATAAAATAATACGGACAAGAAGCATCACATTCATCAATACATAAATCATAATAGAAGACAACTCACTATTATATAACTTAACTTGCAATAAGTAAAGGAAACACAATAAAGATACACAAAGTAAATCATAATTGGTAATGGCAAACTTTGTTCTTGATCAAAGAATAGTTAACAATTTGCAGGAGTTCAAACATAATGGGTTTTCAGCGATAGCTTTCAAAGTAATATTCACTAAGATAAGAGTAGTGTGCAAAACAAGGAACATAAGAAACCTGATTGAATAAATCATCATATGAATGATTGAAACACAACAACTCAAATACTTTCTTGAGATAGAAAGGAATAGGTTTACTGACTCAACTAAAAGTAAAAGATAGGCCCTTCGTACAGGGAAGCAGGGATTTCAAGTTTCATAAAGAGCTTCCAAAAATTATGGTAGTTATTAGCTTTCATCTCTCATTACCCCTATCATAAGCATCTTTAGGTGATTAAGGTTAAAGTGAACAAATATGAGGATATGCTTGACAAGTTATAAGCTGAAAATCTCATGCCCTTTGCTTACGAGTACCGGACCTCATGCTACTCAACTTTAGTCACAAGTAAGTTCTTGTCATTGTAAGTACATGTGTATCATAGAGAATCGCCAACGGGGTACCCCTTTCCCCATGATACAGGAACTTTCCCATATCAAAATGACAAGGCAACAGACAATGAGCATCTCCACGATCCTTTTATTTGCTATTTGCATAGGGTTTTCCCTTTTTTATTGAGGATGCTTCACAGATTTGCTCACTATGGTTATGTTGCAAGTTTCCACCATGATTAGGCATGGCTTAGGCTAGCCGCCCAGGCGTTTCTCTAACACATATACCAACTCCATGAGCTTTACAAGCTCCCCTTTTATTTCACACCGCCGAGATCCATAAGCAAAAGAACATGATATCAACTAAATAAAGTGCAATGTTGAAAGTGTTCCCCATGGTAACATGGTTCTGCTAATTCACAACTTACAAAGCACAAGCATATACACAACATATATGGGCACAACGGTTCAAGTTTATTAAGTGTAAGAAAGTAAAGTGTGCCATCAAGTTCGTGAGAGCTTTAATTACTAATTTTCACATAACAAGTTTAATTCAAAAGGTAGATAAAAACATGAATTTACTTGGAGTAGCAATAATGCTAATAGGTAGGTATGGTGCACACAAATGGCATAGGTTTTGTTTTAAGGACTGGATGCACGAGAAGCATTCCCTCTCAGTACAGGTTTTTGGCTAGCAAGGCTGGGTAGCAAGCATAAGAGTTGGAGAAAACAAACAAACATACAAGTAATAAAATCAAACATGCAATCTTCCTTGGAAGCACAAAAGATATTAACTAGATAATACTAAGCTTGTGAGCCAATCAAGAAAGAAAGATGATGAAATTATATTTCTTAAAAGTACTTTTCTCTTTTTATTCAATTCTCAAATAGTGTTGCTACTGACCAAAGCTAGGTTTGCCAAAACCAACTAAATTTACTTAATGATCCCAAAGTGATACCAATACTAACAACAAGATCAATCATATAACATAAATTGCAAACTAAAATAAGATGTGCATAAAGTAAATGATAGAACTTCTCATTAATATTCCATGACGGCAAGTCACACCAAGGGATACATAGATAACTAACTAGAGGGGAGATACTTCCACAAGTATATGCTACAAAAATCTAGTACATATTTATATTACATTTGTTTGGATCTTCGGTTTAGTAAACCAGTTTCTGTTCAATTATTTTCAGTGTCTAGCTACCTAGAACCTTGCTTGGTATCTTTATTATAATAGGATGAAACTAGTGTAACACATTTAAGTTTTCCAAAATCTCAGTTGTTAGTTTGGTTTTAAAAGAATTCAATGCAAACCATCCTATATGATAACTTCTCTATTCATGATATGACTCTACTGAAAAGGTAAAAAGATAAAAGATAATGATATGATACTGCGGCACTCCCCCAAGCTTGGAACAAACCAGGGGGATGCCAAAACCTGATGACGAATTACTCCTTTGGTGGTGGTGTTCTCTCGATGAGCTTTTCAATCAATTCCCTCAAATCCTCAACCTCGAAGGTGAGAGTACGAATCAACTCCGAATTGTGCTCGATGTGGTTCATGATCATGTCGGGCTGTGAATCCCAACTCTTGTGATTCTTTCCCCACTCTTCCTCCTTGAAGTATTATTTTCCTGCATGGTTAGAACGAGACATATCCCAATTGGAGGGTAATTTTTCTTTGGGCATATTTTGGAATTGCTGCTCATGAATAAGGGTATGGAAGGGATTCTTGGTGCGTGGAGGAGGTGACAGTGAAGCCAAGCAATGACGCGGAACCTTCTCTCCTGTGGACATTCGTGCTGTCCTTTTGAACTTGGAAAGATTCACCACCACTCCAATACTTGCAATGGTGGTGCTGGTGTGCGGATGCTGGTCTTCCTTTGCCTCCTCTTCAACTTCACTCTCGATCTCCTCCTCCTGCTCAAGGTCTTGGAGATCATCTTCTGCAGGCTCCTTGCCCTTATCGTTGGCGGAGACCATCGTGCTTCTAAACTTGAGAATAGTTCCTGGCAAAAACAGATCGAAATGAAAACACGATGAGAACACGATATACGAACCTCGGGGGATCCGGGGGATTATATATTACGAAGTTTAACAACAAAAGGAAAGTACTGAGAGAAAACGGGTCGGAGACCGGCTCAGGGGTGGCCACACCCCCTGGTGGCGCGGCCAGGTGGGCCTACTCCATGGGGTGGTGTGAGCCACCCGGGCTCCGTTTCCGTCCCTCTTTCGACTCATTAATTCCCATGTTAGATAAAAACTGCAAAAATATAACTTTGAAGATTTTGTGCGGACCTTTTCTTACCAGAACTATTACCTATTCGAAAACGGACTCTGCAGGTCTCTGAATTTGGTCTTTAATAATTTTTTCCGGAGTCACCACTTGAATAACATCAATATCTTCATCTTCATAAACATATTTCTTGAGTCTTTTGACCATTCCCCATCTTATTACACCATTTTCTCCTACAACTTGGAAATTTCTTTCACACAATTCTCATTAGCAACATTAATGCATGCAAGATATTAAACCTTTAAGTTCAGTTTCAACTCAAATCCATCAAAACATAAGCTACTGAAACAACTACTCTCGAAAGCCCGAAAGGAATTCAAAAAGGAAATCAATTTAAGAGGCAAATGCAGAAATGGCAGAAATCTGTCAAAACAGACTAGCAAGTAAAGATCTATTTTTTCGAAAATCTTCTGTTGCTCAAATCAAAACGTGCAAAACTAACAAAAGTTAAATAATAATCTGGGGCATGCACACAAAAAATTACAGATCAGTACGACGTTCTGGGATTTTCACGATTTTTAATAGTGAAGCACAAAAATCTGTTTCGGGATAGCAACTTCCCCAAATCTTACTTCTCTCTCATTAGAGGCTGATCTTGACACAAAAACCAAATAAAAAGGATAAGGAGAGGTTATTGTAGACGCAATAACTTCCAGGACTCAAATAAACAAAAAATTAAACTAAAAGAAAAAATATACTGGGTTGTCTACCAAAAAGCTCTTTCTTTATAGCCATTAAGATAGGCAAGATAAATTTCAATGATGCTCATGTAAGAATTTGAATTGAAGTAAAAGAGAGCATCAAGAAGAAAATATGCACATATTTAAGTCTAACCCACTTCCTATGCAAGGGAATTTTGTAAGAAAATAAATTGTTGAAACCAGAGGCTACTAGCATAGGAAGGCAAAACAAGTGCAACATAAAGACTTTCAGCATAAAGCGTGGAAACTTAATACTATTGAGATGCATAAGAAAAAATTCCCTCTCTCATAGTAACTTTCAGTATCGTGCATAAATTTAACAATATAACTATCACATGAACCACTGTAGCAATGATCACTTATTCTGACAGAAAACACAGAGACACTAGCTTTCCTAGTTCCATTAGGATGTGAAACAATTTTAGAAGTATCCTTACAAAGGATAATGTGCCCATCTTCTAAATTTTTAGCTACAAAGTCTTTCATATTTGCTACTGCAGGTTCATCATATATTTGTTCATTAGGTTCTACGGCTTTCTTTGTACTTTCGTTAACCATACTAGCTGTCATAGAATCTTCCTTTATCTTAACTAGGAAAGGAATTTTCTCAATGTAAGGTTCAGGTAAAATATGATTAGCAATATAAACTTCAGTATCTCTAGCAGGAACACAATTAACAATATCTTTATATGGTGCATGATACTTGTTCCATTTCTTTTTAGGAATTTCAATATAAGAAGAAAAAACCTTAAAATAATTTGCAATACTTTGAGAATCAAGACCATAAGCATTAGTAATATTATGAAAGTCATCAGTTCCCATAAAAGATTTAATGCATTCATAATCATAATTTATACATGACTTTCTTCCTTTATCATTCTCCCATGCTTCAGCATTGTCTTGAATACAGTCTAGAAGATCCATTTAGCTTCTTCTTCCATGCGTGTAAATGATCCGGCACAAGAAGGATCCTATAGATCCTTATCATGAAAAGAAAGCCTTGCATAAAAGTTATTGATAATAATATTGTTAGGGAGCTCATGAATAGGACATTTCAGCATTAGTAACTTCAATCTCCCCAAGCTTGAGCTGTACTCTCTCCATCACGAGGCCAAATGTTATATATTTGATTCTGATCTTTATGGATCTCACTAGGAGGATAAAATATTGAATAAAAGAGAGGTACAACTTCCTCCCATTCAAGAGATTGACCATTCTTCGGCAGCTTGTACCATTCCTCAGCTCTTTCTTTCACTGATAATAAGAATAACTTCCTCTTGACTTGATCTGTTGTAATACCTGCACACTTGAACAACCCGCATAATTTGTGTATAAAGACCAAATGATCACCGGGATGGACAGTTTCATCTCCAAAATAGTAGTTATCCAAAACAAGATCAACAATTCTTGTAGGTATCTTAAAAGTATCATGTTTAGCAGGTGGGGGTTCATCTACTACCTTAGCAGTGGTAGTAGCATTACGAAATAAGAAACTAAGTGAATTATCCATATTGAAATAAAGTAACTAACAGAAATAAACAATATTCATAGTAGAAGTTTCATTTACCAGTTCCACTCTCCAATAGCACTTCACTCCCCGACAATGGCGCCAGAAAATAGTCTTGATGACCCACAAGTATAGGGGGTGTATCACAGTATTTTCGATAAGTAAGAGTGTCGAACCCAACGAGCAGCAGAAGGTATTGATGAGTGACTTGGATCAGGAATTCTCTGCAAATACTTAGCAACCGTTTTTAGGAGTTTTTGATAATGCAGATAAATAAAGTACGAGTAAATAAAAGACAATAATAATAATTGCAGCAAGTGGCCCAATCCTTTCTTTAGCAAAGGACAAGGCGGTTGTATTACTTAAGATGACCAAACGTTCTCGAGGGCACATGGGAATATCGTCAAGTGCTTTCGCTTCATATAGTTGATTAATCTTCTTTAGTTGGATAAGTGTTGTGTGGGTGAACCTGTGCAAATGTACTAACCTTCCTAGGACTAATGCATACTTGTGATTATACCCCTTGCAAGCATCCGCAACTACAAGAAAGTAATTAAGATAAAATCTAACCACATCCTTAAACTTTGAGATCCTACACTCCCTTGCGCAAAGGTTTCCTAACGGGGGTTCGGGTTTCTGTCACTCTGGCAACCCCTACGATTAGTAGCCAAATAAACAATGCATTACCCTATGCCCATAAAGGTGAAGTATCATGTAGTTGACACACCACAACTTAAATATCAAACTATTGAATCTTTCTCAACACAATTCCACTACTAACAACATGGCTTCTTCCATGTCCTCAAGAACTAAACGAACTACTCACGAGACATCATATGGATCAAGATCAGAGATGAAATAATGATATGTAACAATCTGAACATGAACGATAATTCAATGGTTCCACTCAATAGCATCAACTACAATAAGTAATCAACACCGAGATAGTTTCCCCTAAGAACTATGCAAGATTCAACCCAATTGTTTCAGCGGTATGGAGTGGTGATGATGGTACTAGTGGAGATGATGATGATGATCCCAATGAAGTCTAGCTTGATGACGGTGTTGATGGCGATGATCTCCCCTCTCCAGGAAGGAATTTCCCCGGCAGATTTCTGCCTGCCGGGGAGATCTTTCTCTCTTTGTAGTTTTCCGCCCTGTAGAGGTGGCGGATCTTTCTGTGGTCGCCCCCGAGTCTTAGGGTTTTGAGGGGATTATATACACCAAAGGGAGATGCCAGAGGTGGGCCAGGGTGGCCTGATACATTGCAAATGTATCTATAATTTTTGATGTTCCATGCTTGGTTTTATCTACTTTCTTATGTTTTGTTCCAACTTTGGAGTAATTTTTATACACTTTCCTGGACTAACCTATTAACAAGATGTCACAGTGCCAGTTGCCTGTTTTCTGCTGTTTTTGGTTCTAGAAAGTCAGAAAATCAATATTCTCAGAATTGGACCGGACAAAAGCCAAAGTTGATATTTTCCCAGAAGACTCACGCAACCAGAAGGAGAGTCGGAGAGGGGCCACAGGGTGGCCAAACCACCCCATGGCGTGGGTCCCCCCAGGCCGCGCCAGGGCATGGTGTGGGCCCCCTGGCTGCCCACCGACCTTGCCTCTTCGCCTATAAGATGCCTCCCGATGCAAAAATCCTAAATAGTCAATCAGAAATCCATGAAAAGTTCCGCAGCGCCGCCGCCACCGAAGGGGAGATTAGGGGGACAGAAAGTCTCTGTTTCGGCACCCTGCCGAGACGGGGAAGTGCCCCCGGAGCCATCTCCATCGATCTCCACCACCATCTCCATCACCGTTGCTGATTCCCATGATGAGGAGGGAGTAGTTCTCTCTCGAGGCTAAGGGTTCTACCGGTAGCTATGTGTTCATCTCTCTCTCTATGCATGATCATATTGTGATCATGAGCTTGTAATCTATAGATCTACCTTGCTACTCAAGTGCTTTAATAGATCTCTGCTCTCCCCATGTGTGTGAAAGTGACAGCATGCACGCCATGGTGGCACTTAGGCTAGAGATTACAAATACTTGTTATGAGTTATATTTGGAGTTGGATGTTTCTATGAAATTGTGGTGTTAGTTGGACTCATCTAGTACTCAAGGTGACAGTGTGGGGTTTTCTAGATGGGAAAGGCTTACTTTGAGGTGTGTTGTTATAGCCCTACCATCGATTAGAGTGTTCAACCGGAGAGTAGTTAAGAGTAGTATCATAAAGAAGGATATATTTATGAGAGAGTGTTCACTAGTTAAAGTATGATCCCTAGGCCTTGTTTCTAAGCATTGAAACTTCGTTTGCTACTAGATCTGTTACATGTTTGCTTGCTTCTATCTTTATGAAATTGATGCTGCTTCTTTAGTTCACATGTTGGAAGCTAGGTTTATTAACCTTAACCCCATAATGCAAGTAATGTTTCTTAAACTTAAAGAAATTGAGGACCCTGAAAAGAGAGATTTTATTCTGGAAACCTTGCTTAAAAAATTCTATGATGTTGCTAAGGAAGCTAGAAAAGTCTTTGAACGTTTTAATATGCTAGGCTCAAGTGTAGATGTTATTGGTACGCGAGAAAAAATGGACAAAACTGAACCTAAAGGGGGGAAATTAAGATACCAATACCTTTTAAACTTGTAGGAATGCATGAAGCCTTAGAAAAGAATTTTGATTGGATTGTTCCTAAAAACCCGTTTGATGAAAATAGTGAACCCAAGAGCATTGAGAGAGGATCCTCTAGAAATTATTTGGATGAGATACATTGCCTTGTTGAAGATATTTCTGGTATCAATCTTAATGCTTCTTCATTTGAGAATACTTGATTCTTTTCTTGCTTCTCATGCCTAACTTAAAGGCATTAAAGAAAAGTACTTATTGGGAGATAACCCAAAAGTTTTAGTTGAGTCTTGGAAGTTATTACCTCTGCAATAACCGTTCCTTATCATTTTTGTGTGGTTTTTGTGCCAAGAGTAACCTCTAATGAGAGAGAAGTAATGCTTGGGAAAGTTGCTGTCCCGAAAGAGATTTTTGTGCTTTGCTGTAAAAATTCGTGAAAATCTATGTATGTCGGTTTGAGCTGTAATTTTTTGTGCTCCTGCCCCAGGTTGTTATCCAACTTTCATTAGTGCAACACTTTTCAATTTGAGCAACAGAAGGTCTTCAAAAAAATTGGTTTTTACCTGCTGGTCTACTTTGACAGATTTCTGCCATTATTTGCATTTGCCTCTTAATCTCTTTCTCTTTGAATTCTCTTTGATCATTTGAACTTTTTAAAGGAAGTACTACAGTAGCTTGTGTTTTAATGGAAGTTTTACTTGTGTTGAAACTGAACCAAAAGACTTATTATCTTGAGTGCACTAATATTGCTAATGAAGATTGTGTGAAGTTTTGTATGAAGGAAATTTTAAGGTGTAGGGAAGAGTAATGGAATAAGATGAAGAATGGATAAAAGCTCAAGCTTGGGGATGCCACCAGTGTCACCCCAAGAAATATCTAAGAAGTACAAGCATCAAAGCTTGGGGATGCCCAAGACATCCCCTTCTTCATCAATAAAAATCTCAGGTTTCTTCCAAATAGTTCATTTTTATTGTTTCATGCACAGTTGTGTTGCTCTTGGAGCGTCTTCGTTTTTTTCATTTTCTTAGTTTGCTTGAATAAATTGGTTGGACCCCCTGATTTATACATTAGTTTTCAAATAAGTTGGTTTGGATGGGAAAAGAGTAGGAAAAGTTCATGCTTAAGTGGTAAAAAAGGAGCTTGTTTTTGACTGTGGCCTATGCTTTGTCATGTCATGCTTGATATTGTTTTGGCTTTATGCTTAGTTATTTTTGTTGTAGCATGACATGTTATAAACAATTGAGTTTGCTTAATGTTCCTTGAAAGAATCATGCGTTGTTTTAGCATATTAAAGCATAGTATTGTGGTATTCTCCTTTGATGCTTTATTTGGGTTGACTTGGCACATGCTCACACCATGTTAAGACTATCCCAAGTCACCATAGCCTCTATGATCATTTTGTTTTCGACTTGTAATATCACTTTATGCTTTAATTAATGATGTTTTTTCGCTTTGCATAATTATGGCCATTATTGGTCTCTTAGTTGGTCGCTCCCAGTCTTTTGCTAGCCTCCATACCAAGTATGAGATCCGCTCATGCATCCAACCCCAAATAAAACCAAGTTATTCCAAAGAGTCCACCATACCTACCTATTAGCATTTGATATTCCAAGTATATTCATGTTTTTATCTACCTTCCGAATTAAACTTGTTATGTGAAAATTAGTGATTAAAGCTCTCATGAACTTGATGGCACACTTTAGTTTTCTTGCACTTAATAAACTTAAATCATTGTGTCATCTATGATGTATATGCTTGCACTTATACATTGGAGATTAGCAAAACCATGTTTTCATGGGGAACGCTTTCAACATTGCACTTGTACATTATACCCAGTTGATATCATGCTCTTTTGTTTATGGATGTCATCGGTGTGAAATGAAAGGGGAGCTTGTTAGTCCATGGAGTTATGTATGTGTGTTAGAGAAACGCCTGGGAGGCTGGTCTAATCTATGCCTAATCATGGTGGAAACCTACAGCGTAACCATAATGAGCAATCTATGAAGCATTCTTCTTATAAAAAAAGAGATAGAGATTCAAAAAAGACATGAGAAAAGAGGAAAGAGAGAAAAAAACACCATTTTCCCATGGTAAATAAGAAGATGTTGAGATGCTTATTGTCTGCTTGCCTTGTCATTTTGATATGGGGATTCTTCCATATCATCTGGCAAGGGGTACCCCATTGGCGGTTCTCTATGATACCCATGTACTTACTATGACAAGAACTTATCGGTAACTAAACTTGAGTAGCATGAGGAGCGGCCCTCGTATTCAAGGGACATGAGATTGCCAACTTATACTTTGTCAAGCATATACTCTATAGTTTGTTCACTTTAACCTTAATCTCTTCAAGATGCTTATGATAGGGGCAATGAGAGCTGAAAGCTAATAAGTACCATAATTTTTGGAAGCTCTTTATGAGACTTGAATCCCTGCTTCCTTCTATGAAGGGCCTTTCTTTTACTTTTATGTTGAGTATCCATCTTCTATCTTTATGCACCTATTGAGAGAGCATAGTGGCCATTCTTAGTTTAATGTGCATTGTCCCAAGACTTGTTGATTGATTCATAACTTTGATATTGCTTGTTCTTAAACTATTTGTGTCTAGTCACCTTATGAACTTTGAAGGTGTCCTATGCATTTATGTTTTGCTACACTATGAGGGACAAGCTGAATACCATTCTCATTATGTTTTCTTTATGTGAAACAAACAAACGTCTTTCAAAGCATTGTTATTCATGAATCTTTTGTTTGTACCTTTTTATGCTACAACATAGTTGCTATGTCTTATTGTTAGAACTATATCTTTCATGCTATGTTAAAGTACTATGATCCCAGCTATCAATGTTTTATAAATGCCTTGATCAAGATTGTGATGGTGCATGTCACCTCAAAAATTATTATTTTCTTTTTATCACTTACATACTCGAGGACGAGCAGGAGTTAAGCTTGGGGATGTTGATATGTTGCAAATATATCTATAATTTTTGATGTTCCATGCTTGTTTTATATCTTATGTTTTGTCCACACTTTGGAGCATTTTTACACATTTTCTGAAACTAACCTATTAACAAGATGCCACAGTGCCAGTTGCCTGTTTTCTGCTATTTTTGGTTTCAGAAAAGCTAGAAAATGAATATTCTCGGAATTGGACGGGACAAAAGCCAAATTCAATATTTCACCGAGGGGAACACGGAGCCAGAAGACGAGACGGAGAAGGGCCTCGAGGGGGCCACACACCCTGGCCACGCGGTCAGGCCTAGCCCGCGCCTGGGGGGTGCAGCCGCCTCAGGCACCCCCCTCGGCCTCCCCTTTCGCCTATAAGAAGCCTCCAATATAGAAACCCTAAGTACCCGATCAAAATTCCACGAAAGAGTCCGTAGCCGTCGTCATCTCCATTCCTAGATCGGGAGGGATCTGAAGCTCTTCCCGGCACCCTGCCAGAGGGGAGAGATCACCCTGGAGGCCTTCTTCATCACCATGCCTACCTCCGGTGTGATGCGTGAGTAGTTCATCTCTAGACTACGGGTCCATGTAGTAGCTAGATGGTTGGTTCTTCTCCTTTGTGCTACCATGTTTAGATCTTGTGAGCTCCGTTCATGATCAAGATCATCTATTTGTAATCCTACATGTTGTGTTTGCGGGGATCCGATGGATATTGAGATGTTATTTCAGATTGATTATTGATTCTATCATGTCTTTGTTATTTGTGAGCTTGCATGCTTTCCGTTGTTAGTAGCTATCTTGGCCAAGTAGATGCTAGCAACTCCAAGAGGGAGTATTTATTCTCGATAGTGGGTTCATGCCTCTAGGAATCTGGGGAAGTGACATAAATCTGTAAGGTACTGGATGTGTTGTTGCTACTAGGGAGAAAACAACAATCCTTTGTTCATAGAATAATCACATTGTTTACTTTACACACTTTGCTTAATGCAATTATCTGTTGCTTACAACTTAATACTGGAGGGGGTTCGGATGATAACCTGAAGGTGGATTATTATTCATAGATACAGTTGGATTATAGTCTATGTATAATGTTGTAATGCCCAATCAAATCTCATAGGAGTCAAGATGATTAGTATATGCATGTATGCTCTCTCGATGTTTGTCAATTGCCCGTTGTAATTTGTTCACCCAACATGTCATCTATCTTAAGGAGAATCACCACTAGTGAACTATGGACCCCGGTCCATTCTTTTACCATCAATCTACAATCTATTTACTGTTTTCTGTTTACTTTCTTCAAGCTATTACTATCTTCCACACAATACGTTTAATCCTTTGTTTTCTGCAAAACTGGTGAGATTAACAACCTCACTGTAAGTTGGGGGCAAAGTTCTGTGGTTGTGTTGTGCAGGATTCCAAGTTGGAAACAACACCTTGGAGGTGTTTCCTTGCTCCTACTGGTTCGATAACCTTGGTTTCATAACTAAGGGAAAACTTGATGTTGTGCTCATCATACCTTCCTCTTAGGGTTCCCCAATGAGCTCGGATATATTTTGAGTCATCAAACACATATAGGATCAACACTCTACCTATATCAATTTAAACACTAAGAAATATCAAATAAAACACATGGATCCACAAGAGCTAAGGAAGACACCGGGAGTCAAAACTGAACATTTTCTTGGCAAGAGATAATGCAAATATAAACAAGAGCCAATGTAAATATCATCAATAAATTCTACAGTCTATTAAGTATAAATTGTCTAAGTACAAGGGGTATTTGAAATTATTTCCCGGTGGTAGTTTGCAAACATATCTAGGATCATATTCACAACAAAAAAACATATGGAAAAATATGAGAATTAGTAACCATGCCAAGAAAGAGATTCTTGATAGTCTCAAATAGTTGAACAATCATGCAAAGAAATGATTAGAGTAACTCGAAGCAAATGGATTCCCAAATTACATATAGAAGCACACATATGAGGAAACCTTTACCAAGTAAATCTCTCACAAACAAGATACAAAACATGAACAATAGTCATTAAAATAACTTAGAAATTGCACGAGCTAATGTGCCAGATATGAGCAAGATGATTTTCAATATCAATTCTAAGTGGCACAACCTCAAATATTCATATTTTCGCAGGGCCATACTATGATAAACCTAATTTTCAAAGAGATTCATCGAAGCCAATCTTCTTAGGGCCAAAGTCTCCAGGGTGCAAGCACCGGAATCTCTAGGGATCAACCACCAAAGTCTCTGGAGTGCAAACACGAGAGTCTGAGGATCCTTCGAATCAAGGGATTTAATGTGGTGACCCAGCATACCACTTCATGATGTAGTATATAGTCGTTGACATAACACCAATGAAACACCATTCCACTAGTATTACATCCCTTAGGGTATAACAGAAACATCGCGAGTCCAAGATATGACTATAGATTACAACCCAAATCTTTACAAAAGATCCAAAGAAACTCTTGAGTACAGAGAGGAAGAATAACTTACAAATAAAAACAAAAATAACAACTCAAAAGCTAATCTATGAATAACGCTATCTCTAATACCATTTGGCTTGCCATTGCTGCTACTACAATGCTCTACGGAAATAGGTTCAAAGGGCTAGATATTTGTATTCCTATCTATTCTGGAATTTGGCCTTTGCTTGGCTTGATGTAGACGTTGACTCCATTAGTTTTATTTAAGAACTTTAGCTCCTTGTAGTGATCCTTCAGAGCATCAGTTGGTGTTGATGACATCTTCAATGGCTTTAGAACCTAGAAAGGGTTAAGAAGATATGGTTGATTACGAGCATACTCATCAAGTTTATTAAAGAGGATTGTTTGATGCACTATCTACAGCTATAGACCATAGGATAGGACCTTCCCCATGAGCGATCATGATATAGCAAATGCAAGCTAGATTATTTGTACTCTAATAAAAGTGGGAGACTAAAGGAGATATGCTCTAGAGGCAAATAATAAATGGGTTTTATTATCATATTCCTATTAGTTCGTAATAGTTTCGTACTGTGATATAACTGTATCAAGTGGACACATTGATACAGGTATGGTATGTGTTAGAATTGTATTTAGACTAACCCTCATATCCTGTATCATGTATACATGTTGTATACATATGTAACTTTTATGTGGTCGTGACTATATAAGTGGAGCACGTGCGCGGCTTTTGACCCATGAACAAAACCCTAAATCCTCTTTTCGATATTGGTATTAGAGCCCATAAACACCGCGAGTTTCGCCTACCGCCATTGTGTGCTCCATCTACCATCGCCGCCGATAGACCTCTCCTCCGTGGCCGCGGTGACGTTGTCTGCCCTCCAGATCTCCATGACCGTCGGGGCCATGGCTTCCTCCTCGACCGCAACCATCTCCGCCGGGGTTGTTCCCATGATCTCAGTTTGCTTGGAGACAGACAACTTCAACCTCTGGAAGGGCATCCTTCTCCCCAATCTCTCCAACGTCGGTCTCCTTCTTCACCTTGATGAAACCATCGTGGCACCCGAGAAGACCATCATAGAGGGAGAAGGCGACAAGGTCGTCAATATAGTCAACCCGGAGTATGCTCACTGGTGGTCTCTGGACTAGTGGGTCGTCGGACTCCTCCTCGGCTCCATGGAGCCCAATATTGCCAATCAGGACATTGGTTGCAAAACCGCTGCTGCGGTGTGAAATAGTGTCCATAACCTGTAGAGCGCTTAGAGTCATGCTAATGTTTGCCACATCCGCTGGCAGCTGATGTCTACGCGGAAGGGGATCTCTCCACCGTCGTGTACATGCACACAATGAAGTCCTTTGCAGATGACATGGCCACCGCCAGAGCTCTATATCCGACGACAAACTCATTGACTATATCATCATCGGGGCTCGGCTATGCGTACAACTCCATCGCCGTGTCGCTCACTGTCGGCAACTAATCAATATCCTACTCCAACTTCTACTCGCATATCCTCTCCTTCGAGGCTTTCCAAGCGTAGCAGGCGCATGTCGTGGGATGGTCATCCTAGGTAAACATGGCAACGCGTCCTAACCCTGCCTACCAAGGCGGCGGATCCTCCTACCACCCCTACGACAATGATGGCCAGTAAGGGCAGGCCCGCAATGGTGGGAATGGTGGATACGACCACAACAATGGTGGTCGATAGGATGGCGGCGGCTACGATCGCAACGACGACGGCTATGGCCGCAATGATGGAGGCCACAATGGCAGCTGGAACGGCGGCTACGGTCGCAATGATGGAGGCTACAATGGCAGTTGGAACGATGGCTGCAATGACGGTGGTCGCAACAACAATGGCCGCAATGGCGGCGGGAACGGCGGCCAGCGCCGCTGGAGACCACATTGTCAGCTTTGTGACAACTGGGGGCACGAAGCCAAGGACCGTTGCAATCGCTATGACCCCAACTATCAGCCTCCACAGCAACATGCCGACAATGCCGCTATGACAACTTGCAACAACAACCCGTGGATCATGGATACAGGACAACTGATCACCTGACGAGCGAGCTGGAACGTCTTCAGGCTTACGAGCGCTACGGTGGAAAGGATTAGGTGCAAGTGGGCAACAATGATGGTTTGTCAATTTCGCATATTGGTCATTCACTTTTAGCTGGTTCATCACTTCATCTCAAAAATATTCTTCATGTGCTCGATGCACATCTAAATCTCCTCTCTGTTTATCGTCTTGTTTGTGACAATGACGTGTTTATTGGATTTCACCGTCACTTTTTCTGTGGAAAGGAAAAAACCATGAGGAGGGTCCTTCTTGTTGGTAGGAGTCAAGGTGGTCTGTATCCCATCCCGTTCGTCAAAGCTTCATCTTTGTCACATCATATGTCAGCCAGTGCCACTTCCTAGCAATGACATCAACGCCTTGGTCATTCATCGAATAATGTAATTCAAAATATTGTTAGACCAAATGAGCTTTTGTGTTCTCCTTAAGACAATAGTTGTTTAGTATGTGATGCTTGTCAATGTGCCAAACGTCATCAGTTACCTTACACATCGTCTTCTCGTGTTTCTACTATACCTCTTGAATTGATTCATTGCGATGTTTGGGGGCCGGCTAGTGTTTCCTCTGGGGGATACAAGTATTATGTTAGCTTTGTGGATGACTATTTTCGTTTTTGCTGGATATATCTTCTAGAAAACAAGTCTGATGTTGAGCAAGTCTTTTATGCATTTCAGGCTCATGTTGAACGTATTTTGAACGCCAAGATCAAGGCAGTTCAATCTGATTGGGGTAGGGAATATCACCGACTTTATCACTATTTTGAGCACACAAGCACAGTTCATCATGTCTCGTGCCCCCACACCTCTAAAAAAACGGGATTGTTGAGTGCAAATACCGTCACTTGGTTGAGACAGGTCTTGCCCTTCTTGCACACTCACAACTTCCTCCATGTTATTAGGATGAAGCTTTCCTTACTACGTGTACTCTCATCAACCGTATGCCTACTCCTGTCATCAACAAGGAAACACATGTTTATAAACTCATGCATATTCAGCCCGGCTACTCCTTCTTTCGTATTTTTGGATGTGTTTATTGGCCTAGCCTTCGTAAATATAACTCCCACAAATTAGAATTCCGTTCTAAGGTGTGTGTTTTTCTGGGGTACAACCCTATGCATAAGGGATACAAGTGCTTGGATAGATCCACTTGGAGAATTTACATCTCACGTGATGTTGTGTTTGATGAGTCCGTGTCTCCGTTTTCCACTCATGGTGTCTCTATTGATGTGTCCACTCTTGAATAAGCTATTCGTTTTCCGTCTGATGAACCAGTTACTAGTGATCCTGTGTGAAGTTATGACATGTCCTATTTGTCTACTGATCCACCTATGCAAGGTGATTGTGTTACTGTGTAGATGTCAGCGCCTCCTTCCGATCGCTCCCTTGAGCCTACTATCGACATACATGGGGAGCATGTGATTGATACATTGCAAATGTATCTATAATTTTTGATGTTCCATGCTTGGTTTTATCTACTTTCTTGTGTTTTGTCCACACTTTGGAGTACTTTTCATATGATTTCTTGGACTAACCTATTAACAAGAGCCATAGTGCCAGTTGCCTGTTTTCTGCTGTTTTTGGTTCCAGAAAGTCAAAAAATAAATATTCTCGGAATTGGACGGGACAAAAGCCAAAGTTGATATTTTACCGAAGACTCACGGAGCCAGAATACGAGACGGAGGAGGGTCAGGGCCTGGCCACACCATGTGGTGGTGCGGGCTAGCCCTGGCCGCGCCACCAGGTGGTGTGGGCCCCTTGGCACTCCACCGACCTTGCCTCTTTGCCTATAAGAAGCCTCCCGATGCATAAACCCTAAATCGTCAAGCCTCCAGCCACGAAAAGTTCCACAGCGCCGCCGCCACCGAAGGGGAGATTCGGGGGACAGAAAGTCTCTGTTCCGGCACCCTGCCGAGACGGGGAAGTGCCCCCGGAGCCATCTCCATCGATCTCCACCGCCATCTCCATCACCATTGCTGATTCCCATGATGAGGAGGGAGTAGTTCTTCCTCGAGGCTAGGGTTTCTACCGGTAGCTATGTGTTCATCTCTCTCTCTATGCATGATCTTATTGAGATCATGAGCTTGTAATCTATAGATCTACCTTGCTACTCGAGTGCTTTAATAGATCTCTGCTCTCCCCATGTGTGTGAAAGTGACAGCATGCACGCCATGGTGGCACTTAGGCTAGAGATTACAAATACTTGTTATGAGTTATATTTGGAGTTGGATGTTTCTATGAAATTGTGGTGTTAGTTGGACTCATCTAGTACTCAAGGTGACAGTGTGGGGTTTTCTAGATGGGAAAGGCTTACTTTGAGGTGTGTTGTTATAGCCCTACCATCGATTAGAGTGTCCAACCGGAGAGTAGTTAAGAGTAGTATCATAAAGAGAAGATATTTATATGAGAGTGTTCACTAGTGAAAGTATGATCCCTAGGCCTTATTTCTAAGCATTGATACATTGTTTGCAATTAGATCTGTTACATGTTTGCTTGCTTCCATCTTTATTTCAGTTTGCCTTTAGTCTTTTCCACGCCATCAAGCTATTTGCTATCACCGTTACCACTTGTATTTCACTATCTCTTCGCCGAACTAGTGCACCTATACACCTGACAAGTGTATTGGGTGTGTTGGGGACACAAGAGACTTCTTGTATCTTGATTGCAGGGTTGCTTGAGAGGGAATTCCTTTGACCACTTCCTCCCTGAGTTCAATAAACCTTGGGTGATCCACTTAAGGGAAAACTTGCTGCTGTTCTACAAACCTCTGCACTTGGAGGCCCAACAATTGTCTACAAGAATAGAAGTGCGTAGACATCATGGCCACACCACTTGGTGGCGCAGCCAGGGCTGGCCCGTGCCAGGGGGTGGGCCCCCTATGGCCCATCTCCACTTCCCCTTCTGGCTTCCTTTGTCTTCTGGAAAAATAGGATTTTCCATATATTTTTCGGGATTTTCTGATCTTCGTGAATTTTGCCTCCAAATAGTACCTTTTCCATCAAAATCCTGACTTCAGCGGTCCATCCTCCAAAAGTTATCAACCATGCAAAAACAAATGAAATAACATAAGTGTCATCTCTTAATATGAAATATATCAATGAATAATAGTAAATTATGATATAGAATAGTGATGCAAAATGGACGTATCAGCCCCCACACAGAAACCTGCAAGAGATAACAACACAAAGGAGCTTCGACCCGGCTGTATCCTCCAACCGGCCCAAACCTCGGGGACTACACCCTGTGGGTGCGCTAACGCACCCCCACACAGAAGCAAGCACGCAACAAGTGCAGATCAAGCAAAACAGAAAGTGCAGGCATAGGGCACAAGAAAATATCATAAGGGAGGCAATGCTCCCACCAGAATTCAGTACAAGATAAAGACAATTGTTCACCAACAAAAAAGGACAAGTTCTTCAACAACAAATACTCCTGGCATACCGGGGATCAGGCCTGAGGATTGGTGGAGGAGTCGGAGGCATCGGCTGGAGCTTGGCTGCAGGAGGCGATGTCGGTCGAGACGGTCTCCAACGTAGCCGGCGTCCACATCTGTCGCAGCCAGAGCTTCAGTGTCCGCCGCAGTCAGGCTGAAGTGGTACGGCTCCGTGCCAGTCGGGTCACTGAAATCCTGGTACAGCTGCACGAAGCTCCCAATCTTCACACGACAAGAGCGGATATCGGGAACCTCGGCGCGGAGCTATTCATAGCTGGTCCCTTGACGGAATCCACAAGAGAGGCTCCGCAGATCCATGTCCAGGTACCAGGACTTCAGCAAGGCAAGAACCATCTCCGCTCCACCGCGTGCCGCCCACTCCCGCGCCACATCCATGAGGTCAGGGGCGCCAAAGAGCTTCTCGGCCAGAGCATCCATAGTAGCCGGCTGATCGGTGTCAGGCCAGACACAGTCATAGACCTCGAGGGAAGCGGTGCGTAGCCGCTTGGCCTCCTCGCTAACAACCGCCACCAGTTCCTCTGGGTGGAGGTCACGCCCGGCGTCCGCCTCCAGGATGCGCGCTAGAGCATGTTCAGTTGCCTTAGGGTAACGACGGTCAATGTCGGTTGCGGAAGACAAAGGGCAGAGCTGGTCTGGTTTGAAGTTACTTACTGATGACCATCTCGGCAATCTGGCAAAGCTCCCACAACACCGCCCTCTCCTTGGCCTAGGAAGCCTTAAGAGTCTCCGCCTGAGTGGCATGGAGAATCTCAAGGTTCTTCAGCGCCTCGGTCTAGATGTCAGCCACTTTCTTGGCTTGGCTGGCCTTGACCTCCATCTCCTGCTGATGCGCAACCAGCTGGCCGATCTGGTCCTGGCGAGCTTTGTTGGACTCCTCCAGCCGGGCAACCTCCCCCTTCAGCCTGGCCACCTCCTGGTCTCGGTCCGCCAACAGAGCTGCAGGAGGGTACCCAATGGTCAACAAGAAGCGCGAGAAGTCACGCAATCGAGAGGACATGGGAGATAAAGCAATCTTATGGCCTAGATCTTGCGTAGCCTTGGCAGCATCGGTGAGAGCCCTCTGCGGAAAAGAAGGAAGTATGAACCAAAGAACCAGCTGAAGAGAAAGGCAACAAAAGACAACAAAGAATAGCAAGGGATACATACCTCGAAGGAAGCCCCCAGTGCCTTGGCCTGGCCAAGCCCTTGCTCCATCACCTCGACCAGGTGGCGGGCCTGGCCAAGGGCTAGGGGCGCCACCTCAGAAAGCTGCGCCAAGGCAGGGTCCAGTGGTGGTGTGGCCCAGGCTGGCGTCCAGCCGCTGACCTGGAGGTCGTCATCGCTACCGGCGCCCGCACAGGACGTCCCCGGAGCTCCGCTGCCCGTGACACCCGCCGGCTGCATGGAGGGCCCCGGTTGTGGAACCTCCGTCGGCTCCTCCACCCAGTAGGCGGCGGAACCAGCCCCCGCCATCAGGCCAAGGGGAGGGGCGGCCACACCACCACGGCCAGGCAAGAGCGCCTCAGCGAGCCGGGAGACAGTGCTGGCCCAGTGCAGCGTCACGGGTGCAGCTGGCGGCACCACCTCCGACGCGTCTGCAACAGCCTTAGCGAGCGTAGCCTCGGGAGCCGCAGCCGACTCGGTGGAGTCCTCAGCCCCGGCAGGCAGAGAGGCGGACGCAGTGGCGACAGTCATGGAGCCGGGCAAGGCCATCGCCTCACTACATGAAGGACAAGGGCGCGATGAGCAAGTCTAAGCCTACCACTACAAACAAAGGGTACAAGAGCATGTACCCGGTGACGCTCGGCGCAGCGGCCGCAGTCCTTGGGCGGTGGCTCTTCTTTGCGCCACCTCCAGCCGGGGCGGCGCTGGTTGAGGTGGCCCGCTTCCCCCTGGCCCTGGGCGCGGCAGCTTCAGCCGGATCCACATCCTCGCCATGCACGGCTACTCCAACGCGCAAACAGAATATCAAGTTTACGTCTAACACCAGAAGAGCAAGGCAGATAGGGACAAGGAAAGGTTTCTCACCGGGTGGGAACTCGCAGCCCTCGTCAGCCTAGGTGGGGAACCGCTCTGGCACCATCTACAGGTACTTCAAAGGCTTGAAGTCCGCAGAAAAGAGAGGGAGCTCATCGTCCCCCATGTCGTCCTCCGCTAGCTGTGCCATAAAGATCTACTCAACTGGGAAAGATAAGAAGCATGAAAAGAAAATTCCTTGGGACAAATTCACCCGGAGAAGAAGAGGAGAGGCTTACCTTCAGCGGCAGCCGGCCGCGGTGGTACGGTCGGCAGGAGAACTCCGAGTCCTCCGCCAGCGTCTCCTTTGAGATGGCGGCAAGCCACTCGCGAAGGGCCGCGAACGGCACATCCAACCGGGAGACCCGGGTGGGGTCAAGATGACACATCTTGTGCGACCGATGTTGCAACGGGAGCACGCGGCTCGTCATCCAGGACAGCAGAATGTGCCAGGCGGTGAGCCGCTCCTTCTCCACCAGCACCGCCACGTAGGCGGCCATCCAGTCGATGTTCGCCTGGGCGCCCAAGTTCTGGACGGTCCGGGCCTTCCGGGTGGACGGGATGTTCGCAAAGATCGGGATCTTGATCCAGTCAACATCGGTGGTGTTGCGCACATAGAAGTACGAGCGCTGCCATAGCTTGACGGTGTCTGGGAGGTCCAGCCGCAGCATCACCGTTGATGGCTGCGGGTAGATGGCGCAGCAACCCACCTCCGTCAGTGGCCCGCCCTTCCCCACCACCTGGACCTTGAAGTGGAAGAACTTGAAGAAGTTTGCCGCATCGGGGCAAACGCTAAGGTAGGCCTCGCAGTAGGCCGCATGGTGCGACAGCATCGCGACGGTGTTGGCTCCCAAATGATGGAGCTGGAGGTTGAAGGAGACGAGCAGCTCCAAGACAAACCTGCTCAGTGGTAGTCGGAGGCCGCGAGCGAAGTGGTCAAGGAAGATGACGGCCTCGCCAAGCTGGGGGTCGGGCACCTGCTCGCCCTATGGCACGAGGCGGGGCTTCACCAGGCGTTCCGACAGGAGGAACTTCCCCCACCGGTACTTCTGCATGAGCTCTTCAGTCACGTAGGAGCCACACCACCAGCCAGCATGCTCTGGCAACATCTTGTCGGTGGAGGCCGTGTTGGAGAAGCGCGGGTCCGTCGTTGCGGCGGAAGAGGGCTGGCACCGGCAACCAAGAAATGGCGATGCAAGCAAGCAGAGAGAAGGCAGAATGCGAAGGGAGGCAGAAGCAGCGAGCGTAGGAAGAAGAAGTGGGGGAAACCACTTCCATGTGCCCCTATTTATCGAGGCAGAGGAGGTGCGACAACTACCCTCCCACCCCACCACGTGGCAAGCAACTGCCCCACTTCCTCACGATGCTTCGGTACGGATAACATGTGTCAGCGTAGCCTCCATAGAAGATCCTACAGGAGTTACTACGGGAGGCATACCGTGCCCACGATCCCCAAGAAACCACAATGATAAAGGCGTGCACGCAGTTACCAAAAATTGCCGCGATAGGCCAAGAGGTCAAACTGACATAACACGTGCCAGAAATGGCAGGCGCGGCTGATGCAGGCAATGACGACAGCAAACAGGCGATCCATCTCCCTGCCGTATGCAGCAGCCGGTCCATGAAATCACCGCTCACACCCTGTGGGTGGGCCATCAGCTCCGTAGCCGGTAAACCCCAGCCGGGAAACAACGAAGAATCTCCAGCCGGTAGAAGACAAAAACTACAAGACAAAACCAACAGCAAGTTTCTGCATCGCCAATCATTTCAAATTCGACCAATGAGCACGCAAGAACTTCTCCACAAAGCGAAGTCCCAACACGCTCGGGGACTAGTGTCGGGGGATAACCCCCTGGTAGGCCAAGACAGGCTCAGTTGGCCGGCTCCAAGGAGCTCTGGCCATCTGGGCCCAAGACAAGGAACCACAGCCGGGTGGAAATCTCCACCCGGTTCGCATTCGAGCTTCCCCGGCTGGCCTGTCTAGCCGGCTGGCCAGAAGAACCAGCTGGGAGGCCGATCCTAGCTGGCCGCCTCGGATTCTCTGGCCAAGGTACGGTAGAGGTGACACTACTTGCTGAGCGCACCTCTGACCAGATAGGCTGGCTCGCCCGGTCGGTGCTACCAGACAACTGCGCCAAAGCTGGAGGCTGACGAGTAAAGCTCCAACTGACGAACAAAGTGTCGGCTGAAGGAGAAGGCGCTAGCTGACGGGTAAAGCAAAGGCGCTGGGACACTGTGGCGCTGTCCCCCCTGCACTGAAGGCTTGACTGAACCCAGGCCTACTGTTCAGGCCCGTCCAGCCAGCCCACTTTGTAAACCCAAATCCAAATAGTAAACCCTAGAGCCCACTTTGTAAACTACCTCTCCCAACCAGTATATAAGGGAAGGTAATGTTAGGGTTCTAGGTAGACAATTACAAGTTAGATGTTCTCTAGATTGGACAAGTTGAGTAGTTCACCTTCTTCCTCTAGCTAAGAGCAGTTAGGGAAAAACCTCAAGGAGCGCCTGTATTGGGCATTCGCCCCTGATAGTAGATCCTTGCAGGAGTAGGAGTGTTACCTCGACAAGAGGGCTCTGAACCTAGGTACATCGCTGTGTTTGCAGTATCTGTGCCCAACCCGTTGCGAGTAGCCACCGATAGCATCCTGATTGTCCCTGCTCAAGCCATCCCCGATGGCACTGCCGTGTTCCACACCGAGACACCGATAGCAAAAAAAGAGATGGATTTTTAGCCGAGGTAAAATTTGGCGCTGATTGAATAAAGTCGGTGATGGCTAAGGTCTATCATTTAAGATGCCGAGATTGACTGGGAATCAATTGCCGGTATTGAAGCTCGGCCGACATATAGTATATCGGCTGGAGAGAGATATTCCTTGTTATTAAAGGAACCTGTCGTGGCCCTTCAGTTAGCACTGCAGGACCGTGACAGCTTCGGGGACTAATGTCGGGGGATGACCCCCGGTAGGGTCAAGGCATGGTGTAAAGTGATATCAAGAGGTTGACCGACATAGGGTGGCCGACATAGGCCGGCATACCCAGGCCGACATATACAAGATATGTCGGCATATCCAAGTTGTATCTTTTATGCAGAAATGGTCAGGCCGACTTACCTCGGCTGGTGCCATTGATTCGACATAAGGGACTGGCGTGTGATCAACGATCATATGCCGGGCTCTAAGTCAATGCTCTAGTCTTTTCCTAGGAATCCTGGAGAGGATCCTCGTTGTCATACAGGCATGCCCCTGGATTACGGTGAACAGTCCCATCGAGGATAACCTGGAGGCGACCGTTGCTAGGCGTGGTGACAGTTGTTAGGAGCGTACAGGTCTTGTCCCACCGAGGGTTATCAGGAGGTGCCCGAGTGACAAGGGGAGCATCTTGGCGAGCCCAAGGAGAAGACTAGCACCGTCGGTAGAGCATATTCTTTCCCACATGTGCCCTAACCTTTATAACCTGGGCATCGTATATAAGGTTCCCTAGGGACTCCAAAGAGAGGGGCCGCCCATTGTTCACGCATTTTGCCCCTCTTATACTTAGAGCAACTCAGAGAGAGGAGGGGACAGTGAGAGCTTCGTCCTCCTCTCGCCATACAGCTTAAGGAGCGCATTGCAGCCACTGTTATTGTACTCGATATAGAGATAGACATGCATGAGTAGGGGTGTTATCTCACTAGGAGAGCCTCGAACCTGGGTACATCGCGTGTTCTTCTGTGTGCAGCCTCCACCGCATCTTCCCTCCTCGGATCTCCAGTATCCGTTCGGGCCCAACTTAGCTGCAGTGACACCACCACGACAAGTTTAGATACATTCGCTTCATAAAAATTAAAACTTCTTATATTTTGACACAGAGAGAGTAGTTTCTAAAGTGCTACTATCTCTGTCCAGAAATAACTGACTTGACTATGTCTAGATTTAAATGTATCTACACAATAAAACATGTCTACATACATGCGAATCTAAGCAAATCCAAATCATTTATTTCTAGACGGATTGAGTAGCGTCAAAAGAAATAAGTGATTTGTATTTACCTAAATTTGGATATATCTAGACGTGTTTGAGAACCAAGCGTTGGTTTGGTGGCAAGGCTTGCGAGTGCCTAGCCAGCACATCCGGGATCGAGTCACCGTAGGACCGAATTAAACGGGTGTTATCAAGCGCGTATAATCCACTGCTGGAGATGTTTCGTTTATCTAACGACATACTGTGAGGGATCGTCCCCGGATCAACGTTTTAGACGCGTTAGTATGCAGATATGTACAAATACAAAACACTTATTTATGGAGTATTATACTTGTACGACGAAGACAACTGGTGACAGTGATTGTCACATTGCTCCTCTCATCCCTAGATAAAACACTTTTTGCCGCTAGAGATTCGTAGACAATGCATGTCGAGCCAACGCGCGAGATCGCAATTCGAGCACACATCATGCCGCCCGCCCACAGCTCGTCTCTCCGGCTGTCGCTCGCCATAGTGTCGACATCGTCGTACGTCCACGTCCACTTGCCCGCGTGACCGCGTCCACGACCTTCGCGTAACGAAGAACCGGTTCAAACCCCACCTCGCGACCCACTAACAGGCGGGCCCAGCGGAACGCCTTCTCCCGTCACGCCCGCACGTCCAGCCGGCCCCACTCCTGGCGCTGGCCCGCCGGGCGCCGCACGATCCCAACCGACGGCGGCGGCGTGGGGGTGACGACATCCTCGCCGCGGCGGGGCCCCCCACTCGCCGACGTGGAGCTGCATGTCCCCGTCGCATGGAGGTGGGCAGCGCGACGCCGCCGGGTCTCGGGTATAAATTAGTTAAATTCTCGAATCGAATAATCAAATCCGTCGACTGTTCTAGTAGACACCAGAGATCCTGGGTTGGATTATCCGCCGCAGCCATGGCGTTCTTCGAGGTGAGCGCCTTCCTCTCCGCTGTCTTGTTTCCTTGTTTTTCTTTCCTCGGAGCTCGGGAAATACTAGCGTCCGTTCGCGCGTCAGTCCTTGCTAATCGCCGTGTCTTGCTGACGATTTCTGTCTGGCGCCTCGTTTACAACAAGTACGCATGCAGCGCTGAATCGCGAGGCGAAATTCGTTAATCGTTGGCGATAATTGTTCTATTCTTTCGTCTCTGTGATGGCAGGAGATGGAGTCGTACGCCCCCTACCTCCGCACCCACCTGCACCAGCTCGCAGCATCGGTCTCCGCGGCGAGCTGCGCGGGGGAGGCGGGCGCCGGTGACGAGGAGTGCCGCGACGAGGCGGCGGCGCTGCGGCTCAAGATGGTGGCCGTCGCGGCCATCCTGATCTCCGGTGCGGTCGGCGTCGCCATCCCGCTCGTCGGACGCAAGCTCCGCGCCGGCAGCAGCGCTAACGGCGGAGGCTCGTCCTCCTCCGGCGGTGGCACGTTCGTGCTCGCCAAGGCGTTCGCGGCGGGGGTGATCCTGGCCACGGGGTTCGTGCACATGTTGCACGACGCAGAGGAGAAGTTCGCGGACCCGTGCCTTCCGGCGACACCGTGGCGGCAGTTCCCCTTTCCGGGCTTCATCGCCATGCTCGCCGCGCTGGGGACGCTCGTCATGGAGTTCGTGGGCACCCGCTTCTACGAGCGCAAGCACGGCGAGGAGGCGGCGGCCGCCGCTAGCGCCGATGATGAGACCACGGCGCTGCTTGAGGACGGCGCGCTCGCCGGGATCACCGGCGCCGCCGCGATGAGCGGTGATGACGAGAAGCGGGACGCCATGCACATCGTAGGGATTCGCGCGCATGCGGCCGCGCACCGGCACAGCCACGCGCATGGCCATGACGCGTGCGATGGAGGTGCCGTGTACGACGCCCACGGCCACGGGCATGACCATGGCCATGGGAGCGAACAGGGACCATCCCAATCTCGGCATGTGGTTGTTTCACAGGTACAGATGTGGTTGTTTCACCGGCACATACATCATTTTTTATTACTTATTGGATTAACATCTAATCGCATGGTACTTCAGTACGAATTGCCAACCAGGGTTAAATTATCTTTCTATGTAAGTTAAATAGCTAGACAGATACTATCATTTGCTTAGTTGCTTATGTTTTACTCGTTCAAGAAGCATGTGCATCCGGTGCAACTTGGTTTGGTAGGCTATTTCTGAATTTGAGTACTGTCTAGGAATAACTGCTGCACGGATGAGCAATGATTTGAAATGTACCGTCTCAGATTAGATGTTTTGAGCTGAAAACCTGCAAAGTATATATGCCAAATACTGATTTTCTGTATTGTCACAAGATTCTGGAGCTGGGGATTGTATCGCATTCGGTAATCATCGGGCTATCCCTGGGCGTTTCACAGAGCCCGTGCACCATTAAACCTCTGGTTGCTGCTCTCTCCTTCCACCAGTTCTTCGAGGGTTTTGCGTTGGGTGGCTGCATTTCTGAGGTTATTGTCCACTTCATTTCTGCTCTGTCCTTAACAGTTCATCTCCTGTAGTTAGCAACGTTTCATGTTGATTGCATCAATTAATTTCATTCTGTACGAACAAATGCAGGCTCAGTTCAAGAATTTCTCTGCACTCCTGATGGCTTTCTTCTTTGCTATCACAACACCTGCTGGGATCACAGTGGGTGCGGGGATCGCGTCGTTCTACGACCCCAACAGCCCAAGGGCGTTGGTGGTGGAGGGCATTCTGGATTCAATGTCGGCTGGTATATTGATCTATATGGCATTGGTGGATCTCATCGCTGCTGATTTCCTTAGCCGGAGGATGAGCTGCAACCCGAGGCTGCAAGTGTGCTCATATGTAGCCTTGTTTCTTGGGGCTATGGCCATGTCATCCCTTGCTATCTGGGCCTAGTGTTAGTCGGTATTCTCCAAGTAAGATGAAAGGCTTGGGACAATCTTCTTGGCGTTCAATGCACTAGGAGGTGTTCTCTAGTGTTGGTGAGTATTCTCAAAAATAATCTTCAAAGAAGCTGCTTGGCTCAATTCACTAAGAGGTGTTCTTCAGTAAGATGGGAAGGCCCTTTCTTTCTTTCTTTCTTTCTTTCTTTCTTTCTTTCTTTCTTTCTTTCTTTCTTTCTTCGTTCATTCTTTTGTTTTTTCTTCTCATGGTGGTGGGCCGTACAAGTCTTTTGGTCATAGGATACAAAGTCCCTCTTTGGGATACTTGTGCTGGGTAGAGAATAGGGATGAATTAGTTTAAAGAATAAGGAGTTTTTAGTCCCACCAGTCTTTGCAAATGTACTTTGTCCTAAGTGTTAGATAAGAGGACTTGTCTGTCCTCAAGAATAATCTTGCTTATACGTCAGTGAGGATATCACGGCAGTCGAATGCAATGGCAGTAGCTATTCAAAATGAGAATCGTCATGAACTCACACCTGACTCTTTCGCAGCACCTTTTATTTACTTTTTTTTTATGCATATGGAATTGGGGTTACTGATCTTTTTTAATCTGAATGCCATCATATGAGCAGCAAATATGTTGAACCAGACATCCTTTATCATTCTTGGGTAGTCTAATTACCAGAATTAACTGACATGGTTAACCACTTTGTGTATTGAAGCAGTTCGTTGATATGGTCGTTGCTGTACTGAAGACTCCGTTGTACATCACGATCAATTGTTGTTGGAATACAGTTTCATTCATCTGTATGTCTTTGATTACATACTGAATTTTTTCCTGATCACATTATTAGCTGAACGACTTTGCTAGATCTGACTCAGTACGCCTCACATTTGTCAAATTCTAGTGACCTCATTCCTATACTACACAACACATGCGTAGTGTGGTTAATGGTACTGTTTGATGAATAACGATATATGGTCTGCTGCTGATGACACTACTATGCATACTATCGGCAAATGTAAGAAGATCTATGATCTGAGGGTTTAGGTAGAGTGCATTGTGTTTGGCTTTCCAGCAGAGACCATTGAGCAAGCATTGAACTCGCGCAGCTTGTGTACGAAGGTAACCTTGATGCAAATATCTTTGTTGCACATACATTTTGTTCTAAATTGTGTAAGGTGCCCAATTTCTGAACTTCCAGAATGTTGCATTCTTCCAGCATTACCATCCTTTGTTACCCTTACCCACCGGCAACTAATGCCGTGCAAGTCATCATCTATTTATTAGGCTTTTCTTGTAGTATGTTTCTTTTATGGTACATTAGTGACGTTGCAGTAGAAGGGAATGCAAATTTCTAAGTTAAACCTTGGATTAGTCAGCTCAAGTTCAGGTTATCTGGTTACGTCTTTATGGTTGTTATCGGATCGTCTTACTACCTACAGTTACATCAGCGTTAGTTAGCAGAGAGTGATGGGAGAATGGTACCGCTGACAAAGGTTCTTTTTCTGATAGTTTACAGAATAACATCTTCGTATTGTACTACATGCTTATTCTTCTTAAATAGCAGTACATACTCTGTGCAGAATCTTCATCAGAATAGTGCTTATGCGGTTGTGACATCAATCTACGGCAACTGAATCCCTTAAACTAACGCAGGGCATATGACAGGCTATAATTTCTGATGCAGGAATCAGATTGTAGAATCTTACAGTATGTAACAACGTTTCTTGTGTTATTTTTATATATAGATCTTGCCACAGCTAGTAATTGGATACTGCGAAGGCGAGCGCTCATTGTGAAGATATTGATGCTGCCAAACTCGAGACGTAGGAGGCGATAGATGTGGACCGCAGTCTATAGATAATGGCATTTGAAGTCCGTTCATCATGAGGAGTTCAGTTGAAGAGGCTGTGCCTCAGCGATCTCTCTTGTCCTTACATCGCTGGACACCAGATATTGCAAATTCTGGCGGGCAGGGATGGCAACGGCCCCGAAACATGCAAACCCAACGGGTAGCGTCTTAAATAGGGCTGGTCTAGTAAAAAATTAGACCCACCAAATTATATGGGTTGAGCACAGTTAGATTATTAGGAAATTTCCGCATGAAATTAATTACTGAAATCAGTACTATGTAAACACTAGCAGATATAAACACATACGGCCAAACAAGCCCATCTATAGATCTGTAAACCTAGCAAGAACTAATGCATACAAAAAGATGAATAACACGTACAAGTTGACCGGGAAGATCATCACCGCAACAGTAGCCTGGTCTTTGTCATGTCGCACATGATGCTATTGAGGTCGTCGGTGATAAAGAACACAAACAAAGGCGAGCAGTTGTGTCGAGACGCTGCTCAAAAACCTTATCTTCCGTCTCTCGGTGCAGGATCTCAACGGATGGGGCTTGGGAGGCTTGCTTTCCCGGATGGTAGAGCACGAGCCGTTAGGATGGGGAAGCCTAGAGAACAGCGCAGCAAGAGGAACAAGGCGAGAGAGATAGAAAGAACCTGTTGTTTCTATATATGTTCTCTCTATATATATAGCCTGGGAGGTGAACCGATCGAGTCGCCACGCGGTGGAAGACATGGCACGCGTCAAACATGCACACGAATGTTGACACGTATCCAACAGTTGTGCACCATGCAAATTTCCACAAACGAGTTTCTAACTCGAACTCAATTCACGAAACGCGTCGCGCCGCGCGTGCGGGCGAAGCCGACGGCGGAGGAGAAGATTTGCGTGTGGACTCCTTCTCTTCTCACTCACTTAGTGGGACTGAAACAACCTATCTTATAAGCTGGCAAAACTCTCTCCCAACTAGCAATGTGTGACTAAACTTTGTCTCTCACGCAGCTCCCAAGCTGTCATAGTAGATGGGTCTTGAGATTTCAAGATTTATTAGACTACATGGGCCACATCTCATATAAATCTAACGATCCTCCACCAGATCTCAGAGACACATCATATAGCTCATTAGTTCCAATGATTGTTTAATATATCTACGGTTCTGTGAAGACTGTCAAGTTGAATTTCCACCTAGACAAAGAGATACACTTGACTACAACTGGAAAATGGACTAGATCTTGAATTGTCAGTCTTATGCAGCAAGTTTCACTCGATGTTGTTATCGGTGCTTGGCTACCATACGCTACCCCTCGGGTGGAGCTTATAAGTCATACTACTCGGCCTTTCATGAGCTTCCTAGAGATTCACCCAAGTCTAATACATTTGTGACCAGTAGCGTAGCGCACATAGGTGTGTTATTTCAAGATCGCGTTGTAGGATAGCATCTTTGCTCCCAAGGAGACAGACAGGACACATTAAGATGTAATCAACCTTTCTGACAGTATACTATGAGAGAATTGCATCTGTAGCGGAATGGGAGTATTAAAAGTTTCTCTCAACTCAGTTGTTCGGTTTGTTTTCCTAGGTCCTAATTCACGGGATCTCCGATCACATAGGTTGGGTTATCTCCTTGGTAACTCACGTGGGTCTCAAACTTATCTCCCTCGATGCATTTTCTATCAAATTTCTTAATAGTCCTTTCGTAAAAGGATCTGCCAGATTCTTAGCCGTTTGGACATAATCCAATGCTACAACTCTGGAGTTTCTCAGCTTTCTGACAGACTTCACTCTTCTCTTGACATGTCTTGAACTCTTCATATTATACTTAGAACTGTTCACTTTGACAATCATAGTTTGGTTGTCACAGTTCATAAGATTGTCGGTATTGGTTTTTCAACCATAAGCAAATCCGTTAAGAGTTGACGAAGCCATTCTACTTCAATAGTCGCAATATCTAATGCTGTGAGTTCTGCTTCCATGGTTGACCTCGTTAAGATGATCTTCTTACAAGACTTCCATGAAACAGTGCAGCCACGAAGAGTGAATATATATCCACATGTGGCCTTTATCTCATCAGCATCTGATATCCAGTTTGAATCAATATACCCTTCAAGTACACTTGGATAGCCGATATAATGAATTCCTTAGCTCATTGTTCCCTTTAGGTAGCACATTACTTTCTCAAGAGCGTGCCAGTGATCATCTCCCGGGTTGGCCACAAACCGGCTAAGCAAACAAGATGCCAGGCCTTGTAGCGCAAGCTAAATACATAAGTGGGCCAATAATCTTAGAGTATCTCAATTGATCTCTAGTCGCCTTTTGATTCTTTCGAAGCAACACACTAGGATCATAAGGTGTGGGAGAATATTTGCAATCATCATATCCAAATCTGCTCAATACCTTTTCCACAAAATGTGATTGCACAAGTGTAATCCCATTATTCTTATCTCTCAATAGCTTGATGGTTAGGATAACATCAACTTATCCAAGATCCTTCATCTCAAAACATTGATACATGATGTTTTTGACCTCACTAATCACTTTGAGACTTGTTCCAAAATTTAGTATGTCATCAACATACATACATAGGACAACTCCCTCGCCCCCACTATGGCGGTAGTATACATATTTGTCAGCTTCATTTACAATAAATCTCATAGATGTCAAAGTTCTTTCAAACTTCTCAAGCCATTGCTAGGGAGCTTAGTTGAGACCATATAAAGATTTCTTCAATTTACACACCTTTCTTTCTTGACCTTCTAGTACAAAACCATCAGGTTGTTTCATGTAAATTTCCTAATCCAACTCTCCATTTAGAAAAGTCATCTTAACGTTCATTTGATGAACGAGAAGACCATGAGAGGCCGCCAGTGATAGTATTATTCGAACTGTGGTCAATCTAGACACATGTGAGTAAGTATCAAAGAAATCTTTGCTTGCTTTTGGATATAGAGATGGAATCCATCTCGCTTTGAACCGCTTCTTTCTAGTAGTCTGCATACGGAGATGCAAAAGCTTCTGAAATAGTAGTGGGAGTGTCATACACTAGGTACACAATGAAATCATTACCAAAAGACCTTGTGGTCCTTTGTCTCTTGCTCCTTGTGGAAGCTTCATTTTTATCCTCATCCAAATTTGAACTCTCATCATTCGATTGTTCATCAGTCTCCATGAGAGTTACAGGTTTACGAATTGGATCATATTCCTTATTAGATATCCTAGGCATATCTATCATAGGAAATATATCCAAAAATAATGTAGTATCTCTTGATTCAAAAATGGTACCGAGACTCATGTCATCCACTTCACATTTCATCACAAGAAATCTATAAGCAATGATGTGAGAAGCATAGCCAACAAAGACACAATCCACAGTTTTTGGTCCAAGCTCATGCTTCTTGTTGACTGGCACGTTGACTTTTACCAAACAACCCCAATTTCATAAGTAGGAGAGGGCCAACCTTTTCCTTTTTGCATTCTTCAAATGGAGTAATCTCTTTATTCTTAGTTGGAACATAGTTTAGGACATGCCATAAAGTGAATATAGCCTCCCCCACCATTCCTTAGATAAACCGGTAGTGTCTAACACGGGGTTTACCAAATCTGTTAGAGTCTGGTTTTCTCTCTCAGCAATCTCATTGGATTGAGGGGAATTGGGAGGCGTTCTCTCATGTATAATACCATGTTCCAAACATAATAAATTGAACTCATTAGAAAAGTACTCTCAACCACGATCATACCAAATTCTTTTGATCTTTCTCTAAAGTTAATTTTCAACTTCTGCCTTATAGATTTTAAAGAAATCTAGAGCCTCGTCTTTAGTTCTCAAGAGATATACATAACAATACCTAGTAGAATCATCAGTCAAAGTCATGAAATATTTCTTTCCACCAGTTGTCAACTCACCATTCATCTCACATAGATCTGAATGTATGAGCTCTAAAGGTGCAAAGTTTCTTTCCTCTGCATGCTTGTGAGGTCTGCGAGGCTGCTTTGCTTGCACACAAGCATAACACTTAGAGCCTTTGACAATAGTGAATTCCAGAATTAAACTTATACCAGCAAGCCGCTACATACAACCAAAATTAATACTATGAAAAATTCGTGAATGCCAAACATTAGTCTCATTACCAGCAGTGCATACATGGTTCACAACATCATCACAGAAGTCTACCAATGAAAAGCGGAACATGCCTCCGCATTCATAGCCTTTTCCAACAAAGGTTCCATACTTAGATAGTACAACTTTATTGGACTCAAATGCCAACTTAAACCCATGTTTCAGAAGACGGGATCCATTAGTGAGATTTTTCTTGATAGAAGGGACATGTTGCACATTCTTCAATTGCACGATCCTGCCCGAAGTAAACTTCAGATCTACCATACCAGCACCAAGAACAATAGCATGTAGCCCATTCTCCATCATGACTAAGGAACCTCGAGTCTGATAAGAGGTGAACATGGAAATGTCACGACACACATGAACATTAGCACCTGTATCAACCCACCATTATGTAGGTTGAAATACTGAAAGAATAGTAGGTAATAAATTATCGTACTTAGAAATTGAAGTTCTTGCATCAGTATTGCCAATGACCAAGTTGACAGACTTAGAACCCTGTCTATCTTGACCCTTCTTGCCTTTCTTATATGAGCAGCGATGAGCCCAATGGCCAATCTCGCCGCACGCCCATGGTGTTCTTGAGGTCATTGGTGATGAACAAGCATATGAACGGAGGCGAGCAGTCGCGCCGAGACGCTCCCCAAAAACCATATCGCTCGTCTCCTGGTGCAGGATCTCAATGGACGGGGCTGCGTAGGCCTGCTCTCCCGGACGGCTGTGCACGCAGCCACCGGGATGGGGAAGCTTAGAGAGTAGCGTAGCAAGAGGAACACGGTGAGAGAGACAGATGAAGAACATGTTGTTTCTCGAGTTGTTCTGTCTCTCTCTATATATAGCCTGGGAGGTGAGCCAACCGAGTCGTCACGCGGTTTAAGACGAAGACACGCATCAAACATACATGAATGTTGACATGTACCCAACAGCGGGTGCACCATACAAAAATTTAGTCTTCCACAAAACGAATTTCTAACTCGAACTCGATTCACGAAATGCGCCACGCGTGCTGGCGAGGCGAGGCGGGCGGAGGAGGAAGAGGAGTGCGCGTGGACGCCTTCTATTCTCACTCACTTAGTGGGAGTGAAACACCTCGTCTTATAAGCTGGTCCAACTCTGTCTCAACTAGCAATATGGGACTAAACTTTGTATCCCACAGAGCTCCCAAGCTGCCATAGTAGACATGCCTTGAGATTTCAGGATTCATTAGACTACATGGGCCAGAACCCATATAAATCTAACAGGTATGGAGACCTGGTCCCATACATGTAGACCCACAGACCCGCCCCACCTCTCTTTGCCGCCGCCTCGCATGTTGTCGTCAATGCCTCCAGCGTTGCCATCGCTGCGTCGCTGCTACGTCGCCTCCTCTCGTGTTGTCATCGCCACCTAGCGAGTTGTTGCGCCATCTTCGCCTCATGTGTTGCCGGGTACCCGTCGGGATCCCGAACCCGGCCAGATCATGTGTCTGGTAAAAAATTAGACCCACCAAATTATATGGGATAGGTATGGGGGTGGACCCAGCCCAAACCTGGCAGATGCCTGTAACATCCTAGCATTAGAGCTTAAAGATAAGCTGAGATGAGGTGCGTGCATTGCATTCATGCATAGAAAATCTATATAATTTTTGCGCTTTTAAATAAAACTTGTCAAAGTGATTGAAGCTTCTCTTAACTTGGTGGAACTGAAGTGGATCATCAAGTTGATTGCGATAAGTTTCTATATGACCTTTGCTAAAACCTTATCTATGGGTAATATAATTTGATCTAAGGGTAGATCAAATGTAATAAAATTGAGTCACAACATTCTACTCAATAAGGAGTATTAGATCTTCTAAAGATCATGACATGGTATTGCATACAATGACTCAAGGATGAATACTTAATCTTTTAAAGATTATATCAAGGAACTATTTACAACAAACCCTGGATACCAAGTTAAGATTATAACTGAAGTAAAGTAACTCAATAACTAAACCTTGATATGCATGACTGCCATAGTTATTCTTACCATGGGTATCATGGTAGTTCTTAAACATTAACTCTTCTTACAAATAGAGTGGAAAAGGAAGTCAAGCCAAGACCATTCATCACATATCTTTGTTGTCATATTAAAAGGTGACCTTCCTATTTAACCAAGTCCTAGAGTCAACTGATCATCAATGTTGAGTGATCAATTTCTGACCTAGAACTTATTAACTCTTAGCCTTTGACCTATTATAATAACCTTCCAAAGACCTTAAGTAAATTAATACGAAGAAGTAACTAGTGCTTGAGGAGCTATGAGAAGGCTAGTAGTATTAATACATCAAATAATAATCTTGTTAAGTCAAGTGGGTATAAACTTAGAGTAAGCTTTCTCAACATGGTAAGCCTATAGAGAGACTAGTACAATTCTATTACCTAGTTGATGATAGGCCTTGATCAAACAAATAGAAGCCTAAGTTTAGCATGATCAAAGGATGGTGGTCATTATTCTCAAGTCACTTGAGGATAGATGACTAGGTGTGGAAGAAGAGTTGTGAGTATACCAAATTAGGCAAAACCCTAGTAAGTAAATCATATAGCGTGATCAAGAGAAGTCGAGCTAGAGTATGATATGATATGAGTCGTATGGAGTAGTTGGAAGCATAGTAGTTTAACCAAGCTAAATACAAGAACATCTTGTATTACGGGGAGTAGTACCATATCTCTTCTAGAGGATTAATATCACATGTAAGATAGAGAAAATTGTAATCTTGCAAGCCTTGAAAGTAGTTGCAAGATGGATTTAAAGGAGTTAATGGATGAAGTTAGAAGTAGCTACATTGATGGATTCATTAGAGGTAGTTAAGAAATGGAAGTTTCATACTAAAGTAATAATGGAGAATGATTATTGTTGAAATGGCATGACCATGTCATCATATGATGATGGATATGGTGGAGTCAGATGATTGACTTATTGAGGAAGATGTGATCTTTGTGAATAAGATAAGAGAGATATATAGAGTATATTTAGGAAAGGAATTCTTTATTTAAAGACAAGCTTAGTGAAGTATTAAGGTAGGAGTGCTTGATAAACCTTTAACCAACAGTATATCAAGCCATGACAGATCCATGTCTACCACTCTACCTCCTTGTTCAAAACCCTAAAAATAAAAATTGTTAGTGGAAACCATTTCCTATTCCTAGGTAACCATTGAACAATACCTCTCGGACAAATAAATCTTCCAAGAGATAATTAGAGAACTAGATGTGTGTTTATGGATGGAAGCCTTGTCCACCTTATTGTCTTAAACCTTAATAGAAACCTAGACCCATGAACCGTTAAGACCACATCAAGAAGTACTCTTTATAACTCACTCTAAGTTGAGATGTCATTCAGGATTATAAATTTTGGATCTATCCTTGAAACCTTGATTCCTAGCAACATTCACTAATAAAATTGAGGGTAGTGTATCCTCTAGGGTCCATAGTAAGTGTGGTATTAGAAACCTTAAGTAAACGCTGTTAGGCATTGAGATCACTTGGGCCACATGAATGATAATGGTTGTACACCATAATATAATAAACTTCTATCAAAACATTAACCACACTTAAAGAAGTAATGAACAATTAGTTCAAGAAGTGATCCATACCTACTTTGAAACAAGTAGGATGGTTATAAATAGAATTTTAGAGGAATTTGCATAGGAGAATTCACCAAACCTTGGGAACCATGGAATTCAAATCACTACATTTTAAACCCAGGGTTTAATACCTTGTAATATATTTGCATAGTTCCTTTATGTGAGGCTAACTAATTGCATAGAAAACATTAACTATCTTAAGTCTTTACCATCACAATTTTTATGGTGAAAAGAAAATCACTTTATAAGGTTTATATATGGTAAACCAAAACACCCTAAAACCCTAATTTCTATTAATAACTTTTCTTTAAAAGAATCTTTTATATACTCATGAATTTTGAAAATATAAAGAAAAAATAAAAGAGGATTTAATAGAATGAATCTCTAAACCATTTTGAATATGCCACAAATTTTCGGGATATTCAAATCCTTGAAGAATTCATGTTTGAAATTGAATTGTGAAAACAGAAAAAGAAAAAAAGAGACAGAAAAGGAAAAAAGGGCAGAAAAACCAGCGACCCATAGACCAGTAACCGTGCGTGCTAACTACCGCCCGCGTGCGCCAGTCGCCATTGTCCGCTCACTCCGCGTCGGCCCAACACCGGCCCAGGCCCACGTACCCCTTTGTCCACCTTATCGCCATCGTCAACCTCACACAGCTGCCGAAGCAGCTGCGTGGCGCCAGCGCCGCCGCTCGCAGATGTCTATGCATTTCTATTCTTGTAGACAATTGTTGGGCCTCCAAGTGCATAGGTTTGTAGAACAGCAACAAGTTTTTCCTTAAGTGGATTACCCAGGGTTTATCAAACTCAGGGAGGAAGTGGTCAAAGGTATCCCTCTCAAGCAACCCTGCAATCAAGATACAAGAAGTCTCTTGTGTTCTCAACACACCCAATACACTTGTCAAGTGTATAGGTGCACTAGTTCGGCGAAGAGATAGTAAAATACAAGTGGTATGGATATAAGACAACGGTGCCAGAAAATAGCTTGATGGCGTGGAAGAGACTAAAGACAAACTGAAATAAAGATGGCAACAAGCAAACATGTAACAGATCTAGTTTCAAACGGTGTTTCAATGCTTAGAAACAAGGCCTACGGATCATACTTTCTCTAGTGAACCCTCTCATATAAATATCTTCTCTTTAAGATACTACTCTGAACTACTCTCCGGTTGGACCCTCTAATTCATGGTAGGACTATAACAACACACCTCAAAGTTCACTTTTCCCATCTAGGTAACCCCACACTGTCACCTTGAGCACTAGATGGTTCCAACAAACACCACAATTTCATAAAAACATCCAACTCCAAATATAACTCATAACAAGTATTTGTAATCTCTAGCCTAAGTGCCACCATGGTGTGCACGCTATCACTTTCACACACATGGGGAGAGCCAGACATCTATTAAAGCACTTGAGTAACAAGGTATATCTACTTGATTACAAAGCTCATGATCATAATATGATCATGCATAGAGAGAGAGAGAGATGAACACATAGCTACCGGTAGAACCCTTAGCCTCGAGGAAGAACTACTCCCTCATCATCATGGGAATCAGCACCGGTGATGGAGATGGTGGTGGAGATCGACGGAGATGGCTCCGGGAGCACTTCCCCGTTCCGGCAGGGTGCTAGAATAGAGACTTTCTGTCCCCCGAATCTCCCCTTCGATGGCGGTGGCGCTGCAGAACTTTTTGTGGCTAGAGGCTAGTCGATTTAGGGTTTTCTCATCAGAGGCTTCTTGTAGACGAAAGGGCAAGGTCGGTGGAGGCAGGAGAGGCCCACACCACCTGGTGGCGCGGCCAGGGGGACCCACGCCACCCTATGGTGTGTCCGGCCCCTGGCCCCTCTCCGTCTCGTCTTCTGGCTCTGTGTTCCCCTTGGTAAAATATTGACTTTGGCTTTTGTCCCGTCCAATTCCGAGAATATTCATTTTTTGACTTTCTGAAACCAAAAACAGCAGAAAACAGGCAACTGGCACTATGGCATCTTGTTAATAGGTTAGTCCCAGAAAATGTATAAAATTACTCCAAAGTATGGACAAAATATAAAAAAGTAGATATAAAACAAGCATGGAACATCAAAAATTATAAATACGTTTGCCACGTATCACTCGCCGGCGTGGAGATCCACGCTGCCATCGTCTGGAAGGGATAAGGAGGCCACGACGATGCACCGCTCGTCCTCATCCTCTTGCTCTCTCTCACACACTCTCTCTCTTCCTCTCTGTACACGAACCGAAACGTAGCCCCGCCAAAGCCGCTCGTCGTTGTCGCTCCGTAGCTCCCCTTGCTCAATCAAGGCCACCAGAAGAACCACCTGGCTCTTCTCGTTCTTCTAGTACCATGCACGCAAGCGGAGGTGATCCCTATCGCCTCAATCGTGACCTCCTTCCCCGACTCCAGCCACCGCTGCCATGGGCGTTTCCGACATCCCCCGAGCTCGCCGACCGCTCCTTGAGCTTCACGATGAGGTTTCGATCCTCATGGTAGTCTCGCCTTGCTTCCTCGCGGCTGTAGCTCGCTAGGGTTGTGCGCCACCGCTCGCCGCCGTCGGTCATTGTCATAGCTACTGTTTCAGTGAGCGTTTGATAGCGGCTCCACCCCTATTAGGTTCCTCGCACCACGCTGAGTCGAGCTGAACCATCCGCATTTGCCAGGGGTGTCTGGTTCGCCGATGGCGACCATTTCCTGGCGGCGGGGGACAAGCTGGCATCACCATGACGCCATGCGTGCGTCATGGTTGGCCAGGTCTGGGTGTTGACCAGTACACGCCAACGTGGCCAGACCCCACGTGTTTGTGACTTAGGGTAGAATCAGGGTGTGTAACAAAAGTTTCAGTGACATCAGCGTGATGCAATAAATCATTTACTTATTTAATTTCAGTAATTCTAGAAAATGGTTAAATCTTATTAATTCAATATCTTCTGTTTAATAATTCCGAAAAAAATATATTATATATCAAAATGCTCAGAAAAATAAACCCTATAACACAAACCTATTATCATATTTAATTTTCCAACTTAAATAAAATAATTAGAATTAATTAGTAAATACCCTATTAGGAATAAATTTTAAATAAATATACTCTATTATTTAAATTTCAGAAAAATTAATATAATATATCAAAATTCTTAGAAAAACAAAATAATGGCTTATAAAGTTGTTTTATACATTTTTGTGTAACTTAACTAATATTTATTATTTACTAAGTGTTTATAAAGTGATAAAAATTATAAAAATCATATCTTATTATTTAAAAACACAAAAAATATAAATAATATACCTATAAACTCACAAAAATATCCTCTAATCAATAAAAATGGTAAATAAGAATTTAGGTAGTTAAATTTAGGACTATTATTATGTTTGTATATGTTCCTTTTGAAATATTATATAAATAAATAAACACTTAAAATTGAATAAAATTCAGTTTTAAGATCCTAAATAGATATTCTATTATAGAAAAATACTAACCTATATTTATGAAAAGTAAATCAAGTTCGTGATCAATAAAACGATTTTCTTCTATTTTAATAAATTAAGAATATGAAAATCTTTACTATTCCCTTTATTCTTATTTGTTTAAAGTCTAAAAGTGTAATAACAAGTTTAAATGATGTTTATAAGAAGTCAGAATAAATCCAACCACTTTAAAATGTAATTCCTAAAGACACCATCCAAAGTAATTATATTTTATTTCTTAGAAAGATTTTATTAACTATAAAACCATCGAAAATAGTGTGTTGCTTGTCCTGAGGATTCTCCTCATTCATAAAATCACCAAGCTAATATCCACTAAATATTTTACTAGTTTGGAAAACTAATTTAAATCAAGTTTTTAAGTAATTAAAGTAAAGCCTTTTCCCTGTTTATAAAGTCCAATCATTAATTCTAAAATATGGGTAAGGGATTCTATTCACTTATAATTTCATTAAACACCACCCCCTAAAAGCAATCACACATATATTCTATTGTTATAAAACATTAAGTAGTGAACCACATATAATATAATACCTTATCCAAAACATAAAGATTTCCACTACAAGTGTTGTGATTATTCAAAATTCAATATTGTTTTCCTCTTTGATAATTATAGTTAATAAGAAAACCTTATAGTGTTAGCTTTAAGTTTAAATGATTTTACTTTGTAACGCAACCTTTTCTTCAAAAATTATTCTTTTAAGAAACATTTAAAGTAATCCTTAAGTATTTTTATAAAGGCTCTAATTGATTAATAATCTTGCTTAAGAAATATTTTAGATACCATGCCCCATTTGAGTGCTTTAATATTGTATACTACTTATTGTATTTACATATTGTTTCACACACTCTCACAAGCCTTAATAAGAATCATGAGTGTGAAACTGGTATAAGAGTGCAACACATTCCAAAGAACTCATCATAAGCTTCAAACCCTAGATCAGATTCGATCATTCCGGAGATTCGCGTTTATCAAATGGCATTACATTAATTATGCATAGTTCTATCTTGCTTCTTTAAACATTCATCCTTACCGGACCAATGGTGCTATTTCCAGATTTTGGATCTTCTAGTATCCTGAAGACCGTGAATGCATAATCTTGCAATTACAAATGGCAAGTTCACAACTTGCTCATGTCCTTTGATTATTTTCTATCAAATGCTTGTAACTCAAATGTTGTCGTCACCTGCATTTCAAAATGGTCAAAAAACACTATTTTCGAAATAATATGATTATGGATTATTTACCAAATGGTAATAATCTACTGATACAGTTCCAGTGGTAAAGGAACATAATATTTAGAACTTAATCAACTAATGTCGTCAGTGATTCTAGCGTCGTATATTACGCGTTAACCATGAGATTTGGAGTGGGACGGAGAAGTCAGCTGTATCTTCTTCTTCTCGCATGTAGCCGGATGCGCAGGTCGTGGCTGTTATCCTCGTAGCGTGCATTAATTGGTAATTCGTAGAGGATATGCAGCATATGGGTGGGAACCCTCAACATTCCACGATAGTTCTGGCATCTGAACGGTCTGTACCAACCATTTCCGTAATTCAATGTGTGGGCATGGCGTACACCAAGGAGACATGTGGGGTCGCGAAGAGGGCAGTGATTGGCTTGGATCATCTACTAGACCCCACATCACAGAATTGTGGACGGGAATAAGATGTCCGGTTGTGCAACAAGGATTTGGTCTTCCATGGGTAAAGCAACGCACCTCTGCAGAGTGTAAGAACTGTAACACGTTACTCCCTATTTCGGAAAGGAGCTACGAACGTGGCAAGAAAGGAACTCCATGAAAGTTCTGGTCAACCTGTGAAGGCTGTTGGATATAGTTTTCAGAATAAAAGAAACCTTTGAAGAAATGTTTACGAAAACCTGCATTGCCTACGACCTATGGTCTGTGGCTATAGATAGTGCATCAAACACTCCTTTTTAGTGAACTCGCTGAGTACGCTCGTACTCAACCGTACCTTTTTAACCCTTGCTAAGTTCTAAGCCGTTGAAGACGACGTCAATACCAACATATGCTCAAGAAACCATCATCAACCGCTCAAGTTCTTCAACAAAGTCAATGAAGTCAACATATACGCACCGAAGTGAAGATGAAGTTCCTGAGTAGATAGGAATAGATTCTCTAGCCAAAAACCCTACTTCTGTAGAGCAATGCAATAGCAGCATTTGCAAGTCAGATAGTTTAGATGCTAGTCTTATTAGCTAGATAGTTCCGAATTATTATTTCTGGTTCTTCTTTGTAAGAAGTTTCTTTCTTTCTCTTAAACCTAGAGTGTTCTCTGAATCTTTTGTAAAGAGTTGAGTTATAATTTATAGTCATGTCTTGGACCTGCTATGTTTCTGTTGTACCACTCTGAGAGATGTAATACTAGTAAACGGTGTTTCATTGGTGTTATGTCAACGACTATAGTGTACATCATGCAATGGTATGCTGGGTCACCGCAATGGCACACGGACTGGTGGGTATCTTCGTTGTTGAGATGAGAAATGGCCCAGGTCTATGTATTGTTACCAGCTTACATTCATCAAGTAAACGTAAACTCTATCCTGATCGAAGTGGGTCAACCGTAAACTCATGCAACATTAGGTAACCGTAGAGTTGATAAGAGAGATCGTTGAGGCATAGCGATAGTTTAGACCGTATATGACCAAGATCTCTGTTGAAAGGTCCTTCATGAACTTGATACGAACGGTTAAGGGAGAATCCGCCATGTAACAACAGAGGATGGATTTTTCAAGGATCGGAAAAAAAGATAGTGTTCAAGGAGACTAGCAAGGAGAAATGTGATTCTAGCATGCATGATATACCAAGTGGACCGTTTCAGTCAGTTTCATTAAGTATATATTAAATATAGATTTCCAAAACATACTCAAAGTTAATAGAACCTGCAGCACGACTCATAAAGCAGTAAACGAAACGGCACAAACGTGCACTTGCACGCTGGAATCGCCGACTAGCAAGTGTCTGAAAGACCGACCGAGAGGCCAGTGACGACAAGTGGCCTGTGACAGTGCGTGTGGCCTACCGGCTGTGGCAACTTGCTGAGATTTGTTGCAAGGCCAGATCGAATGGTAGTACTCTCTGTCAGTCCTTGAGTACCCGTGCGGAGGAATATAAGCACGGAGCACCGGGCAGTGTGGTGTGGTGTGTGCGCGTGTCAGTCTGTCAGTACTCAGTAGGAAATGTGGCAGCCTGCCTGCCATGATGAACCTCGAGAAAGGACGATGGAGCTCGACCGAGTTCGTTCGGAGATAGATTCTGCGCCTGGGATCTCTTCACGGTCTGGGCTCCAATCCAAGAAGATATAAAGGGGGAAGATGAGATGGCGAGTGCATTGTTCAGAAAAAAAGATGGCGACTGCGCCTGCAGCTTGGATGGAGCCTCTGGAGGAGTCGATGAGATGGCGAGGGCTGTGGACGGCATCTGACCGATCGAGGCGATGGCGCTTGGCGTCTTGGGCGCGCGGCCGCATGCAGGTGCTCCGTGATGCTCGGGAGCTCCAGCCCGCTGCACTAGCCTAGTGGATACTACTATGTTCCGACCTAGAGCTGAACCAACCGCTTGACTAGCACGTGGAATGGATGCAGTATGATGCTGCCTGGCTTTCGAATCTTTGTCAAGAAATAGCCTGTGAGCTCTCCCTCCTGCTTTCGGATCTGTGTCGGCCGGCCGCGCGATGCGCCGTGGAATATGATACTCGTATGTTTATTAACACTTGCAGATTTCTTGTGCGTCTTGTTGCGCCGGGTTACTAACAAAAAAATTAGGACATGATATCTTTCAGATTTGGTTCCTCGTCTTCCTGGCTGCCGAGATTGCTGAACATACGGCGCCCGCGGGAAGGAGCAGTTGAGGCCGCGTTCGTTTCAGGTGCGAGTTTTTCTCGACGCATACAACCTGCACGCGCCACGACTGCACGCTGGGATCAGGCTCTGGGTCAAATTTCTCCCTTATTTGTTCTCCGCATTGATACTATTTTAGACTTAAGCAGAATTGAGCCCCTGTTGTTTGGTGGGCTGTATGAAGCATGCGAGAAAGAAATGCAAATGTTTAGTTTCAGCTATCTCATGTGCTCTGATAACCTCTTTCCCAGATGATGAGCTTACCACACATCACAACCTCTTAATCATAGCAAGCACACATCATAAGTTCACAACACAAAGTACATATGCATTGTAGCAACATCACGACATAAGTTCACAGCAATCGAGGTCAGACAACAAAGTACGCAACAAAGATCAGAGGTCGATCATGGCAAGTACTGGATCATGTTGCGGGCACTTTTTCATGACTTCGATCATGGTGTAGTCGAAGATGGTGACCTTGAACAGGTTACCCTTCAGCATCTTGAAGGTCAAGAACTACCCGATCTTGACCTGGTGTGCAATGGCGAAGCCTGGCCACCCCTGGTCAAGGCAGATCCTGTCGCTGACATCCCGGAGCTTCACCATCCAGCTGCATCATACGGTGTTCGTCTTCAGCACAATCGTCATCGGCACATTGCCGAGGAAAGGCCTAAAGCCATCTGGGATTTGCAGCAGGTCTAACCCAGGTGCCAAGATCACCTCGGCAAAATGGGTTGGACCTACCTGGTCATGGAAGTGCCCTATCTTGAGAGGCCTGCCCCTCGGCCTCTTGCTGCCGCTGCCCTCACCACCATCATTCTCCCTCTTGGAGGCACTACCCTCAGCAGCATCTCCGGAGCATGCTCCTGCATTGGTGGGGAGAGCACCTCCAATCAACGTCTTCGAGTACTATACCAGGAATCAGCACATGTGATCAGACATGAACAACGAACATAACACATATGATCAGACATGAACAACGAACATAACACATATGACCAAACTTGAACAATGAACATAACACATGTGATCAGACATAAACAATGAACATAACACATGGTCTCATATGCAATGACACAAAGGCAAAGGGATTGAGCAACATGAATGAACAATGAATTTGGTTAACATACAAATTTATCCATGAAGAGGATCTACTTACATGTCATTGTGCTACTTACTAATCATCGGTCAAAGGAAGCAAAACACGACCAAATCGATGACCAGCTTCAAAATAACTAGCACAAACAAGATAGAGCTGGTGCTATAGGGAATCAGAGGACGTGCACAACCTACTTTTTGTGCATACCATCCGGTTCCTATAACACCAGCTCGATGAACGTATTGTACTAGGTGTCATCACAAGCTGCGTTCACAGAATAAACAACAATTGTCTCATAGTACAGAGCATTCACAACATGAAGTGATGATCCTACCGAACCAAGTTCCATCACCTTGAACGGATGACAGAATCAGGTTCGAAAGGATCATTGCTTCTATTTCCTTGTGGTGCGTATGTAGACATCGGCAGTCGCATGAATGGACAACTATTTTTTGTGCCTCATATTAGGCATTGTGTGTCCAAGATCAATCATAATAGGCATGCTATGAAGCAATCTATTGGGATCTTGGCCACAGAATGCAAAGTAATCATCGGCTGAACAAGAAGAACATGAAGAGTGATGTGAAAATTAATCAATGCCTCATATATGATGTGCACACAAACACCAGGGACCTAGTACAATGCACAACATAGTTTGTTATGAACGATTGCAGGTAGTACAGATTCACTCCCTGGTGTGATTTGGTGACAGTTTTAATCATCGGCCTAGAACGAGAAGATGAACAGTGCAATCTAGCCACTAATTTTTCCCAATTTTCTCATTCGAACGAGCCCTAATCACAACATCTGCCGGAATCTAGCCACTAACAAGTGGAATCTAGGCACAACAAGGAAAAAATCTATCCTAACACTTCAAATCGATAAAAACTAGCACAAATAGGTACAAATCTACCGTGCATATCACTCATACTCGGAGAATGAGTCGGTAACAGATAGATCTGAGCTGCTAAAACCTTGGAGAGGTGGTGGTTCGAGGCCTTACCGCCATTGCTGAAGGATTCGTGCTCTAGGTTTGCCCAGGAAGAAGAAAAAGCAGCCGCAGTCGCAGGAGCAGATCCGCTCCGGCCACGAAAAGCACAGTAGTCGCCTAGATCTACCTCCGTCGACTGCCCTCGTGGTGGTCTTGTATCTTCCGGCGGGAGAGGCTTCGCCGCGGTGAGAAGTGAGGAAGAGACGGCTGTGAATGGGGGCGAGAGAGAGCGATGAGCGAACGATGAGGGGATTTATGGCGTGCCGTCTCCCGCCCTTCTCCCTTTGTGCAGCCGCGTTCCCGCTTTTGGCTCCGAGGGCTTGTCCACGCAAAAAAAAAAGATTATAGCGTTGCTAGCGGGCCATGATTTGGGGTATTTTAATAGCCATGTGATGCGAGCTCGGCCTAACGAGCGAGTCTCCAAACGGATTTGTTTTTTCCGGCACGATACGGGAAACGACCGTGCGACCACCAAACATGTCCTGAACGTGTGCAAAGATCTTGGTTCAGGTACATCATAGACGGACAACGCACAGGTTTCTCGTGCGGGTTTGTCAGCTTGGCTTTCGAATGGTTATGATCAAAATGCAGGGCATAATCACGTCTTCTACATAAATACATAATTTCACACGGCGTTGCACGATCGAGCAGCAGTGTGCTGATCATTCACAGCTCCCGCGAGTCGCAACACATGTGCGTGCACCTGCGGTCTGAACGCGAAAGAGACGACATCCCAGTTCCAGAAAAAAAAAATCCAAGCGTGGCTTCTGACCCTTGACCTTTACAACCATGCCTTCACACGTGCCGACACTGATTTATATCAGCCGAAAAGCTCAGTTATCTGAGGCCGTACCGTACAAGCCTGCTTGACTTTAATTTGACAAATCAACGTCAACACGCGGCAATCAGTTAATTGGCAGGTACTGTACTACTAGTAGCCTCTTGGATCTCGCCAAGTTACACTGTGGCACACTTGTAGCATTCGATTGTACGGGAACGAAATTAACGACGAGCGGACAATGAGATTATTTTCCCTGCGACGATCCCAAACCACTAACATTTACTACATGTCAAATCACGCAGCTTGATTGACTTATAAGCTGGAAATAAACTATACAGTACTCATTGGGAAGTGCAAGTGCAAACCTGGGACGCTCGAGCGGGTGTGCACTCACGTGACGCGCCGATGACCGTCCGTCCATGTCGTCGTCGTCATACGGCGCGCGGGCAGCTCACATCAGCGTCGACGGTTTAACGCGTGCACGTCAGCACGTGTAGGCCGGTGCAACCAGCCGCTCGCCGTAGCTCGTGCTTAATTAATTAATCTCTCGCCCGGGCGTCGACGCTAGCTGCTCCAGTTAAGTTCAGTACGAAGCATGTGCACGGAGACGCACAAAGGGCAATAGTCAATAGAGTCCGCGTGCGTGGAAATTTCTCAGCCATAGCGGGGGAAATCTCGCTGCAAGAAGGACAGGAATTTCGATGACAGTTGAACAAGGTAGCGCGGCGATCAGGCCGGCCGGTGCCGGACAGGTCGAGGTAAGTCGTCGACGCACGGATGACTGGAGCGCAAAGCCCCAAATTGGCCGACCGGTAGGTGCGCTCCTCACTCTCCCGACTCGACTCGATCGGGTGGGGTGCGTCTGGTTACGTACGTATACATACGACCGGAGGTCCCGATCGATCGGTCCTGGTCGCGGTAGGTGTCACTGGGATCACCGATCGCGACTTATAGTACATGTACAACGACGCGAGGTTTTATGGTCTTTTGGATGGAACCATCCACGGCCACATTTTTGTTTCCGTCCTCCATCGACTGTGCATTACTCGCGTTAACTGGTCTACGTGGACATGTGGAGGATGGAGCTAGCGCTGGACCACCAAATTTCAAGGTTTGATCTATGGCTAGGTTACGCGTGGTGGTAACATGCCAGCCCCTACCAAATGCAACCTCCAATTAAGCGCCAACTGCTTTATTTCCTACTGTATACTGGTATGATTCTAATCGGTGACACGGATGTGGTATGGAGTACTAATACTAGATTACACGTGGTTTATGTAGCTGAATTACAGGTATGAGAGGATTATAAGTATGCACGGATCGATGATAAAACTAGGATGTCGCCGGGTCAATGTCCACGTTTCGGGTGTGGACGCGGAGCGACGACTTCAAGAGCGATGAAGCATCTCCATCTTCTTCTTTTTTATTTGTTGATTGATGATGATTGACGGCAGGCATCTCCATCTTAGTGTTGTCTCCCGTGGCTGTATGTAATCGTACATGTGAGCTAATGTTTATCACAAACGGGAAAAACAGCATTATAATTACCACTGCATTCAGTTTTAGCTCTGATAATATTATTGTTTACTTCCGTTGCTTGCATAATCAGTTTAGTTTATTTTATCATGTTATTTGTTTTAGTTTTGTATTCTAATACCAAACCTTGTGCTTGACAATTACACGGTGTAGTTGGAGATAGAAGATAAATTATCTTGTTTTGTACGTTGCTACAAGTGGAGAGCAAAAGAGTTCTACTATTTCTCCGGGAGTTCGCCATTAAACCCTGAGTTACAAACTTTGGCATGGGAAACTCGGCCCGACCAAATAATGACATGTGGGCCAATGTTATTTTGTCCCATGGGCTGGGCCTAGGCCTAGAAATTGTGGCCCAGTGGTAACTCGTCATCCCGGACTTGCAAAACAATGATTGTCAGGATGGCCCGGTGAAATGGATCGTATGGGCACCTAGAGGGGGGCATGAATAGGTGTTACTTTAAATTTTATTTTATTTTCAATTAGGCTTGACATAAAGGTAAATTCTCTAGATATATGCAACTACGGTGTATTTACCTATAGACCAAGCTAGCTACTAAACGAGTAAAGAGCGGTGAGAGGAACAAAGTAACCAAGAGTGGAGCACGTGGATTTGTTTTACCGTAGTTGCTTTCCTTTTTAGGAGAAGTACATCTACATTGGAGGGGTGGATGGTACTAAGACCACCACGCCACAAAAGGCCTCACCCTGTTTTCCGATGGACCTCGCCACAGCTGTCCTGATCCACCTTTCCACTATACGGTACCCTTCGAGGTGGAACCGACGCTTTTACAAAGAGATCGGGGCACGCATCCACAACTGAATTGGAGGCTCCGGAGATTATAACAAGCTGCCACAACAAACAAGTTTATAAAATATCGAAACCAATATCTAAAAATTCAGACGAAACTCTAGATCAAAGGGGCCCTCAAGTGAATGAGGGGGAATTGAAGATCTCTTTGGTGATGATGTAGATCAAGTCCTTCTCCCTCGACCCTCCAAAGATCAAGGACTTTAGATGGATAAACGAGTAGATCTTGTGAATTTGAGGCTCGTGAAGTACTGTGCTTTTTCGAAAGATTCGAGAAACTCCAGGTTGAAGAAGGGGAGAGGTATTTGTACCCTCTCCACAGATGGAGCCGCTAGAATCAATTGGGGCCGGATAATCTGACCAAAGTGGGAGACAGATAATTTGGCCTAGGCAAAATCCGGCCCCGGAGCAGAACTCTGGTCCAAATATCCGCCCAAAAATAGAGAGTCGCGCGATCTTTTCCTTAGTCGATTTCAAGGAGGGCCAGATTATCCGAGTCTGGCTGGTGTCATATTACCGCCCTTGCCAAACATCTGACCAGTCGCCAAATATCTAGGGAAACATCCGGCCGCTAACAGATAGCCGCGCGCTTGGGTCCTTAGCGGAAATTGCTAGGGCTCGGATTATCCGGCCCTCACGAGGGGCTAATTATCCGGCTGATACATTGCAAATGTATCTATAATTTTTGATGTTCCATGCTTGGTTTTATCCACTTTCTTGTATTTTGTCCATACTTTGGAGTACTTTTCATATGATTTCTTGGACTAACCTATTAACAAGAGCCAGAGTGCCAGCTGCCTATTTTCTGCTGTTTTTGATTCTAGGAAAGTCAGAAAATGAATATTCTAGGAATTGGACGGGACGAAAGCCAAAGTGCCTATTTTTCCGGAAATCATCAGATGCCAGAATACGAGACGTAGAGGGGCCAGGGGCCACCACACCACCTGGCCGCGCGGCCCAGCCTGGCCCGCGCCAGGGGGTGGTCTGGCTACCTCCGGCACCCCCTCGACCTCTCCTTCCGACTATAAGATACCCTCGGGACGAAAACCCTAAGTGCCTGATCGAAAATCCACGAAAGAGTATGTAGCCGCCGTCATCTCCATCCCTAATAATGGTGGATAGGCTCATGGGTGAGCATGGACCTGGTCCATGGCCTTGCCATTGGCTGGGCTAGGCGGTGGAGAGAGGTGGAGGTGTTATCTGGGGTCGTGCTTAGGGCAGAGGGGCAGTGGGGCTGCTGTCCTAAGCTTATCTTTCCAAGGAAGGCAATAATGTCTTGACCCTCTCTCTCTCCTTCCAAGTACTAATGACAGGTAAGGGGTGTACTACTAGGTTTTTGACCAGGAGTGAGATGGGTGCTGGAGAGAGGTGTTGGTCAAGCTTTTGATGAGGGTTATAGGTGATTTGAGTACTGGGTTTGATTAGTTGGCAAATTGGATCCAATAGGTGGTTATGAAGAAAGTCTAAAAACTTGCATTGGACCCTAGGAGGGAATGGTATTGGGAGATAGATGAGGTTAAATGGCCTCTCTAGGAATTATTTGAGATTTTTCAAAGGAGTTTTAGTCCACTTAACACTATTTATTCAAAAAGTACAGTAGTAGTTTCTAGAGGATCATTACATTGGAAAAGTTTGGTTTTTGGATTGATATGGTCCCAGATGTGAATACACACTTAGGAGAATTTTCCCAAGATTTATTGGAAGATAAAAGTATTTAAAACAATTATTATTCCAATTCAACCATTTGAGAAAATGGGCAAAAAGAAATAATAAAGCTCTTCAAAAATATTCATTTTTGAAGTGGGGAGATGGGGTATGATATGTGGACCTCATTTGAGCCAAAATTTGGGGAAGTGTTTTGGCAAAAACCAAACTTTCCTTTATGGAAGAAGTTTTGGAGATTTTGTCTATTAAAGGAATTAAATAGATTTGGAGCCATAATAATTATGGGTAATATTTGATAAATCTTGATGATCAAGGTATATGATGTATACAAGGTGTAGCAAGCATTTGTAACCTTGGGAATTGGAATTCCAACTTGAATTAGATGCAAGCATTTGTACAAGGTGTAGCTGCCATACTAGATGGGTCATGATGCCTCATAAACCATGTGGGTTTAAGAAGCTCAGAGTTCCACTTGGAACAAGTGAAGTAGATGTTGATAGACCTATATTATTAGAACACAACCATGCAAAGAGTTGGTCCATAGAAGGTTGGATGATGGTGGGAGCTTCTGTCAAAGTAGGCATGATGACTAGATTTGCAGGAAAAGTTATTTTCTTGCCTGCAAAACCATTAAGAACAAGTGCGTTGGAGGATGATCTAACCAAAGGAAAGTGTGGGCCTTGGTAGTCCTTAGGATGTTTAACAAGATGGTTCAGGTGCATTTCGAAAAATGCACATGGTTTGAGAAGAGGAGACATTCAAAAAGATGATGTTGAAACAACTTCCAGACTTGGTCAAATTTGGCAGTTTTTAATGGGTTGCAAGGTACCCAAGCATCATCAAGTGGGTGATGTTGAAGAGTAGATTGAGTAGAAGGGATTCATGCTTGATATTGGTCTTCATTGACTTGAAAACTTCTAGAATGGATCACTGCAGAATGGATCTGGTTAAGGGTTTTAGATGATCACCTGGTGGCTAGAGAGGGGATCTAGCTTTGTAAACTTGCTTAGGGAGTGGTGATTTGGAAACATCTTGATCCTAGGTATGAGCTCCTAGAGTGGCTCATACTACTTCCTAAGCAAACAAGTCAAACAGCAGATCAAGGCAACTCATCTTATAAACTAAAAAAATCCACTACTGGGGTTACCATCAAGCTTAGATTGAGGTAAGGTTGGGGCATTTTGAAGAGGTTGGGGGTTTGAATAAGATGAGAGTCGTTGGTACCTCTACCAAGAGTAGAATTCAAATGCTTTGAAAAGAGGTTTTGAGAAAACTAGAGATAAGATTAGTTGAGGGTTCTGTCTTGAAAACATAAGGAGGTTATAGCTCTCCATAGTTTCGTCAATGGAAGCTACTAAACTAGTTTTGGTTACACAAGCATCTTGACTCAGGTTTTGAAATGTTAGAACATTTGAGAATATGTAAAATGAGCCAGGATAGTTTTGCTAAATAGCTTTTGTCAATTGAGGGTGAGGTAAGGAGTATCATATGGTATACACTCACATGCACAAGTACAAACAAACAACAAGCAAACACTGCACCAATGAGCAAGAAAAAGTTTTTGTTTCCCCCTGTTTTTTGCATTCTGGACAACTAATCAGGATTGCAGAAATTGGGATGTGACAAGAGTGAGGTCAATCAGCCCAACTTCAAAACCACGGTCTAACAACAACTCTTTAAGGTTCTCATACCACGCACGTGGGGCTTGTTTAAGTCCATAGAGCGACTTATCAAGTTTGAAGACATGGTTAGGAAAGTTGGAGTCCTCGAAGCCCGGGGGTTGCTTAACATAAACCAATTAATCCAATGGACCATTGATAAATGCACTTTTTTTACATCCATTTGCTAGAATTTAAAATTATGATGTGCATCATATGCGAGAAGGATACAGATAGACTCACGGTGAGCCACTGGAGCATAAGTTTCGCTGAAGTTAATGCCTTCCACTTGAGAGAAACCTTGACCCACCAATATTTTCTTGTTTCTTACAACAATTCCATTCTCATCTTGCTTGTTCTTAAATATCCACTTCGTGCCAAATACATTGCGGTACTTTTTGGGCTTCTCTACTAACTTCCGAACCTTGGTGCACTTGAAGTGGTTAAGTTCTTCATGCATGACCTTCAACCAATCCGGATCCTCAAGCACTTCAAAAACTCTCTTGGGTTCCACCAAAGAGATATGAGCTTGATGATGATTAAAGCTAGCCAACTCTCTTCTTGTGGACACTTCATTTTAGATCACCAACTACTTTGGCAAGTGTGTGACCTCTAAGTTCTAGATTCCTTTCAGCTCTTGCTTTACGACGAGTTTCGATCTCCTCATTGTTCCTCGGAGGGATCTCTTCAACATTTTGGTCCTCATCTTGACTAAGAACATGATCTTGGTCAACAACTAGTTCAACATTAGCAGTAGTATGAGTATCTTGACCTTGGTCTTGACCAACACGAACATCATTTGATTGTTGTATTTCTGGACTCGTAGGGCCATATAATCCGGCCAAGGGGGAGGCCAGATAGCCTGAGCTGGGTATTTCTTATGAATATTGATCTTTGCTCGAAAGTGAACTAGAAGGATTAGTAGGGCTAGATGATCCGGTCAATGGGGAGGCCGGATTATCCGGTCTGGGACATCCAGCATGATTAGCAGGTAGAGAATCTTCAACATTTTGTTGGATAGGTGTATCATTAGCTTCAGCAGTTGGGGATTGTTGATCTTGTGTAGATGAGGGCTCCACTTGATTAGAGCATTGTTCTTCTCGATCCGTCACAAGGGGTTCCTCAATGGGGCAGAAAAATCCCACGCCCAATCTTCTCATGGCATCTTGAGATATTTCAACATATGTATCACAAACACCAACTTGCCTCACTTGGGAGCCGTCATTTTCCTCGAATACCACACTACAAGATTCCACAACAATTTTAGAGGCATTGTCATAGACTCTATAAGTGTGGGATTCGACACCATAACCAACAGAATTACCTTCTAAAGCTTTAGACTCAAATTTAGACAAACAAATTCCTTTTATGAGAAAGAAACACTTACAACCAAACACCTAGAAGTATGATATATTGGGCTTGTTACTGGTAAGTATTTCATATGGAGTCTTGTCCAAGTTCTTGCGGAGGTAGAGCCGGTTTGATGAGTGACATGCGGTGGAGATAGCCTCTGCCCAAAAATTGCATGGAGACTTAAACTCCACCAACATGGACCTTGCCATATCCATTAATGTCTGGTTCTTCCTCTTGGCTACACCATTTTGTTGAGGGGTGTATGTAGCAAAATATTGATGTCTTATCACCTCTTCACTTAGAAACTCATTAAAGGTGTAGTTCTTGAACTCGGAGTTGTTGTCAATTCTTATTGCCAATATGAGAACATTGTGTTGATGTTGAACTTTATTGGCAAAGTCGATGATGGTTTTTTGAGTCTCGCTCTTCAACTTGAAGAAATAAACCCACGTGTACCTCGAGTAGTCATCAAAAATTAAAAAAACAATACTTCTTCCCACTGAGATTTTCATGAGATGGAGGACCAAAGAGATCCACATGAAACAATCTAAGATCCTCTTAGAAGAAATAATAGTCTTCCTTCGATGGGGAGAATCATGCATCTTTCCTTCAATACAAGCCCTGCAAACACGATCTTTGGCAAAAGAAATTTTTTGTTTTAGTCCAAGAATGTGGCCACGCTTTTGAAGGCTTCACAAAGTTCTCATATTGACATGGGCTGGTCGGCGATGCCATAGACAACCCATGTTAGCCTTTCCGAATAGACACATCGGACCTGCAGTGGTTTTCTCTGAAAATTTCACCACATACAAGTCATTTTAGACGTACCCAAGGAAAGCGGCCTTAAGATACTTTCTCCACAAGAGTACCACAATATCATCATCAATAAAAACAACAAATCCCATCTTACCAAGGGCATGAACTGGAAGTAATCTATAGCCAAGGGTCTCAACAAACATGACGTCCACATGAGAGATATCGTGGGTGACCACAACCTTGCCAAGACCCAATACCTTTGATTTGACTTATCATCATAGGAAACGGTTTATTTGATCGTGATTAGGCCTCATCTCCATGATGATTTCCTTGCTTCCGTTCATATAACTTGTGCATCCACTATCAAGTACTCATTTTGACCCATCGGAAGCGTAGCTCTAGAAGAGATCAATTCTTGGTTTTAGGTATCCATTTTTCAATGGGTCCTCTTTTGTTAAAAACAAGGGTCTTGGGAGCCCAATTAAACCAAGCAATATAACCATCATAAGATCCAACATATCTAGCACATACATCACCATAATAATCACGAAACAGAAACATAATGGGGCTTAGTGGTTCCCGCAAAACCATCATGAGCAGTTTTCTCTTTTGTATCAACATTTCCTACAATGGTGCTTGTCTTTGCTTGAGTGGACTTGGACTTCTTATTATTGTTCTTCTTCTTTGTCTTGAAGACATAGCCAAGTCCCTATTATTCCCCATTGTTTGACATTTCCTTGCTAAAAAGATCATCAAGAGCTTACTTACCTTTGTGAAGAGAGGACTTGAAAGCTCATATAACATGAGAAATTTGAAAAAGGCGCTTATCTTTTTTTTCATATACTCACATGTTGAATAAACACTTCCTGGATCATTATTCACATGTACAATTCCTCCCCAACAAAATGTATCTCGAAAACCTATACTATTGAAAAAGGAACAATAATGCAAGGTAATAATCTTCTAAAGTACACGTCTCCAAAGGAGACGCTTTCGTATTTCCTCGCATAAATAGTCCGTGTGTAACATTCTTTAGCCCGTGATACTTTTTTTGATCTAGCCCGTGATATTTAATACGTTTGTACACTTCATATTTCCGTTTTCTCGAAAAATCTGGTACCACACTTAGTTTAGGCCATGCACGTCTAGTGCTACCTTTTTTTGAATAGGAGAGGCCCCGAAGGGCCTGGAACTTCATTTATAGCGGTCGGTACAAGATTACAGTAGGCCCCCTGAAAACTAAAGAAATTACAACATTGGCCTTGAATAATACAACCAGGACCTGAGAAATTTTCGCCATAACGCGATCCAGTCTTTGGTCGCCGCCGCTGATCTGAGACCTCCATCTCCGGGCACCGTCGTCGCCGCCGGGGAACATGCCACTTGGGGCGTCGTAGGCGTTGAATCCCATGAAGGGGTCGATGTAGATCCTCTCGCTGAGCACGAAAATCCGACGAAGAACTCTGCTTGTCGGCATGGAGTGGCTCCTCTCGCCAAGAATAGCTCCGACGGCACTTCGTCGATGCTGATGAACTCCAAAGGAAGCTGTAGCGCGCATACAATCTCCCTGCCAGTCTCCAGATCGAGAACCGTGGGGTGCCTCCTCTTCCCCCCGTCTATCAGCACGACCACAAGGAGGAAGAAGAGATGCCCTCAGATCTCTGCGATTTGGAGGCCGGCGCTCGAGCTTTATTGAAAGGGGTGCATCAGGAACTCCCGCCCTGGCCGACTCCGCCACCGGAGTTCAGCCAGCCACCGCAGCTCCCATGCCCTCGACTCGGAGCAGCTCGCCAGCTCCAACCGAGAGAAACTCCGGGGCATAACGCCAATCCAGCACACGGGCCAAAAACTACTACATCTACCACTATAATGTACAAGCGAAGGCCAGCCTCCCCTCTCCCACCAAGTCCGGCCAGCGAGGCCGCCGGAGAGGGGAGGGAGAGGAGCCGTAACGCACCAGGCGACTCTCAAGACGAGGGAGGAGTGAGAAGGTTGGGGGAGAATGCTGCTGCGGGAGATCGTCTAGTGCTACCTGAGGAGCGGCTTTCCACATACTAGGGTCTCCAAGATATAAAGGTCATGGTGTTTGTCATAATGTTTAGTCCCGTCCATTAAAACTATACCAATATGTATACATATGTTTGTCACGATCTTGTATATCATAACAACAACGTCAATTTGGCTCATATATTCCGCACCGTTGTATCTCTAACATCAAAAGACACGTCTCTCTTTGCATCCGTCCATGTGCCAAAAGAACATTTATTGGTTCACCATCCATGTGTTGTCTCACCTGACGAGCGGCGCATATTGAAAGTTCAAATATTTACACTTAATTTCGTTGTGCAGTTCGCATCCACGAGTACACACAGTGAACAAGGACAAGGCTACCCAGCCATGGAGATAAGAATTGCATAAAATCCCTTCTTAAAGGACTAAATAGACAATGAACAAATCCAAAGAATACAAAGTCATGGTAAAAGGGTTTCCAATATTTATGACTAAACGAAGGTACACAACTTTCGTAATCATCCACCGGAAAACTAAATTTATGTAATATGAGTTGTGTCATCTCCTTTTTAAGGCTGCACGTTGGTCATAAAAGGTCATATAACTTTATAAAACTGGAAAGACAACGTATTCTAAAATATGCTACCTACTCGTTATTTGAGGAGGTGGTTGTGTTAGATCGTAATGTTTGGTTAGGTTCATATTAGACACATCCCTAAGAAGTAAACGAATGAGCAAGATTCACCCTTAGTCTAGGGCATGCACGTCTAACGGCATCGTGAGAAGAGGCTTAAGTCTTTCTCCATGGAACCCTCTATGATTAAGTTCCCTACCTCAAAAAAAGTCCCCATCTCATATATCTTTCAGGTGGCAGCCTGTCATGATTTGTATCTTTATCCATCAAAACAATGCGATACATGTCGTACTCCTGTATACGACAACAACATCACCATTCCGGTCCACAAATTTCGCGCAATAGTATCTATAGCATCAAAAGACGTGCCTTCTTTTGAATCCATCCACGCACCGAATGCACACTTGTCGCTTCAGTATCCACGTGTACCATCGCTAGCTACCCATGTATTTGAAGATATTCACTTTCAAAAATGGGAACAATAACAATTTTCTCGCGAAGGATGCAAACTAATCTTCTGAATTGCTTTTCATTAAGGAGATGATTATATTCCTCGCCGAGCCTTCTTGACCCTTCATATTTGAATACATTGGTATTAAACATACTCAGGTTTCCTATCTTCTTTGTTCAGGGCAAGCACACCTTGCACCACCGGAGCGGGTTTCTCCGTAGAACACTCATTGACTAATGTTAACCCCTCATATACCATCCATGGTAACATGCCGTCTAAAATTCTAATCTCCAGCCATAAAAACCATGCCAATACGTCTACAACTTATTATCGTGAATATCATAGTAACAACACCAGTATGAAAACCGCGCAATAGTGTCTGTAGCATCAAACGGAGCGTCTCTTTTTGCATCCGTCCATTCGCCGAAAGAATAGTTGCCAGATCGGCATCAACCAGTGTCGCCACCCGTCGTCCGATGTATCTCATAACCTATACTTTCCAAAAAAAAAAAGATTTACAATGGCTCCAGAGACGTTTACACTTGAATTGTGTACACTTCTCACCCAGGGATACGCACAATGAACAGTGCCAATGCTGCACAGGCATGGAGATAATAAGAATTGCATAAAACCCTCTTTTGTTTTTCCAAAAGAAAAAGGATAGAAACCTGAAATCTAAAAACTGGGCTTCCACTGTCCGCTTCTCCTCCCCACCCCGCCGATCCCATGTGCCCGAAACGTCCCCACCTTCTTCGTACCACCTTTAAATAACCACCAGCCCACTCCCTTCCCTTCCCCACCACCGCTTCCCATCTCCGCCTCCCATCCCACCCCCCAAAACGCCAAAACCCAAACCCCACTCCGCGAGGAAGGAGAAGGAGAAGAAGAGGCGCAATGCTGGAGTCGGCGATCCCGGCGCTGTGGAGCACCGTCCACGGGTGGTTCACCCCGGCGGTGCTGTTCGTGGTGCTCAACATCGTCATCGGCACCATCGCCGTCAGCTCCAAGGTAACGTCAGCGGCGGGGAGCGGGGAGGGGGCAGCGGCTGGGGTTGGGGATGGCGGCGAGAAGAGGGGCTTGTCCCGCGTGCCGTCGATGGCGCTCGACCGGCTGCGGTCGTTCAAGCTGTCCCGCCACGCCGCCCCCGTCCCTGAGCCCCCGGTGACCGGCGTTGTGGATCTGGGCTCCGACGAGTACCTGCCGCCGCTGGAGAAGGAGGAGGAGGAGGCGGTGGCGGATCAGGGCGGCCACGAGCACCCGCCGCACATGGAGAGGAGCATGTCGGAGGCGGCGGCGGAGGCCGAGCTGCCGCGGCTGCCGGCGCGGCTCCGCAAGTCCGCGAGCGACAAGTCGGCGTTCGCGCACTTCGTGGCGGAGGAGGAGGCCGTGGAGGCGCGCAGGCCGGCGACGACGAGGGACGGCGCGCGCCCCCGCCGCCCCCTCGCGGTGGCGGAGCCGGAGCCGGAGGAGCCCGTGTCTGAGGAGGAGGCAGAGGAGGCCGGCGGCGAGGTTGACGCCCGCGCGGACGACTTCATCAACAAGTTCCGCCACGAGCTGAAGCTGCAGCGCATCGACTCCTTCATGCGCTACCGGGATACCCTCCGCCGCGGCCAGGCCACCGTCCAGCAGTAGAGCGAGCGAATCCGGAGGGGAACCCAGACGCGGTGGGGAGGAAGAACTGAGAAGAGGAGAGAGAGATCCTGGGTAGTGGTTTCTTCCTTCCTTCCTCCCTTCCTCCCCCCTTCTGTTTTGGTCTCTTCTCTCCCTTGGATGCTAGTAACATGTTCTAGTTTTGGATAAGAACTCTGCAATGTGGAACCATCATATCCTGTGTGAATTACAACAGCTCCGCGGAGGCGTTCGGGAAAGAATCGGTAGCAGTTAAACCTGTGTAAATTTGTTGCCCCTGTTCTTCACATTTCTAGCAGTTCAGTTCTCTTCTCTGCAACCATGAACTAAACCATCTCTGCAGGCTAAACATACTCCAGTTCAATTCATGCACACGATTGGGTTGCAGTCGTTATTAGTCAGCAATGGCAATCATCTTGCCTCCACTGAGTGCCAAATCAGCACCGAATTCATCCAAGAGCGCGCGCACGCGTGCTAGTGATCACCCAACTTTCCTGCAGGTTGCTGACACTCCTGTTCAACGATTTGTCACCAAGATATACTCCACGCGGGTGTCATGACAAGTTTTTATTCAGTTTTATTAGTACGCATGATCCCTCTGGAAGGTACGGACGGCCATGGTTACCTCTCGCTAACACGCACACGCATAGAGCAGTAGTATTACTCTACTTAGCTCCGCGTCGCCAGTCGTCGCGCCGCACTTGACGGGGCTGGAGACCTGTCCCCTACAACGACCGGTCTACCCTAGGCCGTCGTGTTCGGTCGCTTTCTCCTTATTTAACTCGCCCTCGCCTGGACGGTCCGGGGGTTTCACATGGACGATCGATCGGTCGACATCGCGTCGTTGCTCTACCAGCGGAACAGATTTGCTTAATCAAAACTGTCCATTGGTGACGCCTGCTGCTTGCAGGCGTGGTTACGATTCCGGTCGGCGTCTGATGCGGATTTGCGCTGTTGTAAATACGGTTAGGTGGTGGCTGGCTAATCGTGCGGGGAATCTGTGGTCTGCGTGGCTTTGGTTAGTGGCTGCTGGTAGAGTAACCGGGACCCCCTCACTCCCTCCTCTCGATGTGCGACGTCGACAGCACCCAGCTGCGTGCTGTACCGCCGCTGTTCCGAACTACACCAACTTTTTTTTGGCTGGCGAAAAAAAAAGGTACATCCTGATTGTAGAGCGCCTCCACTCATATGAATCTCCCAAGTTCAAACTGCACATTTCGTTTCGTCACGAGATAAGAACAGTCACACTTATCACACTGGGCCACCGGAGTACGCTACTCTGCTGGGGCTGCGCCTAGCTCAGTCGGGGTGGACGAGTACTTGTACAAAGTACATTCCGATGAAAAATCAATCCAGTCACACAGATTATCCAGGCCCAGTTTCTGAATTGTCCCCGCTTTAATTAACAGCCACTTCTACATATACTTTCAGTTATTTCTCGTAGCATAGCAACACAATCTGAATCTAACGTGTACGACTCTACTTTGGATGGTTGTACGTATGTGTCTCCTCCGTTCCGTTGTTTCCCTACAGAGGCGAGCTAATGTGTGGTGCACATGCGATGCGAGGTATGGACATCGGATGCCCTGGGCGCAACAAGAGCCAAATGGGAATCAAGGGTGTCTTTTTGACTAACACAAACACATGATGCTTTCTGGCGAAAGTTTAGCGGGTGCTGGTGAATGATTGGATGGATTCTCTGCGATTGTTCCTCCTCCTAGTCCTAGGATTGGAAGGTCTCGTAAGAGGAAAATACGTGGAGTCGTGGACACCGACCATCTTAAAACTGTTAGGGTAATAATCACTTGTATTACCAGAGGGCCAAAGGCCAGAATATATAGTACATCTACAGGTGCAAATATACAGGAAACCCCCTAACATATGGGGAAACTACAATACACAAATATACTCTAACACCCCCCCTCAAACTCATGGTGGATCCACAACACTGAGTTTGGAGAGTAAGAAATCATGCTGAGCGCGGGTTTGCGCCTTTGTAAAGAAATCTGCCAACTGCAAGTCTGAAGGCACATAATAAAGCGCAACAACCCGATCATGCACCTGAGCACGTATATAAAAAGCATCAACACCAATATGCTTGGTCAGCTCATGCTTGACCGGATCACGTGCAATACTGATAGCACCTGTGCTGTCTGACAAAAGTGGAGTGGGTGTCGTAACAGAGACCCCAAAATCTGCAAGCAACCACCGTAACCAGGTCACCTCAGCAGTCACCGAAGCCATAGCCCGCAACTCAGCCTCAACACTCGAACGAGAAACCGCTACCTGTTTCTTCGTCTTCCAAGCAACAAGCGAACCATCAAGAAACACACAGTAAGCAGAAAGTGAACGACGATCCGTAGGATCATTCGCCCACGTAGCATCCGAGTAGCACTGGAGCTAGAGAGAGCTAGAACGAGGGAAGAAAAGGCGACGAGTAATCGTGCCACGAAGATAATGAAGGACACGAAGGAGATGACCGTAGTGAACAGTGGTAGGAGTTGAGACAAACTGGCTCAGAATATGAACAGGATAAGAGATATCAGGACGGGTGACAGCAAGATAAACGAGACTCCCAACAAGATGGCGATAACGAGTGGGATCGGAAAGAGGATCACCATTCGTAGGACGAAGCTTAACATGAAGCTCCATAGGAGTCTCAACGGTGCGCTCATCCGCAAGAGCAGCCCAAGCAAGAATATCCTGAATATACTTTTCCTGAGAGATAGAAAACCCATCAGAAGTGGATGAAACCTCAATCCCAAGAAAATAGCGAAGAGGACCAAGATCAGTCATAAGAAACTGATCACGAAGACGAGCCTTGACAAAGGCAATATACTCAGGATCATCACCAGTAATAATCATATCATCAACATAGAGAAGGAGAAGAGTGCGTCCACGAGGAGAAGTGTGAACAAAAAGCGCTGGATCATGAGAACTATGAGAGAAACCAGCAGTAGTCACCACAGAGGCAAAGCGCTCAAACCAGGCACGAGGGGCCTGTTTCAGGCCATAAAGAGAACGTCGAAGACGACAAACCATCCCATCGGGAATAGAATACCCAGGAGGAGGCTGCATATAAACCTCCTCACTCAACTTGCCATTAAGAAAAGCATTCTGAACATCAAGCTGGGACACAGACCAGCGTCAGACAGAAGCAACAGCAAGAAGAGTACGCACAGTGGTCATATGTGCCACAGGAGCAAAAGTCTCATCATAGTCACGACCATGTTCCTGCTGAAAACCACGAGCCACAAGACGCGCTTTATAGCGCTGAAGTGATCCAGAGCGGGTCTTAATTTTATAGACCCACTTACATGTGATAGGACGAACACCAGAAGGGGGAGAGACAAGATCCCAGGTGCCTGTGCGCTCAAGCGCAGCAATCTCCTCAGCCATGGCAAGCTGCCATTCAGGATGACACGCAGCATCCCGATAAGAAGTCGGCTCGGAAACTACAGAGAGACCATACTGACTAGGGGAGTAACGGTCTGGAGCACGACGCTGACGAACAGGTCGTGAGGAAGGAAGCTCATCCGCGGAAGATGACTCATCAGAAGAGGAGGAAGAAGGAGGCACGGAGGAAGGATCCGAAGCTGGAGACCGAGGAGAACTAGGGGAACTAGACGGAGGAGAGGATGGCGCCGAAGACAAAGGAGGCGCAACAGAAGGAGGAGGTGGAGGAGAAGAGACAGCGAAAGGTGTATCAGGAAAAAGAAGAAAAGAGAGATCATCCGTTGGGTAAGTACCAGAGGTGGGGCGAGGATAGAAAGGACGCGTCTCATCGAACGTGACATCACGAGAGATGCGCATACGACGACCAACAGGGTCCCAACATCGATAGCCCTTATGCTCATCACTGTAGCCAAGAAAAACACACTCAACAGACTGAGCGTTTAATTTGGTGCGTTTACGAGGAGGGAGAAGGACATAGCAAACGCAGCCAAATAGAGTACAGCCGCATTGGTTTGGAAATACTAGGATACATGTTCAGTGTCATGTTCTAATCCCTTGTTCTCTTCTCTTGGTTCCGAAAACTTAACATCCCACCGGTGAAAATCGGCCTTGTGCTTACGACGATCTAACAAGGATCGCGAGTTGCGGGACAGATTTTCCAAGGGGACAATCGGTCTTGTGCTTTTCCACGGATAGAATTGAGTACATCCGAATCATGGCGAACCCCGGAATTCAGAGCTAGTATATTGTTTGAAAACAAGTTTGACAACCTTGTTCATACTTAGCTCGCCAGAAGTTATCTCGGCAAAACCAGGGCTACATTGTGGCATGTCTGAATATCATGCACGGTGTATAACTATCATTTCACGATAAAAATACCACCTATGGTGTTGGTAGCTACTCCCTCCGTTCAGAAATATAAGACAATTTAGCTTAGCTTTATGAAATGAATGTATCTAGACGCTTTTATGATAGATTCACTCCAAACTTCTACGAAGCTAAAATATTATTATATTTCTGAACATTTTTGGACGGGGGAGTAGAAACGGAGCAAAAGACATGCTGAGTGCCATGAAGCTCGGGCAAGCCACTGACCAACCAAAACTTTGCCCAGATGCACAACCACCACCACGACCACACGAGTTGTCTTGATCTTACCAGTGATAGAAACGAAATGAGCTGGCCATGGAGCTTCGGAGCAAACGACGAGCAGCAAGCGGAGATATCAAAATAAAGATCCCTAGACGGAAAAGCTTTGGCGGGAAACCGGAAATATGGCGAGTCTGACAGGGAGCTGAGGCGAACAGCTGTGGCTCTGCTCGAACTGGATAAACACGGCCACGGCCCACGGGGTCATGCACGCACACCCGGCTCGTTCCGTAGCACGTGCCACGCCTACTGCCACGGCGAGTTTACTGCAGCCGGGACCCGCTCCGCCCCTGCTGCTGTCTGTCTGTCTGTCTGAAAAGAAGACACCACGACGTACGTTACCCTGTGGTAGCAGCGGCCTCTCGGATGGACCGATGGGCGGGCACGTGCCGGCCGAACGCACGAACACGGGACGAACGCGCGAACTTTTCTCGATCTTCTCGGGGCGAGAGGTGGTAGTACGCTACGCCGTGTGTGGCAGAGGAAGATCTTGCCCTGTGTACTGCAAATATTAGTATTATTTTGCTATGCACTACGGCGTTGCTGTTCTAGGATCGCCTTTTTGGCTGGCATTGGCAGGGCAGGCGGGTGTACCGAGCCGTGCGAGGTCGGTGGAGCACACTGGAGCCGGAAAACGAAGGTCCGTACTTCGTGTTTAAGGGCGCGTTAAAAATTGGAGCATCCGTGGGTTCAGTAAACTCGTAAATATATCCGTATATGGTATAAAATGATGTGTAAATTAAAGGAGCATCCAGGTTCTCTTAACCTGTACTTTTTTTTTGCGAAATTTCTCTGATTTATTAATAACCATCAAAGCAGTACAAAGAAACCTAAAAGGACTTCTGAAGGGAGGGAGAATGAGAGAGTGTGGGAGTTTCTGTTCCTCTTTTGGGTAGCACCGATCGTTTAGTCGGCACTGCACGATAGAGCCCGTTTTTCCTTGCCCACCCGTGGACACACACGCCCCACTGCCCCAGGCGTCCAGTCCACTTCGTCGTGCCACTGGCCGGCCTTCGTGTCACGACCGGTGCATGCATCTGCATCGCCTGTGTTTCCTTCCTAGGGAGCGTTGCGCGCGCGTGAGCCGGCAAGGAGGTCACGCAACGCCAAGAGCGACAGCTAGCCATCCGTCCATCCATGCGTCCGTCGCCACTCGCCAGCAGGAGATGAGATGCGATGCGACGCACGGCGATGGAGACTGATGCATGAGAGCGAGATATCCGTCTCCGACGAGGCTAGGCCTAGCCTAGGCTCTTCATGTGCAGCTGCAAGTGCGAGTGCAAATGTGCGACTGCAGACGCGCACGATTTTGTCCGGGCGTGGTTGGGTACTCGGGTTTGACCGCGGTCGCTCCGGTGGACCCGTCGTCGTCGGCTGTGCCGGGTCATGTGTGTAGATGGCGCCGGAATTTTCTTCTTTTTATTACATGCAAACTACGCAGGAACGATTCCTTCTTTTACTTCGCGGGGAAACTATGCAAAGGATCAGACTCTGGGTCATTTCTAGTTGTCCCACAACGTGATTTCCACTTTAAAGCTTGCATGGCATGAGATTTGTGTCAAACTTATTTTGCCGCGTAACGTAAAGATTTGTCAAACTACAATTCACATAACTACCATTTTAAGTTTTATATGTACTCTCTCCCTCCAAGAAGAAAAAAGATATCGTAAATTTGTCTAGACTAAAACATGTCTAGAGAAAAAACCAAAAAAAGACCGGAGAAGACCACACATTTAAGAGAAACTCCCCCGACTCCTCCCACGTGCCCCCCGCGCCGCCTCCCCGAGCGAGGTGGCCGGGGCGGCACCCTCCTCCCCGTCCCTCCCGAGAGCACTCTCTCCCCATCCTTTCATTCCCAGGCGCAGGAGGCCCAGCTCGGTCGGGCGCGTCCTGACGACAGTGCAGCAAGGTTGGCAGCGTTCCGGTGAGGCGAATGACAGCGCCTACCTCTTGGTGGTGGCGGCGGCAGGGAAGAGGGCTGGATGGTGAAGCCCTGGAACCCCAGATCTTGGCCCTTTGGGCCCGATCTAGGTTAGGGCGGGCTTTGGCCGGGCTCGGCCTCAACCTCCGGTTGGACTGACAAACAACTAGTGACAAGGATGGCGGTGACGATGTTGCGCCTGCTGTAGCGCGGTGGCATGACCTTCATGGGCCTGTTTGGGTCCGGCCAGGCCTATGGCGCCAAACAAGAGGCAGCGGTGACGGTGGCCTACGTGTATATCAACGTGGCAGCGGAAACTTTACGGACCCCATTGGGGCTCGGCCGGGCCTGCTCTGCCTGGTGTGTCCTTGCTGCCGTGTCCGGTCGGCACCCGCCGATGGCGTTCGAGGACGCCCTCCAGGTGGTTGTGCTGTTGCTGGTGCAATGTTGTCCTCGTGTGCTCTTGCTATTGGGTTCCGCGGCAGAAAACATAATTTTTCCTACGGTGCGAACACACCTAGCCAAGATCTACCTATGCAGATGTAAAGTAACGAGCGAGGATTCGATGTTCATATCTTTTAAAACCGAATGTGGTTAACATTCCGCGGAGAACGTGCATGATGTAGTCGTACTCGCCTGACATCAATATCGTGAAGCTCCTCGCAAGTCACCCCTTGCTCCTTGTATGACGTAGCCGACCTCAGGGTCGTTTCGACGCCCAACCTCCAAGCGCCAAGCAAAAGCACCACAAGTGGCAGTGCCTTGTGGCCTTACACACATACATTGTAGAGACATCTCCCGAGCTCTGGTCTAGCAAAGCAGCGGAAGAAGATTGATCCGGACTGAGTCCAGCATCACGACGGCGTGCGTATGGTGGAGAAATCCCAATCCCCGTATGCAATTCCAATCTTGGGAACTACACATGAGGGAGAGGGATAGAGGGAGAGAGAATAGGCAAAGCCAATTGAAGGGATGGATTTGGAGAGAGGGGTGCCCCTCTTTATATATGTGGAAGGGAGGTACTCCCTCCCTCAAAGTCCCCTCCCTCAAAGTCCCGAGGTGGGACTAATCAAAGGGAGGAGGTGGGAGGAGGCACCGGCCAGCCCTCCCCACATGGGCCCCACGTGCTAGGAGCCTATTAGTGGCCGTCGGCCACCCTTGGCCCTCCCTAGGGCATGCGGCCCCTCTTGGGCCTCTCCGGAGGCCCATTTAGGTGGGCTACCCCATTAGATCAATTACAATTTTTTCAATATTAATTTATTTAATTAATACTAAATACATATGATTTAATACCTATTACTCTGAAACACCTTTCGAACCCCTCCGCTCATCATCGGATATCCCCGGAACCATTCCGGTATCACTCCAGAACTATTCCAGAGTTTTTTCTCCTTTCTCCTATGATCTGGAATCAATCCCGCAACGTCTCTACCCTTAAGTGTGACACACTACAACTCGCGAATACACAGACATGATCGACATACTTTCCGATCAATGACCAATAGCGGTATCCGGAAACACATAATGACCCTAATGCATTCCACGAATAACTCGTTCGCTTGAACCTTGAATGTCGAGTATCATTCTCTTTGCTCTATGATACCTAGTTTGCCAAAGACCTGATCTCCTGGTATCGATATACATAAGTTCGATCTTGTTACCGACAAACATATTTACTCATTCCCGTGATATTTTATCCCCATGATCTAGTCACATATTTGCAAACTTATAGATGTAATCTCATCGAGTGACCCATGGTATCTATCCGTCACTCGGATGTGGAAATGCCTCTCTTGAATCATAGGCCTCAAAGTTTCTCTGGAACACCTAACGCACACCTTTATAGTCACCCAGTCATGGACATGACGGTTGATGTGATCAGAGTAGCCTCGGGAGACAGTGATTAATATGATCTCATAGTCGAAGGACTGAATCACTATGCTTTGCTAGAAATTGTAATGTTTAACTATGTGACTAGATCATATTGCAATACTATGGGTTGGGTGTTGTCCATCACGTCATTTACCTAACGATATGATCCTATTGTCAATTGACGTGAGTGTCCCTGATCGAGAAACTTTGATCATCAGTTGACTAGTGGACTAGTTGTATAGAGGCTATTAGAGACTTGGTTTGTTTACATACCACACATCTACTAATGTTTTCACTTAGTACAATTATAACATGGTATGAAACTTATTATGAACATTTGAAATATGACAATAAACTATCTTTATTATTTGCCTCTTGGGAATATTTCCAACACTTGCTACTAGTGGACTAGTTGAATAGAGGCTACTAGGGACTTGGTTGTTCCCTCCCGCGTGGCTGTGGAGTTGTCGCCCCTTGTCTATGCTTGTTTCGTCTCGGTCTAGCCGGTCTCGTAGCGTCCGCCATGGTGAGACAATGATGGTGATTTCAAAACCATGGTGACACACGTTGGTGGGCGGCAAGTTTGGTGGAGTGCTGCAAATTGTCTGGGGTTGTGTCTTTTTGGGGGTCGGGAGAAATCCTCGTCGGTTTGACCGGCACCGACACGGTGACGCCTGCGGGTGCCACAGCTCCTTCTTGAAGGGCGTCAGGTGTACCTCTTCCCTACTCCCCTCTGTGTACCGGGAGAAATCCTAGGACCAGTTCGGGAAGCAGCGTCGTCGTCGCATCCCTTCTTGAAGGTCTTGCTTGGTATGCGGCGATTCAAAGGCATATGAATATGGTGAGACTTCTCTAGAGGATGCAGCGGTTGCGGGTCATCATTGCTTTTGTCGATCCGGTGTTGTCAGCATTACTTTCTTTTCATTTTCTCTTGTTTGTTTTTCTTTTAGGCGTGATTGTCGTATTTTCCCTAGCAGTAGACTTGAAGTTGTACCCTGTGGTTGCTATATTAATATAGCGGAGTGAAAACCTATTTAGAGAGAGAAAACATATCTTGATATATGTATCCAGGATATCTTTTTTTGGATAGAGAGAGTTTATAAATATAAAAAAAGACAATCATTCTTCTAAGTTTAAAAAATATAAGGCCACAAAAGTCAAACTTTGACCAAAAAATTAAGCAGCAATATTGTGATTATATTATATCATTAGGTCCGTATTAAAAAAATACTATCTACTGATGCTATAGCAACAATATTTATTTTTGTTGGATTTGTATTAAAGAACTTTCTAACACATTAGTCTCTGGGATCCGCATGCAAACATGAAGGAGTGTCACCATCCACCGGGCATAGGCTTATGGATAATATTGCTAACATAAATATATATAGAACCAAGTGATATATGTAAATTAGTGCTTCCAAAACGCTACTACAACACGGTATGGCTGGCTCCAACGAGACAAGGACGAGGACGTCCCCGTGCCTTCGTCTTATTCGAGTGCTTGTAGTATTGCTTGGTGGTGTAAGGACCTATTTGTAATTTTTTATTACCATTTAATTTCATTACTTCTATTAATGTATGAACAGACCGGAAGACTTTCCGTTAGTAAAATAAAAAACGGTGCTCTCAAAACAAGATGTAACGATATCTCGAGCGGAAATATGATGGAGCTATAAATCCGACTAGATTATTTTTGGTGAAAAGTAGATCATTTTAAACTTCTAGGAAAGTTATAGAGACTATGTAGTCTTATCCTTCATCCATTTCAAAATATAAGATATTTTACCTTTCGTGAAACGAATGTATCTAGACATTTTTTAGTGCGCAAGTTAAACTCCGAACCTACACACTAAAAGATGTTTAGATATATTCGTTTCACAAAAGTTAAACCATCTTGTATTATACTTCCTGTGTTCAGAAATATAAGACATTCTAGCTTTGTTTAGTGTATAGGTTTACTTCGAAGAATCTATAAACTAAAAGATGTCTAAATACATTCGATTTATAAAACTAAAACATCTTATATTTCTGAACGGAGGGAGTAGATGTTGGAGATATGCCCAAGAGGCAATAATAAAAGTGGTTATTATTATATCTTTGTGTTTATGATGAATGTTTACATCCCATGCTATAATTGTATTATTAGGAAACACTAATGCATGTGTGTTTTGTAAACATAAAAGAGTCCCTAGTAAGCCTCTTGTTGAACTAGCTTGTTGATTAATTGATGATCATGGTTTCCTGATCATGGACATTGGATGAGATTAATAACAAGGTTATATCATTAGGAGAATGATGTGATGGACACACACCCGTAGTAAGCGTAGCATAAGATCAAGTCATTAAGTTCGTATTGCTATAAGCTTTTAAATGCATAGTAACCTAATCCTTCGACCATGAGGTTGTGTTAATCACCATCACCGGATGGGTACTTTGATGACATCAAACACCGCTTCGTAACTGGGTGGTTATAAAGGTGTCATTGGGTATTCTGAAAGTATGTGTTGAAGCACATGGACCAAGATTGGGATTTGTCCATCCATATGACGGATAGATATGCTCTAGGCCCTCTCGGTGGAATGTCATCTAGTTAGCTTGCAAGCATGTGACTGGGTCACAAGGGATGACATAACATGGAACGAGTAAAGAGTACTTATCAGTAACGGGTAGAACTAGGTATGGAGATACCGACGATCAAACTTCGGATAAGTATAGTATCGCGAGACAAAGGGAATTGGTTTCGTATGTAAATGGTTCTATCGATCACGAAGTCATCGTTGAGTATGTGGGAGCCATTATGGATCTCCAGGTCCCGCTGATGGTTATTGATAAGAGATGTGTCTCTGTCATGTCTATATATTCACGAACCGTAGGGTGACACACTTAAGGTTCGAAGTTGTTTTAAGTAGATATGGAATGTGCGTTGGAGACCGAATGTTGTTCGGAGTCTCGGATTGGATCCGGGACATCACGAGGAGATCCGGAATTGTCCGGAGAATAAGATTCATATATTGAGGATCATTTTCTGAGTTAGGAAATGTTCCGGAGTATTTGTATGAGGATTCTAAAAGGTTTCGGAATGTTTCGGAAGGTTCTGGAAGAATTCTTGGAGTTTGCTTGAAAACCAAGAAAGGGATCAAGGAGTCCTTGTGGGGCAAGACAAGGAGTCGTGGGGGAGGAGGACTCCTCTCCCCTCCCCAATCCGTCGGCCAAGGAGGGAGGGGAGTCCTACTAGGACTCCCCCTCCCAAGGCGCCCTCCCTCCTTTAAATAGAGGGGTGGAGGCGCCACCCCCTGGCCCCACCACCACTCCAAACCCTAGCCGCCTCTCTCCTCTTTCTTTCTTCTGCTCAGGCATAGGCGAAGCCCTGCAGAATTCTCTACTCCACCACCACCACCACGCCGTCGTGCTGCTGGGATTCCGTGGAGAAGATCTACTACCTCCGCTGCTCGCTGGAACGAGGAGAGGAAGGTCTGCTTTGACTCCGCACGTGTGACCGACTGCGGAAGCGCTGCCGGAACGCGGCGCCGGAAGGATCGTCCACTCGATCTTGAGATCGGCAAGTGATCGACTACATCAACCACGAGATCTAATCTCGTAACGCTTTCGGATCTACAAGGGTTAGTACAGATCTATCTCGTTGCACGTGTCTAATAGATTAGATCTTGGCTTTTATCTAGATTAGATCTGGGTTTTGTTCGTTCTTGCGGTAGAAATTTTTTGTTTTCCATGCTACGAACCCATCAGTGGTATCAGAGCCGTATCTATGCGTAGATCTATTGCACGAGTAGAACACAATGGTTTTGTGGGCGTTGGTGCTCGTGACGTCTTTTGCTTTGTGTACTTTGCATCTTACGGTATGGTGGGATGAAGCGGCTCGGGCTAACCTTACATGTCATCGCACATGAGACTTGCTCCACGCTTGACGTGTAACTTGCTTTGCACAAGTGGCTTTGCGGGTGTCTGTCTCTCCCACCATAGTATAGATCTAATTTACACTTTGCACTTGATAGCACTTGTATCAACGTTGTGGTTCAGTTTCGTAGGTAAGATCCGTTCTTGTTCGAAAGCCCCAAACCACGTAAAACATGCAAAGAAAATTAGAGGCGTCTAACTTGTTTTTGCAGGGGTTTTGTGATGTGATATGGCCATCATGTGATTGTGATTATATTTGATGTATGCAATGATCCTTGTTGTAATATGGCAACCGGCAGGAGCCTAATGGTTGTCTTTAATTCTGTTAAGACCTGCGTGTCTATTCATCTTGTAATAGCTTTATTCCAAGTAGTTGTAATAGTTGCTACTGATGATGGACAACCATAAAGCGGCGCTACTGACCTTGACGCAATGCTGGTGATGATGGAGATCATGTTCGTGCTTTGGAGATGGAGATCAAAGGCGCAAGAAGAAAGGGCCATATCATATCACACTAATTATGAATTGCCTGTGATGTTAATCCTTTATGCATCTTGTATTGCTTAGATCGCGACGGTAGCATTATAAGATGATCCCTCTCACTAAATATCAAGTAATAAAGTGTTCACCCTTAGTTGGCACCGTTGCTAAGACTCGTCGTTTCGAAGCATCTCGTGATGATCGGATGTGATAGATTCCACGTGTGCATACAACGGGTGCAAGCCAGATTTGCACATGCGGAAACTAAGGTTATCTTGACGAGCCTAGCATGTACAGACATGGTCTCGGAACACGGAATACCGAAAGGTAGAGCATGAATCATATAAGTGATATGATGAACATGAAGATTGTTCGCCGATGAAACTACATCTTCTCTCGTGAAGATCGGACTTGGTGTAGTGGACTTGCTTCGTGTAATCACTAAGACAATGTGAGGGATGTTGTTTTGAGTGGGAGTTCACCTAGTTAATTTAAGAATTAAATTTGAACCCAATTTATCATAAACTTAATCTAAACTACTTGCAAATTTGTTGTAGATTATGGCGACCCCCTCCATCAATTTCAATGCGTTCCTAGAGAAAGAAAAGCTTAAGAACAATGGAAGCAATTTCACGGACTGGTTCCGTGGACTGAAGATCGTCCTCAGGGCTGGTCAGTTGACCTATGTGCTCGAAGCACCGCTAGGTGACCCACCTGCAGAAGATTCCACCGATGACGTAAAGAATGTTTAGGCCACTCAAAAAAATCATTACTCCACAGTTCAGTGTGCCATCCTGTACGGTTTAGAAGCGGAGCTCCAGAAGCGTTTTGAGCACCACGACCCGTTCGAGATCATTAAGGAGCTCAGGCTAATTTTTGAGACTCGCGCGGCCATGGAGAGCTATGAGGCCTCCGAAAAGTTCTTTAACTGTAAGATGGAAGAGGGAAGCTCCGTTAGCGAGCACGTGCTCACCATGTCTGGGTACGCAAACAAGCTCCAAGAGTTGGGGATATCGATTTCAAATGAGTTAGGGATTCACCGTCTCCTCCAATCACTGCCACCGAGTTATAAGAACTTTGTGATGAACTACAATATGCACTGCATGAAAGACGTTGCCTGAACTATCGTCCATGCTGAAAACTGCTGAAGTGGAGATCAAGAAGGAGCACCAAGTGTTGATGGTTAATAAGACCACCAATTTCAAGAGACAGGGCAAGCCTAAGAACAAGGGCAACTTCAAGAAGGACGGCAAGAAAGCTGCCGCACCTACAAAGAAGCCCAAGGCTTGTCCCAAGCCTGAAACTGAGTGCTTCTACTGCAAGTGTAACTGCCCCAAGTACCTGGCGGATCTGAAGAACGGCAACATCAAGAAGAAAGGTATATTTGATATATGTTATTGATGTGTATCTTACTAGTAATCGTAGTAGTGCCTGTGTATTTGATACTGGTTCGGTTGCTCATATTTGTAACTCGAAACAGGAGCTGTGGAATAAACGAAGACTGGCGAGAGACGAGGTGACGATGCGTGTTGGAAATGGCTCCAAGGTTGATGTGATCGCCGTCGGCACGCTCCCTCTACATCTACCTTCGGGATTAGTTTTAAATTTGAATAATTGTTATTTGGTGCCTGCGTTAAGCATGAGCATTATATCTGGATCTTGTTTACTGCGAGACGGTTACTCTTTTAAGTCCGAGAATAAAGGTTGTTCGATTTATATGAGTAATATCTTTTATGGTAATGCACTTGAGATGAATGGTTTATTCTTACTGAATCTCGATAGTAGTGATACACATGTTCACAACATAGATGCTAAACAAATAAAATTGAATGATAATTCTACATACATGTGGCACTGTCATCTTGGTCACATTGGAGTGAAGCGTATGAAGAAACTCCATTCTGATGGACTTCTTGAATCACTTGATTTTGAATCACTTGAAAGATGCGAAGCATGTCTAATGGGAAAAATGACTAAGACTCCATTCTCTGGAATAATGGAGCGAGCTACAGACTTATTGGAAATAATACATACCGATGTGTGCGGTCTAATGAGTGTAGCATCGCGTGGTGGATATCGTTATGTTCTCACTTTCACGGATGACTTAAGTAGATATGGGTATGTCTACTTTATGAAACATAAGTCCGAAACTTTCGAGAAGTTTAAGGAATTTCAAAGTGAAGTGGAAAATCATCGTAACAAGAAGATTAAGTTTCTGCGTTCTGACCGTGGAGGTGAATATATGAGTTATGAGTTTGGCATGCATTTAAAGAAATGTGGAATACTTTCACAGTTGACACCGCCGGGAACACCACAGCGTAATGGTGTGTCCGAACATCGTAATCGAACTCTCTTAGATATGGTTCGGTCTATGATGTCTCTTACAGATTTGCCGCTATCGTTTTGGGGCTATGCATTAGAGACAGCCGCATTCACTTTAAATAGGGCACCATCTAAATCCGTTGAAACGACACCGTACGAATTGTGGTTTGGTAAGAAACCTAAGTTGTCGTTCCTTAAAGTTTGGGGTTGCGAAGCATATGTAAAGAAGTTACAACCTGATAAGCTAGAACCCAAAACGGAGAAATACGTCTTCGTAGGATACCCTAAAGAAACAATTGGGTATACCTTCTATCATAGATCCGAAGGCAAAGTTTTCGTTGCCAAGAATGGATCCTTTTTTGAGAAGGAGTTTCTCTCGAAGGAAGTAACTGGAAGGAAAGTAGAACTCGATGAGGTTATCGAACCTTCTCTCGGATTTGAGAGTAGCGTAGCACCGGAAGATGTTTTTGTGCCGCCTGCACCAATTGGAGAGGAAGCTAATGATAATGATCATGAAAATTCAAACGAAGTTGCTACTGAACCTCGCAGGTCAACGAGGGTTCGTACCACTCCTGATTGGTATGACTCTGCCTTGAACGTCATGTTGGTGGACAACGCTGATGACCCTGCGACGTATGAAGAAGCTATGGTGAGCCCAGATTCCGACAAATGGCTAGAAGTCATGAAATCCGAAATGGGATCCATGTACGAAAACCAAGTATGGACTTTGGTGGACTTACCGGATGGCCATAAGGCTGTCGAGAACAAATGGATTTTCAAGAGAAAAACAAATGTTGATGGTAATATTACCGTCTATAAAGCTCGACTTGTCGTGAAAGGGTTCCGACAAATTCAAGGAGTTGACTATGATGATACATTCTCACCAGTAGCGAAGCTAAAGTCTGTGAGGATTTTGTTAGCAATTGCTGCACATTTCGATTATGAGATTTGGCAGATGGATGTCAAAACGGCGTTCCTTAATGGTGACATTGAGGAAGAGTTGTATATGGTACAACCCAAGGGTTTTGTCGATCCTAAAGATGCTGACAAGGTATGCAAACTTCAGCGCTCCATTTATGGACTGAAGCAAGCATCCCGGAGTTGGAATCAACGTTTTGATAAAGTAATCAAAAACTTTGGATTTATACAAACTTATGGAGAAGCTTGTATTTACAAGAAAGTGACTAGGAGCTCTGTAGCATTCCTAGTACTATATGTAGATGACATATTGTTGATTGGGAATGATATAGAACTTCTTAATAGTGTCAAAACCTATTTGAATAATAGTTTTTCAATGAAGGATCTTGACGAAGCGGCATATATTCTAGGCATCAAGATTTATAGAGATAGATCAAGACGCCTAATAGCGCTTTCACAAAGTACATACTTAGACAAAGTTCTAAAGAAGTTTAGAATGGAAGAGAGCAAGAAAGGGTTCGTGCCCATGTTGTCAGGTAAGACTCAAAGTCCAGCTACGACAGAAGATAGAGAGAAAATGAATAATATTCCCTATGCCTCGGCCATAGGTTCTATCATGTATGCCATGCTGTGTACAAGACCGGATATAGCACATGCTGTTAGTTTGACTAGCAGATATCAAAGTGATCCTGGAATGGAGCACTGGACAGCGGTCAATAATATCCTAAAGTACCTAAATAGGACTAAGGATATGGTTGTTTCTTATGGAGGTGATGAACAGCTTGTTGTAAACGGTTACACCGATGCTAGTTGGAACACCGAACCGGATGACTCGAAGTCACAGTCGGGATACGTATTTATTTTGAATGGTGCTGCAGTGAGCTGAAAGAGTGCAAAGCAAAGCGTCGTGGCGAAATCTTCAACTGAATCGGAATACATAGCTGTTTCGGAGGCTGCACAAGAAGCCATATGGATGAAGGAATTCATTACTGAACTTGGCGTGGTTCCCAGTGCGTTGGACCCGATGGCCATCTACTGTGACAACACAGGTGCCATAGCTAATGCACAGGAGCCAAGGTCACATAGCAAGCTGAAGCACATCAAGCTACGTTTCCACGCTATTCGCGAGTATGTCCGAGATGGTGACATAAGGATTTGCAAAGTACACACTGATCTGAATGTGGCAGATCCGTTGACTAAACCTCTCCCTAGGGCAAAGCATGACCAACACCAGAACGCCATGGGTGTTAGGTATATTACCATGTAATCTAGATTATTGACTCTAGTGCAAGTGGGAGGCTGTTGGAGATATGCCCAAGAGGCAATAATAAAAGTGGTTATTATTATATCTTTGTGTTTATGATGAATGTTTACATCCCATGCTATAATTGTATTATTAGGAAACACTAATGCATGTGTGTTTTGTAAACATAAAAGAGTCCCTAGTAAGCCTCTTGTTGAACTAGCTTGTTGATTAATTGATGATCATGGTTTCCTGATCATGGACATTGGATGAGATTAATAACAAGGTTATATCATTAGGAGAATGATGTGATGGACACACACCCGTAGTAAGCGTAGCATAAGATCAAGTCATTAAGTTCGTATTGCTATAAGCTTTTAAATGCATAGTAACCTAATCCTTCGACCATGAGGTTGTGTTAATCACCATCACCGGATGGGTACTTTGATGACATCAAACACCGCTTCGTAACTGGGTGGTTATAAAGGTGTCATTGGGTATTCTGAAAGTATGTGTTGAAGCACATGGACCAAGATTGGGATTTGTCCATCCATATGACGGATAGATATGCTCTAGGCCCTCTCGGTGGAATGTCATCTAGTTAGCTTGCAAGCATGTGACTGGGTCACAAGGGATGACATAACATGGAACGAGTAAAGAGTACTTATCAGTAACGGGTAGAACTAGGTATGGAGATACCGACGATCAAACTTCGGATAAGTATAGTATCGCGAGACAAAGGGAATTGGTTTCGTATGTAAATGGTTCTATCGATCACGAAGTCATCGTTGAGTATGTGGGAGCCATTATGGATCTCCAGGTCCCGCTGATGGTTATTGATAAGAGATGTGTCTCTGTCATGTCTACATATTCACGAACCGTAGGGTGACACACTTAAGGTTCAAAGTTGTTTTAAGTAGATATGGAATGTGCATTGGAGACCGAATGTTGTTCGGAGTCTCGGATTGGATCCGGGACATCACGAGGAGATCCGGAATTGTCCGGAGAATAAGATTCATATATTGGGGATCATTTTCTGAGTTAGGAAATGTTCCGGAGTATTTGTATGAGGATTCTAAAAGGTTTCGGAATGTTTCGGAAGGTTCTGGAAGAATTCTTGGAGTTTGCTTGAAAACCAAGAAAGGGATCAAGGAGTCCTTGTGGGGCAAGACAAGGAGTCGTGGGGGAGGAGGACTCCTCTCCCCTCCCCAATCCGTCGGCCAAGGAGGGAGGGGAGTCCTACTAGGACTCCCCCTCCCAAGGCGCCCTCCCTCCTTTAAATAGAGGGGTGGAGGCGCCACCCCCTGGCCCCACCACCACTCCAAACCCTAGCCGCCTCTCTCCTCTTTCTTTCTTCTGCTCAGGCATAGGCGAAGCCCTGCAGAATTCTCTACTCCACCACCACCACCACGCCGTCGTGCTGCTGGGATTCCGTGGAGAAGATCTACTACCTCCGCTGCTCGCTGGAACGAGGAGAGGAAGGTCTGCTTTGACTCCGCACGTGTGACCGACTGCGGAAGCGCTGCCGGAACGCGGCGCCGGAAGGATCGTCCACTCGATCTTGAGATCGGCAAGTGATCGACTACATCAACCACGAGATCTAATCTCGTAACGCTTTCGGATCTACAAGGATTAGTACAGATCTATCTCGTTGCACGTGTCTAATAGATTAGATCTTGGCTTTTATCTAGATTAGATCTGGGTTTTGTTCGTTCTTGCGGTAGAAATTTTTTGTTTTCCATGCTACGAACCCATCAGTGGTATCAGAGCCGTATCTATGCGTAGATCTATTGCACGAGTAGAACACAATGGTTTTGTGGGCGTTGGTGCTCGTGACGTCTTTTGCTTTGTGTACTTTGCATCTTACGGTATGGTGGGATGAAGCGGCTCGGGCTAACCTTACATGTCATCGCACATGAGACTTGCTCCACGCTTGACGTGTAACTTGCTTTGCACAAGTGGCTTTGCGGGTGTCTGTCTCTCCCACCATAGTATAGATCTAATTTACACTTTGCACTTGATAGCACTTGTATCAACGTTGTGGTTCAGTTTCGTAGGTAAGATCCGTTCTTGTTCGAAAGCCCCAAACCACGTAAAACATGCAAAGAAAATTAGAGGCGTCTAACTTGTTTTTGCAGGGGTTTTGTGATGTGATATGGCCATCATGTGATTGTGATTATATTTGATGTATGCAATGATCCTTGTTGTAATATGGCAACCGGCAGGAGCCTAATGGTTGTCTTTAATTCTGTTAAGACCTGCGTGTCTATTCATCTTGTAATAGCGTTATTCCAAGTAGTTGTAATAGTTGCTACTGATGATGGACAACCATGAAGCGGCGCTACTGACCTTGACGCAATGCTGGTGATGATGGAGATCATGTTCGTGCTTTGGAGATGGAGATCAAAGACGGAAGAAGAAATGGCCATATCATATCACACTAATTATAAATTGTCTGTGATGTTAATCCTTTATGCATCTTTATGCGCTATTGTACATGCCAACAAGTACTTGACTGAAAGTTTAGAACTTACAATCAACATTTTTTCGTGTGGTTAACTTACAACTCACCTGCCCGCAAAAAATAAAAAACTTACAACTCACCAACCCCGCAAAAAATTTAAAAACTGCGCCACCCTGTGGGCTTCCAAACTTCCGGCTGCAGTTCCTGGGCTCGGGCCCAATGCATCACGTAGGGCGTTACCTTCAGATCCAGAACGGATGGGCCTCATTAATCCCTCTGCACCAAACTCAAGGCTTGTCTACTGTCTCCAACTGTGTCCTCTGCGCACCACAGACCACACCAGTTCGTCGCGGCGGAGACGGGACGACCAGCCGGCAGGCGACGACGACGAGCAGCGAGCAGCTCAGATCCAACGAGATGGTAGGCCGTAAACCCCAACCCTTCTGGGGATCTATGCTCTTGTCCCGCGAGGTACTTATGCGCCGTTGGTGATGATGTCGCAGGCGGCGAAGGCGATCTCGAGCCCCGTGCCGGTCGAATGGTACCCAACGCTGGCCGTCGTCATGGTCTCCGTCGGCCTCATGCTCACCGCCTCCTTCTTCATGTGAGTCATCTGCCCCGTGCCGTATCTGCCCAGCTCCTCGTGCGATTCATGCAAAACGGTGATCTGATCTGATCTGATCCGATCTGATCGTCCTCTCGGCTTTATGTATTCGGTGCGCGGCGGAATTGGTTCAGACGGGAGTTGGAATAGCGGATCTGATCTGCTACTTTGTTGTGCTGTCAACTAATTAGCTCGGACAGTAGGTGGTAGCATCCTGCAGGGGAGAAATCCAGGCACGGTGAATTTAGGTTGTTTCGTCTTTGATGTCTTTTCACCGCGCAGTGTCGTTCTGATCCTGCATGACAGAGGTAACGAACGCCCTTGCCTGTGGTTTCAGGTTGGAATAGGTGGGCTTAGGTTCGGTTGAAATTCGGTGTGAACTGTGGAGTTCAGTAACTGAGGCATCAGTTTCCTCTGCGTGTGAGGAATAGGATTTCCTCGCATTATCAGTCGGTATGGATTTCCTGGGTACATTGGATTATAGGTGCGCTGCTAGGACGCTGCTAGGACAGAACAGGAAAGCCATGAGAATTTCGATTCTTGTTCCACAGAATGGAAAGATTCTTGTTCTTGTTCCTGTTCCTGCCTATTGTTAATGATTTCGTGGCTGGTACATTTTGTGTTGTTACTTATTATATTACTCCTACTTAGGTGCACAGTGCACACATTACCTGAAAACTTGCAATAATAGGACATTCTTATGGATCAGACCTATTAAACTCAACGAGCTTGTAAGGCATACACTAAACTTGGTGTGAGCAAACAGGTGAAACGTAGCAGAAACTTCTAATTGTTTATCATTGTGTATAACACAGAGATACAAAATTGAGCAACTTAAAGCACTACTATGTGGTACCTGGCTAGTCTTTGACCCTGCCAATTTTATGGTGACGGTGCAAGTTATGGTTATTTCCAGAAGCTGTAATCAATATCATTGGCCCTAAGGCTCTTAACCAACTGATACAAATTACACATTTATTTTTATGTTTACCAGAACATTGAAAACCACTGCCACATACAGTTTATGGCCTCCAGAATGTTGTATAAAAATAGACTTAAGGAAAAACGTAAGAATTCGATGCTAAACCCACAAACACAAGAATAAGCCATAGTAGCAGTTGGTTGCAGCACAGGAAAAAATCTAGAATTTTCTGTAGGGATTAGTTACGTGCCATAGATACAACGGAATTTTTTCAACGGGTCTAATTGTATAACCTCTTGTTAGGATTCAGATGGAACTGTTAATCTAAAGGGATGTCAGCAGCATTATGAAATATTCCTAGGATTGAAATCCTAAAAAAGATCCTTTGAAAAATCCTTCAGTCCAAAACGTACCTCAGTGGTCAAAATTCAAATAGACCTACGGCTTAGGTTTTGAGTTATCACATGATGATATTTCTGAATCAGAACATACCGGAAGTATAACTTCACATCTTTATCTTTTGTATCATCTATAAATTAATCACTAGTACATAATGAGAACAAACTTCAGCACTGTGATTCAGTATCTATTTTATCTGTGGTTCTGGTAGGCATAGTCTGTCCTTTCTCAGCTATTTATGAAGTATACTTATGAAATCTGGAGGTAATATGCGAACTTATTTGCAAACACAGGTGTTGCTTCCAGCCTTCAGTTATTGAAGTTACTAAGTACTTAAGCACTAATAATTCAAGTATTACACAAAAATCTAACCAAACCATCTTGTCCATTTCAGTTATGAAGCCACGACTTCCAGGCGGAACCGTAGTTTAGCGAAGGAGATTGTCACAGCGTCCACTGCCTCTGTTTTCCTGGTACACCCCTCAAATGGCTTTTGGTTGTTTTGCAGTTCCGTATAGGGTGATTCTTGCATATCTGAGTTAGCTGTTGGCTTGTTCCACAGGGTTTTGGATCTCTGTTCGTGCTCCTTGCAAGCGGTGTTTATGTCTGACGACCGGCCATGCAAGCTTATTAGTTTGTTTTCTGGAGTCGGTAGTCAGAGGTAGGATATGTCAGGTTCTCCAGAATAGAAATTGTGTTGGCACCTCGAGCATATGCAGTACAATGGACATGTTTTAGACAAAAGAACGAGGGATGTCAGAGTTAAACCAGTGTGGTGAAAACTTTCTCTAATTATTATCATACCATCGGATCATAGTTTTGCTTGCTGCTTGCTTGACAGAATCCACAACATTTTTATTTATCGTGCCTTTCGAGTTTTTACTTTTGATGAAAGTTGAAACCAGCTCCTTTTGATTGATTTCCTGAACGCAACGGATAATAAAGCATCACTTTATCCAAGAGTGATAACAAGTTGAGTTCGACGGTCACCACACCATCAGATCTGCTGTTGAGCATTAGCAATAAGCTGAATATATGAGTGGTACAACAAAAAATGAGACTCCAATCAAGGATGGGCTTGATTCCTGTGATCCGGTTCATACTAATGTGAGGTGATGTAACTAGTGTCAGGCTTCTGTGGTTATGCAGTTTCCGTATGTAACCAAGGTGAGGCTTTTGTGCTCATGCGAGCTACATACGGTGTGTGCTTGTGCGAGTCCATCGTTTGCTCTAAGAAAGAAACGGAATAGAATTCTTCAACTGCTACCAGAATTCCATTGCATAACCTAGAAAGCAAAGATTTTTTTTTTGCAGTACTTTTGGGGGATAGAGACCTCCATCTCTTTCGATCTAAATAGGATTAGACCTCATGAGTGGTCCTAATTATTTTCCTGCACCTTCAGTTAGTTCCTAATACTTTCAAAATGTACATCTAGGTTCCAAATCTTTCGTAAGTGATTCATCCGAGGTTCTAAATCGGTTTGACCTGCTCGTTGACCACTACCACATCAACAATGGGACCTAAGAGGCATACCGGCCACCCTCTATATTCGTCGTGAATACCCCCCCAGGTTTTAATTTTTTCAAAAACACGACCCATGTGGTCGCTCAAATTCGTCCCACCGGCGGTGGCGGGTGTCGTCGTCCCTGTCCGGGCTGACCATGTAGAACTACTACGAGCCGCCCGTTTAGGTACGCCGTCCACATCGCCTTCTCTAGCAGGCTCATGCTCCCACCAGTGCGGCGTTGTTGACATCGTCGAGAGACTTCTTGGACTTCTTGCAATCGAGGGCAATCGCACGTGCCCGCCGACGAAGATCTCCTGCGTGAGCTTCCCCATGGACACACCTAGCTCGAGCATGAGGGTGGGTAGGCTTCTGGGCCGCTCCTGCATCGCGAGTGTGGTGCACATGTGGCGGTGGCCGTATAAGGTGTTGGTCACGCAAGGCTTGTTGGCACCGTTGTGGCGCTCGGGGACGGCCGAGGCGGGACGACACGCGGCAGGTGCGGAGATGGGAGGGAGCGGATCAGCGTGCACTTGCCCATGCGGGTGCTGGTTGCCCTGCTGGGAGGCGTGCGCGGCGAGGGCCCGTGGGGATGGCACACTGCAGGGTGGACACTGGACAGTCGGCGCTGGGGCTTGGCTTCGGGATCGTCGGGGCTGCAAGAGATGTGCAGATAAGGGCAAGCTGGCCAGGAGGAGGAAGGAGAACGACTGGCCGTCTTCATCGATGACCTCCTTCTCCTTTCTTCTTTGCAAAATATAGCCCGGGTGTCCTTTTCGCGAATACACACGTTTAGCAGGTACTCCTGGTGGGCTCTACTGTGGATAGTGTGGCAGTGGTCAAAGCACCACATAGACAAGTCAAAGCGATCAGAATAAAATAGGATCTTAGATGAATCATTTACGAAAGATTTAGGATCTAGATCTGCATTTTAAAAGCATTAGCACCTAACTGAAGGTGCTGGAAAGATATTTTTTTTGCATGCTTGCCCACTCAGAGTCACATGCTCAGCACTGGCGACCTATCCAGGGAAAGAGAACTCCCATTGGTCTTGGCCTCTCCGGTCAAGGAGCCTACTTGTAGTGTTCATATCTGCTTGCTTGCTTCGCCCCTGGCTCACCTCACTCTGATTAGTTTCGTTTACAGCTCGTCCAGCCTCCACTTGCAGCATCTCGGGAAACGGCAGGCCTTCTCTAGGTTCGTTGTAATCTTTTCTCCAAGTCCACCAGCCTGTTTCTTATCAAGACGAGGTTGTGCATCACTTAATTTATTGTTTTAGATTCCCCTCCCAGTTCTTCAGATCTAGAAGTTACCTGCGCTTCTTAGTTGTCCAGACCAATTTCTACCATGCTAAAATCGAGTGCTATCTTTAAGAATGACGTTTTAAGAATTAGTAGAGTCTAGAAATTTTTTCTTGATGCCCAACTTCTTTTGCTTCGGTTTTCTTTCTTTCTTTAGAAAGTAGCCTTAAGGTATGGATAAGTTAATGCATGTATTCGGTTTCGTAGATACTAATTGACTTCTTGGCTATTGTGTGGGAAGTTCAGTGCCCACTGCCCCATTGGTAACATGTAACCCAGTGGGTTATGCTGCCTATTGGTATTCCAACAGGCATTAGCGGTCTTAACTTTGGCAGTTACCATTGACATTTGGTGGTTTGACCAAACGTTGCATATATATCAGTATCCTGTACATTTAGTGTATGTAGCTATTGTTTTGGAGTCCTATGCACAGAAAAAATGCAAGTATCTTCCCCCATTCGATTAACGGCTTACTAGAGAAGCTGTGATTCCTAACATGCATTACTTTTCAGAATGGGTGCAATACAACTGACAACTAGCATTTTTCAGTTTCATAGAGTTTATCATGCGTTACTTTTCAGAATGGGTGCAATACAACTGACAACTACTCTTTTCAGTTTCATACAGTTATCAGCTTACCACTTTGTTAAATTGCTCACTGACAAGTTACCACATCACAACTTGTTGAGGGAACCAATGCACTCAGCGGAAGGCAAACAATGATTGCCATCACTTGAGAGTACTTGTGTAATTAGGAAATTTATAAATGTACGGTGAATCTAGCAGATGCGATGACAAGGAGATCACACTACAAGAAACAATTGCAGGTCCACGCAAGCTACGATTGCAATATTTAAATGAAATCACAAACAACTTCTCTGCTCAGCAAATACTTGGTAGCGGTGGTTTTGGTGTGGTATATAAGGTAAGATTAACACATATATTTTTATTCTTCTCAATATGTTATTGACCAAAAAAAAAAGTATCCATATTAACAAGAGACTGGAAACAGGGAGAGCTACCAAATGGAGGACTGATGGCTGTGAAGAGGCTTAAGGTATTAATGCCGGGCTCGCAGAAGCAATTTGAGAACGAGGTTAATCATCTTATGAGTCTTAACCACACAAATATAGTGCGATGTATAGGCTATTGCTATGAAACACAGAATCTATTTTTAAAGTACGATGGGACACCCATTTTTGCTGAGACGGCTGAGAGGTTGCTTTGCTTGGAATATATGCCTAATGGAAGCCTTGATAAGCATCTTGCAGGTATGACAGTTCATGATATGATATATCTTGTTTCCAAAATAAAAAAAGAAACCATTTTTTTTGGATATTGCAATTTGTGTGGTTTGTAAGCTTAGCTCTTACTAAATTAAGATTACCTATTTGTTCACATGTGCTCCCCTCATTTAGAACATACCTTTTCTTTCTTTTTTGTAAATACCGTTCTTGGAATTCATTACTCTAAGATAGTTATTCTTCATTAAGACAATCCGAGCGTAGTTTAGTCTGTATTGCTGATTTAATACTACTACTGTTGGAGGTTGAGTGGTTGTAGTATCTTTACTTTTATAAAGATCTGGCGGTCCTTTCACCTTTACCTCTTAAGTTACAAAGGTATTAATTACCACAATTATCATATATTTTATGTAGTAGACATATGTACGTTAACTTTCGATTATTTGTATAATTTTACATAGTTTTTTATTTGCATAAACTTAAGGATTATGATGACACAAATGTTTTGACATCTCAAGCAATGCAAGGAACTTCCGTAGCAGCGCATGGGAATATAGCTACTGTCAACTGTACTAGTAAGCGTAATCTGATTCTGTTAACCAATATTTGAACTTTGTTTGCCTTGTTGGTCTTGACTCTGTGCATAAGTTACCTTATAGAGCTATTTTCAAATGAGAAAGTTCTGTGAAACGGTATACATATTAATTAATATATGACGCTGATGCTGAACACTAGAACCTTGCAGCCCTTTCATTTGTTGAATAATTTTTTTCTTCAAATAATCAGCAGAACAATTTTTCTCTTCGAATAATATTTGTTGAACACACTTCTTTTGGTTACACATGTAGATGAATCATGTGGACTTGATTGGCACAAGCGCTACAATATAATTAGTGGGATTTGTTACGGTTTACATTACATTCATAAGGAGTGGCAAGTTAATACTCCTATCATTCACATGGACCTAAAACCAGCAAACATATTGCTTGGTGACAATATGCTACCAAAGATTGCGGATTTTGGTATGTCACGACTTTTTGGTGAACAACAAACTCGAGCTTGCACTAAAAGTCTTGATGGAACATTGTAAGTTAAATGTCCCTTGGTAATCCATTGCTTTTTAGTTACCAGCTACGAGCCTTTTCTTTGAAGTTCCCCTAACACTTCAAAGTTTCATTATCCATGCTGTGGTGCAGTGGTTACATGGCACCAGAGTACATAAGCAGAGGTATAATCACAACTAAGTCAGACATATTCAGCTTGGGTGTGATAATCATAGAGATAATAACAGGGCAGAGGAACTACCCTTGGCCTTCTGCTTCTGGAACCTCGAATCATGACTTCATTGAACTTGTAAGCAACTGCGTTTCAACATTCAAGACGGAGTTTGTTTGTGACAGAGACGATGATATATTTTATCTGTGCATAGTTTAATTTTATCTCTCTGTTCTAATTTCAAAGGTGCTTAAAAATTGGAGAAAAAGGTCAGAAGCAGCATCACTGGAAACAGACTTCCAACAAATAAGAAGTTGCTTGGAACTGGGTCTAAGCTGCTTGGAAACTGACCCAATGAAAAGGCCGGCGACAACGGAAATTGTAGAGAGACTTATTGGATGGGGAAGCACCAATTGTCATGTCGACAGCGATGAAAGATCATCAACACTTCAGGTGTGACCATTTAATGATAATGCATGGTAAAATATATTGTATTTGCTAGATCTTTATTTTGTTTTAAGTAACATAGCCAGTGTGCAATGAATTTCACATCACCAAAGAAGTCACAAATTTTCTAAGACAGTGACCTTTTACTCAATACATCAGTAAGACAACAGATATAGTGTTGAGCACTCAAGTAGAATTCAACGCTGGAAGTAATTTGTCCAGATGTCATTCCTTGCTAATATCTGGAGCTCTTTTACACAGATTACGTCTGACCCAAGAGAGTTACTTGTGATCAATCCCCGTGAGCTCCAGTTTCGTTTGGCGTTTAACAAACAGGCACGTTGCCCTGTACAGCTAACTAACAATACAGTGGAGCATGTTGCGTTTTCTTTTGGGGTTAAGAGGCCAAGAAACAGCTACAGCATTGAGCCAACTAGTGGCTTTGTTTGTCCACGATCCACATTTACAGTCTTTGTTACATTGGAAAAAGTGCGTGAGTACATGGACTGCAATGATGAATTCCTTGTACAGACCATCGTGGTGAGGGGAAATAGATTCACATCCAAGCACAATAGGGATGATAGTTTCAACATGTCAAGCAATGTGGTGCACAAGGAAAAGCTCACGGTTGTTTATCTGCCACTAGCCCAATCGCCAAACCTATTATATGTAGGAAAGACATCAGATCCACAACGATTACAAAGCTTTTCGGTAAGTTCCTTCCACAGAAGTTTCAATCTATTCTAATCAGGCTGCTCAACGGAAGTGCAGGTCAACTGATACCTTGAGTAGTTTTGTGTTCCTCTTTCCCTGCTTAGGGAAAGCTAGCTCGGCCCAGCTACTTTGACCCTCATGGTGTTTAGTCCTAACTCTTATTTCATCATGTTTAAACTTCGTGCCCCAGGACCAAGAAAACGTGGACACATTGATTAGGTGCATATGCCAAGATCTTGGATTCTCAAATGGCAGGCCTATTGCGGCCTGTCTTGTCTACATGTGCCTTTTACACTGGAAATCATTTGAAGCTGGAAAGACTAATGTTTTCGAGCGAATTATTGCGAGCATGTTTAGTACTGTAAAGGTAAATATCTCCTACCATTTGATATTACAGTTCATCAAGTAGTTTCTCTATACACGACTGGCAAAAAACTAATGGCTTAACGGCAATGTGGTCCATGCTCAATCAATTAGTTGTAGCACTTTTATACATGTGTATGGGATGATTCCTGATTTAGTTTCCTATGCGTATAGTTCAAGAGCCGCATTTGTTTGCCTGAATGACTTTAATTCAAAACGAAATGCTATATCTGGACAACAAAACTTTTGTTGGCTTCAAGGAGGGGACTGACCAGAGCCACCGTGGGCGCAGTTCCTGCTCTGATCGTCACTCTGGAGTCATCCACCTCACCTTGCTGCGATGCTCTTCAAGGATGACTGGAACGACGACTGCAATAAAAAGGAAACTCATCTAGAGCTTTTGGAGTAGAGGGTGACATACGTGGCAAGGTAACCAAACAAAACTTCACCACACATCTTCTAAAGATGAGATGGAGGCTTAAGATTGAACACATAGACAAATATAGCTTCATCCCAAAAATTAGTAAGGATAAAGGAGGAAACTAGAAGGATACGAGCTATCTCTATGATTGATGTGATGGTGCTTACTCTCAGCAACACCACCATTCTTAGCATGAGCACTGGGGCATGAAAGTTTAGGAAGAGTAGCATCAGAAGAGAGAAACTCAGGCTAGATAAATACTCCCTTGCCGAGCTAGAACGAAAAACACGAATAGCATGAGAGGCTGTATTTGAAACAATATGTGCAAAGCCTCATATATATAAATCAATTGAGAAAGATGCTTCACTAAATAGACCCAACTATATCGAGAGTGATATCGACAAAGATGACATAATATTATGACCACCTTTGGGAAAAAGGAGAAGGACCCCATAGATTAGAAGGACGTAGGGGGGCGTGGATCCTCTATGATGAATGAAAGTCCCAGTGATCTTGTTGCTCTGAGATCCCGCACATAACAAGAGGCACACCTGATTTGGAAGTTGACATAATTGAGTAGCAAAAGATTCTAAAACAACCGCTTGACCCAAAGTGTAAACTAGCGGTGCCATCTGTATATGTGGTGTTACAGTATATGTGGATTGCGCAAGCCATTTCCATCAGTTCGAACTTTTGGTTACGTTGGTTTTGTGCATGAAGCTTCACATAGTATCAAAGCCTAAGGTCTCGAGTTCGAGTCTTGGCTTTTAGAATTCTACTGGTTGCTCTCGCTATTTATTCTAAATTGCTCTTGCCCCCTTCTGTCCATGTATAGGACTAGCCAACTTCTCAGGATAGAGAGCGAGGTGCATTAAATGAAGTAGAAAAGACTATAACCTATGAAGAAGAATAGGGTAGAGGGCACAACACCTGAAGTAGAACGATGAAGACAGCACCAAATTGCTACTGGACTGAACAGAACCACAACAGCAGCCACACCAATCAATCAGGTTGCTGACACTTGATTATGGATAATTTCACATACATTTTGTGTGCCTAGAACACTTTTTATATTAATCATTGCACCAGTTCGGCATAATAGACCATTGATAAAACATAGTATTAATGTGAGAGTAAAAAAAATACATGCAGCAATAACATAGATTTTTCGTTTTGTAGCAATTCTATGTAGTTAAGTTCAACTTCTTCCTTTCCACAGGCCCAGGGCAATGATATGTTAGCATACTGGATCTCCAATTCATCGACATTACTCCTGCTTATACAACGAACATTGAAAACAGCTACAGAAGGTAGATTCACTGCTCGGAGAGGAAAAACATCTGCCGGATTAGTTGATATGATAATCGCGGTAAAATATCTTTCTTCTCGACAGTTTTTACTTTTGGTGCTATATATTTATAATATAATAATTTGTTAATTCATTGCTTCTGAAAAAATAGAGAACTCGATCTTCTGGTGGTATCCAATTGATTGGAGGAAAGGGTGATCTTCAGCAAGTTGAAGCCAAACGTCCTGCTCTGCTTTTCAAGGGACACCTTGCAGGTTTCCTTGAGAAGGTTTATGGAACGATAAGAGATAATTTGGTGAAAGATATATCTCCATTGCTTGGGTGTTGCATAGAGGCATGGGCAATGAATTAGAATGCATTTTCCTTTTATGAAGTAAGGATTAACATCCTGCTTTCCTTTTGCTGACACTTTTTATGCAGGCACCAACAATAATATGCCAAGCACTGTTTGACCATTGGCAGAGCATTGTCAATATATTAACAGACTACTTGGGTGTTTTGAAATCCAATCATGTATGTAACATAAGTATGAGTACTCACGTGCCATTTTGTAAGTAAGTACAAGCATTGACAGGCCTTTATTACTATATGCAGGTTCCATCATTCTTAATCAGCAAGATGTTCACTCAAGTCTTCTCATTTATTGATGTCCAGTTGTTCAATAGGTAATATCTATCTATCCCTGAGTGCCTGTGCATCATTAGACACTTTCAAATAATATTCTTAACTATTAAGATACTTTGGAGGAAAACAAGAAAATATTGTTATGAACTTATGAGGCTCCTTATCTTGTAGTCTGCTCCTATCTGAGTGTTGTTCGTTCTGCGACGGAGAGTATATCAAAGCTGGATTAGCTAAGTTAGAACAATGGTGCACTTATGAGACCGAAGAGGTCTGGATGAATTGTCTATTCCTCCATATATTTGGTCTTCTTTAATTTGTATGCTAATGATATAGGGTGCACATAGTATGCAGGATCTTCCTGGGAAGAACTGAAGCACATTAGGAAGGTTGCTATATTCCTTGTAAGTGTTCTATACTGACTGGTGTTTGGTATGCAAGTTTCCAAGTGGATATAATCTAATGAATTGTATTACTAGACTATGCGTCGAAAGCACAAGAAAACATTGAAAGAAATCACCAGCATTTTGTGCCCTGTAAGTGGTATTTGAACTATGTTAAGTTCAGTTGCTTATTATCAGGTCTGTTGGATGTGACATGACACTCATGTTGTAAGCTTTCAGGTGCTTAGCATACCTCAGCTATACCGCATATGTACACTTTATCGCGATGAGAATGGCTCCAATGATGATTCACCCCTTATCGATGTAAGCTCGTTTTAATCCCCACTGCCAGTGAGATTTATGAAGCATAAAATGCATTTCATTTGGAGTAGCAAATGTTCAGTTTTCCAGTTATGGTGTCCACCATATTTATTTATCACTAAAGTTTGATTCTTGATGAGTAAAAACATGAATGTAGGTCCTCTCGAGTATGGAAAATCAAATGACGGAAGATGTGAATGATCCAGTGGACTATTCTTTGTTGTTGGATCATGACTCAGCAAGGTTAGTTCTCCAATAAGAGTTCAGTACAGATAACTAGAGTTTTCTTATAAGCTTCCCTCTGAAACGTTGTTTATGGCACTTGTAACTGCAGCATCCCATTCATGTTGAACGACATCCTGACGCCGATGACCGAATTCGAGTTAGCAGATGTCGATATGCCACCTCTGATCCGGAAGAATCCTTGTTTCAACTTCCTGCACCAACGAAAGGACTGACATGGCCGGTCCTTGGAAATTGCAAATCTCCACTAAAATGTGCATACTCATGCCTTTTGTTTTCTTCCAAATAAAAAATTGCTAGTCTTTTCTAACCAGTAAATATATATTAGTCTAAATGATACTTCTCTTTATATTAATTGTTGCAGTCTAATTGATTCTTTTTTTTCTCTTTATTTTGCACGCCAAACTTGTAAAGATATATGGTAGGTCGCCTCTGGTGCGGACGCCTAGTTGTTCAACTTGCAAAACCCCACCCTTGAGTGTCACGAGTTGTTTCACAGGACCTCAACTGCGACTCATCGTTCATTTAAGTTTTCAGTGTTGCAAATTACAAAGGTCGTAATTCGATTAAGTTGCAGCCGATGATCTTTGCAATGTTTATAGTGCTGGGAATCACGGCAACAGAGCTAGGCTGTATCGTCAACAGTATTTCAATTGCTTTCGTGGCCGAAACAACAATGAAAATGCCAATCTGATTTTGGCGACGGCTCAAGCTAGGACTGATGTCAAGCAGACAGCATCGGCCACGGCGGTTGCTGCGCAGTCCTTGCCGCAGGTTACCGAGGCTATGGATACCTCCTCTGTTGAAAGTCTAAAATCTGACTGCATTGGCTTCGTCTTGCGGACAAAAAAAAGGGATGACAAGACACTTTGTTTCAAATGTGGCGAAACTAGTCACTTTGTTGATGATTGCCCAGCGGTGTAATGTTTATATTGCGAAAAGACTACTCATGCGTCTAAGGACTGCGCTTTGCTCTCGATGCCAAAACCTGTAGCAGTGATCACATGGAGTGTGCTGACATTACTTTCAAGCATGGCAGTGGCAAGGCTGGTAGAATTTCTGTGGATGGTGGTTCGATGACTTCTCACGCAATAGTCAAGGAACTAGAGTGGATTATTCCAGGGGATCCTCAATTTCAGACCCATGGGTGATGGAGCTCTCAATGCAATTTTTCCATCAAAAGCTGATTTAGCTAGAATGACGAAAATAATGATTGTTCCAATTCAGGTTATAAACATGTTTTTACACCTTGAGGAGTGGTCAGCTATGGAGCTGGATAAATTTACCCTTAGAAAGGTTTGGGTGAGAGTTTCCGGTTGTTGCTACAAGGAAAGATGTGATTACCTAGCTCTCTTTGAGGTTGACTCTCTTATTGGCAAAACAAAAGAGATAGACATGGAGTTCACTAGATCTCACTTAGTGGTACGGATGAAAGACGAGGTCACTCGCGAGGAGCATATTACGAACGTGAAATCTAATTCTTGCCTAGGCACTTTCTGGCGTTAGGGAGTGCGCACACGTCGCTACCGTCTGATCTGGTTGGGTGGACTTCCGTCAACGGGAGTCGGTGCGGGGACCAACCTGGCTCCATGTGCCGGACACATTCACGTGAAGGAGTCCTATCCATGGGAGAGGCCCACATGGCATTACATGGTGAAGACTAGCAACCACGCATTGTGTCAGTAATCTGTTCATCGTCCTGTGACTTTCTTTCCCCATCTCCATTTACTTCCTCTTCCCTCTCAATCCCACGGACAAACACTCATACACGACTGAAACGAGCCAGTGCAGAGCGATGCGAGAATAGGAGAAGCAGGTCGTGCGTTCGCCCTCGGCAAACCACCTCTTGTTGCAGCGGTGAGAGGAGATCTCTTGCGGGGGGCAGGGTTGATGGGAGGAGAAAAGGGAGGAGCTCGATCTGTGTTCTTGGCATAGGTCCAAGCAGCAACACGAGCAGTTGTAGGCTTGGGCGGTCGAGGCGCATCCGAATCGCCAGGATCCTGCGGCCGGCGGCGCCACCGTTCCCGGATTCCTCTCTGTGCTCATCATGTCCCCATGGTAGGCATGTCCATAGATGCGGCTAGGAAGGCCAAAGCGGAGGCGGTGGAAGGCTTGCCGCCGGCTCGCCACGGACAGTTTCCTCCGGCAACGCACAAAGGTGAGTGACGTGAACAAATCCAACAAACTTAGCTTCTTGCTACTCTGTACAATTTGGTACCAGCAGTTAATACTACTTGCAACTTGTGTAATACGTAACAGCTAAAGTTGTCAATTTTGCATTGGATCTATGTATCCACGAAAATTCCTGATTCCTACGAGTGTGCTGCAGGTCTCTTGCAACAAATTGTAAATGTGTAACCTAGGCTACTACCTCTTGCTTATGGACTGTAACTTTTTTATGTAGCCTGTAACTTTTTGCATATGGACGGTCTGAAATGCATATGGAAAACTTTTTATACATATAGACTGTAATTAGCAAGTAACTTTTTGCATATGGATAGTATCTAGACTATAACTTTTTGCATATGGATAGTATCTCGGCTGTACCTTTACTGTATTAAATGCATATAGACTGTAACTTTTATATATAGCCTGAACTTTTGGCATATCTATAGTTTCATGCTTAAAATATATAGCCTGTAACTTTTTATATATAGACTGTAACTTTTTGCATATGTATAGTTTCATGCTTAAAATATACAGCCTGTAACTTTTTTATATATAGACTGTAACTTTCTATACCTCACTTGGGATGCATACATTCATGCTTAAAATATATACATCATGAGTTAAAGATGGGCAGTTGGTCAGTTGGATGTATATTTTACACATGAAGCTTTAGATCTTATTATATCAGTGGGTAGGTTATTGTACTATCATAGGATGGAAATTTCTGATCAAATATACATTCTGTGCTAAGAAGTTTGTCTGGTTCTACCTAATCTAATGTATATTTTTACACCTGTAGTTTTAAAATATTTTATACAGTGGCAGGTTACTATAGGATGCAAGTTTTTTTTTATCATTTGTACATCCTGTTAAGATGGGTTTACTGAAATAATCATGAGATGTATAATTTGGACAATAGATACAACCTGTTCAAATGGTTACAGTATTTTCTTTCTACAAATCTGGATGTATTTCATGTATGTAATAAACCGATAAATCACTAGTACTAGATACACTTTCTCGCAAATAATTAGTATGTGCAGCTAGTTAGATAAGAGTAATTTCATTAGGGCCCACACCTAGTATCTGGATGTAGTTTTGGTTCAACTATAGCTATATTTGTTACATCAATGGCATATATGGTTTTTGCTACGGTGGAGAGAAACTACCATGCATCATTATTTTTTGGTCTTTCCAAATACATGCAGTTTATACCTTTTTCTTTTCATTGCCATAAACACTTCCTTTTCATTGCCATAAACACCAGCATATAAACTACTTGTTTGTTTAATTTTTATACATGCAGTTACCTACAATAGAAGGAGAAACTACTAACTGCAAAGAGGATACACAAGTACTGGTTCCAACATCAGTTACTATCTCTGTAAATATTGCTGCTTTGCGGTCCCAAGATTTTATTCACCGGAAAGGGAACTACTAGTTGTGACCTGTGGGTGTCGAGGTACATGGGGTGGTGGACGTTGTGACTTCCAACATGCAACTTCTAGGCGCCACTTCTATTTGCGAATTAAGAAACAATATTGTTATAACCTGATTCTCGTTTCACTCAAAAACCACGTGCACAAGGATTAAAGCATCGGTGAGATGATACTTGGTCGACAACAATGTTATGGACATCTAACTACAAATTTTTGCCGTGGTGTGGTGTGCGTCGACGCTGCTTGTGTGTTTGTCTTACTTGTTACATTCTGCCGCTGTTTCCTTTTTTTTTCCCATTCTTCATTCTTCTGGGAAAAAAACCAAAGTGCTGCTTGTTGATACATGCACAATTCTTGTTCAAATATCCAACTTAATTATATCTTATTTCTAGTGCAAATATATCCTTGTTATTTCCGAACTATCAATCACATGGATATTTTAGGTTTACATGAAAATCTAACGAGTTACATACAGGCTTCATAGATCTTTTTCCTAAGCAAGTTCAATGTTTAAGTCATACAGATGTTGCTGTTAACAGGTTTTATACATCTGTTTTTTTCCATGAGCACAAGATGGGGATGCAAAGATAGTCACATCTGAGAAGGGCTATTTGGATCAGAAGTTACATAATATGTGGTCATGGGCCTGGTGGATGATAAAGGATGCATTTTGTTGTAGTACCTGAAGAATTACATCTTGAAGAGAAAAAAGCTAGAACCAGAGCATCACCTAGGGGCTCAGATGGAGCAGAGAAGAAACCAAACTGAAGAAAAACTCCTCAGCATGTAACAAATCCTCTGTCACCAGACCGGGGGCATGGAGCCTAGGATTTGGGGGATTTGGGACCTAGGGCTTTATTATCAGGTGAAGACAAAATACTAGGGCATTGTGCACGGACCACGTGGGCCCTTTTTTCCATTTTGGGAATGTGTTACTTTCCGACAGGGGGAGCACCGCGTAATGCAGAAACGAGCGCGCGCACTCCCTAGCAGCGTCCACTGTTGATCGTGTCTATGATGGTGAAGGCTAAGGTATAATTTTTAAAGTAGAGTGTGTAGTTGATGATACACCAACAGATGTGATAATGCCTGATGTCAACTCATATGAGTACAAGAAGAATAGGGAGGAAGAGGATAAGAAAAATAAGGATGATAAGGGAGTTGATCATGCTACAGATGGATCGGCCAAGTCCTCAGATTCTACTGCTATCTCTAAAGGAGTTCAGAAAGTACTGTTATGGCAGCAAAGAAGGCCCAGCCCATGCCTCTCATGTTTGGTTCGTTTAAGAGCAACATCTTAATATCACCTCAGCCTTGTACTCGTTCTGAGGGGAGGATCTAGGCAATTGTGCAGTAAGCTGTGAGGACATAGTGGTAATGAAGACGAGGACAACCTGCTATCTCCACTTCCTCGGTTTAGCTTTTCAATATAGTTAATGGAGACTGAAGTTCTGTAGTAGAGTTCTGTCGTCAAGGCAGCTTCTTCAGTTCAATCTGTTGCAGCAGAAGATATGGCGCTTTTCTCTGCCGCGACAAAGCCTGTCGTGGCTTTTGTAGCCACATCGCTGACGCAATCTTCGTCTGTTTTGATCCGCATGCCATCTCGTCAGGGGCCTGATCGTATTGTTCAGACTATGATCATGAATGGCATAGACACACAAGAGCAGGAGGCTCAACTACACACTAGTTCGCCAAAGACGCTGATTCCAACATCCTCGACCTTGTGCTCGCCTAGGTCCTTAGGAGGAGGCCAAGTTCGAGCCTCACTTCACCTACAACGGTTCCTATGATGTCAGGAGGACATCCTGCTACGTTTGGGACTAGGGTCTTTCTTGGAGGTTGATTCCCGATGAATGATGTGGTCACTTATGAGGGTCTTCACATGCGGGGGAGGGGGGTTGTTCGGTGGCGGCTAGGGTTAGCCCCCGGCATCTCCCTAGGGAGAGACATGAGACGCTTTGACGTTCTTCCGTCTGAAATTACTTTCAAGCAGGATAGTGGCAAGGTTGGTAGAATTTCTATGGATGGTGGTTCGATGACTTCTCAGGCAATAGTCAAGGAACTAGAGTGGATTATGTCAAAGGATCATCAATAGGATCTCAGACTAATCGACGGAGACTATTAAGCACCTACTTGTCGGATGCCCGTTCTCTAGATCGGTCTGGCACAAGGTATTGTCCTGGATTCGATCTATGGCTGCCCCATGTGAGGAGGATGAGGTGGACTTTGTCGACTGGTGGTTGAAGGTGTGCCAATCTACCTCCCCCGCACGTCTTGCGCAAGGGAACTCATCACTAGTCATGTTGATGACATGGTGGATTTGCAAACAATGCAACACAGTTGTTTTCAACAACACCTCTCCGAGCTTAGGAGGGCTCCTGGACACAATTTGATCCGAGACTCGATCTTGGGCTGATGCTGGGGCGAGGGGACTACGTGCCCTGATTCCGGCCGCCTAGGTCCAGTGGGTTGAGTTGTACCGGGTGTCCACTTGTAATGATCGTGTAAATATTTGTACGAACTCTCTTTTCTATCAGTTCATCAAAACGCAAGCTTTGCATTTTCACAGAACAAGGGATCTCAGACCCATGGATGTCCATCAAAAGCTAATTTAGCTAGGATGATGTCAGGGTACAAACATGTTTTTACACTTGGAGGCATGGTCAGCAGCGGATCTAGATAAATTTACCCGTACACAGGTTTGGATGAGAGTTTCTAGTTGTTGCTACAAGGAAATATGTGATTACTTTGCTCTCTTTGTCGTTTGCTATTTCATTGGCAAAACAAAAGAGGTAGACATGGAGTTCACTAGATCTCAATCAGTGGTACGGATGAAAGTCGAGGTCACTCGTGAGGAGCATATTCCAAAAATCACTATTGATCATGTTTATGATGGTGAAGGCTACAGTCTGGTTTTTAATTAAAGTATAATGTGTAGCTGATGATACACCAACAGATGTGATAATGCCTGATGTCGACTTAGATGAGAACAAGAAGAATGAGGAAGAGGGTAAGAAAAATAAGGATGATAAGGGAGCTGATCATACTCAAGTTCTACTGCTATCTCTAAAGGAGTTCATAACGGTACTGTTATGGTAGCAAAGCAGGCTCAATCCATGCCTCTCATGTTTGGTTTGTTTAAGAGCAACATCTTAATATCACCTCAGCCTTGTACTCGTTCTGAGGGGAGGATCTAGGCAATTGTGCAGTAAGCTGTGAGGACATAGTGGTAATGAAGACGAGGACAACCTGCCATCTCCACTTCCTCGGTTTAGCTCTTCAATACAGTTAATGGAGACTGAAGTTCTGTAGTAGAGTTCTGTCATCAAGGCATCTTCTTCTGTTCAATCTGTTGCAGCAGAAGATATGGCGCTTTTCTCTGCCACGACGAAGCATGCCTTGGCTTTTGTAGCCACATCAATCACACAATCTTCATCTATTCAGATCCACTTGTCATCTAGTTAGGGGCCTGATCGTATTGTTCCGACTATGATCATGAATGGCGTAGACACGCAAGAGCAGGAGGCTCAACTGCATACTAGTTCGCAAAAGACGCTGATTCCAGCATCCTCGACCTTGTGCTCGCCTAGGTCCCTAGGAGGGGACCAGGTTCGAGCCTCACTTCAGCGACAACCGTCACCACAAGAAAAGTTTCCTTCCGCAACGAATTGGCCCGACGGTCATCGTAGAAGGCGCGTCTTCCGCGACGAAATTCTCGGCTCGGCCGTGACCGATGGAAAACTTTTTTTTTCGGTTTCGCGGCCCTCTACTACGACTGAACTGCTAAAAATGTGGAGGAAGCTCGGCTAGCGCGTGGCAAAAGCAAGATTTTTGTTTTCTCGCGCGATGTTGACTCGTCGAAGTCTTTTGAGGCGTGTGGGTCCTGGACATCAGTGTCTCTAGCGGACCATACTTTTCGGTCGCGCCTCCCTGATTTGAACTCGATAACGTTGCTCGAGGCGTCTGCCATTTAGTTAGACTGCTGGATCCCACATGTCAGCCTCTCATTAGAATGATCGTGTGTATGATGGATTTTTTCCCTTCGCACACGCTACCCTGTTCCGAAGTTGATAGCGCTACTCGATGCATCTACCGTCTAATCAACCTCCTGGGAACCACATGTCATCCTCTCATTAGAAGAAACGTGTGTATGATGGAATTTTTTCCTTCGCTGGCGCTATCCCGTTCCGAGTTGATAGCGCTGCTCGACGCATCTACCGTTTAACCAACCTCCTGAGCCCCACATGTCATCCTCTCATTAGAAGAAACGTGTGTATGATGAATTTTTTTCCTTCGCTCGCGCTATCCTATTCCGAACTTGATAGCGCTGTTCAATGCATCTACCATTTAATCACGATGCTGCGCCCCACATGTCATCCTCTCACTAGAAGAAACATGTGGATGATGGATTTTTTACCCTCTGTCACGCCTTCGTGTTCCGAACTTGATAGTGTTGCTCGCTGTTTCAGCCGTTTATACAGGCTGGTGGGCCTAACATGTCAGCCTCACATTAGAAGAATCGTGGGTGCGATGGAATTTTTCTTCTCTAGCGCTACCCTGTTCTGAACTAGATAGCGTTGCTCGACGAATCTGCCGTTTGCTCACGCTGCTGGATCCCCCATTTCAGCCTCTCATTAAAAGAAACGTGTATATGCTGAACTTTTTTCTCGCTTGCGCCTCCCTGTTTCGAACTGGCTACGTTGCTCGATGCAACATCTGTATATGGTCGCACTACTGGGTCCCATATATCAGCCTCTCTGTAAATAAAACATGCGTCTGATGGACCTTTTTGGCCATGTCCGCTGTTTTGACCTTGGAAACTTGCTGGGTCCCAGATGTCAACCACCTCTGTGCAGGAAACGTGTCTATGCTGGGTCCCAACTGACAACCTCTATTTGAAAGAAACGTGTGTATGTTGGACTATTTTTTCGGGTCCCAGATGTCAGCCTCAGAGTACAAAAAATGCTCATAAAGACCGAATTAAAAAGATTCTGGGCTAAACTCGGGACGGATGCCCTATTTGTCATGACTTATATTCCATGGGCTCACTCCTAAGTTGAATGGGCTATGGTCGGTGGCCACAAGACCACGAAAAGACCGAATTATAAGGTATTGGGCTATGCTTGGGGCTAATAGGCTAATTTCATGGGCTATGCTTGGGCCTGCTGCGTCCGACATGTCAGCTTCTCTGTAAGTGCAACGTGTGTATGATAGACTTTTTTTTCGGCCGCGTCCGCTGTTTTCACCGTGGCAGTCGTGTATAGTCTTACTGCTGGGCCCTTATGTCAGCCTCTCTGGTATGTTCTGGCTTGTGGGTCCCTGATGCAACCTTGTATGTTCTGTTTGGTGGGTTCTCGATGCGAGCCTTTCTGTATAAGTATTTAAACTTTTGTTTCGAATCCACCCTCAAAACAAACTCCAGGGACGCTGCATGCTGGTGGGTCCGTGATGCCAGTCTCTCCGTAATGCGATATTGCTAGAAGAAAAAAAATATAAATCCAAGTTACGATTCGAACAAAAGACCTTCAAATCAAATAAACGTAAACTGAGTGTGTTGCCATTACAACAAAGATATTTATAAAATAAATATCATTAAACTTTTATTAGTACTACAATTTATATATTAGTCTTCTTAAAAATATTTTGGGTGTCTATGTTTATCTCTTTTAAAATATAAAAAGGGCAGCGCTCCTGGCATCTCAATTATAAAATGCCACATAATGGAGTATTTTCTTAAAAATATGGGTAGGCAGAGTTTTTTATATTTTGTGAGGTGGGGGGCAATGCCCAAAAGACCGAATTAAAAAGAGTTTGGCTATTCCACATAGGCTGCTCTACATGGGTTATACTCTGTAGGGCAGACGTCATGGGCTTCATTCTCAAATTTTAGTGGGTTGTGCTCAGCAGTCCCCTAACCCCTAAAAGGACGAATTAATATATTCTCGGCTATGCACCATGGGATCCTTTTTCAAATTTCACTGGGTTGTGGTCAGCAGTCCCCTGACCCCGAAAAGACGGAATAAAAATGTTCTGGGCTAAAGAGGGGCCGAATGAGCTGCAAAGTACTAGATGTCTTCTCCTGATTAATAAAAATTGCATTGCGATGTGCTCGACCGGATTCGAAACAAAGACCTCAGAGAAAGAGGGGGAAAAGCGATAATTCTTTTTGACAGCTATTCATGTCAAAATTCAGTAGTACAGAATAAGGTTAAAAAAATCAATAGATCCGAAGTTCATATTCAGGAGCACTTGACCAATTCAGCAACATTTCAAAATTGACCAATTCAGCAATACAGACAATGAAATACAAATAGCACTACAAAGAGAACCAGTTTTTGTTTCAGCTCTAAAAACCTTGTCGCGCGATTAGTTTGTCGTTTTCACCAATAACACTCGACCATTGGAGCAAACAAAACTGACGATCAAGTCTGCTTTGAGTACCTTCTTCTCACATCAATGCCTGTGTGACCCCTATATGCAACCAAAATTGCCCAAGTCTCATCTAGATTGTGACACGGCCATGTACAAGGGCGACGAGCACTCGTCCGTTTCACATTCAGCAGCACATGATAGATTCAACAACAATTTAAAGTGACCGATTCAACGGTGGCAGAAAATGTCTAAAAGTATTGACAGATTCAGCAATGCCGACATTGATGCAAAGCCAAGTTTCAAAAGGAAAGTGTGACCATGCATTTTTTCCATTCAATCTGAATAAGTCCAAATACATAGGTATTACTACAAAATAGATTAGCAGTAGCTGAACTCCATACAAAATACTTAGTAGAAGTCTAGAACTACATGCTTACACTAAGCTAGGAACTACTACATGTCCCATCATACATACTCGAAGAAACGAGAATGCTTCAACGTGTAAAAGTGCTGGCCGGACTGCGCCCTTGATTTCCTGCCTAGGACGCGTCTCTCGTTTCATTGTCGCATGTCGGCCTCTAGGTCAGTAGCATACATGTAAAATTCATACAACAAACTAGGAAGTTCGGGATCCTTAATTTCGGCAATTCCAATTACGAAGGGAATCTTCCACCAACATAAACTAGCTAATTAGTATAACATTACATACACTCACAGTAGGATCATCACAAGAGGATTAATATGTGATATCTCACCGGTGAATCTTGTCCGACTACAGGTTCAATAGTATGCTAGTAAAGACGCGACTTGGACATAAAAGACATGAGCACTTCCTGCGCGGCGTTGGCCGGCGACGGCCTAATCGTTGTCTCATGTGACCGCTTTACTACAACCTGATTAAAACTAGCGAACAAGACCAACGACCAAAACCTCACCTCGTACCGTGGCGATTCGCACGCCGCTGACTTGACCGGCTTGACGGACAGGAGCAAGTCTGTGCTATGACCGTCAATTTGGGCGACGAACAGCTTGCCCTCCTTCTCGATGCTGATGACCTCAGCTCTGAGCGAGCCGGGTGCACAGACTGGCACTGACGGGTCCCATTTTTGGGGCTGTATCTGGGCACTGTCATCGAGTGGGCAGATATGAGGTGCTCGACGAACACTTTCTTGACGCCGGTCGCATCCTAGCTCCGTGTAGACACACCTACGGTAGTTGCACACGATCTTGTGGTCGTAGACGTCCTTGTAGGAGACCAAAGTCCAGCAGATGTCGTTGGGGCATCCACTACCTTTTCCGCCCGTGACTTGGTTATACAGCTCCTTGGAGCATGCGGCCAGCCGGACGACAATGGTATTGTCCATACGCTTAGCTATTTCATTGAAGACATCATCCTCGACATTCGTCCAGACGTTGTTCAACCGGTTGTGCCTCGAATCGATAGCCATCACGTCTGAATGATTGGGGGCAAGGGCGGATCTATGTATGACTGTTGGGCTTATTTGGAGGAGAGGGATGGCGGCCTGGAAGGATCGATGTAGCGGGTGAGATGGCGAGAAAAATGTGTGAAGTGCGCGCTAGAGAAGATCCAAATGCGGCCTCTCGGAATTGGGAATGGTTCTAAAGGAGGGGGATTTGCCGTGCTCCTATGGCTGTCTTCTGCCGGGCGTACTGCATCGAGCACGCCGACTAGAGTTATGGAGTAGGGAGTACTATAGGTACTCTAGACTGGCACACTGCCATGGAGTGTTCTCTCATCACATCTCAGTTATTAGAACTGAGAGTTGACTTATTTCCTGCTTCTATTTTTATACTACTCCCTCCAGTTCGTATTCTAATGGCATCAACTTTGTCTAGATTCACATTAGTTAGACAGGGTAGTTGTAAGTTGAGTCACTTATGTTTTTCAGTACTTCATAGTACGTATCAAAATACCAAGATGCTGAACCTCATATGAACTTTCTAGAAAGGTACCCCTTTGCAAAGATTGGCAAGCCTGCTAAAATTGCTGAAACTTCTAGAAAGGCAAGAACCCACGGCCTAAATTGCATCATGCTTGGTGAAATAATGACAGGTTCCTAGTTCATTTTCAGTAGTATTTCAAAGTGACCGATTCAGTAATACAGACTCTGGAATTCAATAGCAGGACAACGAGAATCAATTCTTGTTTCAACGGTAAAAACCTTGGTGCGGGATTAGTCGCTTTTATCTGAACACACTCGATCATCGGAGCAAGCAAAACTGACCATCAAGCCTGCTTTTCTATGCATACTTTCTACTCACATCAATGACTGTGTGACCCACATATGCAAAACCAAAATGCCCCAAGCCTCATCTAGATTGTGACAAGGCCATGTTTCAAAAGAACAGTAAGACCATCTACTGCCCTTGATCTAAAAAAGTATCGGTACGTCAGTATTAGTTCTACAAAGATACTTTAGTACTATAATAAAAATGACAGAACATTTGACAAATTCACTACCATTTGAAAGATTCAGCAGCACTAAATAAAACAGAAAAATATCAATAGATTCCAAACACATAATCAACGGCACTTGACAGATTCAACAACATTTCAAAGTGACCGATTTAGCAGTACAGATAATGACCAAAAGTACTGACAGATTTAACAATGCAGACACTAAAATCCAATAGATGTAGCAAGGCCATAATTCAAAAGGACAGAGAGAACATATTCTGGCCATGTTCCAAAAGAAGAGCAAGACCATCTACTGGTCTTAATCTAAACAAGTACCAATACATCACTATTAGTTCTAAAAAATATTTTAGTAATAGAAACAACAGAACGTTCGACAGATTCAATGGCACTTGAAAGATTCAGCAGTACTGAATAAGACAGAAAAAATCATCAGATTCCCGGTTCATAATAAGCGGCACTTGACAGATTTAGCACCATTTCAAAGTGACCGATTTAGCAGTACAGATAATGACCAAAGGAATTGACAGATTCAACAATGCAGACATTGAAATTCGGTAGATGTAGCAAGACCATGATTCAAAAGGAAAGAGAGACCTTATTCTGCACTAGATCTACCGATCTGAACAAGTAGCAGTACATAGGTATTACTCCTACTACAAAATAGATTAGCAGTAATAGAACTCCATACAAAATACTCAGAACTACCTTAAGCTAGGAACCACATGTCCCAAAATGGTAAGAACAATCCGGTCGAGGAGTACATGTGTTCAAGTTAGGATCATCACAAGAAGATAAAGATGGGTTAATCACTAAGAAATAGGGATGCAGAAGTGGGACAAATGGGACAGGCGGGATCCTTAATTTTAGACCCCTAGACTAACTCTAAACTAAGTGGGAGAAGTAGGACAAGTAGGATTTAACAAATCTAAACTAGAGTGAATGGAATAGAAGAATTTTTATTTATACGAGTGAACAACATAGAAGATACTATAACACGATTTTGGATATTTAACAAATAGCATTAATATCAAATATCACAATTGTGATAATTGTTTTGGTATATTTCTTTTCATTTTTTGAATAACTTATTTAAAAAAAAAATTGCACTCCTTGTTCTTCCTTAGCTTTTGTCTTCCGACTCTATGGCAATGTACAAACCTATATGCAACTTCTATTGATCTAAAGAAAGATTAACTAGTGGCAAATATGAATTGAATTAGTAAATCTAATGCACAACATACCTTAAGTATAGACATCATGTGTGACTAGGCTTGAGGCAGTAATAACATATTAGACTAATTCCTACTCCTAACAATTAGGTGACATACATTATAGATCGATCCTCAATTCCTAACGAGAAGATCATTATTTTTATCTAGGAAACAATTCCATGATCGAGAGATGGGCTAATGGTCCTTAGTTCATTAGTCCACAAATAATTAATTATGTACTAATCTCTGACCATTAGCACACATACACTAATATAGTTGTACCACTACCTACTATCAAATGTTGAGGGGGGTGATCGATTAGGGGGGGGGGGGGTCTAGCCCCTGCTAGCCCCCCTTGGCTCCGCCCCTGGTTTTAGCGTGACTTTAGTCAATGAAGGCTTGCTCCTCTGCTCAGATGTCGCTGCCATTTCGACCGAATGGAGCTTATTCCATGACGGCAGCGACCATAACATCACCTTGTACCACAACGATTCGCACGCCGCCGACCTGACGTACCTAACGGATAGGAAGGTGTCCATGATGTACCCTCCAATTAGGGCGGCAAACTCCGTGCCCTCTTTCCCGATGCCGATGATCTCTGGTGCGTGCACCCGGTTAGTCGGGTACCAGTACTTGTTGGAGTAGGTCACTTGGGGCAAATAGTACATCTTGTGGGCAAGTTTCAAGTGGTCAAAGAGCTCATGCAAAGTCAATGGCCAGTTGACGAACTCGCATCCTCGCTCCATGCAGGCTGCGCATGGGGCGTAGCAGCACTGGATCTTGTGCTCGTAGACGTCATTGTAGGAGACCAATGAACAACAACGGTCGTTGGGGCACCTGCTACCTTTTCCGCCGGTGATCTGGCGGTACAGCTCCTTGGACCATGCGGCCAGCCTAACGACGCTGATAGTTTCCAGACGCATAGTGATTTCGTTGAAGACGTCGTCGCCGACCTTGCTCCAGCCGCAGTGCCGCGGGTTGCACCTCGAATCTGCCATCCCGTCCGGACGGATTAGGGGCGAGGGTGGATCTATATAGAGTTGTTGGTGGTTTTTGGAGGAGGGGGGTGGTGGCCTGGAGGGAGTGATGTAGGGTGCAAGATGGGGAGTAAAATGTGTGAAGCACGCGCCTGAGATGCGGCCAGGCAGCGTCGGTGAGTGGGGATAAAATAAACGGAGATGGGGAAGATAGGATGGCTCTTTGAAAGAGGTTTTTTCTTTTCTTCTGCTGTAAGAAGTGGCTTCATCGAGGATGTCGGCTAAGCGTGAATGCGTGTAAAACGCGCCCCTATGTAATAAATTAAACATGTCACTTCCTAGCGTAGTACTTTCTCGTCACGTCAGCTTCTATTTTCATACTAGTATTAGGGCATCACCTATGGTGGCAGAATTTGTCTATAAGCTGGGAGGTTTTAAGAAAAAGCTTTCGATGTACTACTGAATTCCTGGTTAGCCTAAAAAGTATTTGGAAAATTTTAAGAGCAATCTATCTATCGTGCTTACTTGTAGTTAAAATTTGACAAGGTCGGTGGGAGTACGGTTTATATCGAAGACCTCAAAAAAGAGAAAAATACATAGAGGTCCATAAACTTAGCACAACGGGCCCTAAGTTAAGCAAGGAAAAGCACTCGGGTCCTTCTCGTGCAGAAACTGAGCCATACCCTTCGTACTACTATATTTTCTACACACAAACACACAAAACGCTCCTCACACTTTCGAACCAGCGTGCTGGGGGTGTGCTTGGTGCTTCCTCTTCACAGGGTGTGAAATGGAACAACAATGCAGGTCGACGCATATGGGCAGCGCCACGTTGTAGACGAGATATCAGCGGGTCAGTAGGGTGTGTGTGGATGGTGATGAGGCAGGAAAGGAGAGAGAAAACACAATTTGTTTTGCATGCATATATATAGTAAAGGTCCCGAAATTTTGACAATAGGTTCAACTTCTTGCTAAGATTCTACATCTTGACAACTTAACGAAAGTATATTAGGTCAAACTTGATATAGAAGTAAGCGTGTGATAGGTAGCTCTTGGATTAGTTATCTTGTCGAAGGTAGATGGGTGCATCTTCTTTTAGTAAACGATGTTCTAGGTGTGAGTTTCCAACTATCAGGAAAGAACATTCTCAATTTTCCCATGTTTTGTGAATTTTAAAACTTCCTAGCTAACTCTACCGACTTGAATGAGACTTTATGCTAATTTATCGAAATTAGGTCAAATTTGAACTACAAGTAAATTATAGATTGCTTTGGAAGTTTTAGGAAAAAGCTTTCGGTGGTTTTCGATGTACTGAATTCCTGGTTAGAGCTTCAAAAGTTTTTGGGACATTTTAAGAGGAATCTATCTATCGTGCTTACTAGTAGTTAAAATTTGATATGGACGGCGGGAGAAAGTACGATTTGCATCGAAGACCTATTTTTTTTACATGGAGGTCCATAAATTTAGCATAAAGGGCTCTAAAGTTAAGTAAGGAAAAGCAGTCTGGTCCTTCTCGAGAGAGCAACTTAGCCATATACGCTTCGTACTAGTGTACTTGCTTCACACACACACACAAAAACGCTCCTCACACTTTCGAACGAGCGTGATGGGGTGTGCTTGGTGCTTCCTCTTTGCAGGGTGTGAAATATAACAACAAGGCAGGTCGACGCACGTGGGCAGCACCATGTTGTGGACGATGGAGAGGTCAGCCGGTCGGGGTGTGTGTGGATGGTGATGAGGCAGTGTGAAGGAGAGACAAAACACAACTTGTTTTGCGTGCATATCTTACCACTATATAGTAGACGAATAACTTTGAATGTTGACCGTTGGATCAAGACTCACGAATCCCAACGTTTCTAGCTGTTGGATCTTCTTTTTCATCCTATCATCTAGAAGATTCTATTGATAGTCTTCGGCATAATGAATTCTATGCACAATCTCAAAACACACTTCTCCATCATACTATAATCTTCTCCCTTGTTTCTCTAGACCATGTTATCAAAAATTTCATGTGTTAGGTAGCTAATAATCTTTTACTTCTATATGATGATAGAAAGTACAAGGACCAAATATATACATCCATACTTTATAGATGTTGATCAAATTTATATATTTTCTGTGCTTTACCAATTATAATTGTATATAGATATGTCATACGTCTACTATCCGAGTATCACGTGCAAGGCACATGCAACTTTCTAGTATATAGTAAAGGTCCTGAAATTTTGACAAGAGGTTCAACTTCTTACTAAGACTCTACATATTGACAACTTACTGAAATTAGGTCAAACTTTAGCTACAAGTAAGCATGATAGATAACTCTTGGAATAATTGTCTTCTCGAAGGTAGATGGTGGGTGCATCTTCTTTTACTAAACGATGTCGTTGGTGTGAGCTTCCAACTATCAAGAAAGAACATTCTTGATTTTCCCATGTTTTGCGAATTTTAAAAATTCCTAGCTAAATCTGTTGACCTGAATGAGACTATGTGCCAATTTATATAAATTAGGTCAAGTTTGAACTATAAGTAAATTGAGGTTGCTTTGGAATTTTTTCGAAAAAACTTTTTGGTGGTTTTCGATGTACCAAATTCCTGGTTAGCTTCAAAAGTTTTTTGGAAAATTTTAAGAGGAAACTATCTATCGTGCTTACTTTTAGTTAAAATTTGACACGATCGGTGGGAGTATGGTTTAGATCGAAGACCTCAAAAAAGAGAAAATTACATGTAGAGGTCCATAAATTTAGCACAAAGGGCCCTAAAGTTAAGCAAGGAAAAGCAGGTGGGTCCTTCTCGAGCGAGAAACTGAGCCATACCCTTCATACTATTGTACTCGCTTCACACAAAAAACGCTCCTCACACTTTTGAACCAACGTGATAGGGGATGTGCTTGGTGCTTCCTCTTTGTAGGGTGTGAAATGGAACGACAAGGTAGGTTGACGCACATGGGCAACACCACATTGTGGACAAGGGAGAGATTAGCCGGCAGGGGTGTGCATGGATGGTTATGAGGTAGTGAAGAAGGATAGATAAAACATAATTTGTTTTGCATGCATATATATAGTAAATAAAAGGTCCTGAAATTTTGACAACACGTTCAATTTCTTGCTAAGAAATTGTATCTTGACAACTTAACGAAATTAGGTCAAATTTGAGCTACAAGTTAGCGTGATAGATCGCTCTTGGATTAATTGTTTTTTTGAAGGTAGATGGGTGCATCTTATTTTAGTAAACGATGCCGTCGGTGTGAGTTTGCCCACTTTCAGGAAAGAACATTCTCGATATTCCCATGTTTTGCAAATTTTAAAACTTCCTAGCCAACTCTGCTACACAAGTAAGGGAGGCAGCGTGAGACTTTTAAAAAAAAGCAGCACAAGATCAGCGCAAAAGAGGACTTGAAGGCGGTGCGATGTCAGAGCAAAGCTATGATGGGCTGCTAACACGAGGTATAGGGTACACTCCAATAGTAGTAAATGTATGGACCTACTACTAGTAGGAGTATATGCACGCAAAACAAGTTGCGTTTTCTCTCTCCTTCGCTGGCTCTCACCATCCATCCTCCATCGATTTCTTCTCTACAGCCACGGGTGCACATTTCGGCTTGTCTCTTCCTCGTCCACAACAGGTTCAACTTCTTGCTAAGATTTTGCATCTTGACAGTTTATCACAATTAGGTCAAACTTGAGCTACAAGTAAGTGCGATAGATTGCTCTTAAATTAATTGTCTTTTCGAAGGTATATGGGTGCATCTCTTCTTGTAAAAGCAGTGTAGTCGGTGTGATTATCCAACTACCAGGAAAGAACATTCTCAATTGATGACGACTGGTTCGGCCTCTAGCTAAGATTTTGCATCTTCCTCAAAGAAAAAAAAAGATTTCGCATCTTGAAAATTTTGAACCCCTTTTGAAAACGATCACATGAAATAGGGAGAGAGGGGAAATGATATTTCTATTATCTATGGGCAACCCACAAGTTTGAGGTGCACCTTAGGCTTAAAGATAACTTTATTTTTTCCACTATGTATAAGGTGAACCTTAGCGGATGCCTTATAGTAGGCCAATTTTTTTGAACAGGTAGTAGGCCATATTAAGGTGTGCTTTCTTTCAGCTTTCTTACACAATGCGGGAGTAGTACGTATATATTTTTTGCTTAGACATATGGTCACCTCTGTCCACGTGCTGTACATGCTGAGAGAAAATATCTATATATACAATATTGAATGGACATATTAATAAAATATACTTTATGGTGAATCTATTGCTATTAATTTAGTACTCTAAATTTTTATATTTTTGTGTATAATTATGGTCAAACTTAAAAAAAATTGACTTTTGACTAATCCTTAGGCGCCTTATATTTTGGCGGAGGGAGTACTATTCAACACGAATCAAGTTGCTCTTAACCATTGGATCTAATAGCCCAACGGTCATAATTAGTGCTATGGATCCAATTCAAAACTACTCCACTATAGTAGTATAAGTAGAGAGAATACAATCTACTGTGCTATGAATATTTGGGGGTGGTGACATGATGGTTCTAGAACATGCATGGTGGAGTTTTCTCTAGGTACTATTCAACACGAATCCAGCTTCTCTGAACCACTGGATCCAACAGCCAAACGGTTAGGATTGGTGCTATGGATCTAATTCAAAACTGCTCCACTATAGTAGATAGAGATATCTTATCTTATCTTATCTTACGACAATATAGTGTACAAATAACTTTGAATATTGACCGTTGGATCAAGACTCGTGAATCCCAACATTTCCAGCCGTTGGATCTTCTTTTCCATTCTAGCATCTAGAAGATTCTATTGATAGTCTTCATCATAATGAATGCTATGCACAAACCTCAAAACACACTTCTCCATCATACTAGAATCTTATCCCTCGTAGCTAATAATCGTTGACTTCTACATGAGCTTATCTTATCTTATCTTATCTTACCACTATATAGTGTACGGATAACTTTAAATGTTGACCGTTGGATCAAAACTCGCGAATCCTAGCATTTCTAGCCATTGGATCTTCTTTTCCATTCTAGCATCTAGAAGATTCTATTGATATTCTTCGGCATAATGAATGCTATGCACAAACCTCAAAACACACTTCTCCGTCATACTAGAAGCTTCTCCCTTGTTTCTCTAGACCATGTTATCAAAAAAAATCATGTGTTAGGTAGCTAATAATCTTTGAATTCTACATGATGATACAAAGTACAAGGACCAAATGTACACCCATACTTTATAGATGTTGATCAAATTTATATTTTTTGTGCTTTACCAATTATAATTGTATATAGTGATGATATGTCATACGTCTACTATCTGAGTCTCACGTACAACTTACTAGTAGCTAATAATCGTTGACTTCTACATGATCTTGCCACTATATAGTGTACAAACAACTTTGAATATTGATCGTTGGATCAAGACTCACGAATCCCAACATTTCTAGTCGCTAGATCTTCTTTTCTATTCTAGCATCTTGAAGATTCTATTGATAGTCTTCATTACAAACCACCATATAGTGTACAAATAACTTTGAATGTTGACCGTTGGATCAAGACTCGCGAATCCTAGAATTTCTAGCCATTGGATCTTCTTTTCCATTCTAGCATCTAGAAGATTTTATTGATAGTCTTGAACACAATGAATGCACTATGCATAAACCTCTCCAAACACACTTCTCGGTCATACTAGAATCTTCTCCCTCATTTCTCTAGACCATGTTACCAAAAATTTCAAGTGTTAGGTAGCTAATAATCTTTGAATTCTACACATGATGATACAAAGTACAAGGACCAAATATACACCCATACTTTATAGATGTTGATCAAATTTATAATTTTTTGTGCTTTACCAATTATAATTTTATATAGTGATGATATGTCATACGATTTACCATCTGAGCCTTATTAAGGTGTGCTTTTTTACACAATGCGGGAGTAGTATATTTCTTTGCTTAGACATATGGTCACCTCTGTCCACGCGCTGTACATGCTGAGAGAATAAAACATTGGCAAGGAAAGAGGGCAGGAACAAAGAGAAGTTGAAGGCGGTTGATACGTCGTAAATGTATCTATAATTTTTGATGTTCCATGCTTGTTTAGTATCTGCTTTCTTATGTTTTGTCTACATTTGGAGATACTTTTATGCATTTTCTAGAACTAACCTATTAACAAGATGCCACAGTGCCTGTTTTCTGCTATTTTTGGTTTTCAGAAAAGCTAGAAAAGAAATATTCTCGGAATTGGACTGGACAAAAGCCAAAGTCGATATTTTATCGGAAGACTCACGGAGCCAGAAGACGAGACGGAGAGGGGCCAGGGGCTAGCCACACCATAGGGTGGCGTGGGTCCCCTTGGACACGCCACCAGGTGGTGTGGGCCCCTGGTCCACCCTCTAACATTGCCCTTTCGCATATAAGAAGCCTCTGATGCAGAAACCCTAAATAATCCAGCCTCCAGCCATGAAAATTTCTACAGCGCCGTCGCCACCGAGTGGGAGATTCGGGGGACAAAAAGTCTTTCTTCCGGCACCCTACCGGGACAGGGAATTGCCCCCGGAGCCATCTCCATTGATCTCCACCACCATCTCCATCGCCGTTGCTGATTCCCATGATGATGAGGGAGTAGTTCTTCCTCGAGGCTAAGGGCTCTACTGGTAGCTATGTGTTCATCTCTCTCTCTCTATGCATGATCTTATTGAGATCATGAGCTAGTAATCTATAGATCTATTCTGCTACTCAAGTGCTTTAATGAATCTCTGCTTATCCCCACATGTGTGAAGTTGATAGTGTGCACACCGTGTGGCACTTTGGCTAAGATTATACAAATACTTGTTATGAGTTATATTTGGAGTTGGATGTCTCTATGAAATTGCGGTGTTTGTTGGAACCATCTAGCGCTCAAGGTGACAGTGTGGAGTTATCTAGATGGGGAAAGCAAACTTTGAGGAGTGTTGTTATAGCCCTACCATGGATTAGAGTGTCCAACCGAAGAGTAGTTCAGAGTAGTATCATAAAGAGAAGATATTTATATGAGAGTGTTCACTAATGAAAGTATGATCCATAGGCCTTGTTTCTAAGCATTGAAACACCGTTTGCAACTAGATCTGTTACATGTTTGCTTACTTCCACCTTTATTTCAGATTGCCTTTAGTCTCTTCCTACCCGTCAAGCTCTTTCCTGGCACCATTACCACTTATAATTATCCATACCACTTGTATTTCACTATTTATTCATCGAACTAGTGCACCTATACACCTGACAAGTGTATTGGGTGTGTTGGGGATACAATAGACTTCTTGTATCTTAATTGCAGGGTTGCTTGAGAGGGATACCTTTGACCACTTCCTCCCTAAGTTCGATAAACCTTGGGTGATCCACTTAAGGGAAAACTTGTTGCTGTTCTACGAACCTCTGCACTTGGAGGCCCAACACTGTCTACAAGAATAGAAGCGTGCACAGACATTAGCGGTTCCATATCAGAGCAAAGTTATGATGGGTTTCTAACAAGAGGTACTATTGTGGCCTTACAGTGTACACTCTACTAGTAGTAAATTTCAGGACCTATGCATGCAAAACAAATCGTGTGTTTTCTCTCTCCTTCCCTATGCTCCATCTCTCCTCCCCTTTCCCCTCATGCACCGGTCTGACTGATCTCTCTCCCCTCGTCCACAGCGTGGCGCTGCACACGTGTGCCTTTGGTACGGTGGCTCTCTGTCTCTGGCATGTTCGGCAGCTGCACGTTGGTGTGGAGTAGGGACGAGGAGGAGTACATATGAAGGAAACCACTTTGGTCCTTGGCGGCACAAAAATTCAAACTTTTCCGGTTTTCGAAATTTTCACTTGCTTCCCAAACATTAGGAGGGAAGGTTATCCAAAAGATCAGCCAAACATCAGGAGGGAAGGCTTCGGGGCTTCCGCCTACCTCGCAGCCGTTCTCGAGTACCTCACCACCGAGGTGCTGGAGCTCGCCGGGCAAGCCACGAAGGACAGCAAGAAGATCTGTATCATCGTGAAGCACGTGATGCTTGGCGTCATGCGTGACGAGGAGCGCAACAAGCTGCTAGCCGATGTTACCATCGTGCACAACGGCGTACTGCCCAACATCCACGAGTCCCTGCTTGGTGATGGTACCGCGGAGGACGCAGCCAAGTTGCCTGCGGAGGATGCTGCCAAGTCGCCTGAGAAGACCGCGGAGTCCCCCTAGAAGTCGTTAAGTTGTACTACTACTACTCCGTATGTGTTTGGGTTTGCTCTATTTGCATTTTGGTTAATCATCAGTGTCAATGTAATATTCAGATCTGTGATGCTAAGAAAAAGCTGGTGAGGGTTCTAAAAAATGTTGTTTTCCTAATCTTATCCTATACTCCATTTATTTAATACTCCCTCTATTCAGAAATATAAGACATTTTAGCTTTGTGAAATGAATGTATCTAGACGCCTTTTAGTGTATAGGTTCACTCTGAACCTCTAAGAACCCATACACTAAAAGATGTCTAGATACATTCGATTCACAAAGCTAAAACGTCTTATATTTGTAAACGAAGGGAGTATTACTCAGCATATTAGGTTTAGTCAAAGTCAACCGTTACAAAGTTTGACCAACTATATACAGTATTAAATAGTATACTCACTGAAAAAAGTCAATATACAGTAAACAATGTCATTGGTGCGAGGTTGTTATTTTTTGTCATGAAAGTCCAAAGAATATGGATCTGAATGCCATAATCTAGGTTTTCAGACATATATATATATATATAGTGGACTGACATGTTGTACTAATGATACCCATGTTTTATGTGCTTTCAAACTTCCTATCTAACTCTGCCAACTTGAATGACTTTATCCCAATTTATCGAAATTATATTAGGTTGAATTTGAACTACAAGTAAATTGTAGGTTGCTTTGAAAGTTTCATGAAAAAGCTTTTGGAGGTACCCTTCGGGGGAGGGGTGAATTAATATATCAGAAACCACTATGAGCTTTGATGATAGGTTCAACTTCTTTCTAAGATTTTGCATCTTGACAATTTAAAAAAATTAAGTCAGAATTGAGCTACATGTAAGCGCGATAGATTGCTCTTGAATTAAATGTCTTTTGGAGGTAGATGGGTGCATCTTGTTGTCGTAAACAATGTCGTCGGTGTGAGTTTCCAATTATCAGGAAAGACCATTATCAATTTTCTGAGTGATGTCAAGATTATTCTCTCTCGTAAAGGAAGTTCGAAGAATATCGATCTAAATGCCAGAAGCCAAGTTTTCACACACACACACACACACACACACATATATATATATATGTATATATATAGTGGACCAACATATTGTACTTATGATTTCCTATGTTTTATGAATTCTCAAACTCGCTACCTAACTTTGCCCACTTGAATGACCTTATGTCCATTTATCAAAATTAGGTCAAATTTGAACTACTACAAGCAAATTGTAGGTTACTGTGAAAGTTTTACGAAGAAGCTTTTGAAGGTACCCATCAGGGGTCACAATTAATATATGAGAAACCATGCAACGAGAATTTTGACGATAAATTCAACTTCTTGCTAAGATTTTGCATCTTGCCAGTTCAACAAAACTAGGCCAAACTTTAGCTACAAGTAAGTGCAACAGATTCCTCTTGATTTAAAAGTCTTTTCAGAGGTAGATATAGGTGCATCTTCTTGTAGTAGACAATGCTGCCAGTGTGAGTTTCCAACTATCTTAGGAAAGAACATTCTTATTTTTTCGAGTGATGACTAGATTGTTCTTTCCCCTAAAGAAAGTCCAAAGACTATGGATCTGAATGCCACAAGCCAAGTTTTCACACATATATAGTGGACCAACACGATGCACTTACGATTTACCATGTTTTATCAGTTCTCAAATTTCCAAGCTAACTTCACCCACTTCAATGATTTTAAGTCGATTTATCGAAATTAGGTAAAATTTGGACTACTGCAGGTAAATTGTAGGTTGCTTTGAAAGTTTTTTGAAAAAGCTCTTGGAGGTACCCATTGGGGGGAGGATCAATTAATATATATCTAAAACCACCGAGATTTTTGACGACAGGTTCATCTTCTAGCTAAGATTTTGCATCCTAACTATTTAATGAAATTAGGTTAAACTTTGCTCACTGTTTCATGAAATTAGGTCAAACTTTGCTAACCGATTAACTTTGAACATTGATCATTGGATCAAGACTGGCAAATCCAAACATTGCTAACCGTTGGATATTCTTTTCCATTCTTAGCATTTAGAAAGATTCTACTGATAGTCTTTAGCACGATGAACACTAGTATGCGCAAACCTCAAAACACACAGTACTTGTTGGGGATATACTTTCCGGGTATCCTCACAGTTCCTCACTGACCAGGGTGGCCCACTTCGGGTTAGAGCTTTGCTTCACGGGCGGCCCGGTCAGGAGAGAAGACGGAGTCCAATCCGGCTACGGGAATGCCCAGAAGACTTACCGACTTAGGCCCATAATGTTACTTGTAGTTCAAGATGTACTCTGTAACCAACTCTTAGTCGTAGCCGGATTGATCTCTCCTGTAAACCCTAGGCCGGACATCTATATAAGCCGTCCTAGGGAGAGACTTTAGGGCGAACACCTTACAACACAATAGTCTACAATCTCAACTCGCACAGGCGAAACCCTTGTAACCCATATTCCGGCTCTGCCGTATTACTGGATTGCTAGCAGGAGTAGGATTCGTCCAAAGCTGGCGGATTCGAACCTGGGTAAACTTGTGTGCTCACCATCCCGGAATACCGTACGTCTCACACCCCTCTCTTCCGCATGCCTCGAGGACCCCCTCATGGCGTACTTGTCCTCAATCCGACGACAGTTGGCGCCCACCGTGGGGTAAGTGAGCTTCGGATCTGCGTTCCGAGCGGAATTTACAAGAATCGGAATCGGAATCGGCGAGACCATCGCCGTCGGTCGCATCCTCTACGCCAGCAACGTCCCTCTCATCGTTCTCGACGAGACTTGGATTCCGGCTAGGGAGACCATGACTTCTTATACAATCATGTCTTTTGGCGAGATCAATGTTTACATCGGTTTCGCTGAACCTGCCCAACCCACCCCAGCGGTGATGATAGAAGCAGAAGAATCTTCTAGGTCCCCTTTGTCCACAGAGGCAGCAGAGTTCCGGATCTCAGAAAACCCTAATCCCACCCAGCCCGCACCAGTTGCGGAGATAGTGGAGAAATCTGAGCCTGAAGAAGACCTCACGGTCCAAGTCGAATCTGGAGTGGATCTCCCTGGAGAAGCCGGATCCCAGATCGACCCACCCGTGGAAGTCGAAATCCAGGAGGAGCATATCAGTGACACTGATTCCGGCTCTGACGATGCCGGGATAGACAGGCCTTTCCTCAGGTACACACTAAGACGTATGATATTGCAAGGCGCTAGCGCAGATGCAATCCTCGAAACCATTAAAAGTTTCGATATGGCTGATCGCGAAAGCCGCAGGTACCACAGGAAGCACGCATCGCACTTCGTCGGGTATGTCGGATCCGGATCCGGCTCTGCCGATGCTGGAGAAAACACCGACTCGGTGCTGTAGGCAATTGGAACAAACGTGACGTTCCCGCATCCTCGGATGAATCCATGACGTCGACAGATTTCCGAAAGTTCTCCGCGGAATATGAAGAGGAGTACAACTCCAAAGCTGCAGAAGAAGGAGAAACCATGGATGAAGGATCCGGGGAACACTCTCCCAAAGCGCAGGATGACATGGACGTCGGAGATAATCCCGAGGTCCAGATGTCTGAAAGTACCGATCAGAGCTTGACTCCGGGAAACGGACCCAAAGCCGTCTTTGCTACCGGCGCTGCCAAGAAGGCAAAGAAGAAGAACAAGACCCCGGCAAAAGACCCTCTCATAGAGGAGGTAGTTGCCGAGGAATATGAAGAAGACTCGGATGGAGCACTTATCCCAGACGAGCCGAAAAAAGAAGCATCGGTGGATGGACACGTGATCATTGAAGGTGCGCGTAAACTCATCGATGCCGCTTTAACCACACCTATCCCTACAGCTGCAGAGCTTAGTGCAGATGAGCTGGACGAAAGGGCCCATGCCCTAGAAGCGCGTCGTCAACAACTCCTTGATGAAGCCAAAAACATTGAGGTGGAGAAGAAGCGCATGTCAAACAAGGAGTACATGTCCCGTCTACATCAGAAGACACGGAAGCGTCACATAGATGACAACCAATTCCCACGTGTCCGTGCCGTCCTTTTTGGAGATGAGATGGGGAAGCCACGGAAGGATAGCAACGGAGATTGGGTATACCCAACACCAGTACAAAATACCGTGGCAGCTTGAGAAATTCTATCGGCTAATCCAGGACCGAAGGAGATCTGTTTGGGTATCAAGTTACTCAATAAGGGACTGGAGCAGCAGAAGGTCGCCCTGTCCGGAAGCCAAAAATTGGTCTCGGATTCTGACCAATGTCGCACAGATCCGGCATGGGCTGACGTAAGATCCCATTACGTTCGGGCGCAGTACCATCACCCCGAACGCAGGGAAGACAATTATTCAAGAACCGGATCGTCGGGACAGCATCACAGAGCTACACATAACTAGAGCAATGTCGCTCCCGTAGCCAAGAAATACGCGATCGCTGCACTGAATCCGAGGAATCCTTCCCGACGATAATTCAACGATCGAAAGAGAGAAGATAAGGAGAAACGTCGGGAGGAGGATCGTCAGAGAATGCCACCTCCTAGACATGAGAGCCGTCCGGCTGAGCCTCACTATGGTGGGAACGACGGACGAAGGAACGACGGAAACCATGCTAGAACAAGCCGGCAGGGGGCTCGTCATAGTCAAGAATCTCCCCGGAACCAGAATAATGACGCTCCGGACGGAGGCTGGCGATCAGCCGGAAACTATCCAGCTGCACCACCCTCTCCACCACACAGTTATCACAACGGCCCCCAAGGAGTTCAAGGAGGACGACATGGCGGAGGAGGTGGTGGCAGAAGCCGAAGTCCGGCTCCAGGGCACCGCAACCGACATTCGGGACGATCTCTATCCCCGAACGACGCAAGGCACAGGATCAACTCCAACATAGAGGCTCGGCGCTATGAAAACGATGACGTGTACGTGGGCCCAAAGTGCTTCGCACCACGCATCAGAGCTACAAAATTCCCGGAAGGATTTGCTATCTCAAGACATATCCAAGCCTACGACGGCATTGCTCGGCCAGACACCTGGTTATAGGATTTCTTCCAAGCTTGCTGCATCGCTAAAGGCGGAAACAGCCTGGTCGCAACCCGATATCTCCCACTTATGTTGCGGAAGACGGCACGATCATGGCTCAATGAACTTCCAGCAAACACCATCCACAACTGGTATGACTTGCAAAGTGCGTTCTTTCGGAATTTCGAAGGCACATATCGGAGGCCCTATACGGTTGGAGACCTACAGCGTTGCACCCAGAAAGCCGGAGAAACTTGCCGGGATTATCTCGGACGATGGATCGACACAAAGAACTCCTGCGAAGGAGTAAACGATCAAACTGCGATTGAAGCTTTCATTGCATGTCTCCCAATTGGTTTACTGCGCCATCGCTTGAAGTGTGACAAGGTTACTGATCTGGGATAGATGATAGAAACAGCGAGCAAGTATGCAGATGCTGACGATGATGCAGAGGGATTACTCAATGTCCTGGTTGTGCCTCAGTCGGCAAAACAACCAAAGCAGCAAGCTCAGAAGCGCAAAAATACCTCGGAAGAAAAACCCAACGCGGAGACAGCAGTGGTCATTACTGTTTCCGGGTCTGGAGGATGAGGAGGACGTGGCGGAGGCCGCGGGCGTGGTCGTGGGACGTCAAGGGTCCAAGGCAGAGGAGAGCAACAACCAGGCAAAACCTACACTTGGGCCGACATTGCCAATAATCCATGTGTGCATCACTTAGACGCCAATGGGGGATCGTCCCACACCAACGCTGAATGTCGTTTTAATGACGACATCAAGAGAGATGATGCCGCGGGCTACAAAGCTAAGCGGAAGAAGGGAAAGAAAAATCCTGAAAAAGACAAGGAGACCAAGGAAGATTCCGACATGGAGGAAGCTGATGCTTCAAATCCCAAGCCGGAAGGGAAGAAGACTTTTCCCACCAAGAAGGACACTTACGTCACCTTCCTCAGATCTCAACCAGCAAAGGTCAAGTAAGCAGTTCTCCACGAGCTCAATGCAACAATTCCGGCTGTCCCTCAAAATCTGGACTGGTCGGAAGTGGCAATCATGTTTGACCGTGCTGATCATCCGCCTAAACTACACAGGCGAGGAAAATGCGCCTTAATCATCAATCCACTTATTGACGGTTATGATTTCTCCAAGACCCTCATGGACAGTGGTAGTAGCATCAATATTTTCTATGTCGAAACGCTACGCTGGATGAAGATCTCGGAAACACAGCTGAACCACAGCTCTGTGATCTTTCACGGAGTTGTCCCAGGAAGACAAGGTAATTCCTTGGGAGAAATCACTTTGGATGTTACTTTTGGAACTCCAAAGAATTATCGGACGGAGGCACTTTCCTTCGAAGTGGTCCCGTTCAAGAGCGCATACCACGCTATATTCGGGCGTCCGGCTTACTGGGCTTTTATGGCTCGTCCGTGTTACATTTACAATATGATGAAAATTACAGGTCCCAATGGCGTGATCACCATCAGGGGAGACCCGGAGAAAGCGCGAGAGTGCGAGGATGGAAATGCCGCCTTTGCTGAAGCTATGCTGCACGCTCAGGAGTACCAGGAGATCAAGAAGAGCATAGATCCGTCCGACATGCCCGCAACAAAGAAGGAGGTCACAAAGCCAAATCCAGAGTTCAAAGCATCAGAAGAGACGAAGACGACGCCGTTGAAGGATGATGACCCCTCCAAGGTGACCCAGATAGGCGTAGGCCTAAGTAGCGCATAGGAAAGCACGCTCGTCAAGTTCCTCCAAGCAAATCAAGATATCTTCGCATGGCAGCCATCTGACATGACCGGAGTACCTAGGGAACTTGCCGGGCACTCTCTAAATGTAAACCCAAACGCTAAACCCGTCAAACAGTCCTTATGACGGTTTGGCGATGAAAAGCATAAGGCAATAGCTAAGGAACTAGCACGGCTCGAGCTAGCCGGATTCATAGAAGAGGTCATCCATACTAATTGGTCGGCCAACCCTGTAATGGTCCCTAAAAAGGACACCACTGATTTAAGGATGTGTGTTGATTATACTGCCTTGAACAAGGCTTGTCCAAAAGATCCGTTCGCTCTGCCTAGAATTGATCAAGTTATTGATTCTACGGCAGGCTCGGAACTCCTCTGTTTTCTCGACGCATATTCCGGTTATCACCAAATCCGGATGAAGGAATCTGAAAAAGTCAAGACTTCATTCATAACCCCCTTCGGAACCTTCTGTTTTGGTACGATGCCCTTTGGGCTGAAGAACGCAGGAGCTACGTAGCAGCGCACGATGCAGCGTTGCCTCCATGATCAACTCGGACGCAATGTACATGCATACGTGGATGATATCGCGGTCATGTCCAAAAAGAAGGAAACGTTGATTTCCGACTTGGAGGAGACGTTCGCCAATCTACGAAAATACAACATCATGCTTAACCCGAAGAAATGCTTCTTTGGAATACCAGCCAGCAAATTGTTAGGTTTCATCGTGTCTCAAAGAGGCATAGAGGTGAACCGCGACAAGATCAAGGCTATTCTCAATATTTACAGGCCAACTCGCCTGAAGGACGTACAAAGATTAACTGGTTTCATTGCTACGGTCAGTCGATTTGTAATCCAGCTTGGTGAAAGAGCCGCACCATTATACAAACTCCTGAAGAAGACCAAGGATTTTGTTTGGACTGACGAAGCTGAAGCTGCACTACAAGACCTGAAGAAAGTACTCTCATCTGCTCCTATCCTTGCAGCGCCGGAACCTCAGGAACCGATGTTGCTCTACATTGCTGCGACAAATAAGGTTGTCAGTATCGTTATGGTAGTGGAGAGACCAGAAGAAAATCAGGAACACCTGGTGCAGCGTCCGACGTACTTTGTCAGCGAGGTCCTGACAGAATCAAAACAACGGTATCCGCACTATCAAAAGTTGGCTTACTGTGTTTTTCTAGCATCTTGTAAGTTACGACACTATTTTCAGGAGCATCCAATTACCGTGGTGAGCAAAGCTCCCATGAGAGATATAATCAACAATAGCGATGCCATAGGACGCGTCGCCAAATGGGGCATAGAGCTTGCAGCTTTCGATATTGAGTACAAACCCCGGACAGCAATCAAATCCCAGATCCTTGCCGACTTTGTCGCTGATTGGACAGAGACCAAGGAGAACATGGTCCTCCCTGAGTCGGAATATTGGACCCTCTTTTTCGATAGGTCTAAGGCTCGAGGGGGCTCGGGGGCTGGCGTGGTGCTCAAATCACCCCAAGGAGATAAACTTTTATACGTGTTGCAGATCCACTTCACAACGACAAACAACATTGCCGAGTATGAAGCACTGCTGCATGGAATCCGGATTGCTAAGGATATTGGCATCCGACATTTGATGTGTTACGGAGATTGGGATCTTGTTGCTCAGCAAGTCTCGGATATTTGTAATGCAAATAAGCACATGGCAGCATATAAAGCTGTCGTGGATGATCTATCTAAATCGTTCGAGGGGTTTGAAGTTCAACACATCCCTCGAGCAGAAAATGAGGAAGCAGATGCACTATCTCGAATAGGCTCTGCGCGGAAAGAGGTCCCGGATGGCGCATTTTTAGAGCACCTCAAAGTTCCCTCGATAAAGGGAGTAGATGAGGAATATCCGACCAAGTCCGACTCACCTTTGATAGCAGTTCTGGCTGTAATCCCCAGCTGGACTCAACCCTACCTCGATTATTTGGTAGATGGCAAATTACCCGAAGACGAGGTACAGAGCTGACAGATTATCCGACGAGAAAAAGCCTATACTATTGTAAAAGGTGAGCTCCATAAACAGAGTGTTTCTGGGGGTTTTCAGCGTTGTGTATCTCTGGAAGAAGGAGTGGAAATCTTAAGGGAAATCCACGAAGGCGAGTGTGGTCACCACGCTGCAGCCAAATCTTTAGTGGCAAAAGCTTTTTGACATGGATTTTTCTGGCTTACAGCTCAGACAGATGCCGAACGATTAGTCAAGACATGCAAAGGCCACCAAAAGTATGCCAAGCAAGCTCATGTTCCGGCTGATCAGCTGCGAACAATACCTATAACATGGCCCTTTGTGGTCTGGGAGCTTGATATGGTAGGACCTTTTAAACGAGCCCCAAGTGGATTCACTCACCTCTTAGTGATGGTGGACAAATTCACAAAGTGGATCAAGGCTAAACCTGTCACTAGTTGTGATGGAGAAACAACCAAAAGATTTGTCGAGGATGTTATAATCCGGTATGGTTATCCGCATAGTATTATCACAGACAACGGGAGTAACTTTTCCATGGGAGAATTGGCTGAATTCTGCGATGAGCAAAATATCCGGCTTGACATTGCGTTAGTCGCACATCCACAGGCTAACGGACAAGTCGAAAGAGCAAATGGTTTAATTCTACAAGGCTTGAAACCAAGACTCGAAGCACCACTACGACGTGCTGTGGGGGCTTGGGCAGAGGAATTACCCTCTGTAATTTAGAGTTTACGAACAACTCCGAACAGGTCAATAGGATACACACCTTTCTTCTTGGTCTATGGCGCAGAAGCAGTTCTTCCTAGCGATTTAATTCATACTTCTCTTAGAGTGGCCACGTATATCGAAGAGGATGCCGAGATTTCTCGACAAAATGATCTCGACTTAGTCGAAGAAGTTCGCGTCGTTGCTGAAATGAGATCTACAGCCTATCAACAGAAGTTACGCAAGTATCATAGCCAGAGAGTCCGAACTAGATCTTTCAATAAAGGTGATTTGGTTCTCCGGCTTGTGCAACAAAGAAAGCACAAACTTTCCCCAGTATGGGAAGGGCCCTTTTTAGTTAGTCGAGTATTGCACAATGGATCGTACTACTTAACTGACATGATGCCAGACAAAGAAAGACCTGCTACTAAGAAGAGAAAGAGAGCTGGAGGCAGTACAAATCCGGATGAGTTAGACAGACCGTGGAATATTGCTCAGCTACGTCCCTTTTATTCTTAGTTTATCCTTCTTTGTAATCATACATATGTACATGTTCTGTGAGAAATAAAAGTTTTGGTTACCTCAAAGTTTTTCCGAGAAGTTTTTACCATCTTATTTCCTAATGATCATGTCATAGTCGAAAATCCCAGAATGCTTGAAAGTACTTTATGCTCATGTTCGTTCTGGTTTAGATTTCCGATTCTAAAACTGCTACCTTCGGGTATAACTCTAAAAATTCTAGTCTTTACTTGGGTTATTTGTCTGATTGCTGGATGCAGGTATTTTCCGAGTAGTGAATTGTTGGTACTGGAAGCCGGCTTTGTTTCCGAGTTTAAACTGGTTTAGCAATTGAGCTCCATTGCTCGGCAAAGTTTCTGGCTGAAGGTTTAGCCGGCCCACGAAAGGGACGAGGCGGAAAACCAGATAAACGATAAGTAGAGACGGAAAATTTCAAGTGCTTATGTGAACATTTCAGGCACGCAGAAATTTCAAAAGCCAAAAAGTGTTGAATAGATTAAAATCTTAGCACTAGCAAAAGTTAATAGTACTTAATATTTACAAAACGCATCATGTCTTTCCGGAATAATACATAGTTTTCTGGTTTATGATGCAGGAGGAGATGAAGGAGTTGTCGGCTCACTGTTTACTCCGCATTGATATCGTTCCGAGATGTCCGGATCCGAGGTGGTCCGTTCATCGTCGGAAACTTCTTCGGTTTCTTCTGGAGGAGGCGGCGGAGTATCTACGCGGGTGAAGAAGGGGATCTCGTAGCTGGTCAGATCAGCTACGTGGCACCCGTATCCGGCGCAAGAGTGCATGATGGCTTGAAGGTCTTGCTCCTGGCCGTCTTCGTCTACCTTGCAGTACCCTCTGGTCACTTGCCATATCTCCATGTTTCCATGGTGGCTCATGACCATGGTGAGAGCGTTCTGCGCAGCAGTCCACGCGTAGGACATGTTCCAGTCCCGAACAAGCTGCGGCATCTCCTTGGCTTTGTCTCACACCTGAAAATCTGACATGCTTGGCATGTCTGGAATCCTGAGAGACTCGCCAATGTCTTCAATAGACTGGTGGAAGTCATGTAGAAGATCACCGACTTGAGTAAGCCGGTGGGTGCGGGGCTCGGAGGAGGAAGAGTCCGTCAAGTTCAGAGGACCTATACACAAAACAAGTCAATAAAAATCCGACATTGATGAAAGTTGAAGAAATGATAAGTCAGACAGATGGAACGTACCAAGAATGACGTCGTCAATCTTGGTCTTCTCCTCCCAGAGACTCTGGAGTTCAGCCCGGAGCGCTTCGGAGAGATCTTTCTCTCTGCCAAGCTCATTCTTGAGGTCCGAGATAATTTTATCCTGAGCAGCGATCTTGCGATCATGCTCTTCAGTGGCCATGGAGGAGGATTCAAGGACTTGAGCTATGCTCCTTTCATGATCCGCCTTGAGCTTATCCAGCTCTTGGCGAAGTCCCTTGTTCTCCACCACTAGGGTCTTGAGGTTCTTGGCCTCTTCAATCATAGCGATGGATTGTTTCACCAACGCTGTAAGTCAAAAAGAACAACAGTTCAGAAAAATTCGACATTTAAAAGCAAAAGACAATGTTTGAATCTCAAAATGTTTACCTTCAGCTTCATCCTTGGCTACCTTGAGCTCAGCATTTTTAAGCCAGAGAGCTTTGATCTCTCTCCGCTTATCACAGACATTGGATAATAATTCCTGGTTATAGGAACATACTTTCTGTAAGTCAGAATACCCAAAGTCAGAAAGCTACTTAAGACTCGGGCTAATATTTTTTGCTAAATATCAGCATGAGCCTTGGGGGCTACACTAGTTCATTCTTTGGCATCCTAATGAAGCATAAACTCGGATTCTATATCCTACTTCATGCTTGGTGGCTAGAGGATATGATATAACATAATGTAAAAACAAGAGTTGGAATTCCGACTTACATATTGCTCGCGGGTGAGTTTGTCTAAACACGCGTTCACTTCAGCTGCCACCTTCTCAACGAGGGTAAGAGGGATTACTGGGGCTGTTGGAAGCTCGCCAGTCCTGATCCTCTCGTCGTGAAGGCGGACTTGAGCGAGAAGGTCAGATAACTTGACGTCCTCTGCTTCTTGCGATTCCTCCTCGGGGGATAGATGGCTTTTGTCCAGGACTTGCCTGGCCAGCCGCTGGATTTCCTCTACAGATTTCCGGGATAGGCCAAACTTGGCAAGTCCCGGATTGCTGAGGAGGTTTTCGGCGAAGACTTCAGCCGAGGGATCATTACCCGAAGAGGGTTCACCCTTATCTTGATCTGACGCACCCACGGTGACGTCAGTCTGCGACCCAAGGATCGCAGGCTCCGTTGCAGGAGCCGGATCTTTTGCGACCACCGGAGAAGGAATGATCGCCGGAGTTGCAGAAGGTTGAGGGGCAGGAGTTGGAGGAGCCACGACAGGAGAAGCTATGGTGAGCTTCGTCTATCGCAGGGCCTTCGCAGGAATCCCTTTCCCCTTACCCTTGATGAGAGGCTTTGCTCTGAGAATGTAGTAAAGTCGGAAACATTACATCTCAGAAAGAAATTCGAGAAAGGTACAAAGGCGGAAATTGTGAATGAAAGTTACCTCTTCACAACCGGCACTTCATTTGTGCCAACAGCCACTGTCGGAGCTTTGCGCTTCTTGAGCGCAAGGTCCGACAATGGGGCCACTTCAGTCTCCTGAGAAAACTCAGGAGGATATCCTTCGAGTGGAGCAAGCTCCCACTCGGGGAGGTCAGCAAGCCGAAAACAAGAAAGCATATCAGCACCGTAGTATATAACTTAGAGATTGGAACACATAAAAGGTGTATTGATGGAAGCTTACCGGCACCACGGGGTTTTCTGCTGTGTACATATCCAGAGAAATCTCCGGAATCCTCCTCTCGATCCGCTCCTTGATCAGCCACTTGATCTGGCTGATGTAGCCTTGAGTGGTGTAGGATTTGGGGCTGATGCGGAGGGAGTCTTTTTTGGAAGACGTGATGGAGTGCATCAGTCTATCCCCGTGGTACTGAAGTGGCTGGATCCGACGTGAGACCCAGCACTGGACCAAGTCGGATCCCTTCAGACCCATGTGTTTGATCAGATATTCGATCCGCCTCTTAGCGAGGATCAGATCGTCGGTGAGAGCCGGAGTCCTTGTGTACTCTATTATTATGTAGAATGAAGATCATGGAATGTAAAAGAAGGTCAATCTTTAGTGTTGGGTTCATTGACCCAGATAAAATACATGTAAAGACGCTAACGACAAAACCCGAGGAGACGCAGGAAAACCTTGTAAGGTTTCTAACGGAGCAAAATTTCTGTGACCACATACTGTTTCCTTACAATTTCGCGTGAGGGTCTTACTCTATTGTACACATTCTCTTTTGCTTACTCGATGTTAAGTGTAATTGATGAGTTACTGATGTATATATAAACGTGTACAGTTTCCACTGGATTCTCATGGACATTCAACTTGATAAGGGAAGAGTTGAAGTCATGGACCCATTAAAGAGACCCCTGGAAATGTTTAGGGACATGCAGGACATGCTCCAGAGGTAATTTTCGCGCTACATCGGTCTCTTTCGTTGATTTCCTGAGATATCACGTAATAAATAACTAATTCATTTTCTTCACCGGGTAGGGTTTGGAACCAGTTCAAGAGTGCGGTTACGGGTGACTTTAGTGAGAAGCTGATGTTTAAGCCGGTCTCGATAAGTAGTACGCGCGTCTCTTTACTTCTAGTTTCAATACAATTATGATGCTGGATTATTATTTTGATTGAATTCTATTCTCGTAAAGTGCGCGAGGCAGCCACCGAAGACGAATCTATGTGGATTCTATGTTTGCGAGTTCATTCGCACGTTTACTAGTGAGGTGAATGAATATAGAGTCGATGTAAGCAATACATTCATAACTTTATTTTATTACCGACACTTTTTGTTATCATGATAGATATTCATATTGATCTCCTTTTCTTATATAGTTCGAGAAAAATGCGGGATCAGCTCCTACCACAGCAACGCGTAGTAGCAATTGCTGAAGAACTAGCAGGATTCTTGATGAACGAGATGATAGATGACGCCGGAGAATTTAGTGTGAATAGGCGCCGATGATCCCCGACTGTGTAATTGAATAGACGGGCTCTAGTCCCGATAATTGTGATCTCCATGTGTAACTATCATGTATATATTTGTATGCTCGATCTTAAGAGAAGTTATCTTATGTATGCACGAACATGTACGGTATGTGGTAGCGTAGAAAACTATTTTGAAATGAAAAAAGGATACAAATTGAATTCTCTGCCGTGGCAGAGAAAGTGCCTAAAATTCTGCCGCGGCAGAGAACCATTTGTCCCGGTTCGTAATACGAACCGGGACTAATGGGGGCACCCAACGCCCGCAGAGACAGCCACGTGGATGCCCATTGGTCCCGGCTGGTAAGAGGGCCGGGACTAGTGGGTGGGCCTTTAGTCCCGCCCCTCCAGTCCCGGTTACCAGGACCGGGACTGCAGGCCCGTTTTCCACTAGTGTGTTGTGGTCAAGTCAAGGTCATAGTTCAATTCACAAGTCATTTTTGAAAACATCTGCCAACGGAACAGTACGGCCACTCCAACTATCCATGACCGGGGGCGCGGCTATTCGAATAGTTTGACACTCTGCAGAGGTGGTACACTTTCACCACAAAATTCGTTACATCCGTCAGGGATAACCCTGAATCATCATACTTAGTATGCGGATAATCAATCATAACCTTTCAATTACACACTCTAGTATAGGCACCTCCCCTATGAGCTTGGCCTCCCATCCATGGCCATCTGCCATCCTGGGCACTACATAGGTGGACATTCACATTCAGGAGGTAGCCTCAACTCAACCTCTTTCCGCGAGGGAACCCATACTAAGGCATATAAACTTCCAGTTAAGCCCTACCCAATTCGGGTATTGTGGTTGTATGGTAAAATTGGAATGGTATCGCATCTGAACCCAACCATCAGTTTTTATAAAGGGCCAAGGCTCATGCCTCAACATTTTTGTTGTCAAATCATTTTGTGTTCATAGCACATGTCAAAACACTTCAATAGAATGAATCATCACTCCAAGGTTTTCATAATCATTTTCACCAAGTATTCCCATCTAAAGTGATCAACTTTTATGCTTAGCACTAGTCACTAAAGTTGAGGGTAGTCACTAATGAGGGGTGCTAATCAATTGTAACTATCAAATCTAGTTTTAATGACATCTAAGTATAACTACTTAGGCCTAGTTTTATACTCTTTATGGCATCTATCCTATTTTCCCAATACTCACAAATCACTAACTAAAGATAAGGAACTTTGGTAAAAGTAAAAGAATAAATCTTGCAAGTAAAACTTGGGATTGGTGTAATCAAGTTTGCATAACCAAAGCATGCCTAATGCATCTTGCATAGGTTATATTGCAAGGATGGCTTGCATAGTTAACTTGTAGTGTTAGGCTTGCCTTGAGTAGTGTACTGATTGAAGTTCTCTTCGTCTTCTTCTTCGTAGTACTCCTCCTCCTCGTATCCCGGGTCGGTACTATCATCTATAAATGAATATGAGGTACACAATCACCAAACAATACTTAAATACTTCTATTTAGCACACTAAGGCTCACACTTGATGATCTAGCATCATCACAATCATTACATGAAATAAATACCTAGACTTATTTATCTTATTTTGGAAAAGTAATTTCTACTCATTGAAAATACTTGAGATTTAATACTCTCCAATTAAAATATGGGATCATGTTGACACATGTCATCACCACATATTCTAATACTTGGGAATGTGATTTAAAGTGGTGGTCACATTTTATAAAGTTTAAAATTACTATTTAATAAAATTAAAGTGACTAAAATTGCCAATATAGCATTCTTTTAGTACTAGTCCAAGATCACTGCATGTAAACCTAAATATTTTTCATATTCAGATAGATCTTGTTAAATGTTATTTTTGAGAGTTGGAATCAACTCAAAAGCATTTATGGTTGATTTTTTAAAAATATTTTAAGTTGGAAAAGTCTCCGTCTTGTCATTTTTGGTATAGGTGATCTATAATTTCAAATGGTTTGAATCCAACAGGCTTGGAAAGACAATTTGAATATGTTTCTAACAAAATTGGAATCATGCAATTTGGTTTAGTGAATCTCTTTGAATTGATTTTTGAATCTACTGACAGAATCTAGTTTTAACTAAAATGGAAAAAGCTTATTTGAATGGGTGGGCTCTAAGCGGGAAACTAAATGGGCCGGACAACTGCACAACGCTGGCGTAGCTGGCTGATGACAATGTGGTCCCACACGTCAGTGACTTAACTAAGCCGAAACGGTATCTAGCAATCATGGCCTTACGATTAGAACAGGATCCCACGACTGAGGTTCATCGTCTATGTCAAACGGCTCCGGCAAGATTCTAACCCTAACGCGGTGGTGGGGGTCGCGTGAGACTCACCAGGGCTCCAGCTAGGGTCGACGATGAGGGCAATCGGGCTTGTCGTTGATGGTGGTTCGAGGCACGGTCACGGTAGCTCCTAGGGTGGTCGCAATCAATTGCTTCGTTCCTCCTCTGCAGCGGCAGACTCCGGCCAAATTCCGGCGGGCTAGTGCTCGCCTTGCTCCGAGGAGAGGTGTGGGAGGTGTCTGAGAGAGGGGAGTGTGATGGTGTGGCAAATGAGGGCTGAGGTGGCCTCTATTTATACACAGGCGATGGGGACAGTACGGCATGGCTCGGGCTCATCGGCGATGTCGTTACAGAGGGCTATCGCCATGGCTGAGGGTAGGGGTCGACGCGGTGCTTCAGGGAGGTGGTCATGCGCTTGATGGCGCGGCAAGGGGTGGTCGAGAACAGTCGGGAGCGGTCCGTGCTCTCTGTGGGAATGGCGGCGTTTGAGATGGCGCACAGTGGCTATGGTCCACGTGACGGTGAACGGGCATGTCTGGGGGGTAGCTGGTGTCACATTGAGTGCGGGCACGCGCGGAGAGGGCTAGGCGCGACAAGTGTGTGCGTGTCGGCTACGGCGCTCTGGCGAGCTCTTGGCATGGTAGGAAGAGACATGGGCACGGCATTTTCGGGTGGTCCACAATGCGTCTTCGGTCGAGGGGTGGACAGAGGGTGGCGGTGGACGGTTGCCTATCTCCTGGACATCGTGGGAGAGGGCGGCGTGGTCTGTAGCGAGTGGAGCTTGGTTGAACGGCGCGGCAAGCTCGGGCGGCGCGACAGTGGTGCGAACGGCAGAGGGGGAGCTGGTCTATGGCGCTGCTAGGCACTAAGGGAGACATGGAGAGAAATGAGGGGCTAGTGGCAATTGATCACTGCTCATAATAGTAGAAGTTAGGCACGTGTTTTCTGTGTCTACCAGGTGCTCGACCAAATGGCCGCATGAATTCAGGTTTTGAATTTTTGGATGAAATTTGGTGAGTGTTCTGAGTACTTGCTTGAGTGTCTATTGTTGCTTGGAAAAGTCAAGGTGAATTGATTTGAGTGGCTTTTGAAAAATGGTGATCTATGCATATGAACTTGATTCAATTTTGTAATGTCCTTTAAATAGATTTAGAATTTGTTTCTGTTTGTTTGTAAAGTGGGCTTGGGTTCACTTTTACTTGATCTAGAAAGGGGTGAAAAGAATTGGTAAAGTTTCTGTTAGAAATCTTTTACTAGGAACACTCAAAGTGGTCTAGTGGGTAATTTTCGTCAAAATGACCATTTGCTTATATGATTCATATTTGAATTTCTTTTCTTCTGATTTTGTTTGTAAATGGCCTAGATGATGTAGTATTCATCTTTAAACCATTCCTTATCATTTGTAGCAATCAACCATGGCAATTGCACTCATTCATACACTAATGCAAATCACACATACACTCATATTAAATTTAATAATAAAAGTTTTTGTTAACCCTAAACTTGGGTGATTAGAACTTGATAATCTTGATTAATATTTTTGGGGTGTTACAAACCTTCCCTCCTTAAACAAAATCTCGTCACGAGAAATCTTGTCAGCATAACTCTTTTGTCTGGATTGGGCGGTTTGAGGTGTTCACGGACTTTGTGAACCTTCTCTTCGGCTTCTCGTAGGATGTCGGGTCCAAAAATCTGACTCTCTCCTACTGTTTCTCTAGACCGTGTTATCAAAAAAATCATGTGTTAGGTAGCTAATAATGTTTGACTTCTACATGATGATACAAAGTACAAGGACCAAATGTACACCCATACTTTATAAATGTTGATCAAATTTATAATTTTTTGTTCTTTACCAATTATAATTGTATATAGTGATGATATGTCATACATGTACTATCTGAGTCTCACGTGCAACTTACTAGTAGCTAATAATCTTTGACTTCTACATGATCTTGCCACTATATAGTGTACAAACAACTTTCAATATTGACTATTGGATCAAGACTTGCGAATCCCAACATTTCCAGTCGCCGGATCTTCTTTTCCATTCTAGCATCTTGAAGCTTCTATTGGTAGTCTTCATTACAAACCACTATATAATGTACGGATAACTTTGAATGTTGACTGTTGGATCAAGACTCGCGAATCCCAGCATTTCTAGCCATTGGATCTTCTTTTCCATTATAGCATCTAGAAGATTATATTGATAGTCTTGAACACAGTGAATACACTATGCATAAACCTCTCAAAACACACTTCTCCATCATACTAGAGTCTTCTCCCTCGTTTCTCTAGACCATGGTACCAAAAATTTCAAGTGTTAGGTAGGCAATAATCTTTGACTTCTACACATGATGATACATAGTACAAGGACCAAATATACACCCATACTTTATAGATGTTGATCAAATTTATAATTTTTTATGCTTTACCAATTATAATTTTATATAGTGATGATATGTCATACGATTTACTATCTGAGCCTTATTAAGGTGTGCTTTTTTACACAATGCGGGAGTAGTATATTTCTTTGCTTAGACATATGGTCACCTCTGTCCATGCGCTGTACATGCTGAGAGAATAAAACGTTGGTAGGGGAAGAGGGCAGCATCGAAGAGAAGTTGAAGGCGGATCCATATCAGAGCAAAGTTATGATGGGTTTCTGACACAAGGTACTCCTGCGGCCTTACAGTGTACACTCTCCTAGTAGTAAATTTTAGGACCTATGCACGCAAAACAAATCGTGTGTTTTCTCTCTCCTTCCCTATGCTCCATCTATCCTCCCCTTTCCCCTCGTAGACCGGTCCGACTGATCTCTCTCCCCTCGTCCACAGCGTGGCGCTGCGCATGTGTGCCTTGGTACAGCGGCTCTGTGTCTCTGGCGTGTTCGGCAGCCACGTGTTGTTGGTGTGGAGTAGGGACGAGGAGGAGTACATAGGAAGGAAACCACTTTGGTCCTTGGTGGCACAAAAATTCAAACTTTTCTGGTTTTCGAAATTTTCACTTGCTTCCCAAACATCAGGAGGGAAGGTTATTCAAAAGATCGAGCATTCACAGTACTGCACTTCTTATCTTCTCTTTATCGTGTCTTATTTCTTGCAATACAATACAATACAATAAACCACTGCATAGTGTACGAATTAACTTTGAACATTGACCGTTGGATCAAGACTAGCAAATCCAAACAATACCAACCTCTTGATCTTCTCTTCCATTCTTAGCATCTAGAAAGATTCTAATTTAGCACGATGAAAGCTAGTATGCGCAAACCTAAAAACACAAACTCCATTGCTCAGTTTTCTTGGTCCATGTGCTAATAAATGCATGGACTTGGACGCAATTTTCATTTTTATGAGGTCCTTGATGTAACTTGTACTTCCACCAACCGTGTTAACTCTCAAGCACCTCTCTCCTACGAGACCTACCATTTTATAGGCCATTTGCAGTACTTCTTATCTTCTCTTTATCATGTCTTATCTCTTACAATACAATAAACCACTGCATAGTGTATGGATTAACTTTGAACATTGACCGCTGGATCAAGACTAGCAAATCAAAACATTGCCAACCTCTTGATCTTCTTTTCCATTCTTAGCATCTAGAAAGATTCTACTTTAGCACGATGAACGCTACTATGTGTAAACCTAAAAACACAAACTCCATTGCTCAGTTTTTAGGGTCCCTGTGCTAATAAATGCATCAACTTGGGTGCAATTTTCATTTTTATGAGGTCCTTGATGCAACTTGTACTTCCACCGACCGTGTTAACTCTCAAGCACCTCTCTCCTATGAGACCTACCATTTGATAGCCATGCGCAGTACTTCTTATCTTCTCTTTATCATGTCTTATCTCTTACAATACAATAAACCACTGCATAGTGTACGGATTAACTTTGAACATTGACCGTTGGATCAAGACTAGCAAATCAAAACATTTTTGATCTTGTTTTCCATTCTTAGCATCTAGAAATGTTCTACTTTAGCACGATGACCACTACTATGCACAAACCTAAAAACACAAACTCCCTTGCTCATTTTTCAGGGTCCCTGTGCTAATAAATGCATGGACTTGGGTGCAATTTTCATTTTTATGAGGTCCTTGATGTAACTTGTACTTCCATCGACCGTGCTAACTCTCAAGCACCTCTCTCCTACGAGACCTACCATTTGATAGCCATTCACAGTACTTCTTATCTTCTCTTTATCGTGTGTTATCTCTTACAATACAATAAACCACTTCATAATGTACGGATTAACTTTGAACATTGACCGTTGGATCAAGACTAGAAAATCCAAACATTGCCAACCTCTTGATCTTCTTTTCTAGTATTAGCATCTAGAAAGATTCAACTTTAGCACGATGAACGCTACTATGCATAAACCTAAAAACACAAACTCCATTGCTCAGTTTTTAGGGTCCTTGTGCTAATAAATGCTTGAACTTGGATGCAATTTTCATTTTTATGAGGTCCTTGATGTAACTTGTACTTCCACTGACCGTGTTAACTCTCAAGCACCTCTCTCCTACGAGACCTACCATTTGGTAGGCCATTCGCAGTACTTCTTATCTTCTCTTTATTGTGTCTTATCTCTTACAATACAATAAATCACTACATAGTGTATGTATTAACTTTGAACATTGACCGTTGGATCAAGTCTAGCAAATCCAAACATTGCCAAACGCTAGATCTTCTTTTCCATTCTTAGCATCTAGAAATATTCTTCTCCCTCCGACCCAAATTAGTTGACTTAGATTTGTCTAGATTCGAATGTATCTAGACTTGTTTTAGTGTTAGATACGTCTGAATCTAGATAAAACTAAGTCACCTAATTTGGGTCGGAGGGAGTACTTTAGCACGATGAACGCTAGTATGCGCAAACCTCAAAACACAAACTCCATTGCTCAGTTTTCAGGGTCCTTGTTCCAATAAATGCATGGACTTGGACGCAATTTTCATTTTTATGAGGTCCTTAATGTAACTTGTACTTATACCGACCGTGTTAACTCTCAAGCACCTCTCTCCTACGAGACCTACCATTTGATAGGCCATTCGCAGTACTCCTTATCTTCTCTTTATCGTGTCTTATCTCTTACAATACAATAAACCACTTCATAGTGTATGAATTAACTTTGAACATTGATCGTTGGATCAAGAGTAGCAAATCCAAACATTGCCAACCACTGGATCTTCTTTTCCATTCTAAGCATCTAGAAAGATTCTACTAATAGTTTTTAGCACGATGAACGCTAGTATATGCGCAAACCTCAACACACACACACACACACTTCATTGCTCTCAGTTTCAAGGTCTTTGTGCTAATAAATGCATGGACTTGGATGCAATAATTATCATTTTCATGAGGTCCTTGATGTAACTTGTACTTCCACCGACCATGTTAACTCTCAAGCACCTCGCTCCTACGAGACCTACCATTAGATCGGCCATTTGTAATACTTATTATCTTATCTTTATCTTCTCTTATCTCTTACAATATCATACCTTCACTGTAGAGTGTACAAACCATTGACCGTTTGATCAAGATTGGCAAATCCAAACATTGCTAACAACCATTGGATCTTATTTTCCATTCTTAGCATCTAGAAAGATTCTACTGAAAGTCTCTAGCATGATGAACTCTAGTATGCGCAAACCTCAAAACACACACTTCATTGCTAAGTTTTAGGGTCCTTATGCTAAATGCATGGACTTGGATGTAATTTTTTTATTTTTTTACGAGGTCCTTGATGTAACCTGTACTTCCACCGACCGTGTTAACTCTTGAGCACCTCGTTCCTATGAGACCTAAAGTTAGATCGGCCATTCGTAGTACTTCTTATCTTATCTTTATCTTGTCTCTTATCTCTCACAATACCATATATATCACTTGCACGGTACTGATAATGCTTAGACACCTTTATGACCAAGGTTAATCTAATCTCCTACCCGTTTTTGTTTCGTTAGTAGTATAGCAGGTTCAAGCCTGTCGCACCGAACTGCATTTTTGTAATCGTGCTAGAAAATACAAGTCACGAGGCTCACCGGTTCTTCGTGCTAGTACATGCAAGGTCATTAGACATGTTGGTTTGCATTCGCTGCTCTAAAAATTTCAAGTCATGCACATGTCTGTTATTTTGTCATGCACATGTTCTTAGCTACTCCATACAACAGTAATTGCCTGCTACTGTGTAATTCTTGTAAAATATGTAGTTAGTGGAAAATATTAGTGTGGATTCCCTACTCTACAGTTGTTGAATCTATCTGGTTCGTCCTGAGATCAGTTCCTGCTATTATTTCCTCCTTGGCATCGTTCTCTTATCCTGTAGTAGCCGTTTAAACTCTTCGTACTAATTCAATTATAATTTTGTTGTTGCCATAATGCCATCTGGCTCTTCAAAAGCCGCATCACTAACTATTTCCTTTTTCTTGCATAGAACTCAAAATGGAACAATGAACATGTTGGTTTGCATAGCCTATTCTACAGGTTCACAAGGGATGTCATTACTTCCTTATCTGGTGTTGGTTCATCCTGAGCAACAACATAACTGTCCTCTACTATGTAGTTCACTCGTCGTTTGCATTCCTGCTCTAAAATTCTCTTATGATGCCATTATAATTTCTATCTGGTTGATTTTTATCTATGACAGTAACTACTTGCCATTTTGTAGCTCACCGCAAATTCTGAGTCACCCAACGACTCTATGCATTCTAGGAGATGCCACAACTTCCATATATATTTGCTAAAATTCTAAGAAACACTTTGTTTGATTGCTCATTTCATTCTAGGCACACTTGTCTAATGCTTGTTTGTCCTGTTCTACAGGTTCACGAGCGATGCCATTATATCTCGCATCTGGTTCTAGCTCTGGTTCGTCCTAAGTCATGACATAACTATCCTCTACAATATATAGTTCATTCGTGGTTTGCATTCCTGCTCTACAGGTTCTCGTATGATGCGGTTATAATCTCTACCTAGTTCATTCTTCGCTATGATAGTAACTGCATGCCATTTTGTGGCTCAGCGCAAATTCTGAGTAACCCAACGTCTCTTGCATTTTAGGGTATAGAACTGCTTCTGTATATATTTGTTCAAAATGACCTGCTAGTTTATATCTGCTGAAATTCTAAGCCACACACACACATTTTTTGATTGCTCGTTTCATGGTAGTCACATTTGTTTAATGCGTGCTTGCTTGTCATGTTTGTTTGACGTGTTGGTCAATAATTGAACCATTGACCAGTTGGTCAATACTTGATTACTCCAGTTCATATCTCCTGTCATATCAGTCAAATGAGTAGTTTGTCTTGTTTGATGTATTAACTTATCATTACTTAGTTTCAGACTGCAATTATTGCTAGCCCCACCAAAAAGGGGGCTGCAAGATCATGTCTCCTCCAATGTAGCTGTCACCCTCAATGGAAGATTCAGGTGATCGATTGAGAAAGCAAATTGAGGACTCTGTTGTCAACTTGATTGTCAAGTGAAATGCCGATTTTTCTTTCCCCTGAGTTGATAATATGTAATATTTTTAAGAAGTTTACAGCTGATGTAATATCTAGATAACTCACGTAGGCCATGTAGGCATTTAGTTGACGCCATCCACACATTGTGGTAGTTGTTACGGTAACTATGCTAGGCAGGTCGATTAGGGAACAGTACTGTGCTATATTCGGCTGACAACAAATAGTAAAAAAATGACAGATTATTATACATGTTTTATGATATAGGCATGGGCTTCAGAACTGACGAAACTGCAAAAGGCCGTAAACGTAACAGGCCAATGTGCATGTGGGAACAAGCCGTAAATGTAACAGGCCTAACGGGCTGTAACAGAAACATGTCGTTACTGAAGCAGGCCGTAACAGTAGTAGGCTAGAATAGAAACAACCCATTACAGTAACAGGCAAGAAACTGCACAAATTGCAAAACAGTAACAGGCCAAAACAGTAGCGGGTCACAACAGTAAATGGCCAAAACAATGACGATCCTGAACAGTACGGGCCAAGAAAATCCCAGAGGAGGGTAGTAATAAGCCGACAAATTTACCAGGCTAGAACAATAAAGGGCCTTTTGTGGGCCTAAACAGTTAAAGGCAGAACAGTAAAAGGCCAGAACAGTAACGGGCCATCTCAGAGAAGGGCCGTCAGTAGGCGGTCGACGATGGGTTGCGATAACAGTGATGGGATGACCGCAGGCCTTATGTTTATAGGAGCGACTTGGCATAGGCTGCTAATGGGCCGCACAGTGTTGGACCAACATGGGCCTTATGTAGGCCAAAACAGAATCGGGCCTGAAAGTTCGCGGGTCGCCACTGGCTGCATTTTTGGGCCCATTTCAAACAGTATAGGACAAAACAGTAATGAGCCATCTTCTTATTGGGCTCCCCTTATGGGTCGGCCCAGTTAGTATTTAGCAGGTCGTGGCTGGGCATGGCTTCTGCCATAGTTTCTACGGCCGTTAACGGCAGTAACTGACCGCTAACAGTGGCTGCCACCTGGCAGTTCGCATGACGTCAGCAGTCATCACGGCTGGTGAACAGATCTACGACGGAACAAGGTTTCGTGGCTGAAGGGTGCGATCCGCCACGGTCAAAAAAAACCGTGGTTAATTCATTTGTGATGGGGCTTTTACCACGAAGGCCATCCGTCACGGAAGACTCTTTGGCCACGAAAAACGGGCCTTCAACCACGAAAATCATCCATTGTAAAAGTTAACTTTTCTTGTAGTGCGTTCCTATAATGTCAGGAAGACATCCTGCTACGTTTGGGACTAGGGTCTTTCTTGGAGGTTGATTCCCGATGAATGATGTGGTCACTTATGAGGATCTTAACACACGGGGGATGGAGGGTTGTTCGATGGCAGCTAGGGTTAGCCCTCGGCATCTCCCTGGGGAGAGACGTGAGAGGCTTTGACATTTTTCCATCTGAAATTACTTTCAAGCATGATAGTGGCAATTTTGGTAGAATTTATATGGATGGTGGTTTGATAACTTCTCAGGCAATAGTCAAAGAACTAGAGTGGATTATGTCAAAGGATCATCAATGGGATCTCAGACTAATCGACGGAGACTATTAAACATGTACTTATCGGATGCCCATTCTCTAGATCGGTCTAGCACAAGGTATTATCCTGGATTCGATCCATGGCTTCCCCACATGAGGAGGATGAGGTGGACTTTGTCGACTGGTGGTTGAAGGTGTGCCAATCTACCTCCCCCGCACGTCTTGTGCAAGGGAACCTCGTCACTAGTCATGCTGATGACATGGTGGATTTGGAAACAATGCAACACAGTTGTTTTCAACAACACCTCTCCGATCTTTGGAGGGATCCTGGACACAATTTGATTCGAGACTCGATCCTGCGTGGATGCTGGGGCGAGGGGACTACTTGCCCTGATTCCGGCCGCCTAGGTCCAGTGGGTTGAGTTGTACCGGGTGTCCACTTGTGATGAGCATGTAAATATTTGTATGAACTCTCTTTTTCTATCAGTTCATCGAAATGCAAGCTTTGCATTTTCACAGAAAAAGGGATCTCAGGCCTAGTGATGATGGAGCTTTCACGCAATTTTTCCATCAAAAGATGATTTAGCTATAATGATGTGAGGGTACAAACATGTTTCTACACTTTTAGGCATGGTCAGCTATGGAGCAAGATAAATTTACCCTTACACGGGTTTGGGTGAGAGTTTCTAGTTGTTGCTACAAGGAAATATGTGATTACTTATCTCTCTTTATCGTTTGCTCTTTTATTGGCAAAACAAAAGAGGTAGACATGGATTTCACTAGATCTCACTCTTTGGTATGGATGAAAGTCGAGGTCACTCATGAGGAGCACATTCCAAAAACCACTTTTGATCATGTCTATGACGGTGAAGGCTACGCTCTAGTTTTTAATTAAAGTATAATGTGTAGCTGATGATACACCAACAAATGTGATAATCCCTGATGTTGACTTAGATGAGAACAAGAAGAATAAGGAGGAAGAGGGTAAGAAAAATTAGGATGATAAGAGAGCTAATCATACTACAGATGGATCGGCCAAGTCCTTGAGTTCTACTGCTATCTCTAAAGGAGTTTAGAATGGTACTGTTATGCCAGCAAAGCAGGCTCAATCCATGCCTCTCATGTTTGGTTTGTTTAAGAGTAACATCTTAATATCACCTCAGCCTTGTACTCGTTCTAAGGGGAGGATCTAGGAAATTGTGCCTCGTAAGCTGTGAGGACATAGTGATAATGAAGACGAGGAAAACCTCCCATCTCCACTTCCTTTGTTTTGCTCTTTAATATAGTTAATGGAGACTGAAGTTCTATATTAGATTTCTATCGTCAAGGCATCTTCTTTAGTTCAATCTATTGCAGCAGAATATATGGCGCTTTTCTCTACCGTGACAAAGCCTACCTTGGATTTTGTAGCCACATTGCTCATGCAATCTTCGTCTGTTCCAATCCGCATGTCATCTCGTCAGGGGCCTGATCATATTGTTCCGACTGTGATCATTAATGGCATATACACGCAAGAGCAAGAGGCTCAACTGCACACTAGTTTTCCAAAGATGCCGATTCCAACATCCTTGACCTTGTGCTCGCCTAGGTTCCTAGGAGGGGGCCGGGTTCGAGCCTCAGTTCACCGATAGTCATTTTTGTGACGTCAGGAGGATATCCTGCTACAGTTGGGTCTGGGATCTTTCTTGCAGGTCGATTCTCGATGAATGATGTGGTCACTTATGGTGGTATCCCTACGTCATCCATGGAGGTTCGATCCAACACTCGGATTCATCGCCAATCTAATGTAGATCCAACACAACCGCAATGGGTACAACAACTAGCACATGCCAAGGATGTTGGATCTTGTTAAGGTAGAAAACATGTCCCAATTCTCTCTTTGTTCTATTAAAGATGACGTGTTTTTGCATAGAGCTAAAAAAATGGGTGTGTCTTTAGGGGCTACGCCTAGTAAAGTGTCAGCTACGATAGCTTTTTTGATAAAGGGCGTTTTTATTTACCTCCAATGTTTACATCAAGGCGATATAAAACAAAGAAGGCCACACCCGATCTCTGCATAGAAAAGATGCACACGATCGGTAAGACCAGAGAAGCAGATAGTGGAAAATAGTTCTCATAGGAAAATCTTAGAATACATGAATCTATAAGAGACACCTATGGTGGAGGAAGGTTAATCCACAAGCTATGCTGCCACCCATGATGGGAGAAAACCTCTTTCACCACTTGTTCCAACCATGAACATGCCTCCATATAAAGGCCTCGATGTTTCGGTATTTGTAGAGTAGACCACTCCTGGATTAAGTGTGCATAGTGATACAGAACCTATATGGGTGAAGACAACTTAGCACAAAAACCTTATTGTTTCTACATAGCCATAGCGACAAAATTAATGCAATCACTCCCACCTAGAAGTGCAACTAGTTACCAAAAATATTCGCTACTAAGCATGGAGGAGACAAACTTGAGGCTACTTGGATGGCTGACCATATAGAGCGCGCAAACTGACACCGAACGAGCAAGTGTTTGATTTTTTCGTCATGATAGCAGAAACAACACTTTGTACTCATCTGCCAATTGCGTCTAACCAGATTATCTTTTGTCAAAGTCACACCCCGACGTAGATACCAACAAAAGACTTTAATCTTCAGTGGTGTCTTCATCTTCCAATTTTTTTTGTTTTGCACTGCAATTTTGGAATGTAATAGTGCTTTATACATGGAATCAATTGGAAATTTACCATATTCAGTCAAATTCCAACGAAACTCATCATGCTCATCTGTTAGTTGTATTGTTGCCAACCGCTCTTGTAGAGCGTGCCATGAGGCAAGACGTGCCCCAATGAGGTCTCGTCTAAAATTCATGTTAGGACGAGAAGTGCTTAACACTTCCTTTATCCTATCACTCTTATTACATGCTATGTTGTACAAAGCCGGGTACTGATCCTTGAGAGGAACATTCCCAGAACCTAATCTTCGATCCATCATTAATAAAGAACGATCCATGATGGAAGAAGGAATTCTTCACATGCATCAGACCAGCCCAAAAGTGTGAATACCCTGGTTTCCAGTATATTTGGGATAACGCTTTCGAGCCAATGTATTTCCTTCTCAAGAGGGTCTGCCACACTCCCTCTTCAGTTAATAGCTTAAATAGCCATTTTCCAAGTAGAGCAATATTTTTTTCCTCGAGATCATGGATCCCAAGCCCCCTTGGTCTTTTGGACGGAATACGACATTCCATTTTGCTAATCTATATTTCTTCTTTCTTGAATCTCCTTGCCAAAAGAATCTTGAGCGATAATAATCTAAATGCTCCAATACTCCGTTTGGCACTTGGAAGAAGGATATAATATACAATACCATGTTGGTTAGGATAGAGTTGATTAGAACCAGTCTTCCGCCAACTAATAGGAGTTTACCTTTCCAGCTGCTTAGATGTTTCTATAACCGTTCCTCCACCTCTTTCCATTCTACATTAGTAAGTTGATGGCTTAGTGTTGATCTAGAGCTCGTTGGGAACCCTAAGAGGAAGGTATGATGAGCACAGCAGCAAGTTCCCTCAGTTATGAAACCAAGGTTTAATTGAACTAGTAGGAGCAAGGAAACACCCCAAATGTATAGCTAGCTGAACGATGGCAGGGCGCACTACCGGTGCCAACAACAATGTGGAGACCTGCACAACACAACCACAGAACTCTGTCCCCAACTTGCGATGAGGTTGTCAATCTCACCGTGTTTTGCTGAAAACAAAGGATTAAACGTATCGAATGGAAGGAAGTAATAGTTTGCAGAAAGTAAACACAAAGCAGTAAACAGTTTATAGATTGTATGTAAAGAAAAGAACCGGGATCCATAGTTCACTAGAGGTGGCTCTCCTTAAGATAGATAACATGCTGGGTGAATTAATTACAACGGGGTAATTGACAAACATCGAGAAAGAAATACATGCATATACTAATCATCTTGACTCCTTTGAGACTTGATTGGGCATTACAACATTATACATAGACCGCCATCCAACTGCATCTATGAATAATAATCCACCTTCAGGTTATCATCCGAACCCCCTCCAGTATTAAGTTGCAAGCAACAGATTATTGCTTTACGAACTGCGTGTACAGTAAAAAATACAATTGTTCTATGAATAAAGGATCGTTGTTTTCTCCCTAGTAGCAACATCACATCTAGTACCTTAGAGATTTCTGTCACTTCCCCAGATTACCAGAGGCATGAACCCACTATCGAGCATAAATACTAACTCTTGGAGTTGCTAGCATCTACTTGGCCAAGATAGCTACTAACAACGGAAAGCATGCAAGATCACAAATAACAAAGACATGATAGAATCAATAATCAATCTGAAATACCATCTCAATATCCATCGGATCCCTGCAAACACAACAAGCAGAATTACAAATAGATGATCTTTATCATGAATGGAGCTCACAATATCTAGACATGAAACCACAAAGGAGGAGAACCAACCATCTAGCTACTACATGGATCCGTAATCCAAGGATGAACTACTCACGCATCACACCGGAGGCTTGCATGATGATGAAGAAGGCCTCCAGGGTGAATTCCCCTCTCCGGTAGGGTGTCGGGAAGAGCTTCAGACCCCTCTCGATCTAAGGATGGAGATGACGGCGACTACAGACTCTTTCGTGGATTTTTGATCAGGTACTTAGGCTTTTCGTCCCGAGGGCATCTAATAGGCGGAAGGGGAGGCCGAGGGGGTGTTAGAGGCGGCCAGACCATCCCTGGCGCGGGCCAGGCTAGGCCACATGGCCAGGTGGTGTGGTGGCCCCCTGAGCCCTCTCAGTCTCGTACTCTGGCATCTGATGACTTTCGGAAAAATAGGCACTTTGGCTTTTGTCCCGTCCAATTCCGAGAATATTCATTTTCTGACTTTCTGGAACCAAAAACAGCAGAAAACAGGCAGCTGGCATTGTGGCCCTTGTTAATAGGTTAGTCCAAGAAATCATATGAAAAGTACTCCAAAGTGTATACAAAACACAATAAAGTGGATAAAACCAAGCATGGAACATCAAAAATTATAGATAGATTTGCAATGTATCAACATCCCCAAGCTTAACTCCTGCTCGTCCTCGAGTAAGTAGTGATAAATAGAAAGAATAATTTTTGAGGTGACATGCACCATCAAAGACTTGCTCAAAGTATTTGTAAAACATTCAAAGGTGGGATCATAGTACTTCAATCATAGCATGAAAGACAAAGTTCTAGCAATAAGACAAAGAAACTATGATGCAACATGAAAAGGCACAAACAAAAGATTCATGAATAACAATGCTTTGTAAGACGTTTGTTTGTTTCACATAAAGAAAACATAGCATAATAGTATTCAGCTTGTCCCTCATAGAGTAGCAAAACATAAATGCATAGGAAACCTTCAAAGTTCATAAGAGTGACTAGATACAAATAGTTTAAAGCAAGCAATATCAAGTTATGCATCAATCAACTAGTCTTGGGACAATGCACATAGAACTAAGAATGGCCACTATGCTCTCAAAGTAGGTGCATAAAGGTAGAAGGTGGAGACTCAATATATAATGGTGGAAGAAAGGCCTTCATAAAAGGAAGTAGGGATTCAAGTCTCATAAAGAGCTTCCAAAAATTATGGTACTTATAGCTTTCAGCTCTCATTGCCCCTATCATAAGCATCTTTAAGGTGATTAAGGTTAAAGTGACACAACTAAGAGGATATGCTTGACAAGTTATAAACCGAAATATCATGCCCCTTACTTACGAAGACCGAACCTCATGCTACTCAACTTTAGTCACAAGTAAGCTCTTGTCATTGTAAGTACATGTGTATCATAAAGAACCGCCAACGGGGTACCCCTTGCACATGATATAGGAGCTATCCCATAATAAAAATGACAAGGCAAGTAGACAATGAGCATCTCGGCGACCTTTTTATTTGCTATTTGCATAGGTTTTTATTGAGGATGCTTCATAGAGTGCTCATTATGGTGATGCTGCAAGTTTCCACCATGATTAGGCATGGCTTAGGCTAGCGGCCCATGCGTTTCTCTAACACACATACAAATTCCATGATCTTGCAAGTTCCACTTTTATTTCACACCGCCGGGATCCGTAAGCAAAAGAACATGATATCAATGGGGTATAAAGTACAAGTGCAATGTTGAAAGCGTTCCCCATGGTACATGGTTCTGCTAATTTCAACTTATAAAGCACAAGCATATACGCAACAAAGAAGGACCCAATGGTTCAAGTTTATTAGATGCAAAAAAGTAAAGTGTGCCATCAAGTTCGTGAGAGCTTTAATCACTAGTTTTCTCATAACAAGTTTAATTTGGAAGGTAAACAAAAGCATGAATATACTTGGAATAACATAAGATAGTAGGTAGGTATGGTGGACTCTTTGGAATAACTTGGTTTAGGGAGTTGGATGCATGAGTGGAACTCATACTTGGTTGTGGAGACTAGCAAAAGACTGGGAGCGACAAACTAAGAGAGCAATAATGGCCATAATCATGCAGAGCGACAAACCATCATTGATCAAAGCATAAAGTGATACTACAAGTTGAAAATTAAAGGATCATAAGGCCTATGGTGACTTGAGATAGTCATAAAATGGTGTGAGCATGCGCCAAGTCAACCCAAATAAAGCATCAAAGGAGAATACCACTATACTATGCTTTAATATGCTAAAACAACGCACGATTCATCCAAGGCACATTAAGCAATCTCAATTGTTTATAACAAGTCATGCTACAGCAAAGAGTACTAAGCATAAAGCCAAAACAATATCAAGCATGGCATGACAAAGCATAGGCCACAGTAAAAAAACGAGCTCTTTTTACCACAAAAGCATGAACTTTCCTACTCTTTTCCAAACCAAACCAAACTATTTGCAAACCAAAGTATGAAAGAGGGGGTCCAACCAATTTATTCAGAAAACTAAGAAAACCAAGCAAACAAAAAACCAAAACGAAAACAAAGTAGAAGATGCTCCAAGAACAACACAACTGTGCATGAAACAATAAAAATGAAGTGTTTGGAAGAAACCTCGGATTTTTATTGGTGAAGGAGGGGATGCCTTGGGAATCCCCAAGCTTTGATGCTTGTACTTCTTGGATATTTATTGGGGTGACACATGTGGCATCCCCAAGCTTGAGCTTTAGTCCATCCTTCATCTCATTACTCATTACTCATTCCTTCCATACACCTGAAATTTTTCCTGCATACAAAACTTCACACAATCTTTATTAGCAACATTAGTGCACTCAATATAAAAGGTCTTAAGGTTCAGTTATAACACCAAATAAACTTTCATTAGAACACTAGCTACTGTAGCACTTCCCTCAAAAAGCTCAATTCCCCAAAATAACTCAAAAAGGAACCAACAAGAAGCAAATGCAGAAAATGGCAGAAATCTGTCAAAACAGACCAGCAGGTAAAGACGATTTTTTTAGAAGACCTTTTGTTGCTAAAATAAAAAAGTGTTGAACTAACGAAAGTTAGACAACAACCTGGGGCATAAGAAAAAAAATTCACGCCTCAAAAAGACGTTCACAGATTTTACACGGATTTTTACGGTGAAGCACAGAAATCTGTTTCGGGACAGCAACTTTCCCAATCATTACTTCTCTCTCATTAGAGGTTACTCTTGGCACAAAAAGCAAATAAAAAGGATAAGGAGCGATTATTACTGAAGTAATAACTTCTAAGACTCATCTAAAACTTTTGGGTTGTCTCCCAATAAGTACTTTTTTAACGCCTTTAAGGTAGGCATAAGAAGCAAGAAAAAGAATCAACTATTCTCAAATGAAGAAGCATTAAGATCAATACCAGAAATATTTTTCAACAAGGCAAGGTATATCATCCAAATAAGTTCTAGAGGATCCTCTCTCAATGCTCTTAGGTTCACTATTCTCATCAAAAGGGTTTGCAGGAACAATCCAATCAAGATTCTTTTCTATGGCATCATGTATTGCTACTAGTTTAAAGGGTATTGGTATCTTAGGTTCCTCCCCATTAGGTTCGGTTTTGTTCATCTTTTCTCGTGTACTAACAACATCTACACATGAGCCTAGCATATTGAAACGTTCAAAGACTTTCCTAGCTTCCTTGGCAACATCATAGAACTCCTTAAACAAAGTTTCTAGAATAAAATTCCTCTTTTCAGGGTCCTCAATTTCTTTAAGCTTAAGAAACATTACTTGCATTAAGGGGTTGAGGTTAACAAACCTAGCTTCTAACATATGAATTAAAGAAGCTGCAGCAATCTCATAGTTTGGAGCAAGTTCTGCAAGGGATCTATCCTCCGCATCTTCATGTTTGCTAACATGATTAAAGAATTCTTCAATATTATCTTTCCCAATTATAGAACCACTACCAATTGAAAGGTCTTTCAGGGTGAATTGAGGGATCAACATGGTGAGATAAGGAAGAGGTGACAACTAAATGAGACTTATTTTTTTGTGTTTTCAAATAAGAAAGCAAACTAGTAAAACTATTTTTTTGTGTTTTTGATAAAGAAACAAGCAAACAAAGGAAAAAGAAACTAAGCAAAACAAAAAATAACAAAGTAAAGAGATTGGTTATGAGGGACTCCCCTTGTGAAGATGTCCTTGACTCCCTGGCAATGGCGCCAGAAAAATGCTTGATGGCTTAGTGTTGATGTAGAGCTCGTTGGGAACCCCAAGAGGAAGGTATGATGAGCACATCAGCAAGTTTCCCTCAGTTATGATACCAAGGTTTAATCGAACCAGTAGGAGCAAGGAAACACCCCAAAGGTGTAGCTAGCTGAATGATGGCAGAGTGCACTACCGGTGCCAGCAGCAACATGGAGACCTGCACAACACAACCACAAAACTCTGTCCCCAACTTGTGATGAGGTTGTCAATCTCACCGTGTTTTGCTGAAAACAAAGGATTAAACGTATTGAATGGAAGGAAGTAATAGTTTGCAGAAAGTAAACACAAAGCAGTAAATAGTTTATAGAGTGTATGTAAAGAAAAGGACCGGGATCCATAGTTCACTAGAGGTGGCTCTCCTTAAGATAGATAACATGTTGGGTGAACAAATTACAACGAGGCAATTGACAAACATCGAGAAAGCAATACATGCATATACTGATCATCTTGACTCCTTTGAGACTTGATTGGGCATTACAATATTATACATAGACCGCCATCCAACTGCATCTATGACTAATAATCCACCTTCAGGTTATCATCTGAACCCCCTCCGGTATTAAGTTGCAAGCAACAGATTATTGCTTTACGAATTGCGTGTAAAGTAAACAATACGATTATTCTATGAACAAAGGATTGTTGTTTTCTCCCTAGTAGCAACATCACATCTAGTACCTTAGTGATTTCTGTCACTTCCCCAGATTACCAGAGGCATAAACCCACTATCGAGCATAAATACTAACTCTTGGAGTTGCTAGCATCTACTTGGCCAAGATAGCTACTAACAACGGAAAGCATGCAAGATCACAAATAACAGAGACATGATAGAATCAATAATCAATCTAAAATAGCATCTCAATATCCATCGGATCCCTGCAAACACAACATGCAGAATTACAAATAGATGATCTTGATCATGAATGGAGCTCACAAGATCTAGACATGAAAGCACAAAGGAGGAGAACCAGCCATCTAGCTACTACATGGATCCGTAGTCCAAGGATGAACTACTCACGCATCACACCGGAGGCTTGCATGATGATGATGAAGGCCTCCAGGGTGAATTCCCCTCTTCGGCAGGGTGCCGGGAAGAGCTTTAGATCCCTCCCGATCTAGGGATGGAGATGACGGCGGCTACAGACTCTTTCGTGGATTTTTGATCGGGTACTTAGGCTTTTTGTCCCGAGGGCATCTTATAGGTGGAAGGGGAGGCTGAGGGGGTGCCGGAGGCGGCTAGACCACCCCCTGGCGCCCTGGCCCCTGGCCCCTCTCTGTCTCGTACTCTGGCATCTGATGACTTCCGGAAAAATAGGCACTTTGGCTTTTGTCCAGTCCAATTCCGAAAATATTCATTTTCTAACTTTCCTAGAACCAAAAACAGCAGAAAACAGGCAGATGGCTCTTGTTAATAGGTTAGTCCAAGAAATCATATGAAAATTACTCCAAAGTGTGGAAAAAACACAAGAAAGTGGATAAAACCAAGCATGGAACATCAAAAATTATAGATACATTTGCAATGTATCATAAGTCTTCGATAATGAATCAGGATTCCTAAATACATCATTGGAAACTGGCATTGTTCATACCCAAATAATATGTTATATTGAACCATTGACTCCTTTGCTTCCCCGAAGCAAAACAATTCGCTCTTATGGAAGTTTATTTTTATACCCGATAATTGCTCCAACGCTGATAGTATTAACTTAAGGTTCTTAGCCATTTCGATGTCATGCTCCATAAAAATAATTGTGTCATCGGCATAATGGCATATCAAAAGACCTCCATCAACTAAATGAGGTACGATACTAGCATTGTGTCCATCATTTTTTGGCTCGCTCTATCAAGATCGCCAACATATCAACCACGATATTAAATAACATCGGGGATAATGGGTCACCTTGATGTAACCTTTTTTTTGATGTAGTGACCAGTGCCATCGTTGACTTTCATGGCAACACTACCTCCTTGTATAAAGTTTTGAATTAATGCTGGCCATTCTGGGGAGAAGCCTTTCATTTTAAGAACTTGAAATAGAAAAGGCCATTTGACTTTTTTGTAGGCGGTTTCAAAATCAATCTTAAAAACCACTCCACTCTTTTTTATGGTGTAGCTCATGAATTGTCTCATGAAGGGTCACAACTCCATCGAGTATGTATCACCCTTGCATAAAAGCAATTTGTGTTGGATGAACCATACTGTCTGCCATAGAGTTAAGGCAGATAATCGCCACTTTGGTGAATATTTTGAAGCTAACATTTAGGAGACAGACTGGTCTATATTGTTGGATCCGTTCCACATCCTTAATCTTACATAAAAAATAATCTCGCCAAAGTTAAGTTTGAAAAGATCAAGTTGTCCTTTGTGAAGATCATTCAATAACTACATCATATCATCCTTGACAATATCCCAAAAGGTTTGATAAAACTCCGCTAGAAATCCATCTGGTCCAGGTGCTTTTTTATTTTTCATTTCAAAGATTGCATTTCTTACTTCCTCAATAGAGAAAGGAGCCTTTAAGAAAGCATTCTATTTAGTGGATAATCGAGGGATATCTCCTATTTGTGTCTCGTCCAAAGAAAAATTTGCTTCAGTTGGTGGTCCAAACAGGGTTTTGTAGTATTTTGTGATATACTTATTTAATTCATCTTGGCCCTCGATCACCCCTTCATCTTGGCTAAGCGTATGTATGCATTTATTTCTATGATGACCACTAGCCACCATATGAAAGTATCTCGTATTACTATCACCTTCCAAGATGAATTGGGCTTTGGATCTTTGATACCACTTTAACTCTTCTTCTCTTAGCAGCTGGCTATTTACTCATTCACTTGATTTTTCATTTCAAGCTCCTGTTGTGATAGCACCCGCAATTTAGCCAGAGATTCAAGTGTATCAATTATTCTAGATAGCCTTTTTTGTATAGGCTGGTTACATGCCTTGCCCATCCTCTTAGGTGTTTCCTTAATGCACGGATTTTATTATTGTTTGGTTCATAGCATAGAAAACAAAAAAGTTCCTACGATGGGAACTATTATACGCCAAGATATATCTACTAGATACAAGAAACAGGTGGATATACATCCATAGACAACATACCCCCGAAGACAACAAAGCTTTGTTAATGAGATGGGACTCGTGGATGATGTAGTCGAACGCTTGCCGATCTCAAGATCGTGTGGAAGTCCTAGCGCCGCAAATCAGCAGCGCATCTGTCCTTGCACAAATATTCAGGCCATCGAACAACCTCCACCTCCTTGCTCCAGGGAATCAACAGAAGAAGCAACTCCTTCAGACGAAATGCCACCGAGAACATGTATCTCGCTAATCCGAGACCATGGGGGAATATATCTAGAGGGGGAGATAGATCTTTCAGGAGGAGGTGTGCTTTGAGAGGGAGGATAGGGAGGCCTTTTATAGGAGAGGGGGTGTCTCTCCCCCTCCCCATGGCCGGCGCCCAAGGGGGGGTGCCCAACATCTTCCTCATTCATGTGGTGGAAGCTCCACTCACATAAACATGCCTCCACTCAAAGTTCCACTCACATGCGTTAAATTTCCACCAAATTTAATGCAACTCTCATTTAATAAAACTCTTTTATTTATTTTATTCCGAATTTTGTTAATTACTTTAATTAACAAACATTCATATAAAACCCCCTGCAATATTTTAATATCACATGCAGAACCAATTTCAGCAATTTCACCTGAAACAATTCCGGTGTCCATTGAAATAATTCCAGCGCTTTGTAATTCTTTCGTTTGAAACATATTTTCTCCAAATGGTGTTTGGCAACCCTTAAGTGTATCACCCTACGGTTCGCGAATAATGCATACATGATCGAGATCTCTCTCAGATCAATAATCAGAAGCGAGACCTGGAGATCCATTCTGACTCCTACACATTCAATGATGACTTCTGTGATCGTGAGAACCTTTAACTCTAGTAACTTAATCCCTTTGTCTCACGATATACTACATGTCCGAGATTTGATCAGCGGTATTCAAATACCTAGTTTGATCTCGTTACCAACATGCACTCTTTTCTCGTTCCCGTGATATAACATTCTAGTGATCATATCACTTGCTTGCAAGCTATTCTTAATGTGATATCACTGAGAGGGCCCAGAGTATATCTATCCGTCATCAGGATGGACACATCCCACTCTCGATCCATGAACCTCTACATAACACCTTCATAGCACTGAACCCACCTTTATAGTCACCCTTTTACGGTGTGACGTTTGATGTTATCAAGATACTCTTCTGGTGTTAGTGATTAACATGATCTCATGGTCTAAGGACTAGGATTACTTCGTATGATGTTATAGCAATATAAACATAATGACTTTGATTGTAATGCTATACTTTGGATGAATGTTCATCACATCATTTCACAAATGTTTGTGACCTCGTTATTAACGACATCCAATGTCCATGATCAGGAAACTTTGATCATCTTGTTAATCAATGAGCCAATTTAAAGAGAGGCATAACTCGGAACTTTCTATTTGTTTATTAAATACACATGTATTAATGTTTCCGTATTAATACAATTATAGCATGCAAAATAAACATCTATCATATACTTGGAATACATATAATAACAACTTTATTATTGCCTCTCAGGGCATATTCCCTTCAGTCTCCCACTTGCACTAGAGACAATAATCTAGTTACATAGTGATAAATCTAACACCCATGGAGTTTTGGTGTTGATCATGTTTTTCCCTAGGGATAACTTTAGTCAACAAATCTGCTACATTGAGATCCGTGTGTACTTTACAAATCTTTATATCTCCATCCTTGACATGCTCGCAGATGGAGTGAAACCGGCGCTTAATATGCTTGGAATTCTTGTGAGACCTTGGTTCCTTGGCATTGGCTACGGCTCAATTGTTGTCACAATAGATAACCATTGGGTCCAACGCACTAGGAACCACACCTAGTTTGGTTATGAACTCCTTCATCCAAACTGCTTCTTGCACCGCTTCTGAAGGAGCAACATATTCTGCCTCTGTTGTAGATCCACCCACCACAGGTTGGTTGGAACTCCTCCAAATAATTGCTGCTCCGTTCAAGAGAAATAAGTATCCGGATTGATACTTAGAGTCATTCGGATCGGTGTCAAAGCTAGGTCGACATAACACTTAGCGACCAGATCTTCTTCACCTCCGTATACAAGAAACATATCTTTAGTTCTTCTTAAGTACTTAAGGATATTCTTGACCGCTATCCAGTGTTCCAAACCTGGATCAGATTGGTACCTACTAGTCAAACTAATATCATGTGCCACATATGGTCTTGTACATAGCATGGCGTACATTATAGAGCCTATGGCTGAAGCATAGGGGATCTTATCCATTATCTCTCTTTCTTCCGCCGTAGCCGGATTTGAGTCGTACTCAATGTCTTGCCTTGCAACATAGGTAAGACCCCCTTCTTGTTTTTGTCCATTTTAAACTTCTTTAGAATCTTATCAAGGTATGTACTTTGTGATAGCCCTATTAGGTGCCTTTATCTATCTCTATAGATCTTTGTGCCTAATATGTATGACGCTTCACCTAGGTCCTTCATTGAAAATTTTCTGTTTAGATAACTTTTAACACTGTTTAAAAGATCTATATCATTTCCAATTAGTAATATGTCATCCACATATAATATTAGAAATGCCACATTGCTCCCACTCACTTTCTTGTAAATACAAGCCTCTCCATAAGTTTGGACAAATCCAAACTCTTTGATCACCTCATCAAAGCGGAGATTCCAACTTTGGGATGCTTGCTTCATGTAGGGGTTCGCGTATGAAAACAATAATTTTTTACCCTACTCCCCTGAACCCCGGATGCTGCCAGGACCTATCTATTAGTAATGCAGTAACAGGATGGGCTTTTTGCGAACTTACCCTTGAAGACCGAAAAGCGTTGTCAACACTCAGAGAGCATGGTTGATGTAGATGAGTCGAAGCCGACCTCAAGGTCGTGATGGAGTCCTTGCGCTCCTATGGCTCCAATGACTTGAGTGCCTCAAGTGTGACACCTCGCGAGGAGTTACATGCATCCAGTGCCTAACGATGACTCCCGCTTCCCTGATCCAGCAGTAGTGTCGGAAGTAGAGCTCCTGGATCCGAATCCCGCAGCGCGACGGCGCTCCACGATGAAGTTGTCTCTCGGTCGCGCAGTCCGAACTTGGGACCACGGTCACGGGAGAGAGAGAATCAACTAGAAGGTCTCCCCAAAAGAGAGGGAACCTTTGTGGATTATTCTGTGTATTTCTTTGGCCAAATACCCCCACTATATATAGGGGAGGTGAGGTACTACCTCCCTCAAAGTCCCAGGGTGGGACTAAAGGAGGGGGAGATGGGGGCACCGCTGGCCAGCCATAGTGGGCCCCACGCGGGGGGGGGTGTGGCTTGGCCCAGCCGGCCACCCCTTGCCTCCTCTCCTCTTGCCTTTCCCTCATGGGCCCTTCTCCCTCCGGAACTGGCCCATTAAGCCTTTTGACCATTGAATTGATTTCTCTTTTATTAAATAATTATGAAATAAATGATTAAATCAATATTTAACATTCATTCACATATTATTCAGTCTCCGTGGCTATGGAACACCTTCCACCTCCACTCCGGACATCCTCCGGACTTACCGAAACCCTTCCGGTTTTCTCTCTTCTCTTCTTCGGTTATTCTACCGATCCTGTAAACACTCTCTAAACATCATCACTTCTACACATATAATATTAGAAATGCCACATTGCTCCCACTCACTTTCTTGTAAATACAAGCCTCTCCATAAGTTTGGACAAATCCAAACTCTTTGATCACCTCATCAAAGCAGAGATTCCAACTTTGGGATGCTTGCTTCATGTAGGGGTTCGCGTATGAAAACAATAAATTTTTACCCTACTCCCCTGAACCCCTGATGCTGCCAGGACCTATCTATTAGTAATGCAGTAACGAGATGGGCTTTTTGTGAACTTACCCTTGAAGACCGAAAAGCGTTGTCAACACTCAGGAGAGCGTGGTTCATGTAGACGAGCCGAAGCCAACCTCAAGGTCGTGATGGAGTCCTTACTCTCCTATGGCTCCAACGACTTGAGTGCCTCAAGTGTGACACCTCGCGGGGAGTAACATGCATCCGGTGCCTAACGATGACTCCCGCTTCCCCGATCCAGCAGTAGTGTCGGAAGTAGACCTCCTAGATCTGAATCCCACAGCGCGACGATGCTCCGTGATGAAGATGTCTCTCGGTCCAAACTTGGGACCCGGTCACGGGAGAGAGAGAGAGAATCAACTAGAAGGTCTCCCCAAAAGAGAGGGAACCTTTGTTGATTACTCTGTGTATTTCTTTGGCCAAATACCCCCAGTATATATAGGAGGGGTACTACCTCCCTCAAAGTCCTAGGGTGGGACTAAAGGAGGGGGAGATGGGGGTGCCGCTGGCCAGCCATAGTGGGCCCCACGCGGGGGGGGGGGGGGGGGGGGGGGGGCTTGCCCCAGCCGGCCACCCCTTGCCTCCTCTCTCCTCTTGCCTTTCCCTCATGGGCCCTTCTCCCTCCGGAATTGGCCCATCAAGCCTTTTGACCATTGAATTGATTTCTCTTTTATTAAATAATTATGAATAAATGATTAAATCAATATTTAACATTCATTCACATATTATCCAATCTATGTGGCTATGGAACACCTTCCACCTCCACTCCGGACATCCTCCGGACTTACCGAAACCCTTCCGGTTTTCTCTCTTCTCTTCTTCGGTTATTCTACCGATCCTGTAAACACTCTCTAAGCATCATCAAGTGATATCTCCACAATTTAATTGGAGGCTCCCAAGTGGACCACTCTGTAAACCGTTGCACTATGGGACACTTAAGGGTGGTCACCGAACCCGTACAAGATTGAGGCTATCTCCACAATTTAATTGGAGGCTCCCAATAATCACCACCAAGGCCTCAATCTTGGAGGAGCTTCACAACTTAATTGAAGACCCCAAGAACACGCCACAAATGCCACACAACCGTCTAGGGTTCCAAGAACCCAAGAGGGACAAGTAACAATTAATACCACCAACCAAATCCTCCAAAGAGAACACAAACCGATGCACCTAATGCAAATGGCAAGAACACCACAAAGATGCTCAAAATCTTCACTCTCAAGTTCCAACAAAGCTATTAAAGCAATTGGGGAAACAAGAGAGGAAGAACACAAAAGGGGCACACAAAATCCCCCAAAGATCTAGATCCTAAATGTTCACTCACAAAGAGGTGAAAAGGCTTGGTCAAATCATGGATCTAGATCTCCTCTATCTTTCCCTCAAATATGGGTAAGAATCATTGGAGGAGGAGAGATTAATCAAGCAAAAGAGTAGAGCAAATGAGGCAAAAGGGCTTGAGAAATATTAGAGGAAGAACCAACATAAAAGATAAGACAAACGGGCTATTTAAAGGAGAGGCCACATACATGCCCGTTGGGGCGATTTTCCTAGGCCAGCCGGTAGTACCACAGTCACCCGGTACTACCGGTTCTGGCCCAACTAGCAGCAGCCAAGGCGAGCAGCAGCACGCGACGAGGGGGCAGCGCAGCCGCGCGGGGTGTGCCAGCGAGGCGTGGCCCACGAGCGAGGCGAGCGTGCGACAACGGCGTGCGGCGAGCAAGAGGGGATCGGGGTGTGCAGCGGGAAGCAAGCGGGAGCGCGCGGCGGCTGTGGGGGAGGCAGAGCGAGGTAGCGGGCTGCAGGGAAGGGAGGAGACTGGGAAGGTCGCTGGGCCGTCCGGTGCTACCGGCCCACCAGGGCGGTACTTCTAGTTGGGCCCAGTAGTGTCATCCTGGGCTACCGCCTGACACAGAGGAGAGCCAGCGTGGGCTGGGCAGCCGGTACCGGGCCCGGTAGTACCGGTCGGCCTAGAGCAGAACTTTTTCTTTTAAAACAAACCGACAAATATTCAAACAGCTATAAGTTGAGTTAGGAAGCTCCGATCGACATGAAACCAATTGTGTTGGAAAGATGACAACATGAAATATTGGATATCACAAATTGAGAATGTATCAAGTAGTATAATGTGAGATACCTCACTCGGTGAGAATCCCAAAAACCGCCAATATCAAAATCACAACAAGATAGAAAAGGGGGATCCAATTTTGATGAATAAGAGCTTGTTATGAAGATTACCACAAGCTCTATATAATCACATGGATAAGACAAATAAACAACCAAATCGATGATGCAAGTATGCAAAGGTTTAAGCTCTCTCTGAATGATATGATCGAGTTACTCACTCGAGAGCCCCTCTTGATAGTACGACTATCTATCCTAAACCCGGTCTCTCAGCTACCAACGCGAGACTGGCAAAAGGGAAAACCTATCAAGAATACATTTTCCTTGAGCATCCTTTGAGCTTGTCTTCATCGATCCAGAGACACCGAGGATAGCAAGCATCAAACATGAGATCTTCTAGAGATGGCGACTTTTGAGCTTGCACAACGCATCTTCTTCTTCATTTCATCGACCTTGAATCCAACACATGCTCCAAGCGATGTCAATGGAAAAATCCTACAAGTATACCTTAATACACACATTAGTCCATAAAGATTTTCATTAATTACCAAAACCACACATGTGGGCCCACATGCTCTTTCAATAGTCTCACGGTCTAAGGAAAAGTCTACGATGTCTATTCTAATCATCGTAACTTGAACTTCATGACATGATCGAGTCACGATGTTTAGGTTGGGTATTGGTTCATCATCTCATTCTTAGAATGAGTTGACTCCATTTCCAACTGGCATAAATGCCACATGATCAGGAAACCTTGGTCATCTGTTGACCAATGAACCAGTGACTAGAGTTTCACCGGGAACCCCTGGTTGTTTATATATCACACGTGTATTGACGTTTCCTATCAATATAGTTATAGCATGATTTCAAACTTAATCATAAACTTTATGAAATATGATAATAATCCTTATTATTATTTGTCTCTAGGGAATATTTCAAACACTTCAGTCCATAGATGGATCGCTGAAGCTTGCATACCTTATCAGCATCCTTAGGATCGACAAAGCCCTTTGGTTGTATCATATACAACTCTTCTTCAATGTTACCATTGAGGAATACAGTTTTGACATCCATCAGCCATATCTCATAATCGAAATATGCAGCAATTGCTAACATAATCCTAACTCACTTTAGCATCGCTACGAGAGAGAAAGTCTCATCATAGTCAACTCCTTGAATTTATAGAAACCCCTTTGCGACAAGTAGAGATTTATAGATGGTTACATTACCATCAACATCAGTTTTTTTTTGAAAATCCATTTATTCTCAACGGCCTTTCGGTCGTGAGGTAAGTCCACCAAAGTCCAAACTTGGTTTTTGTACATGGATTCCATCTCGGATTTCATGGCTTCTAGCCATTTGTTGGAATCCGGGCTCATCATCGCTTCTTCATACGTCGCCGAGTCATCTATTTCATCAACCATGAAATTCATAACAGGATTTCGGTATAGTTCAGGAGCTGCATGTGTCCTGCTTGACCTGTGAAGTTCGGTAGTGTCCTCTTTTGGAGTTTCATGATCATTAGTTCCTTCTTCATTCGGTGAAGTCAACTCCGGAACAATTTCCGGTGCTACGACATTCGTCGTTGCATGAAGAGAAGGTTCAATAACCTCTTTGAGTTCTACCTTCCTACTACACACGCCTTTCATGAGAAACTCTTTCTCTAGAAAGGATCCATTCTTGGCAACGAAAACCTTGCCCTTGGATCTGTGATAGAAGGAATACCCAATAGTTTCCTTAGGGTATTCTATGAACACATTTTTCCGCTTTGGGTTCGAGTTTATCCGGCTAAAGTTTCTTCACATAAACATCGCAACCCCAAACTTTAAGAAATGATAGCTTAGGTTTGTTTCCAAACCACAATTCAAACGGTGTCATTTCAACGGATTTAGATGGTGCTCGATTTAAAGTGAATGTAGCGGTTTCCAGTGCATAACCCCAAAATGATAGTGGCAAGTCAGTCAGAGATATCATAGATCAAACCATATCTAATAAAGTATGATTACGACGTTTCGACACACCATTACGCTGTGGTGTTCCGGCAGGTGTGAGTTGTGAAACTATTCCACCCTCTTTCATATGTGTGCTAAACTCGTAACTTAGATACTCACCTCCACGGTCAGACCGCAGAAATTTGATCTTTCTATTATGATGATTTTCCACTTCATTCTGAAATTCCTTGAACTTTTCAAAGGTTTCAGACTTGTGTTTCATCAAATAGATATACCCGTATCTACTCAAATCATCCGTGAAAGTAACGAAATAACGATATACACCTCGTGCCGACACACTCATTGGACCACATACATCAGTATGTATGATTTCCAATAAATCTGCCGCCCGTTCCATTGCACCAGAAAACGATGTTCTAGTCATCTTGCCCATAAGGCATGGCTCACATGTATCAAATGATTCAAAATCAAGTGATTCCAAAAGTCCATCAGAATGGAGTTTCTTCATGCGTTTAACACCAATATGACCTAGACGGCAGTGCCACATATATGCACATATATCATCATCAACTTTAATCCTTTTAGCATCAACATTATGGATATGTGTAACACTATTATCGAGATCCAACTGAAAATAAACCATTCATCATAGGTGCATGACCATAAAATATATCATTCATATAAATCGAACAACCATTGTTTTCAGACTTAAATGAATAACCACTTCACATCAAACACGATACAAATATAATGTTCATGCTCAGTGCAGGCACCAAATAACAATTATTTAGATTTATCACTAATCCTGACGGTAGGTGGAGAGGTAGCTTTCCGACAGTGATCACATCAACTCTTGATCCGTTGCCGACATGCATCATGACCTCATCCCTTGCTAGCTGTCGCTTGTTCCGCAGCCCCTGAATCGAGTTACATATATTAGCAACCCGTCCTGTATCAAATACCTAGGTGCTACTGCGAGTACTATTCAAGTACACATCAATAACATGTATACCATATATACCTTTGTTTGCCTTTCCGGCCTTCTTGTCTGCCAAATACTTGGGGCAGTTGCGCTTCCAATGGCCAGTCCCCTTGCAATAGTAGCACTCGGTATCAGACTTAGGGCCAGCTCGGGATTTCTTTTAAGGTGCGGCAATAGATTTGCCGCCCTACTTTCCCTTCTGCTTACCCTTCTTGTCTTTCTTGAAACCGGTGGTCTTATTGATCATCAACACTTGATGTTCTTTCTTGATCTCCACCTCTGCAGTGTTAAGCATTGACAGAAGCTCGGGGAGAGACTTGTTCATGCCCTGTATATTATAATTCATCACGAAGCTCTTGCAGCTAGGTGCGAGAGATTAGAGAGCACAATGTATGCCTAAGTCAATGGGAATCATTATTCCCAAGGACACAAGCCTATCGGCGTACCTAGACATTTTGAGTACGTGCTCGCTAACGGAGATGTTCTCTTCCATCATGAAGCTAAAGAACTTTTCAGAATCATTATAACTCTCTACACCAGCATGGGTATTAATAAACTAAGTAACTCAAAGTTAACCATCAATGCGCAAAGAAGAAATAGTACTAAATATGGCACTAGCGAATTACTATTCAATCAAAGCACAAGAAGCATAGAACATAAGCATAACTTGCATTGCTATCTCCATTTCCTTCCAAACTTAACTTTTATTTTTCTCCAGTAGATTTCTCATAAATAGAAAGTATACCTACAGGTGGTGGTCCATTTATTAAAAAAAAGATGCGAACTAAAAACTAGACACAGACGCTCCAAGTTTATGCAACGGTAAAATGGTGCTAAAAAACTCAAAAAACAAGACAAGAATAGTATGCAAACCAAAGAGTTGATAGGTCCGGGGGATTGCCATGGGGAATCCCCAAGCTTATGGTGTTGTCCATTACTTAGATGACTCCTTGTTTAATGATTATTCCTTCCATATAAAAAACATCACCACAAAACTATTTCCCATCTCTTTTCTAGAGTGGATGACATAGAGGGCACAAATATAATATGTGTGTGATACATCCATTTTGCATCACTATTCTATATCATAATTTACTGTTATTCATTGATATATTTCATATTAAGAGATGATACGTATGTTATTTCATCAGTTTTTGCATGGTTGATGACTTTTGGAGCATGGACCGCTGCAGTCAGGATTCTGATGGAAAAGGTGTTGTTTGGAGGCGAAATTCGCGAAGATCAGAAAATCCAGGAAAATAGATGGAAAATCCTATTTTCCCAAAAGACGAGGAGGAGTGGAGATGGGCCATAGGGGGGCCACACCACCCCCTGGCGCAGGTCACCCTAGGTCGCGCCACCAGGCGGTGTGGCTGCCCTGGTCCACCCCTGGCTCTCCCCACTGGCGTATATTATCCTCCCGAAACCCTAATACCCGGGGAGCGACCACAGAAAGATTCCGCTGCCTCTGCGGGGCGGAAAACACCGAGAGAAAAAGATCTCTCTAGCAGACAGAATTCTGCCGGGCGAATTCCTTCCTAGAGAGGGGAGATCGTCACCATCAACACCACCATCAAGCTGGACTTCATCGGGATCGTCATCATCATCACCACCATCATCTTCATCAGCACCATCATCACCACCATCATACCGCTATAACAATTGGGTTGAATCTTGTATAGTTCTTAGGGGAAACTTTCCCGGTGTTGATTACTCTTTGTAGTTGATGCTATTGAGTTAACCATTGAATTATTGTTTATGTTCAGATTGTTACACATCCTTATTTCATCTCTGATCATGATCCATATGATGTCTTGTGAGTAGTTCGTTTAGTTCTTGAGGACATGGGAGAAGTCATGTTGTTAGTAGTGGAATTGTGTTGAGAAAGATTCAATGGTTTGATATTTAAGTTGTGGTGTACTTCTTCTAGTGGTGTCATGTGAACGTCAACTACATGACACTTCACCTATATGGGCCTAGGGGAATACATTGTGTATTTGGCTACTAATCGTAGGGGTTGCTAGAGTGACAGAAACCTGAACCCCCGTTAGGAAACCTTTGCACAAGGGATGTCAGGGTCTTAGAGTTTAAAGCTGTGGTTAGATGTCTATCTTAATTACTTTCTTGTACTTGCGGATGCTTGCAAGGGGTATAATCACAAGTATATATTAGTCCTAGGAAGTTCGGCACATTAGCACAAGTTCACCCACACAACACTTAGCAAGCTAAAGAAGATTAATCAACTATATGAAGCGAAAGCACTTGACGATATTCCCATGTGTCCTCGAGAACGTTTGGTCATCCTAAGTAATACAACCGGCTTGTCCTTTGCTGAATAAAGGATTCAGCCACTTGCTGCATTTATTCTTATTGTATTTTATTTACTCGTACTTTATTTACCTGCATTATCAAAAACCCCTAAAAATCCGTTTGCTAAGTATTTACAGAGAATTCCTGCTCCAAGCCACTAGCCAGCACCTTCTGCTCCTCGTTGGGTTCGACACTCTTACTTATCCAAAATACTACGATACACCCCCTATACTTGTGGGTCATCAAGACTATTTTCGGGTGCCGTTGCCGGGGAGTGAAGCGCTATTAGAGAGTGGAATTGGTAAAGGAAACTTCTACTGTGAGTATTGTTAATTTATGTTAGTTGCTTTATTGTCATTATGGATAATTTGTTGAGTTTCTTATTTTGCAATGCTACTACCACTACTAAGGTAGTAGATGAACCACCACTTGCCAAGAATGATACTTTCAAAATACCTACAAGAATTGTTGATCGTGTTATGGATAACTATTATGTTGGAGATGGAGTTGTCCATCCTGGTGATCATTTGCTCTTTATACACGAATTATGCAGGTTGTTTAAGTGTGCAGGTATTACAACAGATCAAGTCAAGAAGAAGTTATTATCATTATCACTGAAAGGAAGAGCTGAGGAATGGTATAAGCTGCTGAAGAATGGTCAAGCTCTTGAATGGGAGGAAATAGTGCCTCTCTTTTATTCTAAATTTTATCCTCCTAGTGAGATTTATAAAGATCGGAATCAAATATATAAATTTTGGCCTCTTGATGGAGAAAGTACAGCTCAAGCTTGGGGGAGGTTGAAGTTACTAATGCTCAAATGTCCCATTCATGAGCTCCCCAACAATATTATTATCAATAACTTCTATGCAAGGCTTTCTCTTCATGATAAGGATCTATTGGATCCTTCTTGTGCTGGATCATTCACTCGCATGGAAGATGAAGCTAAATGGGATCTTCTAGACCGTATTCAAGACAATACTGAAGCATGGGAGAATGACAAAGGAAGAAAGTCATGTATAAATTATGATTATGAATGCATTGAATCTTTTATGGGAACTGATGACTTTAAAAATATTAAAAATGCTTATGGTCTAGACTCTCAAGATATTGCAACTTATTTTAAGGCTTTTGCTTCCTATATTGAAGTGCCTAAAAAGAAGTGAAACAAGTATCATGAACCATATAAAGATGTTGCTAAGAGTGTTCCTGCAAGAAATACTGAAGTTTATACTGCTAATCATGTTTTACCTGAACCTTACATTGAGAAAATGCCTTTCCCAGTTAAGATAAAGGAAGATTCTATGATAGCCAGAATGGTTAATGAAAGTACAAATAAAGCTGTTGAACCTGATAAACAAATGGATGACGAACCTATAATAGAAAATGTGAAAGACTTTGTCACTAAATATGTAGAAGAGGGACACACTATCCTTCGAAAGGATACCTCTAATATTGTTTCACGAAGTAGAGTTATGAGAACTAGTATTCCTATGTTTTTTGTTAGAATAAGTGATCATGGCTACGATGGTCCTTGTGATAGTTATAGTGTTAAGTTTATGCATGATACTGAAAGTTATTATGAGAGAGGAAACACTATTCTAATGCATCTCAATAATATTAAGTTTTCTCGCTTTATGCTGAAAGTCTTTATGTTGCACTTGTTTTTCCTTCTTATGCTAGTAACCTCTGGTTTCAACAATTTGTTTGCGTACAAAATTCCTTTGCATAGGAAGTGGGTTAGACTTAAACATGTGTATTTTTGCTTCTTGATGTTCTCTTTTTCTTCAATTCATATTCCTAAGTGAGCATCATCAAAATTATCATGCCCATCTTAATGGCTATAAAGAAAGAGCTTTTTGGGAGACAACCCAATTTATTTGTGTTTTCAGTTTGCTTTCGTTTAGTTGAGTATTGGAAGTTATTACTTCGGCAATAACCTCTCCTCATCCTTTTTGTTAGGTTTGTAAAGATCAACCCCTAATGAGAGAAAAGTAATATTTGGGGAAGTTGTTGTCCCGAAACAAATTTTTGTGCTTCACCGTAAAAATTCGTGAGAGATTTCTGTACGTCGGTTTGAGCTGTAATGTTTTGTGCTTCTGCCCCAGGTTGTTATTTAACTGTCATTAGTTTTGCACTTTTTGATTTGAGCAACAGAAGATTTTCTAAAAAATTGATCTTTTCTTGTTTTTCTGTTTTGACAGATTTTGACCATTCTTACATTTGCCTCTTAAATCGATTTCCTTTTTGAATTCTTTTGGGATTTCCGAAGGAGTTATTTCAGTAGCTTCTGTTTTGATGGATTTCAGTTGAAATTGAACTTAAAAGGTTTATTACCTCGCTTATACTAATGTTGCTAATGAGAAATTATGTGAAAGAAATTTCCAGGTTAGTGGAGGAAATGGTATAATAAGAAAGTGAAAGGTTTCATGACTCAAGCAATATGTGTATGAAGATGAAGATATTGATGCTATTCAAGTGGTAACTCCAATTTTTTTTATCAAAGACCAAGTTCAGAGACCTGATGAGTCCGTTTTCGAATAGGTAACAGTTCTGGTAAGAAAAGTTCCGCGAAAAATTTGTCCAATTATGTTTTTGTAGTTTTTATCCAACAAGGAAAGCAACAAAGAAAAAGAGGGACGGAAACGGAGCCTAGGTGGATCACACCACCCTATGGCGCGGGCCCACCCCTAGCCGCGCCACCAGGTGGTGTGGCCGCCCTGGATTCCGTCTCCAACCCGTTTTCTCCTAGTACCTTCCTTTTGTTGTAAAACTTCGTAATATATAACCCCCAGACCCTCGAGATTCGTATATCGTGTTCTTGTTGTGTTTTCGTTTCGAGTTGATTCTGCCAGGAACTATTCTTAAAGTTTAGAAGCACAATGGTCTCCGCCAAGGATAAGGGAAAGGAGCCTATGGAGGAGGATCCTCAAGACCCTGGCCAGGAGAGGGAGATCAAGAGTGAAGATGAAGAGGAAGCAAAGAAAAGCCAGCATCCACACACCGGCACTACCATTGCAAGCATTGGAGTGTTGGCAAACCCTGCCAAGGTCAAAAGGACTGCGCGGATGTCAACTGGAGGGAAGACTCCGCGTCACTGTTTCGCTCCACGGTCACTTCCTCCACGCACCAAGAATCCTTTCCATACCCTTATCCATGAGCATCAATACCAGAATATGCCCAAGGAGAAACTACCCTCCAATTGGGATTTGCCTCGTTCTAACCATACAAGAAAAGAAGACTTCCGGGAGGAAGAGTGGGGAAAAACCGCAAGAGTTGGAATTCGCAACCCGACATGATCATGAGCCGTATTGAGCAAAACTTGGAGTTGATTCGTAATCTCACCTTCGAGATTGAGGACTTGGGGAAATTAATCAAAAGGCTCATCGAGACAATACCACCACCACCGAAGGAGTAATTCGTCATCAGGTTTTGGCATCCCCTTGGTTTGTTCCAAGCTTGGGGGAGTGCCGCGGTATCACATCAATATCTTCTATCTTTTTACCTTTTTAGTAGAGTCATATCATGAATAGAGAAGTTATCGTGTAGGATGGTTTGCATTGTGGAAGTGTCCCCCCCCCTCTCGTTAGATATGTATCCCTTGGTGTGATTTGCTGTTATGGAATATTAATGAGAATTTCTATCATTTACTATTTTGCATATCTTATATTAGTTTTCAATTGCTATTATATGATTGATCTTGTTGTTAGTATTGGTATCACTTTGGGATCATTGAGTTAATTTAGTTGGTTTTGGCAAACCTGGCTTGGTCAGTAGCAACACTATTTTTGAGAGTTGAATGAAAAAGATAAAGGTACTCTAAAGAAATATAATTTCATCATCTTTCTTTCTAGATTTGCTCATAAGCTTAGTATTCTCTAGTTAAGATCTTTTGTTCTTCCAAGGAAGATTGCATGTTTGTTTTTTTCGCTTGTATGTTTGTTTGTTTCCTTCAACTCTTATACTTGCTACCCAGCCTTGCTAGCCAAAAACCTGTACTGAGAGGGAATTCTTCTCGTGCATCCAATCCTTAAACCAAACCTATACCATTTTTGTCCACCATACCTACCTATTAGCATTATTTCTATTCCAAGTCCTTTCATGTTTTTATCTACCTTCCAAATTAAACTTGTTATGTGAAAATTAGTGATTAAAGCTCTCACGAACTTGATGGCACAATTTACTTTCTTGCACTTAATAAACTTGGACCATTGTGTTCATCTTTGTTGCGTATATGCTTTTGCTTTATAAGTTGAGGTTAGCAGAACCATGTATCATGGGGAACGCTTTCAACATTGCATTGGTACTTTGTACCTAGTTGATATCATGTTCTTTTGCTTATGGATCCTGGCGGTGTGAAATAAAAGGGGAACTTGTAAGATCATGGAGTTTGTATGTGTGTTAGAGAAACGCCTGGGACGCTAGCCTAAGTCATGCCTAATCATGGTGGAAACTTGCATCATAACCATAATGAGCATTCTATGAAGCATCCTTCATAAAAACCTATGCAAATAACAAATAAAAAGATCGCTGAGATGCTCATTGTCTTCTTGCCTTGTCATTTTGATTATGGGATAGCTCATGTATCATGTGCAAGGGGTACCCTGTTGGCAGTTCTCTATGATACATATCTACTTACAATGTCAAGAGCTTACTCGTGACTAAAGTTTAGTAGCATGAGGTTCAGTCTTCATAAGTAAGGGGCATGAGACTTTAATTTATAACTTGTCAAGCATATCCTCTTAGTTGTGTCACTTTAACCTTAATCACCTAAAGATGCTTATGATAGGGGCAATGAGAGCTGAAAGCTAATAAGTATTATAATTTTTGGAAGCTCTTTATGAAAGTTGAAATCCCTGCTTCCCTCTGCGAAGGGCCTTTCTTTTACTTTTTAGTTGAGTCAGTAAACCTATTCCCTTCTATCTCAGCAAGTATTTTGAGTTGTTGTGTTTCATTCATTCATATGATGATTTATTCAATCATGTTTCTTATGTTCCTTGTTTTGCACTTTGCTCTTATCCTAGTGAGTATTACTTTGAAAGCTATCATTGAAAACCAGTTATTTGTGAACTCCTGAAAATTGCTAACTATTCTTCGACCAAGAGCTAAGTTTGCCATTACCAATTATGATTTACTCTATGCATCTTTATTGTGTTTCATTTACCTATTGCAAGTTAAGTTATATAATAGTGAGTTGTCTTCTATTATGATTTATGTATTGATGAATGTGATGCTTCTTGTCCGTATTCTTTTATCGACTCTTCACTCCATAAACTTGAGGTCATGTTTATTGAGCTCAGTTTCGCTTGGGGACAAGCGAAGTCTAAGCTTGGGGGGAGTTGATATGTCCATTTTGCATCACTATTCTATATCATAATTTACTGTTATTCATTGATATATTTCATATTAAGAGATGATAATTATGTTATTTCATCTGTTTTTGCATGGTTGATGACTTTTGGAGCATGGACCGCTGTAGTGAGGATTCTGATGGAAAAGGTGTTGTTTGGAGGCTAAATTCGCGAAGATCGGAAAATCCGGGAAAATACATGGAAAATCCTATTTTTCCAGAAGACGAAGATTGCCAGAAGGAGGAGTGGAGATGGGCCACAGGTGGCCCACACCACCCCCTGGCGCTGGCCACCCTAGGCCGCGCCACCAGGTGGTGTGGCCGCCCAGGTCCACCCTTGGCTCTCCCATCTAGCGTATATTATCCTCCCAAAATCCTAAGACTCAGGGAGCGACCACAGAAAGATTCCGCCGCCTCTGCAGGGCGGAAAACACCGAGAGAGAAAGATCTCTCCGGCAGACAGAATTCTGCCAGGGGAATTCCTTCCTAGAGAGGGGAGATCATCGCCATCAACACCACCATCAAGCTGGACTTCATCAGGATCGTCATCATCATCACCACCATCATCTTCATCAGCACCATCATCACCACCATCATACCGTTGTAACAATTGTGTTGAATCTTGCATAGTTCTTAGGGGAAACTTTCTCAGTGTTGATTACTCTTTATAGTTGATGCTATTGAGTAAACCATTGAATTATTGTTTATGTTTAGATTGTTACACATCCTTATTTCATCTATGATCATGATCCATATGATGTCTTGTGAGTAGTTCATTTAGTTCTTGAGGACATGGGAGAAGTCATGTTGTTAGTAGTGGAATTGTGTTGAGAAAGATTCAATGGTTTGATATTTAAGTTATGGTGTACTTCTTCTAGTGGTGTCATGTGAACATTGACTACATGATACTTCACCTATATGGGCCTAGGGGAATGCATTGTGTATTTGGCTACTAATCGTAGGGGTTGCCAGAGTGACAGAAACCTGAACCCCCGTTAGGAAACCTTTGCACAAGGGATGTCAGGGTCTTAGAGTTTAAAGTTGTGGTTAGATGTCTATCTTAATTACTTTCTTGTACTTGCGGATGCTTGCAAGGGGTATAATCACAAGTATGTATTAGTCCTAGGAAGGTCGGTACATTAGCACAGGTTCACCCACACAACACTTAGCAAGCTAAAGAAGATTAATCAACTATATGAAGCGAAAGCACTTGACGATATTCCCATGTGTCCTCGAGAACGTTTGGTCATCCTAAGTAATACAACCGGCTTGTCCTTTGCTGAAGAAAGGATTGGGCCACTTGCTGCATTTATTCTTTATTGTCTTTTATTTACTCGTACTTTATTTACCTGCATTATCAAAAACCCCTAAAAATATGTTTGCTAAGTATTTACAGAGAATTCCTGCTCCAAGCCACTAGCCAGCACCTTCTGCTCCTTGTTGGGTTCGACACTCTTACTTATTGAAAATACTATGATACACCCCCTATACTTGTGGGTCATTAGTGTGTTGTAAGGAAAACCCCAAATAAAATTTGGTGCAAGTCAGGATGGGAATTGGCCGAGTTGACCCGGTCCAAAGTTTTGAGGCCATTGGGGCACACGGTCGGCCTTCAACGCGTTTTGGGTCAACATGGCCGGCTTCGACTGACCCAACGGGTCGACGGGGTCGACCCTCCGATCCCATGTCGATATGAGTAGCCGCACTAGGAAGAGCGGAACAGGTTAGGAGCTCGTGATTCTCTAGTCACCGCCATCGATGCTGCCCTCCCCTCCTGGTCGTCTTGGTCGCCGCCCAGCTCTTCATCGTCTCGTTCGCCGCCAAGATCTCCGCCCCATTCCTTCTCCGACTCATCCTGCTCCAAGGTCGTGCTCCCTATGGTCGAAATCCTCCCCTTCCCCACGGTTAGTGCTCCAATCCTCTCAAATCCAACATAAGTTGCTTGGTTTGTGATCATTCCGGTCCAGTACTTGAGGATTATGTATTCTTAGTTAGTACTCTCAATAGATTTGTAGGTTTTTGGTTCCAGTTCTTTCAAGGCGGTGCTGAATGAGTACAATCTGCCCATTCAACAAATTTTTTATATAGTCCCCTAAGTTCAAACAAATTTCTTCGCATTCTTGAAGGAAAGTAAGACAGTCAAGTTAGTTTTAGGTTCTGAAATTGCAACTTATGCAGTTCAGTTCGAGCAAATTAAAACTTAAATAAGCAGGTGAAGAAGAATTCTACTTTGACTTGAAAAGCTAGCAAACTAAGCCTTTTAGTGTGTCGATGAGTCAATTTGTGGATGAGCATGAGCACGTGCATATATGACTGCCACACTTAAGAAAAAGACCTGCGGTATTAATTCAGAGCTATTTTCTGTGTGTAGTTGCACGCGCATATATGGCTGTCACAGCTAATTAGATAATAGAAAGCACAAGTCACTAGCACTTTCAGCGCATGCATAGTTATTTTCAGTTAAATGGTGCAATTTAAGATTTAAATTTATAGTCCCCAAACATAATGATGTCTAAAGATGCTTACACAATAAAGGAAATCCTCCTTATAGGCTAGTACTGTACTACCAGTACATGACTACATGTTGTTGAGTTGCTTTTTTGTAAGTAAATAAAATATTTTATTTGTGATGAAGGATACATTTCTTATGTGTCGACTTCTGAACTGTTTTTTCCAATCTCAAATCTAAAGTTCTAAAAGCATATACTAATATTTTGATCTGATGATTTGTCCATCTGTCTCGGTGTTTAGGAATCAATGGTAAACCCAAGAAATGATTTAGTTTTCATGTTGGTACCTAAGAGCACTGATATATTTCAAACCATGAGATTTGACTTGCTACTTAAGATTATATTGCATATCATGAACTGTTGCAACGTACTCTTCACATTTTGCTACAAGGAATTATTTGGTTACTGTGATTTGTGGATTTTCCTGTATGATATCATGTTTACTCCTCCTAGAACAGGTTAGATTTGTAATATTATAACTCTGACTAATAAAACATATAAATGTTCTCTATCAAAGCCTTTATTCCTTGTTGTCGAAGAAAGTATGATTGTAGAAGTTTTGGTTTCAGTTTCTCGAAGAAAGTATGATTGTAGGATACTAGCCCATTTCCTCTCTGTTGCTCTTTATTTTTTAGTTTTATTTCATGAGAGTACCTCCAACAAACAGTAAATTGTTTGGTCGTTCTTGTTGTTAGTGCATACTACAACCTTTTCCATTGCCTCTATATATGATTACTTTTAGATAAATACAGATGACGAGGACTCTCGAATTGGTGAGAGAAATGGAGCAATGGGCCCTAAACATGTAGGTATGATGAAGCAAAGCCATGCAAGTCCTGATATTTTATCATAAAAATTCCTAATGTTTGCACCTGCTTGTAATTTGCTCTGAATGTTTTCACTGTGGAAGAATTTGCTACTGGTAATTTTGGCCACACTATTATCTTGTCTGATTGATTCTTTCCCAATTGTTACTCCATCATGCAAGCTATTTATTTTTCTGATCAGATGCACGTGTCTGAACCTCAAGGGACAATACGTCGTGAGGTGCAGGGACATGCACAACTCTAAACTTTCTCTGGTTGGATTCTTTAATCTTTAACTAAGTATAAATCATCTATGTGTTGTCATATTTTGTTTAGATATTTGCTTTGTGTAAACACCGTTGAAAATACTATATTACATCTAGATTTTGGGCTGGCCCTGGGATATCCAATGGGCGAGCAAGGCCACCTGTTATTCTTGGAATGGGTTGGCTCGTGGCCCGTGAAATTGGCATTGAGGCCACGGGGCTAGGTCCAAGACCAGGTTCGGGCCGGTCCATTCCCATATGAGGTGCAAGATGTACATAGAGTATATTAAGTTGCCGACATTAACTAAATATCAAAAGTCTCAAAAAGAATCATCTTGAGACTCAAACAAATGCTCGAAACAACAATACACCGAATCTGTCAATAAAACAGTAGAATCTTGGAGAATTGTTTTGCCCCCCTTAAACATGTCAGGAATTTCTGATGATTTTTGTGCATATAGAGGATGAAAAGTTACAACTTCATTAAATTTTGCAGGTCCCTAGGAGTTACTAAAATGAAATAAAAAATTGGGCACAAAAAAGTGTTGTGCATATTTCAGCAACTCAAAATAAGTATTGCAACCTTAAAACATCCAAGATGGGTAAACTTGGCACTTTATTTTATGCTACAGTAGACACACTAAAGCAAACTTTCTTTCTACATCTAGGACAAAAAAAGAAAACACAAAAGAAATTACTCCCTTTCAATAGCAACAAAAACAATACTGAAAAACTAAATACTACCGAGTTTCCTCCCGTAAAGCGCTTTCTTTATAGCCATATAGCTAGACTTCATACCTTTTTCTATCAAGATGGGCAAGTATCCTGAGGGAACTTGTACTTCTGAACATTAATTTTCTTCCTTGGAAAGTGCTCCATACACTTTTTGTGTGGGAATTGAAACATCACAGTCCCTTCTTTTGAGTCAATAATTGCACCTGTAGTTCTCAAAAAAGGTCTTTCAAGGATTATAGGACTTGAGATATTGCTCCTCATGTCCATAATGATAAAGTCAATAGGTACAAAAGTCGTATGGAGTTTAATCATAATATTATCAATTCTACCTAAGGCATGCTTGGTAGAATCATCAGAAAGTAATAAATCGATGTCACATTTTTCCATTTTCTTGTCAAGATCAAGAAAATCATATAAATCTCTAGAGATAATGTTAACACTTGATCCCAAGACTAATATAGCATGATGTGACTCTTTTCCTATAGCAATAAGTATTTTTTGATCCATACATTCCCAATCTTAGGTGGTATCATAGCCTCATTATTATATCTTTGTATTTTTTTCTTTAATGACATGATTGGCTATGTAGGATCCAAAACCGGTTTGATGAACACTGAAAGAGGGATCATTAGCAAAGCTTTTCAATATATTAATAAATTCATGCAAACTACATTTATCAAGATCAAGTAGAGGTTCATTAATATTATTGCTGAGCATTTTTACTTCCTCTACTTCTTTTTCTTCAACTTGCTTTTCTTTTACAAAATCTTCATACTTAAAAACATCACCAGCATGTCCTAAAAACTTACTCATAAAAAATATTTTCTCATTAACATTATCAATAAGACTCTTTAACTTTTGCATGATATTCTACAGCTCTTACTTTCTTTCCTAAATCATTGAAGCACTTACTATATTTCTTGAGCTTAGAATGAGTATAAGTACAAAGATTGCTTATTTCCAATTCTTCTTTAAATTGTTGAAGATTAATTGCTTCCTTTGTTTTACCATAATTCCCGAACAAGCTTATCAAGGTATATTTTGCAAAGGATGGGTCGCCACTGTAGAAATATAATTGTCTCATAACTGATATTGTTGAGAGATTACAAAGGGTATATATAGGTGGCAGGCCAGGCAAAACCCTAACTTATGTTGCAGGCAAAAACCAAACTGACTTATAATCTACCCCCCCCCCCCCCTGTAGTGTCAACACGTGGTTCACCAACATTGAGACTGGATCGAATGTCGGTAAACGATGTTGTTGGAAGACCCTTTGTGAAGATATCTACAAATTGAGTAGTGGTTGGAACAGGAAGAATGCAAACTTGTCCCAAAGCCACCTTTTCATGAACAAAATGGATGTCGATATCGATATGCTTTGTCTGATGATGCTGCACTAGATTGCTGGACATGTAAACAACTGAAATGTTATCATAATAAACTATAGTAGCCTGCTGGACAGGACAACAAAGATCCGAGATAAGCTGACATGACCAGACCATTTCAGCGACAGCATGTGCCATTGCACGGTACTCAGCTTCTAAAGACGAATGTGAAATTGTAATCGGCCATTTCGAAGACCATGGAATCAAGTTGTTACCAAGGAAAACATAGTATCCAGATGTGGACCGACGAGTATCTAGGCAACCAGCCCAGTCTGCATCAGAATATGCTGTCAAAGTGTTTGGAGATGATGAATATATGTGGAGACCATGATAAATAGTACCTTTGAGATATCGAAGAACATGTTTAACATGATTATAATGTAGAATGCGAGGATCATGCATGTAGAGGTTTGGTATCGGGAAAAACATCACCTGAGGAGGAAAGTTTGGTAGTTGTATCTATAGAGGTTTTAGACGGCTGATAGTCAAGCATGCCTGATTTAGTTAGAAGATCAAGAATATATTGTTGCTGAGATAGAAAAATACCATGGGTATCACGAGTGACAGCAATTCCTAAGAAGTGATGAAGTATATCAAGATTAGTCATGGAAAATTCAGAGCAAAGTAAGGAAATGATGTAATCGAGAAAATGCCAAGTGGAGGCCATTAAGACAATGTCATCTACGTATAAGAGTAAATAGGTTGTGTGAGAGGTAGTGTAATAGACAAAAAGAGAAGAATCTAAGGGAGATGGTTGAAAAGCGATAGTGAGAAGAAAGGTAGCGAATCGTTGAAACCATGCACGAGGAGCTTGTTTTAGACCATATAGTGATTTTTTAGAAGACAAACATGATTGGGATTAGTTGTATCTTCAAAACCAAGAGGTTGCTGATAGTAAACAGCTTCATTTAGGGATGCATGAAGAAACATATTTTTAATGTTGATGAATGGACCAAGACGAAGAAACTACAAGACTGAGAACTTTTCGAATTGTACTAGGTTTAACAACGGGAGAAAAAGTTTCATTGTAATCAAGACCATGTTGTTGAGAAAAATCACGACAGACCCAACGAGCTTTATAACAAAGAGAGAGTACCAATGGAGTGAAATTTTTGGCCAAAAATCCATTTTCCAGAAACTACATTTGCACCAGGAGGACAAGGAACGAGTTACCAAGTATTGTTATCGATGAGAGCTTGGAATTATTCACGCATAGCAGAAGTCCAATGAGGATCCAGAAGAGTTGATTTGTAAGTTTTAGGGATAGGAGAGATATATGGAGTAACATTGAGATTAAGTTTTTGAGTGGGTAAGCGAAATCCTGATTTTGCACGAGTACACATAACATGATCATTGGTAGGTTTAGCAGTAGGCACGGCACAACATGGGCTGGAGGAAAGCAGCTTGGTCCCAGCTTGGCGTTATTACAGGAGAAGGAGTCGATGGAGATGGCGGTGCTGGCGCGATCGGTAGTGGCGATAGCTAGTACATCGGATAGTGGCCACCCGCTGAGGTGTTGTAGTTTTTTGGTGATAGGGTGCCGCATGAGTAGTAGGATGGTTCAGCAACATAGGCATGTGACAGCAGACGATATCCGAGCAGTCTAGGAGAGCTAGTGTGAGGGCCCATGCCTAGCATCTAGGAGCCGGAGTAGGCCGGTGGAGAGCCAATCGAAGAGGGGGCAGCCCAAGGCATGGACCAGGCCTGCACGAGTCCTGTCCATGGGTCATGTGGAGGGTGCCAGATGGGCGTCGCTGGAGGCGCATGAGCCGAAGGTAGGGCGCCACTTGGAGGATTTTACCAGTACCGACGGTGCTGATGAAGATCGTGGAGGTTGGTCTGGTGCCGCGGTAGTTAGGACTAGGGCACCAGCTAGGAGGCGGTTGCACCGATGTCGGAGGAGGTGGCTCAGTTGGGACAGGTACATGTGGTCGCGTGATGGCCACAAAAACTTGGGTGCAAGACTCCTTGTTGGTGATGGCACGATCAGCCCATTGCAGCATAGAGCGAACCTTGGCGAAGGTGGGTCGTGGTTGCATCATGGGGATGAAGGAGGCTTGCTTCTCAAAATGTTCACTGAGCCCGACGAGGAGGACATTGATGAGTTGACAATCGTCGATGGGGTCGCCGAGTTCATGGAGATCGTCTGCGCGAGACTTGAGCCGCTAGCAGTAGACCCCCACTTGACAGTCGCCTTGAACGGTGTTGCGGAGCTCGGTGTGGACGGTGTTGACGCGAGCATTGACGTTATCCTGAGATAGTTGACGAAGGGCCACCCAGAGCGCGGCGATGTTGGAGGCATCACAAAAGACGAGATTGAAGATCTCGGTGGACACCCGTTGGTAGATCCATTGGATGATGGTGAGGACGTCCTTCACCCAGGAGGATTCGAGGGCTAGGGGATAGAGTCGGTGTCGACATGGCCGAGGAGATTCCATCGGCCTAGATGAACTTCGAAGAGATGACGCCAATGATAGTAGTTGTGTTTTGGTAGATCTAAGGTGATTGGAATAAACGGGCTAACATCGGAGATAGTATCGACAGAGTGGATGGTGATGGAGATTGTTGGGGCAAGAGAAAGAGTAGAGGATGGAGAGGCCGCGATGGAGGCAAAGGTGGCCGCGGTGGAGGCAAAGGGGGCCACGGCAGAAGCTTGTTTGGAGGCCGCGAGGGTGGCGCGCCACTCGAAGTAGCCTGGCGGTGGCGGCGGCGGGTTGGGTGGTTGGGCCATGCCCTAGGATCAAACTAATTTGATACCATGTAGAAATATAATTGTATCATACTGACTGATATTGTTTGAGAGATTACAAAGGATATATATAGGTGGCCGGCCAGGAAAACCCTAACTTATGTTACAAGCAAAAACCAAACTGACTTATATCTAACATGGCAAAGTGTCCATTTGTTAAACCACATAGAAATAACCTACCCAAGCACTTGTTTCATCGTAAAAACTTTTTATTATAGAACTTTGAGTGTGCATGTTAGGGCTGTTTTCTACATTCTCTTGAATTCAATACTAAGCTTCCATCAAGGATTCTTCAGAATATTGCTTAAAATTTGCTACCTCATAATTAACGACCATTATATTTTTGTTTGCACTAGAAGAAGCCATCTAGAACAAATTTTATGAATTTGGTGTGTATAGGCAAAAACAAAAGGAACTAAAAAGATAAAAACAAGAAAAAGAGAAATGCTTTGCAAATCTAAAAGAACGATAAGACTCATAGTGGTGCAACCTCCCCAAGCTTAGGAAATTGCACGACACCAGAAAGAGTGTTGCAGCGTCGAAGAATAGTGGTGTTGACGTGGGAATAAAGGTAGCACAATCTTTTTGCTGCTCCCAACGGTGCCATAAAATAGTCTTGATGACACTAAGCAATGTGCCACTTTGTTGGGACTCCAAGTGCAGAGTGTTGTAGCAAGAGTAATTTTTCCCACGAGGGAACTCGGGGTTTATATCGAACTCTCGGGGAACAGTCAAAAAAGCTCTCTTCGTTCTCGTTAGGCAACCTGCAAAACAATCTCCTTGTCTTGCGTTCCCAACTCTACCGAGTGGTTGTCAAGCACAAGGTGTTGAATGTAAGTAAAATAAAATAACAATGCAATAAAATGAATATGATGAGGTAAAGTAAACTAAAGCTATTATGCAACTAAAACAATATAGTAAAGGTGTTTTTGATATGATTACAAGAAAGTAAATATGTTTTTGTATTTTCGAATTTAATTAATGCTGAAAATAAAAGTGCAATGAAAAGTGTTTGAAAGGTGTTTCTTATGATTAAAATTGGATCGAGGTTCATGGGTTCACTTGTCTACTCTCTTATAAAGTTGTGGTGGCATTAAGCGTAAGATAGATGACCAAAACATCGACATGATTTTTATTATGTTACTCGATAATATTCATATGGGAATCATGTCCTGACATAAAGATGATACTACACATCTTACTTATACTCCATGATACATTGCAAATGTATCTATAATTTTTGATGTTCCATGCTTGGTTTTATCTACTTTCTTATGTTTTGTCCACACTTTGGAGTATTTCTATACACTTTTTTGGACTAACCTATTAACAAGATGCCACAGTGCCAGTTGCCAGTTTTTTGCTGTTTTTGGTTCCAGAAAGTCAGAAAATGAATATTCTCGGAATTGGACGGGACAAAAGCCAAAGTCAATATTTCACCGGGGGGAACACGGAGCCAGAAGACGAGACGGAGAGGGGCCAGGGGCCAGCCACACCATACGGTGGTGCGGGTCCCCCTTGGCCGCGCCACCAGGTTGTGTGGGCCCCTCCGGCCTCCACCGACCTTGCCCTTTCGCCTATATATTCCTCCCGATGCGAAAACCCTAAAAAATCAATCAGAAATCCACGAAAAGTTCCGCAGTACCGCCGCCACCGAAGGGGAGATTCGGGGGACAGAAAGTCTCTGTTCCGGCACCCTGCCGGGATGGGGAAGTGCCCCCGGAGCCATCTCCATCGATCTCCATCGTTGTTGCTGATTCCCATGATGACGAGGGAGTAGTTCTCTCTCGAGGCTAAGGGTTCTGCCGATAGCTATGTGTTCATCTCTCTCTCTCTATGCATGATCATATTGTGATCATGAGCTTTGTAATCAAGTAGATCTACCTTGCTACTCAAGTGCTTTAATAGATCTCTGCTCTCCCCATGTGTGTGAAAGTGACAGCGTGCACACCATGGTGGCACTTAGGCTAGAGATTACAAATACGTGTTATGAGTTATATTTGGAGTTGGATGTTTCTATGAAATTGTGGTGTTTGTTGGAACCATCTAGTGCTCAAGGTGACAGTGTGGGGTTATCTAGATGGAAAAGGCTTACTTTGAGGTGTGCTGTTATAGCCCTACCAACGATTAGAGTGTCCAACCAGAGCGTAGTTCAGCGTAGTATCATAAAGAAGAATATATTTATATGAGAGTGTTCACTAGTGAAAGTATGATCCCTAGGCCTTGTTTCTAAGCATTGAAACTTCGTTTGCTACTAGATCTGTTACATGTTTGCTTGCTTCTATCTTTATTTCAGTTTTACTTTAGTCTTTTCCATGCCATCAAGCTATTTTCTATCACCGTTACCACCTATAATTATCCATACCACTTGTATTTCACTATCTCTTCGCCGAACTAGTGCACCTATACACCTGACAAGTGTATTGGGTGTGTTGGGGACACAAGAGACTTCTTGTATCTTGATTGCAGGGTTGCTTGAGAGGGGATACCTTTAACCACTTCCTCCCTGAGTTCGATAAACCTTGGGTGATCCACTTAAGGGAAAACTTGCTGCTGTTCGACAAACCTCTGCACTTGGAGGCCCAACATCTATCTACAAGAATAGAAGTGCGTAGACATCACTCCACTAGAAAGGAATAAACTTCAAGCAATCTAGTATTAATAATCAACAGAGTATAGCCTTAGGTACTTTGACATGATGGTGAACAACAAATATGCTACCGCTTGGACATATTACAAGAGAACAATTTGTCTATGAATTTCACTTGGAATTCTCAGCTATCACTAAGAAATGATAGCACATGCATTCTTTTTATCCGTAGTGAGGTAACCATGGAATTGGTGAAAACCATAGCAGATCATGAATTCTATTACAATTCACTACTACTACGTAGTTGCTCCATCTAATACACACCATCCCCCTCTCGCGCCCTCGCATACATGTTGGATCAGAACAAGTAATAAAGAATGGGGTAACAATATGCATCTTCTCATACATCAAGAACATAATAACATATCACATCTCATAGATCATCTAATAAAATAAAGATCCACCATATAGGAATTATATAATATGCACCATAATCATGTTGGGAAGCTCATATGGCATCTGAACATCATAGAATAAGAGAGAAATACAATAAGTTACTGCCACAAACCCATAATCCAGAGGTGGACTACTCTCTCTTCATGATGGTGGCGGTGTTGGTGATGTTAGAGAGGTTGGAGAAGCAACTGGGGGTGACTCCGGCAGCATTTCCCCCTCCAATCTTCACCGGAATAGCCTCTATTTTGTGGTTTTGTGTTTCTCCACTGCCTCTTTGCGAGAACACTTTGGGGTGTCTATATATAGGTGTTTTTAGGTCAAGCTGATCAATCTGAGATGAAGACGGACGTCATCGGAGGTACGAGGACCAAACAAGCATGGGTGGCTGATGACGCACAAGTATAGGGGGTGTATCGCAGTATTTTCGAGGGAAGTGAAACCCAACTTATTGATTCGACACAAGGGGAGCCAAAGAATATTTATAAGCCTTAACAACTGAGTTGTCAATTCAGCTGCAGCTGGAAAAAATCTTGCTCACAGCAGTTTATCAGTAGCAACATTTTGTAGTAGCAATAGTAAAGTAACAGCAGAGTAATAGCAATAGTAAAAGTAGAACAGTAGCAGTAAACAATAGGATTCGAGCGCGATAGGCATATGGATGGATGGACAGGCGTTGCATGGACAAGACAATTCACATGGCAATCAGAACATAGGGAAATTGCATATTAAATAAGATAAAGCATCCAAGTACTAGATAATCCTAGGCATGTGTTCCATATATAGTCATACGTGCTCGCAATGAGAACTTGCACAACATCTTTTGTCCTGCCAGCCCGTTTGCAGCGGGGCCTCAAGGGAACTACTGGCAATTAAGGTGCTCCTTTTAATAGAGCACCGGAGCAAAGCATTAACACTCCATGAACACATGTGATCCTCACATCAAAGCCATTCCCTCCGGTTATCCCGATTTCTGTCACTTTGGGGCCATTGGTTCCGGACAACAACGTGTGTATACAACTTGCAGGTAAGACCAAAAACAATACTATCATAATGAATCAATAACATGTTCAGATCTGAAATCATGGCACTCGGGCCCTAGTGACAAGCATTAAGCATAACAAGTCGCAACAAAGTCATAAAGCACTAATAAAAGATACTAGGCACCATGCCCTAACAATCGGATGCCATTACATGAACGATCTCATCCAATCCCTACCATCCCCATAGCCTACAACGGGGGATTACTCACTCATAGATGGGGGAAACATGGATGGTCGATGGAGAAGCGATGGTGATGATGATGGCGATGATCTCCTCCAATTTCCTATCCCGGCAGGGTGCCAGAACGGAGTTTCTGGTGCTCTTTCGTGGAATCTGGAAGTGGCGGCGGAGCGGAACTCCTTCTAGAAAACATCGAACCGCCACCGAGTTTTTAGGTCAGAAGGCATCTTATAGGCGAAGAGGGAGACCGAGGGGGTGTCTGGGGCGGCCAGACCACCCCCTGGCGCGGCCAGGCCTAGCCCGCGCGGCCAGGTGGTGTGGCTGGGCCCCAGCCCCACTCCGTCTCATATTCTGGCTCCCGGAGTCTTCTGGTGAAATAGGATTTTTGGCTTTTGTCCCATCCAATTCCGAGAATATTCATTTTCTGACTTTCCTGGAACCAAAAACAGCATAAAACAGGCAGCTGACACTATGGCTCTTGTTAATAGGTTAGTCCAAGAAATCATATGAAAAGTACTCCAAAGTGTGCACAAAACACAAGAAAGTAGATAAAACCAAGCATGGAACATCAAAAATCATAGATACATTTGCAATGTATCAACATCCTCAAGCTTAACTCCTGCTCCTCCTCGAGTGGGTAGGTGATAAAAAGAAAGAATAATTTTTGAGTTCACATGCACCATCATAAACTTGATCAAAGTATTTGTAAAACATTCAAAGCTGGGATCATAGTACTTCAATCATAACATGAAATACAAAGTTCTAGCAATAAGACAAAGAAACTATGTTGCAACATGAAAAGGCACAAACAAAAGATTCATGAATAATAATGCGTTGCAAGACGTTTGTCTGTTTCACATAAAGAAAACATAGCACAGTGGCATTCAGCTTGTCCCTCATAGAGTAGAAAATATAAATGCATATGACACCTTCAAAGTTCATCAGAGTGACTAGATACAAATAGTTTAAAACAAGCAATATCAAGTTAAGCATCAATCAACTAGTCTTGGGACAATGCACATAGAACTAAGAATGGCCACTATGCTCTCAAAGTAGGTGCATAAAGGTTGAAGGTGGAGACTCAATATATATAGTGGAAGAAAGCCCTTCATAGAAGGAAGTAGGGATTCAAGTCTCATAAAGAGCTTCCAAAAATTATGGTACTTATAGCTTTCAGCTCTCATTGCCCCTATCATAAGCATCTTGAAGGTGATTAAGGTTAAAGTGACACAACTAAGAGGATATGCTAGACAAGTTATAAACCGAAATCTCATGCCCCTTACTTACGAAGACCGAACCTCATGCTACTCAACTTTAGTCACAAGTAAGCTCTTGTCATTGTAAGTACATATGTATCATAAAGAACCGCCAACGGGGTACCCCTTGCACATGATACATGAGCTATCCCATAATCAAAATGACAAGGAAAGCAGGCAATGAGCATCTCAGCGATCTTTTTATTTGCTATTTCCATAGGTTCTTATTGAGGATGCTTCATAGAGTGCTCATTATGGTGATGCTGCAAGTTTCCACCATGATTAGGCATGGATTAGGCTAGCGGCCTAGGCGTTTCTCTAACACAAAAACAAACTCCATGATCTTACAAGTTCCACTTTTATTTCACACCGCTGGGATCCATAAGCAAAAGAACATGATATCAACGGGGTACAAAGTACAGGTGCAATGTTGAAAGCGTTCCCCATGATAAATGGTTCTACTAATTTCAACTTATAAAGCACAAGCATATACGCAACAAAGAAGGACCCAATGGTTCAAGTTTATTAAATGCAAAAAAATAAAGTGTGCCATCAAGTTCGTGCGAGCTTTAATCACTAGTTTTCTCATAACAAGTTTAATTTGGAAGGTAAACAAAAGCATGAATATACTTGGAATAGCATATGCTTGTAGGTAGGTATGGTGGACTCTTTGGAATAACTTGGTTTAGGGAGTTGGATGCATGAGTGGAACTCATACTTGGTTGTGGAGGCTAGCAAAAGACTGGGAGCGACAAACTAAGAGAGCAACAATGGCCATAATCATGCAGAGCGACAAAACATCATTGATCAAAGCATAAAGTGATACTACAAGTTGAAAACTAAAGGATCATAAAGGCTTATGGTGACTTGAGATAGTCATAACATGGCGTGAGCATGCGCCAAGTCAACCCAAATAAAGCATCAAAGGAGAATACCACTATACTATGCTTTCATATGCTAAAACAACGCATGATTCATCCAAGGAACATTAAGAAATCTCAATTGTTTATAACAAGTCATGCTACAGCAAATAATACTAAGCATAAAGCCAAAACAATATCAAGCATGGCATGACAAAGCATAGGCCACAGTAAAAAACAAACTCTTTTTGCCACTTAAGCATGAGCTTTCCTACTTTTTTCCAAACCAAACCAAACTATTTGTAAACCAATGCATGAAAGAGGAGGTCCAACAAATTTATTCAGAAAACTAAGCAAACAAAAGTAAACGAAAAACCAAAACAAAAACGAAAAAGAAGACGCTCCAAGAACAACACAACCGTGCATTAAACAATAAAAATGAAGCGTTTGAAAGAAACCTGGGGTTTTTATTGATGAAGAAGGGGATGCTTGAGCATCCCCAAGATTTGAAGCTTGTACTTCTTGGATATTTCTTGGGGTGACACATGTGGCATCCCCAAGCTTGAGCTTTAGTCCATCCTTCATCTCATTACTTATTTCTACCATACACCTGAAATTTTTCCTTCATACAAAACTTCACACAATCTTTATTAGCAACATTAGTGCACTCAAGATAATAAGTCTTTAGTTTCAGTTCCAATACCAATAAAACTTTCATTAAAATACAAGCTACTATAGTACTTCCCTCAAAAATCTCAATTCCCCAAAAGAACTCAAAAAGGAACCAACAAGAAGCAAATGCAGAAAATGGCAGAAATCTGTCAAAACAGACCAGCAGGTAAAGATGAATTTTTTCGAAGATCTTATGTTGCTCAAATCAAAAAGTGTTGAACTAACGAAAGTTAGATAACAACCTGGGGTAGAAGCACAAATTTTCACGCCTCAAAAGGACATTCAGATATTTTACACGATTTTTTACGGTGAAGCACCATATGTTTCGGGACAGCAACTTTCCCAATCATTACTTCTCTCTCATTAGAGGTTACTCTTGGCACAAAAAGCAAATAAAAAGGATAAGGAGCGGTTATTACTGAAGTAATAACTTCCAAGACTCATCTAAAACTTTTGAGTTATCTCCCAATAAGTACTTTTCTTTAACGCCTTTAAGTTAGGCAAAACTAACAACAGAAAAGAAGACTAAACGAAAGCAAAAACTAAAATGGATAGAATAGAAGTACACGGAAATAATCATAGTGAAAACATTGTTTTGTTCAATAAAATCCTTTTGTTAACAAGGTTGATCAGGTCTTGTTACCAAAAAAATTTCATATGAGACAAAATTTGTATTCCACTAATGATTATGTTACCTCAACCTTGATAGCAATGGTCCCAATTATAATAGTTTCAATTTTTTCTCTTGGTATGGGACAATATATTTCTCCAACTTGAATGCCCTCAACATGTTTAATTGAATTCAAAACCATAAGTCCTATCAATCTTCTTGGGGAAATAGACAGTATGTTCCTTGTCATTAACATTGAAGGTCACCTTCCCTTGATTACAATTAATAATAGCTCCTGCAATATTTAAGAAAAGGTCTCCCAAGAATAATAGACATATTATAATCTTCAGGCATGATAGTTTGAGAGGATGCTCACATAAGAAATATGAGTTGAAGTAAAAGAGAGCATCAAGAAGCAAATTCAAAACACATTTAAGTCTAACCCACTTCCTATGCATAGGAATCTTGTATGCAAATAAATTCGCAAAGAACAAAGTGATAGGCATAGGAAGATAAAACAAAAGTAACTTCAAAACTTTCAGCACATAGAGAGGTGTTTCAATACCATGAAAACTTCTACAACCATATTTTCCTCACTCATAATAATTTTCAGTAGCCTCATGAATAAACTCATCAATATAACTATCACATAAAGCATGCTTTTCATGATCTACAAACACATATTTTTTATCAAGATCAAAAATAGTGGGATTAAAACCTTCAAACCCACTTTTAACAGTTCTATAACAAGATGACTGATCATTCAATATAGGACCATCGTCTAGAGCTTTATCATAAACAATTTCTAAGCAAAACTCTTTACTACCATGCATCTCGAAGTTAGGTGCAAATAAAGGATTATCACAGATAACATGAGCATAACATTCATCCTCCCTTGGTAAGCATGGGGGACAATCAAATAATGTAAGGGATAAAGAGTTACTCTCATTAGAAGGTAGGCATGGGTAGCTAATCCATTCTTCCTCCTTTTGTTCATCACTCTCCTCCTCTTTTTCATCGAATGAGCTTTCAGGTTCCTCAATTTCTTCTTCCATAGGATCCTGCAAGGCATTAGTCTCTTCCATTTGTGGAAAACATCTATTAATATATTCAAGAATATAGCCATTTTCTTCCTTGTAATTATCAAAGAAAAATCTAAGTATATCATAAACCTCATATTTATAAGGTGAATCATCAATATTTTCAAGCAAACTAGCAAGTACAAATGCACCCTTCCAAGCAATAAATTCTTCAATTTGTTCCACATCATAAAAGTCATAATTTCCTTTAACATAAGAAGATATGGTAACATTATCATTATACTCACATTGAAAAGGGAGGTGTTTATACCTCTTACAGCAACAAGATTTATCAAAGCAATAAGTAACATTATAAGTAGAGAACACGTTTCTAGCAATGGTATACAATTTATCAATTTGTTCCCATAAGTGTTTCCCTTTTTGTGACAAGCGGTGTTCCTTATAATAATATTTTTGATCTTCTGTGAACCCACCTTGCCAATAAGATTCAGTTTCAAAGAAACCAACCATTGACAGCAAGCATGATAAAGCAAGACAATAACAGACCAACGAAAATAACGACTAGAGTAGGAACTAATTTTTTTTTGTATTTTTGATAAAGAAACAGGCAAACAAGGCAGAAATAAACTAAGCTTGAACAATAGTGATTCCAAGTGGACTTGATAAATAAAGCTATGCTCCCCGGCAATGGTGCCAGAAAATAGTCTTGATAACCCACAAGTATAGGGGGTGTATCGCAGTATTTTCGAGGGAAGTGAAACCCAATGTGTTGATTCAACACAAGGAGAGCCAAAGAATATTTATAAGCCTTAACAACTAAGTTGTCAATTCATCTGCACCTGGAAACAATCTTCCTCACAGCAGTTTATCAGTAGCAACAGTTTTGTAATAGCAATAGTAAAGTAACAACAGAGTAATAGCAATAGTAAAAGTAGAACAGTAGCAGTAAACAATAGGATTCGAGCGCCGTAGGCATAGGGATGGATGGACGGGCGTTGCATGGACAAGACAATGCACATGGCAATCAGAACATAGGGCAATTGCAGATAAATAAGATAAAGCATCCAAGTACTAGATAATCCTAGGCATGTGTTCCATATATAGTCATACATACTCGAAATGAGAACTTGCACAACATCTTTTGTCCTGCCAGCCTGTTTGCAGCGGGGCCTTAAGGGAACTACTGGCAATTAAGGTGCTTCTTTCAATAGAGCACCGGAGCAAAGCATTAACACTCCATGAAGACATGTGATCCTCACATCAAAGCCATTCCCTCCGGTTATCCCGATTTCTGTCACTTCGGGGCCATTGGTTCCGGACAACAACGTATGTATACAACTTGCAGGTAAGAACAAAAAAATACTATCATAATGAATCAATAACATGTTCAGATCTGAAATCATGGCACTTGGGCCCTAGTGACAAGCATTAAGCATAACAAGTCGCAACAAAGTCATAAAGTACTACTAAAAGATACTAGGCACCATGCCCTAACAATCCGATACCATTACATGAACGATCCCATCCAATCCCTACCATCCCCATAGCCTACAGCGGGGGATTAATCACTCATAGATGGGGGAAACATGGATGGTCGATGGAGAAGCGACGGTGATGATGATGGCGATGATCTCCTCCAATTCCCCATCCCGACAGGGTGCCAGAACGGAGTTTCTGGTGCTGTTTCGTGGAATCTAGTGGTGGCGGCGGAGCGGAACTCCTTCTGAAAAACGTCGAACCCCCACCAAGTTTTTAGGTCAGAAGGCATCTTATAGGCGAAGAGGGAGACCGAGGGGGTGTCTGGGGCGGCCAGACCACCCCCTGGTGCGGCCAGGCCTAGCCCGCATGGCCAGGTGGTGTGGCTGGGCCCCAGGTCCACCCCGTCTCATATTCTGGCTCCGGGAGTCTTCTGGTGAAATAGGATTTTTGGCTTTTGTTCCGTCCAATTCCGAGAATATTCATTTTCTGACTTTCCTGGAACAAAAAACAGCAGAAAACAGGCAGCTGGCACTGTGGCTCTTGTTAATAGGTTAGTCCAAGAAATCATATGAAAAGTACTCCAAAGTGTGAACAAAACACAAGAAAGTAGATAAAACCAAGCATGGAACATCAAAAATCATAGATACATTTGCAATGTATCAGTGGCACGTCTAGGCCTAGGGCCCGTGCCACCTGTGCTCAAATGGGCCTTGTGGCCTCCCTCATTGACTTCTTGTGCTCCAGAAGGTTATCATGATAAAATATTAACGCCCAAAAAATCCCAAGTTAAATTGAGTTCGGGAAGGTTTCTAAAACGTCAAAATATGCAAAACAGGGATTTCCTGTACTACAGAGTTATAACCAAAATAAGGGAGATCGATGGAAAATCCCCATAAATCAATGCAAAACATGATTATAACATCTAATAACATCTTAATATGTTGGAATATGCATCAATAAACTACAAAGTTCATGCATGACCTTTGCATGCATAAGTCGCTAAGTGTTATGTCATCGTTAGCTTTGACACCGATCCGGATGACTCTAAATATCAATCCAGGTACGTGTTTCTCATGAATGGAGCAACAGTTAGTTGGAGGAGCTCTAAACAACCTGTGGTGGCGGGATCAATAACGGAGGTGAAATATATTGCTGCTTCAGAAGTGGCACAGGAAGCGGTTTGGATGAAGGAGTTCATAACTGAACTGGGTGTGGTTCCTAGTACGATAGACACAATGGTGATCTATTGTGATAACAATGGACCCATAGCCAATGCTAAAGAACCGAGGTCTCACAAAAATTCCAAGCATAGCAAGCACCGGTTTCACTCCATCCACGAGCACGTCAAGGGTGGAGATATAAAGATTTGTAAAGTACATGCGGATCTGAACGTAGCAGATTCGTTGACTAAAACTCTCCCTAGGGCAAAAAATGATCAATACCAGAACTCCATGGGTGTTATATTTATCACTATGTAAACTTGATTATTGTCTTTATACAAGTGGGAGACTGAAGGGAATATGCCCGAGAGGCAATAATAAAGTTGTGATTATCTTATTCCAAGTATATGATAGATGTTTATTTTGCATTCTATAATTGTATTAATTGGAAATGTTAATACATGTATGTTTAATAAACAAATATAGAATTTCTAGTTATGCATCTCATATAAACTAACTCATTGATTAACACGATGCTCAAGGTTTCTTGATCATGGACATTGGATGTTGTTAATAACGAGGTCACAACATTGGTAGAATGATCTGATGAATATTCATCCAAAGTATAGTAATACGACCAAAGTCATTATGTTTAAATTACTGTAACATCATACAAAGTAACTTTAGTCATTTGACCATGAGATCATGTCAATTACTAACACCGTAAGAGTAACTTGATAATATCAAACGTCACACCATAACAGAGTGACAATAAAGGTGGGTTCAGATACTCTAGAAGTGTTATGTAGAGGCTCATGGATCATGAGTGGGATTTGTCCATCCCGATGACGTGGAGATATAATCTGGGCTCTCTCGGTGAGATCACATTGATATAGCTTGCAAGCAAGTGAGAAGATCACTAGAATGTTATATCCCTTAAACAAGAAAAGAGTAATTGTCAGTAACGAGATCAAACTAGGTATGGGGATATCGATGACCGAATCTCAGACATGTAATATATCGCTAAACAAAGGAATTTAGTTACAAACGTTAAAGGTTTCACGATCACTAGAGTCATCGTTGAATGTGCGAGAGTCAATACGAATCTCCAAGTCTCGCTGGTGATTATTGATCGGAGAGGGGTCTCGATCATGTCTGCATTATTCGCGAACCGTAGGGTGATACACTTAAGAGATACCGATATCATTTGGAGCAAATATGTTTTCAGAGAAAGATTATGAAAGCGCTGGAATTATTTCGATGGACACCGAAATTGTTTCGGATGAAATTGCCGAAATTGGTTCTGCATTTGATATCAAAATGTTGCAAGAGGTTTTATGTGAATGTTTATTAATTAAAGTAATTAACAAAATTCTGAATAAAATAAATAAAATAATTTTATGAAATGAGAGATACGTTAAATTTGGTGAAAATTTAATGCAAGTGAGTGGAGGAATTTTATGTGAGTGGATGCTCCACCCACATGAATGAAGGGAGAGGTGAGGGCACCACCTTGGCCGCCGGCCATGAGAGGGGCTGCCCCCTTCCCCCTATAAAAGGCCTCCTCCTCCTCTCACTTCACACCTTCTCGTGAGGATGTCTTCCCCCTCTAGAATATTATCTATGGCTTCGGATTAGCAAAGTACATGTTCTCGGTAGCTTTGTCTGGAAGTAGTTGCTGCTTCCGCTGCTTTACTGGAGCGAGGACGTGGAGGTTGTCGGAGGACCGGACGTGTGTGCGATCACGGATGCACTGTTGAGTTGCGGTGCTGGACTTCTTCATGATCTTGAGATCGGCAAATAAACGACAACATCATCCACGAGATCAATCTCGTAATGCTTTTATTGCTCTTCGAAGGTAAGTTCTCTATAGATGTATATCCACTCGTTGATTGTATTTAGGTAGATAGATCTTTGTGCTTAGTTGTTCACATCGTTGGAATTTTTTTGTTTTCTATGTTGTGAACCCAATAGAAGGATCAATGTTTGTGTGATTCTTGGAAAATGGTGAGAATGGATCCGACCACCGACGTCGACCAAACTAGTGAGGCCTATTGGGGTAGGATAAAATAGAATTTGATGAGCGCAAGTTCCTATTAGGATCGGCAACGGCATCGGTGACGGGCGACCACGACGTGCAAGAGCAGGTTATCGTCGATATGGAGGCGGATCCACATGTGACAACGATCATTCATGCGACGGTACTGTTATTTGGCCAGCGATCGACCATGGCGAACATTTGGCGGGAACTTTGAACTAATGGTGTTTGAAATTTATGGTTTATTTTATTAAAATCGTCAAGAATTTAATATTTGGCAGACGGTTTTTGCACGCGACTAGAAACAAACATGCACAACGCCCCCTAAGCAACCGATCGGCGCTTTTGCTGGACGGTTTGGGGGACGCGACCAAAGATACTCTAAGCTGACTGATCAAGGAATTGTTACAAGGGAGCAACATGCAAATCCCGCATATATATGCCCGTGAAGTTGAAGTAATTCCTAGTCTAAACTTCACTCCATGTTACATTTCGACACGACTGCATTTGAGTAATGGTGTGTGTGTGCTAACAAGACCAAGATGGCGGTCACATCTTCAGATATAACTGATGCAACCTAAGAAGCTCAATCTGTATGAGCCAGATGTAAAGTGTGGATGCACGACCTGCATTAGAAAACCTCCTCTCCTTTTTGTTGCAGTCAGGTTGACTCCGTCGTTTACCCTGTGGTTACGCTTCATTTTCTAGTGGATGCTAACTGTAAAGGTAGTGCAAACGAATAACGAATTCACACGCAAGCATAGAAATTCTGCGGATAAAAGGCGGCGAGGAACAGTGGACGTGTTGGGTGCACATGGAAATCCAGGCTAGGCCAATAGGCCATTCATAAAAACATGTCTAGATACATTCGAATCTAGACAAATTGAAGTCAATTAATTCGGATCGGAGGGAGTAGGATGTTTCACTAGTCAGGAAATACCAATAAACATAGGCATTTGTGGTGAAGCGAGTGAGTGAGGGGTGACATCAAAACGGCAAAGGTAATAAAGGGTTGCGTTAACTTCTCCGGCTGGCTTGTCACTATCCTTCCTCTACCATTGCGTGTGCGTCTGTTGCATGCTGAAACTACTCTGCTTGACATTCGTGGCCCGTTGCTAGAGATTCGCCTAGATTGGCTTTATCACCTGTCAAGGCTTGATTTGTAGCCCTCTGTTTTCGTGAACTAGTAGTATGATCTTTGTGCTGGACTAGCAGCCCTATGTTTTCCAAAAGGAACCATCTTTTTCACCAGAGAAATAATTGTGGCGATCATGGGAAAAAGATTGAGATTTCATTGCTACCGAAATAGACATGAAGCTACAAATAAGGAACCGAGTGGAGTCATCGGCGATGAATGGGAATTGCATTAACTTCTGTTTGGTTTTATGCTCCTTTTGGCATCGCGCGCGGGGTGCGCCCTATGAAACCAAGCTTGACGTCTGTGACCCGTTCCAGGAAATTTCTCCAACTCTTTATCGTGCCCATCCGTCTGCCTGGTAGAGTAATAATCTCGACGACGAAGATACACACGCAGGAACAACTACGGAGACAGCGGCCGGCACAAGATGCGGACTTAACGCAAAGGAAAATATGCATGAGTTTTGGCCGGGCTACCCGGCCTCAACATATTCATGCCTAGGGGAAACACACGCTGAGACAGAGATGTGGAAATAGACAGAATTGTACGTGAAGAAAAATGACAACGATACCATAGATCAAATTAAATGTCCAAAATATAACCGATCACAATAATAATACCAGCTGCTACTACTTCCATATGGTCGCAAATGGGCAACATAAGCGACAAGTGTATTTTGTGTCTGGACCAAGATGAAGGAGAATAGAAGGGACGAAGCAGCCCCTTGAAACATCGATCACTAGTTATTGTGTCTTTTAGGAACTCCGGATGAGATCATTCCTCGTTTTGGGTGCATCTCGAAAATGAGAAATGTGCCGTGTTCTAGATGAAACATAACAAAGCAAATATGCCAGGCTGCATGGTTTCCACGATGAATTCTACCGACATCTTTTGTCGACAGTTAAGTGTGACTTGCATACTCTAGTTCTTTAATGACCTCCATAATGAGAGTTTGGAACTGTTTAGATTGAAACTCTACGAATCTATTCTTCTCCCAAATATAAAGGAAGCTCGTTGCGTTTAGTAATACAGGCCCATATGCTTGCTCGATGCCACACTACAGGAAAAGCCCGCTACGCCGAGGGTCGGGCACCTAAGCCGACGGCCAAATGGCGGGGCCCTCGGCGTAGGGTCCTCCCAGCCCAAGCCAACAGGCCCGCCCTCAGTGTAGCCTAGCTGGGCCGAGGGCGGCCCTCGGTCGGCCCAGCTACCGCGCGCAGGGTGGCGTTAAGGCTACGCCGACGGTAATGCCTTCGGCATAGCTATTTTTTTATTTTACCACATTAATCTTAGAAAAGTTATAACTAAATCATTTTAATTTAAAAAAATACAAATAATATCAAAATTTGCAGAGAAATAAGATCTATCTACACTCAAATATTACACATTTATGAAAAAAAATTAAGTAAAAAATAAAAGCATTATATATAGTTTAAAACGGACATAAGAAATTTAAAAACGATCCAAACAATGTAAAACCTTCACGTGATATCATATTATGTGATATAGTTGCAAGAAAAAATACCAAACTTGCAATATTGTAAATATTACAAAAAACCTACTCAAAATGAGTTATCATGTTCGAGGTTTCATTTCTTTCATGACAAACGATCAATGCTATGGCTAGAATCGAGGCATAGTTTGTGATAATGTGCTCATATTATACACGCATGTGCATCTTGGGATGTCTTACCATATTGCAGGAGGAAATTTTCCTTTCTACCTCACCAAAGTTTCATTTTTAATTTTTCGAGTGACAAAAACGGGGTGTTTTGTGAAGCAACTACCAAATGAAATTTCATTTTGGTACTACCCATTTTTTCGAAAATACTAGACCATCTTGGATGAACAATTTTTCAACTGGGATATCTTAAACCTTTCCGTCCACCCTTGATAAAAAGACAAATTCTTGCTGAATCAGTAGGAATTCGGCCAGATTTAAACTACAGATACATGATCCAAAAATCATTTTTAGTTTCACAACATGCTATTTCATCAGAGATCCACTGCAAGTTTAGCAAGTCTCAGCCCGAGCTAAGAATCTTCACGCACACCGTTTTGATCATAGTTTTAAACGGGCATAAGAAATTCAAAAACAATCCAAACAATATAAAACCTTTGCATGGTGCCATATTATATGATATAGTTGCAACGAAAATACCAAACTTAGAATATTACAAATATTACAAAAAAAACTCAAAATGAGCTATCATGTTCAAGGTTTCATCAATTTCAGGCCAAATGACCAATGTTATGGCTAGAATCGCGACATAGTTTGTAATAATATATCTATATTGTGCATGCATGTGATATTGGGATGACTAACAATGTTGCAGGAGAAAGTTTTTCTTTTCATCGCACCAAAAAGGCATTTTTTATTTTCTGAGTGCTAGAAATCGCGACTTTTATGAAGCATATACCATGAATATGTTGCCAAACCGTACCACCCTATTTTTGTAAAATATTATACAACATTTAAAGTACAGATCACCAATTGGTTCGGCCATAAAAGCTAACCATCTACCTCATAAAAAGAGAAATATCTGCCGATTCAGCTGAAAATTGAAAACTTTGAACTAAAGGTGTTTTGTAGTTTGCTCATGATTTTTTTGAAAGACATGTGTATCTTGATATGGAAAATATATGTTATAGATGTCATATTTGGATTCCTATCATTTTACTAATCAATTTGGATTATTTTAGATTTTTAAAATTCAAAAAGGAAAAAGTTATTTAAAAAATTACTTTTTTATTAAATTTTATTATTATTTCATACTTCCTCCGTTTTTTAATATAAGGTGTATAATTTTTTTTACACGAATATTAGCGCACAGGCTAGGAGGGCAAATTTTGTTGCTTTTGGACACAAATACGCCTGATTGACGTGATATAGGGAGAACATACAGAATCTTTGTATCCTCTCTCTCCTAATCAGATTAATTGCCTATTAAATAAGAGGAATAAATCCCAGAATTCTCTATACACCTTATATTATGAAAATTTTCACAAAAAATATACACCTTATATTAATGAATGGAGGGAGTATTTGGATTCTTAAATTTTTTGATTTTAATGGATATATTATTTATCGAATTTTGATTTATAGATTTAAAGATATTAATTATGCCATATTATACGATAATAATGGCAAAAAATGAATAGAATATTATTTTTTACTTAAATAATTGTTTGAAATTTGAAAAAACAAAGACGTGTGACATAGTGGTATAAGAGTTAATAGGATTGATATGGTAGTATTGCCAACAAAGTATAATTTATTCTGTGAGAGCTCGTTTGAAGGGAACCAAGAAGTTAAACGTGCTCGAGGTGGAGTATTGAGGATGGGTGATCGACATGGAAATTTGACCAAAACTACGAGTTGACCTAATATTAAGTGTATTTCGTGTTAAAAATGTTCCAACTAAGAGATTCAAACAATTCAAAAGTAAGAGGGATTCAAACAATTCAAAAAGTAAAAAAAAAACAAAAAAAATATTTATTTATTTATTTATTTTTGAAAAATATAAACGAACGCCAGTCTATGCCGAGGGGTCTATGTCGAGGACAAAGTCGTCGGCACAGCCTGTGCCGACAGGCTGCTACGCCAAGGGGGCTATGCCGACGGCTGCCCTCGGCACAACCTGTGCCAGTGGCATTTTGGGGTTGTGCCGTGGACAACTGGCCCTCGATGTAGCGCAGTTTTCCTGTAGGGCCAGTTCCAAAGTCTTTTACTAAAGCTACAAATAACCGTGCACACTCTAAAAAAAATCTTTTGTGAAAGGTAGACAGATCCTACGTAGGGCGGTAATCCTACATGAGACAATAAATGTGATAAACCAGCAATGAACTCTAAATGAAGCTTATCTCCTAAATGGTGTGGGTGGGTTATAACTATGTTTATGGAGGTAACGTGCGGCACATGTATTCATTTCGATGTTTAATTGCATATATTTATCTATTACTTACCAATTGTCAGGAAAAGTAGAAAATAAAAATAAAAAATATATTGAAGAGTTCCAAAGGGATGAGCCACATACGCTTGGGCTCTGGTGCGCCAATGTGGCGCGTTGGAACGTACATGAGGAAAAATCTAGTGGCCTTTTCGGCTACATTTTTTTAATTAATTACTAAAATGATGCATAAAATTTGAAATTTCGGAAAATAGCACGGTTGCAGCACACGGTATACCGATAAGCAACCTAGTGGCACACTGCTAAAATCTGAAATTCCAAATTTCGTTTATTACTAAATGTATTTTTTTAAAAAAAAAATAGTGGCCTTTCCTACCTGGACCAGCGCCCAACCCTAAAAAAGAGTTCCCCTATTTATTTCACAAGTCACAAACATAAATACAGTACGAGCTGAGTGAGTCAACACCAACAAGTGTCAATTGTGTATTTATTTGTTATTTACCATTTTTTAATGCTAGTAACACTGACGAATGATAATGGCATCTCTACTTTATGAAGAGCTCATGTTTGGTACGTATTGTGCTCCATTTGGCATTGTGGTGCGCTCTATGAAGCTATTCACGTGTGTGGCCCGTTCTAGGAGATTTGTCCAACCTACTCGGTGGTATCGTCCCTAGACTGGTACCCCTCCGCCTCCTAGAGTAATAATCTCGACGGAGAAGATACACCTATGAACAACTACGGAGACAAAGACCGGCACAGGATGCGGATTTAACGCAAGGAAAAAAGGATACTAGTACGACGTTTGTTTCACGGGTCAAAAGATACAATGAAGGCCTTGAGTGAGTCCGCGGCGGACATAGAGAAGGAAAGGCCAGTGAGCCAAGTTTTGTGCTAATCTTTGTATTTTCATTCATGGTCCAGTTGAGTTGACAAGGCGGAGCGCTTCTTGTTCATAAATACTCTCTCCGTTAGTACGTAGTACTCTCTCCGATTCAAATTAGTTGATTTAGATTTGTCTAAATTTGTATATATCTACCGTATCCGAGAAAAGGGAGGCCGGTGGGAAACAAAAAGTTTGGGCCCTCAACGTAAATCACATGGAACTAGAAAAAACAAAGTTTTATATTTATATTATTATCAGATTGGTGGTACATTTTTTGAAAGAATTACATCTTAAAAATTGATCTCAGAATTCAAAAGTACACTTTGAGAGAAGAACTTTAGCAGAAGTGTGTCATCCTTTAGCATTCCTCGAGATAAAATCTTCAATAAGTTTTTCATAGGAAACCTGCACTCTGATTTTCAGAAGAAAGGTTTGCTTGTTTCACTAAAGACTTATTAAGAGCACCTTTTTGAGATCGAGTAAATTCTTCAATCTCTTGTTTTTTCTTATGTTTTTCATATTCGGAAGGGTGTTTCCTAATTCTAGAAAACATTATATAACTGAAACTAGAGGCAACACATATAAAAAATAGAACATGGAAACAAAGTGGGATGAAACGGAGGCGGCAATTCGGCTTGCAGGTGCAAATGCAACCATTGTGAGAAAACATTTTCTGAAATGTCAAAAAATTATAAAAACACTTGTACATATACATTCAAATATTTATGTTGGTTCACAAGTTTTCGGGATAAAAAAAATTGTATGTGTCGTGTAAAAAAAGGCAAAAAATGTCACGTGAATAGTCGTATGACTGTGACATATTTTATCTTCTTTATACACGACACATAAAACGTTCTTTCATCCTGAAAACTTGTGAACCAACATAATATGTTCGAATGTATATGCAGATTTTTTTCCGATTTTTTTGATATTTCGAAAAATATTTTCTTATAATGGGTGCATTTGTACGTGTGAGCCGAAGCGAATATCCGGGATGGAACAATCTTTTGATTAATGTTAGTAAAAAGCCATCAGGTACAACTCTAATAGTGTGGTGGCGCCTCCAATCCTCCTCAGCGCCTCCTCCTCTTGATGAATCAGCGTCTCAGCGACCAAGCACTGTGGCCGGGCCTCCAACCAGGATCACAGGGGCGGAAACAAAACAGCCAGGAAGGGGATCGAACGGAGAGATGGGAAATTGAGAAGAAAACACCAAATAAATAGAGAGTGATCGAAAGGTGCAGCCTATAAAGGACCTTGATTGTCTTTATTGCATCAACGGATCTATAATGGGGAAATCGAGATGGAATTAAATCCGCTTAGAAATTTTGGAGAAAGTTGAAGAACAGCTCTAGGGCTAGATGATAGAGAGAATGAGAAGAGAAAAGGGGAAAGGCCTGCCTGAGTTGGGGCCTCCTATGGAGTTAATCACGGGAGTTATTCTGTGACAAATTTCTAAGAGCATCTCCACTCGGCTTTTCAGCACACCGTTTCTAGGGCGTATTTTTGATCCGGACGCTGAAATTCGATCCAGTCGCGTTCTTAGGACCCCGGTTTCGTCCGGATTTGGCCCAAAATACGTCTGGCCTTCCCAGACCATTCCTGGGGCGACGGGAACGCGTTGGGAACGCCGAACGAAGCGGATTCGGCTAGAAAAGAGCCGTTCGACGAGTGGACCCGCCCAGTCGGCGACAGAAGTCGAGTCGTCCTCATCCTCCCGCATCGAAACGCCGCGAAGGACCGCCGGGCATTAACCACCGGTCTCGTCGGCCACGCGTCGCCGTAATGGCGTTCCACGCGTCGCCGTAATGGCGTGCCACCGTCGTCTCGGCTCCCGCGACGGACCGGCGGGCATTAACTTCCCACCGCTTCCCCTTTTTTCCGCCCTAGCCTCTACACCCCTCCCGCCTTCGCCGCCCTCGCTCGGCCTATAAAACACGGCCGCACCGCCAGCCCGCAGCACACTACCACCTCCAACCCGCACCACCCCCGAACTCCGGTGAAAGAAAACAATCGGCGAAAAGGAAGATGGCGGGGAGGTACCTAGGGGATCCGGCGGCGGCGAACGGCTTCGGCCGACGAACGCTCCAACCGTGGGAGGCAAGGATGCTCCACGACGCCGGGTACATGGCACCGCCGGACTTCCGCTGCCCCCGATGGAGGCTCAGCGTCGGCGGCATACCAGTGTCGCCGGTACTGGCGGACCACGAGCTGGTGGACGAGATCCAGGCTGCCATCACGGCGATGCCAGATTCAGAGCTCGCCGAGGACCACGACAACCTCGCGTTCTGGGAGAACTTCTTCGAGGAGCGCCGCCTCGCCGACCTTGTCGCGCACCCGGGTCCTCCAGGCGAGCCGCCGCCGATGGTGGAGCGCGCAAGGGTGCACGCTCGAGGCCGTCCTCGAGCACATCCATGCCAGCAATAACCCCCGGTTAGGGTTCCCGCGTTCGTCGGCGCGACCCCCTCGCCGCGGGCGACAACAACTTTCGGCAAGCTGGGCGCCGAGGAGGATGGCCAACCACTCCACCTCCTCCTCCGCGCCGCGTTCCTCGGCGTCGGCGCCTGCGCAGTCGCCGCGCAGCAACGGCAAGGTGTTTCGGCTTCCTAAGCACGAGGCCGACACGCCGAGGTCCTCGCCGCCGAGAACACGCGTGCGCGGCGTCGTCATCAACAAGGCCCGCGCCGCGACGCCGCCGGCCGGGCGGATGCCCCTTCTCCAGCCGAAGCTGGAGCCCGCCGACTGGGGCATCGCCGTCAACGAGGACTCCTTCGCCATGAAAATGGCGATCAGGCGTTCTCTGGGCGAGGCCGCGCCGCCGTCGTCGTCCACGGAGCCGAACATCCTCACCTGGTCAAGGGCGGACTTGGAGGAGGAGGAGGCGCTGCGCGTGCAGTGCCTGCAGGAACAGGCCGAGCGTCGCGCCAGAGGGTGCCGCGATCCCGCCCCGCCCAGAGCGCGCCCCGAGCCCGCCTACCTGGGCGCGCCACTCGTCGTCCTCGACGACGACGACGATGTCGGCCCTTCCTACCAGCCGTGGAGGTACGGCGACCCAGGCCAGGGCAACTCGCGGCCACCACAAACTCCGAACGATGACAGCGACGACGACAGCACGGTCGATCCCGAGTACACCAACTTCTACCGCCACTTCGGCATGTGAGGCGGCGTCCTCGGCATCGACATCGGCATCGCCGTTTTTTTACTGTTTTTAGGTTTCGTTTATCCTACTTTTGCCAAAGTTCGGGTATATATCCGAATTTGGCCAACTATTGTACGAACTCGCCGTTGTTTAATTAAAATCTCCTATATTCGTCCAAACTTCGCCGTGATCAAATTTCGGCCAAACATGGGAACTCGAGAGAACGCGAGTGGAAAAAGGCCGTTCCCAGGCTGAAAGTTATATCTGTCCGGCACAAAATAGCGCCGGATTTCGGCCTGAAAATGGCCAACGAGTGGAGATGCTCTAAGCGCCAGAACAGGTCAATCCATTTATTAGACCAAATAAACTTGTCATTAGGAGTACTAAGTAGTAGCTTAATATTAAAATTGGAGGTCCTCTAATTATGCAGGCCATGTACAGTAGAACACTCTGCACGTGTGTACGAGATGGGCCTGAGTGTTAGATACATCCAAATCTATACAAAACCAAGTAAACTAATTTGAAGGGAGTACTAAATTCTTATCGTGGTTTCAGTTTAAAAACCACGTTAGAATTATCAAAATGTGGGATTACGTGTGACTGTCTTTTAATCATGGCTGGGGAGATACGATACGCTACGTGGACAAGTGTAGCGACTGAATCTTTCGCCAAAAAAAGGTTTAGCAAGTGAGGAGTGACATCAAAACGGCAATGAGAATAAAACGTTGTAGTATGAAACTCGTCTGTCGTTTGTGCTGGCGTCAAGGTGTACTCCACGTAGCTCCGGCCGCTTGACATCCGTCCGTGGCTCGTTGCAGAGAAAACTCCCTCCAACTTTATCTCTTGGTGATACGCCAGACTGGTAACAATCTGCTCGACGTTTTCTCTGCCTATATTCTACTCTCAGGAAAGAGGAAACCCCGGCCGACATTATCTTTCGTCACTTTCCGGTGCTATAGGTCACTAGCCGCCCGCTCAATTCACGTAGTACTGCGTAGGTACTAGGTAGCAATTCGTCTTTCTAGGGAGAATTTCGGGCAGGAGCTAGCGATTGTGGTGTGAGTGTGTGACAGTGGGGAGAAAATGACAGGAGGTTGTTGCGGAAATGGTCGTTCTATCGGTACTAGTATTATTACGCATAGATCTAACTCTGATACCACGGTAAGGGTTCGCGTATAAAAACAATACGCTCCTGAATTTCTGATGTTGCCAAGACCTATCCATTAGTAATACAGTAATGGAAGAGGCTTTTTGTGAACTTACCCTTGGAGACCGAAAAACGGTATCAACGTTCAGGAGAGCGTGGTTGATGTAGACGATCTGAAGCCGACCTCAAGGTCGTGTTAAAGTCCTCGCGCTCATGCGGCTCTAACCACTCCTAGTGCGCCAAGTGTGACACCTCGCGGGGAGTTACACACGTTCGGTGCATGGCGATGACTCCCGCTTTCCTGATCCAGCAGCAGTTGCGGAAGTAGAGCTCCTGGATCCGAACCCGCAGCGCGACGGCGCTCCACGGTGAAGATGTCTCTCGTTCGTGCAGTCCGAACTTCAGACCATGGTCACGAGAGAGAGAAATATCAATTGGAGGTCTCCCCAAAAGTGAGAAAACCATTATTGAATATTGTGTGGTCAAAATACACCACTACATATAGGGGGTACTACCTCCCTCAAAGTCCCGGGGTGGGACTAAAGGAGGGGAGAAGGGGGGCACCCGCCGGCCGGCCCTAGTGGGTCCCGCGGACGGGGGGAGGGGGGCGGCCACCCCTTTCCCCTTTCTCTCCTCTTGCCTTTCCCTCATAGGCCATTCTCCCTCCGAAATTGGCCCATTAAGCCTTTTTGACCTTTAATTGATTTTTATTTTATTAAATAATTATGAATAAATGATTAAATCAATATTTAACATTCATTCACATATTATTCAATCTCCGTGGCTATGGAACACCTTCCACCTCCACTCCGTACATCCTCCGAACTTACCAAAACCCTTCTGGTCTTCTCTCTTCTCTTCTTTGGTGATTCTACCGATCCTGTAAACACTCTCTAAGCATCATCAAGCCCTTAAGCGTGATACCCTACGGTTCAGGAACACTCCAGACATGATTGGGACACTCCCAGACCAATTATCGACAGAGGGATCTGGATGTCCATGTGACCCCTGTGCATTCCACGAAAATCTTTCATCGTTTGAACCGGGACAATCATGTCTTATTCCTTTTGTCTCTCGATACTTGCACTGGCCGAGATCTGATCAATGACATCACCATGTCGTGTTCAATCTCGTTACCGAACAATGATACTTAACTCGTTTCGACAAGTAATATCATGTGATCAAATCACACGCTGCGCAGCTATTGGATACAACTTCTCCGAGTGGGCCCTTGAGTATCTTTCCGTCACGTGGACGGACAAATCCTGCTATTGACACATATTGCTTGTACGGTTTCTCCGAATACCTGAACATACCTTTATGATCACTCTGTCATAAGTGACGTTTGATGTTATCGAAGCATTCTCGGGAGACATTGATTGATATAGTCTCACGGTTTAAGGAATAGTCTACGAGGTCTATTCTAATCATCATAACTTGAACTTCGTGACATGATCGGGTCACGATGTTTAGGTTGGGTATTGGTTCATCATCTCATTCGCAGAATGAGTTGACTCTATTTTCAACTGGCATAAATGCCACATGATCAGGAAACCTTGATCATCAGTTCACCAATGAACTAGTGACTAGAGTTTCACCGGGAACCCCTGGTTGTTTATACATCACATGTGTATTGAAGTTTCCTTTCAATACAGTTATAGCATGATATAAAACTTGATCATAACTTTTATGAAATATGATAATAATCCTTATTATTATTTGTCTCTATGGCATATTTCCAACAATAGGTCCCACCTTTCGATCGATGTGGAGGCAACTTAAGACATCGACCCGTTGACCACGCGGTCTGTTCGTTGTTGCCCTGCTCTCTCATATCAAGGGAAGCTGCTGCGCCGCCTGCCACCCCTTCTATCCGAGCTCCGCCGTCGTCCGTGCTCCCGCCCTCCCTCCTTTCCGCGATGGCTAGCTAGAATGATGGGAAGAGTTCTAGCTAGTCATCGCTCGGGGTAAGTTCCCCAATTTTTTAAGGTCGGGGTTCATACATGATTTAGGAAGATTCGTTAATATGACTCAGGTCCATGCGGCTCTGCCCATCTCGTTGCCGCAGATATCTGGTGGCTCCCCCCAGGACGCTGATCCGACGACCAGGGAGGGGCACACTTGCCCTAGGGATGGACCGAGGCAGGAGGCGGGTGACCTGACCCAGGCGAGGTCGGGTTTGTCCCCTAATGACGGCAGATAGCTTTGGCTTGGGACTCCATCCCGCAGGAGTTCTCGGCATGGAGTTGATGGACTTGGGGCTTTCACGACGGACGAGGATTCTCTAGCCAAGGCCATGCGTAGGAAGGTGGAGAAGAACCTTGATTCACATGGTACTCTTCAAAATTATTTCTTTCTTTCTATGGTGCTTCTATTGTGGCTAAGCTCGGCAATGTTGGTGTAAGCTTGGGTAGATCTGTAAATGATATTAATGTTTCTAGTTCTGTTTTGAGACATATGGAGGTTGACCGTTTAATGGTTACTCCTAAAATCTCTGTTGTTCCTAATTCTTCATCGATGGAGGAGGAGGAGGTGCATGCCACAGTAGATGGTCAACTCCTCTCTCTCACTTAGTTGGTGAAGTATCAGATATGGGCTTTGATGAGACTGGGTTGGGTTCATTGTATGAGCTTGCAGGTTCCGGTCGGAAATCAAAGAACCAAAAATCTCGCAAGAGGTCACGTGTATCCAAATCCCCAATTGTTTCTCAATGAATGGAATGTTCTCAAATAGCAGAGGTCTTCGTGACTTGGCTAAACATTTGTTCTTTACTGGTTGTGTGAGAGATCACAAGTTGAATTTTTTTGGGTATTTCTGAGACTGGTAGACGTGATTTCTCACAAGCTCAACTCAATCGTCTCTCTAGTGGAGTTGACTTTACGTGGGTATCACGTCCGCTGTGAGGGAGATCCGGGGTAATCCTATTAGGCGTCAGAGATGAGACTATGGAAGTCTTAGCCTGTTCGGTTGGAGATTGTTTTATCAAACTCCATATCGGTAACAAGGCTGATGACTTCGTTTGGTCTCTAGTCGTTGTCTACGGGGCTGCCTAGGATGTTTATAAGGCTGACTTTTTACATGAGGTGGTCAATCTGGCTAAGGATAATCCCTATCCTATACTTATAGGCAGGGATTTTAACTTGCTAAGATTCCCTCATGAGAAAAGTCGGGACCGTTTCGACAAACATTGGCCTTTATGTTTAACACTGTCATTGACAGCTTGGACTTAAGAGAGGTTACGATGTTAGGAAGACAGTTCACGTGGGCCAATAGTCTTCCGGAGCCTACATATGAAAAACTCAATAGAGTGCTTATGGATACCAAATGGGAAGATAAATTTTCTATGATAACTGTTCGTGCTCTAGAGCGTATTGAGGCTTTGTCAGATCATGCTCCTTTATTGTTATCTATCGGAACACCACCACAAAAATCCAAAAAATAGCTTCAAGTTTGAACTTGGATGGATTGATCGTGATGGTTTTTATGACTTGGTGAAGGCTAGTTGGGAAAAATAAGTTAGTGGTCGAACACCTATACGACGATGGAACAACAAAATGCGTGCCTTACGCAAATTCCTTCGTGGTTGGGTCAGACATATTGTTGGAATCCTTAAAAAGGAAAAGATTCGTCTTTCAGCTACTATTAATGATTTAGAGGCTTCAGCAGAAGTTAGGCTTTTGTCTGCACATGAGATTGATTTTAAAAACCAATCGAATGCAAAAATTGCCAGACTTCTGCGGGAGGAAAACTCAAATGGTACCAACAGTCTAAAGCTAAATTCATCATGGAAGGAGATGTGAATACAAGATACTTCCATGGGGGTGCCAATGGCAAGCATAAGAAGAAACTTATTCACTCTTTAATTCAGGATAAATGTATGATCGAAGCTCAGGAGCATCTAAAATCTTATATTACAAGCTATTATAAGTCCTTGTTTGGGGCACCACCAGAAAACTCTTTTTGTTTGGATGAGTCTCAGACAGAGGACATTCCCCAAGTTTCTGTTGAGGAAAACAACTTTCTGGCTGCCCCTTATACTGAGGAGGAGGTCAAGAAAGTTGTTTTCCAAATGGAACATAAAAAATCGCCAAGGCCTGATTGCTTCCCAACAGAATTTTACCAAAAGTTCTGGGACGTTATCAAGATGGATTTGATGCACTTGTTTGAGTTTTTGCAAGTTGGTCAGCTGGACCTCTTTTGGCTTAATTTTGGCAACATAATTTTGCTACCTAAGGTTAACAATGCAGAACGTATACAACAGCATCGTTCTATCTGCCTTCTTAATGTTAGTTATAATTTTTTTATGAAAGTTGCTACGATTAGACTAAATTCAGTAGCTAATCATGTTGTTCTCCCTTCTCAAACTGACATCCTAGATGGTGTTGTAATATTGCATGAAACAATCCATGAACTACCTTTAAAAAATTAAATAGTGTGTTGTTCAAGATTGATTTTGAGAAAGTCTATGATAAAGTTAATTGGTCTTTCCTTCAGCAAATACTCCGTATGAAAGGTTTTTCGGAGGAGTGGTGTGCTCTTTTACAGTCCTTTGTGTCGGGAGGGAGTGTTTCCCTAAATATCAATAATGATACTGGCAAATACTTCCAGACCACAAAAGGGCTGCGACAAGAGGATCCATTATCGCCCATACTATTTAATATAGTGACTGATATGTTGGCTATCCTTATTGAGAGAGCTAAGGCTGATGGTCAAATTGAAGGATTAATACCACATCTGGTTGATGGTGGTCTCTCTATTCTTCAATACGATGACGATACAATCCTATTTATGGAACACGATCTGGAGAAAGCCAAGAATCAAAAATTAATATTATTAGCATTTGAGCAACTATCCGGATTAAAAATTAACTTTCATAAGAGTGACTTGTACTGTTTTGGCGAGGCTAAAAACGATGCCCACCTATATGCTGATCTATTCGGCTGTGGCCAGGGGCAGTTTCCAATCAATTATCTGGGAATACCGATTCACTATCGGTATCTCACGGTTGCTGAATGGAAACTCGTTGAGGAAAGACTTCAAAAGCGTCTTAATAGTTCGAAAGGCAAATTGCTATCCCTTGGTAGAAGACTTGTACTCATAAATTCAGTACTCACCAACATGGTATGTATATGATCTCGTTGTTTCAATTACCAAAAGGTGTCTTGATAAAAGTGGATTATTTCTGCTCAAGATTCTTTTGGTAGAGGGATAGTGAGAAAAAGAAATATCGACTGGCCAAATGGAATGTGGTTTGTCGACCCAAGGCATACGGTGGACTTGGCATACATGATTTGCAAGTCAAAAACACTGCGCTTCTAGGTAAATGGTTGTTCAAACTCCTGACAGAAGAAGGGGTCTGGCAAACTATTCTATGGAGAAAGTATGTTGGCTCAAAAGTTGTGTCACAAATGGTTTGGAAACCGGATGATTCTCACTTTTGGGCTGGACTAATGGCGTCCATAAAGCACTTTTTCCGTTTTGGTGCTTTCAATATTAAGAATGGATCACAGATAAGGTTTTGGGAAGATAAGTAGCTTGGCCAAAGTCCTCTCCGTGAACAATATTCAGCTCTATACTCGATTGTTAGACACAAAGGGGATACACTTTCCATGGTAATGAAATGCAATCCCCCTAATGCGTCTTTCATAAAAAGTCTCATAGGTCCTAGACTGGTGTCCTGGAACAATCTTTTATTAAGACTATACAGGATACGATTGTCCGAGGGTATGGACGAATTCAAATGGAACTTACTACAGAGTGGTAAATTTTCCATTGATTCAATGTATAGAGTTTTGATCCAACCTGATATCCCAGTCGATGATAATAGTAAAATTTGGAGAATAAAAATACCCTTGAAAACGAAGATCTTTGCTTGGTATCTCCGTAAAGGGGTTATTCTCACAAAGGATAATCTTGTTAATAGGAATTGGCATGGAAGTACACAATGTGTGTTTTGTCACCGTAATGAGACAATACGTCATTTATTCTTCCATTGTAAAGTTGCTCGTGCTATATGGTCAATCATCCAAGTCTCTGGTTTATCTCCTCCACGTTCGGTAGTCAATATATTTGACAACTGGTTGAACAAGATTGAGGATAAATATGGGACTTTATTTAGGGTGTGAGCGCTTGCCATTATATGGCCGCTTATAGAAATGACAAGATTTTTAATAACATGCTCTCTTCTCCTCTGCAGGTTATATACCGGGCCACGGTGATTCTCCGATCATGGATTACGCTACGACGTATGGAGCTCCGTGACTTGTTTGTGGAGGCTGTACGCGGTTGGAGGATATGGCGGGGGATATTTTTCCCCGATATGGGTGGCAGCGTGACTTATAGATAGAGCTACCGTAGTGCGCTTGGATCCGTTTTTTTACAATTATTTGTAATCTTCATACTTTTACTTTTGTCTTTTGGTCTGTGTTTGATCGGGTGTGTACATCATAGATATGCAGAGGCCGGGTGTAAACTTACTGTTAAGTAATAAAGCGCTCGTTAAAAAAAATGAGTTATCAAGGAAAAATACCACTTCATCAGAAAAAGAGTGATCGACAGAGCGTGAAGCGAATAGAGAAATAGCTCATTGAATAGCTGAAGAGAACTGAAAATACCTTGCGTGCATGCTACTCGATTCCGTGGAAAAAATACGGTCAAAGCCAGACCAAAAAAAAGGAGGTTGTCTGCTATCGTAATCATGCCATGAGGATTTGCACTGTCTTCAACTGAGAACCTTGCTTTGTTTCGATCTTAAATTACTAACTCTGAACGCGGCAGTGATTATGAGCAGGATCACAATGATTGTTTTCACTTGGGGTAAAGCAACAGAGAATTATATATTGAGCATGAAGAAAACATGATTTGAGCGGCAGAAACAGAGCACGATGAATTAAGATTGAAGAACAGGTGATATTATGTGTGGCACCATCTTTCCAGTGCAAGTTGCATTGTCCACTAAGCTACGCCTTTTCGAGTTAAGCAATGTGACACCAACATCTGCATATTTTCTACCTAAAAAATTATAAATTTATATAAGTTTAAAGCGAAATCATCCCTGCAGATCTTCCCTCCTTTTCATCATCAAAAAAAAGTTTGAAGTGAAATTCCGATATATCATTTGTATGAATTTGCACCTATCGATTCTCACTAGTTTGTTGCACATTTTAACACCATCAATTTCTACACTTGATGTAAAATAAGGTCACAAGAAGGAACTAAACATGTCCCGTCAGACATTTGTTTCGCCGACGGGACGTAAAAAACCGACAGAGATTTCAATTATTGTTATTGCAAGGATGAGAAAAATAATGGAAAGTGCATATTATTACACTAATAATATGGAAAAAGGCAGAAAATCGTCGGTGCACAAATCGTGAATTATAAAGCCATGTACACCCACCCTTACAAGTTCTCTTTTGTAAACAACAAAACCATGTGCATGCAACTTTTGCATCCTTCCTAGTTTAAGCAAAAGAAAGATGAGAAAAAACTATGCTCAAAATGCACACTAGCTACCAAAATAGCGTGTGAAGCAGCAGGGGATATGTCTGGCCATTGCATAAAACCACTTGTGTAGGCTCACAAAAATAGGCGACCACCCTCACATGCGACGGATTTTATTATAACTACTAGTACAAAGCAACAAGAAGGATATCAAACCTCTTTATTCGTTAGCCAGAAAGATGCAATGAGAAATCAAGAAAGCCATTTCGAGTGATTCTGCGGGCGGCTAGGAAACGACCCGTTTCGGCAGGTGCCCCAGAATGAGCCACTGGCCCCCCGACCTAACCCCACCCGAGTCGACAGACCTTTTTTTCTCACTTTTTTCTTACTGATGAAAAACATGGAGGAAAAAAAAATCAAAAATAGATAGCATCATGCTGTGACTTTTGAAAAGCCTTTCTGCCCAGTATAAAACAGCGCACATCCTCCCACATCTTGAACAGCCAGCAGCAGCAGCGTCTCTCGAGCTAGCTAGCTCTTCTTCCTCCCGTTGTTGCCTTATTCCGAGTTTCCTTCAACCTTTCCTCCACTTACTAGTCTTTGCAGCAGCAGCATCTTTCCATTGTTGGCCATCATGAGGCTTCTTCCCGTGGCGTTCTTTGCGTGCTGCGCTCTCCTCCTGGCGCTGCATTGCGCGGAGGCGGCCAAGGCCAGGCACTTCAAATGGGAGGTGGGCAACATGTTCTGGTCGCCGGACTGCGAGGAGAAGGTCCTCATCGGCATCAACGGCCAGTTCCCCGGCCCCACGATACGGGCCAAGGCCGGCGACACCATCGTGGTCGAGCTCAAGAACGGGCTGCACACCGAGGGGGTGGTCATCCATTGGCACGGCATCAGACAGGTACCAACCACATGACATGAGCACACTTTATATCTTCTCTTTTTCATGACATGGTTCATACAGAGCTAGCTAGCAGATGTTGTCCTTTTGCTAACATTTTCAACGATGGCGTGATCAAATGATGTCAGATTGGGACGCCATGGGCGGACGGCACGGCGGCGATCTCCCAATGCGCGATCAACCCCGAGGAAACCTTCACCTATCGATTCGTCGTCGACAAGGTACTGCTACCACTGACCACATCTCATTCATCATTGTTCAGCTTGATCTGAAGATTAGTTGCAAGCGTTGCGGTTCTTTTCTTGGGCTTTGTAACTGAACAATGGCTGTGGCTCATGGCTTGCAGCCGGGGACATACTTCTACCACGGGCACTACGGGATGCAGAGGGCAGCAGGGCTGTACGGGTCTCTGATCGTGGATGTGGCAGATGGGGAGGAGGAACCGTTCAAGTATGACGGCGAGCTCAACCTGCTGCTGAGCGACTGGTACCATGAGAGCATCTACAACCAGATGGTCGGCCTCTCCTCCAGCCCCATGAGGTGGATCGGCGAGCCACAGGTAAACCGTCGATTGCTCATCTCTCCAGATCGAACTTGCACTGCTTTTCTTATTATATACGTATACAGTACGTACGTCCGTATTTGATAGTATTTTGAGAAATATATGATGTTTTTTGTTGCTACAAAAGAAAAGGGTTTTATGGTTGGTTGGACTGACAATCATCAGGACCATCGAAAAGCACAGTTTGAAAACACAAGAAACATGTCTCTGAGTACTTGAAGACAAATGGCACTCGGAGTTTCTAGCGCATATCAATCTGATTTGAGCACATGTTTTTGTCCTCCTCTGAAAATTTTGAACCGGAAAGACACCAGTAGAAAAGTTCAGTTAACCGGTGAATCGGGTGCTTTACATCTCACCAACTTCCTAAGTTTTGAAAAATGAACACATCCCTTTCATCATGATAGAATTTTATCATTGCACAATTTGTAATTATGCAGACAGTAATTGCGGGTTGAATTATTGTTACGCAAAATACAGTTTTTTTTAATAAAAAAATCAGTTGTTGGTACAGCATACAGAGATGTACTCTTGTAAGTTAAACAATAGTTTAGGCACAAGATCTCGGGTTGTTGCTAGACCAATCACTAAAGTTAAGCAAGCATGGCCTCAAAGATGCAGCCTATGGCGATAAACTGATAATGCACACATCCAGCTTTCTCATCAGGACCTGGAAAGCTTACACAAGCATCCGGGGCCAAACTGTGCTGATGAGAAAGGCAACAAAAACAACGGGAACCCACCCTACATAGGGCTTCCTCGAAAGAAGCACTCCCAACTTTAAAATAAAAAAGCACTCAGCATGTATAGGACACTTTGTAGTCCTCGAGACCAGTATTCTATGTGTGCTAACAGTGTCAGAACAGATCATGTTCCCATGCGCAGCACATACCAAATTTCTGAAGAAAAGTGTTGGGGGGTGTCACAATGCCACATGATTCTCTGAAGAGGGGACACTTGTGGTCATGCGTCGCCCAAAAGCGTCCGTGCAGTGCAAGGACCTTTTCTTTCCCTCTCGATCTTGGAAACATCTGCCCGGCCGGGGAGATGCACGATGCAGAGCAGGGATGATGTGTTTTATTTTTTTCAAAAAGTTACAGGGTGTGCAGTGAGGCTGTAGCAGTACTATTATTGTGTGGGGAGCTTTGGGTGGTCAGGGAAAACGTCAAGCCAGCATGAGTGCATCACGGTGGTAGATCTTTTTTTTTTTTTGCTCTTGTGTGCACGCAGGGCCGGTTCTATGTTTTGCGGGCCCCGAGGGCGAAGTTGACGGCATGGTTCCCTAAGGCTGATATATATGCCGCCAAGATCGGTGCTAGAAAAAAGTTCGTGGGATCAAAACTCAAGTGGCCAACATCGGATTATCTGTGAAGTAGGCAAGAGTGATGAGCTGCAGGACAAAAGAGGACTAGACGCGGAGCAGTTGGCTTGATTTGGTTCATTCTAGAGGACGAGCGGGCGACATAATAATTTTTGAATTCTATTTCAGCATGAGAGCGTCCGAGCAGGCCTAGAGATCGAAACAGTACGAGACAATTAACGAACTGGATCGCTCACATTTCCCAATCCTAACGTTTCCACCGTGCATTTCCTGCTCTCGGATTGTTGTTCTGCTGGACTGTCGTCGGTTTTTTATTTTCATCCCAACATAATTACATACATGTGTACAGGGAAGGATATAATTATAGGTCCTCTAGAGCGTGGGCTCTAGGGCAGTCGCACATGTTGGCCATGGGTCAGAGAGCCGGCCCTGTGTGCACGCTGCACATGTGTTGGGGGAAGCAGTTCAACGACAACAGTGATGTGTCACTGTTGGTTCACACAGAGCTGCTCTTGACACACCGTGAGCATCTGGTAAATTACCATGTCTTTGGGGGCTTGAGGTCCATGGGTTGATCTGATGGAAATGTTCGCTTGATGAACACAGCATTATTATGCTCTCAATCTCTGGTCACCTTAACTTATTCGGGCTAACATTTTCCAGTGGAAGGTGTTGTTTTCTTCTTTGCAAACATGAAGGGGGGTCCTGCCTGAATTTTGTGTTATAATGGCATGCACCGTGTTTTCCTGTTGCCCTGCAGTCGTTGCTGATCAACGGTAGGGGGCAATTCAACTGCTCGCTCGCGGCGGCGCACACGCCGGGCACCAAGCAGTGCACCGCCGGCGGCAACAAGCATTGCGCCCCGGTCATCCTCCCCGTCCAGCCCAACAAAACCTACAGGCTCAGGATCTCCAGCACCACCTCGCTGGCTTCTCTCAACCTCGCGATCGGGGTAAGCGAATCCAAGATTAATACGTAGTTCCCGCAAGAACATCACAGTTTAAACTGTTGCTGCAACGTACAGATTAATCATGATCGGTTGCGTTTTTCTTTTGTCGCTTCAGAATCACAAGCTGACGGTGGTGGAGGCCGACGGCAACTACGTGGAGCCGTTCGTCGTGGACGACATGGACATCTACTCCGGCGACAGCTACTCCGTGCTGCTCACCACCGACCAGGACCCGTCGTCCAACTACTGGATGAGCGTCGGCGTGCGCGGCCGGAGTCCCAAGACGGCGCCGGCGCTGGCCCTGCTCAACTACCGGTCAAACCGCGGGTTCAAGCTGCCGGCCGTCGCGCCGCCGGTGACCCCGCTCTGGAACGACACCGCGCACAGCAAGAACTTCACGTACAGGATCCGCGCCCTCGCCGGCACGCCCGCGCCGCCGGCGACGTCGGACCGCCGCATCGAGCTGCTCAACACGCAGAACAAGATCGACGGGCACATCAAGTGGTCCATCAACAACGTGTCCCTGGTGCTCCCGGCCACGCCGTACCTGGGCTCCCTCAAGCTCGGGCTCAAGACGGCGCTCGCCGCCGCGCGTCCCGCGGACACGTTCGGGCGCGCCTACGACGTGACGCGGCCGCCCAGCAACCCGAACACGACGACGGGGGACAACGTGTACGTGCTGCGGCACGACACCACCGTGGACGTGGTGCTGCAGAACGCCAACGCGCTGGCGCACAACGTCAGCGAGGTGCACCCGTGGCACCTGCACGGGCACGACTTCTGGGTGCTGGGATACGGCGAAGGGGCGTACAAGGGGGACGCCGCCGACGCGGCGAGGCTGAACCTGGTGAACCCGCCGCTCCGGAACACCGCGGTGATCTTTCCGTACGGGTGGACGGCGCTCCGGTTCGTGGCGGACAACCCGGGCGTCTGGGCGTTCCACTGCCACATCGAGCCGCACCTGCACATGGGCATGGGGGTCATCTTCGCCGAGGCCATCGACCGGGTCGGGAAGGTGCCCAGGGAGGCCGTGTCATGCGGCGCCACCGCCACCGCGCTCATGAACGGCGACCACCTCTGATCGTCTGTGAATCACCTGTAAGCCAGCTTTTTGTGAGGTATTGCGCAATGGCGCAATTGCGTGCTATTCAAGCGTACGTGTTCTTCTTTGTGATGCTGATGCTGAGGTACTCTTCTTTGTGATGCTAATTAGTTAGGGATTCAATACCCGTTTTCGTCACAGAATGACCCGCTTTTGCTACACCGTAGTAAAAAAGGTTTGTCCACGAGACAATAAAAAAGACAGATTTTGCCTAAGACCGTGCCACAGTTCCGCCGGAGGCTATATAGCATAATATATGTGCTAATCTAGCAAAACTGACTTCGCCGGAATCACCGGAGTTCGTCAGAGACCTCACCGGATACCGCGTAGCAAGAAGTTTGCGCTATTGTAGCAAAATCAGAAAACATATGTAGCAAAATAATTATGCTAATATAGAAAAAGTCGACTTCGCCAAAAACATCGTCAGAGCAAAAACTTGTAGAAAAAAATATGCCATTGTAGCAGCGCCGCTTGCCGCAGGTAGCAACACCAGAAGCCGTACTTAGCAGGTCCGGGCGCCGTGTGTAGCACGGCCGCAGGTAGCAGGTCCGGATGCCGCAAGTAGCAGGTCTGGATGTCGCAGGTAGCAACGACTATCGTCGTAGGTAGCAACACCAGAAGCCGTGTGTAGCGGGTTCGGTCGCCGTGTGTAGCATCGTCGTCGTCCGCACATAGTAGTGCTGCCAACCCATATAGAAAACCTCGACACCGTAGGTAGCATCCATGAGAGGCACCACCTCGAATCATCGGTCCCACCGGAGGTGGGAGAGAGAGGAGAGCGGCGTCCGACAAGGCCCCTGCCGGAGGCACCTCGACGCCTACCTGCAGGCTAGACAGGGTAGCATGGCAACATATGGTTGGGAAAGAAGGCCGGGGCGGAGGTCGGAACACACATGTGCGATTTCCATGCCAACCGCTTAATAAATTGTCCTTAGTTAGGATGACCACCCGACAAAGATACCGGGCAAATATTTTATTTTTGAGGGGTATCTTCATCTTTTACATCTTCCTATTATCTAAAAGATGTATGACTGGCTAGATTAGCGCATTGTATAAGGAATTGCCTTTCTCACTTAAGTTCCAATAAAAATCAACAGATCTGGGTGAAAATTGGACATCAGCTAAACAATGTAGCAGTGCAATCCAAGAGTCAATCCTGGCTCCAATCAAATCTCGTCTGAATGTTACATTTGGAGGAAATATTTTCAATACAGTGGAAATCGTTTCATCCTTGTGACGAACAATTGAATACAACACAGGATATTGTTTTCGGGGTGTAGTATTACCAAGCCATTTATCCTCTCAGAAACGAATCTCCGACCCATCCCGAATAGTAAATGATCCAAATCAAAAAAAAATATTCTTTGTTACCATTAGACCAGCCCAAAAGTGAGAGTCACCAGGTTTATAAAACACTTCGGACGGTGCTTTAGAACCAATATACTTTCTTTGAAGGAGAGTTTGCCAAATCTCATCTTCAGTTAATAATTTGAAGAGCCATTTACCAAGTAGGGATGTACTCTTAATCTCTAGATCATGAACACCTAAGCCAACATGTTCTTTAGGTCGGCAAAGCCCACTCCATTTAGTCGGTCTATATTTTTTCCCACTGCCCTACCAAAAGAATCTTGATCGGAAATAATCCAATCTATGCAAGACGCCATTTGAAAGTTGGAAGAATGATATATAAAGTACCATGTTACTTATTATCGAATTTATGAGTAAAAAAACTTCCTCCCGGGGAGAGTAGTTTTCCTTTCCAAATACTCAATCTTAATTGTAATATTTCCTCCACTATTTTCCACTCGGCATTTGTAAGCCTCCGATAAAGAACCATAATGCCCAAATATCGAATTGAAAATGAGCCCTGGCTACAACCAAAGAGCTCAGCATACAGACTCGCCGCCTCTTGTGCCTCGCCAAAGAAAAAGAATTCACTTATATGAAAATTAATTTTCAATCCCAAAAGTTGTTCAAATGCTGAAAGTATGAGTTTCAGCTTTTTCAAGGTCATGTTCCATAAATAGAATTGTTTCATCAGCGTATTGAAGGATAGATAAACCACCATCATCAAGATGAGGGATCACTCCATCAATTTGGCCATCATACTTTGCATGCTCGATCATGTTAGCCCTATCTTAGCCCTTTTTTGGTCTAGAAGTAATTGCCCACATCATCAGCGAATTTGATGGCAACACTACCCCACCACATAGCTATTAATCAAAGCACGCCACTCAGCTGAAAATCCTTTTATTCTGAGAGACTATTGAAGGACCATTTGAGTTTATCATAGGCTTTCTTAAAATCAATCTTTAAAATAACACTGTTTAACTTTTTTCAATATAGTTTGTGTACTGTTTCATGCAAGGAAACCACACCATAAAGTATATGACAACCTTACATGAAAGCAGTCTGAGAAGGATGGACTACCTGGTCTGTCACTGAGTTAAGTCTAATAGTAGCTATTTTGGTAAAAAAACTAACATTAAGGAGGAAAATCTGTCTGTATCATTGAATCTGTTCTGCCTCATTAACTTTAGGTAATAAAATTATCTCACCAAAATTTAGCCAAGACAGTTCTAATTGTCCAGTATGTAAAGAACTAAATAACTATAGAAGATTTGTCTTTATAACATCCCAGAAGTTTGGTAAAACTCAGCAGGGAAGCCATCATGACTAGTTGTCTTATTATTTTCCATCTGGAAAACAACATTTTTAACCTCCTCTTCTAAATAGGGAGCAGTCAAGAGGTTATTTTCCACATCAGAAACCTGTGGAATATCATATGTTTGGGACTCATATAAAGAGAAGTTACCTTCTTCTGGTGCCCCAAACAGAATTTTTTGTAATAATTTTAATATAATATATTCAATTGTTCACGTCCTTCAATCATTCCTTCATCTTGACTTAGGGATCTAATAAGTTTCTTTCTGTGTCTGCCATTGGTGACAGTACGGAAGTATCTTGTATTCGAGTCCCCATGCAAAATGAATTGAGCCTTAGAATGTTGGTACCATTTGAGTTCCTCTTCGCGCAAAAGCCCTGCTAACGCAGGATTTGATTGCCCTTTTAGATCGATTCCAGGCATGGTCAATGGACGAGTTTTTGCTACTGCTTCGAGTTCATCAATAGTAGATGAAAGTCTTAGCTTTTCTTTTTTAAGGATACCGTTGTATGTCTAGCCCATCTCCCAAGGTTTTTACATGTTGCACATACTTTAGATTCAGAGTAGAAGTTTTTCATAGTGGACTGTTGTATATTATGATTAGTATAGAACAATCAATACCATAGGTTATATTTTTGTAGCTTACTTGGAGTTGTTTATTCATGATAGAACCACAATTGCATCCCATGAAAGAAAGACGGCTGGAAAACAACACGAAAAACAATGCGCAGATGCAACAAATGGGTGTTAGGCCCCTTGTTTATGCATCTCCCACTGAATTCTCCCATAAAAAGAGGAAAGATGAAGGCTCTAGATCTGACTATTATCCCGAAGAGGAGGAGGAGGATGAGCTGCAGGTTATCCCCTTACTTGCCTACTCATCTTTTGTGTAATTATTTGCTTACTTAATTTTCCATATTTGTTGTTGCCTTTTATTATCCCGAATTGACTACCTTTGAATTGTGTATACTTAGAAGAGGAAATATAAGAAGAACTTGTCATCATGACAAGGATGGCTGCTGATCAGACTGAGAATGGTGCGGCTCGAGATGGTCCTTTTGGTGTGGGTTATGCAATGGGTTAGAGCGATTTGGCTGAAATGGTTCCATATTGCGTAATGGAGCGGAGCAGTGCAGACTCACTAGAAATACAGTTTGGGATGATGCGGTTTGGAGTGGAACCAATCACAGTAAAATGGGTTGACCCCGCGGGTTCAACCCGTATCAGCTGTGCGGGACCGCAACTCCATGCAGATGACACTGTGTACATAGTAGGTTGGTAGCAAGTAATACATCAGCTTATATGTAGCGTTCTGGTCAGCAACGAGGAATCCACGGGTTCAGCCGCAGGTTCAGGCCGAATTATCTGCGCGGGGCGGTGTGGTGCGGGTGGAAAACTCATTCGGTGCGGGTTGGTGTGGATTAACGATAAAAAATATTGGTCTGGACTGGGTTGGGTAGTTAGACTAATTGCATGCGGTGTGGGATGGATTAGGTGTGGGTATTGCCCCATTCTCATCTTGAGCTGCTGGTGGTGGATCAACTGCTCAGAAGCACGTCTTGGCTAGCATGGATGCCTTGACAGAAAGTACGAGACATACCATGTCCAAGGGGAATCCACCAGAAGTACTTCCACCTCCAAGTTCTCCATGGTGCCCACCAAGACCGCCAAGTGTTGCGACCTCTTTGCAAGAAACTCAGAGTCCTAGAGATCCTGATGCTCAAGGAGAGAAGGTAGCAGCCCAAATCGAGATGGCAACACTCCATGGCGGGAAGACAACAGTCCAAGATGAGCAGACAGCTGCCTCAGGCAAGCAACCAACTCTCCAAGGAAAGCATATTATATTGTTTGAATGGCACTTATTATATGGTAGAACACTAACTCCACATTATATGTTTGTAGATGATTTTGGCCATCATCCTTCTGAAGACACTATTACACATGGTGATCCTCAAATCGTCCTGAGGGAAAAACATGGGGAAGAAGCATGGGAACATGTCCAAAAAAGGAGAGCTTTCATTTGTCATTCCTCAAGGAAGAATTATTGCTTTCAAGTTCGCCACTGAGTGTGCAAAAATAGTCAGGACTGGTATACCTATCTTCCTCGCTAGAAAGAGTACAAGGAGAGGCCGGATGTTAGAGAAGAGTTCTACGACAGAGTTTCCGTATATTTTGTGACTCAACTGCCATTTTCTTCTCATTATTGTTCATGCAAAGGCTGATGCACGATGTTTTATTTCAGCAAAAGTTTGTCATGGATGCATCACAACCAGAGGTGCAGGTTGCTTGTAACCATCCGTTAATGGGGCACACAAGAATTCAAAGGCATCTCCTGAAGTAGTTTTTTGACCTCTTCCCATTGAATGAAGTAACAATGATATCTCTTGTTGAACACATGAACAATGCATAGTGGTGCAATCTTGTTGATTCTTGGACTGACCCCAGGAACCAGGTCAAGTCTTGTCTACTCAACTTCCCCCATGTTTGTGTTTAATCAGAACTGTCTCTTATACTCTATGCTCTCTCTTTGTGTAGGCCCATTGTATAATAAATAGGCAAACAAGAAATAGACAACCGTATCACAGTGAATTGTTTTTCTATGACAGCCGGGGCTTCTCCCATCACAGTGTGAAAAAAGCAACAGTAAGCCCTCCCGAATAGTTTTCATCTTTCTCATCTTCCAAAATTTCAATGCCATATTTGTCTCTAAAATGAGTATGATCAACTTGTAATTTGCTGGCTATTTTTCTAATGTTTGATTCTATTCCTAAAACTCATAGGCAACCATGGAAATCAAGATGGCTCCTAATGCTAAAGAATATATCACTTGGGCTGAACAACCTCCTTCCACCGACACGGTGCACTATGCGATGTCGGAGGACATCAACATCCATTCTTCAAGACCAACCAAGACTCTCCTTGAAGCGCAACTCGAGGCTCAAAGAGCAGGGAATGCGATATTGCACAATGTCATTGTGGGGTTGTAGACAGAGAAACCAGATGGCAAGGAATAAGCCCTGAAGGAAGCGTAGGAAGTGTGTAAGAAACTATACCATGTCCATCTTTGTCATCTTCGTATAATTCAATATATTGTTTGTCCATGAAGATGTGCTTGGAATTTGCTTGCTAGTTTTCTAATATTTGCTTCTATAACTGTCATGTACTCATTGGAAGTACAGTGATGCCATCTACTACATAAGATGGCATGGAGGATCAACCCCTTGCTTCCACTGATGAAAGCATCCATGCTTCAAGACCAACCAGCTCTCTCCTTGAAGCCCAACTTGGGGCCGAGAGAACAGTGAATGAGGCACTGGGTAGACACATTGCAACATTGGTAAAGGAGAAAGAAGCAAAGAAAGAAGCAAGGAAAGCACTTGTGAACTTCACATACCTTATAAATGCATCACTTCAGCAATTCTTAGCTCTGTTGCGTAAGCTAAATGGTGTTTTGACTGAAAGCTTGTTAGGTTTTTTTCGTTATTTTGGTGGAAACTTATGTGCAAACCTATTTATATCCTCTGAAACATGTGCCCTGCGATTTATATCATTTTGATAAGGACCGTGCAATCTAACAAAAATGCTAGCACTCTTCTCCGACGTAAACGAAAACGACATGCTTGTTTAGTTGACGAAAATATTTTCGTCACTGATAGGTGACGATGTGGCACACTTTCACTCGTCAACATCCTCGACGAAACAGAAACGTCATCTCTTCTGCACTGACGAAATGAGTTCATCATGCGTTGCAGATACGTGTCCATCTCTTATTGGTCCATGATTCGTGCTCCAGATAGACCACATGTTTCTTTCCTATTGGTCCACGTGTCGCCTTGACGGTCGGACACACGTAAGCTGGCCAGCTTACTGCCATGACAAAAAAAAATTCGTCTCCGCCAGCGTGACAAAATGGGAAGGATGACATAAGCAAATGAATGGATGACGTCGGCAAACGACGCTAGCAGAATCTAGCCGTGGCAAAAAAAAATGTCAGGAAGTTGATGACGTCGTAAATAGGTCCTACCAGAGCGTGTAGACCCTTTGTCTACTAGGGAGAATATTTTGTAGTAGTAACATCTGAAATGTCAAGAGACTAACACTTAGCGCTTAGCTCCCCGGCAACGGCGCCAGAAAATAGCTTGATGTCTGCAAGTGTATAAATCGATTATAGCTAGTTTCGAAGTATAGATATCGATCTCACAGGGAGCCCAAAGGTAAGTATTTATGGGTGGAGTCTCTGTCACATCCAAAGTTGTCACAGGTCTTCGAGTGAATTGACTGCAAGTGTAAAAATGAGAATGGAATTTGGATTAAACTGGTTGTATTAAATAAAACTAAAATGTAAACTTCAGAAATAAAAAACATAAAAGTAAAGAACGATTCGGTTGTTTATTGTTTTATGCAGATGTCGAAAGAGGCGCGAGGAGATACAGTTCATGGTGATAGTGACTGTGCCAGATGGACGAATGATGAGTGTAACAATTATAATTTTATAAGTATATATGTAGGCGAGCAACCCATAATTAGCCAGAACTCCTCTTGGTAGATTTCATCTCAACTTCAATAATCCTACTAGTCTGTTGCCAAAAACTATGATCAGACATTAGACGATTAAGACCCTTCAGGTCGCTTGACGATTAAACTCCTTGGATTGGACTAATATAATAAGCAGAGTGGTTCCTCGTTATCCTCGAGTCTACTAGTTTTCCATTGATATCCCCGTGTCACTCGGGGGTTGCCGGTCTGCTAGCGAACAAGATCATATCCATGTAGAACAAAGTATCATGTTGTCCAGGCCCTTAATTGGACAACAAGCATTAGGCATCCCACAGATAGTCAAGCACACATAATATAGTAATTAGAATCAATCATAAACTAATGGAAAATATATAGAGACACATCACATCTCACCAAAATCCCTTAAATCTCCCACGCCCAAGGAACTTACTCACACATGAGAACAAAGCATCATCAATATAATTAAATAAAGGGAGTTCTTCTCGATATTACCGTGGAGATCCACAATAAAAATAGAAAAGTAATCCAACACAATTCAAGATGGGAAGAAACAATCTTAAACCCTAGTCTTGCAAGGTGAAGATCTCTCTCTCTCTCTCTCTCTCTTAAGTACAAGTAATGGCTATGGGGGTGTATTGGCTAGGAGGTCGAAGATCGTGGAGAGAGATGAAGAACGTCTTTCCCTTCTTCTCTGGATCTCTTCCTTCTCCCTTATGGATGGGATGGCGGCTGATGTGTTATGTTTTCGTCCTTGGTCTCTTCATGGAAGTTGTCCCTTTTGACAAGACGGAGGCGGCGGCAGCTATACAATGGAAACTATACAGCTAGAAAAAATGTTCCCGCCATATAGTTGCTCGTTAAAACCTCTATATGCTTCCCTTGATTGCTTTCAAAGAGAGACTTGCTTGTTTTCGCCTGAATATTGTGTTTCTCTAGTTAAAACCGTCTGTTGACGTTTAGAACCTGAAACACACATTAAAAACCAAGTTTTCTTTGCTACCGAAGTATTAGCGTTAGGTAAAGCTAGAAAATGATTAAATCCGGGAGAAAATCATCAATAAAAACCATAAAAAATGTGTTGAATCTCACAGCTATCAGTGGATCCTCCACGAGGTACCTTCATTCTCTAAGGGCCCTCCCGTGGAGAGTCCTTCGAGAGATTGCTTGACGCATTTTCCCTTGAAGAGATTCGTCATGCGGAGACCCTCACAACAAGTGGGTTGTAGTACCCTGGTAACCACTGGCCTGATAGTAGCCCCCGGGCGCTTGAGCCGTGAAGCGACTAGGAGGCGAATGCACAAGGGCCCAGAAGATGCCAGGCCTTGATGATCGTACCCGACGGATGGGCGCTCGTGGTGAAGACCAACTATCAATGACTCTATGACCGTTGGATCTAGGTGATGATGTTGGTTGCTTAAATACCCAGAACGGGGTCAACGCTCTCCAATTCCATTACCTTTACTTCATCCGCCGCCGCTCCTCTCTTCTAGATAGCCATCTTTTCCATTGTTGAACCTTCTCCTTGCCTCTTCCGCTCTTCTTGTCTGGCCATGGCTCCCAAGAAGGAGCAGTTTTCCCGAAGTGACGTGGGCGAAGGAGAGGTGCCTCTCCTAGCGCTAGGAAAATCTCCATCAAGACCGCTGACGACCTTCTTTCCATCCAACACCTTGTGGCCGGGAAGTTCAATAAGTGGGGAGCCACCTCTTGGTGGCACGACACTGTAGACAATAGCATGCTCCGGCGACTGTGTTCCCCTTCTTCCTCCATACTTTGTATGCGGGACTGATTCCCCCTTTCTTTGATTTCTTCCTTGCTCTCCTAGATCACTATCAAATCCACGTGTTGCACCTGCAACCCAACTTCATCACCATTATCGCTATATTCGCCTATTTCTGCGAGGCCTTCCTGGGTGTTAGGACCTGGGTGCAACTGTTCCACCACTTCTACAGTCTGCGCACCACAACGGGGAACTAGTGATCCAGATGCATCTCATTCCACGTCGACTTCAAGTACCTTTCTAGTGATTGGACGAAGAAGGTGGAGAATTTCCGCACGCATTGGGTCTAGTTGGATGCCTACGCAACAAATCAGTGGTCCGTTATCCCAACGGCTCTCGCAACGAATACTCGTAGGTGGGCAGGAAGCGCCTTCCCGAGGATGAGTGGGAGGATATCGATGCTCACATCGAGGAGCTTCGCGAAGGGGGCTTGACGAAGCTCATGGTGGCTAAAGACTTCATTCAGTGACGAATATCCCCTCTCTAGTTGCACAAGAGGGAAGTGTGGACTTCTGATGGCAAGGCGGACCGCATGAAGCTCCAAGAGGGGGTTCTTGTCGAATCTATGGTTAAGGAGGTGATGAAGGTTCTCTTCACGGAGCAAGGCATCCCGTACCCCTCTGATGAGGTTCTTCCTCCCTTGTACCACACCAAGGTAAAGGTGAGGCGCGAGATTCTTGCGAGGATGCCTCCGTTCGATGCCTAGGGGCTGCTCTCTCAGAGGCCGGAGGAGGATGAAATCTTGGTGGAAGCCGACGTCTCCACTACTAGCCTTGAATCCGCCGAGGAGGAGGGGGGCGCCTCTAAGAGCTCTCCAGACGAAGGGAGTGCTCCTGAGGTTGAAGAGATTCCTTCCCGCAAGAGGAAGCTGCGCAAGACGGCTCCTAGCTCCTCCGGCGACGCCATGGGAATCTAGCCTTGCGGCGGAGGCGCATGCCCGGAAGATGACCCGGGCCGCAGAATCTGAGTTAGCTCATGAAGGGAGGACCGATGCCGAGGCGACGCGTGACGAGGGGCCGGTCCTTGATGAGGGCGCTAGAAAGCTGGCAGAGGGGGTTGCTCCCCGGGCATTCGACCCGGATGTTGCGGGAGGCTGCTCCGAGCCCCCAAGCTCGACGATCGACCCAATGTCGATGGGCGCACAGGCAATCTCCTGCAGCCTGGTTGGAACCGGGGATCCTCCAAGATCCCTCTACACTGCATGCTGCCGGACAAGGAGGCATGGATTCCGGGGAAGAGAGAGCCCCTCCCGAACATGGATCTTGCCCTTGTCGCCATCCGCACCACTAGTGCAAGCCTTGTTGAGTTGAGCGCGGTGCTGGCCAGGACGAAGGATGATCTGGTGGCTGAGCGAGCTCGCCTTGAGGGCGCATGGTGCCCGCTCTACGACGCGTTTGCCAGCAATCATGAAGAAGAGGAGGCTGCTAGCTCCCGCCTAGCGGAAGCCGAAGCTGCTCTTGATAAGGCTCGCCAGCGGGCCTTGAGACTCGAGGAGCGAGAGGACAACCTCATCTCTTGCGAGAAGGAGGCCCTGGCCGCTTATGAAAAGGTGAAGACTCAGCAGGAGGCGTTGCTCCAGTGGGAGCGGAAACTTGTCGCCGACCAGCAGGCATTCCTTGGACGGGAGAGAACCGTTTCCTCCCGCGCCTCCCAGCTTGAGGCCAGAGAGAAAGAGTTGGTTTCCGAGCGTGGGCAAATCGAAGAACTAAAGGGTCAATTATTTGCGAGCCAACATGAGCGCGAAGAGCTGTGCGGGTAGCTCGACGCGCACGAGAACCACTACCTTGAAGAGCGTAAAGCTTCTGAGGTGGTGGAGAAGAGACCTGGGGCCAAGCTCAGGTCCTCCAAGGAAGATCTTGAGCGAGCCGCAGTAGCGAGGGACCAAACTGTCGCCGAGTTAGACCAGCTCCAAGGCGAGGTGGATAGCACCGTTGAACACGAGTGCCGGCAGGTGTAAGAAACACTTATCCTTTATTATTAGGTATATACATAATATATATAATCTATGAATTTTGTGAGTGGCAATTCTCTTAGTTTCTTGATCGGCGAATCAAATACAGTTACCATTTTGTACTCAATATCACCATAAACATGATCATAAATCATTACTACTGGGATCAATGTCATTTTATTGGTGAAAAAAGGAATCGGTACTGGTATTGTTTTGTCAGCAATCAGCATACGCTTTGTAACCAGGAGATCTTTAATTTGCGAAGAGAGATGAACAAAAAACATGGATTGTAAATGTTTCCTTGACCCAAGGTGAAGCATGTAGGGTCACATGCCATGCCACCATATGTTCTGCTTGGACTAGCTAAGGTACGTTTACAAAAAGAACCTGCAACTAAACCATATCAAACCTAATCATATTGGTCCTCACATGGCTGCATATACCTGAAGTCATGGCCTTTGGAGAATGGATAAGCCAGGAAGGCACGAAGCAATGGCCCCAGAACATGATCATATCATCCTGTGGTCCACCAGCAGATTAAATCTTTTATTCTAAAAAATATAGATCCAACTAATACTTAACATTGTTTTAATTTACAGGTCTCTCAATCTCATAAACATAACATTTTACAAGCCCTATCTTCTATGCTCCATCTGTTTCATTCCTCGTCAGCCCTTGATATTCTCTAACCCAGATCATTATCTCTGTTTTTTCCCAACAAACAGGCACCGGAGGATGATGGTTCGAAGTTTTCAATGGGTAATATGATATTTTTTCACTAGATAGGGTAATTGGCGCCACGACACAAAACTAGGCGGTGAAATGTAAAATTCCACTTAAAAATGTTCACTCGGCAAAAGGGCGTACCTGATTTTTAGATGGAGGGCTTCGCTAGTCGGCTTAGCTGAGAAAAATGACATCGGTTTGTTTTGAAGACGGATGAACCAAGTGAATCATGGCAATAGCTTATGAATCCATTTGTTCGGTTATTTCACATAGTTTGTCCATCACATAATTGGAAATTCCAAAAAAATTGTTTTGCAATTTTCTCAAAGTGGCACATGTTGAGCCTTTAGATAACAAAACATGTTAATTGTTTGGTTGGTTACGAGGGCAGGAGTTGAGCTCGTTTGGATGCACATTCTAAAAATAGCATTCCTCTTTTCCCTCTCACTCTGTAGCCATGTCGGCAGCGAAAAGATGACCACACGAGAATATAAATTTTGACGTTGGCCGATTCGTGTCCGATCCTGTCAATGTGGACGTACTTGGCAAATCGTTATTCCTCCAGGCCAGGTTCGCAAAAACGGTCTCCTGTCTCTCAACGATTGTATTTTTCCAGCATTAATTTCTCGTCTGCCCTCCTCCTCTTCTTCCCACAGCTTCGTCGTCGCCCACACGATTCACCAGCACCACCTCCTCTTCCCGCCCCTCGCCGTCTCCCACCGATCCCGACCGGAGGTACGCACCGCCCCCCTTCTCTCGCCCCCCGACCCCCCACGTCCAGTCCCGGGAAGCTCGCTCGCGCTGCGCCCGGCCAATTTGCTCCCTACACCAGGCGCGGGGCGAGATTAGGTTTGTCCCGCCACGCTGTTACGGGTGTCGAATCCGAGATCGGGATCGAGATCTGCTCCCATTGGCTAGATCTGGGTCTCTGTAGCGCGCGGAGGTTCAGCGTTCCGATTGTTTCGCTTGAATTGGGAGCAGCGGGAGCGATTGGCAGCGAGCTTCCTGTGTTCTTTTTTGTCGGTGGAGAGCGCAGGGTCGGAATGACGCGCGTTGTTTGGAGAATCGCGGATCGGTTTGTCCCGTGATTCTGAGATGGCGCGGCTGATGTTGTCCTCTGCAGGTCGCTCTACGGTGAGTTCAGCATGGGTCTGGTGAAGGAAGGCGCCGACATGGAGGAAGGAACCTTGGAGATCGGCATGGGTGAGTCATTCAACAAATCTCGTTTGTACCGTTGTTTTGTGTGCCCAACAGTGGTCACGTTGGGCCATTGCCTACTGTGGTCGTCTACAGAGGATATGCACCATGGCAGCTCGCCACCTCTTGCATTGGCGGCTTATGTAGGGAGGGGGAGGGCTTGCTTGTCGTATTGGAAATGAACTAGGTTGAGGCTCTGAGATGCTGAGTACCTTATGTGTTGATCAAGGCTCCAAGATATATTCACATAACTTTTACTTAAAAATGCATAGTGTGTCAATAGAGAGGTACCTAATCCATTGTAGATGAAGTTTTCCTTCTGTAGCTTTGCAGTTGTTTTAAACTATGAGACATTGTTATGTTCCTTAATGTTCTGCACTCCAGCTATGCCAATTTTTTTGTAGCTTTCAAATGCTCATTATTTTTCTTATGTTGATTTTTTTCGATAGTTTGATTCATTTCCGAAAATTTATGTTTCACAAAGTACCATCTACTATGTCAATGACATATGTGTCAATGACCGCATAGTTGTTTTTGTACTGCTGTTAGTCCATTACAAAAGCATTATTTTCAGACAACATAAGAATGATGGTGTTTGCTAAATATATTTACTTCTGCAGAGTACAGGACTGTTTCTGGTGTGGCAGGACCTCTTGTTATCTTGGATAAAGTAAAGGTGTGTATGCTTTTATAAGTTTTGCATCTGCTAGCATATTCCCACCTTAACAAGATTGTTCTAGTAACACATTTTTCTCACTATTTCATTCTTCTCTGTACGATCTATAGGGCCCGAAATATCAGGAAATTGTAAACATCAGATTGGGAGATGGTACCACTCGGCGTGGTCAAGTTCTGGAAGTTGATGGTGAAAAGGCTGTTGTGCAGGTTACTTAATTTTTTCTTTTCTGCGTTGTGACAAAAAAATTCAGTCTGCAAGTGTTTTAAAGCAGTATTATTTTGCGATTTGATATAGACTTAGGAATATGGTTAGTTTAGCTCATTTTTGAATAATTTTTATGCTTTTTTATATCGAATAATTTTTATGCTGATCTCTGTTTATCTGAACTGCCTGATTATCCAGGTCTTTGAAGGCACTTCAGGAATAGACAACAAATACACTACTGTTCAGTTCACAGGCGAGGTACTTGTGCATTATCCACATGTCTATTGATGTTTATCTCCTGGTGGCTGGTTACATACTGTTTAAGTGTTCTCTAATAGTCCAATAGGAAAAACACTTTCAACTGGCCAGTATTCATATGATGAACCGATGATAAGGACATTGTAAATTCTTATTATGTATGTTGATTAATGCAATAAAGTGGATAATGCCTGGTTGAACTTCCAAAGAAACTTAAAATAATATTGCTTGCTTTCTTCTTTTGTTGTATATAAAAATATTGAGAAGTTGCCACCTTTTGTTGCTTATTATGTATGGTATGTTGCTTTGCTGGCAGGTTTTGAAAACTCCCGTCTCGCTTGATATGCTTGGGCGTATTTTTAACGGTTCTGGAAAACCTATTGATAATGGTCCCCCGATATTGCCCGAGGCCTACTTGGATATCTCTGGTAGGTGCTTTCTCAGTTCAGGCACACTTGTGTCAGAACTTCTTGGTTAATTAAATTCATTGTTCACGATAAGACATATCAAGCATTAGAACTATGAATGGTGTTAAATTGTCCTTGTTTGCACTTCTGATAATTATGTACTGTCGTGTTTAAACAGGAAGTTCTATTAACCCAAGTGAGAGAACCTACCCAGAGGAGATGATTCAAACAGGGATATCCACCATTGATGTCATGAACTCCATTGCTCGAGGACAAAAGATTCCTCTGTTTTCTGCTGCTGGGCTTCCTCATAACGAAATTGCCGCTCAGATTTGTCGCCAGGCTGGTCTTGTGAAGAGGTTGGAGAAAGGCAAGCATGCAGAGGTAATGATTTGATTGAACTTGCCAATGGATACCATCTTCTAATGTAGGTTGAAACATTGTTTGTTGATTGATCTTATCTCCTTAACGTACCAGGGAGGTGGTGAAGATGACAATTTTGCTATTGTGTTTGCTGCTATGGGAGTGAACATGGAAACAGCCCAATTCTTCAAACGTGATTTTGAAGAGAACGGTTCAATGGAGAGGGTTACCCTTTTTCTGAACTTGGTATTTGCATTGAACTTGTTAACTAGTTTTTTTATTGCAAGCCAACTGTTACTGCCTATATTGCTAGAATTGATGTGATAATGTTCATGTGTTTCCTGAACAAAATTTTGACCGAGCAAAGTATATGTTGACACTCCACTCCTGTTGTCTTTTAGGCAAATGATCCCACGATCGAACGTATCATCACCCCTCGAATTGCGCTAACAACAGCAGAATATTTGGCATATGAATGTGGGAAGCACGTTCTTGTCATCTTGACAGATATGAGTTCATATGCAGATGCACTTCGTGAGGTATTGCACTTGATTTTTGTTTTATCAAGCACTCTGAGAACTTGATTATTCTATATAAGTGCACCTTTCAATCAGTTAGCTCTTCCTTGGCATTGCTTCCTGTCCTAATATTTCCAAGTGATTAATTAATGAATATTTAGGTGAAATGATTCGTGAATCTTATATCCTTATGGCACACTAACATTTCATCAATGTAAATAGAACCTTGTCATTTTCATTAGCTTCTAACAGTCTTTTGTACTCCCTCTGTCTTGTATTAGATGTCTCAGATTTTTCTAGATTTCACATGTATCTAGACGCGTTTTTGTGTATAGATACATGTGAATCTAGACAAATCTTCGACATCCAATTTGAGACTGAGGGGGTAGTTTTCTGTGTCTAGCAAGTTGAAAGGTTTCTATCATGGTAGTATTACTTTTATCATTTTATTTTGTTTACTTCTATAAATTGGCAATTGCTGCCATGTCTTCTTTTTCATCTACAATAACTCCACGTGGCTATTGTACTTACGTGCAGGTATCAGCAGCCCGAGAGGAGGTCCCAGGTAGGCGTGGTTATCCTGGATACATGTATACTGATCTGGCAACCATATATGAGCGTGCTGGGCGTATTGAAGGGAGAACGGGCTCAATTACCCAAATACCCATTCTAACAATGCCTAACGATGGTAAGTAATGAATTGCTTGTTCTGTATTTTCTACAGTTCTATTACCATTATAACTTTCTTCTGAAGATTCGATTAACTTGCTGTGCAATAGATTAGATTAGCAGAACTATTGTTTTAACCATTTTGCGGAGCGTGATTCAACTGCGTATGTGCACTAGTCCAGCATGAGTATCTTAACATTCTTGTCTGTATATCAACGAGTGAGCTAGTTTGTTTTTCCACCTAGGAAGCTGGTCGGCCAATGTTAGCCAAAGAGCTGATTGCATTTAGAAGCGTTTATACCGTGCATTTCATTTTATGTGAAAATTCAGTGAATATGTTGTATTCTGTTTCCTTCTAAACAGATATCACACATCCAACTCCTGATCTCACGGGGTATATCACTGAAGGACAGATATACATTGACAGACAGCTCCATAACAGACAGGTGTGTTTGCTTGTTCTCTTATTATTTATTACTCCCTCCGATCCATATTACTTGTCACTGGATTGGATGTATCTAGCACTAAAACCTATCTAGATACATCCATTTCTGCGACAAGTAATATGGATCGGATGGAGTAGCAAAGATGATAGTTTCATAACACTGTTCCATGCAATAAGTTATTACTATCATTTAGGACTTGTATTGGTTTCCATATTGAAGTGATCCAGGAACAATATCTTGTGGTTATTACATTTTCCTACCTTGATGTTTTTCTCAATGTTGACGAGATGTCATGGTATTGCTTTCAGATATACCCACCCATCAATGTTCTTCCATCTCTCTCTCGGTTGATGAAGGTGAGATTGCATATCAGTTTGCTTTACAGAATTGGGTCCGTAACTGTATGATGCTATCATGTTTCATTCCACATGTTAGTTCTAAGTACTGTGAATAATTCTCGCAGAGTGCTATCGGTGAGGGTATGACCCGTCGAGACCATTCTGATGTGTCTAACCAGGTAGTTATTTGAACTCATTATATTTGGTTTCCTTCAACCTCTTTAAGGATAACATACAGAGTAATCGCACCTACTGTTTTCTGTTAGCTCTATGCCAACTATGCTATTGGAAAGGATGTCCAGGCCATGAAAGCAGTTGTCGGAGAGGAGGCGCTCTCTTCTGAAGATCTGGTATGTTACTACTCACTAGCAAATTAAGCCATTGGCTTGTGGTCTTTACAGAAGTAAAATAAAATCTAATTTGTTGTTCTTTGTCTCGTACAGCTTTATCTAGAATTCCTCGACAAGTTTGAGAGGAAATTTGTGGCACAAGGGGCATACGATACTCGGAACATCTTCCAGTCACTTGATCTAGCATGGACATTGCTTCGCATATTCCCCCGCGAGCTTCTCCACCGTATCCCCGCCAAGACCTTGGATCAGTTCTACAGCAGAGACGCTACCCACTGATCTGTCTTTGTTAAGAAATTCCAGTGTTTCCTCAAAGTGCAGCTTGAATAAATTGAACAGTGAACTTCTGGCCTTTTTGCTGTAGTTATATATAGTCAGATCCCATTCTTTTGAGTCAGTGAGCATAATTTATTTGTAGATTTCTTGTTCACGGCAACCTCTGTAATATTATCTCCTGTATTGTTGAACCAAATACACTTCAGCTCTTTTTGGTTCCACATCCCAGAACTGTTAGCAAAAGCATTCTAGGCCAAGATGCTCGAGCACGCTGGTTGTATCTACTTTTGTGTATGAATAAAGATGGGGCAATAAACTGTTGTGATCCAGACGTGCGTATTTTAAAACGGCTTCCGTAAAGTCTAGCCTCTATCTGTTCTCTCTCCTACCGCTGTGTTGGTTGCTGTATTTCTACCTCTGTACGTTGCTTAAATTTCTCTGGTGAGTATCGTGGATCCTTGTATTGACTTGAAGGTCAAATCGTTCTTTTTGACAACTTTGTAGAACTCGGTTGCATTGGTTACTGTGACGTTGTCCTTAGGTATTTTGAAAGATAATTTAAGTTAAAAATTCATAAGACAACAGTAAAATAAAGAAGTTATCAAAAGAATAGCAGTATTCCCTCCGTCTAGAAACAATTGACTTGCATTTGTCTAAATTCGTATGTACTAGATATGTTTTATTGTATAAATACATGCGAAAATTTAGAAAAATCTAAGTCACGGAGGGAGTATGACCTAAGCTGGTCATGGTAGCGTGTAAGGGCATCTTCAGCGCGATGATGTAAACAATCCGTTTTGGACCGGATGGATCGGGTCACGGATAAAATTTGGGCCGCGGTCCGATCTGCCTACCAATGTGTCTAACTGCGCGACCCATCCTGCTCGCGCTGGCCAATTCATTTCACATTTCAGCACAAAGACATAGACAAGCATACAAATTTGTAAGCAAATAAGTTGGCAAACATGTGCCCTTGCGCTCTAGGCATCGCCAATAAATTGCCAGTTCATCCCAAATGTGCAAAATGAGACAATATCGTACAATATGCCATTGTCCATCAAGCGTCACGAGCCTGGATGATCTTTTTCTTCCTTTCAGACCAAGCCCTTCGTTCGAGATCGGACGACCTCCATGAGCCTAGCCTTGGCGTTGGCCTCATCCACCACAATAGATTTCATTTGGAGATCCACAAAGCTCTTGGCGGTGACCTCTTTCTCCTTGCGCCGCCTCTCCTCCCTCTCAGCAATGCTCTCTTCCTTCTTCACCATGAACTCCCTGATGGTGTCTTGGAATGCCAACGGACCAGCTTGACGGGCGATGCCACGGATTTTTAATCCCAGATGCCTATTATGCCATACATCGCAATCCCAGGATTACCATTTTTGCGAGACATAACAGATTGGATATCATAGTACATCATCCATTACAAACCATAATAAGGTCTTACACAAATAAAGTATCTCATGATCCAGTCTTAATACAAATCAAGAAGCGGAATAATAAGCGTAGTAGTGGGCTCCATCATCAGGGTCACAGGCAATGCTGACGATGGGAGATGATCCTAGTTATCGTAGCCGTCCTACTGTTCATCATCCTGGTAGTCTTCCTCATAGTCTGGCCACGAGAATAGCTAGGGACAAAGCCATGAGTACTCTTTAAGTACTCACAAACTATCACTAACAAGTAAGGTAGCTCTAGTAGGAATCTTAAGCTCTAGGTTTATTTGCAAAAAGCCAGATTTATCTAAACTGAGTTTAGAAGTAAAGAAAGCTAATTTAATATTCTAAATCACCTAAGTGGGAACTTAGTTTTCATGTTCACAACCTTGTTGTGGTCAAGTCAAAGTCACAATTCATTTTGAAAACATCCGACGACGGAACAGTATGGCCACTCTAACTGTCCATGACCGCGGACGCGGCTATTCGAATAGTTTGACACTCTGCAGAGGTGGTACACTTTCACCAAAAAATTTGATACATCCATCAGGGATAACCCTGAATCAATCATACTTAGTATGCGGATAATTAATCATAACCTTTCAATTACACACTCTAGTATAGGCACCTCCCCTATGAGCTTGGCCTCCCAGCCATGGCCATCTGCCATCCTGGGCACTGCATAGGTGGACATCATCAAGAGGTAGCCTCAGCTCAAACCTCTTCCACGAGGGAACCCATAATAATGCATATAAACTTTCGGCTAAGCCCTACCCAATTCAGGTATTGTGGTTGTACAGTAAAGTTGTAATGGTACCGCATCCGAACCCAACCATCAGTTTTTATAAAGGGGCTAAGGCTCATGCCTCAATATTTTCATCATCAAATCCATTTGTGTTTCTCAACACATGTCAAAACATCTCAATAGAATGAAGCATCATTCCAAGGTTTTCATAACCATTTTCACCAAGTATTCCCATCTAAAGTGATCAAATTTTATGCTTAACACTAGCCACTAAAGTTAAGAGTGTTCACTAATGAGGGGTGCTAATCTTCAATCTCATGCCATAGAATGACATCTAGTATATGCCTAGTTTTATACTCTTTATGCTATCTATACTATGTTTCCAAATCCTCACAAAGCACTAACTACAAGATAGAACTTTGGTAAAGTAAAAGAATAAAGCTTGCAAGCAAAACTTGGGATTGGTATAATCAAAGGTTTGTAACCAAAGCATGCCTAATGCATCTTGCTTAGGTTAAAACTTGCAAGTGTTAGCTTGCCAATAATAGCTTGCATAGATCTAGCTTGCCTTGATTGGTGCAGTGATTGAAGTTTTCCTCCTCTTCTTCGGGGTAGAACTCCTCCTCCTCGTAGCTTGGGTCGGTACTATCGTCTATAAATAAATACGGGGTACAAAATCACCAAAAAATACTTAACTAATTCTATTTATCACACTAAGTCTCACACTTGATAATCTAGCATCATCACAAGAAATAAAGAACTAGTCTTATTTAGTTTATTTGAGAAAAGTAATTTCTACTCATTGAAATATTTAATATTCTCCAATTAAAATATGGGATCATGTGGACACATGTCATCACCATATATTCTAATACATGGGAAAGTGATTTAAAGTGTTGGTCACATTTTAGGAAGTTTAAGACTATTATTTAATAGATTTAAAGTGACTAGAAATGCTCTAATAGCATTCTTTTGGTACTAGTCCAATGCCACTGCATGCAAACCTAAATATTTTTATATATTCAGATAGATATTGTCAAATGGGATTTTTGAGAGTTGGAAAGAACTCAAAAGCTATTATGGTTGATTTTTAAAAAATGTTTGAAGTTGCAAAAGTCTCTGTCTTATTATTTTTACTATAGATTATCTCTAGCTCCAAATGATTTAAATCCAATGGGCTTGGATAGATAATTTAAATATCTTTCTAACAAAATTTGAATCATGCAATTTGGTTTAGTGAAACTCTCTAAATTGATTTTTGAATATGTGGATAGAAACTAGTTTAACCTAAAATGGAAAAACAATTATTTGAATTCCCATGCCAGCGCGGGAAGTTAAATGGGCCGGCCCAGCTACACTACGCGGCGTAGCGGGCTGCTGACAGATGGGGTCCACCAGTCAGCGGGACTAACTACGCGAAGCGGTATCTACGCATCTGAGTCGTGCGATTAGAAGACAGATCAACGGCTGGGAGTCATCGTCGACGACGAACTGCTCCGGTGAGGAACTAAACCTAGCGCGGTGGTGGGGGTCTGGCGGGGCTCACATGGGATCCAGCTAGGGTCGGCGAAGGGGAGATCGACATGGTAGACGACGGCGAGGCGAGGCGTGGTCACGGCAGGGCTTGGGGTGGTCGAAATCGCTGGCACCCTTCTCCTCTAGCAGCGGCGGGCTGGCGCGCTCTGGACATGGTGCAGAGGCACGGTGCGTGGCGTAGCTAGGGTGGTTCAGGGCTCGGCTGAGGTCGAGGCTGGGACAAGGGGGCGGTGGAGCGAGGCGTGTCTGGTGCGCGTCGTGGGCGAGGGCGGCGTTGCCTCTAGCGCTCTGCCCACTGTCAGCCGGCGACGACCAGAAACGGGCGGCGCTCCATTGTGCACACGGCAAAGAGGGGATTGGTCTGGGGCTTGGTTAGACTCAGGGGAGACAGGGGGTTTAAGAGGGGACCAAATGGTCGACTAATTAATCTGGAAACAGTGAAGTTAGACAAAGGTTAAATTAGTGTAAACAAGGTGTTTGTGGAAATGGCCGCATGAAACTTGCTTTGGAAATTTTGATTCAAATTTTTTGGGTGATCTTAAGTTAAGCTTGAGAGTCTATGTTTGCTTGGAGAGGTCAAGGGGAAAAGATTTGATAGGTTTTTGAAAAAGTGGGATCTTAACATATGAACTAGATTCAATTTTCAACTGTCCATTAAATTGATTTGAAAGATGTTTTTTTAAGTTTGTAAAGTGGGCCTTGATTTTACTTGGTCTAGCAAGAGGTGAAAAGAAGTGGAAATGTTTCTGTTAGAAATTGTCTTCTAGGAACACACAAAATGGCCTAGTGGTTTACTTTTGTCAAAATGACAATTTGCTTTATTTATTCATATTTGATTTTTTCTTTTGATTTTGCTTGTAATTGGTCTAGATGATGTAGCATTCACCTTTAAACCATTTCACAACAGTCGTAACAATCAAGCATGGCATTTCAAACAATTCTAATGCAAAACACACATGGCTTCATATTCATTTTCTTAATAAAAGTTTTTGTTGACCCTAAATTGGGTGATTTGAACTTGATAAACTTGATTAGGGTTTTTGGGATGTTACAAGCGATGTCGGCCTTGGTAGCCTTGTGGCCTATAGGCCGGCGGGCACGACCAGCAGACGCCAGGCTATCGGCTGCAGGGTTGCCAAGGCATTCGCCATTGTAGTAAGGGTCGATGACAGTGTCCATTGACGCATTGCCCTTGCTATTTCCTTCTTCTTCTCATGAAGTTCTCGCTAAAGGGAATACATAACTTCCCACTTTTTGGTGTCCTTGATCAACATCCAACAAATGGCTCAATGTGAATGTCTTGTTATCATTCGCCGCCTTGAAGTGTTCTATAGATTTGATAACCTACACATATGAATGACAACAATGGCTCAATGCATATGCAAGGTATGCCGACAAGAGAAAAAGTGGTTCTACCATGTCAATCGCCGAGATCCCTCTTATTGCCATTTTCTTCACCGTCTCGAATGAACCTTGGAACTTTCTGCACTCGGCATGGATGTTACCCCATCTCTTGAAAAGAGAGAGATTATTTCGACCGCTAAAGAAGGGGTTTGGTGCGAACATTCTATGCTCATGGAAGAATTTGCCCACCTTTTCTAATAGGCATACACCTTCATCTCAGCGCCACAAAGAGGATCTTATGAAATCTCCATCCAAGCATGGCATAGGACCTTGTACTCTTTGGTGGTGTAGCTTGCAGTCCGTTGGCTCATCTTCTTGCCCTCGGCAATTGACGATGTCGTGTTGCGGGAATGCCACGATCGTGATCCCCTCACCCATGGATGGGCCATCATTTCAAAACAATGTATCATCGCCAATGTTGTAGTAATCTTGTTGAGTGTCCTCTTAGGTGTAGCCACTGCCGCCATCTTCCCCGCCTGTGTTGATCAAGTCATGCATTATGGCCTCGACATCGTTGTTCATATGTTCCTACACACATACTGACCATGACTAGTCACATGTACTGCAACTATCAATGGTAAAGAAATTATGCGACCTTACCGCCTCGGTGGGCAATGGTTGCTGGTCGTCCATTCTGTCGAACAGGTTCACTAGTGGTGGTATGGTTGTGGCAGATACGTGTCATCGCTTCTTGGACGCTTCCATGGTTGTGTCTATAGCCATGGGAGTGCGGTTGAGGTCGGTGGTATACCCTTCCATCTCCGGCGACGTGGACCGGGGATCGACGAACCGAGAGAGAGCGCCACCATTCCTCGCGTGTCCTCCCAGCGACGACATGTGCGGGCCTGGCATCCTCGTATCAGGAGGTCGGCCGTTCGGCGTGTACGTGACCGAGCTGGTCGACAACGCGTCGGCCATGGCCTGGCCAGGCGGAACAATAGTACCGCCAAACGCGACATTGAGTGCCTGTTGCTTTAACATCATGACGACATGATTGGCGGCTTCCATGACCAGCACCTCGGTGTTGGTCGTGGCCTGCACGGCGAGGATGCGGTCGTTCTCCATCCACCGCTCCACGTCGAGCTAGGAAGTGAGCACGTGATTTTTGGCGACTTCTCTCTGCCCTGCGCGCTTCTCCGACTCGACCCGCCTCTCCTCCTGGGTCATATCCTTGGCTAGCTTCTTCGGCTTAGCCTGTTTCTTGGTGGCGCAGCCGGCGGCATGCGCAACAACGGTGATGGCAACATGATCCATCGCTTCTGCTTCTGCTCCCACTTGTCGAATTTTGGGAGAGGATTTTTGGAAGGTGAGGGGAGTGGTTTGAGTGCCACTGGCGGGAGGGACCGTCAGGGTAAAGGGAAGGACGCGTGCACTGTTTGGGCCGACGCAATCATACCAAATTTAGTGCATAGATGAGTCGGTCCGCACAAGTCTGTCGGTTTTGATCGTCCCGCTGCTGCAGCTGTCCACCCATCCGACCGGACGGGTTTGGACACAGCAGGACTATTTGCGTCGGCCCGATGCCCTGAGGGCCATCGTGAGCATGGTGGAACCAAGAAGGTACTCCAGTTGCTTAGTAGGAAGAACTGGGAATGCATCGGTGGAATGAAAACGAACGGGCTTGATCTTGCATAAGCTTATATTCTGAAACAGAGGGAATATATACACTTGTTTTTTTCAATTTTCGAGGATCAGAGATGCTCTACATGGGATGCGGCTGAATGCCTGATAGCTATGGTTCTTTTCGTTGGTATACTTTTACCTTGTCGGTTGGCCGATGCCAGAGGTGAGTGCGTTGAAGAAAACCATAGGTGTGCGATTTGAGAAACGAGGCCTTATCAGAATGAGGGCAGAGGCTAACCGTACAGTAGAGCTGAAGCCCCACGGCGTTGACATGAAGAGTTGTTGTCTTCTAGCGAGGGTAGCGCTGTTAGATTTGCGACAAGTAAATAACGAAGAACGAAAAGAAAATCACAGCAAGGGGACACAGATTTAACGTGGAAAATCCTCTCCAACAAAGAGAGGGGAAAAACCACGGGCGCCAGCCAGCGAAACTTCACTATAACGGAGAGTGTTTACACAACGCCGGGGATTTCACAGATGCAACTTATCCCAGCCGGCGGCTTACAAGAAGTATATATAACAGTGGTAACCTAGGTCATCTCCGCATCGGCCCAAGCCTCTGGCGACGGGCCTCGCTCCGCTCCGTCAGAAGTTGGCCTCTACTTTGTAGAATTTGGATCAACATATAACAAGCGCCATGAGCTGTGCCAAGTAAAAAAAAAACAACGCTGCTATATATACGATGTCTTTTCGCACGACGCTTGTCCGACCTTGAGATCTGGCCGTTTCCATTTGGTTTGCTATCGCAGGGTGCAACAGAAGTGTCGTCCACAAATCGTATACAGAATGCACAGCAATTTCGTAGGAAAAATACCACGAGTCTTGTCCTCTTATAATGCCAAGAGTAGAAGAAAAGAAGAAGTGGTGGTTCACCAATGTTGTTGCGTGTAGGGATTGTGTATTCTAGCTTTAATTGTCTCAACTACTGTATTTAACCAGTCATGAAAGCGAAATAGTACAGTATTGATTGGTGGTGGAATATTGAAAGCGAAATAAATAATATGCTAAACAATTTATATATACAAATAGAAATGAAATAAATAAATGCTCAATGGTCCAATCATAAAAGTGACATTCTTTACTCCCATACCATACGATCTTGTTTGTTGGTGGCATCGTGAGATGTGCCAAGTAAAAAGAAATACCAAGACTCCTCTTGCCAAGAGGAAAATAAGAAGAAAATGAAGAAAAAGTCGTGGTTTGCTGGTCTACTCGGTTTGATTGGGTTGCCTGTAGAAATGTAATACTCCCCGCCCCAAATTAGTTGACTTAAATTTATTAAAATATAAATATATCTATTATTAAATTAGTCTACATCCAATCAAACTTAGACAAATTTTAAGTCAACTAATTTTGATCGGAGTAAGTTTGTTCCTTTACTGTATTTGGAGTCGACTTGTTCCTTTACTCTTTTTTATATAAACACTTTTGCTTCAGTGCCTTCCTTTTTTTCAAACTTAGACAATAAAAACTCGATACTGATTCGTTTCGAAGACCGCATGAACCTACCGGAGACCGTATGATTCTCTCAGACGTATACTCACCGTACATGTATATTTACGTGCCTGCGGGAGGCGGAAATCGAGAGTTATATAGCAAAAGCAACTAAATTCAAAAGATGACATGCAAAGACATGGATCGCGATAACGGGGGTGGGTTCAGCCGATAAGAACATGGAGTATGCCCAGCTCGACCGAGTACACTTATACGGAGGTATACATAGCCTGGATATAGGTTTGAACCAGTTAAAATAAAATCGGCCCATGCAAACTTAAGTTTTAGGAGGGGACACCGAAGCACACCTCTTATATAAATACATCTTAATCTAAATCAAAGTCAGTTATTTCTATACGGTGGGCGAGAGGGTACGACAAATCAAAACTCATTCTCTCCGAGCTCAGAGAAGCAGCCAGAGCCAGAGAGATGGCTTCGTGGTCGTCCTCCTCGCAGCCACAGCCGCGAGTGTGCGTTACCGGAGCCGGCGGGTACATCGCCTCGTGGCTAGTGAAGCTGCTTCTCTCCAGCGGCTACACCGTCCACGCCACCGTTCGCGACCCACGTAACTACTCTCTTGCTGCCTTTTGGTCTTCCAGATATCTTTGCATTTCGTATTTTCTGCTACTGTCTGACGCCATTCAAGTGGATGATGCGGCATCCGAGCTGCCTGACTGTGAACTGGCTAGCCTGGATTGCAAAATCTGTCGTTATGTGTAAGCATAGATACCGAGTTTTGCACCATGGTGGCCAAATTGGGCCTTACTAGCTCGTCGCTCGAATCACCTTTAACTTGTCGCCTCCTGTGGCAAATTGGCTCATAATTGTGCGAATTTTCCTCCCTTGCATATTTTTTTGCTGGTGTTAGCGCCACTTAGTATTGTTTTTTTTTGGAATTTCATTACCTTTGGCCATAGACTGTTGTTTATTATATTTCTCATGAGACTTTATACTTTGTAATTAGTAGGGTATATGTCCTTTCTCCTGAGCTCCAGTGCTCTCTGTGTATTAAAAAATTTCAAAAATATATTTACAAGTTTCAAAAAATTGCCAAACAAAATCCTGAAAGTAGCTAATGATGTATCATACAAACGTGCAAAATCTCAATTCCAAATGTTTTCGATTCTGAGCTACACAGAAATGACAAAGTTTGTATTTCTTGCTAGATTTGAAATCACAATACAAAGATCTACAATTTTGCATTGTTCTTTGAGATCATCAATTTTGCATTTTGTGTAGCTAAAAATGCACATTTTGATATTTTGCACGTTTGTGAGAGACATCATTAGTTACATTCGGGATTTTATTTTATAATTTTCTGAAACTTGTAAATACAGTTTTGAATTTCTCAATATCTAGGGATCACTGATGCCCATGTGCACCGAATCTCCACCGAGTATGTGTATCTTCCAAGACATAGACCAAGAGATGCCTCTCTTCCTCTTAGAAAAATAGGCACCTAAATTCCAATGGATCTGGTGTGCAGATAGGTGTGTTTCTTTTACAATATGCTTTTCTTAATCACACCTGACGTGTGCTATTTTTTATTAGAAAAAGAAAAACAGAATTCGTCCAGGATAGGCCGTTCATTTTTGTTTGACATCCGGCTATTTTGAATTAATCCAAGAGACGCACACCCGTGCATTGTACGCCTATGGTCACAATAAGAGACTTTTCTCACAATTTAAGAGTTCACAATCGAGCACCACGTCAGGTGTGGCTAAGAAAAACATACTGTATTCAAGATATATATCGGAAACACTCCATTTCAGGTGATCCAAAGAACGGATGTCTGAAGCAGCTGGACAAGGCGCCGGAGAATCTGAATCTGGTGAAGGCAGATATGCTGGACTACGACGCAGTCAGAGCTGCGTTTACCGGGTGCCAGGGCGTCTTTCATGTTGCCTCTCCAGTGCCGATAGACAAGATGGTCGATAAAGAGGCAAGTACATATTCACTCGTGGCTGGCGGTTAATCTCCTGTCTTGCAATGCAGTATAAATAAAACACACTTGTAAGATCGTTGCTGGGCAAACAGCACAACGTCTAAAGAAGGAGACACAACACGATATACGATGCTGGGCAACATCACACACATGCCCGAACTAAAACAAGAAAAAAGAAAAAGGAATGGAGACAGAGGCAGATCAACTAGACGAGGAAGACCGCAACCGCTGTGCCCTCCGAAAAATGCCCACCCCCGCTCCTAGCCCCGACTCGTTAAGAACCAAGCAGCACCCTCAAGAGGGAAAGCGACCGCTGCTGTCCGGACCAGAGACTAGCCCTAGGGTTTCCCCCGGTACACAGAGGGGAGTGGATGAAGGGTAGCCACGATGCCCTTCAGGAAGGAAGATGCCACCCGCGGGCGGCACCGCGTCGGTGTCGCCGACAAGGATTTCTCCAGAAGACCCTATCCACAAGCCTCGGACGAGCCATTGCACAGGAGACTCGCGAAGGCGAGGCCTCGCCACCCCCAAACTTGCCGCCCACAAGCATGCGCCACGCCGGTCCCGACTCCGTCATTCTCACCGAGATTACCGTCGCGAGGTCTACAAGATGAGGCACACGTAGCTTGAAGCAGGGCCGGCAGGACCGTGTCCGTGCGGGAAGGAACTGCCTCCACCACCAAGGGCGGTAGTCGATCGGACGTGATCACAGGCACACCAGACCCTGTTAGGTGCGGCCGGGTCCAACCGTAAAGCCCCCACGGGGGCACACCAGTCCCACGAGGGTTCGGCCGGGTCTAGGCGGGCCCGTAAAGCCCACAATCACGCTGCAACCGGCCGGTCGAAGTCACCGTTGGTCCCTGCACAAAGCTACAATGTCACCATCAGCAGAGCAAGTGTTGAGGAAGGCAGACCCACGCGCCCCAGTTCCGAATGGAGCCCAAAGGGCCCAGATCTAGGCCTAGAGGGGTCAGCTTGTACCGTTAAATTATCGACTTTTAGTTTGAAGAGCCAATCAAAATTTTGTATGCAAAATGAAGAATATCAATCAAAAAGGTGAAAACACTTTTCTTCATACATCATTTAAATTACTTTACGTTTTTGAAGAAGAATGGTTTAGATTTGGAGTTAAACTAAATTTCTTTAAAATATCTAAATAAACATAAATGCTTTAAATCAGAATGAAAAATATGAAATACAAAGTGTAAATATACCCTAGTTCGGGATGAAATCACTCGATTTTAAGTGAGGTGAACGAGTTATAATATTTTCCAATTTTGGGAAGAATTCATTCAAATTTGTGTTCTGACATCCAAGCCAGGCGCAACACCTGTTAGACATAGCAGTTCGTCTGTATGCTTAAATTACTTTGACAGAATGCGTAAATTTATCAACTAGAATTCACTATTTATACCTGCAACAACGAAATTAGATCAAAAGGTAACAACATTTTATTAGAACAGAAGCATGCTTTGCATAAGCTCAAATTTACATTATAGGCACAAGGTACAAACTCACTATTTCTTAGGAAGACAAGCAATTCTTCATTAAGGCCCTAAACTCCAACTATGCAGAGAGAAATGATGGCACCTACTGTCAATGGCACCATGAATGTACTCAAGGCTTGCTCTGCTACGAGTGTTCAGAAACTCATCGTGGTCTCATCCGGTGCCGCTGTTACTTTGAACCCGAACTGGCCTCAAGATAAACTGAAAGATGAGAGTTGTTGGTCAGACAAAGAATTCTGCAAGGAAAATGAGGTCAGTGTTGCTGTTTAGATATTACGTTCATGCACCAAATTAAATCTCCATAGAGACTGAAATCCATCGTGGAACCACAACTTTACTGGCTTCCATGATTAGGGACTTAAGTATTGTAGGATATGATCATTGAGAGTGGAAGGCAGAGAGGACTGCTTAATTACTTTGTGTTGGCAGATCTGGTATGCTGTAGCCAAGTTAGAAGCTGAAGAGATGGCCTTGGAATATGCGGAGAAAAGCGGATTGCACGTCGTCACATTTTGCCCCGGTGCGGTCTTTGGCCCTCTGTTGCAGTCTGACGTGCTCAATATCACCACCAAATTCCTCCGTTATATCATAAAAGGTTCATTCCTGATCTTCGCATCCTGTTTTCTTGGGTCTTATCTAATTTATCCGAATGAGTACATTTACTACATCAGTTAAACAAAGAGTTGAGAAAGAAAATGGATAAGTTTTTCCTTTTTTTGCTTGTTGTTTATCCTACTGTAACTCCATTAGTTGGATCAAATTGCAGGAGGTCCTGACACAGTAAACAACAAATTCTGGCCTATAGTAGATGTCCGGGATGTCGGTGATGCGCTACTCCTATTATACCACAAGGCGGGATCGTCTCAGAGATACATATGCTCTGAACACCAAGTCGATATAAAAGGTCTGATAGAATTGATGAAGAGCATGTACCCTGATCACGGTTATGCAGACAAGTAAGCCTTATATACACTAGCACACTTTCATGCTTAAGGTCTCATATGTACATATTTTCACCTAAAATCCTTTTTGGCAGGCTGGTTGATGTGGATTATAAGCTTGCGATGAGTTCAGATAAACTTAAGAATCTAGGCTGGAAAGCGAGGACACTAGAGGAGACACTGGCAGATAGCATGGAGTCCTATGAGAAATCGGGTATCCTCCAGGATACGGATGGGGAACCTTGCCGGGTTCCATATTTCTACCGTATGCCGCCTATTACAAACTGAATGTACACTCTTGTTGACCTGTTGTTAAGTTGAAACTTCTGAAAAATATGGACGCACAAGTGAAGCATGTTTATGTGTCTCTGCCAGTGTTTTAGCTGAATTCGTTTGTTTTCAGTTCATGTGTCTGCCCTGATTTGTTTTCTTCTTATGTCCCTCGTGGTGTCTCTACTGGAACTAATACTCAAGCTACATCCATAGTGTTAGAGCAAATTTTCAGAAAACTACACATTTTGAGGCAAGTGTTTCATAGAACCACAACCGAGAAGTTTTTTTTTCTACAAAAACACAACTTTTGGGGCAACTTGTTTCAAATAACCCAAATTACACGATTTAGCCCTGTTGACACTCGTTCTGACAGTCTGGACCCGCTAGTAGGTACACGTGGCTAGTCAGTGAACTTGATGCTAGAGTTATTTTTGATGACATGTTGTGATGTACTAGATGCAAATTGTATGTTGCACACATTATGCTAGTTATTTGGAGACATGTTATGATTTACTAGTTGCAAACCAGATGTTTCGAATATGATGTTAAGTGTATTAGACATGTAATATGTGTATGTATACAATATGGTGTGGTACACCAATTGTATACATACTAGACTTATACAATGCCACGATGGGGGCTATTCCCATCAACATAACACGAAACAGATCCCCCTAACGGGAGCATCATTCCACCAACAATTATCACATGGAATCAGACCCCTCCCTTCCCTCCTAGCTGCCGCCGATGCTCCCTCCATCGATGTCGCCATGCCTTCCTCCTAGGATAGCTCCATCCTAGGACTCGTAATCTCTTGATCCTTCAACGATGCCCAACCTTAATTAATTGATCCCAAAACCCTCCACAAATTCTCTCAGGACCCCTGCCGCCTCTCGGCCTAAACCTAGATCGTATACCTCTCTCCTCAATAGGACCAATGGCGTCGACATCGACGCCCTCTGCCGCAGCCGCCATCGGTGCGGCACCGGCTACGAAACTAACCCGCGAGATCTTTCTGTATTGGCAGGCCCAAGTGTTGCCTACACTTCGCTGTGCAAGGGTTATTGGTCTCCTTCAGGGATCTGATCCCTCTCCGCCTGAGCTCCTAGACGCTAAATATGAGAACAAGAATAAGATCAGTATTCCCAACCCGGCCTATGACACTTGGATCGTGAAGGATCATCGGGTCGTCAGTTTCCACGTGAACTCCCTCTCTGAAATATCCCCCATGTTTTCGGCCTCCACCATGCTGCAGATGTGTGGAAAGCCCTTGTTGATCTTTACTCCTCTTAGTCCAAATCGAGGGTGTCCAATCTGTGTGGTGCTCTGACCAATACAAAGAAGCAAGATACGGCCGCTCAATAATATATCTATAAGATGAAGGGCTTTGCTTCTAAACTAGCTGCTGCTGGGAAGCCTGTTGATGATGATGAACTCAATGACTACATCTTGAATGGCTTGGATGGCACCTTCAATCATCTTATTTCTACCATCAACGTTGTTCCCTCGGCGACTCTTAGTGACATGTGTACTCAGTTTTTTGTGTGTGGGTATCGCGATAATATGCTTCTTTCTACTGGACAAGCTCTGAGGTCCTTCACCTCGTTGGTCAATGCGGCCCCTCAACTTCGGAATCCATATTTTGGGGGATGTCCTGCTCGCCCACCGCAGCCACCACCATCCTACATGTACTCACAGCAGCAGCCGTCTTACACTCCTGGGTACCCACCATATCAGCCATACCAACCACCAATGATGCCCTATCAGCAGTCGTATCAACCCCCACTGATGTCGTTCCCGCCTCCACCCCAACACTACGTGCAACCTCAATAGTAGTCGCCACACCGTCCTCAGCACCCTCCCCAGTAGCTAGCGCACTAGGAGCCGTCTTGGTCCAACAACCAGGGGCGCCGCACCAAAGGGGGTCGTGGCAAGGATCATGGTCGTGTTGCAACGCCATGGCATGAAGGAGTCTTTTGTCAAATCTACAAGAAGGAAGGACACCCTGCTAGTGCATGTTGGTGGCGCTATGGTGATGATGATGACGATGACACCTCAAAGGATACCAAAGGTGCATATGGAGTAGACACCAATTGGTATATGGGCACATGCTCTACAAATCATATAACAGGATAGATCAACAAGCTCCAAGTTCATGAAAACTATTAAGGGCGTGATAAAGTTCACAATGCTAGTGGACAAGGTATGGAAATTGCTAATATCGGTCATTCAGTTTTGCACACCCTGCACTATTCGTTACAACTTAAAAATATTCTTCATGTTCCTGCTTCATCCATGAACTTGCTTTCTGCACTTAAAATTTCCCTAGATAATAATGCCTATATTGAAATCCACCTATTTTTTCTTGATTAAGGACCATGCCACATATCAAACCATGTTTAGAGGTCCTTGTCATGGTGGCCTCTACCCTCTTGTTCCTGTTTCCACGGGGTCATCATCTAAGCATGCTCTTGTCACTGTCAAGCCTACTTCCTCCATGTGGCATCATCATCTAGGGAATCCGTCATATTTTATGGTTCAACAAGTTCTTAGGAAGAATAATCTATCATACACTCCAGAAATAAATTTTGACATATGTGATCCATGCCAACGGGTTAAGAGTCATCAGTTACCCTATCATGTCTCCACTAGTGTTTCTATAGTTCCTTTGGAACAAATCTTTTCTGATGTATGGGGTCCTGCTCCTCTATCTGTAGGCAAACATGCATATTATGTGAGCTTCATTGATGCTTTTAGCAAATTTACTTGGATATATTGGCTCAAGAATTTTTTTGATGTTTATAAAGTCTTTCTTAATTTTCATGAATATGTTGAACACAAGTTTGATAGAAATATTATCACCATGCAAATAGATTGGGATGGTGAATATGAAAAACTAAATAGTATCTTCCAAAAAGTAGGCATTACTCATCATGTTTCATGTCCTCGTGCTCATCAATAAAATGGTTCTACTGAACATAAACATCGTCAAATTGTTGAAATTGGGCTTGCTTTACTTGATAATGCATCCTTGCCTTTAAAATATTGGGATGGTGCCCTTCTTACAACCACCTTTCTCATAGACTTGCTTCCATCAAAAGTTCTTAACTTTTAGACCCCTGCAGAAAAACTCTTGCAAGTTAATCCCAACTATGAACCACTACGTGTTTTTGGTTGTGCATGTTAGCCTAATCTTCACCCCTACAACAAATAGAAACTCTCTTTCCATTCCAAATGATGTGTTTTTCTTGCTTATAGCCATTTACATAAAGGAGCAAGGTGCCTTGATGTTACTAGTGGTCATGTTGATGTCTCCCATGATGTTGTGTTCGACGAAAATATTTCTCCCTTTGCTTCACTTCATATAAATGTTGGTCGTCATCTTCGTGAAGAGATCCTTCTCCTTCCACCAAATAAACTCTCTTCAGCATCACATGATAGGGTGTGCATACTAATGATCATTATTTGAAAATTGTCCCCATTGTTTGTCATGATTCGTCACGATCTCGAATGAGAAGATTTACTAAACAATATACTACAAAGATTTAGTTATTTGTCACGGTCTCGAATTATCGAAATCTCTAGAAACTCGAACATGTCATATCTCATATGGTGTTGTTTCCACAAATCTTTAGATGTTCCTTAGGCTTAAATGAGTGTTTACTGTTTCCATCTATTATTCTAATTTATAATATTAACCTAGTAGAAGATCATTTTAAAACCAAATGCATCTCATACACTATGACTATGATGTTTTATACATATCAGTATGATTTGATTTGTCTAGTCATCATAATTTGTGAAATAGTTTTCCACAATTCCTTATTACAAAATTGTTAACTTGAATATACAGTCACTTTGATCAAATCATAGAGACTTTGATATTCTAGTTATTTTAATATGCATCTTTATTCTGAAGTTTTTTGAATAACTGAAATATATTCAGGATTATGCTTCATTAAGTGAATATAGATATTCGCTTAAGTTCATAATATAGCTTATGAAACAATGATATCCACCTGATGTTGAATTACAGTCGTCACGTATGACTTTCAACAATTTAATCCACAATCTGTTTTACCATAACGTGGAGATTTAGTCATCTCAACAAGTGAGGCATGGTTTGCACAAGTTATAAGATCAAGTATCAGCAGACTTACTGTTTCATCAGAATGAATCAAACCATTTGACTAAACGCCAATGTCATGTCATTACAAAGTTTGAATATCTTTTGGCATTTTTCATATGTTTCATAAATGCTCAAACATTAAGACAAAGATTAGAATAACTTGTTCATAACCATAATGTGAATCATAAAAGAAATTATTCATAGAAAAAGAACAACAAAGTTGTATCTCATATATATGAATAATTGTCTCGCAATAAGTGAGACACACCGATAAGGTTCACAGACTTGATTACAAAACTTTTATTCAAATCCTAATGATAAATGTCGAGGGAAGGAGTGTCGTCGGCTATAAACTAGATTGTTTGTCATCATCACGCCATCAACACCTCGTTCCATCCAGAAATTCTCATGCAGAAGATCATGTTTTCATAAAAACAGAATAAGCATCAAATACTTGGAAAAACTGCATAAGTGTTTCATGAAAATATTTATTACTTATATATCAAACATATACCTTCTCCATTGACAACATCCCCTACAATGGGCTCAACCTTGGTGGTCCTCATCTTGGCTATGAACTCACATAAGGTATATGATATCCCTCTCACGACATAGCCAGTGACGATGTCCTTGTAGCTGAGAGGAAGAAAATGCCACACCGCATCTATATCAAAGTCGTCAGACAACCAGTTGCCCGTGGCATCCTCAAGGCGTACATGGATCTCGAGGCAGGAGTCTTCTTTCATCTTAGTAGAAAGAAACTCGTCCATGTACTCTTATCGCATGCGTCTGACCTGAAATAGTAGCATACTCTTCAATCCATCGAGAAAATCGTATACTTCGATTTCATGAAAGTGTACTCGCAGTCCAGATTCCATAGCATGGATCATGGTGTACTTGACAACCATGGATGTGTCACGGCGTCCACGAAGAATCACACCTTCTCCACCATTGGAGTCATCAAGGAAGTCTTCAAGTGGTTCACGTAATACATAGAGAAGATGGTTTTCTATGAGGACAGTCCCTGAGGTGTTGGTACGAGTCGATGAAGTTCGATCCATCTAGCTTAAGTTTCTTCCCATTCATAAATGGACCAAAGATGTCCTAAACTTTGGAAATGGCCATGATCTACAAGACATTTGCAAAGACTTAGACTAAGTTCATAATACGAGTTTAAATTTGTAACCATATTAACAAATGAGATCCCATAAAACTATCATCCCTAAGACAGTTTAGTAATTACATGATCCCTTTACACTGTATCATCCCCGATCATCACGATCTTTGATACAACTGCCAGGGTGGAGAAAACCCGTTAATCACATTATTCATGTGACTGGTGTTCGATCTTTCGGTCTTCTTGTGTTTCGAGGCCATGCATGTGCATGCTAGGCTCGTGAACTCAACTTTAGTGTATTCGCAGTGCGTACATGGATTACACCCATCGTATGCGAATGTCGATATGTCTAACACCCGATCGTCACAACCTGCTTTATAATGATGGACTTTCTTGGTGGTGCACACTAATGGGAGAACACTACCGTTGGTATGAGTTAGGGATCATCTTATTTAATTTTACCGTTGTGTATCTAATACTAGCAAACAATAAGATGCACACAAAGAATTAACATCATATGCAATTTATATGTGATATGACATGGTTGTCTTCATGCTCCATAATCTTGATCAGGTTCTCTAGCATGATCTCCCTCTTGTTACTAGTACAACACCAAGTCCATGATACCACCAGTCTTGTCGTTCATCATCGTGATGACTACTACTATACAACTTAGTAACATGAAAGTAAACTATTTTACCTTGATCACGACTATAACCATATCACATCACATGCCTTCCTGCAACATAAAGTTAGATGCCTTTACTTTATCTATTGCAAGTTTTTATGTGGCTGTTAGGATTTCATAATAGAATTATTTCTACCTACAAACTTCCAACCATAACATAGATCCAATAGTTGTATATACTACACCCCTTTCAGGGACATACGTTGTATATGCTATATCAACTACTACAAGAGAGATAGACATCTGCTAGCCACTTATACTGTACATGCCGTATGTTGAGGGTGGAACCAATCTCGCATAAGATTACGTGTAAGGTTGGTCCGGGCCACTTCATCAAACAATGTCACGATATAAAAAAATACACGTGGGAGGGTAACATCTAAAGGATCAATGCCCACATTCAACATGTGTTCTATCCATACAAGCGCACTATGCATAGATCAAATCTGATACCACTAAAGGGTTTCCATAGCAGAAAACAAAAAAAAATCCTACGGCAGAACACACCTAGCCAGGATCTATCTAGGAGTAATGTTGTAATGGAGAGAGACTTTGGTAAATACCCTTATAGACCAAAAGTGTTTAACGCTCATGTAGAACATGGATGATATAGTCGTACCCGTCCGACCTCAAGGTCACGAATCTCCTCGAAAGTCACCCCTTTTCCTGGTCCTTGCACGGTGATCCAGTGCCACAAGTGGCAGCACCCCAAGGTATTGCATGTGTATGGTGCAAGACGACGACTTCGGGATCTCTGATCCCTACCGAGATTGTGGAAGTAGATCTCCTGGCCGGAATCACCGCAGCACAATGGCGTGCCGTCGCGAAGCAGTTTCCTGCTCGTATAACCCTTACTTTGGGGTTGTAGTTGCAAGAGAAGAGAGAGAGAGAGAGAGAGAGAGAGAGAAAATCCTCTAACAAAAAATGCCATAGAGAATATTGGGAGGAAACGTGTGCTCTTTTCCCCTCCTATATGGACCTTCTTATATAGGGGAAAAGAGGGCACCCCCATCCACTAAAGTCCCGAGGTGGGACTAAAAGGAGGAGGCATGCATGCACGGGGGAGAGGCGGCGGTCGGCGGGGCTAGGTGGGGCTGGGTGGGCCACCCGCACACGGCCCATGGAGGCGCCGGCGGTTGGGTGGGCCCCACCCGCCCGCCCACCAAGCGACGACCCTTCTTCTTGGGCCTCGTTCCCTCCGGATACTTGGCCAAATGGGGAAGTTTTCCCATTTATTTTTAATTAAATATTATTTTATTATTTATTACTAGAATTAATATAAAATACATATTCAATAAATCCTTTTGACCTGAAACTCCTTTCGGTTCTCTCCAATTTTCTTAGGAATTTCCTGGAATAATTTCGGTTCTCTCATGAAACAATTATGGTGTTCCTTTCTCTTCCTTCTTATGATTTCATCAATTCCAGGATGATCTCCAGGCATCGTAATGCCCTTAAGTGTGTTACCCTATGGTTCGGGAACATCACAGAAATGATCGAGACGATCTCGGATCAATGATCAATATCAGAACTAGGATGCCCATAATTACCCTCGTGCATTCCACGATATCAACATCGTTTGAACCATAAACGCCGAATCCAATTCTCATGTTACTTCGATACCTTACTTGTTCGAGATCTAATCATCAGTATCATGATACCTTGTTCAATCTTGTTTCCGAAAATTGTTGATTTACTCATTCTCATGATATTCATCCCCATGACCTAGTCATATGTTTCGCAGTTTTATGGATGTAATTCACCGAGTGGGCCCAGTGTATCTTCCCATCACACAGGGAAAAAATCCTGATCTCGATACATACACATCAACCTGCCCCTCTAGAATTCCCAACATACACCTTTATAGTCACCGAGTTACGATCGTGACGGTTGATGCAGTCAAGGCAGCCTTGGGTGATAGTGATTAAATATGATCCCACGGTTTAAGGATTAGGACACTTCGTTTCTAACTATTGCAAATGTGAACTTTGTGACTTGATCATGTTTTATATATGGGTAATGTAAATCACATCATTTTCAGATGATATGACTTCATTGTCAGTTTGCATAAATGCACCATGATCAGAAAACCTTGATCATCAGTTGATCAATAAACTAGTTGAATAGAGGCTACTAGGGACCTTTGCTTTATTTATATATCACACTTGTATCAATTTTTCCAATTGATACAGTTATAGCATGACATAAAACTATTATGAACTAATGAGATATGATAATAAACATCTTTATTATTTGCCTCTAGGGTATATCTCCTTCAGTCTCAGCTCCAACTTACATACTTTAGGTTTCATTCCATCAAAAGCTGACACAACCTTGTTCATGTTTAACAAGGTAGGTATCACTATGTTCCTCCTAATATATGGCGATGTGACAAGTTCCTCACATAATCTTAGTACAAAGTTTACTCTCAAGGACCTCGAAGATCTGCATTTCTTTTTAGGTCTTGAAGTTCATAACAAATCCAATGATATGTTATTAAATCAGGAAAAATATGCTACTGATATTCTAGAACGTGTGGGTATGAGCTATTGCCGCCTTGTCCTACACCTCTTGGAGCCAAAGACACATTCTCTTTGACTGAAGGATCATTACTTGGACCTGAGGACATCACTTAGTATAAGAGCATTGTTGGAGCTCTTAAATAATTAACGCTGGCACAACCTGACTTATCTTTTTTAGTTAATAAAGTATGTCAATACCATCATGCTCCCACCACATCTCACCGGACTATAGTCAAGAGGATTTTGAGGTATATTCATGGTACCAAATAGGTTGGACTCACTTTTTAGAAGTCCTCCTCCACACTTCTTAGTGCCTATTCTAATGCTGACTAGGTAGGTGATCTATATGATAGACGCTCTAAAGATGGTTTTGCTATATTTTTTGGTCCTAATCTCATATCTTGGAGTGCCATGAAACATGCTACATTCTCTCGCTCAAGCACCGAGCCTGAATACAAAGTATTAGCTAGTGATACTGCTGAACTTATTTAGATTTAAGCTCTTGTTCGTGAGCTTGGCATCACACTCAAGGATAAACCATGTCTATGGTGTGACAATCTTGGTGCTAACTATTTGTTTGCTAATCTAGTTTTTCATGCTCGCACCAAACATATTGAGATTGATTTTTATGTTGTTCGAGAATGGGTTGCTCCCAAGCAACTTGATGTCTGTTTCATCTCTAGCAAGGTTCGGATTGATGATGGCTTCACCAAGACCTTATGTTCTAAGAAACTAGATGAGTTCAAGTAGAGTTTAAACCTCTCCCGGGTCTAGATTAAGGGGTATTAGACATGTGCATGTATGTGTACAATATGGTGCAGTACACCAATTGTGTACATACTAGACTTCTACAATGCCATGACGGGGGAAATTTCCATCAATATAACATGAAACCAACCCCCCTAACAGGGGGATCGTTCCACCCGACAATTATCACAAAGTGGTCGGACATGTTGGTTATGCATATATCAAGGACTTGTTCTACTTATCATCTACTCTTTTATTTCCTCCAAACTTAATTGCCATTCTCTCATAAATCTCTACCTAAAATGTTATACAATTTTTCCAGATCATTTGTTAAACGTTGTTTGAACTCCTGGATTTTTTCTAGATTTTTTTAAAAAGTTTGAATTTCATCAAATTAGGCCTAAACTAACAAAAACTACCCAAATTTGAAAACCACCGTTCAAAACTAACTAGTATTTTCCTAGATCAGTCATAAAATGTTGTTTGAACTCTTGGATTTTTTTTAAAAAGTTCAAATTTTCATCGAAATTTGGCCTGAACTAACAAAAACTGCCCAAATTTCAAAACCGTTGGTCAAAACTATCTAATATTTTCCTAGATCAGTCATAAAATTTTGTTTGAACTCCTGGATTTTTAAAACAATTCTACAAAAAATTGAATTTTCATCAAAATTTGGCCTGAACTAACAAACACCGTCCAAATTCCAAAACTACTAGTCAAATCAGGCTATTTTTTCCTAGATCAATCAAAACATTTTTGGAACTAGTTAGGTCTAGGTTTAGCCAATTCGATCAATGTTTTTTGCTTGCAAAGAAAACCAAAGGAAAAACTGCTCACTAGCCACGTGTACCTGCTATTGGGTCCTGACTGTCAAAACGAGTGTAACATGGCTAAATCATGTAAATTTGCGTTTTTTGAAACAACTAGCCCCAAAAGTTGTGACTTTGTGAAAATAACTCCTTGGTTATTGGTTCTATGAAACACTGCCCCAAAATGTGTAGCTTTCTGAAATGCTCTCATAGTGTTATTACCTGTAACATCCCCGGCTTGGTAATGTGCAACATGATCATTTCATAGCATGACTTGTAAATGCCTTCTAAAAAATTTACCAAATGCTCTAGTAGATGTGAGGAGCTTCCATGGAAATTTTTAAGATTTTTGGGTGAACACACACCTTAAAATTTGGATTATTAATCCTGAAAGCAAATAAATGGAAGATCAAGAATCTATTATTTAGGGGCTTATATTGGTGTAAATATCCTTAAAATTTGAATGTAGTCCTCCAATACTGTAATAGTACAATTATCTCATAATTATAACCTATTTTGCAACAAGTTACAAGAAATCTATTTGTAAGTTGAAGCTCACATAACACGCAAAAAAACTTAAAGCTCACATAACTTAGTTGATGTGTGCAAGAAAATAGCCTGAGAGTGGAGAGTGGAGACTATTTAACCAGGAGCTGCAACTAAACCCAAGGAAAGTGTAATCGTTTTGGTTGGCTCGTATTTTTTATTTTGTCGGTAATGTCAATCCTATTATTGATTTGGAAATCAAAAACAGTTTTCAACAGTTGTTAGCCTAATCGGATAATCAAAGTGGTATCCGAGCTCCTTGCAGTTCTTTTTTATTAAATACTCACTTCGTTCTAAAATATAACATGTTTTATCTTTTTCTAAAACATATGTAGCTAGATGACTTTTAATGTCTACACACTAAAATAGTAAAGACACACAAAGAGATGTTCGGAAAAAGGCTAAAAATCTTATACTTTGGAAGCAGAGGGAGTAATAATCAAAATTATTATATTAGAAAATAAAAAACTAGACAAATAGTAAAGGCGCAAAGATAGATGTGTAGTATGCAAGTACTTATATCTTATCATATGCTATTACCTCTTTAGAGCATAACTAGGTGAATAGGCGGGCTTCGCGCCGCCGCCTGCCTGATATGTTGACAGTGTGATTGTTGCGATAGAAATGCATGTGTTTTCACCTGCTTTGCTTCCATGTACTAACACTTATAGTTTTGGAATGTTTTGTCTTCCTGGCGGGTGCATCGGCTTCCACAACAGCCATTGCTCTGGGACTGGCCATGATGTCCGGGACAATCCCCCAATCCATGCTGCAAATTTTTGTGAACGGACAAGTTTTAGCAGCACTACAAAACAAGAGAACATGTTTGTATCATCGTAGTGAAAGTTACTTTGAGGATGGAAAATTTTGGTCATCACAGTGCAGGGTTCCCTGGTTTAAACTCGGCGGGTGTGGTGCAGGCACTTTCTAAGAGAACCTAAAGGAGAATGATAGTAATTTGCATATAAATTTCTACAAGAATTATGTCAAAATTACAATGAAAACCTAATAAAGGCCAAAGGAAAAAATGTTAATCCAAGATGCATAGCAAATTCGGAGAGTGTCTCAATAGTTTGTAATCTTGTTAATTAGAAGATATATATTTTTAGATAGAAATAGTAGAATAAAACTGAACTAACATCATGTTAAGAGATAGACCTAGTATACTTCACAATTAACTTTTCATGATCAAATCTGGTACACTACGAATTGAGGCGCATCCACCACCATCATATTAAAGGACATGATATAGTAACCCTCAGTATACATCAAGCATATTCGATCTAGATTAGGATTTTGATTGGCTCTCAATTGCATTGCATGTGTTAGAAGCTGAAAGTAGACAATTTCTTTATAACTCATAGCAAACCTCATCTCAAACTGACCAAGCCAAAGCTACCAGATCCTTAATGGACATGAAGACAACTTTCCTTAATGGAAAGTTGGAAGAGAAGATCTATATGAATCGACCGGATGGGTTTGTGGTAAAAGGTGAAGAGACAAAGGTGTGCAAGTTGTTAAAATCTTTATATGGCCTTAAACAAGCACCTAAGCAATGGCATGAGAAGTTTAACAGAACTCTACTTTCTACTGGATTTGTCATTAATGAGGCTGATAGGTGTGTGTAATATCTCCATGGTGGGGGCGATAGTGTTATATTACTTTCGTATGTGGATGATATTTCGATCTTTGGTACAGACATGAATGTGATAAATGAAGTCAAGTCTTTCCTGTCAAAGAGTTTTGACATGAAAGATATGGCATGTGATTCTGAACATCAAGCTTATTAAGAACAAGAATGGGATTACTTTAACGTAATCTCATTATGTTAAGAAGGTATTGAGAAGATTTGGCTTTATTGATGGCAAGACTTCTCTAACACCTTATGATCCTAGTTTGACATTGTGAAAGAATAAGAAGGAACCAACAAATTAGTTTAAATATTCACAAATTGTTGGTTCTCTCATATACTTACAAGCACTACAAGAACTGATATCTCTTTTGCTATGAGTAAGTTGAGTAGGACCATGTCTAACCTGGGTATTGATCATTTACATGCACTTGAAACGGTCATGCGCTATCTATGTGGTACAATGGGCAATGAGATTCACTATTCAAGGCACCCTGTTGTGCTTGAAGGATATAGTGATTCGAACTGGATCTCTAATGTTGATGAACTATACGCCACAAGCGGGTATGTGTTTACCCTTGGAGATGGCGCAATGTCATGGAGGTCTTGTAGACAGACCATATTGACAAGATCAACTATGGAAGCAGAACTTAGTGCTTTAGACACAACCACTATTGAGTCAGAATGACTATGTGAGCTCTTGATGGACTTGCATGTGGTTGAAAAACCTGTGCTAACAATCCTTTTGAATTGTGACAACCAAACTGTCATTGTCAAAGTGAAAAATTCTAAGGATAAGGCAAAGTCATCAAGACACATGAAGAGACGTTTGAAATCTGTCAAGAAATTGAGAAACTTCGGAGTAATAACTGTTACATATATTCAAACAGATAAAAACCCGGCAGACCCCTTTACATAGGAACTATCACAAATTGTGCTAGAAAATGCATCGAGCGAGATGGGGTTGAGACCCATGGACGTCACACCATAGTGGTAACCCAACCTACGTGATCGAAGATCCCGTGAATCAGGATTTGGGAAGAATAAGCTAGTAGTTTGACTGAGGAGAGTATTTTGTAACTGACATGGATATGATTACTCGGGTACTTATATTTGGTTACCCTAGCTACATAAAGGCTCGTGGCTCAGACCAAAGAAGAAGGCCTAGGAGGCATCCGACGAAAGTCACAGTTTTGCTAGATAAGGAAATATGAACCGACATTGTATTAGTGTTGTAATCATAAATATGTAACCTATCCTTATACGGCCTCCGGACCTAGCCTATTATCTATAGGTTGGGAGGAGCCAACAGAGAGGTACCAAAAAACTCCCAAGCAACATGTAACCTCATTGTCCATCGATAATCGGACGACTTCGACTCCCTTGTTTGTCTGACATCCGACGAAATCCCCAGCCTTTTCATTTCCTAAAAACCCTAAGTCCATAACCATGGGAATTGCCGAGGTTACCCCATGTCAATTGGCGCCGTCTATGGGAAACCTGAATGCTGGAGTCAAGGATTTGGTGGACCCCTCCTCGTCAAGCAACAGCCCGACAGAAGTGGTGCCACGCCCGCCCACTCCTGTCACGATTTTTGCCGACTTCAACATCGGATACGATCTTATCATCGGAAGTTTCCAATTCGCATGGAGGAAACCAAAGAATCACGCCTATTGGTTCCAATTACGTTGGAACCGTCGGTCAAAAAAGTTGCACCTACGGCGATGCCCGCGTCTTCCATCGGATCATCCGAAGAATTCACACCATAGCCGGCAAACGGCGAAGAAAACTCTAGGGAATCTGCAGATCTAGGGGATCTTGACGGTCTCTATGATGGTCTCTCCCTTGGATCAAATCTCCAGCTAACACCACCAAGTGGATCAAGCCCAGCGAACACTGAACCCGAAGAAAGCACCGAAAGTATCGACTTTGGGATCAGGATGGCCGAAATCTACCTAGAACAAAAACTACTGGACTTCACTGATCCCCCGAATAGTGTCTCCCTCAGATCCGATAACGACGTCACTAGCTCATATATAACGCACCACCAAGTGTGCGTGATCATCAAGGAAACCTCAATGCAGCTCGATTCCAACGGTAACCCTATCCTTGATCCCAATGATATTTTGTCGGGTGACAATGCAGGAGATCATAGAAACGAAAGAGATCCTGGAAACGATGGAGACCCGATGAACAACCGCATAGTCCAAGGAGGAGGAGAACCACGTGAAGGCGAGCGTAAAACCCTTCGGTTACCACCTGGAGCATGGCAAAAAACAAGGGCCACAATATCGGGTGCAGTCCCAATGATGGCCGATGCCACACGCGAAGAATTAATGGCCTATCTATACATGCTCCATCACAAGAAAAGGGATCTACTAAGGATGCAGAGGCAACTCGATGAGAGAAAAAGGCTAGCCAACGAATCCAGTCTTTGGCAGGCTAAACTAAGTTCTACCTGAGGATCTGGAAGCGTAACTGGGGGAGCACAACCAAGGAGAGGAACCTCACGACTACAAAACATCCCTGGAGCTGAAAGAAATGAACTGACCCGAGATCTTGATTTATCGTTAATGTTAGTAGACCCAATAGGATACATCAAAGTAAAAACAACTCAAGCCACAAATGTCGCTGCGCAAACATACCTTCTCACAACTCAACCAGCACCTGATGATCCCCGTGCATCTCTCCATCATTCTGCTCTCATGAATCTCGGTATGGTGGGTGCATCTCTTGCACAAGCAGAATATGGAATCACACATCAACCCGATAGAACCCCACATCATCGCAGCAGCCCTCGGCAGGTGGGCCACACCCGACGATCACGGTCACCACATCGGGTGCACTTTTTAGGCTCCGAGCCACCAAAAGATGCAAGAGACAACCTCACGTAACGCAGGATTGACAGATCCAGGGAAGAGCACAGCAGCCGAAGATATTACGATGGTAAAAGCAAGGATGAATATGAACTATGTGGAGCCAGTTGCTTTACCCAACAAGTTCACAAGACTCCAGTACCCAAAGATTTCAAACTCCCTCATGATCGCTAGAAGTATGACGGCTTCTAGGAACCCGAAGCGTGGTTGGCAGATTACGTAGCTACCGTTAAACTACAAGGTGGTTCCAAAGCCACCGCAATGCAGAGCTTGCAGCTACACTTAACCGGTGTTGCCCGGTCCTGGCTAAGACAGTTACCCGAAGAATCCATCAGCAGTTGGAATGACCTTGAGGATAAGTTCATCCGACATTTCCACTCCACATTGAAACGACCCGCATCCTTGGAGCAACTGCGAGCATGCAAGCAGAAGCCAGGAGAATCAATACGATCCTTCATCCAGCGGTAGAACATCGTAAAAAAATTCGACTGAAGCCATATCCGATGAAAGGGAAATCGATGCCTTCAATGACGATCTTCGCTAATGAGAATTCATAAAAGTGATGGGATAGGTCAAGCCAAAAACAATTTCATAGCTGATGGATATGGAAAATCGCTGGGCTGATGGAGAAGGCATGGTACATAATAAGCGAGCCTGTTCACCCGAAGAAGATAGGACAGACGCAACAATGACAGAAGACGACGAAGCAATGATGGATACAACGAACCAAGCTATGTTGCAGCCAGTTTCTCAGGAGGGGACAACCGAAGAAACGACGATCAGAACAACGGGGACCGCATCAACAGAGACGACGTTGGAGGGATCCAATCAACACAGTGATATCAACCAAGATCTCAGGAGCCACTGATACCTTCGATCCGGATTCACGGATGTAGTATAATAGCATTTTCCCTAGAAGACCAAGGTGTAATCGAACCTCAGAAAGCACTGCCAAAAGGTAATAAAAAGGATACATCTACAAGACTTTGTTTGTTCGTTTTACCTTCATTGACTGGACCAATCTAGTTTACTTTATAACGGGTTCGAATCAATGGATGGAGATAAGCCAGGGTTGAAGATCCACATGTAGCTGCACATCAAATGGGATAAAAGATAATAATAAGCATAGTCATGTATAATGTTGGTATTGATATAATCTCTTGTGGGCAACACATCCTAGTATTCTAGAGCCCCCGTGATGCAGCGGGCATAGCAATAGACTTATAATCTAACCGAGAGTACATCGAAGCCACGAGTTACAAAGATTATTAAGTGTAAACACAGATCAAAGCTTTAAGTGGTGATGTTGTTGTTGATCCCGAATGGGGCGCTAAGCGAAGACCGTACTACCCTTTTTGTCACTGAGTTTCCTATGAGATTGTCACTAGCCAAGTATCTCACCTCAAGACTTTATCAATCTATGGGATCTTGGGTACCTACAAGTTCACAAATCGAGACAAGAGACGAAGAAACAAAAGATACAAATCACAATTCCAAACAAAATACAATTCTCCCATGATCTAATGCACATAATTGCTACGAGGTTTCTCCCCAACCCGCAACCTGTGAGGTGTACTCACTCATAACAAATAGACCGGAGATAGAAAATATCATACAAATACTTAGATTGAAATCAAATTGAAAGGACATTTACTGTCATAATCTATTTTGGTGTTCGTTAACAACATTAGGTTCATTTTACTGTGTGTTAATGTCTACAGTCAATCTTATGAAAAGAGAAAAGGCCATAGCGTGGTGGTAAAATCCCTGGTCATTATTGACATTTCCTAGAGAAACCAGACCGGAGTCTCCAGTGTGCAGACACCGGAGTCTCCGGTGTGGTCCGGAGTTTCCCCAAGAGTTTCCGGGGTGGACTCAAGAAACAACCCAGAACCATTTTGTGAGGGGGTCCAAAGTCTGATCGGAGGACCACCAGAATCTCTGGTGTGTTGTCTCAGATCAGAGTCTCCGGTGTGTGAACACCAGAGTCTCTGGTGTCCCCTCTCCAAAGTTTTGCCTAGAGTCTCCGGGGTGAGCTTCAATACTTTGCCGAGGACGTACACATGGTCGGTCCGGAGAAGGACCAGAGATGGGCTGGAGTCTCCGGTCTAGACCGGAGTCTCCGATGTGGAATGTCCCCAACAATAAAAAACGGTTCACAGAGTGAGGCTTATAAATAGGGGACCTCATCCCCTACCTCTAGCTGCTCGTTCCAGAAAAAGAAAAACACCACATTTGAGCCACCAAAACTCCAAGATCTCTTCATCCAACCGTCCAAAGTCGTTGATCTTTGGGGAATCGGAGGAAGAGGCATCGATCTACAACTTCACCAAGAGAGATCTTCATTTCCCCCTCATTTACTTGAGGGCCCCTTGCTCTAGGGTTTCATTGGAAACCCTAAGCCTTGTTTTAGTTGATTTGATTCTTACAAGCTTGTATTTGATTGTGTGACAGCTTGCTTGGATTCGGGAGCCCCCAATTAAGTTGTGGGTGTGTGCGTCGAACTTGTTGTAAGGGTGTCAGCTACCACCTTGAAGGTTGCCGATATAGTGGAAGTGTGAATCGACCCCCCTAGGGTGAGGTTCACTGGAGAACAATGGAGGCCTCTATAACACCCCAACATTTAGGAACCAATGAAGGGTAGAAATAGGAATCTGTGCATATGCATGCATCCATCTGTAAAATCCGGGTAAATTTTTCGCCAAACAAAAACCTAAAGAGATCAGAGTTTCTTTCACTATCTAGAGGTAGGAATAGCTCTCTGTAGTGATTGCTATAAATTTTGACGTGCCCTTTAGGCATTAATGTGTTTTGGGGGTAGTATTTTGAATTCAAATTTGAAATTTAAATCAATTGAAAATATTTGAAAATTAGAAGTTAGAAACATGAAGTGGTTTCTAGAAAGATGTATTAACATTGTTTGATTATATTATAGATATATTAAACAACAATATAAATTTATGACAAGGAAACTCAAATAAGAAATGAATTATTATTTATTTTCTTTATTCCATAATAATATTACAAATGGGGAGAATTACATCAAATAGATTATTACAAGGAATAGAGTCCAATAAAATGATTTTTTATTAAATCAAAGGAATATTATTACAAGATTCTTTACAAAGAGAATAGAAGAAGATTACAATGAGAATCTATACTAACTATCTACTCCTATACTAAGTCTTGAGAATCTAGACTTTGTTCCTGCAAAATAAGATAAACCACTCAAACAGAAATAAAGGGTTAGTTGATTAGTTTTACTCTCAGTGGTGAACAGTGAAGTGCACTGTTCATATTACATCATTGAGTAATTAAAATGGGGCAAGTTTCACCAAAGTGTAGTATCTATTCTTTTAAGCAAATAGCTCCAGTGCCACATTAGAAGCCAAGTAGAGAGGGGTAAGTTTCACCAGTACAGTAACCAGTAAAAGGGTAGGAAGTGAAAGTCAGATTACTTTATCTGATCCATACACAGCCAAGCAGCAAGGTGTAGCACCCCAATTGTCTAACAATTGTAATGCTACTTGTCCTAGTAAGATATTGGCTACTTTATATATATTATTGTTGCATCATAATTATATCATGCTCATGTCATCATGCCACCTTGCATTTGAGTATCATATAAAACCCTTTTTCTTTTGGCTCTTCTCTCACATGCATTATTAATTGTATTTGCCTCTTGATATTGTATTTGGTTATTGATATATTGTCTAAATGCCCAAGTTGAGTTGGGGGCATATCTTTTATTTCATTTCTATCACCTTTCTTTTCCACCACTTTATAATTCCACCATCCTACTAGATCATGAGCTTGTTTGTCTTTATTTTGGATTTCTCTAGCTCATGTGCAATAGGGTGGATCTAGTCCTTAATTTTCCTTTGCTTGGATTTATTTCATTTCTTGGAAATGCATAAGAATAATGCCATCATATTATTATTGTTGTCACAAAATAAATAATGGCATTATTATTTTTGCATGGGCCATGCAAGCTTCTTCACCACCTTTTTCCTCCATTGGTTTTTCTTTGGATTTGGTGGATCCTATCTAAGGAAAACCATCTACCACCATTACACCATCCCCATACTCCTATCCATCTCTTTTTCTTCTTATTTTATTCCCCATGCATGAGCCATATGTGACCCTTTCCACCTATTTCTTTTCTTCCTCTTTCTCTAGTTTATCCTCCACTTTATCTCAAGCAAGATCAAGTTTCCTTTTCTTCTTCTTGGTTTGGCCTCACAAACTAAATCAAAATATAAACACCTAATAAAATTCAAACCTAGTTTATCTCTTTATAATTCCTTTACACCTAATCTACACAAAACCCTAACTCTATTTTTCACTCCCTCTCTCTCTCTCACTAGCATGACCACCTGGCCCCACCTCAGCTAACCCTAACCCTAGCCCCAAACCCTAACCTGAGCCATGCCCATCTAACCTAGCCTAGCTACCCCCTCCCTCTCTTCTCTCTCCCTGACCGAGGGTCCCCTCCAGCCGAGCCACCCTGGCCTCCCTCGTCCTCGGCCCCACTGGCAGCCTCCCCTGCAGCCCCAGGTCCAGCCCCAGCCGGCCGAGCACGTGCTCGAGGAGGAGAAGGAAAAGGTGGCACGAGGCCACGTTATCTTGCCGTGCCCCAGCTGCCCTCCTCCCTCTCTCCCTTCTTTTCCTCCCTCCCCACGTCTCTCTGACCTCGCTCAGATCTGCCCCGAGTCGCCCCTCCTCTCCTCCTTATTCCTCCCCAACGACTACCACCTGCCGCCGTTCGCCGCCAGCACCACTTCGCCCTCGTCGATCTAGCCGGCGTGCGCGACGTGGAGTTGTCCTGGGCGACCAAGAGGACCCCCCCTGCTGCCCCCTGTACACGCCAACGTGGACGAGGAGCTCCCCAGCACCGCTAGATCCTCGCCGTCCTCCGAAACCCTAGCCCGCCGGTGCGTCTGCATCCTCGCCGTTCCAGCGCCTCCCCGACCGATCCAACACCGCCGTCGAGCCCGCGGTGAGCCTCCCCTTTACCCTGACATGCTCCGCCTCGCCGTACCGCCCTAGCGCCGCCGTTGTTTGTGTCGAGCGCTCTCAGTGCGCCAGAGCTCGCCGCCGTTTGCCATTTTCCCGCGCCGCAGCAAGTTCACCTAAGCCCCCGCCCCTTCCCTGACAGCTCCCCTAGCCTGCCGCAGTGGTTCCGCCCCCTCAACACGCTCGCCCGCGTCCCGGGCTCGAATCCCCGCTCCGCGCTGTGCGCACCCCGCCGTCAGACCGAGAGGAAGAAAAACAGTAACCCGGGGTCGTGGTCATCTTGCATAAAACCCCCCACCTTTTTGATTCCTGCGACCCGCGCTCCTAACGACCCCACCTGTCAGCCGCGCTAGTACTTTTGCAGAAAACCCCTCGGCTTTTCCCGAACGCAACCCGCGCTCCAGCCCCAGCCCCACCTGTCAGCCCCTGTCTCGTCCACCGCTGACACGCGGGCCTGCGCCAGTTGGCCCACCCCGCAGTCACAGTGGCTAGGCGAGCCGCGGTGACAAAAGATTTTTCCCGCGCGCGAGGCACAGTCAGCGCCAGGCCCACCCATCAGTGGCTGTGGCTAGAGCTACCTGCGGTGTAAAAAGTATTTTCCCTTTGTCTGTTTAAATGAAATCTTTTTCAAATTGATTTAAATTCAAATTCTTTTTCAGATTCAAATAAATTTAAAAATACAAATCCAAATAATACATATAATATATGTTTGGGAATCAGGAAAATGTGAGGAATTAAAATATGCCCTCCAAAATACATTTTGAACACTTTAAATTTCGAGATGACTAAAGTTACAATAAAATGCCCTTTTTCTTAATTAATTAATAACTTTTGTTTTATAACTCCAAATTTGACAAATAATATGTCTAAATCGATCAGCACGACGAGCCCGTTCTATTTATGCAGTCCTTGTTCTGAATTGAAGCATGCATCATGTTGTCATTTAAAATCTGAACTGTTTATGACAATAAAACTTGGTCAAATAAGTAATAAAATGTTTTATTTCTTGTACCCACACCTCACCTTTGCCATGCTACTTTAATGCCATGTAATTGTGCATCATTCATCATGGCATGCTTGGTTGCTTGTTGCATTTCAATTCATATGCTTGCGCACTTTATTTATGGTGGCCCTTGTTTGTTTGGTTCTTCTTCGAATAGACGCCCAGCAGGAGAATTACCAGGATTAACAGGAGTATTACCCAGATCCATCTCTCGCTTCAACTGAGCTGACAGGCAAGCACTACCACATGCTTGCATACATACAGTACCTATTGCCTCTATCTTATTCTTGCATCATTGAGTCGCGATTGCATTAAATTGAATCCCAAGTACTGCATAGCCTTTACTTTTAAACCACACCAAGCTTGTTCCGGTCCCATGAGCCATTACTACAGGAGTTGTTTGAGCCATGCGAGTCGTAGAAAAGCATGAGTAGGGTATGTGAGTGTCTGAGGAATAACGAGGTACCTAAACAACATAACCTGAGTAGTAATGGGATAACTAATGAAAGAGGCACCGGTGAGCAATATCTGCTATTTGCTTTTTCATGCTCACTTGTGTCCCGTAGGACCCCGAGTACTTGATTCCTGTTCCTTGACTATTCGCACTATCCACATCCGGGAGGCCTTATGGACCCCCCTGAGCCAGAGCTTGATTCATTCTTATTTCTTGGGGCCACAATTAGTTTGGGGCTTTATTACTATTATGTACTTATGCCATGTTACTGCTTTATTTAAGATTGTGCGAGGAGCACCTGTACTGTTTTGGATCGTGACACGTTTTCGCTGTATCGACAAGCCCAGTCACATTTTCGGGTTCCCAGTCGTTTACCGCCGTCCACACAAACCTTGGGTCCGTCTCGGAGCCGGCCAACTTCGTTGCGGGTAGCTTAATGGGGTGGCCCTCTGAAATATTTCTGAATCCTGTGATTGCTTTGTCGTGAATGCCTCGTTGGGTTTTGATTTGGATTTTCCGAGGTTGATCGAGTGTGTGTTGCTATTCGTGCACCCCTGCAGGGTAAATCTTTCTGAAAGCCGTGTCCGCGGTTATGGACGACTTGGAGCACAGTTTCTCGATCATAGACAAGTATAACTAAAGTACCGCTTTTAAATTGACTAAGTACTTGACTAGTAAATAGTGCAACACTCATGGAATGGTTAATAAAACTGCCAACGGATGATGGGGGATGTTCGTCCGCTTCCTCGTTGGTAGGCGAGGAGGAGGATGGATCTGTTAATTATACTGTTATAACTGTTGTTCTTAATTCACGGACTTCCGTCTATCATTGGTTAGGTGGAAGGTTAGTGAGTCTCTATAGAATTGTTAGGTATTATCTTTTGCTGCAATTGCGTCACCCCAGGTTGTGTCCCCTTTAGTGGCATAAAGACTTGCTGAGTACCCCTAGGGTCTCACACGATAAATTGTTTGATTCAGATGAACAGGTGTACCCGCAAGATGGATACTGGGTGGAAGAGACAGATGATGTTGGCAACAATCATTCGGTGTAGAGATTCCGGGAACGGGGATCCGTGTGATCTGTGGGCGGGATGTGTTTATTTATGGGGCATCTTATGCCAATTTGCTTCTTATCCGTACTCGGATCTTGTTTTCCGCTTCCGCCTGATACTCTGGTGTGTGATGTATGAGGAGCTATCCTAAATTATTATATCTATCTAGGACATTTGGATCTTGCCGTATGGCGTTGCAATATTTCTATTTCTTTTAGATGGAATGGCTCTGAGGACTGTTGTATGTGGCTTGCATACATACTCATTTGTGTATGTAGTTGATCCCTTTGCCTGCCGATTACGCCGCTCGTTCTTGTCCCGTTGTTTGAAAGTGGTTAGGACAGCCGAAAGGTCTACCATGAGTGGCCCTGGGCCCCACCGTACTATTTTAACCACTTTCGTTCATCCAGGCATTAACTAAGAGCGTAATTCACCGAGGTAGTTACACAAGGCAGCTTAGTCATCTAACTACATGATGTGTGTTGTAGACATAGCAGCAGTAGTCCAAGCAGTCAAAAGAAACACTCAACCATAGCACACCTACTAGTGTTCATAATCTATCTCCGTCTTCTCAAGCACACAGCAAGAACACAGTGAGCCTGTACACTTCCTAAACAAATACACCAGCTTGTTTACCAAATCAACCATCATATCACCATATAATGGTGACATAAGGAGGGGGTGGTGCAAGAGGATAGCAAGGACAAGCACCAGGTCACAAGAGCAAGGGGAGCAGGACCAGAACCTGAGGTGTGTAGAGCAGACTCTAGGAGGTGATCAAGTCACCAAGATCAAGCTAGCAACATCAAGCAACACCACAACATCACCAACAAGCGACTTGTGTGGTGTGTTTATACAAAACCATCACATGTTAAATCACAGATAAGCATGTGTTGTTCTATATAAGATCTTCTCAGAAAGCACCCAAGTGGGGTGTATCCATCACAGAAGAGATAAAATAAAGCCAAATAATCAACCTTTGCAAACCACTCCAAGATCTCAGCATGTGCATCATTGATCTTGGAGAATAAAACATGTTTCTACATCCACATATACAATAGCCTCAAATGAATATTTCTGGGCACATCCAATGGATGGCAGCACCTCAGAAACTAGTTCATCTTAAGGATCTATATTACACAACATGGGTTATCAAATTAGTTTCTGAAAGGCTATAAGAATCATTGTCTTAAACTGATTACCAAAGCACACCTGATAGGGAAACATTAGATAAAATCCTTAGTTTTCTCTAGAAAAGCCTCAGACCAACATCATAGGCTTGGTAAAATTAAAGAGTACCACAAGATAGTTCATCCAATAAGGCTTCTCAACTCTCAGACACTCTAGAGTACAAATAGAAATATCCAGTATCAGGAACAATCTTGTGGATCATTCAAATGAAGGTTTCACAAGGATTCATCCTAACCAAACAGATTCTACCAGGGATTTCATAATCCAATTCTTTCAGAATATTACTTAATCATTTTCCTAACATAGTATTTAGGAATAATTTTATTTTACATAAGAAGCTATCAACAGGAATGCATCAGTAGCATTTGAACAAGATGCCAACTATATGTTCTAGATCCACTCACATCACAGATCAGAGTCACAGTATGCAAAGTTTGCAAGTGACAGTAATGCGATCTTATAGAAGGTTCAGTTAACAACTATAAACAGAGCCACTGTCAGTACCAAGAACATTAAGTAGTAAGTAAAAACAACACCACTAGCATCACTAGCTAATAGCTTAGCACAATATCATCACCACCAATTACTCCTAAATCATTCACCGCCTCAGTAATTACAACACTAGTAGGGTAGATCTCAACATAGAGGATGAACCCTAATGAGTGATTTCTCATTGTAAGCACCCACAGGGTTGCAAGGGAGGACTAGAGGGGGAGAGAGAGGTAGACTTACCCGTAGCCTCGCTAAAGTTTAGAAGAGGAATCATATGGGTCGACGAGCACACACGGCGGCACGGGGAGCACCCGAAGGCGCTGCAACCTACGCCAAGCCATGCGGTGGCAACCACAGTCACACGAGCAGCAGAAGTGGCACCATAGGGCCACCAGAGTCCCGGCACAGCATCGCGGGAGCAGCAAAGCACCACATCGCTGACAGCCACCAAACCCTAGGGTTCGGGGTGGAGTCATCCTGGACGAGAGAGTGGTCCAAAGACAAATCTAATAGGACCAGTCAACGGAGCAACGTCGAATACCCCATCGTGCACCAGGGCAGCGGTCGGAAGGGCCTGGAGAGGCCAAAATAGCGCGACGACGGCGGTGGCAGCACCGCGTCTCTGCGGGAGTGCTGAGAGAGAAAGAGTGAACGCGTGAGAGTGAGGAGCGAGTGGTACTTGGCCACTCGTTCAGAGTGGGTTTGACCAGCCCAAGTGGGCCAAGTCAGGGATGGGCCAGCCCAATGGGCTTGGTCCAGATTTAAAAAAGAAAATCTAAATAATTTATTAAAAGACCAAAATACCCTTAGGAATTAAAAGGTTCTAAGAAATAAAATAAAAGTCCTAAAAATATAAATAAAATACCAATGAACTCATAAAAGTATCCTCTATTAAAGAATATTAATAGAGAGAATTTTTGGAAAATAAAAATTAGAAATGTTATTATGAATATATACGCTCCTTTTAGAATTTTATTAAAATATATAAAACACTTAAAATTGGATAAAATTCATTTTAAGATCCTAAAAGGAAGTATTATTATAAAAAGATACTAGTTTGTATTTTGGAAAGTAAATCAAGTGTGATAAAAATAAAGTCTTATTTCCTTAAAGGAATTTTAGTTAAATATTTAAAAGAGTTAAAAATTAAATAAATTCATTTTTAAACTCTTAGAATAAAACTAGTTATCATAATAATGCTAAATAGAAAAATTATTTGAAGTTAATAATTTTTGAGTAATACTTTTCTTTTATTAATTAAAAGAAACATAAAACTTTTATAAGGTGGGTAAAACACGCAAAGAAAGAAGATAATAAATCATTGCATGACATTACTATGCGTTGCATATTGCTTCTTTAAATATTGTCCTTATCGGGCAATAATGGTTTTCTGTAGAAACCGGAGCTCAAGGTCAAGTGGAAGTATCCGACTTCACTACCTTGCAGTCACAAGGCAAGTTCATCACTTGCTCATGTCCTTTGAAGAGTCTTTATGAAAGTATTTGAAAATTGTGTGTTATCACCTATGTTCTAAAGGAGACAGAAAATAAGTATTTTCCCAAACAAATGAAATGCTATTATCATCCTAAGTGATGATAAATGTTAAGAATTGCAGTGGAATCTTAGATTTCAGTTGTAAAACAGATAAGACTTAATAACCCGTGACATGAGTGATTCTAGCACCGTATATTACGTGTTAACCATAAGATTTGGAATGGGACGGAGAAGTCAGCTAGATCTTCTTCCTTTCGCATGGACGGATGAATTGATCATGAGGCTGAGGATTTCTCGAAGAGAAACCTAGCACATGGGTGGAACCCCTTAGTTTCCCGTGATTTTGGTGTCTAGATTATCTTGAGGGGATGTCAGCGGTTTAGCTAGTCCTTTAAGGGAGCTTGCCAGGGCATAACCATCTCATAGAGTCTGCAGTTGCCTACCAGAGTTATAGCCAATCCTATAAGGGGCTTGACAGAGGTGGGCATGTCCTGGAGAATCGTGTCTTCATGCGAGGTCGCGGAGAGGGGTAGTGATTGGCTTGGATCACCTACTGGGCCCCACATCAAGGAATTGTGGACGGGAAAGTACGCCCGGTTGTGCAACAAGGAGTTGATCTCTTACGGGTAAAGCAACGCACCTCTACAGAGTGTAAGAACTATGGCTTGTTAATCCCTATTCCGGGACGGAGCTACGAACGCGGCAAGAAAGGAACTCCATGGAGTTCTAGTCAACCTGTGAAGGATGATGGGCATAGTTTTTGATAATAAAATCAATCGTTGAAGAAATGTTTACCTTTAAAAACTGCTTAGAACCAAGGACTTATAGTCCGAGGTGGTAGTTAGAGCATCAAACTTCCCACCTTGCATATAGTGAACTTGCTGGGTAACGCTATTACTCACCCTTTCCTTTGAACCCCTTACTAGACTTTGAGGGCCAGAAGGATGACTAGGTGTATGCTACGGAGGTCTAGAACGACGTCTACTATGAAGAGCCAGACCTATCCGGTGGAATCGAAGGGGTGGAATACGAGATACACTATGGAGCTGAAGACAACGAGTCAGAGTAGTTTTTAGGCCAGAGCGTAGTTACCTAGGTTGAGCCGAGCAGCACGAACCCTATAGAATAAGCTATTGAGCTCACGTCTTTATTACCGTTGTGTTTTTCGTTCTTCCACTAAACTTATGAAATAAGTTATTTGGTTTGTAAGTTTGAATCACTTGAAGTCTTGAACTTATGGTATTGTAATAATAATGAAGTGTGTATGTTTGTAATGTGGACCCGCAATGTTTCTGTTGTACCACTCTAAGGGCTATGATATTTACGAAACGGTGTTTTGTGGATGTCATGTCAATGACTATAGTGTACTACACATGCAGTGGTATGCTAGGTCACCGCAGCTGGTATTAGAGCAATTGCTTTGACCTTAGGTTGGAAACCTAGTAAGGGAACTACCTGTAGAAGTCTAGGGGCAATGGTAAAGAGTTCTCTAGATTATATGATGAATATTCAACTAGGAATATTTCATTATATTTTTTAGTGCGATAATTCTTTATTATGATGCATCATTATAATTAATGGTTACTAATTATGAATGTTTTGTATACAGTCAAAATGGCACCAAAGTTTCCAAAATGGAATTTGATAAGGAAAGAAGAAACTCTTGATGATTATCAGGGGACTTTAATTGAACAGCTTCAAGAACTTATGAGGGTTTTTGGTTGCACAACTACTATTCTAGTTAATACCTTGACATACCATGATGGGCGAATGTTAGCCAAATATCGTGTTAGCATCCAACTACCAGAAAAGCTTGGTTTATATCACGATTTACCAATGGGTGAAGGTAGAAGTCGCTTAGCAGCATACCATGTTGCTATTCTGGAGGCGATATCCAATGTTCGGGAGCACAAGGCGCAAGAGTTAGATGGAAGGACATATTCTATGAGTCCTCATGACTCTATAGACACGGGGCCAGTTCCGAATCATCTTACTTTAGTAAAGAAGCATCCAAAATTATCTTCCAAGTTTACGGATCAGTATCGACTGATAGTTGGGTCTTTGTATAAGACACATCAGGTTATTGTGGAGGATCAGATTAATATGCTAGAGGATTTAACTAATCCGGAACGAAGGGAGAATTTAGCATCTCAACTGGAGAATGAAGCTGTGGGTAGGGTTAGCCCAATTTTTAAGGATATACCTATAGATCCAGCATTTTTTACACCATATCTTTATTCACCTAGGCCATAACCCACTAGATATCCTGATGAGGGTACTAGTCATCCAGTACCATAGAATTCTTGGGGAACCGAGGACTCGGAACTACCTATTGGAAACTCTGAAGGATGGAGGTATGGATCAATGGATGGATCTGCCGGGAATCCTATTCTTGTGGAAGATTATGTTGCTGATACCGGGCAAACTAGTCGCATGGGAGTGAGGTCTTATTCCGTTGATGGAAGGGATGTCCACATGGAGGATGTAGAGTCCGATAAGTAAGATCCTGAAGAAAGGGTGTTTGAGTCATTAGAACATTATCCTACTCTAGATAACATGCACTATCCAATTATAGCTAAGGACTATCGTACCCAGTAGAGTACTTAGGGAGCATCGGAAGCGGAATATTCTGTTGATTATTCTGGAGTCGGGATGCAGGAGGCGATTGAAGAAGATAGTGATGAGGATGATTCTGAAGATACCTCAGATGAGTTGGAAGGTATGGATGATACGTCATAAACGTATCTATAATATTTTGATGCTCCATGCTTGTTTTATATCAACTTTCTTATGTTCTGTTCACACTTTGAGGTATTTTTATACATTTTCTGGAACTAACCTATTAACAACATGCTACAGTGCCAGTTGCCTATTTTCTGCTATTTTTGGTTTCAGAAAAGCTAGTAAAGAAATATTCTCGGAATTGGACGGGACAAAAGCCAAAGTCAATATTTTACCAGAAGGAACACGGAGTCCAAAGGGCAGCCAAAGGGGGACCACGAGGTGGCCACACCCTATGGCAGCGCACCACCAGGTGGTGTGGGCCCCTCAGGACTCCACCGACCTTGCGCCTTCGCCTATAAAAGTACCCCAATATGAAAACCCTAAGTACCCGATCAAAAATCCACGAAATAGTCTGTAGCCGCCGCCATCTCCATCCCTAGATCGGGGGATCCGAAGCTCTTCCCGACACCCTGCCGGGAGGGAGAGATCATCTTAGAGGCCTTGTTCATCACCATGCCAGCTTCCGGAGTGATGCGTGAGTAGTTCACCCTTGGACTATGGGTCCATACAGTAGCTAGATGGTTGGTTCTCCTCCTTTGTACTATCATGTTTAGATCTTGTGAGCTCCGTTCATGATCAAGATCATCTATTTGTACTCCTATATGTTGTGTTTGCGAGGATCCGATGGATATTGAGATACTATGTCACATTGATTATTGATTCTATCATGTCTATGTTATTTGTGCTCCTGCATGCTCTCCATTGTTAGTAACTATCTTGGCCAAGTAGATGCTTGCAACTCCAAGAGGGAGTATTTATGCTCGATAGTGGGTTCATGTCTCTAGTAATCTGGGGAAGTGACAGAAATCTCTAAGGTTGGAGATGTGTTGTTGCTACTAAGGAGAAAACAACAATCCTTTCTCCATGGGGAAATCGTATTGTTCACTTTACACACTTTGCTTAATGCAATTATCTGTTGCTTGTAACTTAATACTAGAAGGGGTTCGGATGATAACCTGAAGGTGGATTATTAGTCATAGATGCAGTTGGATTATGGTCTATGTATTATGTTGTAATGCCTAATCAAATCTCGTAGGAGTCAAGATGTCTAGTATATGCATTGTTATGCTTTCTCAATCTGTCATTTTCCCCGCTGTAATTTGTTCACCCAACATGCTATTTATCTTAAGGAGAAACACCTCTAGTGAACTGTGGACCCCAGTCCATTCATTTACCATTGATATACCATCTATTGTTTACCGTTTACTGTTTACTTTATGCAAGCAATTACTATCTTCCACACTATACGTTTAATCCTTTGTTTTCAGCAAAACCAATGAGATTGACAACCTCATTGTAAGTTGGGGCAAAGTTTTGTGGTTGTGTTGTGCAGGATTCCAAGTTGTTAGCAACACCTTGGAGTTATTTCCTTACTCTTACTGGTTCGATAACCTTGGTTTCATAACTGAGGGAAAACTTGCTATTGTGCTCATCATACCTTCCTCTTGGGGTTCCCAAGGAGCTCTATATATTTTGAGCCATCAAGCAATTTTCTAGCGCCATTGCTAGGGAGTTAAGGACAACTTCAATATCTTCCTCCTCGTCAATCACTTTTCAGGGAGAAATAAGATTCTTGCAAGGGGAGTCTCTCACAACCAATCTCTTTATTTTGTTTTTGTTTTGCTTAGTTTCTCTACTTTATTTTGTTTGCTTCTTTTTATCAAAAATACAAAAAAAATAGTTCCTACTATAGTTGTTATTTTTGTTGGTCTATTATTTTCTTGCTTTATCATGTTTTCTATCAATGGTTGGTTTCTTTGAATCTAAATCTCATTGGCAAGGTGGGTTCACGGAAGAACAAAAATATTATGAGGAACACCGCTTGTCACAAAAAGGGAAACACTTATGGGAACAAATTAATAAATTGTATACCATTGCTAGAAATGTGTGCTCTACTTATAATATTACTTATTTCTTTGATACATCTTGTTGCTGTAGGAGGTATAAACACCTCTCTTTTCAATGTGAGTATAATGATAATGTTACCATATCTTCTTATGTTAAGGGAAATTATGACTTTTATGATGTGGAACAAATTGAAGAATTTATTGCTTGGAAGGGTGCATTCGAACTTTCTTATTTGCTTGAAAATATTGATGATGCACCTTATAAATATGAGGTTTATGATATACTTAAATTTTGCTTTGATAATTACAAGGAAGAAAATGGCTATATTCTTAAATATCTTAATAGATGCTCTTCACCAACGGAAGAGACTAATGCTTTGCAGGAGTCTATGGAAGAAGAAATTGCTGAAACTAGAAGCTCATTGGATGAAAAAGAGGAGGAGAGTGATGATCAAGAGGAGGAAGAATGGAGCAGCTACCCATGACTATCTCCCAATAAGAGTAACTCTTTAACTAATACCTTATTTGATTGCCCTCCATGCTTACCAAAGGAGGATGAGTGTGATTTTTATATTGTTGAGTTCGTTCATGATGCTACTGAAAATCATTATGCGAGAGGAAAATATGGTTGTTGGAATTCTCATGTTACTAAAACACCTCTCCTTATATTGAAAGTTCCGAAGTTGTTCTTGTTTTATCTACCCATTCTTGTTACTATGTGCTTCTTTAATTTATTTTCTTACAAGATTCCTATGCATAGGAAGTGGGTTATAATTAAATGTGTTTCATATTTGCTCCTTGATGCTCTCTTTTGGTTCAATTCTTATTTCTTAGGTGAGCATCTTCTCAAATTACCGAGCCTAGCTCAAAGGCGTTAAAGAAAAGCACTATTGGGAGATAACCCAAATTATTTTTACTTTCAGTAAGTTTTTCTTTTGTTGGGTCTTAGAAGTTATTGCTTCAGTAATAACCTCTCCTTATCCTTTTTGTGTGGTTTTTGTGCCAAGAATAACTCTAACGAGAGAGAAGTAAGACTTGGGAAAGTTGTTGTCCCGAAATAGATTTTTTGTGCTTCACTATAAAAAAATCGTGAAAAATCCCTGTATGTCGGATTGAGCTGTAATTTTCTGTGCTTATGCCCCAGGTTATTATCTAACTTTCGTTAGTTTATAACTTTTCTATTTGAGCAACATAAGGTCTTCGAAAAAATCGGTTTTTACCCGCTGGTCTGTTTTGACAAATTTCTGCCATTATTTGCATTTGCCTCTTAATCTCTTTCTCTTTGAGTTCTCTTTGATCACTTGAGCTTTTAGAAGGAATTGCTACAGTAGATTGTGTTTTAATGAAAGTTTTACTTGTGTTGAAACTAAACCCGAAGACTTATTATCTTGAATACACTAATGTTGCTAATGAAGATTGTGTGAAGCTTTGTATGAAGGAAATTTTCAAGTGCAGGGAAGAATAATGTGATGAGATGAAGTATGGATAAAATCTCAAGGTTAGGGATGCCACCTGTGTAACCCCAAGAAATATTCAAGAGGTACAAGCGTCAAAGCTTGGGGATGCCCAATGCATCCCCTTCTTCATCAATAAAAATCTCAGGTTTTCTTCCAAAACACTTCATTTTTATTGTTTCATGCACAATTGTGTTGTTCTTGAAGCGTCTTTGTTTTGTTTTTAGTTTTCTTTTGTTTGGTTTTCTTAAATAAATTGGTTGGATCCCCGCATTCATATGTGGTTTCAAATAAGTTGACTGGTGTTGGAAAAGAGTAGGAAGCTTCATGCTTATAAGTGGTACAAAAGGAGTTTGTTTTGACTGTGGCCTAGACTCTATCATGTCATGTTTGATGTTGCTTTGAACTTATGATTAGTAATTATTGTTGTAGCATGACTTGTTCCAAACAATTGAGATTGCTTAATGTGCCTTGAAAGGATCATGTGTTGTTTTAGCATACAAAAGCATAATATTGTGGTATTCTCCTTTGATGCTTTATTTGGGTTAACTTGGCACATGCTTACACCATGTTAATACTATGAAGTAGTCACCTTAGCCTCTATGATCATTTAGTTTTTGACTTGTAGTATCACTTTATGCTTTAATTAATAATGTTTTGTCGCTTTGCATGATTATGGCCATTATTGCTCTCTTAGTTGGTCGCTCCCAGTCTTTTGCTAGCCTCCACCCGTACCAAGTATGAGTTCCACTCATGCATCCAACCTCCAAAAAACCAAGGTATTCCAAAGAGTCCACTATAAATTCCTATGCATGGTGTGTTACACCATTCCAAGTATATTCATGTTTTTATCTACCTTCCAAATTAAACTTGTTATGTGAAAATTAGTGATTAAAGCTCTCACAAACTTGATGGCACACTTTACTTTCTTGCACTTAATAAACTTGAACCATTATGTCCATCTATGCTGGTTATATGCTTGCACTTTATAAGTTGTGAATTATCAGAACCATGTTGTCATGGGGAACGCTTTCAACATTGCACTTATTATTCAGTTGATATCATGTTCTTTTGTTTATGGATCCCGGCTGTGTGAAATAAAGGGGAGCTTGTAAAGTCATGGAGTTCCTAAGCCATGCCTAATCATGGTGGAAACTTGCAGCATAACCATAGTGAACATTCTGTGAAGCATCCTCAATAAAAACCTATGCTAATAGCAAATAAAAAGATCGCTGAGATGCTCATTGTCTGTTGCCTTGTCATTTTGATATGGGATAGCTCCTATGTCATGGGCAAGGGGTACGTTGGCAGTTCTCTATGATATACATGTACTTACAATGACAAGAACTTACTTGTGACTAAAGTTGTGTAGCATGAGGTTCGGTACTCATAAGAAAGGGGCATGAGATTTTCAACTTATAACTTGTCAAGCATATCTTCATATTTGTGTCACTTTAACCTTAATTACCTCAATATGCTTATGATAGGGGCAATGAGAGCTGAAAGCTAATAAGTACCATAATTTTTGGAAGCTCTTTATGAAACATGAAATCCCTGCTTCCCTTTGTTAAGGGCCTTTATTTTTACTTTTATGTTGAGTCTCCATCTTCTATCTTTATGCACCAATTGAGAGAGCATAGTGGTCATTCTTAGTTTAATGTGCATTGTCCCAAAACTTGTTGATTGATTCATAACTTTGATATTGATTGCTCTTAAATTATTTGTATCTAGTAACCCTTATGAACTTTGAAGGTGTCCTATGCATTTATGTTTTGCTATACCATGAGGGACAAGCCGAATACCACTCTTATTATGTTTTCTATATGTGAAACAAACAAACGTCTTTCAATGCATTGTTATTCATGATCTTTTGTATGTACATTTTCATGTTACAACATAGTTGCTATGTCGTATTGCTAGAACTCTATCTTTCATGCTTATGTTTAGAGTACTTTGATCCCAGCTATCAATGCTTTACGAATACCTTGATCAAGATTGTCATGGTGCATGTCACCTCAAAAATTATTCTTTTTATCACTTACCTACTCGAGGACGAGCTGGAGTTAAGCTTGGGGATGCTTGATACGTCATAAACGTATCTATAATTTTTGATGCTCCATGCTTGTTTTATATCAACTTTCTTATGTTTTGTTCACACTTTGAGGTATTTTTATACATTTTCTGGAACTAACCTATTAACAAGATGCCACAGTGCTAGTTGCCTGTTTTCTGCTGTTTTTGGTTTCTGAAAAGCTAGTAAAGAAATATTCTCAGAATTGGACGAGACAAAAGCCAAAGTCAATATTTTACCAGAAGGAACACGGAGTCCGAAGGGCAGCCGAAGGGGGACCAAAAGGTGGCCACACCCTGTGGCGGCGCGGCTAGGGGGAGCACCACCAGGTGGTGTGGGCCCCTCAGGCCTCCACCGACCTTGCCCCTTCGCCTATAAAAGTACCCCGGTACAAAAACCCTAAGTATGCGATCAAAAATCCATGAAATAGTCTGTAGCCGCCATCTCCATCCCTAGATCGGTGGATCCGAAGCTCTTCCCGACACCCTGCCGGAGGGGAGAGATCATCTTGGAGGCCTTCTTCATCACCATGCCAGCTTCCGGAGTGATGCGTGAGTAGTTCACCCTTGTACTATGGGTCCATACAGTAGCTAGATGGTTGGTTCTCCTCCTTTGTACTATCATGTTTAGATCTTGTGAGCTCCGTTCATGATCAAGATCATCTATTTGTACTCCTATATGTTGTGTTTGCGAGGATCCGATGGATATTGAGATACTATGTCAGATTGATTATTGATTTTATCATGTCTATGTTATTTGTGATCTTGCATGCTCTCCATTGTTAGTAACTATCTTGGCCAAGTAGATGCTTGCAACTCCAAGAGGGAGTATTTATGCTCGATAGTGGGTTCATGTCTCTAGTAATCTGGGGAAGTGACAGAAATCTCTAAGATTGTAGATGTGATGTTGCTACTAGGGAGAAAACAACAATCCTTTGTCCATGGGGCAATCGTATTGTTTACTTTACACACTTTGCTTAATGCAATTATCTGTTGCTTGCAACTTAATACTGGAAGGGGTTCGGATGGTAACCTGAAGGTGGATTATTAGTCATAGATGCAGTTGGATTACGGTCTATGTATTATGTTGTAATGCCCAATCAAATCTCGTAGGAGTCAAGGTGTCTAGTATATCCATTGTTATGCTTTCTGAATCTATCAATTGCCCCGCTGTAATTTGTTCACCCAACATGCTATTTATCTTAAGGAGAAACACCTCTAGTGAACGATGGACCCGAGTCCATTCCTTTACCATTGATATACCATCTACTGTTTACCATTTACTGTTTACTTTCTGCAAGCAATTACTATCTTCCACACTATACGTTTAATCCTTTGTTTTCAGCAAAACCAGTGAGATTGACAACCTCATTGTAAGCCGGGGCAAAGTTTTGTGGTTGTGTTGTGCAGGATTCCTAGTTGTTAGCAACGCCTTGGAGTTGTTTCCTTACTCCTACTGGTTCGATAACCTTGGTTCCATAACTGAGGGAAAACTTGTGACTCTGCTCATCATACCTTCCTCTTGGGGTTCCCAACAAGCTCTATATATTTTGAGACATCAATGGACAAACTTCAGCTGGATGATGTGTGAAGTCTAGATACTTCTGATATTGAGTATCGTCCATCGAAGAGGCAAGTCGTTCCATAGACGGTGCATCGTACTTCACGTCAGGACGGTTGTACTCTAGGTATGTACGATGAACGTCGCAGCTTTTGGGGAGCGTGACCTTGAGGAGGAGTATTCCAGTGGTGATAGGAAAGTTAGAGTCCGAGCACTTGATGTAACTAAATAAGTGGGATAGCATCCACGTGAGTTTGTAGCACCTAAATGGTATGGGCTTGTAATGACGTTGTACTAATTATGTTGTGTGTAATGTATAATATGTGAAACGCATATTTGGTTCTTATTTGAATTTTGTTTTCCATTGTGTGACTAGTTCTGTGCATAAAGTTAAGCTCATAACACATATGCATGATGTAATTATGAGTGTTCGCTTTATGTTACAGGACTAGGGGGTATGGAAATGGGTGTAGAGGACGAGACCGAACAGCAGCGCACGGAGCGCGAAGCTAAGGGAAAGGCGGATGAAGACGCCAGAATGCAGGCAAATTTACCACCACCACCAATGAGGTCGTTGATGGAGCAGAACTTTATGCAGTACATGCAAATGATGCAAGAGTCCCAAAACAAGTTCATGGAGGGGTTAGTGGATCGAGTGGGACATCAGAGGGAACCTGAAGGGCGTGGTGTGAGTCTTTCTGACTTTCAAAATGCATGGCCTTTACCTTTTGCATCAGCCCCTGAGCCAATGGATGCATAGGATTGGTTAGCAGATACCAAGAGAAAACTAAAGATTGTAGGTTGCAATGATGAGGAAAAGTTAAGGTATGCAACACATCTCTTAACCGGACCTGCAGCATCATGGTGGGAGAATCAGTTAGCAATGCAACCTCCAGGTAGGGAGTATACCTAGGAGGAGTTTACGCTGAGATTCCGTGAATATCATGTTCCGGAAAGTGTTATTGAACTAAAGCGTAGGGAGTTTGAAGAGCTTCAGCAGGGATATACTAGTGTCATCAAGTACATCCGGGAGTTCCGCCAACTATCTCGTTATGCTGAGGATGAAGTGAACACTGAGGAATAGAGGAAGAAACGTTTCCTGCATGGTCTAAATCCATTTGTGAAGATGCAGCTGAGGCTAGCCAATAAAGCGACTTTTCAACAGCTACTTGATGCAGCCATCACATTTGAGGATGATTATAGGAATGTACAAGAGGACCGAAGGAAGAGAGCAAAGAAGGAAACCAAGAGGATCCAAGCAAGTAAACCTAAACCTAATATGGAGTTCCAAGCTCGAAATAGGTCCTTTAACAATGATAACAACCCCAAGCATGGTGCAACCACAACCAGGAGGAATGTCATTTGTGACAATTGTAAACTTTCAGGGCACTTTAGTAGGGATTGCCTAAAGCCGGTGATCATATTCTATGGGTGTGGTCATAAGGGGCACATGAAGCCCGATTGTCCCAAGAAACCATCAGGTGGTTGGCCTACATCAGGCGGTGGCTAAGCAAGAGGCAGAGGTGGATAGCCTAACAGGGGTGGAAGTTATGGCAAGAACGACAATGGCAAGAGAGGCAGACCTACTAGAAAACTGAATTACACAACCTTGGAGGAGGTGGATAACTCGGATCAAGCGGTGATAGGTACGCTCAATATTCTCACAAATCCTAGAAAAGTTATATTTGATACTGGTGTAACTACTTCACATATCTGAACAATTTTGTGATAAGTTCGGGATTAGAAGGGCACTGTTAGAAAAACCTATGACTGTAGTTACCGCTAGAGGGATCGTAGTAGTTAGAAACATAAAATTAAACCAAGTCATCTCAATCTGTGGTCAAACCTATTATGCGAATATTTATGTGATTCCATTAAGGGGAATAGTAGTAGTGTTGGGAATGGATTGGATGACTGAGTATGGAGCCCAGATCAATTGTGAGGATAAAACTGTTTCAATTAGGTCCCCAAGTGGAGGGAGGATAGTCTATCAGGCAGATAAACATAGTCATATTATGGTAGATCTGCAATTGAACTCAATGAAGGGGGTCAAATTGGAAGATATTCCTATAGTGAAGGAATTTCAAGATGTTTTTCTAGTAGAATTACCAAGAATGCCATCTGATCGAGAAATAGAATTCATTATTGACCTAATACCTGGTACATCACCAATAGCCCAAGCACCGTACAAGATGGGACTGAAAGAATTAAAAGAGCTTAAGGAGCAAATTGATGAGTTAGCCAGAAAAGGATTTATTCAGGGAAGTGTATCCCCATGGGGAACTCTGGTAATTTTTGTGGATAATAGAGATGGAGGACGAAGAATATGTGGTGATTACAGAAATCTCAGCAATGTTACCATCAAGAACAAATACCCATTACCATGAATTCAAGATCTGTTTGATCAAGTCAAAGGAGCTAGAGTGTTTTCCAAGATTGATCTAAGATTAGGATACCATCAGATAAAAATCAAACCTGAAGATGTTCCAAAAACAGCATTTATGTCAAGATATGGTCATCATGAGTATCTCGTCGTACCTTTTGGATTGACCAATGCACCAGCAATATTCATGAATTTGATGAACAAAATCTTCATGCCTTATCTAGATAAGTTCGTCATAGTGTTTGTTGATGATATTTTGATATACTCTAAGGATAAAGAAGAGCATGCAGATCATTTGAGGATAGCATTGCACATCTTGAGAGAACATAAGCTATATGCTAAATTCAGTAAGTGTGAATTCTGGTTAGACAAGGTAGAATTTCTTGGTCATGTGATTAGTAAAGATGGAATTGTGGTAAATCCATCCAAAGTTCAATCAGTGTTGGAATGGAATGCACCAACTAATGTGAAGCAAATTCGAGGTTTCTTAGGCATGGCAAGCTATTATCAGAGATTCATTGAAGGTTTTTCCTAGATAGTTGGACCAATGACCAAATTGCTAAGGAAGAATGCAGCATTCATATGGGATGAGAAGTGCGAAGCTAGTTTTCAGGAATTGAAAACTAGATTAACCACCGCACCAATCCTAGCAGTTCCTGAAACAGGAAAAGATTACACAGTATACTGCGACACATCCATGGAAGGATTAGGATGTGTGCTAATGCAAGATCACAAGGTGATTGCATATGGGTCTAGACAACTCAAACCACATGAAGTCAATTACCCAACACATGATTTGGAGTTAGCGGTAGTGGTCTTTACTTTAAAAGGATGGAGGCATTTTCTCTATGGAGCAAGATGTGAATTATACACGGATCATAAAAGTCTCAAATATTTCTTCACTCAGAAGGAGCTGAATATGAGGCAGAAAAGATGTCTGGAGTTGATCAAGGATTATGATCTTACAATTAACTATACTCCAGGAAAGGCCAATGTAGTAGCAGATGCTTTAAGTCGGAAGAGTATGGATACTCAACCCATCAATAGAGAATTACCAAAAGAATTGCAAATGGATTTGGAAAGGTTAGAGATACAATTCCTAAGGACAGAAGTTCGTGTAGGTTTAGCTACCATGAGTGTTGTAGAAGAGCAAAGAAGTGATCTTTTTCATGAGATCTATCGACATCAACTTGATGATCCATTCATTGCTGAAGAAATCAGAAGAATTTCCGAAGGACAAAAATCAGTTTTTCACCTAGGAGATCATGGATCTTTATGGCTCCAAAACCGTCTTTGTGTACCAGATGTACCTGAGATCAGAGAGGTGATACTCCGAGAAGCTCATGAGACACCATATTCAATTCATCCAGGGAGTACGAAGATGTACATGGATCTTAAGGAATTATTCTGGTGGAATAACATGAAGAGAGACATTGCAAAATATGTATTTGAATGCCATACTTGTCAAAGGGTAAAAGCAGAACACCAAAGTCCAGCAGGACCATTACAACCATTGGAAATTCTGGAATGGAAATGGGAAGAAATTGGTATGGATTTCATCACGGGATTACCTATGACACCGAAGTGGAAGGATATGATATGGGTGATTGAGGATAGATTCACTAAAAGTGCACATTTTATTCCAATAAATCAAAAAGATAATGTCGAGAAGTTAGTGGAAATCTATGTCAAAGAGATAGTAAGTAAGCACGGAGTACCCAAGAAAATTGTATCAGATAGAGGATCTGTGTTTACTTCAGCATTCTGGAAACAATTACATGAAGCACTTGGCTCAAAGTTGGATTTCAGCACAACATATCATCCCAAAACTGGAGGCCAGATGGATAGGACCAATAAAATTCTGGAGGACATGCTTAGAGCTTGTGCATTAGATTTTGGAGGTTCGTGGGAAGATCACCTACCATTGGCAGAATTTTCCTACAACAATAGCTATCAAAGTAGTCTAAAAGCACCACCATACCAAGTACTTTATGGTAGAAGATGTAGATCACCAATATGTTGGTATGAGCCTGGTAGTAGCAAGGAATTTTCACTAGACTATATCAAGGAGAAGCAAGATATCATCGATATTATTAGGGATCGATCGAAGTAGCTCAAAGTCGCCATAAGAGTTATGCTAATCAAAGTTGAAGATCGTGGCATCCAGAAGTGGGGGATATGGTATATCTCAAAGTAAGTCCAATGAAGGGATTTAAGAGATTCAGAGTCAAAGGAAAATAAGTCCAAGAAATATTGGACCATTCAAGATACAGAGTCAGAATAAGACAATAGCTTATGATCTTGAGTTACCAAAAAGATTGGCTCAAGTTCATAATGTTTTCCATGTGTCACAATTACGAAATGTCTTAAAGTTCCCGATGATGCAATTACACATCAATAAATTGAGTTACAAGCAGATTTGACTTATGTTGAGAAACCCTGTAAAATTCTGGAAGAAAACTGGAAAAGGTTGAGAAATAGGGCAATCAAATACTGCAAGGTACAATGGGAACATCACCCGGAGCGAGAGACCACATGGGAGAAATAGGATGACTTAAAAGAGGCATATCCAGAACTATTCAGGTACATAACAACAAACTTCGGGATGGAGTTTAATTTAGGGGGGGATGTCTATAACACCCCAGCATTTAGGAACCAACGAAGGGTAGAAATAGGAATCTATGCATATGCATGCATTCATCTATAAAATCCAGGTAAATTTTCCAAACAAAAACCTAATGAGATCAGAGTTTCTTTCACTATCTAGAGGTAGGAATAGCTCTCTCTAGTGCTTACTATAAATTTCTACATGACCTTTAGGAATTATTGTGTTTTGGGGGTAATATTTTGAATTCAAATTTGTAATTTAAATCAACTGAAAATGTTTGAACATTAGAAGTTGGAAACATAAAGTGGTTTCCAGAAAGATGTATTAACATTGTTTGATTATATTATAGATATATTAAACAACAATCTAAATTTATGACATGGAAACTCAAATAAGAAATGAATTCTTATTTCTTTTCTTTATTCCATAATAATATTACAAATGGGGAGAACTACATCAAACAGATTATTGCAAGGAATAGAGTCCAATAAAATGAATCTTTATTAAATCAAAGGAATATTATTACAAGATTCTTTACAAAGAGAATAGAAGAATATTATAATGAGAATCTATACTAACTATCTACTCCTATACTAAGTCTTGAGAATCCAGACTTTATTCCTGCAAAATAAGATAAACCACTCAAACAGAAATAAAGGGTTAGTTGATTAGTTTTACTGTCAGTGGTGAACAGTGAAGTGCATTGTTCATATTACATCATTGAGTAATTAAAATGGGGCAAGTTTCACCAATGTGTAGTATCTATTCTTTTAAGAAAATAGCTCCAGTGCCACATTAGAAGCCAAGTAGAGAGGGGTAAGTTTCACCGGTACAGTAACCAGTAAAAGTGTAGGAAGTGAAAGTCAGATTACTTGATCTGATCCATACACAGCCAAGTAGCAAGGTAGCTTAGTCATCTAGCTGCATGTTGTGTGATGTCGACATAGCAGCAACAGTCCAAGCAGTCAAAAGGAACACTCAGCCGTAGCACAGCTACTAGTGTTCATAATCTATCTCCATCTTCTCAAGCACACAACAAGAACACAGTGAGCATGTACACTTCCTAAACAAATAACCAGCCAGCTAGTTTACCAAATCAACCATCAGATCACCACAGAATGGTGACATAAGGAGGGGGTGGTGCAGGAGGATAGCAAGGACAAGCACCAGGTCACAGGAGCAAGGGGAGCAGGACCAGAACCTGGGGTGTGTAGAGTAGACTCCATGAGGTGATCAAGTTACCAAGATCAAGCCAACAACATCAAGCAACACCACAACATCACCAACAAGCAACTTGTGTGGTGAGTTTATACAAAACCATCACATGTTAAATCACAGATAAGCATGTGTTGTTTTATATAAGATCTTCTCAGAAAAGAACCCAAGTGGGATGTATCCATCACATAAGAGATAAAATAAAGCCAAACAATCAACCTTTGCAAACCACTCCAAGATCTCAGCCTCTTCAACATTGCTCTTGGAGAATAAAACATGTTTTTACATCCACATATGCAATAGCCCTAAATGAATGTTTCTGGGCACATCCAATGGATGGCAGCACCCCAGAAACTAGTTCATCTTAAGGATCTATATTACACAGCATGGGTTATCAAATAAGTTTCTTAAAGGCTATAATAATCATTGTCTTAAACTGATTACCAAAGCACACCTGATAGGGAGACATTAGATAAAATCCTTAGTTTTCTCTAGCAAAGCCTCAGACCAACATCATAGGCTTGGTAAAATTAAAGAGTACCACAAGCTAGTTCATCCAATAAAGTTTCTCAACTCTCAGACACTCTAGAGTACAAATAGAAATAGCCAGTATCAGGAACAATCTTGTGGACCATTCAAATGAAGGTTTCACAAGGATTCATCCTAACAAACAGATTCAACCAGGGATTTCATAATCCAATTCTTTCAGAAGAATACTTAATCATTTTACTAACATAGTATTTAGGAATCATTTTATTTTACATAAGAAGCTATCAACAGGAATGCATCAGTAACATTTGAACAAGATGCCAACTATATGTTCCAGAATGGGAACAAATCCACTCATAGCATAGATCAGAGTTACAATATGCAAAGTTTGCAAGTGACAGTAATGCAATCTTATAGAAGGTTCAGTTAACAACTATAAACAGAGCCACTGTCAGTACCAAGAACATTAAGTAGTAAGTAAAAACCACACCACTAGAATCACTAGCTAATAGCTTAGCACAGTATCATCACCACCAATTACTCCTAAATCATTCACCGCCTCAGTAATCACAACACTAGTAGGACAGATCTCAACATAGAGGGTGAACCCTAATGAGGGATTTCTCACCGTAAGCACCCACAGGGTTGCAAGGGAGGACCAGAGGGAGAGAGAGAGAGGTAGACTTACCCATAGCCTTGCTAAAGTTTAGAAGAGGAAGCAGATGGGCCGACGAGCACACACGGCGGCACGGGGAGCACCCAAAGGCGCTACAACCCGTGCCAAGCCATGCGGCGGCGACCACAGTCACACGATCACTAGCAGCAGTGCCACCATAAGGCCACCGGAGTCGCGGCACAGCATCACGGGAGCGGCGGAGCACCACATCGCCGATAGCCACCAAACCCTAGGGTTCGGGGTGGAGTCATCCAGGACAAGAGATAGGTCCAGAGACAAATCTAATAGGACCAGTCGACGGACCAGCATCGAATACCCCATCGTGCACCAGGGCGGTGGCTGAAAGGGCCTAGAGAGGCCGGAATCGCGCTACGGCGGTGGCAGCACCGCATCTCCGCGGAAGCACGAGAGAGAGAAAGAGTGAACGCGTGAGAGAGAGGAGCGAGTGGTACTGGGCCACTCATTCAAAGTGTGTTTGACCAGCCCAAGTGGGTCGAGTCAGGGATGGGCCAGCCCAATGTCAATGGTCCAGATTTAAAAAAAATCTAAATAATTTATTAAAAGACCAAAATACCCCAAGGAATTAAAAGGTTCTAAGAAATAACATAAAAGTCCTAAAATTATAAATAAAATACCAATGAACTCATAAAAGTATCCTCTATTAAAGAATATTAATAGAGAGAATTTTTGGAAATTAAAAATTCGAAATGTTATTATGAATATATACACTCCTTTTAGAATTTTATAAAAATATATAAAACACTTAAAATTGGATAAAATTCATTTTTAAGATCCTAAAAGGAAGTATTATTACAAAAAGATACTAGTTTGTATTTTTGGAAAGTAAATCAAGTGTGATAATAATACAGTCTTATTTCTTTAAAGGAATTTTAATTAAATATTTAAAAGAGTTGAAAATTAAATAAATCATTTTTAAACTCTTAGAATAAAACTAGTTATCACAATAATCCTAAATAGAAAAATTATTTGATGTGAATAATTTTTGAGTAATACTTTTCTTTTATTAATTAAAAGAAACATAAAAAATTATAAGGTGGGTAAAACACGCAAAGAAGGAAGATAATAAATCATTGCATGACATTACTATGCATTGCATATTGCTTCTTTAAATATTGTCCTTACCGGGCAATAATGGTTTTCTATAGAAACCGGAGCTCAAGGTTAAGTGGAAGTATCCGACTTCACTACCTTGCAGTCATAAGGCAAGTTCATCACTTGCTCATGTCCTTTGAAGAGTCTTTATGAAAGTATTTGAAAATTGTGTATTATCACCTACGTTCTAAAGGAGACAGAAAATATGTATTTTCCCAAACAAATGAAATGCTATTATCATCCTAAGTGATGATAAATATTAAGAATTGCAGTGGAATCTAAGATTTCAGTTGCAGAACATATAAGACTTAATAACCCATGACATCAGCGATTCTAGCGTCGTATATTACGCGTTAACCATAAGATTTGGAATGGGATGGAGAAGTCAGCTAGATCTTAGTCCTTTCGCATGGACGGATGACCTGATCATGAGGCTGAGGATTTCTCGAAGAGAAACCTAGCACATGGGTGGAACCCCTTAGTTTCCCGTGATTTTGGTGTCTAGATTATCTTGAGAGGTTGTCAGTGGTTTATCTAGTCCTTTAAGGGAGCTTGTCAGGGCATAACCATCTCATAGAGTCTGCAGGTGCCTACCAGAGTTATAGCCAGTCCTATAAGGGGCTTGACAGAGGTGGGGCATGTACTAGAGGATCGTGTCTTCATGCGGGGTCATGGAGAGGGGCAGTGATTGGCTTGGATCACCTACTGGGCCCCACATCAAGGAATTGTGGATGGGAAACTATGCTCGGTTGTGCAACAAGGAGTTGATCTCTTATGGGTAAAGCAACACACCTCTGCATAGTGTAAGAACTGTGGCATGTTACTCCCTATTCCGGGAAGGAGCTACGAACCTGGCAGGAAAGGAACTCCATGAAGTTCTGGTCAACGTGTGAAGGCTGATGGGCATAGTTTTTGATAATAAAATCAATATTTGATGAAATGTTTACCAAAACTGTATAGTACCAAGGACTTATAGTACGAGGTGGTAGTTAGAGCATCAAACTTCCCACCTTGAATATAGTGCACTTGCTGGGTAACACTATTACTCACCCTTTCCTTTGAACCCCTTGCTAGACTTTGAGGGCCAGAAGGATGACCAGGTGTATGCTACGGAGGTCTAGAACAACGTCTGCTATGAAGAGTTGGACATGTCCAGTGGAATCGAAGGGGTGGACTACGGGATACACTTTGGAGCTGAACACAACGAGTCAGAGTAGTTGTCAGGCCGGAGCGTAGTTACCTAGGTTGAGCCGAGCAGCACGAACCCTATAGAATAAGATGTTGAGCTCACGTCTTTATTACCATTGTGTTTTTCATTCTTCCACTTAACTTATGAAATAAGTTATTTGGTTTGTGAGTTTGAATCACTTGAAGTCTCGAACTTCTGGTATTGTAATAGTAATGAAGTATGTATGTTTGTAATGTGGACCCGCAATGTTTCCGTTGTACCACTCTGAGGGAAGTGATATTTATGGAATGGTGTTATGTGGATGTCATGTCAACGACTATAATGTACTACACATGTAGTGGTATGCTTAGTCACTACAGCCTCTCATGGCATTGGTGGTTTGATACCACTAATGATTGCATATTTACATCATGTCTTACATTATTACTTTGCTAGATCTTGGTATTTTACGGCGTTCGCGCGCACATTTTATGTATGTTTTCACCTGGATCAGGACAGATGATGGATACAATTATTGGAGCAGTTGTACTATGGAGAAAAGGAGTAAAAAACAACATAAATAGCTTATTTGGAAAATATTAATAATATTAGAAGAAAACCAGAAGCAAACAAGGGAGGCAGAGAGTTCAACGACCAACTATACGGGCGGAGCAATTTTCTGACTGTATAGCTCTAGCCGTATAGTTGGCGTCGCCTCTGCCTCGTCAAATAGTTTCACCCGATGCAATTGGTTCGAAGAGACGACATATAGAACACACAGAAATCGCAGAAACCTCACCTCCGGAAGGCATCTGGAGGGGGAACTCATCCACAAGGGATCCATCTTCACCCTGCACAGATCCGGGAGGCTAAGGCATCGATCTTCATCATCCACCACTGCATCACCACCATCTCCATCCATCCCATCTACATCTTGTCTAGATATTGTTATAATTCCTATACTCATTGTGGATTTATACAAGTACTATTCATCTATGATTGTATCCATCTATGATTGTTTTCAATTGAACCTAATAAAATTGAACTAGACTCTTTCGCGGAAGGAGCCTTTATGAATCTTCCTATACCTAAAGCTTGGTCTTTACTTAATAGAATTCATGATCATAGATTTCATGGAATTTTGGTCTAGGAAGTGAAGGAGGCATAGAAATAGAGCATCATTGTATTCATGACTATAATAAAAAAGGCCATGTTAAAGAATTATCTAAAGAACTTTATTTGGATTCATATCTTGTGTTACAAGTTGTTAAAGCTTTTACATAACATATTAAAGATCCAAAGGAGGGTCCAGTTAAGTATGATCCATCACCCGAACCAGAAAAGAAAGGAGAAGATAAAGCAACATTGGCCTCCGTAGAACCAATATATGAAGTGCCTTTCCCTAACACTACACAAAAGCATATTTTTGAATATGAATAGGTCAAAGTAGTACAGGAAAAGAGGGAAGAGGAAAGCATGCCAGAAGTCATGGTACATCTGAAGGAAACCAAAGATGAAGAGGTAACCAAGGAAGCAATTATGGCTATATACTCACATTGTAACATAGTTGAACTTGATGAAGAGACTTCCATATTGGTTGAAGGTAAAACAAAGGTAAAAGATGTGGGTAAGCATATTCTTCCCTGCATATTTAAAGAAACCTCTCATTACGGTTTATGTGATCTTGGCACCGAAGTTAATGTTATATCTTATGATTTCTACTTAGAAATAAAAGAAGAAATAGAACCGGCTACAATTGAAAATACTGATATTACAATTATGTTAGCCAATAAAAATTTGAGAATTCCAGTGGGAGTAGTTGAAAATGCAACTGTCACAATTGGCAACAAAAACTTTCCTATCGATTTTGTAGTTATTGATATGCCAGCTGACACTCTTTTCCCAATTATATTTGGAAGGAACTTTTTGGGTGATATAGGTTCCTATGTTAACTTCAAGAAGGATATTGTGTCTCTTAAGCTTGGGGGAATAGAAAATAAATTGCATTTTTCCAAATTTAAAGACATGCCTCCACAAATACAAGAAGAAGAGAGAACTATTGAGGAAATGGCGGCTGTTTTCTTTAGTAATCAAGAAGAAGAAATAGATGAAGATCCAAATTATGAAGAAATAGTTATGGAGGACAAGTCCCTAGGAGAACTAGAAAATGAATTCGATTCACTTCCCGTTTTGGGACCTCCAACTGATGAGGCTTTTGAAGAGCCAGAAAAGAGAGGGGACAAGGAATTACCACCCCCAGAATTGAAGACTCTACTAGAAAATCTTAAATACAGGTTTTTAGATGATACAAATAAATTTCCTATTATTATTAGTGCTAAACTTTCAGGAGAAGAAGAAAAGGAACACATGAGGGTACTTAAGGAGCATCGCCAGGCCTTCGGGTACTCAATGGATGAGTTGAAGGGCATTAGTCCCATGATAGTCGTGCATCGAATATTCATGGAAGAAGGTGCTAAACCAGTTGCAGAATTCAATAGAAGACTGAAACCTGAAATGAAAGAAGTGGTAAGAAAAGAAATTGTACGCATATTGGACACAAATATCATCTATCATGTTAAAGAAAGTGGATGGGTAAGTCATGTTCACTGTGTACCTAAGAAGGGCGGTTTTACTGTTGTTCCTAATGAAAACAATGAATTGATACCTACTAGAACTTTTGTTGGACATAGGATGTGCATAGACTTCAGGAAATTAAACAAAGAAACTAGAAAGGATCACTATCCATTACTATCAAACTTTAGAAAGGCTAGCAAACCATACTCATGTTTGCTACTTGGACAGATACTCTGGTTTCTCTCAAATAGTTGTTCATCCGGATGACCAACTTAAAACAACTTTTATTAGTCCTTATGGTTTACATGCTTACCGACGTATGCCTTTTGGTTTATGTAATGCACCAGCTACTTTTCAATGATGCATGACTACTATCTTTGCTGATTTTATAGAACTTATAATGGAAGTGTTCATGGATGACTTTTCTGTCTATGGAACTTCGTTTACTAGTTGTTTGGATAATCTCAAAAGAGTTTTACAGCATTGTGAAGAAACTAATCTTGTTCTAAACTAGGGAAAATGCCATTTTATGGTCAAAGAAGGTATAGTCCTTGGACACCAGGTATCATGTAAGGGAATTGAAGTTGATAGAGCTAAGGTTGAAGCAATAGAGAGAATGCCACCACCAAGGGATATTAAGAAGTTTTCTTGGACATGTGGGTTTTTATAGAAGGTTCATTAGAATTTTTCTAGAATATCTAAACCTTTGACAAACCTCTTGCAAAAGGGAATGAGATTTAATTTTGATGATAAATGTCTTGAAGCCTTCAATAAACTCAAAAATGCTTTATCTCGTGCTCCAATTATTAAACCACCTATTTGGGATACAACCTTTGTTTTAATATGTGAAGCTAGTGATGATGTTGTAGGAGTAACTATAGGACAACATATTGGTCATAGATTTAATGTTATACATCATGCTAGTAGAACTCTCAATGGTGCTCAAAAGAATTACCCTAAGGAAGAAAAGGAACTTTTTGCTGTATTTTTCTCTTGTGATAAATTCGGTTCCTATATAGTTGATGCAAAGGTAAGAGTTCACACGGATCGTGATGGCTTGAAATAACTCCTTGAAAGGAAAGACCATAAGCCAAGACTGATCCATTGGACTCTTTCACTTCAAAAATTTGAGTTGTAGATTATGCAGAGGCAAGAAATGAAAATGTTAGATGCAGTGTCCATGATTACCCTGCAAGACACCAATCTTATTGAGAGGAACTTTAGTCCTGGTGATTTTTGTTTACGGGAATTGATCAATGAGCTAAGGTCAATTCCTCCAAAAGAGAAGAAGTCTTTGTTACGCGAGGAACTTTTCATCCCCGAATAAACAATGGTAAGTGCAAGGTAAGTGTTCTTACCCAAATAAGTGATTTGTTTCACATTCTTTACTTTTGAAAATTCTGCCTTTGAATTCCTTGTGTTTTTCTGAAGTTTTAGAGGGGTTTTACCAACTATATGGGCAGAGCTATACGACCGGAGAGGGATCTCCTGCCGTATAGTTGGTCGTTAAACTCTCTGTATCATCTTCGTGAAATTGTTTTTGCTATCTGAGCCTATATGGTCACAACTATACGACCGGAGCAAAAAAATCGGTTGTATAGTTGGTTGTTAACATCTCAGATGGTTTTCCTTTAGGTGTCTGTATCTATACAGTCGCAACTATACGACCGGAGCAAAAATTATGGCCGTGTAGTTGGTCGTTAAACTCTCAAACACTTTTGCTTTTGATGTCTGTATCTATACGGTCGCAACTATACGACCGAAACCAAAAATTCTGGCCATATAGTTGGTTGTTAAACTCTCAAACACTTTTTTGTTTGATCTTTCGTTTATTATTCATCTTAAAACGTTATTGTCGGTTCCGAATCGTGATTTAATCCACCTGGACTCGAGATATTTGGAAATATCTGCCGGGAACCAACTATACGGCCAGAGCTATACGAGTCGCGCCCGTATAGTTGGTCGTTACGCGGCAGGACACTTCCAAATCCGTGATTTCTTTCCCTGTTTTGTTTGGATTCTTTTCTTGGGCGACAATTTGGTGTTTCTCGCGAGTTTTACCGACCTCTGACCCCCCTTATATACTGCCATTGTCTTTCTCTCTAAACATAATCTACATGAACAAATCTAGCAATGCGCTATCCCGTCCCAGGCCGTAGAAAACCCATGGGGCTCATTGCTCCTTCCAGGGACCACTCTAGCAGCCCGTCCATGGAGGACGATGACGAGGAAGTGGAGAGGTTTAGCCCAAGGTACAAGGAGTATGTCGAGCCAAGCTACTTCAACAATGATTCGGATGATGATGTGGTTGACGTCTACATCCGCCATGACATCTATGATCCACTAGAGATCAATTGGGCGGCGATGAAGAAAGCTCAACAAGAGAGAAACCACATGGAAAAGGGCATGTGGAGACGGTCAAGTTCATCATTACGGATCAAAGGCCGCATAAGCGTAAGGAATTATCTAGTATTGCTGCAGGTGCTATCAAGGGTGCGAAGGTACCACTCGAGAAGCCAACCATTGGTGCTCGTATGAAGGTCAAGCCTCAAGAAGAGTGGAGGTATGGTTTCCATTTCCCCAATCCATTAATTATGGATGAGGAAGAAGAAGTTGTACCCAGGACCAAGGATCACATGCGGGCATTGGAGATATATCAGAAACAGGAACTACTCCATCGCGTTTAAGTCAGCCACCGTCTCAGTGAGATGGAAAAGAAGGAAGACCTCCTTTCGTTGGTGACTAAGCTCGCAGATAGAGTGGACACTCTGCAGTTTGATTTGTGGAGGTGCTACAGCCGCATAACTACTTTGGAGGAGACCAATAATAAGCTACGCACTGTGGTGTTACCTGCCATGGCACACCATTGATCTACAACAATCACGGTATCAAATAATCGCAAGGGGTTATTTGATCCCGCCTGGTTTGATTCCAAGCTTGGGGAGATCTTTAAGACCTTGTAATCTATCTTATAAGTTTTTGTTACTATTTTTGCCTAGTTCAAACTAGAAATAAAGTTTGCATCATTAGAATTCCCTTCAGGAATAGTCGATCCCTTTTATAAAATTCAGAGTTTATTATTATATATGGAGCAATATTGAGTTTGTGTTTGCTTTATTGATATATGAATGGCTTGAGTATAATTTTACTTGCACTTGATGATAGCAATAGGAGTCTTTCACACCATTGGTATTAATAGAACACCTAAAGATAATTTAGTCAATATCTTGTAAATATACGGTTTGATTTACAAAGAAAAATTATCTATACAGTTAAGTTGAAAAAAGAAACCTTGAACAAAGGGAAATAAAAGTGCTATCAAAATAGAGTGGGAACAAGTCGAGGTAGAATCTTCAAGTCATAAGAATGCTTCATATTCAATTGGAATTTGGTAATTGAGATCGTTAAACTTTGAATTCCTACATGAAGTGTAATGTATGGCTAGCTCCTTTGCACAACACTTAAACAAAAGTGTGAGCATATATATATATAGAAGAAAAGAAAAAAAGAATAAAAAGAGCAAGTGTGCAACGAGCAAGTAGGCATATACCACTATGTTGTAGTATGACAAAGCTATACTTTTGAGATTCTAAATCCCAAGTGAATACGTTGATCCTAAAGCACCTGGGACTACCTCGTTAACTCATTCGGTTGAACCGGATTCTTTTACATTATGTTGAGATTCATCTTTTATGAACTATTGATCACTAAGGTGTGGAAGCCTTTTAACACTATTCAGATGGTTTGAGTAAGGTACTATTCAATGAACTTATTCCTATGTATCGTACATGATAAACACATGCTGCAATTGTCTCATTTATTTTATCGACTCAACTTCATGCATATGAGGATCACATCCATTAAGCTAAAACTTGCTCGGGACGAGTAAGAGTCTAAGCTTGGGGAAGTTGATGAGTGCATATTTGCATCATGTTTTACATTATTATTTTTTATTATAGATGTAGGATCTTGGTATTTTACGGTGTTCGCGCACACATTTTATGTCTGTTTTCACCAGGATCAGGACACATGATGGATCCAATGGATACAATTCTTGGAGCGGTTGTACTGTGGAGAAAAGGAGTCAAAAACAACATAAATCTCTTATTTGGGAAATATTAATAATACCAGAAGAAACCAGAAGCGAACAAGGGAGGTAGAGAGTTCAACGACCAACTATATGGGTGGAGCAATTTTCCGACCGTATAGTGATACATTGCAAATGTATCTATAATTTTTGATGTTCCATGCTTGGTTTTATCTACTTTCTTGTGTTTTGTTCCAACTTTGGATTACTTTTCATATGATTTCTTGGACTAACCTATTAACAAGATGTCACAGTGCCAGTTGCCTGTTTTCTGCTGTTTTTGGTTCCAGGAAGTCAGAAAATGAATATTCTCGGAATTGGACGGGACAAAAGCCAAAGTTACTATTTTCCTGGAAGACTCACGGAGCCAGAAGGAGAGTCAGAGACGGACCACAGGGTAGCCACACCCCCCCTTGGCGCGGTTCAGCCCAGGCTGCACCAGGGCATGGTGTGGGCCCCCTGGCTGGCCATCGACCTTGCCTCCTTCGCCTATAAGAGCCTCCCGATACCAAAACCCAAAATCATCAATCAGAAATCCACGAAAAGTTCCGCAGCACAGCCGCCACCGAAGGGGAGATTCGGGGGACATAAAGTCTCTGTTCCGGCACCCTGCCGGGACGGGGAAGTGCCCCCGGAGCCATCTCCATCGATCTCCATCGCCATCTCCATCACCGTTGCTGATTCCCATGATGAGGAGGGAGTAGATCTCTCTCGAGGCTAAGGGTTCTACCGGTAGCTGTGTGTTCATCTCTCTCTCTATGCATGATCTTATTGAGATCATGAGCTTGTAATCTATAGATCTACCTTGCTACTCAAGTGCTTTAATAGATCTTTGGCTCTCCCCATGTGTGTGAAAGTGACAGCATGCACACCATGGTGGCACTTAGGCTAGAGATTACAAATACTTGTTATGAGTTATATTTGGAGTTAGATGTCTTTATGAAATTGTGGTGTTTGTTGGAACCATCTAGTGCTCAAGGTGACAGTGTGGGGTTTTCTAGATGGGAAAGACTTACTTTGAGGTGTGCTGTTATAGCCCTACCAACGATTAGAGTGTCCAACTAGAGAGTAGTTCAGCGTAGTATCATGAAGATGATATATTTATATGAGAGTGTTCACTAGTGAAAGTATGATCCCTAGGCCTTGTTTCTAAGCATTGATACACTGTTTGCAATTAGATCTATTACATGTTTGCTTGCTTCCATCTTTATTTCAGTTTGCCTTTAGTCTCGTTCACGCCATCAAAGTATTTTCTATCACTGTTACCGCTTATAATTATCCATACCACTTGTATTTTACTATCTCTTCGCCGAACTAGTGCACTTATACACCTGACGAGTGTATTGGGTGTGTTGGGGACACAAGAGACTTCTTGTATCTTGATTGTAGGGTTGCTTGAGAGGGAATACCTTTGATCACTTCCTCCTTGAGTTCGATAAACCTTGGGTGATCCACTTAAGGAAAAACTTGTTGCTGTTCTACAAACCTCTGCACTTGGAGGCCCAACAAATGTCTACAAGAATAGAAGTGCGTAGACATCAAGCTATTTTCTGGCGCCGTTGCCGGTGAGGTAAGGTAAAAGGTATTCACACCGGAGGATTAAAGAAGAAGAACCTCCCATGGCAAACGCCTATTTTCTGGCGCCGTTGCCGGGGAGGTAAGGTAAAAGGTATTCACACCGGAGGATTAAATAAGAAGAACCTCCCACGGCAAACGCCTATTTTCTGGCGCCGTTGCCGGGGAGGTAAGGTAAAAGGTACTCACATCCTCCGGTGTGAGTGCTCGAAGTTATTTCCTTTAGATTCTTCAATTTTATCTTTTTGTTTCTTGTTTTCACTAGTTAGGCTTAATGGAAAACAACAACAAAATTAGAGAGCTTTATAGTATTTATCTTGAGTTAGGACATGATGTGTTTGAAGAGAAAATTAGAAAACCTATGGAACTTTATTTGCGTGCTAATAGCAATGTTGTTAGTATGAATTCTTTGGACACCATTATTGCTAATGCTATGGAAAAGTCTAAGCTTGGGGAAGCTAGTTTCTATGAAAATGATCTTTTTAGTTCCTAGCTTTGGAAGATAGCTATTCTATTGCTTATGATGATACTAAACCTCCAATATATGATGATTACAATGATGAATATGATATTTTCAGTCCACCTACTATTGAGGAGAAAATTAATTATGATTACAATATGCCTCCTATATTTGATGATTATGGTGATGAGAATAATAATGATAGCTATTTTGTTGAATTTGCTCTCACTACAATTAATAAGAATAACTATGCTTATTTGGAGAGTAATAATGATTATATGCATGTGGCTCATGATAAGAATGTTTTATGTGATAGTTATATTGTTAATTTTATTCATGATGTTACTGAAAGTTATTATGAGAGAGGGAAACATGGTTTTATGTATCTCAACAATATTAAGTTTTCCCTCTTTATGTTGAAAGTCTTGAAGTTGCCCTTGTTTTGCTTTATTATGCTAGTTGCTTTGTGCTTTCATGACTTATTTATTTACAAGATTCCTATGCATAGGAAGTGGGTTAGACTTAAATATGTTTTGAATTTGCTTCTTGATGCTCCCTTTTACTTAAATTCATATTTCTTATGTGAGCATCTTCTCAAACTATCATGCCTAACTTAAAGGCGTTAAAGAAAAGTACTTATTGGGAGATATCCCAAAAGTTTTAGATGAGTCTTGGAAGTTATTACTTCTGTAATAATCGCTCCTTATCCTTTTTATTTGCTTTTTGTGCCAAGAGTAACCTCTAATGAGAGAGAAGTAATGATTGGGAAAGTTGTTGTCCCGAAACAGATTTATGTGCTTCACTGTAAAAATTCGTGTAAAATCTCTGTACGTCCTTTTGAGGCGTGAATTTTTGTGCTTCTGCCACCGGCTGTTATCTAACTTTCGTTAGTTCAACACTTTTTGATTGGAGCAACAGAAGGTCTTCGAAACAATTCGTCTTTACCTGCCTTTATTTGCATTTGCTTCTTGTTGGTTCCTTTTTGGGTTCTATTTGGGGAATTGAGCTTTTTGAGGGTAGTGCTACAGTAGCTTGTGTTTTAATGGAGGTTTTATTGGTGTTGAAACTGAACCTAAAGACTTATTATCTTAAGTGCACTAATGTTGCTAATAAAGATTATGTGAAGTTTTGTATAAAGGAAAATTTTCAGGTGTATGGAAGGAATGAGTAATGAGATGAAGTATGGACTAAAGCTCAAGCTTGAGGATGCCACTCGTGTCACCCCAAGAAATATCCAATAATTACAAGCGTCAAACCTTGGGGATGCCCAAGGCATCCCCTTCTTCATCAATAAAAATCCCAGGTTTCTTCCAAACACTTCATTTTTATTGTTTCATGCACAGTTGTGTTGTTCTTGGAGCGTCTTCTTTTTCGTTTTCATTTTGGTTTTCGTTTGCTTTGTTTTCTTAGTTTGCTGAATAAATTGGTTGGACCCCCTCTTTCATACATTGGTTTTCAAATAGTTTGGTTTGGATTGGAAAAGAGTAGGAAAGTTCATGCTTAAGTGTTAAAGAGAGCTTGTTTTTGCCTATGGCCTATGCTTTGTCATGCCATGCTTGGTATTGTTTTGTCTTTATGCTTAGTATTCTTTTCTGTAGCATGACTTGTTATAAAGAATTGAGATTGCTTAATGTGCCTTGGATGAATCATGCGTTGTTTTAGCATATTAAAGCATAGTATTGTGGTATTCTCCTTTGATGCTTTATTTGGGTTGACTTGGCGCATGCTCACACCATGTTATGACTATTCCAAGTCACCATAGACTTTACGATCCTTTAGTTTTCAACTTGTAGTATCAATTTATGCTTTGATCAATGATGTTTTGTCGCTCTACATGATTATGGCCAGTATTGCTCTCTTAGTTTGTCGCTCCCAGTCTTTTGCTAGCCTCCACAACCAAGTATGAGTTCTACTCATGCATCCAACTCCCTAAACCAAGTTATTCCAAAGAGTCCACCATACCTACCTACTAGCTTATGCTATTCCAAGTATATTCATGCTTTTGTTTACCTTCCAAATTAAACTTGTTATGAGAAAACTAGTGATTAAAGCTCTCACGAACTTGATGGTACACTTTACTTTTCTTGCCCTTAATAAACTTGAACCATTGTGTCGTCTATGTTGTATATGCTTGCACTTATTTGTTGGGAATTAGCAGAACCATGATGTCATGGGGAACGCTTTCAACATTGCACTTGGTATTTGTACCTAGTTGATATCATGATGTTTTGTCTATGGATGTCGTCGGTGTGAAATGAAAGGGGAGCTTGTAAGTCCATGGAGTTATGTTTATGTGTTAGAGAAATGCCTGGGCTGCTGGTCTAATCCATTCTGACATGGTGGAAACCTGCAGCGTAACCATAATGAGCTGTCTATGAAGCATTCTTCTTATAAAAAAGAGTCCTATATTGAGAAAAAAAAAGAGACTATGAAAAGAGGAAAGAGAGAAAAAAGCACCATATTCCCATGGTAAATAAGAAGATTGCTGAGATGCTCGTTGTCTGCTTGCCTTGTCATTTTGATATGGGGATTCTTCCGTATCATCAGGCAAGGGGTACCTCGTTGGCGGTTCTCTATGATACACATGTACTTACGATGACAAGAACTTACCAGTGACTAAACTTGAGTAGCATGAGGAGTGGCCCTCGTATACAAGGGACATGAGATTTCTAACTTATACTTCGTCAAGCATGTACACCATAGTTTGTTCACTTTAACCTTAATCACTTCAAGATGCTTATGATAGGGGCAATGAGAGCTGAAAGCTATAAATACCATAATTTTTGGAAGCTCTTTATGATACTTGAATCCCTACTTCCTTCTATGAAGGCCTTTCTTCCACCATTATATTGAGTCTCCACCTTCTACCTTTATGCACCTACTTTGAGAGCATAGTGGCCATTCTTAGTTCTATGTGCATTGTCCCAAGACTAGTTGATTGGTGCATAACTTGATATTGCTTGTTTTAAACTATTTGTATCTAGTCACTCTTATGAACTTTGAAGGTGTCCTATGCATTTATATTTGCTACTCTATTGAGGGACAAGCTGAATACTATTATGCTATGTTTTCTTTATGTAAAACAAACAAACGTCTTGCAAAGCATTGTTATTCATTAATCTTTTGTTTGTGCCTTTCCATGTTGCATCATAGTTTCTTTGTCTTATTGCTAGAACTTTGTCTTTCATTTTATGATTGAAGTACTATGATCCTAGCTTTGAATGTTTTGCAAATACTTTGATCAAGTCTTTGATGGTGCATGTCACCTAAAAAATTATTCTTTCTTTTTATCACTTACCTACTCGAGGACGAGCAGGAGTTAAGCTTGGGGATGTTGATACATTGCAAATGTGTCTATAATTTTTGATGTTCCATGCTTGGTTTTATCTACTTTCTTGTGTTTTGTTCCAACTTTGGAGTACTTTTCATATGATTTCTTGGACTAACCTATTAACAAGATGCCACAATGCCAGTTGCCTGTTTTCTACTGTTTTTGGTTCTAGGAAGTCAGAAAATGAATATTCTCGGAATTGGACGGGACAAAAGCCAAAGTTACTATTTTCCTGGAAGACTCACGGAGCCAGAAGGAGAGTCTGAGATGGGCCACATGGTGGCCACACCCCCCTTGGTGTGGGCCATCCCAACCTGCACCAGGGCATGGTGTGGGCCCCCTGGCTGGCCACCGACCTTGCCTCCTTCGCCTATAAGAGCCTCTCGATACCAAAACCCTAAATCATCAATCAGAAATCCACGAAAAGTTCCGCAGCGCCGCCACCACCGAAGGGGAGATTCGGGGGACTTTAGTCTCTTTCACCTATAAGAGCCTCTCGATACCAAAACCCTAAATCTTTATTTCAGTTTGCCTTTAGTCTCTTTCACGCCATCAAAGTATTTTCTATCACTGTTACCTCTTATAATTATCCATACCACTTGTATTTTACTATCTCTTTGCCGAACTAGTGCACTTATACACCTAACAAGTGTATTGGGTGTGTTGGGGACACAAGAGACTTCTTGTATCTTGATTGCAGGGTTGCTTGAGAGGGAATACCTTTGACCACTTCCTCCCTGAGTTCGATAAACCTTGGGTGATCCACTTAAGGGAAAACTTGCTGCTGTTCTACAAACCTCTGCACTTGGAGGCCCAACAACTGTCTACAAGAATAGAAGTGCGTAAACATCATATAGCTCCAGCCGTATAGTTGGCACCGCATCCGCCTCGTAAAATAGTTTCACCCCGTGCAATTGGCTCGAAGAGATGACATACATAACACCCAGAAATTGCATAAACCTCACCTCTAGAAGGCATCTAGCGGGGGAAATCATCCACAAGGGATCCATCATCGCCCTGCGCAGATCCAGGAGGCTAAGGCACCGATATTCATCATCCACCGCTACATCACCACCATATTCATCCATCCCATGTACATCTTGTCTAGATCTTGTTGTAATTCCTATACTCATTGTGGATTTATACAAGTATTATTCATCTATGATTGTTTCCATTACCATTGCCATGATGTTGACTGCCTCCATGTATGAGTAGATCTTTAGTTCTTGGGGAGATGGAGAAACCCTAGTATGAGATTGAAATAAGATAAAGTCTATTATGATATTCATCATTGTGACCATGTGTTAGATTTTCTACATCTTGATGTTGAGAGAAGTCGACCTCTCAATATTTGCCTCTTGTGGGGACTTGATGGAGGAAACTACTTGTTGTTAGACGGTGGCGTGTTAGCACTTATAGTCACTGGCGGATCTAGCATCCAGTTGCCCGGGCTTCCGGCCGGCCGGCATAGCTTAAGTGCATTACTATTTGATTTAAAATTAGCTTATTAATCCTTTGAAATAACCATTTGCCCAAGCTTCAAAATAATCTTGGGTCTGCCACTGCTTATAGTGACTATAAAGCTATTGGCACCCCTTACTTATCAACTTTGGAAACAGAGGAAACTCATGGAACACTATCCATGCCATGGGATACGTCCTACGGGATTATGTGCCTTAATAGTGCAGTCATTCGATTAATGTCGATTGGTGACTGATGTGGTTATGAGGATGATGTGAGCAACGGTTGTTGCCTATTCGTCCAAATACGGAGTTCCTCCCACACATACATAGTTGAGAATGTTCATGATGATAATCTTTATCTTATATCTTTACAATACTAGTGGTGTATCCGCTACTCCCTGAGAACGCATTTTCCCTACTGCAGTTCCAATCTCTCTTACATACGTGATACTTACTTTCTGTACTTAGTTATTTTACTTTACTGCTCTTATACCAAAAACCCAAAAACACCTTTTTACACAATACTCGCATTCTATCTTATCACTTAGAACTTTATCTAGCATTTCTATCGTAATATTTATTTCAAAAGTTATTAGACTTTATACTCTTGCTCCCTGTGGGATCAATATCTTTATTTAGAAACTAGCTACAAACAATCTGTGCACCTGTAGTCATCAACCACCTCCTCTCCAAACGTAGACGTACTTCCCCTCAAAAGGAAGGAACTGCGGGAAATAATCCTTGGGTCCCCGCATGCTTCACTTCGGTTACTTCTATCATTTACTGCACCTTACTCTATCTAGTTCTTGCTTAGTTAGTGTGCTAGTGTACCATATAGGTAAATTCACCTTAGTTGCATATCTAGAGAATTTACCTTGTGTCAAACCCTAACTTGAAAAAGAGTAAAATTTGAAGTAGCACCTATTCACCCCCCCCTCTAAGTGCCCATACGATCCTTTCAATTGGTATCAGAGCCTCAACTCTTTATTCGGGCTTAACCGCCTAAGATATTATGGGCAACCCAGAGGATGGGGAAGAGGGTGATACTAGCACTAAGGTGACCATGGTAGATCTCAAGAAATTGGAAACAAGCTTGAGCTCTACCTTGGGCAACAAAATCCAACAGTTGTGTCAACTTGTTGAGCTACTTGTTAAGGAAAAGTCGGTCTCACCACCTCCCCTCAAGTGGAAACATCTCCTAACCCTAAGGCAAATGCTCCGACTAAGCCCATAGGTGAAGTGGTGCAGGATGATCATAATTCCACTAACTCCACTACCAAAAAGGGTGATGGGAAGGAAGAGCACCATGCGGTTCCTGGATGGTACTCTCCCGACCGTCCGATCCCTCATCCCCATATAAATAATAGAGGTGAACCACCTAAGTTAGCTGCACATACTTTTTCTCAATGGCAAGATTTAATGAAATCTCATGTGCGCAACTCTTGCATTGACTTGTGGAACATTATTCAAGAAGGACTAAAAATTGAGGATCCAACCAACTTGACAAGAAGAGAAGTGGTTAATAGTCAACTCAATGCCACAACCTTGCACATGATTCAACTTGGAGTGGGGCCAAAGGACTTTCCCCACATTGAGCACTACAATACCGCCAAGGAAGCTTGGGATGCTCTTATTGACTTGTTTGTTGGAAATGAGAGAATGAGAAGAAATAGATATGACGCCTTGAGCAATGAAGCTGAAGGTTTCTTTATGAGGGATGTAGAGGATCATGAAGACATGTATCGAAGACTCAAATCCACAGCCACTGCCTTTAGGAATGTTGGTGCCTCTCACATTGATGATGCTTGGATCAAGAGGAAATATGTGAGTGCGCTCATGTCCTTCGAGCCCACTAACTTGAAGAGTCTCCAAGGTAGACACAACTACCGTCTCATGACCTCCAATGAAGTTATGCAAGAGATGGCCGCCTTCAAGGTAGCTGCCAAGAATGTTGAAGATGCCTGTGCACGTGCCATTGGAATGAGTAGTGGTGTCAGTCTCGCCTTGAAGTCCAAGGTTGTGGAGTATGATGAAGAAGAAGGAAGTGACGATGCACTATCTATGAGCCACCCTGAAGATGTCAAGGTTGCTCATGGTGAATACATGGCCTTCTATGCAAGAAACTTTTGGAAACACCCCGCCAAGGCCAAGATGGAGATGCAACGAAGAAGCAACCTAAGTGGTAGAAAAGAAAATGCTTCAAGATTGAGAACTTTCTTCAACTATGGTGACTATTATCATTTTGTTGTCGGATGTCCTTATGAGAAGAGAGAAGACAGTGGTGGTGCACTCATATTGAAGAAAAATCGAAAGGCCCCTTTCAAGAAGCCTTTCTACAAGAAGAATGCCACCAACAAGAAGTCAGGTGACATTGCATTGATAGTACATGAAGAGTTCTCTTCTAATGATGAGGAGGAGGAAGAAGAAGAAACAACGAATGGAGTGGTTGCTATTGCCACTACCTCTACACCTACCTTCTCCCTCTTCGATTCCCCAAATCAGAACAACTCCAACAAGAACGTCACTTGCCTCATGGAAAGAGCATCGGAGGTATCACCATCTACTCTCTCCATCTCTACTATCAATGATGATGTGAATGATGATATAACTCTAGAGGTGAAGGAGGAATTAGTTGCTTTCGATGCTTATATTCATGTAGATCTCTTTGGTCCTCCATATCATGCAAGTCTTGGTGGGAAGAAATATTGTTTGGTGATTACTGATGACTACTCAAGATATTCATGGGTCTATGATGTCTACAAGTGCATAGATCATTTGTAGCTAGTTTTGAAGTATAGATATCGATCCCACGGGGAGCCCAAACGTAAGTGTTTATGAATGAAGTCTCTGTCACACCCAAAGTTGTCACAGGTCTTCGAGTGAATTGACAGCAAGTGTGGAAATAAGAATGAAATTTGGATTAAACTGGATGTATTTAAATAAAACTAAAATGTAAACTTCAGTAATAAAAAGCATAAAAGTAAAGAACGATTCAATTGTTTGTTGTTTTCTGCAGATGACAAAGAAGGCGTGGGGAGATACAGTTCATGGTGATAGTGACTGTGCCAGGTGGACGAATGATAAATGTAACAATTATAATCTTATAAGTATATGTGTGGACGAGCAACCCATAATTAGCCGGAACTCCTCTTGGTAGATTTCATCCCAACTTCAATAATCCTACTAGCTTGTTACCAAAACCATGGTCAGTCACTAGATGATTAAGATCCTTCAGGTTGCTTAGCAATTAAGCTCCTTGGATCGGACTAATGCAATAAGCACAGTGGTTCCTCATGATCCTCGAGTCAAACTAGATTCCCATTGATATCCCTGTGTCACTCGGGGGGTCGTTGGTCTGCTAGCAAACAAGATCCTATCAATGTAGAACAAGCATCATGTTGTCTAGGCCCTTAATTGGACAACAAGCATTAGGAATCCCATAGATAGTCAAGCACACATAATATAATAATTAAAATCAATCACAAACTAATGGAAAATATATGGAGGCACATCACATCTCACCAATCCCTTACATATCCCACGCCTAAGGAACTTACTCACACATGAGAGAAGAAAGCATCATCGATATAATTAAATAAAGGGAGTTCTTCTTGATATTATCGTGGATATCCACAATAAGAATATAAAAGTAATCCAACACAATTCAAGATAGGAAGAAACAATCTCAAACCCTAATCTTGCAAAGTGAAGATCTCTCTCTCTCAAGTATAAGTAATGGCTATGAGGGTGTGAGGGCTAGGAGGTCGAAGATTGTGGAGCGAGATGAAGAACGTCTTCCCCTTCTTCTCCGGATCTCTTCATTCTCCTCTCTGGATGGGATGGCGGCTGCTGTGTTATGATTTCGCCTCTGGCCTCTTCATGAAAGTTATCCCTTTTGACAAGACGGAGGCGGTGGCAACTATATGACGGCATCTATACAGCTGGAAAAATATTCCAGCCGTATAGTTGCTCGTCAAAGCTTCTGTACGCCCCCTTGATTGCTTCCAAAAAGAGACTTGCTTGTTTTCACCTAAATACTGTGTTTCTCTTGTTAAAACCTTCTATTGTTGTTCAGACATGAAACACACATTAAAAACCAAGTTTTCTTTGCTACCAAAGTATTAGCGTTAGGTAAAGCTAGAAAACGATCAAATCCAGAAGAAAACCATCAATAAAAACCATCAAAAATATGTTAAATCTCACAGCTATCAACTCCCCCAAGCTTAGATGTTGCTCACCCTCGAGGTGACAAGAAAATAAGGAAGAATAGTGGAGATTCGAGACTGAAATAAAAGAACTTACAAGCTCGAATTGGTGTCAAATTCTTTTCTTCACAATTCCTGCAGTCTTAAACATAATCATACAAGTATTCACAAGATTGCACTGAGTCCACTTCTAACCATGTATATCTTGCTAGCAAATAAATCATATGCCCGAGCAAGTGTCAAAAGTTTAGCTAAGAAAGTGAAACAATTTCTTTTGGTGTCTCTCTTTGTTGAGAGATGAAAACTTTTTGCTCTTGTTTCTTTAATCAATTCAGAGTACTCAAGTTGGCACCAAAAACATTCAATTTTTGAACAACTCATACGTCAAAATTTCAAGACTCTCAAAGCACCTTTTTCCTTTCCTTGTTTTTAAAAACTTCAGCCCTTTCATAGAGAAATCATGCCACTATTTTTAACATGTTAATTGGGACTGTGTTGCGCACTCGTGACCATGCCAATAGATAACTGTTGAGCAATAGTGGGTCAGAGGAGTACTACAACTTCACTTGGAACGTGAAACTGCAAGGAGACTAAATTTTACCCGTCATAGCATTGCAGCTACAGACGCTTACATAACTCAACAACCGAAATCAAGTGGTTTCCCACATTTAGATCATTCATTGGCCAGCGGAGTTAATAGTTCCCCATGGAGCATGACAGTGTTGTAATGACACGCATAAAGCAATATCTTATGGTAATTATTAGAAAAAGCAATGGCATAATCTCTACTACTTCGAAGCATCCATTTTATCAGACAATTTCATTCAAGGGTGTTATCGAGTCTATTTACATTAAGCTCAAATGGGGTTGAGTAGTTCTACAATCAAATCCTTTGGGATAAACATGGACTCAAGTCATCTTTTGGATGCTTTTTCTTGTTGTAAAATTATCGGAAATATTTTTAACCAAGTTCATTGCTTATTATTTCAAAGCTAAAAAGGAGACACTAGCAAAGGAATAGAATTTATAGGATAACAAGCTAAGTGGGGAGTGGTTCAAGTGCAAGCGAGTAAATAATTGTAGGATCAATTTAAAGTTGCAGAAAAGGTGATGAAAGGAATGTGATACCTCCTCTTGCTTGCTTCATTCTCATACTTGAGTCGAACCCCCTCTATATTTCCCTATTGCCAAGTCACCTGAAATTGAGCAATCTCCGAGAGAAACAAATTTGCAATAAAAGTTAAAACTATTTTTTTGTGTTTTTGGTTTAGGAATGCAAACTGAAAGTAAACATGCAATTTTGAAGAAGTAAAATAAATCAAAAGAAGAAATAAAAATATGAATGCAAGGTTTGGAGGTTTTCAAACCTCCCCCAAGCTAAGGCTATTGCCATGCTCAGTTGTTGCCGTCATTTGGCGGCTGGTGCGGATACTGCTGCTAGTAGTCGGGGAAGTGGGTAATGAAGTGACTGAAGTTATGAGTTAAGGCACTCACATCTTCATTCACTCCTTGTAAAGTGTGGTCAATCTCCCCAACGCGTTGGTTGAGCTGCTGAAATTCTTGATAGGGGACGTAGTTGAACCCCTACTGCGGCTGATTGTGCCATGGGTCCCAGGATCCCCCTTGTTGTTGCTGTTGTCCCTCCCAAGCAGGATTGTATTCTTGCTCCTGCTCCTGCTCATGCTCATCCTCATCCTGCTTCTCTCCTTCTTCATCTTCTTCTTGATCAGGCTAGAATTCAGCCATGATCTCCACCACTTGATCCTTGGTGAGGATCAGTTGTCCTTCTCCACAATCGTGAAGACTCGTGGACGTGGCAACGAAACCTGCTCAACCTGTGTGTCACCAAGATAACGAAACTGATATGCTCGGTGCCTCTTGTTAGCTCGGTAAACACCGAGGAAACCACAAACAGTTAAATATTTGACATCCATAAGTTTGGAGCCATCAACAGGTTGCATAACATGTAATATAATGTTCAATGCTAGGGCAAAGTGGGTTACCAATCCACCAATGCGAATGTCACCTTTCCTTTTGTTGCTCTGGTGGTGAAAGTGCTGGATGAGTAGAGCCGTAGGACTGGGGCTTTGTGGTGCATTGGGGAAGAGTGCCTTGGTGATCATGGCCATATCCGCATTGGCCATGGAACCGGTATCTCCTCTTCCCAATAGTGTATTGGCGAGGAACAAGGTGAAGTAGCGAATTATTGGGTTCTGAATGGTGGACATCTTCTTCTGGTAGGAGTCCCTACCACCATTAACAGAAATAACCTCCCAAGTTTCTCCACTTGAGACGCTATATAAATCTGTAACAGTTGACTCCCTACCGTGAGGTAAGCCAAAAGCATCACAAAATTGTTTGAAAGTTATTTCATAATGCTGTTGGTTCATGGTGAAGCTTACCGTGCACGCATTACCTTTCTCCTTGCGGTCATCATAGAAAGATGCAAGGAACTCATAGGTGAGCTTGGTGTAGGTATTGTGGCTTGCGTAGGCGAGTAGAGATAGCCTTGAATTTGCACACATGAGGCCGAAGTCCGCCCTCAACCCTGTCGCGGTGAGAAAGCTATCATCGGCCTAACATGTGGGCATCACCCTCCTTGATGAAACCATGGCCAACTTGTTGTTGAGATCACCCCGGAGCCCCGAGCTCTCGCTACGTTGGCGCTTGCTCTTGCTAAAAATGCTACCAATTTTTTTCATATTGATGCACTGAAAAATTTCACCATGAAACCTTAGGAATATAGTTTTTACATGATATATGAACGATCTACGTGGAAATTTTTAATCCTAACATGACAAATCAAAAGGAAAAAAACAAAATAAGCTTGAGTTCATCCATTAGATCAATGTGAGAGTTTCAACCATGGAATCTTGAAAATAAAGCATGGATAGGGAGAGAAACATACCGATTTGTTGATTCCCCAACTCAAATGAACGAAATCTGTGAAGAATCAAGAATTCTAGTTGGGTTTTGAGGGATTTGGAGAGAGAATATGAGAGAAAAAGTGAGGAGGAGGAAGAACCCTAGCCGCCCCGGCGCGATTAAGTGGTCGCGTTGAACTATACGGGTGCAACTATACGGGCGGGATATGTAGTTCCCATCGTATAGTTGCGGCGGCATTGACAATTAGGGTTTCTTTATGCCAGATTACAGCTATACGGACGCAACTATATGGTCGGATCAAAATGGCCCCGCCATATAGTTGGTCATCAAATCTTCTGTGTCCTCAAGATAATTTTTTTTAGACAAGCATCGATAACTATACGACCAAACTATATAGGCGGAATTTTTATTCCTGTCGTATAGTTGGTCGTCAAACCATCAGTACCCTGGAAAGAAATTTGACAAAGGCATCGATATCTATACGGCCGGAACTATACAGCCAGAATATTTATTCCCACTGTATAGTTGGTCGTTAAATATGATGTGCCCATGAAAGAGAATTTGTTGATGGCAAAGATATCTATACGGCCAAACTATACGACCGAAATTTTTATTCTCGTCGTATAGTTGGTTGTTAAAACTTCAGTAGTCATCAACAAATTTCTATTTCTTCGAGAATTCTTTCTTATCCTGAAACTTAGCGAAACACCTTGTTTTTGACAGAAAAATGACAGTAAAAATTGTTGACCAACAACAACATATATAGAGCAGGATTTTTAGTACTACCAAACTTCTTCTCCTCAACTGGAGATTCACTTTTTAATCTGGACAAAAATGATTAAGCTAGTTTTTGTAGATAAAACTCAAACTTTTATTTTTATACTTATTCTATGTTTGTTCAATCGATATTTCTACTACTTTTTGACAGTTGCATCTTCACGGGCGTGCTTCTGCAAGAATGTCCGTGAAAAAGTTGTAAGAATGCGATGAACATTTTATTCTTTAGTTTATTTTATTAATATGATGGGTTGACTCCCATTAAGCATTTTATGAAGAATGGTTGAATAACTCAACCCCTTCTATGTTCTCAAATTCTTACCTTGGGTTGCCCTTTTTCCAAGGCACTTACCACATGAACTCGTTTTGCCAGTGGAATATATCTTTCTCCTGCTTCCAGCTTCTTCGAAAATACTGTATGATTTCAGCATCATAAACATTGAAGATTATTTTTCCCTTAGCACAATCAACTAACGCTCCTGTAGTACTAATGAAAGGTCTTCCAAGTATTATAGATAATTTTTCATCCTTTGGCATTTCAAAAATAATAAACTCAGTGGGAATAACATGCTCATCTATTCTAAGTAGAACATCCTCAATCATACCAATGGGTTGTTTAGTGGACTTGCTAGCCATCTGTAAAGTGATAGTAGTAGGGGAATACTCCCCTAATCCTAACCTTTTATAGAGGGAATATGGCATTATACTAACTCCTGCACCTAAATCACACAAGGCATTATGAATATCTATTTTGCCAATTGAGCATGAAATAGTTGGTATTCTGGGATCTCCCGATTTAGACAATAGCTTCCCATTAGCAGGATAACCAGTCACCATGGAAACGATTTCAGTTATTTCTTTCTTTCTACTAAGAATATCACGGAGGAATTTAGAATAGGTAGGAACTTTTATTGCATCCGCATATAGAATTTCCAAACTGAGATCACCAAGTGTATTTTTGAAAGAATCATAGATTATCGGATCCGGTGTTTTATTTTTTCGATCTGGATAAGGAAGCTTTTTCTCACCTTTCTTATTCTTGTCTTTTACCTCTTGTGGGGGATCAGGTTCTTTTGTTGTTGCTTATCACTCTTCTTGTTTTCTACTACAAAAGATCCATCTTCATTGCTTGTCTCTTTTTCTTCTCTTGGATCAACTGTCTCTGCATCAGAGCCATAACGGTCATCCTGTGCATCATTTTGGTCCTCCATGTTTTGATCTTGTGTTTCTTGAACAGTTTCATATTGAGGATCCACCAGTGTATCATCTTCTTGGCTTGCTTTGAGTAGGGCCTTTTCCTTTCGATCTTTTTCACCTTCATATTCCGGTGGTCCTATAATAACTTTTTCTTTCATTGATTTGCGTACTTCAGGCATAAGATCTGGAGTTATATGAAGTATCCCTTTTTCCAGCTTAGTGCCGAAATCAGGATTATATAAAGAATGATTCTGCTAGACCGGAGTCTCTGGTGTGGAATGTCCCCAATGGTCAGAAAGCAGGTCATAGAGTGAGGCCTATAAATAGGGGACCTCAACCCCTACCTCCAGCTGCTCGTTCTAGAAAAAGAAGAACACCACATTTGAGCCACCAAAACTCCAAGATCTCTTCATCCAACCGTCCAAAGTTGTTGATCTTTGGGGAATCGGAGGAGGAGGCATCGATCTATAGCTTCACCAAGAGAGATCTTCATTTCCCCCTCATTTACTTGAGGGCCCCTTGCTCTAGGGTTTCATTAGAAACCCTAAGTCTTGTTTTAGTTGATTTGATTCTTACAAGCTTGTCATTGATTATGTGATACCTTGCTTGGATTCGGGAGCCCCTAATTAAGTTGTGGGTGTGTGCCTCGAACTTGTTGGTGCCAGCTACTAGCTTGAAGGTTGCCGATATAGTGGAAGCATGAATCGATCCCCCTAGGGTGAGGTTCACCAGAGAACAAGAGAGGCCTCTTGTGGCGTTGGTAGTTTGATACCACCCCCTCTCCAAACGCAGACATACTTCTCCTCAAAAGGATGGAACTGTGGGAAATAATCCTTGTGTCCCCGCGTGCTTCACTTCGGTTACTTCTATCCTTTATCGCACCTTACTCTATATAGTTCTTGCTTAGTTAGTGTCCTAGTGTGCCATATAGGTAAATTCACCTTAGTTGCATATCTAGAGAATTTACCTTGTGTCAAACCGTAACTTGAAAAAGAGTAAAATTTGAAATAGCACCTATTCACACCCCCTCTAGGTGCACATACGTTCATTTCACAAATATTCTTACAATGGTCGCCAAATCACAAGGAGATCTAAAGTACAGAGGAATGGCTATGGCTAGTGGATGGATGGGGAAGTGTTGAACAATGGTGTGGATCTCCTTTGGTGTTGTTGTGATGCAAATCTGAGAATGGCGGCTCTCTGGCCGGCGGCTGGAGCCTCAATATATATAGGCGTCTTCATGAAAGTTGTAGGGTTTGACGAGACAAAGCCATCGTCACCTGGTACTAGTGGGCAATACGGGTGGACCGCGCTCGTACCAGTGGTCGTTAAGCATTCCGACGCCTTGGCATAGCATCCCAATTACTTGGCCGTGTGTACTTCCTCAAAATCCTTCATTATGACTCCTTATTTCACTTTAAAAGTTGTAATTTCCTGCACAACATAAATCAAAGAAGGGATTTGCATATCTTTGCAATTATTAGTCATTAGTGGCAAAAGATGAGAGTTTCTTTAGTAATTGCTTGACCAAAAACAATGTTTAAACGTAGTGGAAGATAGCAAAAATTGGAGCCATCAGCCACCAATGTTCCCAATGCAAACATTGTAGGGACCCTGCAATATGCACTTCTACGTCAATTCAACATGCAAAAGGCGATTGAACAATCTCATGAAATATTGCCAAACGTTTTTAAAAATGCAGGAAGTCTGTAATGTAAAGGCAATCAAAGCAGCAAGCCGAGGATACGCCACGACACCTCGCGCTTTAGCCATTGGTGCACCACCACCGCTAGTCCATCCGCCAGCAGGGCAGCCGCAAAATACAACAAATCAAGAAGCCGAGTACCCTAGGTCTAAGGAAGCAATTTCAATGATCCAGAAAGGTCGACCATCCAATTGGACACAAAAGCTGATCACAAGACAAGTAAATATGGCGGTAACAACACCACCACCTACACACGAGTATCTCCATTGGCCAGAGCAAGAAATCACGTTCAACATAGTTGATCACCCGCCTCGGGTGCCATGACGAGGAAAGTCAGCCTTAATAGTGGAGACACAAATTGGCAGGTTTGACATGAGCAAGGTGTTCTTGGATGCAGGAAGCAACATCAACCTAATTTATGCCAAAACCTTGCAGGCAATGAATTGGTCCCTGACAAATCTAGCACCCACAGATACAACTTTCCACGGGATAGTTCCATGCAAAGCTGAGATTCATCTAGGAAAAGTCTATCTTGACATAGTCTTCCGGTCAAGAAACAAATTTAGACACAAAAAACTCCAATTTGAGGTTATGGACTGGCCGTCACAATACCATGCGATCCTAGGACACCCAACTTTCGCCAGATTCATGGCAGTGCCCCATTACGCATACATGGTACTCAAAATGCCAGCCCCCAATGGAATCATAATCGTAATAGGAATCTTCACTCGATCGGATAATTGCGACCGAGAAATTCAACAAAATATCAGAATATTTCAGGATGGAAGCAGAATTTTGCCAGCTAAAAATCGCAGACACTGAGCTATTACCCGAAGGACATTTCCCCATCGAGCAGATTCCGGAAAATCAGGCATACCATGCAAACTCAAAGGTGACCTATCCGGCCACTAGCATTGGTCCCGCATAGGAAGGCGTGCTTGTCGGTTTCTCCCATGAGAATAGGGAGACAATTTCAGACTCGACCAATATACAGGAAATCCCTAAGGAACCTGACGAGCACTTAGTGCAACTACACAAGGCATCCAATCCACGGTTCACCCAACAAATCAGGGACGCAGAACAATAGGTACCTCGCCTCACCAATTCATGGAACATCATAGGGGTAGCAAGAGCAACATGGGTAGATAACCCAATACTTGTCCTGAAGAAAAGCACAGGACCTCGCGTATGCATTGAGTTTCCAATCAAAAACGATCCAGCGAAACACCCCCTTTTCTCTCTGGTCCACCGCACAGACGTTGTGCCTCGAGTCAAAAGGGAGCACAACAAGACAGCAATGGAGTACCTCAAGATAGAAGCCGACAATTTTAGGATGTTCTTTTACTTTCATGTATTTTATATTCAATAAGTCCAACGGCCAGACGAGCATGCCAAATATGTATCCTCTACAATTCGACAATAAATAAAGAAAGTTCCAAAAACTAGGTCTCGAGCTTTCAGCTATTCTATTCACCAACCCAATACACGGGGGCTTCGACAAGTATACCGTATCAAAATCTTTGGCTCCCATATAACGTGCCTTTGACCAGAATAAGCTGACTCGGCTAATAGGTATCATACAAACAAAAAGGTCTCACACAATAAAAACAAAATCTCGTATAAATTTACGACCTTTTTGATAAAAACAAAGGCATTACACATTATTTTTTTGAATACAAAGATGCATAATACAGGAATGCAAAATCTATGAAGAAATCTTCATCTTCCTCTAGGCATCTCCGGAAAATCTTGATGATAGGCCTACGGGCAGCCGCGTCATGAGGTTCCATGTCAACCAATCCACTACCAGGAGGGGGAGGGACACAACATCCAAATCCAGCATTGGATGGTGTGGGTGCACCCAAGGAAGTGCAAGCTTAGCACCCGCCACAAGTTGTAGCTTCACAAAATGGTGAATCCGCTCACCCTGCCGAAATTTCGCCATCAAATCAGCCAGTCTCTAAGGTTGAGGATACCAGGGAAACATAGCATTGTACACAACAACCAATTACTTGCGCAACACTTGACGAATCGCTCCACCTATGATACGCGATCTTGAAGCAAAGATACTGAATAGGCACGTTGATGATCAATCCAGAAATCAGTCTTGGTACCTTGGGAAGCAGTCACCAGAGCATGTATTCGACTGCGCAGACGTTGGGTCTCTTCCCTCTTGCACAAAGGAAAGTTAGCTTCTATGACTAAGCAGGAAATACTCAGAAATATTGCAGAAGACTTACATAACATCTTATCGCTCGCCCTGGAAATTTCTTCCAAAAAATATGCTTCACGATCCAGGGCCTTGCGCATCTTCGATTGAGATAAGTCCACCATTGCTTGGACAACCCGAAGATTACCCTCAAGCTTCTTTACCTACTCAATCTTTTCTGCATATAATGGCAGATCGATCACGCGAAAAATGGTAGTTTCAGATGCACCAAACCCAGATGAACAAGGGTGCGCATCCGAAGCCTGAGTGGACCCTAACAGAGCCACCGAGTCATAGTGTATCTGGCAGAGCAGATGAAAAATACAGGAATTTCAGTACATAAGAGGCAATTGGCACACACAATAAAAAAGATACACTAGATCTGTCTCGACAAAAAGGGATGATTCAATAGGAGGAGCAAAGTTCATTACAAGGGGAATAACCAAATAGACCTCTACAACTACAAACTAAAACTACAGGGTAACTTTCTCCACAGACAAGGTAGTGTTGGCAGATGGAGTGGCAGTCGAAGAAGGAATGGCTGGGGCGGCACTCGACAAAGGGGCACCAGCCAAAGATTGGGCAATGGATTTTTTCAGCCCCGCACCTATGCCCAAGAGGAGCCGAGAGTACTTCTTGGCCTTCTTAATGAAAGGTTTTTAATCAACTGCTTGGCCATCATTGGTGACTGGAACATAGGAGCTAACCTTCTGCCAGTCGACCTTCTCGCCGTGCGGCATTGCTAGGTCCATGGAAGTTTTGTCACCACTCTTTGACCACGTCACGTTGTAGCCAACCAGCGGGCTTGGATCAGCGCCAAACACATCGACAATGTCGCTCAAATCGGCCGGCACCTCCTTCTTCGGAAAAATCTTAGCATGCAGGCTCTTGAAGGCGCGATGTGAACGAATAAGAAGATTGTGCCCATGAACACTGTTGGCTTCTAAAGTACAAACAACATCCGATAAATGGTCAACCCTCTTATCTTCGTCCAGCACCAAATTCTGGCTAGTAAGCTCTACAAGTACAGAGACCCATAGAATCAAGAACCAAATAAAATAACGGAAGCAAAATAGAAATCTTCTTTTGAAGACAGTAAACTCACGGTTTAATGAAGTGTTGAAGGTCTCTAATCACTTCTGAAGATTTTCATCTCATTCGGCAAGAGCAATTGTGTGTTTCTCCCTCTCTTTGATGTTAGCCTTGGATTTCTGCTGGGCCTCCTCCATAGCCTTCTTAGCAACATGCAACTTGGCCTCTAAATCATCGACATGCTTTATTGCCTCGTCCCGAATAATCTCGGACTCTTTGGCAGCGGTTGTACAATCATAAGGGAGCATAAAAGTTAATAGAAGCAAAAAGTGGAAATTTCTTTAAAGGATGATGGAAACAAGACCTTTGGATTCTTTAGCCTCATTGCAGACCTTGATAAAGCGAGAGGCCATATCAACCATCTCACGCATTAGTGGTTGTTAATACAAATAATAGGAAGTCAAAAAAATAAAAAAGAGGATAAGCCACAACAAATAACACCTGTAAGAAATACTTACATCCTGCATGTCATCCTCGGCAGGATTTCCCGATATTACAACACCCTTATCTGCAAGTTTTCTTCTTTTCTGCGGTGGTGGCTTTGGCAAGGTGGCAACATCTTTCTGGATCATCTTCCTCGCAGGAGACGCATGTGTTCTCTTCGGATCCACTGATGGTTCAGGAGACTTGGCCGAAGGAGAAGCACTAGAAATACCAAGAGGGGACATGGGAGGATCTTCTTCTTTGTCACCACTATAGAAGAAAAAATAAAAACACTGTGAAACTACCATCCACAGAAAACGGGAAGGGGCAAGCAACACTTATGAAGAAACATCCTGCATAAAGCGAAACAAGTTCATCTTTGGAGGAGCCGACGAAACAAGGACAACACACAGAGGCTTCGAGCCAGTGGAATCATACGAGTCTTCAATCCTCTCTATCACATCAGCACGCTTCCTTTTTTCGCCGGCAGGCGCCACTCAAAAATATTCAGAACGAGCCGAAGCAAGGAACTGAGTATGCGACGAGGATTCAACAATAGACGCCTCCATTTCTTTGTCAGCAGCAGTCCCAGCCACATGAAAATCTTCGGATAAAGAGGGGTTGGCTAGGAGCTCACCGCTTTCAGGGAGAGGAGGAAGCACAAATAGATTATCATAATCCTACACCACGAAAGAACAAAAAAGGGGAAAACCGTAAGAGACAAAGTATGTCAGTATGAAGAATAAAGAGGAAGCTAACAGAAACTTACGTCTGGGAGACAATTCTTCTTGCCCAAAGGCTCCACCCAACAATCTAAAGGAACCAAGCTTTTCTTGGTCAACGTGGTGAAGTTTCGAACCTTCTTCTCATAGACATTGAGAGTAAGATCAGCCGGTGAAATCCTCATCAGGTCCTTCTTGCCGGTATAAGCCCACATACCAGACATCCTTGCCCGGAGAGGCTGAATATGTACCCGAAGAAAGTATTCCATGATCTATAATCCCGACAATTCCTTGCCAATCTTGGTACACAACTTCTCTATCTGGGTGAGCAAGGGTTTGATCTCCGTCATTTCTTCGGGAGTTGGCACTGATCCCATGAATTAAGCTTTCGACATGTCTTCTTGGGGTCAAAAGGGGCCAACCCGAAGGATTGATCCTCATTTTTTGGTCCTTGATGTAAAACCATTTGGTTTTCCATCCTTGGACAGAATCCGTATTTTTAAAGTCGAAGTAGTCAACTTCAGAGCGAATAGAGAAAATAGCGCCACCGACATCATGAACAAGAGTATCGGTGGTATTGCGATGGACATAGAAGAAATGCTTCCACATGCCCCAATGGGAATGGATCCCGAGGAAGCATTCGCAAACAGCGACAAAGCAGGCAACATGAAGCATGGAATTAGGCGTGAGATGAAAGAGCTGCACACCATAGACAAAGAGAAGGCCTTGAAGGAATTCAAGAACAGGAAGAGAGAGGCCACGATATAAGAAGGAAAGAAACATTACTCGCCAGCCAGATTTGGGGGTTGGGGTAGCCTCGTCCCCTGGGAGCTTGAAGGAGCCCTCTTCAAGGAGACTCGAAGTTCTGCACATCGTGCAGATCTCGCGCGGTACACTTCATTAGAGCCCATATGAGAGCCCTCTTCTTCGTGGTCGCAGTGGAAGTTCCAACCTTGCTTTTCCCCATGCTGGTTGAAAAGCAACACAGGCGTGCGAAAAGGAAGGAGTAGGTGAAAGCAGTAGACATAGGAGCGGCGCAAGGAAGAAGACGAAGGTAGCAAGAGAAGGTAGTAAAATAGTAAAATGATTCTCCCCTCGTTTATAAAGAGAAGAAGCGCAAAGCTTAGCCGTTCGATAAAAACAATTCCCAAGTGCCAATTCGATTGTTTATCTAGCTTCACATTCCAATCATAAAATCCATTCTATTGGGCAAAGAAAGCCTAAACCCTCACTACGGGCGCTCTTTTACTCGATCGAAAGCCGTATATTCTTCTGGTGAGAGATTTCCTCAATCTGTCCATGCGTTGATTCCATCGACAATGGAAATGGCACTATTGTTTCCTAGCGAGAAAATTGAACCGTCAAGACACACATGATGATGACATGTGTCAAACTTTCATAGAAGGTAAAATCATGGGCAGTTATTACTGTGATAAAAATGGAGGAAACTCGCACGAATGCCTCGATCTTCGCGCGAAAATGGTCCCGTGTAGTCAAAAAACTCCGCTGACACGCCGCTCACGCGTCATCATTACTGCATCATGAGTCCACAATCGAAACGTCTCGTCGAGACATGTCTCTCAGAAGCCACAATGCAACTTCGTAAGTAGTGACATCATAACACGCAAGTGACAAATACTTTGGCTCTATTTAAGGGAAAGAGCCGAGAAAGTATTTACAAAGACCCGAGTTGAAGTAAATTCATTAGCAAAAGAAACTTCGAGCCTACAATCGAATACAAATATTCGACTGTAGCCTCGGGGGCTACTCCCATCGGGAGCGCTGGCCATGCACCGACAAAATATCAAGGTGGTCTTACAAGAATGACTAAAATAAAAGTTTTTTGCAGATAATTAAAGACTTCGATCCTATGTCCCGATGCAGGCATCCGAATATAGCCTTAGGAGCTACTCTCACCAGGAGCACCGTTGCAGCCCAACAAAAACATTCGTTCTATAAAGACAAGACCCAAAGAAAAAGTATCCTCGTATGTTAAAAACATACCCGATAAAACCAATGAGTATTACATATATGTATCCTCAAAAGGTTACTCCCATCGGGAGTGTCTACAAAACATCATCCGAGAAAAAACCGATAAACTTCAGTAATTCCAGCAGCCAAACAAGGCAATCGATGAAATTATTGTAAAAATCTCGGATCATGCCCGACACGGTAAAAAATCCGAATGTCGTGTCCATGACATGAAGGTAAGACCCCGTGATTCGTCCTATGTGGCCTATTAATTGCACAAGAATACGCTCTACCAGTAAAGTATTTGTATCAACGATACGATGAAAAATCCCGACAAACGCGTTGGGTACCCGATATAATAGGACTAGAATTTAGTATTCGATAAGACCTCAATGGCTCGAACTGGATTATGCCAGCAAAACTCCGAGTTCAAGCCTAGGGACTTGAATTTGATGTAGGTCTACTGTGTTTTTTCTAGGAGCAATTAACTGATTCTCGATCCGTCGGATGCATCCGGTTTGTTGTACCAAATCCCTACAAGCTTTAGATAAAATATCTCATAGAAACTTTGATTATAAATCTTTAAAAATATCTTTGAGACTCAACCCGAATCTACGATTTAAATAGAGTCTCGAGAGCTACTGACATGGATATGATTACTCGGGTACTTATATTTGGTTACCCTAGCTACATAAGACTCGTGGCCCATGAAGACCAAAGAAGAAGGCCAGGAGGCATCCGACGGAGGTCACAGTTTTGCTAGATAAGGAAATATGAACCGACATTATATTAGTGTTGTAATCACAAATATGTAACCTATCCGTATACGTCCTCGGGACCCAACCTATTATATATAGGCTAGGAGGAGCCAACAGAGAGGTATCGAAAAACTCTCAAACAACCTGTAACCTCATTGTCCATCGATAATCAGATGACTTCGACTCCCTTGTTTGTCTGACATCCGACGAAATCCCTAGCGTTCTCTTTTCCTCAAAACCCCAAGTCCATAACCATGGGCATTGCCGAGGTTACCCCTCGCCAGTAACCCTCTCTATGTGAAGATGCATAACTCTCAAAATCAGTAAGACATCTTGGCAACATGCCTTAATGTGTTTCTGTTCGCTATAACTAGCAAAGGTACCGTCCTACAGGTCATTCTTGAAAGTACACACTTATATGAGCTCGACTGGAAATGTCGCGGTCTATGAGATTTGGATGGTCTCTAGTAAACTCACGTAGAAACCAGGGAGTATGATGCATATGCTCCAACCCGCGGGGTAGGCTACTGGTAGCCAGGTACTAGTTATGGTTTTGAGTAAAATCAGTTGGCATCAAACTTGCAATTCAAGGTTCATCCATTGTTCAAGTTGCTGATAGACGTAGCTCAAGATTCTATGCGGAAGTTCAACTTAATAGTCTCTGCTAAAACACTAGTATATAAACAAATAGCGAGGATTGGCAAATCTTGAAATGGACATTTGAGATCTGGTGGGGTATTGTTAGAATATGGGCTAAATCCATTGGCCCATGTAATATTTCAGATTTTGCCTAAATCTCAAATCCCAAGTGTATGGAAATCCATATGTGATTTGGCCCAAGTTGATGATAGCTCACATGTGTGTGTGGCAAGAGGAATGAGAGCTAAAGTTTTGTCTCACATGAAAAGTTGGAGGAGAGTTGCACCACCTTATAATATGGAGTGTCCCACCACTTTGTAAGTGACTGAGAAGAGAAGTGCTACACGTGCGCTCCTCCTTCTCTGACGCTGCTAGTCTCGTCACGACGCACGCACTCGTCGTGGTTTGTGGAATGAGCCCCAAGCTGAGCTTATCTTTTTTGTTGCTCAGGAAAACTGGTACAATTTTGACAGACGTATTAAAAGTTAGCGATTCGGGTCGCTCCCGGATCGTGGGCTACTGATACATTGCAAATGTATCTATAATTTTTGATGTTCCATGCTTGGTTTTATCCACTTTCGTGTGTTTTGTTCCAACTTTGGAGTACTTTTCATATGATTTCTTAGACTAACCTATTAATAAGAGCCACAATGCCAGCTGCCTGTTTTCTGCACTTTTTGGTTCCAGGAAAGTCAGAAAATGAATATTATCGGAATTGGACGGGACAAAAGCCAAAGTGCCTATTTTTCCGAAAGTGATCAAGTGCCAGAATACGAGACAGAGAAGGGCCAGGGAGCCACCACACCACCTGGCCACGCGGCCAGGCCTAGCCCGCGCCAGGGGGTGGTGTGGCCGCTCCCGACACCCCCTCGGCCTCTCCTTCCGCCTATATATTGCCCTCGGGATGAAAACCCTAAGATTCGATCAAAAATCCACGAAAGAGTCTGTAGCCGCTGTCGTCTCCATCCCTAGATCGGGAGGGATCTGAAGCTCTTCCCGGCACCCTGCCAGAGAGGGGAGTTCACCCTGGAGGCCTTCTTCATCACCATCCAAGCCTCCGGTGTGATGCGTGAGTAGTTCATCCTTGGACTACGGATCCATGTAGTAGCTAGATGTCTGGTTCTCCTCCTTTGTGCTTTCATGTTTAGATCTTGTGAGCTCCGTTCATGATCAAGATCATCTATTTGTAATTCATACATGTTGTGTTTGCAGGGATCCGATGGATATTGAGATGCTATTTCAGATTTATTATTGATTCTATCATGTCTTTGTTATTTGAGATCTTGCATGCTTTCCGTTGTTAGTAGCTATCTTGGCCAAGTAGATGATAGCAACTCCAAGAGTTAGTATTTATGCTCGATAGTGGGTTCATGCCTCTGGTAATCTGGGGAAGTGACAGAAATCTCTAAGGTACTAGATGTGTTGTTGCTACTAGGGAGAAAACAACAATCCTTTGTTCATAAAACAATCGTATTGTTTACTTTACACGCAGTTCGTAAAGCAATAATCTGTTGCTTACAACTTAATACTGGAGGGGGTTCAGATGATAACCTTAAGGTGGATTATTAGTCATAGATGCAGTTGGATGGCGGTCTATGTATTATGTTGTAATGCCCAATCAAGTCTTAGAGGAGTCAAGATGATTAGTATATGCATGTATTGGTTTCTCGGTGTTTGTCAATTTCCCCGCTGTAATTTGTTCACCCAGCATGTTATCTATCTAAGGAGAGCCACCTCTAGTGAACTATGGATCCCGGTCCTTTTTCTTTACATACAATCTATAAACTGTTTACTGCTTTGTGTTTACTTTCTGAAAACATTTACTTCTTTCCATTCGATACGTTTAATCCCTTGTTTTCTGCAAAACACGGTGAGCTTGACAACCTCATAGCAAGTTGGGGACAAAGTTCTGTGGTTGTGCTGTGCAGGTCTCCACGTTGCTACTAGCACCAATAGTGCGCCCTGCCAAAGCTCAGCTAGTAACACCTTTGGGGTATTTCCTTACTCCTATTGGTTCGATTAAACTTTGGTTTCATAACTGAGTGAAAACTTACTGCTGTGCTCATCATACCTTCCTCTTGGGGTTCCCAACGAGCTCTACGTCGAAAGTCGAGCGCATCAGCTACTGTAACCAATCCAAACTCGTGCGCGGCGTGGCATTGTCCCACGTTGTGCCCTATACGTTTTCTCGAGCTTCTCTATATAAGCGCTTGTGCGGCTTCCACCACGCTCACCATCGAACCAATCTAGGGTTTGCCAGCCTCTCTGTTTATGCCACCACCATAGTCTACTCCATCCCGCGTGCCGGCGTGCACCGGCGGACGGGAGAGAAGGTCTCCGGAGTAACGTTTTTCGGAAGTGCTCTGCATGACTGCTCAAGTTCGTCATCACGTTGCGTCTTCCTGGGTGATCTCCTGGTCCGCGAGCGACTCGTCTTCAACATCAACTTCTTTAACAGTCTACGACGACCTATGCACCAACAACGACTACATCAACAACTGATTAGTACATATGCCATGATCTGATCTGTTACTATACTATGATTGTTATTGTAACTACCTTGGTAAATTATGCTCTTAGTTGCATGCCTGGATGAACGAAAATGGTTAAAATAGTACGGTGGGGCCCGGGGCCACTCACGGTAGACCTTTTGGCCGTCCTAACCACTTTCAGAACATCGGGACAAGAACGAGCGGCGTAATCGGCAGGCAAAGGGATCAACTACATACACAAGTGAGTATGTATGCAAGCCACATACAACAGTCCTCAGAGCCATTCCATCTAAAAGAAATAGAAATATTGCAATGCCATACGACAAGATTCAAATATCCTAGATAGAGATAATATTTTAGGATAGCTCCTCATACATCAAACATCAGAGTACCAGGTGGAAGCGGAAAACAAGGTCCGAGTACGGATAAGAAGCAAATCGGCATAAGATGCCACATAATTAAACGCATCCCGCCCACAGATCTCACAGATCCCCATTCCCGGAATCTCTACACCGAGTGATCGTTGCCAACATCATCTGTCTCCTCCACCTAGTATCCATCTTGCGAATACACCTGTTCATCTGAATCAAACAATTTATCGTGTGAGACCCTAGGGGTACTCAGCAAGTCTTTATGCCACTAAAGGGGACACAACCTGGCGTGACGCAATTGCAGCAAAAGATAATATCTAACAATTCTATAGATACTCGCTAACCATCCGCCTAACCAATGATAGACGGATGTCCGGGAATTAAGAACAACAGTTATAACAGTATAATTAACAGATCCATCCCCCTCCTTGCTTACCAACGAGGAAGCGGACGAACAACCCCCCATCCGTAGGCAGTTTTATTAACCATTCCATGAGTTTTGCACTATTTACTAATTAGGTACTTAGTCAAATTAAAAGCGGTACTTTAGTTATACTTGTCTATGATCAAGAAATTGTGCTCCAAGTCGTCCATAACCGCGGACACGGCTTTCAGAAAGATTTACCCTGCAGGGGTGCACGAATAGCAACACACACTCGATCAACCTCGGAAAAACCAACTCAAAACCCAACGAGGCATTCACGACAAAGCAATCACAGGATTCAGAAATATTTCAGGGGGCCACCCCATTAAGCTACCCGCAACGAAGTTGGCCGGCTCCGAGACGGACCCAAGGTTTGCGTCAATGGATGTAAACGACTGGGAACCCGAAAGTGTGACTGGGCTTGTCGATACCACGAAAACACTCCGCATCCAAAACAGTACAGGTGCTCCACGCACAATCTTAAATAAAACAGTAAAGCATGGCATAAGTACAGGATAGTAACAAAGCCCCAAACTACTTTGTGGCCCCAAGAAATAAGAATGAATCAAGCTCTCGCTCAGGGGGGTCCATAAGGCCTCCCGGATGTGGATAGTGCGAATAGTCAAGGAACAGGAATCAAGTACTCGGGGTCCTACGGGACACAAGTGAGCATGAAAAACCAAATAGCAGATATTGCTCACCGGTGCCTCTTTCATTAGTTATCCCATTACTACTCAGGTTATGTTGTTTAGGTACCTCATTATTCATCAGACACTCACATACCCTACACATGCTTTTCTACGACTCGCATGACTCAAACAACTCCTGTAGTAATGGCTCATGGGATGGAGGAACAAGCTTCAGTGGGGTTTAAAAGTAAGGCTATGCAGTACTTGGGATTCAATTTAATGCAATCGCGACTCAATGATGCGAGAATAAGATAGAGGCAGTAGGTACTATATGTATGCAAGCATGTGGTAGTGCTTGCCTGGCAGCTCAGTTGAAGCGAGAGATGGATCTGGGTAGTACTCCTGTGATTCCTGATAATTCTCCTGTTGGGCGTCTATTCGAACAAGAACCAAACAAACAAGGGCCAACATAAATAAAGTGCACAAGCATATGAAATCAAATGCGACAAGCAAACAAGCATGCCATGATGAATGATGCACAATTTACATGGCATTAAAGTAGCATGGCATGGTGAGGTGTGGGATACAAGAATAAAGCATTTTGTTATTTATTTGGTCCAATTTTGTTGTCATAAACAATTCTGATTTATAAATATGGCATGATGCATGCTTCAATTCAGAACAAGGAATGCATAGATAGAACGGGCTCGTCGCGCTGATTGATTTAGACATATTTTTTGTCAAATGTGGAGTTATAGATTTAAAGTTATTAATTTATTAAGAAAAAGGGCATTTTATTGTAATTTTAATCATCTCGAAATTTTAAAGTGCTCAAATAATATTTTGAAGGGCATATTTGAATCCCTCACATTTTTCTGATTCAAAAACATATATCATTTGTAAAATTTGGATTTATAATTAAAAAGTTATTTAAAATCTGGTTTGAATTTGAATTTAAACAATTTCTGGAAAAGTTTAATAAAACAGATAAACGGAAAATTGCTTTTTGCACTCAGCCAAACCTAGCCACAGTCGCTCACGGTGGGCCAGCTGCTGACTGGGGCACACGCGCACAGGAAAAGTTTTTCTCACCGCGGTCTGACCTAGCCGCTGCGATTGACAGGCGGGGCCAGCGGCTACGGGCCCACGTGACAGCGGCTAAGCCCGCAGAGGCTGACAGGTGGGAACGCGCTGGACCACGGGTTAAGTGTGCAGAAAGGCGGGTGCCTTTTTGTAAAGAAACCACAGACACCGACAGATGGGGTCGGGCTGGACCGCGGGTTGAGCCGGCAAAAGAGGTAGGGGTGTATGTGCAAAAAGGCGACGGCTACTGTTGTTCTTCTCGGTGTTCTGACAAACCTGACGGCGACAGCGCGCGTGGCGTGGGGCGGGGACTCGAACTGGGGATCTGGGCGTGCGCGCGGAGGGCGAAGCCGCTGTGGTAGGTCGGGGTTGTTGTCAGGGAGTAGCTGGGCGGCTATGTGAGGCGTGGCGCGACACGGAGGCGGCAGACGCCAGCGGCCGACGGCGCACCGAGGGTGTTCGGTGAAACGCCCGGTGAGGCAGAGGATCTACGGCGAAGCGGAGGATGTCTAGGCGGAAGAGGGACTCACCGCGGGGTGGTTGGCGGCGGCGGATCGGCTTGGGGCACAGCAGGGCGACGACGAGGCTGAGGGCCGGCGAGATTAGGGTTTCGGTGGCGTCGCGGTACTGCGGCAGAAGTGGGGCTTCTCCTCCTCGCTGGCGGGTACGGGGCGAAGCAGAGGATCCTCCTCGGTCTCCTCGACCACCTCCACGTCACCCACGCCGGCTGGAACGAGGAAACGGCGAGGTTCTGGCGGTATCCAGCGAGAGAGGGGACGGTGTCGGTGGGGAAGAAGAAGGAAGAGGGCAGGGCCCTGGGGTAGATCTGGCGAGGCAGAGACGTGGGGAGGTAGCTAAAAGCGAGGGAGAGGAAGGGGGATGCCGTGGGGGATTAGGTTGGAGATAAAGGTGGCTTCGGCCACCTTTCCTCCTCCTCACGTGCTCGACGTGAGCAGCCAGGGCAGGGGCAGGTAGGGTGCCTGGCAGGTGGGCCAGGAAGAGGGGGAGGCCAGGCTTGGGCTGGGGCCATCATGGCAGTGAGAGAAAGAGAGATGAGAGGGAAGGCTCGGGTGTAGCTTCGGCTAGGGCTTAGATATGGTGGCTCGGGTTAGGGTTTTGTTAGGTTGGAGAGGGTAGCTGGGGTAGGGCATGCATGGCAGGGAGAGGGGACCTTGGCATGGTGAGAGGAGAGAGGTGAGGTGAGGATTTAGGTTAGAACTAGGGTTAGAGAGAAAGAGAGGTGTTAGGGTTTGAGGTAAAAATAAAGGGAGAGGGTAGGTAGGTAGATTAGAGAGGGGGTTTGGAGTTTTTAGAGTATGAGTCTCAAGATCCCACAAGCATGTGGTAGTGGAATGGAGAGTGAGGAGAGGGAAAAATGGTGAGAGGGTTTTGTGATGAGCCCAATGAATAAAGCATGAGATGGTGGTTTATGTGAGAATGATTTTCCCAAGTTCATGCCTAGATTGATGATGGATAAGGAGAGAGGGGTATGGTTTGATGGTGGAAGCAAAAGTATGGCCACCTTGAATTGAATCTCAAAGGACCATGCCACACTCCCAAAAATACAAGCAACTCCCAACAGAAGAGGATGGTGGTATTTTGCATGGCCCATGCATGTGTAATTAATGCCATGTGTTAGCTTTGTGAAAACTATACTAATACAACATGGCATTATCAACATGCATCCCCCAAAATATGGAGTAGAGCCAAACTAAAGAAAATAGAATTTGATCCATCCCACCCACATGAGCTAGAATAAATATCAAAGGAGAAATACAAGCCCATGGGTAATTAGGATGGTGGAATTATAAGGTGGTGACAAAGAAAGGTGGTGGAGTAAAAAAGATATGCCCCCAACTCAACTTGGGCATCAAGCATTTATCAAGAACCAAATACAATATATCAAGAGGCCAATACAATTAATAATGCATATGAGGTAAGAACCAAAGAAAAAGGTTTTATATGATGCTCAAATGCAATGTGGCATGATGACATGAGCATGATATAATTATGATGCAACAATTATATGTAAGGAGTAGCCATTATATTACTAGACCAAGTAGCATTACCATTGTTAGACAATTGGGATGCTACAACTCTCCCCCACTAAACAGGAATCTCGCCCCGAGATTCTAGGAAGAAGAAGAAGACTCAAAGAGGGTAGGATACTTCGCACGGAGCTCATCTTCACGTTCCCAAGTGGCTTCATCAACGGAATGGTGCGACCACTGCACCTTGCATAACTTGATGGACTTGTTGCGAGTCCTTCTTTCTGCGACTTCTAGGATTTTTATGGGGTGTTCTTGATAAGACAGATCTTCTTGGAGATTGATGAGTTCATGGTCCACGGTCCTGCCGGGATCCTTGAAGCACTTCTTGAGTTGAGAGATATGGAAAACATCATGGACCTTGAGTTGTTCAGGGAGCTCAAGAGCATAAGCAACTTCTCCTCTTCTTCCACGAATTTTGAAAGAACCGATGTATCTAGGAGCCAGCTTTCCTTTGATACCAAAGCGGAGCGTGCCTCTCATGGGAGTGACACGAAGGTAAACGAGATCACCAGGGACATACTCCATGTCCGTGTGCTTTCTGTCATAATTGCTCTTCTGGCGACTTTGAGCAATCTTCAGGTTTTCCAGAATGATGTGAACTTTCTCCTCCACTTGAGTTACAATGTCGGGGCCAAACAATATTCTTTCACCTGCGCCCGACCAACCAATCGGAGTTATGCATTTGCGACCATAGAGAGCCTCAAATGGTGCCATCTTTAGACTTTTCTAGAAACTGTTGTTGTAAGAGAATTCAGCATAAGGAAGACATTCTTCCCACTTCATGTCGAAAGAGATAACGCAAGCACGGAGCATATCTTCCAGAATCTGATTGATCCTTTCAACTTGTCCTTGCGACTGAGGGTGGTAAGCGGTGCTGAAGTTCAATTTTGTTCCCAAAGCATTTTGGAAACTTCCCCAGAACTTGGAAGTGAAGATGCTTCCACGGTCTGAATTGATCTCAAGAGGAACCCCATACAGAGAGACAATTCTGTTGATATAGAGCTCAGCCAACTGAATTGCAGAAATTGTTTCCTTAACTGGAAAGAAGTGAGCTACTTTAGAAAGCCTGTCGATGACAATAAAGATTGCATTGTTGCCCTTCTGCGACCTTGGAAAACCAGTGATGAAGTCCATCTCTACTTTCTCCCATTTCCATTCCGGAGGCTTCAATGGCTGTAGAAGACCGGAAGGTTTCTGATGGACAGCTTTAACTCTACGACAAACATCACACTCCGAGACGTACTTGGCACAATATCGTTTCAACCCAGGCCACCAATATTGTGGTTTCAAGTCCATGTACATCTTAGTGTTGCCAGGGTGAATAGAAAGAACATAATCATGTGCCTCCTTGAGAACTTGCTCTCTTAAACCAGGGTAGTTCGGAACAAACATCCGGTGTTCAAAGAAAAGAGTGCCTTGGTCGTCAACGTGGAAAGACTCATACTTCGGAAGCTGAATGTTGGAGATGATCTTTTTAGTGTAAGGATCACCAAGTTGAATAGAGCAAACTTTTTCTTCCAAGAGTGGGGTTGCCAGAAGGTTCAAAAGATACCCTTGATCCACAATTTCAAGGTTGAGCTTGCGGAATTCCTCGCACAAGAGAGGTTGTTGTTCTTCCACCATGAGGTTGTTGACATATGCTTTTCGGCTGAGAGCATCGGCCATGACATTAGCTTTGCCCGGAGTGTATTTGATGGTCACATCGAAATCATTAATTGTTTCAATCCACCTCCTCTAACGAAGGTTGAGATCAGGTTGTGTGAAAATATACTTCAGACTCTTGTGATCAGAAAAGATCTCACAACGGTTGCGAAGCAAGTAATGCCTCCATACTTTCAAAGCAAAGACAACTGCTGCGAGTTCGAGGTCATGTGTAGGATAGTTGATCTCATGCGTCTTCAACTGTCGAGAGGCATAAGCAACAACTTGTTTTTCTTGCATAAGGACCGCATCCAATCCTTGCAATGAGGCGTCACAGAATATCTGGAAAGGCTTTGATGTATCTGGAGGAACTAAGACTGGTGTGGAAGTGAGCTTCTCTTTGAGTGTTTCAAAGCTTGCTTGACATGTAGGAGTCCAAAGGTATTTCTTGCCTTTCTTGAGGAGATCGGTAAGAGGCTTCGCAATCTTCGAGAAGTTTTGAACGAAGCGACGGCAGTAACTGGCCAAACCAAGGAAACTCCGGACTTCTTTGACATTTATGGGTAGAAGCCAGTCCATAATTGTCTTAATAGTTTCTGGGTTGACGGCAATGCCCTTGGCAGAGATGACGTGACCAAGGTAGGTGACTTGAGGCAGCCAGAATTCACACTTGGAGAACTTTGCATACAAGCGGTTCTCATGAAGCTTGTTTAGGACACATCGAAGGTGTTCTTCATGTTCTTCCTTTGACTTAGAATAGACTAGAATGTCATCCAGATAGACCACAACGAACTTATCAAGATACTCCATGAAAACCGAGTTCATAAGCCTCGAGAAGGTGGCAGGTGCATTGGTGAGACCGAAAGACATGACCGTGTACTCGTACAGTCCATAGCGAGTGGTGAAAGCTGTTTTGGGAACATCTTCCTTGCGAATCTTGATTGATGATAACCACTTCTCAAATCAAGCTTAGAGAATACCACAGCTCCAGCTAGCTGATCGAAGAGATCATTAATCCGCGGAAGGGGATATTTATTCTTGATTGTTTTAGCATTGAGTGCCCAATAGTCAACACAAAGTCTATCAGTCTTGTCTCGCTTCTTCACAAAGATGGTTGGACTACCCCAAGAAGAAGTACTGTGCTGAATGAAACCCAACTTCTCTTGTTCATCCAGCTAGCGTTTGAGTTTAGCCAACTCAGTAGGACCCATTTTATAAGGCCGCTTGGAGATAGGAGCGGTACCAGGTTCAAGTTCAATGACAAACTCAACCTCACGATCCGGAGGCATACCTGGCAAATCTTCAGGAAAGACATCTGAGAACTCACAAACTACAGGAGCACTCTGAATACCTTCCATAGCATCATCATTCAGAGCCGCCAAAGAGTAAAGCTGAATTGCAGGAGTCAGACTTGGAGAATAGACTATATGGCCTTCAGGAATTTTCAAAGAAACCGAACATTCAGCACAATCAATCACAGCTGCATTTGCTGTTAACCAATCCATGCCCAAGATAACATCAATATCAGAATTGCCCAGAATAATTAAGGAAGCCGGAAACGAAGAGCCACAAATCTCAATTTGATTGCCATGGCTAATTTTAGAAGATGCCATTGTTGCTCCAGGAGAAAGGACCATTAAATGCTTGGGGAGAGGATCCATTGCTAACTCATTCTCATTTGCAAACTTGTGAGAAACAAAAGAATGCGATGCGCCAGAATCAAACAAAACTCGAGCAGGAATTGAGTTAACAAGAAGCATACCCATCACAACTCCACGTGCATGCTCAGCTTGAGCGACGTTGACATAGTTGGCACGAGCAACCGTAGACCCAGGTTTGGTGTTGATGTTGAGAGCCCGAGGTGGAGGTGCACGAACCATAGAAAAACTTGCCGCAGGTCTTGGAGGTGGTCTGCTCGCTGGAACGAGGAGAGGAAGGTCTGCTTCGACTCCGCACGTGTGCCGACTGCGGAAGCGCTGCCGGAACGCGGCGCCGGAAGGATCGTCCACTTGATCTTGAGATCGGCAAGTGGTCGACTACATCAACCACGAGATCCAATCTCGTAACGCTTTCGGGTCTACAAGGGTTAGTACAGATCTATCTCGTTGCACATGTCTAGTAGATTAGATTTTGGCTTTTATCTAGATTAGATCTGGGTTTTGTTCGTTCTTGCGGTGGAAATTTTTTGTTTTCCATGCTACGAACCCAACAGTGGTATCAGAGCCGTATCTATGCGTAGATCTGTTGCACGAGTAGAACACAATGGTTTTGTGGGCGTTGGTGCTCGCCGTCTTTTGTTTTGTGTACTTTGCATCTTGCGGTATGGTGGGATGAAGCGGCTCGGGCTAACCTTACATGTCATCGCATATGAGACTTGCTCCATGCTTGACGTGTAACTTGCTTTGCACAAGTGGCTTTGCGGGTGTCTGTCTCTCTCACCATAGTATAGATCCAATTTACACTTTGCACTTGATAGCACTTGTATCAACGTTGTGGTTCAGTTTCGTAGGTAAGATACGTTCTTATTTGAAAGCCCCAAACCACGTAAAACATGCAAAGAAAATTAGAGGCGTCTAACTTGTTTTTGCAGGGGTTTTGTGATGTGATATGGCCATCATGTGATTATGATTATATTTGATGTATGCAATGATCCTTGTTGTAATATGGCAACCGGCAGGAGCCTAATGGTTGTCTTTAATTCTGTTAAGACCCGCGTGTCTATTCATCTTGTAATGGCTTTATTCCAAGTAGTTGTAATAGTTGCTAGTGATGATGGACAACCATGAAGCGGCGCCACTGACCTTGACGCAATGCTGGTGATGATGGAGATCATGTCCGTGCTTTGGAGATGGAGATCAAAGGCACAAGAAGAAAGGGCCATATCATATCACACTAATTATGAATTGCATGTGATGTTAATCCTTTATGCATCTTGTATTGCTTAGATCGCGACGGTAGCATTATAAGATGATCCCTCTCACTAAATATCAAGTAATAAAGTGTTCGCCCTTAGTTGGCACCGTTGCTAAGACTCGTCGTTTCGAAGCATCTCGTGATGATCGGATGTGATAGATTCTACGTGTGCATACAACGGGTGCAAGCCAGATTTGCACATGCGGAAACTAAGGTTAATCTTGACGAGCCTAGCATGTACAGACATGGTCTCGGAACACGGAAATACCAAAAGGTAGAGCATGAGTCATATAAATGATATGATGAACATGAAGATTGTTCGCCGACAAAACTACATCTTCTCTCGTGAAGATCGGACTTGGTGTAGTGGACTTGGTTCGTGTAATCACTAAGACAATGTGAGGGATGTTGTTTTGAGTGGGAGTTCACCTAGTTAATTTAAGAATTAAATTTGAACTCAATTCATCAGAAACTTAGTCTAAACTACTTGCAAATTTGTTGTAGATTATGGCGACCCCCTCCATCAATTTCAATGCATTCCTAGAGAAAGAAAAGCTTAAGAACAATGGAAGCAATTTAACGGACTGGTTCTGTGGACTGAAGATCGTCCTCATGGCTGGTCAGTTGACCTATGTGCTCAAAGCACCGCTAGGTGACCCACCTGCAGAAGATGCCACCGATGACGTAAAGAATGTTTACGCCACTCGGAAAAATCATTACTCCACAGTTCAGTGTGCCATCCTGTATGGTTTAGAAGCGGAGCTTCAGAAGCGCTTTGAGCACCTATGCCTCGTTTGAGATCATTAAGGAGCTTAGGCTAATTTTTGAGACTCGCGCGGCCATGGAGAGCTATGAGGCCTCCGAAAAGTTCTTTAACTGTAAGATGGAAGAGGGTAGCTCCGTTAGCGAGCACGTGCTCACCATGTCTAGGCACGCAAACAAGCTCCAAGAGTTGGGGATAATGATTCCTAATGAGTTAGGGATTCACCGTGTCCTCCAATCACTGCCACCGAGTTATAAGAACTTTGTGATGAACTACAATATGCACTGCATGAACAAGACGTTGCCTGAACTATCGTCCAAGCTGAAAACTGCTGAAGTGGAGATCAAGAAGGAGCACCAAGTGTTGATGGTCAATAAGACCACCAATTTCATGAGACAGGGCAAGCCTAAGAACAAGGGCAACTTCAAGAAGGACGGCAAGAAAGCTGCCGCACCTGCTAAGAAGCCCAAGACTGGTCCCAAGCCTGAAACTGAATGCTTCTACTGCAAGGGTGCTGGTCACTGGAAGCGTAACTGCCCCAAGTACCTGGCGGATCTGAAGAATGGCAACATCAAGAAGAAAGGTATATTTGATATATATGTTATTGATGTGTATCTTACTACTAATCGTAGTAGTGCCTGGGTATTTGATACAAGTTCGGTTGCTCATATTTGTAACTCGAAACAGGAGCTACGGAATAAGCGAAGACTGGCGAGAGACGAGGTGACGATGCGCGTTGGAAATGGCTCCAAGGTTGATGTGATCGTCGTCGGCACGCTCCCTCTACATCTACCTTCGGGATTAGTTTTAAATTTGAATAATTGTTATTTGGTGCCTGCGTTAAGCATGAACATTATATCTAGATCTTGTTTATTGCGAGACGGTTACTCTTTTAAGTCCGAGAATAAAGGTTATTCGATTTATATGAGTAATATCTTTTATGGTAATGCACCTGAGATGAATGGTTTATTCTTACTGAATCTCGATAGTAGTGATACACATGTTCACAACATAGATGCTAAACGAACAAAATTGAATGATAATTCTACATACATGTGGCACTGTCATCTTGGTCACATTGGAGTGAAGCGTATGAAGAAACTCCATTCTGATGGACTTCTTGAATCACTTGATTTTGAATCACTTGAAAGATGCGAAGCATGTCTAATGGGAAAAATGACTAAGACTCCATTCTCTGGAATAATGGAGCGAGCTACAGACTTATTGGAAATACATACCGATGTATGTGGTCCAATGAGTGTAGCATCGCGTGGTGGATATCGTTATGTTCTCACTTTCACGGATGACTTAAGTAGATATGGGTATGTCTACTTTATGAAACATAAGTCCGAAACTTTCGAGAAGTTTAAGGAATTTCAAAGTGAAGTGGAAAATCATCGTAACAAGAAGATTAAGTTTCTGCGTTCTGACCGCGGAGGTGAATATCTAAGTTATGAGTTTAGCATGCATTTAAAGAAATGTGGAATACTTTCGCAGTTGACACTGCCGGGAACACCACAGCGTAATGGTGTGTCCGAACGTCGTAATCAAACTCTCTTAGATATGGTTCGGTCTATGATGTCTCTTACAGATTTACCGCTATCGTTTTGGGGCTATGCATTAGAGACAGCCACATTCACTTTAAATAGGGCACCATCTAAATCCGTTGAAACGACACCATACGAATTGTGGTTTGGTAAGAAACCTAAGTTGTCGTTCCTTAAAGTCTGGGGTTGCGAAGCATATGTAAAGAAGTTACAACCTGATAAGCTTGAACCCAAAGCGGAGAAATGCGTCTTCATAGGATACCCTAAAGCAACAATTGGGTATACCTTCTATCATAGATCCGAAGGCAAAGTTTTCATTGCCAAGAATGGATCCTTTCTTGAGAAGGAGTTTCTCTCGAAGGAAGTGACTGGAAGGAAAGTAGAACTCGATGAGGTTATCGAACCTTCTCTCGGATTTGAGAGTAGCGCAGCACCGGAAGATGTTTTTGTGCCGCCTGCACCAATTGGAGAGGAAGCTAATGATGGTGATCATGAAACTTCGAACGAAGTTACTGCTGATCCTCGCAGGTCAACGAGGGTTCGTACCACTCCTGATTGGTATGACTCTGCCTTGAACGTCATGTTGGTGGACAATGCTGATGACCCTGCGACGTATGAAGAAGCTATGGTGAGCCCAGATTCCGACAAATGGCTAGAAGCCATGAAATCCGAAATGGGATCCATGTACGAAAACCAAGTGTGGACTTTGGTGGACTTATCGGATGGCCGTAAGGCTATCGAGAACAAATGGATTTTCAAGATAAAAACAGATGCTGATGGTAATGTTACCGTCTATAAAGCTCGACTTGTCGCGAAAGGGTTCCGACAAATTCAAGGAGTTGACTATGATGAGACATTCTCACCAGTAGCGAAGCTAAAGTCTGTGAGGATTTTGTTAGCAATTGTTGCATATTTCGATTATGAGATTTGGCAGATGGATGTCAAAACGGCGTTCCTTAATGGTGACATTGAGGAAGAGTTGTATATGGTACAACCCAAGGGTTTTGTCGATCCTAGTGATGCTGACAAGGTATGCAAACTTCAGCGCTCCATTTATGGACTGAAGCAAGCATCCCGGAGTTGGAATCAACGTTTTGATAAAGTAATCAAAAACTTTGGATTTATACAAACTTATGGAGAAGCTTGTATTTACAAGAAAGTGAGTGGGAGCTCTGTAGCATTCCTAGTACTATATGTAGATGACATATTGTTCATTGGGAATGATATAGAACTTCTTAATAGTGTCAAAGCCTATTTGAATAATAGTTTTTCAATGAAGGATCTTGGCGAAGCGGCATATATTCTAGGCATCAAGATTTATAGAGATAGATCAAGACGCCTAATAGCGCTTTCACAAAGTACATACTTGGACAAAGTTCTAAAGAAGTTTAGAATGGAAGAGAGCAAGAAAGGTTTCGTGCCCATGTTGTCAGGTAAGACCTTGAGTAAGACTCAAAGTCTAGCTACGGCAGAAGATAGAGAGAAAATGAATAATATTCCCTATGCCTCGGCCATAGGTTCTATCATGTATGCCATGCTGTGTACAAGACCGGATACAGCACATGTTGTTAGTTTGACTAGCAGATATCAAAGTGATCCTGGAATGGAGCACTGGACAGCGGTCAAGAATATCCTAAAGTACCTAAATAGGACTAAGGATATGGTTCTTTCTTATGGAGGTGATGAACAACTTGTTATAAACGGTTACACCGATGCTAGTTGGAACACCGATCCGGATGACTCGAAGTCACAGTCGGGATACGTATTTATTTTGAATGGTGCTGCAGTGAGCTGGAGGAGTGCCAAGCAAAGCGTTGTGGCAAAATATTCAACTGAATCGGAATACATAGCTGCTTCGGAGGCTACGCAAGAAGCCATATGGATGAAGGAATTCATTACTGAACTTGGCGTGGTTCCTAGTGCGTTGGCCCCGATGGCCATCTACTGTCACAACATAGGTGCCATAGCTAATGCACAGGAGCCAAGGTCACATAGCAAGCTGAAGCGCATGAAGCTACGTTTCCACGCTATTCGCGAGTATGTCCGAGATGGTGACATAAAGATTTGCAAAGTACACACTGATCTGAATGTGGCAGATCCGTTGACTAAACCTCTCCCTAGAGAAAAACATGACCAGCACCAGAACGCCATGGGTGTTAGGTATATTACCATGTAATCTAGATTATTGACTCTAGTGCAAGTGGGAGACTGTTGGAGATATGCCCAAGAGGCAATAATAAAAGTGGTTATTATTATATCTTTGTGTTTATGATGAATGTTTACATCCCATGCTATAATTGTATTATTAGGAAACACTAATACTTGTGTGTTTTGTAAACATATAAGAGTCCCTAGTAAGCCTCTTGTTGAACTAGCTTGTTGATTAATAGATGATCATGGTTTCCTGGTCATGGACATTGGATGTCATTAATAACAAGGTTATATCATTAGGAGAATGATGTGATGGACACACACCCATAGTAAGCATAGCATAAGATCAAGTCATTAAGTTCGTTTGCTATAAGCTTTAAAAAACATAGTAACCTAATCCTTTGACCATGAGGTTATGTTAATCACCATCACCGGATGGGTACTTTGATGGCATCAAACACCGCTTCGTAACTGGGTGGTCATAAAGGTGTCATTGGGTATTCTGAAAGTATGTGTTGAAGCGCATGGACCAAGATTGGGATTTGTCCATCCATATGACGGATAGATATGCTCTGGGCCCTCTCGGTGGAATGTCATCTGATTAGCTTGCAAGCATGTGACTGGGTCACAAGGGATGACATATCACGGAACGAGTAAAGAGTACTTGTCAGTAACGAGGTAGAACTAGGTATGGATATACCGACGATCAAACCTCGGATAAGTAGAGTATCGCGTGACAAAGGGAATTGGTCACGTATGTAAATGGCTCTATCGATCACGAATTCATCGTTGAGTATGTGGGAGCCATTATGGATCTCCAGGCCCCGCTGATGGTTATTGATAGGAGATGTGTCTCTATCATGTCTACATATTCACGAACCGTAGGGTGACACACTTAAGGTTCGAAGTTGTTTTAAGTAGATATGGAATGTGTGTTGGAGACCGAATGTTGTTCGGAGTCTCGGATTGGATTCGGGACATCACGAGGAGCTCCGGAATCGTCCGGGGAGTAAGATTCATATAATGGGGATCATTTTCTAAGGTAGGAAATGTTCCGGAGTATTTATATGGGGATTCTAGAAGGTTTCGGAATGTTCCGGAAGGTTCTAGAAGATTTTTTGGAGTTTACTTGAAAACCAAGAAAGGATAAAAGGATAAAGGGAAATTTAAAAGGGAAACTTGGGGGGGAAGGACTCTCCTCCCAAGCTCCCTTGTGCGCCGGCCCTAGGGGGTGGGCCTAGGGGTGGGAACCCTAGGCCGCACCCCTCCCTCTATATATAGAGGGGTGGAGGCGCCACCCACCTAGCTCCTCCACTCTTGCCCCTAGCCGCCTCTCTCCTCCTCCTTCCTTCTGCTTAGGCTTAGGCGAAGCCCTGCAGAATTCTCTACTCCACCACCACCACCACGCCCTCGTGCTGCTGGGATTCCGTGGAGAAGATCTACTACCTCCGCTGCTCGCTGGAACAAGGAGAGGAAGGTCTGCTTCGACTCCGCACGTGTGACTGACTGCGGAAGCACTGCCGGAACGCGGCGCCGGAAGGATCGTCCACTCGATCTTGAGATCGGCAAGTGATCGACTACATCAACCACGAGATCCAATCTCGTAACGCTTTCGGGTCTACAAGGGTTAGTACAGATCTATCTCGTTGCACATGTCTAATATATTAGATTTTGGCTATTATCTAGATTAGATCTGGGTTTTGTTCGTTCTTGCGGTAGAATTTTTTTGTTTTCCATGCTACGAACCCAACAGGTGGAAGAGCTTTGTTGTTCATAGGACAATTCTAGTGCTGATGCCCAGTGTTTCCACAAGTATAGCAAGCACCAGGTGGACGTGGAGCAACGTAGCCAGGGACTCCGCCAGGCGCTCCAGGGTAGTTGTGGTTGTAGCCCCTGGGAGCCGCGGTGAAGGAGTTTGGTGGCCTTGCCGCGTAGCTTGACGGTCTTGGTGGAGCAGGTAGCGACGATGGGGTGTTAGGAACCCAGACACGACGCTTAGAAGGAGTTGTCATAGCAGAAGAGCTTGCTGTATCGCGGCTGTGTTTCTTTGACTCCTCAAACACTTGCCTACTTGCTTCTTCCTGCAGAGCTGTGTGTTGGAGTTCCAGAAAAGACACCGGCCTTGCATGAGTGATTGCATATTTGATGGAAGCATTGAGGCCTTGCCGGAACCTCTTTTGCTTCTTCTTGTCATTAGAGATCTCATCGCCACCATACCGAGAAAGATTCATGAAGTTTATGATATAGGTATTGACATTGTCAGTGCCCTGCTTGAGGTTGAGAAACACTTCCTTCATCCTTTCCATGACAATTTCTGACAGATATTGCTCTTTGAAAGCAGCAGTGAATTGCTCCCAAGTAGGCTGAAAACCAGAGAGGTCTGCCTTGAGGTAATTTTCCCACCAGAGAGCTGCATCTCCCTTCAGAAGGTGAGTGGCACATTTGACCCATTCTTGCTCGGGAACATCCGCAGTCATCAACAACCTTGACACTTCACGCAGCCAATCATCCGCATCAAGTGGCTGATCAGACACCTCAAATTGACGTGCGTTGAACTTGAGAAAACTCTTGATGTCTCCTCGCTTGGGAGGTGGAGGTAGCGGAACAAACTCATTCCTCCTCACGCTTTCCTCGAAGCGCTGCTAGTTCTGCTGCATTGTCCTCAAGGCATTTGCAATACTTGCCAAAGCAGCCCCCAGTTCAGGTGGTATGTCCTCCTCAGAACGGCGTGGTGGTGCCATCCTGTGATTGATATAAAACACAAGTCAGTACTATGATGGAGAATAATAATAATCCAAAATAGTACCAAAATGGAATTAACCAAGATTAAAGGATGCAATTCACTGAGATGATATTAAAATATCAACAAAGTTAAAGGCAACTAGAAGATATTACGCATAACGCACATGACTGAACAAGGAGTGTGGTATACAAGCTAACAAAGAAAAAATTCCGCAATTTCGGCATTAAAATACCACTATCTGCGCAAAACCACTTCACGAATCAAGGTTAGTAACTCTACTAATTCAATATACAAGAGCAAATGATAAAAGTAGTGGTATGGTCGCGACTCCATCCCGCACTCAAATCATTACTCCGCACATGAATCAGTAAAACACATATCCCAATACCTTCTTTTTAAGATGAACCTAAAGATTGGTAACTACGAAAAAGAACACCCCAACAAGATAACGTCGGATAACCAAGAGTAAGATAGATCACATCGGTATACAACGAATCAGAATAGATCGCGTCGGTTTACAAAGGCCTGTCGGTATGGAATGTACCAACAGTTGATAACCAAAAGGCAGATGGTGATAACATTTGGATGCAACAGATAGACAAGGAATTCACACACACACACACAAACACAACCTATGGTACTACGGAACCCAGAACACGTGAATCCTAGTTTGAATTTTTAGAAGAGGATTGAAAACATTACACTTCCTTACCAGAAAAGGGTGGGTGGGTTGGTAAGAAGAAAAATGGAGGCAGTCCTACTCTCACGTTTTGTTTTTCCCTAGTATACATAACTACCAAAAATATTTGCTAGACTGACAACGACCATTTTGGCTGAGACCCTGAAGGGCGGGATGGCTCTGATACTAATTGTAACTACCTCGGTGAATTACGCTCTTAGTTGCATGCCTGGATGAACGAAAATGGTTAAAATAGTACGGTGGGGCCCGGGGCCACTCACGGTAGACCTTTCGGCCGTCCTAACCACTTTCAGAACATCGAGACAAGAACGAGCAGCGTAATCGGCAGGCGAAGGGATCAACTACATACACAAGTGAGTATGTATGCAAGCCACATACAACAGTCCTCAGAGCCATTCCATCTAAAAGAAATAGAAATATTGCAATGCCATACGACAAGATTCAAATATCCTAGATAGAGATAATATTTTAGGATAGCTCCTCATACATCAAACATCAGAGTACCAGGCGGAAGCAGAAAACAAGGTCCGAGTACGGATAAGAAGCAAATTAGCATAAGATGCCACATAAATAAACGCATCCCGCCCACAGATCTCACGGATCCCCGTTCCCGGAATCTCTACACCGAGTGATCGTTGCCAACATCATCTGTCTCCTCCACCCAGTATCCATCTTGCGAATACACCTATTCATCTGAATCAAACAATTTATCGTGTGAGAGCCTAGGGGTACTCAGCAAGTCTTTATGCCACTAAAGGGGACACAACCGGGGGTGACGCAATTGCAGCAAAAGATAATATCTAACAAGTCTATAGATACTCGCTAACCATCCGCCTAACCAATGATAGACGGATGTCCGGGAATTAAGAACAACAGTTATAACAGTATAATTAACAGATCCATCCTCCTCCTCGCTTACCAACGAGGAAGCGGACGAACAACCCCCCATCCGTAGGCAGTTTTATTAACCATTCCATGAGTTTTGCACTATTTACTAATCAGGTACTTAGTCAAATTAAAAGCGGTACTTTAGTTATACTTGTCTATGATCAAGAAACTGTGCTCCAAGTCGTCCATAACCGCGGACACGGCTTTCATAAAGATTTACCCTGCAGGGGTGCACGAATAGCAACACACACTCGATCAACCTCGGAAAAACCAACTCAAAACCCAACGAGGCATTCACGACAAAGCAATCACAGGATTCAGAAATATTTCAGGGGGCCACCCCATGGGCCACCCCATTAAGCTACCCGCAACGAAGTTGGCCGGCTCCGAGACGGACCCAAGGTTTGCGTCAATGGTTGTAAACGACTAGGAACCCGAAAGTGTGACTGGGCTTGTCGATACCGCGAAAACACTCCGCATCCAAAACAGTACAGGTGCTCCACGCACAATCTTAAATAAAACAGTAAAGCATGGCATAAGTACAGGATAGTAACAAAGCCCCAAACTACTTTGTGGCTCCAAGAAATAAGAATGAATCAAGCTCTGGCTCAGGGGGGGTCCATAAGGCCTCCCGGATGTGGATAGTGCGAATAGTCAAGGAACAGGAATCAAGTACTCGGGGTCCTACGGGACACAAGTGAGCATGAAAAACCAAATAGCAGATATTACTCACCGGTGCCTCTTTCATTAGTTATCCCATTACTACTCAGGTTATGTTGTTTAGGTACCTCATTATTCATCAGACACTCACATACCCTACACATGCTTTTCTACGACTCGCATGGCTCAAACAGCTCCTGTAGTAATGGCTCATGGGATGGAGGAACAAGCTTCGGTGCGGTTTAAAAGTAAGGCTATGCAGTACTTGGGATTCAATTTAATACAAACGCGACTCAATGATGCAAGAATAAGATAGAGGCAGTAGGTACTATATGTATGCAAGCATGTGGTAGTGCTTGCCTGGCAGCTCAGTTGAAGCGAGAGATGGATCTGGATAGTACTCCTGTGATTCCTGATAATTCTCCTGTTGGGCGTCTATTCGAAGAAGAACCAAACAAACAAGGGCCAACATAAATAAAGTGCACAAGCATATGAAATCAAATGCGACAAGCAAACAAGCATGCCATGATGAATGATGCACAATTTACATGGCATTAAAGTAGCATGGCATGGTGAGGTGTGGGATACAAGAATAAAGCATTTTGTTATTTATTTGGTCCAATTTTGTTGTCATAAACAATTCTGATTTATAAATATGGCATGATGCATGCTTCAATTCAGAACAAGGAATGCATAGATAGAACGGGCTCGTCACGCTGATCGATTTAGACATATTATTTGTCAAATGTGGAGTTATAGATTTAAAGTTATTAATTTATTAAGAAAAAGGGCATTTTGTTGTAATTTTAATCATCTCGAAATTTTAAAGTGCTCAAATAATATTTTGAAGGGCATATTTGAATCCCTCACATTTTTCTGATTCAAAAACATATATCATTTGTAAAATTTGGATTTATAATTAAAAATTTATTTAAAATCTGGTTTGAATTTGAATTTAAACAATTTCTGGAAAAGTTTAATAAAACAGATAAACGGAAAATTACTTTTTGCACTCAGCCAAACCTAGCCACAGTCGCTCACGGTGGGCCAGCTGCTGACTGGGGCACACGCGCACAGGAAAAGTTTTTCTCACCGCGGTCTGACCTAGCCGCTGCGATTGACAGGCGGGGCCAGCGGCTACGGGCCCACGTGACAGCGGCTAAGCCCGCAGAGGCTGACAGGTGGGAACGCGCTGGACCGCGGGTTAAGTGTGCAGAAAGGCGGGTGCCTTTTTGTAAAGAAACCACAGACACCGACAGATGGGGTCGGGCTAGACCGCGGGTTGAGCCGGCAAAAGAGGTAGGGGTGTATGTGCAAAAAGGCGACGGCTACTGCTGTTCTTCTCGGTGTTCTGACGAACCTGATGGCGACAACGCGCACGGCGCAGGGCGGGGACTCGAACCGGGGATCTGGGTGTGCGCACGGAGGGCGAAGCCGCTGTGGTAGGTCGGGGTTGTTGTCAGGGAGTAGCTGGGCGGCTATGTGAGGCGTGGCGCGGCACGGAGGCGGCAGACGCCAGCAGCCGACGGCGCACCGAGGGCGTTCGGTGAAACGCCCGGCGAGGCAGAGGATCTACGGCGAAGCGGAGGATGTCTAGGCGGAAGAGGGACTCACCGCGGGGTGGTTGGCGGCGGCGGATCGGCTTGGGGCGCAGCAGGGCGACGATGAGGCTGGCGGCCGGCGTCGCGGTACTGCGGCAGAAGTGGGGCTTCTCCTCCTCGCTGGCGGGTACGGGGCGAAGCAGAGGATCCTCCTCGGTCTCCTCGACCACCTCCACGTCACCCACGCCGGCTGGAACAAGGAAGCGGCGAGGTTCTGGTGGTATCCGGCGAGAGAGGGGACGGCGTCGGTGGGGAAGAAGAAGGAAGAGGGCAGGGCCCTGGGGTAGATCTGGCGAGGCAGAGACGTGGGGAGGTAGCTAAAAGCGAGGGAGAGGAAGGGGGATGCCGTGGGGGATTAGGTTGGAGATAAAGGTGGCTTCGGCCACCTTTCCTCCTCCTCCTCACGTGCTCGACGTGAGCAGCCAGGGCAGGGGCAGGTAGGGTGCCTGGCAGGTGGGCCAGGAAGAGGGGGAGGCCGGGCTCGGGCTGGGGCCATCATGGTAGTGAGAGAAAGAGAGAGGAGAGGGAAGGCTCAGGTGTAGCTTCGGCTAGGGCTTAGATATGGTGGCTCGGGTTAGGGTTTTGTTAGGTTGGAGAGGGTAGCTGGGGTAGGGCATGCATGGTAGGGAGAGAGGACCTTGGCATGGTGAGAGGAGAGAGGTGAGGTGAGGATTTAGGTTAGAACTAGGGTTAGAGAGAAAGAGAGGTGTTAGGGTTTGAGGTAAAAATAAAGGGAGAGGGTAGGTAGGTAGATTAGAGAGGGGGTTTGGAGTTTTTAGAGTATGAGTCTCAAGATCCCACAAGCATGTGGTAGTGGAATGGAGAGTGAGGAGAGGAAAAAATGGTGAGAGGGTTTTGTGATGAGCCCAATGAATAAAGCATGAGATGGTGGTTTATGTGAGAATGATTTTCCCAAGATCATGCCTAGATTGATGATGGATAAGGAGAGAGGGGTATGGTTTGATGGTGGAAGCAAAAGTATGGCCACCTTTGAATCTCAAAGGACCATGCCACACTCCCAAAAATACAAGCAACTCCCAACAGAAGAGGATGGTGGTATTTTGCATGGCCCATGCATGTGTAATTAATGCCATGTGTTAGCTTTGTGAAAACTATACTAATACAACATGGCATTATCAACATGCATCCCCCAAAATATGGAGTAGAGCCAAACTAAAGAAAATAGAATTTGATCCATCCCACCCACATGAGCTAGAATAAATATCAAAGGAGAAATACAAGCCCATAGGTAATTAGGATGGTGGAATTATAAGGTGGTGACAAAGAAAGGTGGTGGAGTCAAAAAGATATGCCCCCAACTCAACTTGGCCATCAAACATTTATCAAGAACCAAATACAATATATCAAGAGGCCAATACAATTAATAATGCATATGAGGTAAGAACCAAAGAAAAAGGTTTTATATGATGCTCAAATGCAATGTGGCATGATGACATGAGCATGATATAATTATGATGCAACAATTATATGTAAGGAGTAGCCATTATATTACTAGACCAAATAGCATTACCATTGTTAGACAATTGGGATGCTACAGTTATCGCGTATGTAGTGCTACTGTTCATGTTGGTTAATACATCTAGTATGTTAGAATTTCACGTGATTGTTGTTGTTGCTGTCATTATTTATATTCTGAAATTAATTATGAAAATTATGTCCTAAGAAGAAGCAAAGAAAGTCTTTGACTAACTTCAGCTTATAAGGTGAAGTGTCATCTAACAAATGTACTGCTACTATCAAAACTGTACAAAAGACGCAAAGGCGTTAGCCAGTTCCTTTCCGATGACTCCAAAATGATGAAAGTGATCTGAGGTTTGGTCACAAACTTTTGAATGGGACTACTCTTCCCGTGTCGGTACGGGGTTTATTTTGAGTTCTTGTTCTACACGATACTTCACGCTAAAAACAATTGTATTTTATTTATTTCGAGGGATCAGGGCCGTTTATTGCACCCTTCCGTAGCTCGCACTTGCCCGTCACCTCCCCATTTCTCGTCTCGCACAGACCCCCTACTCTCCCCCGCCTCGCCTCCCGCACCCATGGAGATCACCGGCGGCCCGCGCGGCCGCCTCCTCGTCATCCCCTTCCTCGTCTTCGCCGCCGTCGTCCTCGCCTCCTCCCCCGCCCGCGCCTTCTACCTCCCCGGCGTCGCACCCCGCGACTTCCAGAAGGTTATCAGTCCATCCCCCACCCGCCCTTCTCCTCGTCGGATCTAGCTCTACGTGACTTCCCGGTCGCCCGTGCCGGTGGATCTAGGCGTACCGGTAGGCGCGGCCTCAGATCTGACTCCCCACACTTTGTCCCCCCCCATGCTTGGAAGGTTTCCCCCGCATTTGGACGATTATTAGGTTCAGGGTTTAGTGATCTGGGCAATGGAAGTGCCGAGCGAAATGTCTGGATTATGTTAGCTTGCGTCTGCGTTTTGGGCGTACGTGAAGGTAGTGGGAAAGCCCGCTTAGCCTTTGATGGTTTGTGATTTGTTTTGTTTACCACGGTGCATCTTGTTAGTTCCCGTGGCCGAATTCTGATGTTGTCTTAGTTCTCCTTAGCATGACTGGCAGTGGTATTGCACAGCATAGGGAAGTTCGTGATATGATTTTACTCTGGTGCGGGTCACGCTTTCTGCTTGTTTGAGTTCATCAAGAGGTGTAGCCACATCATCACTTCGTGGCTTGGTTTGGTTGCTTTTTGATTTAGTCTCCTTTGTACTATTGCAGAACATATATTTACGTGGGTGGTAAGCTATTTTAGACTTGTAGGTAGAAAAGTCAGCAGGTACCTGCTGCTGTTTTATGTTGGAGGGTTTCATGGAGATTGCAAGCAATGCAACCATATGATGGCAGGAAACTACAGCAATGGAAGTGACATGAACTGAAGCCTTTTCTTCGACTAACTTGCTAGGGCCTATGTGTTTCCATATGATGGCAGGAAACTGCAACAGATATATATTTTCCCTTAGTCTTGTAGATGTATAGAGTTGTTATTTTAGAATGCCCAAATCATCTAAAAATGTCATGTGTATCCCGAGTTCCTTTTTCTGTTCGACTATCACAATATAATTCGTTTGGAATAGACACACAGGGCCTGCTCTTTACCCATTTTAAAGCTCATATGGTTATCTTAGTTGGATGCTATTCTGATGAGTATCAAATGTCTAGAAGTATAATCTACAATAGTGAATTTTATGTTAAGGCCTTAAGGTGTTCCATGTGCTTGTCGATCTACTTGAAGAGGCCCCACCTGTAGACGTCTGCATGGTTATTTTCTCCTAATCCAGTTACTATCTCAGGAGATCAGGAGAACTAGATACATTTTGTATTGCTCACTTGCATATTGTTCTCAATGCCGTTAAGTTGAGGTGTTCATTGAGTTTATTATTACATGTTGATAGAATCATCTTGTTTATGGGCCACTTGTTTCGTTAATGACTTCCATTTCTTCCGTGAAAAGGTTACCAACTTACTGCATAATTATTCAGTTACCATTTAATAAAAAAACTTCTAGTGTTAGTTGTTTGGCACTTTCATCGATTTTCCTGTACATATGTTCTCCCTTTGCCCAATTGTTTTCATAGGTTGACTAACCGTTCGTATTGTTGCAGGATGACGATCTCCAGGTGAAGGTCAACAAGCTGTCATCTATAAAGACGCAACTTCCATATGACTATTATTTCCTGGACTACTGCAAACCTGAGGCGATTAAGAACAGTGCTGAAAACTTAGGAGAAGTCCTTCGTGGGGACCGCATTGAAAATTCTGTCTATAATGTAAGTATACTACCTGTGTATTTTGCATTCATTATTCTATAAATGATGTTGCCTGTTACTCCCTCCGTTCCAAAATATAAGATGTTTTAGCTTTTGTGAAACAAATGCATCTAGACGTCTTTTAGTGTACGGATTCGGAGTGAACCTACACATTAAAAGTCATCTAGATACATTTGTGTCACAAAAGCTAAAACATCTTATATTTTGGAACGGAGGGGGTAGTTCTAAGGGTCTTGGCAGCAGGGCAACATAATATGAGAAGTTCTATGCTCTTTAACTCAGTTTAATTTTTGAATGCTTACAGTTCAAGATGAGGAGGGACGAGAGTTGCAAAGTTGTTTGTCGACCAAAGCTTTCTCCAGAAGCTGCAAAGAATTTCAAAGAAAAGATCGATGATGAATATCGAGTGAACATGTATGTATGATCTGATTTTGAAGTTATTGCTATTGCCAGTTGATTAACATGGCCATGTAGCCACCTTAAATATGATACTGGTTCAAGTTGTGGTATATGTTCAGCATATGATGTACTCCCTTCGTTTCAAATTATAAGATGTTTTGGAAAGCTGAAATAGCCTTCTAAAACATCTTATAATTTGGAAGAGAGGTAGTATGTATTACAGTGCCTAACAATGTGTTTTCTTCTCCTTTTTCTATCAGGATTTTGGATAATCTCCCGGTTGTGGTCCCTAGGCAGACACGAGAAGGAAGCCAAGCACCGGGCTTTGAGCATGGTTACCGTGTTGGCTACAAGGTTAGCATCTCACCTAGTCTATTGATACTCGTTGAATCTTGAAATATTTATCAAAGCAGTTATTTAATTTGGGCACAATTTTGGCAGCTCAAGGATGACAAGTACTATATTAACAATCACTTGAGCTTTAAAGTCTTGTACCATGAAGACCTAAACTCCCCAGATGCTCGTATCGTTGGCTTCCATGTGATTCCTAGCAGGTATAGCATGCCTCATGGTGTAATTGATCTTGTTTTGTTATGGTTTTCTATGCATAGCTGACCAGCGTGAAACCAATTGAATTTCATGTTCATCGAGTGTTTTGATCATTTCATTGATTTCCAATGGATTAATAGGATATATTAAATGTCCAACATCGCCAATATTTAGCAGAAATATTAGCTTGGCATTTATAGATTTATATTTTACCTAAAGGTACATGTGCTCATGATAACTTGTGTAATTCACCCTCCACCTGTATACAGCATTAAGCATGAATATGGTGCCTGGGATGACAAGAATCCTTCAGTGCAAACTTGCAACGCTAACACTAAGATAACTCCTGGTAGTCACACACCTCAAGAGGTGGCTCCGGATGCATATGTTGTATTCTCTTATGACGTTACTTTTGAGGTATATTTCCTTTCTCAGTATCATCTCTTGCTTATACTGTTGTTCCTGTCATGTTGTTTAATTTGCAATCGGGTTGCTGCAGGCTAGTGAGATCATATGGGCATCTCGCTGGGATGTCTACCTTCTTTCTAGTGACAGCCAAATCCACTGGTTCTCAATCATCAACTCCTTGATGATTGTCCTTTTCCTCTCTGGCATGATAGCCATGATTATGATGAGAACCCTTTATAAGGACATTGCAAACTATAATCAGCTTGACAATCAGGAGGAGGCCCAAGAAGAAACTGGGTGGAAGTTAGTGCATGGTGATGCCTTCAGGCCTCCTGTTCATTCAGGCCTTCTTTGTGTTTATGTTGGAACTGGTGTGCAATTCTTTGGTATGACAGTGGTTACCATGATGTTTGCGCTACTTGGATTCTTGTCCCCTGCAAACCGCGGAGGACTCATGACTGCTATGGTCCTTTTGTGGGTTTTCATGGGTGTATTGGCGGGTTACACATCATCCCGCCTCTACAAGATGTTCAAGGGCAATGAGTGGAAGAAGATAACCCTCAAAACTGCCTTCATGTTTCCTGGTATAATCTTTGGGGTCTTTTTCGTCCTGAATGCCCTTATCTGGGGTGAGAAATCATCTGGTGCAGTTCCTTTCGGGACAATGTTTGCTCTGTTCCTCCTCTGGTTTGGCATCTCTGTGCCACTTGTCTTTGTTGGAAGTTTCTTGGGATTCAAGCAACCAGCTATTGAGGATCCAGTTAAAACAAACAAGATCCCCAGGCAAATTCCTGAGCAAGCATGGTACCTGCAGCCAGCTTTCTCAATACTTGCTGGTGGCATATTGCCATTTGGTGCTGTCTTCATTGAGCTATTCTTCATCCTCACATCCATCTGGCTGAACCAGTTCTACTACATCTTTGGCTTCCTCTTCATAGTCTTCGTCATTCTCCTGGTAACTTGTGCTGAGATCACAATTGTGCTCTGCTACTTCCAGCTATGCAGCGAGGACTACCACTGGTGGTGGAGGGCATACCTGACTGCAGGCTCTTCAGCTCTATATCTGTTTGCTTATGCTATCTTCTACTTCTTCAACAAGCTGGAGATCACAAAGCTTGTGTCGGGCATTCTGTACTTTGGTTACATGCTGATCATTTCTTATGCCTTCTTTGTGCTGACTGGCACTATTGGCTTCTATGCCTGCTTCTGGTTTGTGAGGAAGATATACGCTTCTGTGAAGATCGACTGATGTAACAACTGTCAAGATAAGCTTCCTGTCTGCTTCTAGAGCATCTCCCAGACAAGATTTTATTGCAATCTCATACATGGTGCTGCTCAGTTGTGATATATATATAAAGGAAACTTGGATTTGAGATGGGATTCCATAGTTTTGGTAGAATGTGTAGCCTGGTAGGAGTAAGAATTGTCGGATGTTCACGGATGTTCAAGAGAGAATTCGATACTCGTTGCAGTTTTTAGCATGGCTTATGTAATTCTAAAGATACGGAGTGCTCTTGTACTGTTTCGGATCTTGATTGACTGCCTGTTCAATTTATTTTGTGCCTTGTCCATACTACGCTGGAGATGATACGAACTATTTCTTGCAGAATACTTTCTCGTTGCTGGAATGATTTCGTCTCTTAGGCTGCTGCAAACTTATGTATGCAGGGTTTCAGTATACCCTGATACTGCTGGCTTTACTTTGTTACTATCTGAGAGCAGTTGTCTTACATGTGTCTATCACATGGTAAGGCGTAGATCTTTGAATAATCTAGCTTCTAGCGCCCTATTAACCATGTTAAGACGTTGCATACGTGTACTTCATGTTCATTTTTCGATTGCATCTGTGCTGATCTGTCATGTACTGAAATTAGAATATGCAGGCATGCCAGATTTTTTAAGAATATTTAGGAGATTCTCAGTAGGTGCGTACTAAATTTGCATCTGACATGCTGATATAACTTTTCTGTAAACAGTTTTACACATATTTTGATCAACTTCTTGGTGAATAGAGATTCTCGATTTCCATTAGAGCATCTCCAACAGGTGTTCAAAAATGGTCTCGCACGCTAAAAATGGTTTTGGGCGTCTGCCTGTTTTTGCAGGCACAGTAAAATGCAGCGCGCGACAAGCAAAGCTTCAATAGGTGCGCTAAAATACATGGATGCAGCGCGCGACAAGCAAAGCTTCACCAGGTACGCTAAAATACAGGGCCGTAAACACGTCTTTTCACGGATTTGTATGAAACAAAATCAAACAAACACAAACAAATACTGAAAACTGAACTCGGCGATAGTATTACTAGGCGATGAATATATTACACATCGATAATATTGGAAATTAAACCTAGCTACCACTCGTCGACGTCAACCGTTGAACTCTCAACTTCGCTCAAGGATATTCGACGGACCGGCGACCTGTGCGCAGGCATGCAGGCGGACGTGGCGGACAATCCGCCGGATGCCATGCAATGTTTAGGAAACAAATAGGGTGTGTATTAATTATGAGTACGTGATTAGAGAGGAATTAGATTAGGCGGACAGGCTTGGATGGTTTTGCGGACGTCCGCCTGCATGGCTGCATCCTACCTGTGCGCGTGATGAACGCCCTCCTCTTATAGCAGCCTTGTCGCGCCCTTGCGTCCCTAGCGGTCTTCCTCTCCGCGTAGAAGTCTACCTTGGCCTGCACGTCCTCCGTGAAGTGGCTCCGCCATGCCTCACTCAGTCGCTGGCGCGCTAGTCATCCTCGACGATGATGAGGCGTCGCTGCCTCTGGTGGTGGCGCAACTGCTCTTCGGGCATCACGCGGTGCGGCGACAGCGCCACCATCTCCGCTTCCTCGCGGTTGTTCACGGTGCGGCCGACCGAGCCTCCATGCCACCGCATCATACACACTCGCGGCCTCGTGCGTGGTGTCGAGTGAGAGACATAGCCGGCGGCCTTGATCTCAACGTAGAAGTTGCCCGCCGGCCATGCGCACACGACGCAGAAGTAAGAGGAGCTCAAGGGGCCGCGGTGGCGCGGAGGCATTTCGACGGCGGTGGCGACACGCAAACGCTGCGGGAATCGGCGACTACCGCTATGGAGGGAGATGCTCTTATAAGCCGGCGTGTAGTATGTATAGTTCGTCAGAAAGCAAATTTATTTCTTTATTCAGCGCGCAATAATATAGTCAAACATTTTACATTTGACAATTAATTAACCATTTGTCGAGTTGTAGTGGGAGGCCTTGTTTTCGCACTCGGCACTGACAGATATGCTGGAACGGGCACGCGAGGAGGAGCTTTTATCCATGGTTGTTCTGACATCACGGCGCGGGCGCGGTTGCCGGCGCCGTTGAGCGCGTCCGCCTGGCGGGAGTGAGGTGGACCGCGGCCGCCGTCCTGATCACCCCGCACATCATGGCCTCCTTGGGCACGTTGAGGTCGTGCATCTTGTCCACCCCTTCGATGAAGACGGCGCCCATGCCCATGTGGAGGTGCGGCTCGATGTGGCAGTGGAACGCCCATGCCCCCGTGTTGTCCGCCACGAACCGCACCGTCCACCCGTGCGGGAACACCACCACGGTGTTCCGCAGCGGCGGGTTGTCCGTGTTGAGCTTGGGGAAGTCCTTCTTAGCGTCGTACCGCCCTTCGCCGTACCCCATGACCCAGAAGTCGTGGCCGTGCAGGTGCCACGGGTGCGTCTCGCTGACGGTCTCCCTGAGCATGTCGGCGTTCTGGAGCACCACGTCCACGAGCGCGCCGTACGGCAGCTCGTACACCCGGTCGCTGAGCGTGGCGTTGTAGCTGCTGTTCACGGGGGGCAGTCTGATGTTGTACCCGTCGGGGAACCCGTTGGGCGGCTCGCCCGTGGCGTCGAAGGCGCTGCCCTGGAGGCCGTAGAAGTAGGCGCCCAGGTACGGGGTGGCGGGAAGCGTCAGGGAGACGTTGTTGATCGCCCACTTCACGTGCCCGCCCACCAGGGTCTGCGTGTTGAGCATCACGATCGTCCGGTTCAGCGTCGCCCTCTTCGGCGGCGGCGTGACGGCGTTCTTCAGGGCTTTGATCCTGCAGGTGAATCTCTTGCTGCGTTCTATGTCATCAAAGGCCGGAGTCTCCGGAGGCGCGCTGGTCGGCCACTGGAGCTTGCTGTTGGTGTACCTCAGGACGGCGGTGGCCGACAGCGTCTTGGGGTGCCGCCCTCTCACGCCCACGGAGATCCAGAAGGCCCCCGGTTTGTAGTAGGTCGGAATCTGGTTGGTGGTGAGGAGGACGGAGTAGCTCTCGCCGGAGTAGATGTCGATGTCCGTCACCGTGAATGGCTCCACGGGGTTGCCGTCCGCCTCCACCACCGTAAGCTCGTGCTGCAAAATTGTTTTACTTACTCCGTCACCATGCATGTCAACAGGAGACATAATTGTTTTACTTACTCCTACGTACTACTTCAACTGATGAAGACTGACAACAACAGCTTATTATTACCCCTTCGACTTGCAGATTGAGAGCGGAGAGTGTGGTGGTGCTGGCGATCCTGAGCCGGTACGTCTTGCCCGGCTCCACGTCGAAGATGACGGGCGCGCACTGGCTCTCGGGGCAGTAGGGCCCGCACTCGCTCCGCCTCTCGCACCGCTCCTCGTCTCTGCACAGCTTCGCCTCCTTGTCCCTCACGCAGGTCTTGGCGTACTTGTAGATGCCCCTGTGGTAGTTGGTCACCTTCCCCAGCATGCATTCGTACTGCCCTCTCCCGTTGATCAGGATCGTCTGCAGAATTCGCATCCAAACATTGCCAATTATATATGCAAAATTTTGGTGGGTCGGTCGGCACTTGGAGAATGAATGACGATTGAAACCTGCTAGCTAGTAGCCTGCTATATACTATAGTGTACCTGAGGCTCGCCGATCCATTGGAAGCGCTTGTCCTTGCGCTCCAGCCCGGCCGCCTGCGCGAACACGTTATCGTGGTACCAGTCGCTCAGCAGCATGTTGAGCTCGCCGCCGTCGTAGTCCTTCCGGAACGGCTCGTCCTGCTCCGCCGTGGCCTCCACGATCAGCGACCCGTACAGCCCCGCCGCCCGCTGCATCCCGAAGTGACCGTGGTAGAAGAACGTCCCAGGCTGCACACACACGCACACAAAGACAAATTACGTACTACGTACGCGCGCGCGCGGCATTTCGTTCGGCCAAGCCAGGTCGACCGGCTTCTTGCGAAAATCTTCCTTGGACTGTTGCGCGTACGTACCTTGTCGGCGACGAACTCGTAGGTGAACGACTCCCCCGGGTTGATGGCGCACTGGGAGATGGACGCCGTCCCGTCCGCCCACGGCGTGCCCACCTGCCGCATCCCGTGCCAGTGGATCACGAGCCCCTCCGTGTGCAGCTTGTTGTTCACGGTCACGCTCACCAGCTCGCCGGCGCGGGCGGTGATGGTCGGCCCGGGGAATGTCCCGTTGATCCCGATCATCACACGCTGCTGGCAGTCCGGAGCCCACATGATGTACTCCACGTCCCACGTCACCTTCTTCGCCTTCGCCGGACTCAGAGCAGCAGCAGGAGCAGAGGCTGCGGCGCTAGCGGGAGCTGCCAAGGCCACGAGGAGCGTGCAACACAGCAGCAGCTGCAGTACTACTGCTAGGTGGTCACTCGGGTGAGGCTTGGCCATCGTGGCTTTTGGAAGGGGGCTGGGTGGTGTGGAGTTTGCGGTGGGTTGCTGTGGTTTTTATAGGCTTGAAACGGAGTGCGGATTTCCCACACGCGTAGGTTGGACCCGGCATCTTTCCTACACATTTGCGCTTTAACCCTCCTAGGAAGTTGGAAACAATCCGAGCTCCCTATGTATCTTCAAAATTTTGTTAATTTTGACTATTTCTTCTAATTTTTCTACTGCAGAAACTTGTATTTAATTTTGATTATTAAAATTTTAGTAGTTTTAGTTATCTAATAAATCTCGTATGAATCTAGACGGAGGTGGAAGGGTCTTCCTGTAAAATAGATGGTATGATTTTCCAACAAACCAATGGTAATGATGGTGCCAGGGGTCCAACATACACGGGGGATTGCATTTCCCATTGAAATGTGAGTTGTGTCAAATAAGAGCATCTCCACGGCCCAAAACCCGGCCCCAACCAAGTTGTGTGTGCATCTCCACCGCCCAAAACCCGGCCCCAACCAAGTTGTGTGTGCGTAGCCTCCACTAGGTACCGGCGGTTTAGGTCGCCTACTAAACTAAACTGTTTGTGTTGGATTTCGCCCATGGGTCGATCACATTAATTTAGACGAACAAAGTCAAACACAAATTTTATGGCCAGAGGCACGGGGTATCCTCTATTTTTTTCTTTATTTTTTCTTCTCAAACCCACTTACAACTTCGATACAAAACTCACGTACTGCCGTGTATATACACACGAACAGCTGACCGACCTAATGTCCTAGTCCTACTCTAATACAAGGACACACGAGACCAACTACTAATCCTATCCAGAATAATACTATCTTCTTTAGTCTAACTAGCTTGACTACCGTCGCTAGGTGGTCCAATAATCTTTTTATAATTTTTGTTACTTTTGAGTCCTTTTTACTGTAGTAATGCTACACGTATGGACGTTTTTTTTACGGAAACCTACTTGCGCTGACGTGGGGAGCGGGGCAGGGATTACAGTCCGGAAATCACGGGATGGTAAAAGTTTTGAACCAATCGGTCTTGTCCACTTCATTCCATAAACGTTTTCGTAACAAACGTTTCCGTAAGTCTAGCATTTTTGTTTTTACTGCTGTTGATCAATAGATCGGTAGAATTTCGAAAAAAAAACTAGCTTGACTACTACTCTAGACTGACTCGTACACAACAAATCGAAGTCCTAAACAGACTCAAACTTAGTGTATACATTTGCCATGCACGATTGAACACTGACACTTAATACGTCCATTTTGCATCACTATTCTATATCATAATTCACTATTATTCATTGACATATTTCATATTAAGAGGTGATACTTATGTTATTTCATCTGTTTTTGCATGGTTGATGACTTTTGGAGCATGGACCGTTGCAGTCAGGATTCTGATGGAAAATATGCTGTTTGGAGGCAAAATTCGCGAAGATCAGAAAATCCAGAAAAATATACAGAAAATCCTATTTTTTCAGAAGACGAAGGAAGGAGGAGTGGAGATGGGCCACAGGGGGCCCACACCACCCCCTGGCGCGGGCAAGCCTAGGCCGCGCCACCAGGTGGTGTGGCCGCCCTGGCCCACCTCTAGCTCTCCCCTCTGGCGTACATATTCCTCCCGAAACCCTAAGATTCGGGGAGCGACCACAAAAAGATTCTGCCACCTCTGCAGGACGAAAAACACCGAGAGAGAAAGATCTCTCTGCCAGATAGAATTCTGCCGGGAGAATTCCTTCCTGGAGAGGGGAGATCGTCGCCATCAACACCACCATCAAGCTAGACTTCATCGGGATCATCATCATCATCACCACCACTATCATCACCATCAGCACCATCATAACCATCTCCATATTGCTGTAACAACTGAGTTGAATCTTGCATTAGTTCTTAGGGGAAACTTTCCCGGTGTTGATTACTCTTTGTAGTTGATGCTACTAAGTGAACCGTTGAATTATTGTTTATGTTCAGATTGTTATACATCATTATTCCATCTCTGATCATGATCCATATGATGTCTTGTGAGTAGTTCGTTTTGTTCTTGAGGACATGGGAGAAGTCATGTTGTTAGTAGTGGAGTTGTGTTGAGAAAGATTCAATAGTTTGATATTTAAGTTATGGTGTACTTCTTCTAGTGGTGTCATGTGAACGTCGACTACATGACACTTCACCTATATGGGCCTAGGGGAATGCATTGTGTATTTGGCTACTAATCGTAGGGGTTGCCGGAGTGATAGAAACCTGAACCTCCGTTAGGAAACCATTGCACAAGGGACGTAAGGGTCTTAGAGTTTAAAGCTGTGGTTAGGTTTCTACCTTAATTACTTTCCTGTACTTACGGATGTTTGCAAGGGGTATAATCACAAGTATGTAGTAGTCCTAGGAAGGTCGGTACACTAGCATAGGTTCACCCACACAACACTTAGCAAGCTAAAGAAGATTAATCAACTATATGAAGCGAAAGCACTTGACAGTCTTCCCATGTGTCCTCGAAAACGTTTGGTCATCTTAAGTAATACAACTGGCCTGTCCTTTGCTACATAAAGGATTGGGCCACTTGCTGCATTCATTCCTACAGTCTTTTATTTACTCGTACTTTATTTACTTGCTTTATCAAAAACCCCTAAAAATCCGTTTGCTAAGTATTTGTAGAGAATTCCTGATCCATACCACTAGTCAGCACCTTCTGCTCCTTGTTGGGTTCGACACTCTTACTTATCGAAAATACTGCGATACACCCCCTATACTTGTGGGTCATCAAGACTATTTTCTGGCGCCGTTGCCGGGGAGTGAAGCGCTATTAGAGAGTGGAACTGGTAAAGGAAACTTCTACTGTGAGTATTGTTTATTTCTGTTAGTTGCTTTATTTTCGTTATGAATGATTCGCTGAGTTTCTTATTTGGTAATGCTACTACCACTGCTAAGGTAGTAGATGAGCCACCACCTGCTGAGAATGATGCTTTTAAAATACCTACAAAAATTATTGATCGTGTTATGGATAACTACTATGTTGGGGATGGAACTGTCCATCCCGGTGATCATTTACTCTTTATACACGAATTATGCGGGTTGTTCAAGTGTGCAGGTATTACTACAGATCAAGTTAAGAAGTTATTCTCATTATCACTGAAAGGAAGAGCTGAGGAATGGTATAAGCTGCTGAAGAATGGTCAAGCTTTGGAATGGGAGGAAATAGTGCCTCTCTTTTATTCAAAATTTTATCCTCCTAGTGAGATTCATAAAGATCGAAATCAAATATACAACTTTTGGCCTCTTGATGGAGAGAGTACAACTCAAGCTTGGGGGAGATTTAAGTTACCAATGCTCAAATGTCCCATTCATGAGCTCCCCAACAATATTATTATCAATAACTTTTATGCAAGGCTCTCTCTACATGATAAGGATTTATTGGATGCTTCTTGTGCTGGATCATTCACTTGCATGGAAGAAGAAGCTAAATGGGACCTTCTGGACCGTATTCAAGACAATGTTGAAGCTTGGGAGAATGACAAAGGTAGAAAGTCAGGTATAAATGATGATTATAAATGCATTGAATCTTTTATGGGAACTGATGACTTTCAAAATATTAAAAACGCTTATGGTTTAGACTCTCAAGCTATTGCAACTTATTTTAAGGCTTTTGCTTCCTATATTGAAGTGCCTAAAAATAAGTGGAATAAGTATCATGAACCTTATAAAGATATTGCTAAGAGTGTTCCTGCAAGTAATACTGAAGTTTATACTGTTAATCATGTTTTACCTGAACCTTATATTGAGAAAATGTCTTTCCCAGTTAAGATAAAGGAACATTCTATGATAGCTAGTATGGTTAATGAAAGTACAAATAAAGCTGTTGAACCTGATAAACAAATGGTTGATGAACCTATAATAGCAAATGTGAAAGACTTTGTTACCAGATATGTAGAAGAGGGACACACTATCCTTTGGAAGGATACCTCTAATATTGTTTCACAAAGTAGTATCATAAGAACTAGTATTCCTGTGTTTTCTGTTAGAATAAGTGATCATTGTTACGATGGTCCTTGTGATAGTTATATTGTTAAGTTTATGCATGATGCTGGAAGTTACTATGAGAGAGGGAAAAGTGTTCTTATGTATCTCAATAATATCAAGTTTCCTCGTTTTATGCTGAAAGTTTTTATGTTGCACTTCTTTTGCCTTCCTATGCTAGTAGCCTCTGGTTTCAACAACCTGTTTATTCACAAAATTCCCTTGCATAGGAAGTGGGTTAGACTTAAATGTGTGTATTTTTGCTTCTTAATGCTCTGTTTCACTTCAATTCATATTCCTATGTGAGCATCTTCAAAATTATCATGCCCATCTTAATGGCTACAAAGAAAGAGCTTTTTGGGGGACAACCCAATTTATTTTTGCTTTTAGTTTGTTTGTGTTTCTTTGATTCTTGGAAGTTATTGCTTCGGTAATAACCTCTCCTTATGCTTTTTTTTGGTTTTTGTGTCAAGATCAACCTCTAATGAGAGAGAAGTAAGATTTGGGGAAGTTGCTGTCCCGAAACAGATTTTTGTGCTTCACCGTAAAAATTCGTGAGAGATCTCTGTCTGTCGTATTGAGCTGTAACTGTTTGTGCTTTTTCCCTAGGTTGTTATTTAACTTTCGTTAGTTTTGCACTTTTTGATTTGAGCAGCAGAAGATTTTTGAAAAAATTGATCTTTACCTGCTGGTCTGTTTTGACAGATTTTGCCGCTCTTGCATTTGCTTCTTTATTCGATTTCCTTTTTGAATTCTTTTTGGGTTTTCGGAGGAGTTGCTACATTAGCTTATGCTTTGATGGTTTTCAGTTAAAATTGGACCTAAGAGGTTTTATCACTTCACTTATACTAACGCTGCTAATGAGAACTGTGTAAAGTTTTGTGTGAAAGAAATTTCCAGGTAGTGGAGATAATGGTGTAATGAGAAAGTGAAAGGTTTCATGACTGAAGTAATAAGTGTATGAAGATGAAGATATTAACGTTATTCAAGTGGTGACTCCGGAAGAATCTACTAGATACCAAATTCAGATACCTGCAGAGTCTGTTTTCAAATAGGTAACAGTTCTGGTAAGAAAAGTTCCACGAAAATACTATCCAATTATATTTTTGCAGTTTTTATCCAATAAGGAAAGCTACAAAGCGAAAGAGGGACGGAAACAGAGCCAGGGTGGCTCACACCACCCTGTGGCGCGGGCCCACCCCTGGCCACGCAACCAGGTGGTGTGGCCACTCCGGACTCCGTCTCCGACTCGTTTTCTCCCAGTACCTTCCTTTTGTTTTGAAACTTCATAATATATAATCCCCCGGATCTCCCGAGGTTAGTATATCGTGTTTTCTTCGTGTTTTTGTTTCGATTTGCTTCTGCCAGGAATTATTCTTGAAGCTTTGAAGCACAATGGTGTCTGCCAAGGATAAAGGAAAGGAGCCTATGGAGGAAGATCTCCAAGACCCCGGGCAGGAGAAGGAGATCAAGAGTGAAGGTGAAGAGGAGGCAAAGCACACCGACACTACCATTGCGAGCATCGGAGTGGTGGGAAACCCTGCTAGGACTATGTCAATTGGAGGGAAGCCTCCTCATCACCGTTCAGATCCCTGGTCACTTCCTCCATGCACCAAGAATCCTTTCCGTACTCTTATCCATGAGCATCAATACCAGAATATGCCCAAGGGGAAATTACCCTCCAATTGGGATTTGCCTCGTTCTAGCCATGCAGGAAAAGAAGACTTCAAGGAGGTAGAGTGGGGAAAGAATCGCAAGAGCTGAGATTCTCAACCCGACATGATCATGAGCCGCATTGAGCAAAACTCACAGCTTATTCGTAATCTCACCTTTGAGATTGAGGACTTGGGGAAACTGATCAAAGAGCTCATCAAGAGGATACCACCACCACCAAAGGAGTAATTCGTCATCAGGTTTGTCATCCCCTTGGTTTGTTCCAAGCTTGGGGGAGTGCCGCGGTATCACATCACTATCTTCTATCTTTTTACCCTTTTTGAGTCATATCATGAATAGAGAAGTTATCATGTAGGATGGTTTGCATTATGGAAGAGTCCTCTCTCTCGTTAGATATGTATCCCTTGGTGTGAGTTGCCGTTATGGAATATTAATGAGAAGTTCTATCATTTACTCTTTTGCATATCTTATATTAGTTTTCAATTCGTGGTTATATGATTGATCTTGTTGTTAGTATTGGTAACACTTTGGGATCATTGAGTTAATTTAGTTGGGTTTGGCAAACCTGGCTCGGTCAGTAGCAACACTAATTTTGAGAGTTGAATGAAAAGATAAAAGTACTCTAAAGAAGAAAAAAATTTCATCATCTTTCTTTCTTGATTTGCTCATAAGTTTAGTATTCTCTAGTTAAGATCTTTTGTGCTTCCAAAGAAGATTGTATGTTTGTTTTTATCACTTGTATGTTTGTTTGTTTCCTTAAACTCTTTTACTTGCTACCCAGCCTTGCTAGCCAAAAACCTGTACTGAGAAGGATTACTTCTCGTGCATCCACTTCCTTAAGCCAAAAACCATACCATTTGTGTCCACCATACCTACCTATTAGCACTATTGCTATTCCAAGTAAATTCTTGTTTTTATCTACCTCCCAAATTAAACTTGTTATGTGAAAGTTAGTGATTAAAGCTCTCACGAACTAGATGGCACACTTTACTTTCTTGCATTTAATAAACTTGACCCATTATGCTCACCTATGTTGCGTATATGATTGCGCTTTGTAAGTTGCGAGTTAGCAGAACCATGTTGTCATGGGGAACGCTTTCAACATTGCACTGGTACTCTGTACCTAGTTGATATCATGTTCTTTTGTCTATGGGTGTCGTCGGTGTGAAATGAAAGGGGAGCTTGTAAGTCCATGGAGTTATGCATGTGTGTTAGAGAAACGCCTGGGCCGCTGGTCTAATCCATGCTGACATGGTGGAAACCTGCAGCGTAACCATAACGAGCATCTATGAAGCATTCTTCTTATAAAAAAAGAGTCCGATATTGAGAAAAAGAGAAAAAAGAGATTATGAAAAGAGGAAAGAGAGAAAAAACACCATATTCCCATGGTAAATAAGAAGATTGCTGAGATACTCGTTGTCTGCTTGCCTTGTCATTTTGATATGGGGATTCTTCCGTATCATCGGGAAAGGGGCACCCCGTTGGCGGTTCTCCATGATACACGTATGTTTACGATGACAAGAACTTACCGGTGACTAAACTTGAGTAGCATGAGGAGCGGCCCTCATATTCAAGGGACATGAGATTCTCAATTTACAACTTGTCAAGCATATCCTCATATTTGATCACTTTAACCTTAATCACCTAAAGATGCCTATGATAGGGGCAATGAGAGCTGAAAGCTAATAAGTACCATAATTTTTGGGAGCTCTTTATGAAACTTGCAATCCCTGCTTCCCTCTACGAAGGGCCTTTCTTTTACTTTTTAGTTGAGTCAGTAAAATTATTCCCTTCTATCTCAGCAAGTATTTTGAGTTGTTGTGCTTCATTCATTCATATGATGATTTATTCAATCATGTTTCTGAAGGAAATATGCCCTGAGAGACAATAATAAAGTTGTTATTATGTATTCCTTATATATGATAGATGTTTATTTTGCATGCTATAATTGTATTGATTGGAAACATCAATACATGTGTGTTTAATAAACAAAAAGGGTTCCTAGTTATGCCTCTCTTATAGACTAGCTTGTTGATTAACAAGATGATCAAGGTTTCCTGATCATGGACATTGGATGTTGTTAATAACAAGGTCACAACATTTGTGAAATGATGTGATGAACATTCATCCGAAGTATAGCATTACGATCAAGTCATTATGTTTACATTGCTATAACATCATACGAAGTAATCTTTATCCTTAGACCATGAGATCATGTTAATTGCTAACACCGGAAGAGTATCTTGATAACATCAAACGTCACACCGTAACAGGGTGACTATAAAGATGGGTTCTGTACTACGAAGGTGTTATGTTGAGGGTCATGGATCAAAAGTGGAATTTGTCAATCCCGATGACAGATAGATATACTCTGGGCCCTCTCGGTGATATCACATTAAGATAGCGTGCAAGAAAGTGATGTGATCACTAGAATGTTATATCACGGGAACGAGAAAAGAGTGCATGTCGACAACGAGATCAAACTAGGTATTTGGATACCGATGATCGAATCTCGGACATGTATTATATCATGAGACAAAGGGATTAAATTACAAGCGTTAAAGGTTCTCACGATCACAAAAGTCATCGTTGAATATGCAGGAGTTAGTATGGATCTCCAGGTCCCACTTCTGACTATTGATCTGAGAGGAGTCTCAATCATGTCCGCATTATTCGCGAACCGTAGGGTGACACACTTAAGAGTTACCGGACACCATTTTGGAGCACATATGTTTCAGACGAAAGAATTGCAAAGCGCAGGAATTGTTTTGATAGAAACCAGAAATTGTTTCGGGTGAAATTGCAAAAAGTGGTTCTGCATGTGATATTGAAATATTGCAAGGGGTTATATGTGAATGTTTGTTAATTAAAGTAATTAACAAAATTCTGAATAAATTTAATAAAAGAGTTTTATTAAATGAGAGAGCCTTAAACTTAGAGAATTTTAATGCATTTAAAGTGGGGACTTTAAAAGGAAATATGAAGAGGCATTTTAATGTGGAGGGGTTACCACCACATGAATGGAGGAGGTGAAGGGGCACCCCCATGCGCCGGCCATGGGGAGGGGCACCCCCTCCTCCTATAAAAGGCCACCCTCTTCCTCCTTCTTCCACACACCTCCTCGTGAAGGATCTCTCTCCCCCTCTAGAATTATTCTCCCATGGTCTCGGATTATGCGAGATACATGTTCCCGGTGGCATTTCGTCTGGAAGGAGTTGCTGCTTCCGCTGGATCGCTGGAGCGAGGAGGTGGAGGTTGTCAAGTGGCTTGAACGTGTGTGCGAGGACGGATGCGCTGCTGATTTGCGGCGCTCGGACTTCCACACGATCTTGAGATCGGCAAGTGTACGACTACATCAACCACGAGTTCCTACTCGTTAACAAAACTCGTTGTCTTCGAGGGTAAGTTCTCGATGGATGTATGTCCACCCATTGCTCTGTACCTAGTAGATAGATCTTGGCGTGTAGTTCTCATCGTAGGAATTTTTTTGTTTTCTATGCTGCGGACCCAACTATGGTATCAGAGCCTGATCTATGCATAGGTGTTTTGCACGGGTAGTACACATATGTTTATATGTGGGCGATGATGACCATGTTATTACATCTGCTATGTATTTTGGATATTGGTGGCATAGTGGGATGAAGAGGCCCGGACCAACCTTACATGTCATCGTACATGAGACCGGTTCCACGACTGACATGCAACTTGTTTTGCATAAGTGCCTGGCGGGTGTCTGTCTCTCCTACTATAGTCAATATCTGATTTACAATGAGTTACTAATAACTTGGTTATCCTTGTTGTGGTTCATGTTCGTAGGTAAGAACGGTTCTATCTCCGAAATCCCTAAGCCACCTAAAACTTGTAATTGATAAATTATAGGCGTCTAGTTTAGATCGTTGCTGGGCTAGTGTATTGATATGGTATTGTTGTAAGTAGATGTATGATAGATACTCTTACAACATATTCAATGTGTAAGTTCCATAGACCTTGGCCTTACACACAAAGGAATGATACAGATCATACCACGATGCAAATGATAGAGATCAAATGCATGGACCATGTCATCTCACTTTACACATTAGATGTTAGCATCTTATACTGCTAGTTTGGCGCTTTTGGTAGCATTGTAAGATGATCCCTCATTTAGATATCAAGATAAAATGTGTTCTTCCTTAAGTATGCACCGTTCTATGAATCGTGTTTCGAGACATCACGTGATAATCGGGTGTACTCGACTCTACGGTTTCATACAACGGGTGTAAGACAGTTTTACACACGCGAGTACTAAGGTTCTTACTTGGCGAGCCTAGCATGTACAGACATGGCCTCGGAACATGGACCGAAAGGTTAAGCATGAGTCATATAGTTGATATGATGCCCATATAGATGCTCGCCTTTGAAGCTGCACCGACTCACGTGATGATCGGACTTGGTGTAGTGGATTTGGTTCATGTAATCACCAAAAAGGCACGAGGGATGTCGTTTTTGAGTGGGAGGTCATTAGTAATTTGGATTAGTTGAACTCACTCTATCATAAACTTAGTCTAAATAAACTTTACAAATTCTATTGTAGATGGCACCACCTGCTTTTAATTTCAATGTGTTCATGGAGAAAGAGAAACTTGCTACGAATGGTAGCAACTTCACCAACTGGGCTATGAATTTGAGGATTCTCCTCACTGCTGCTCAAAGGCAATATGTGCTAGATGCACCGCTAGGCCCCCCACCAGCTCCTGATGCCCCTGACGAGGAAAAGAATGTCTATATGACTCGTCAGGAGGACCACAACTTAGTTCATTGCGTCATACTGTATGGGCTAGAGCCAGAACTTCGAAAGTGTTTCGAAAATGGCAATGCCTTTGATACCATGGGAGAATTGAAAATGATTTTCGATACCCATGCTGCCGTAGAGAGTTATAATGCTACTGAAAAGTTCTTTAGCTGCATGATGGAGGAGAACATCTCCGTTAGTGAGCATGTACTCAAAATGTCTGGGTACGCTGATAAGCTTGTGTCCTTGGGAATAACGATTCCCATTGACTTAGGCATACATCGTATTCTCCAATCTCTGCCACCTAGCTACAAGAGCTTCGGGTTGAACTATAATATGCAGGGCATAAAGAAGTCTCTTCCCGAGCTTCTGTCAATGCTTAAGACTACAGAAGTGGAGACTAGGAAAGAACATCAAGTGTTGATGATCAATAGGACCACCGGTTTCAAGAAGGACAAGAAAGGCAAGCAAAAGGGAAAGAAGGGTGGCAAATCTGTTGCCACACCTGAAAAGAAACCCCGAGCTGGCCCTAAGTCTGACATCAAGTGTTACTATTGCAAGGGGACTGGCCATTGGAAGCGCATTGCCCCACGTATTTGGTGGACAAGAAGGCCGGCAAGGCAAACAAAGGTATATGTGATATACATGTTATTGATGTGTACTTGACTAGTACTCGCAGTAGCACCTGGGTATTTGATATAGGATCGATTGCTAATATATGTAACTCGGTTCAGGGGCTGCGGAACAAGCGACAACTAGCAAGGGATGAGGTCACGATGCAGGTCGACAATGGATCAAGAGTTGATGTGATTGCCGTCGGAATGCTGCCTCTCCATATGCCATCGGGATTAGTTATAAATCTGAATAATTGTTATTTGGTGCCTACACTAAGCATGAATATTGTATCCGGATCATGTTTGATGCAAAGTGGTTATTCATTTAAGTCTGAAAACAATGGTTGTTCGATTTATATGGATAATATCTTTTATGGTCATACACCTCTATTGAATGGTTTATTTCTGTTGGATCTCAATAGTAATATTACGCATATTCATAATGTTGATGCTAAAAAGATTAAACTTGATAATGATATATCTACATATATTTGGCACTGCCGTCTAGGTCATATTGGTGTTAAACGCATGAAGAAACTCCATTCTGATGGACTTTTGGAATCACTTGATTTTGAATCATTTGATACATGTGAGCCATGCCTTATGGGCAAGATGACTAGAACACCGTTTTCCTGTTCAATGGAACGGGCAACAGATTTATTGGAAATCATACATACTGATGTATGTGGACCAATAAGTGTGTCGGTGCGAGGTGGATATCATTATTTTGTTACTTTCATGGATGATTTGAGTACATATGGGTATATCTATTTGATGAAACACAAGTCTGAAACCTTTGAAAAGTTCAAGGAATTTCCGAATGAAGTGGAAAATCATCATAATAGAAAGATCAAATTTCTTCGGTCTGACCGTGGAGGTGAGTATCTAAGTTACGAGTTTAGCACACACATGAAAGAGTGTGGAATAGTTTCACAACTCACGCCTGCCGGAACACCACAACGTAATGGTGTGTCGGAACGTCGTAATCGTACTTTATTGGATATGGTTTGATCTATGATGTCTCTGACTGACTTGCCACTGTCATTTTGGGGTTATGCATTGGAAACAACTGCATTCACTTTAAACCGGGCACCATCTAAATCCGTTGAAATGACACCGTATGAATTGTGGTTTGGAAACAAACCTAAGTTGTCATTTCTTAAAGTTCGGGGATGCGATGTTTATGTGAAGAAACTTCAGCCAGATAAACTCGAACCCAAAGCGGAAAAATGCGTCTTCATAGGATACCCTAAGGAAACGATTGGGTATACCTTCTATCACATATCTGAGGGCAAGGTTTCTGTTGCCAAGAATGGATCCTTTCTTGAGAAGGAGTTTCTCGCGAAAGGTGTGAGTAGTTGGAAGGTAGAAGTCGAAGAGGTTACTGAACGTTCTCTTCATGAAATGGCGAGTACCGCAGCACCAGAAATTGTTTTGGAGTTGACTTCACCTAATGAAGAGAGAGCTAATGATATTGATCATGAAACTCCGAAAGAGGACAGTACTGAACCTCGCAGGTCAAGTAGGACACGTGCAACTCCTGAACTATACGGCAATCCTGTTGTGAATTTCATGGTTGATGAAATGGATGGCCCTGCGATGTATGAAGAAGCGATGATGAGCCCGGATTCCAACAAATGGCTAGAAGCCATGAAATCCGAGATGGAATCCATGTACGAAAACCAGGTTTGGATCTTGGCAGACTTACCTCACGATCGAAAGGCCGTTGAGAATAAATGGATTTTCAAAATAAAAACTGATGCTGATGGTAATGTGACCATCTATAAGGCTCGACTTGTCGCAAAGGGGTTTCGACAAATTCAAGGAGTTGACTACGACGAGACATTCTCTCCCGTAGCGATGCTAAAGTCGGTTAGGATTATGTTAGAAATTGCTGCATATTTCGATTATAAAATATGGCAGATGGATGTCAAAACTGCGTTCCTCAATGGTAATATTGAAGAAGAGTTGTATATGATACCACCTAAGGGTTTTTTCGATCCTAAGGATGTTGATAAGGTATGCAAACTTCAGCGATCCATCTATGGAATGAAGCAAGCATCCCGGAGTTGGAATCTCCGCTTTGATGAGGTGATCAAAGAGTTTGGATTTGTCCAAACTTATGGAGAGGCTTGTATTAACAAAAAGGTGAGTGGGAGCAATGTGGCATTTCTGATATTATATGTGGATGACATATTATTGATTGGAAATGATATAGATCTTTTAAATAGTGTTAAAAGTTATCTAAATAGCAAATTTTCGATGAAATACCTTGGTGAAGCGTCATATATATTAGGCATTAAAATCTATAGAGATAGATCAAGGCGCCTAATTGGGCTATCGCAGAGTACATACCTTGATAAGATATTAAAGAAGTTTAATATGGACGGAAGTAAGAAGGGGTTCTTACCTATGTTGCAAGGCAAGACATTGAGCAAGACTCAAAGTCTGGCTACGGAGGAAGAAAGAGAGATAATGGATAAGATCCCCTATGCCTCGGCCATATGCTCTATAATATATGCCATGCTATGTACAAGACCGGATGTGGCACATGCTATTAGTTTGACTAGTAGGTACCAATCTGATCCAGGTTCGGAACACTGGATAGCAGTCAAGAACATCCTCAAGTACTTGAGAAGAACTAGGGATATGTTTCTTATATACGGAGGTGAAGAAGAGCTAGTTGCTAAGTGTTATGTCGATGCTAGCTTTGACACCGATCCGGATGACTCTAAGTCTCAATCCGGATACGTATTTCTCTTGAACGGAGCAACAGTTAGGTTGAGGAGTTCCAAACAACCTATGGTGGCTGGATCAACGACGGAGGCATAGTATGTTGCTGATTCAGAAGCGGCGCAAGAAGCGGTTTGGATGAAAGAGTTCATTACGGAACTAGGTGTGGTTCCTAGTGCATTGGACCCAATGGTGATCTATTGTGACAATAATGGAGCCATAGCCAACGCCAAGGAGCCGAGGTCTCACAAGAATTCCAAGCATATTAAGCGCCGGTTTCACTCCATCCACGAGCATGTCAAGGATGGAGATATAAAGATTTGTAAAGTACACACGAACCTAAATGTAGCAGATCTGTTGACTAAAGCTCTCCCTAGGGCAAAAAATGATCAACACTAGAACTCCATGGGTGTTAGATTTATCACTATGTGAACTAGATTATTGTCTCTAGTGCAAGTGGGAGACTGAAGGAAATATGCCCTGAGAGGCAATAATAAAGTTGTTATTATGTATTCCTTATATATGATAGATGTTTATTTTGCATGCTATAATTGTATTGATCGGAAACATCAATACATGTGTGTTTAATAAACAAAAAGGGTTCCTAGTTATGCCTCTCTTATAGACTGGCTTGTTGATTAACAAGATGATCAAGGTTTCCTGATCATGGACATTGGATGTTGTTAATAACAAGGTCACCACATTTGTGAAATGATGTGATGAACATTCATCCGAAGTATAGCATTACGATCAAGTCATTATGTTTACATTTCTATAACACCATACAAAGTAATCTTTATCCTTAGACCATGAGATCATGTTAATTGCTAACACCAAAAGAGTATATTGATAACATCAAACGTCACACCGTAAAAGGGTGACTATAAAGATGGGTTCAGTACTACGGAGGTGTTATGGTGAGGCTCATGGATCAAAAGTGGAATTTGTCAATCCCAATGATGGATAGATATACTCTAGGCCCTCTCGGTGATATCACATTAAGATAGCTTGCAAGCAAGTGATGTGATCACTAGAATATTATATCACGGGAACGAGAAAAGAGTGCATGTCGGTAACGAGATCAAACTAGGTATTTGGATACCGATGATCGAATCTCGGACATGTATTATATCATGAGACAAAGGGATTAAATTACAAGCGTTAAAGGTTCTCACGATCACATAAGTCATCATTGAATATGCATGAGTTAATATGGATCTCCAGGTCCCGCTTCTCATTATTGATCTGAGAGGAGTCTCAATCATGTCTGCATTATTCGCGAACCATAGGGTGACACACTTAAGAGTTACCGGACACCATTTTGGAGCACATATGTTTCAGACGAAAGAATTGCAAAGCGCAGGAATTGTTTTGACAGAAACCGGAAATTGTTTCGGGTGAAATTGCAGAAAGTGGTTCTGCATGTGATATTGAAATATTGCAAGGGGTTATATGTGAATGTTTGTTAATTAAAGTAATTAACAAAATTCTGAATAAATTTAATAAAATAGTTTTATTAAATGAGAGAGCATTAAACTTACAGAATTTTAATGCATTTAAAGTGGGGACTTTAAAAGGAAATGTGAAGAGGCATTTTAATGTGGAGGGTTTACCCCCACATGAATGGAGGAGGTGAAGGGGCACCCCCATGCGCCGGCCATGGGGAGGGGAACCCCCCTCCTCCTATAAAAGGCCACCCTCTTCCTCCTTCTTCCACACACCTCCTTGTGAAGGATCTCTCTCCCCCTCTAGAATTATTCCCCCATGGTCTCGGATTAGCGAGATACATGTTCCTGGTGGCATTTCGTCTGGAAGGAGTTGCTGCTTCCGCTGGATCGCTGGAGCGAGGAGGTGGAGGTTGTCCGGTGGCTTGAACGTGTGTGCGAGGACGGATGCGCTGCTGATTTTCGGCGCTCGGACTTCCACACGATCTTGATATCGGCAAGTGTACGACTACATCAACCACGAGTTCCTACTCGTTAACAAAACTCGTTGTCTTCGAGGGTAAGTTCTCGATGGATGTATGTCCACCCATTGCTCTGTACCTAGTAGATAGATCTTGGCGTGTAGTTCTCATCGTAGGATTTTTTTGTTTTCTATGCTGCGGACCCAACAGTTTCTTATGTTCCGTGTTTTGCACATTGCTCTTATCTTGGTGATTACTACTTTGAAAGCTATCATTGAAAAACCAGTTATTTGTGAACTCCAGCAAATTATCAAATATTTTCCGACCAAGAGCTAAGTTTGCCATTACCAATTATGATTCACTTTATGTATCTTTATTGTGTTTCCTTTACCTATTGCAAGTTAAGTTATATAATAGTGAGTTGTCTTCTATTATGATCTATGTATTGATGAATGTGATGCTTCTTGTCCGTATTATTTTATCGACTCTTCACTCCATAAACCTGAGGCCATGTTTATTGAGCTCAGTTTTGCTTGGGGACACGCGAAGTCTAAGCTTGGGGGGAGTTGATACGTCCATTTTGCATCACTATTCTATATCATAATTCACTGTTATTCATTGATATATTTCATATTAAGAGGTGATACTTATGTTATTTCATCTGTTTTTGCATGGTTGATGACTTTTGGAGCATGGACCCCTGCAGTCAGGATTCTGATGGAAAAGGCGCTGTTTAGAGGCAAAATTTGCGAAGATCAGAAAATCCGGGAAAATATATGGAAAATCCTATTTTTCTAGAAGACGAAAGAAGCCAAAAGGAGGAGTGGAGATGGGCCACAGGGGGCCCACACCACCCCATGGCACGGGCAAGCCTAGGCCGCGCCACCAAGTGGTGTGGCCGCCCTGGCCCACCTCTGGCTCTCCCCTTTGGCGTATATATTCCTCCCGAAACCCTAAGACTCGGGGAGCGACCACAAAAAGATTCCGCCGCCTCTGCGGGGCAGAAAACACCGAGAGAGAAAGATCTCTCTGGCAGATAGAATTCTGCCGGGAGAATTCCTTCCCGGAGAGGGGAGATCGTCGCCATCAACACCACCATCAAGCTGGACTTCATCGGGATCATCATCATCATCATCACCACTATCATCACCATCAACACCATCATCACCATCTCCATATTGTTGTAACAACTGAGTTGAATCTTGCATTAGTTCTTAGGGGAAACTTTCTAGGTGTTGATTACTCTTTGTAGTTGATGCTATTGAGTGAACCGTTGAATTATTGTTTATGTTCAGATTGTTATACATCATTATTCCATCTCTGATCATGATCCATATGATGTCTTGTGAGTAGTTCGTTTTGTTCTTGAGAACATGGGAGAAGTCATGTTGTTAGTAGTGGAGTTGTGTTGAGAAAGATTCAATAGTTTAATATTTAAGTTGTGGTGTACTTCTTCTAGTGGTGTCATGTGAACGTTGACTACATGACACTTCACCTATATGGGCCTAGGGCAATGCATTGTGTATTTGGCTACTAATTGTACGGGTTTCTGGAGTGACAGAAACCTGAACCCCCGTTAGGAAACCATTGCATAAGGGACGTAAGGATCTTAGAGATTAAAGCTGTGGTTAGGTTTCTACCTTAATTACTTTCTTGTACTTACGGATGTTTGCAAGGGGTATAATCACAAGTATGTATTAGTCCTAGGAAGGTCGGTACATTAGCACAGGTTCACCCACACAACACTTAGCAAGCTAAAGAAGATTAATCAACTATATGAAGTGAAAGCACTTGACAGTCTTCCCATGTGTCCTCGAGAACGTTTGGTCATCTTAAGTAATACAACCGGCTTGTACTTTGCTGCATAAAGGATTGGGCCACTTGCTGCATTCATTCCTACTATCTTTTATTGACTCGTACTTTATTTACTTTCTTTATCAAAAACCCCTAAAAATCCATTTTCTAAGTATTTGTAGAGAATTCCTGACCCATACCACTAGCCAGCACCTTCTGCTCCTCGTTGGGTTCGACACTCTTACTTATTGAATATACTGCGATACACCTCCTATACTTATGGGCATCAACACTTTCCTAGTCAAGATTAATGCTAAGATTGACATCCCTTACTGGGTTGGACTGGGGCTGTCGGCAACGCGTGCCACGCTAGATTGGGGTGCCGGACCCCCTTGTCAGTTACATAAATGTCCGCCCGTGGTGGCTCGACTCCCGACGGAGGAGTAAATGGCGTTCCTACCACCATTTCCCGCCGGTTCTAGCGCCGTTCCGCGCCTATTCTAGCCGCCGCCGCTCCAGCGGTTCCCGCCACTTCGCGCGAGCTTTCCACCGGAGTGGCTGCTCTACTATAAAAAGAGATCGAGGTTGTAGAGGAGCGACGCACCACCCACACCGAAAAGGGGTCGAGACCTCGAAACCAACCATGCCTGGCCTCCAGGCAAGCAACCCAAGCGGAGGAGAGGGGTGATGCCTCTCCATGCTGGCACTGTCGCATACCATGCCACCGACGACAACGACAAAGACTTATCCTACTTCAGCGAGCCGATGGAGAGGCTAATCGATCAGAGGGTGACCTTGGCCGATATCCAATCAACGCGTGGGCGGGCGTAGAAGAAATGGAGCCCTCGAAACCAAGGGGCAGTTATTAAGTGGACCACTAGCTAATGTTTCGGGTGGGCCATCCTCAATGCCGTCTTCCTGCCCCAACACTTTCGATGGTAAGAACTCGACGAGGCTTAGACAGAGTGCCTCCATGCCGTTGTGTGTGTCAGCCTTGACCGATCTCGGGAGGAGTTGGAGATGCAGAAGGCGATCTACCGCTCTCTTGAAGAGGAGGGGGGCCTCAGTGAATGGCCGTTGTCGTTGCGCCCTCTTGGTGAGGGTACCTCCGGCGGCCGCGGCCCGTAGCCAGCGCTGCCATTAGTATGTTTGTTCAATTCAAGGTGCCGCATGCCTTCCTATGTAAAAATTTGCCTGTAAATATGAATGCGACTTGTTTATATTGTTTGGGGATGATCGTCGGAGGACGCATGTGTAGGGTGGCTTCCCCAAACAGCCCATAGTCGCCCCCAAGACGTGGTTGCGGGGCCACCTGTCTTGTGGGCGCCAGTGGAGATGGGAAAAATGGTACGTGTTTCCAACCATTTCGCTGATTTTTTGTTCTTCGATGCATTTTAAATCCTTTCAATAACCGTGGCTAGGAATTTTCGCTGTGATGGTTCTGGCTAGTTCTAGAGTTGAACTACTCCATTCGATCCAAATTAATCGATTTGGATTTGTCTAGATTTGGATGTATTTGAATCATGAATCACACAATGTAATTTTTCCCACTATGATGACTAGTGCATTTTGAGTATAAATTAATGCACCAACTGGATCGGTGCTAGGTTGCGCTCAATGTGCATCACTTGTGTACTTGCAAACGAAGGACTATGTAACCCAAAAAAAAAGGACCGTGTTGAAGCTTTGAATAAAATTAGCAGATATTTTTTTTGAGCTGAAGGCGGTCGATATCTGCCGCTTAACCCAGTTTATAAGGAAAACCATGTGAAAAACATATAAACTATACATTGCTGATTTATAAGGTAAACTAAAACGAAAGCCACACAAGCGAGGGGATCCATCGTCCACATGACGCAAAGCCACCAAATGCAACAAACACACACAACCGGCTTCGGGACCACCACCCCGACTAACACCACTCAGCACCAAAGCCGCACTCGAGCCACAAAGTCGCGTGTCTCATTCTCCCTCTCTACCCAAGCAACCGCCCACAGACCTCGAATGTCGCGCCAAAACCGGGGCCGCCGCCCTGACGTAGCAACCAGATCGACCTTCACATTGCCCGAAGACGAACTAGTCGGGTCGACAAACTCACTGCCCACACAGATTTCCAAGCCGCCACCCAAGCTCCATGCAAGGCCACAGCCAACAACCGTCCGGGGCCGCCTCCCCACAATCCGCCTCCCTAGAGGACATAGCCAACCCTCCCAGCCGCTGCGAAGCCATCACACCACGAGACCAAAGAACTCCAAGGCGACGCCTCCAACAAGGAAGTGACGTGTCCGCGTCCGCATGACGCAAAGCCACCAAATGCAACAAACACACACAGCCGGCTTCGGGACCACCACCCCGACTAACACCACTCGACACCAAAGCCGCACTCGAGCCACAAAGTCGCGTGACTCATTCTCCCTCTCTACCCAAGCGACCGCCCACAAACCTCGAACGTCGCGCCAAACCCGGGGCCGCCGCCCCGACGTAGCAACCAGATTGACCTTCGCATTGCCCGAAGACGAACCAGTCGGGTCGACAAACTCACTGCCCACACAGATTTCCAAGCCGCCACCCAAGCTCCATGCAAGGCCACAACCAACAACCGTCCGGGGCCGCCGCCCCACAAGCCGCCTCCCTAGAGGACATAGCCAACCCTCCCAGCCGCCGCAAAGCCATCATACCACGAGACCAAAGAACTCCAAGGCGACGCCTCCAACAAGGAAGTGACGTGTCCGTCACCATCGCCCGCTCCGAAGGAGCTTAGGTTTTTACCGGAGAATTTGGCAGCACTCGTGTCGGTCGAGATCGAAACTCCACAACAACGCCAACAAGAAGGAGAACGACGCCTAATGCGCCACCATCGTTAGCACATACCAAAGTCAATGCAGGGCTTTCGCCTAGAGCTCGACCCGACTGCAAAGCTCAAGGAGCAGCGAGCTTGTCAGCTGACACCATCGTCGACCACCAAGCCCCGCCACATGCTGCATCCGTAGCGGCACCTCACGCCACAATGATTGCCATGTCAGCCGCCCCCAGATTCCTCGCTCCTGGGGCACACCAAGCCGAAGGAGGACGGGCAAAGTGCCCACACCTCCTGTAGCCAGCAGGCCGCATCCCCAGCACCCCCTTCTCACCCACGAACTCCGTCACGCCGATGACCTCCATGCTGGCACCACACACACCTCCTACGACCCAACCCGGCCGCGCCCAGAGCCGGACGTCGCGGCCCAGATCAGGCCTAGGCATCCCTTGCAGCCAGCCGTCCCCCACAGCTGCGCCACAACCACACCGCCCCCAACCGCGGCCCTTCATCGCCGCCTATAGAGCCACGCCACTACGGTGGCCCTCCGTCGCCTCTGTAGGACCACGCCGCCAAGATCCACTGGATCCGAGCTAGAGACCCCCATCGCTTGGGAGAAGGATGATGAGTCCATTTTTGAAGCATATTTATCTTATGTTTTTGCATAAGTAGAGTTATGATTTTGGTATTTTGCGGCGCTTGCGTGCACCTTTTACCCTTGTTTCAACATGGTCCCGAATTATTATGTCTTTTGTGAATATATCAATTGGGCCTGTCATGTTATGTAACACTATGATATTTCTAAAAGATAAATGTCATTTAAATGATTTTCCACGCGCCCGGGAGAAGAGAGAGTGCGAGGAGAAGCTACCGCAAGCTTAACGACCTATGGTACGGGCGCATCTTATCCACACTGCCCGCCCGTACTGCCTGCCAGGACGTCCACCTCGTCAAATACTCTTACCATGCAAAGACGGATCTGAGATTTGACATTCACAGACACCTCTAGCGACGAAACACTAGACCAGGAAGGGATATGGAGGAGGAACTTGGAGAAGGGAAAATCCTTGACGCTACACGGATCATCAGAGGAAAACACGTCATCCCCGTCATCATTAACCATTGCATCTCCATCATCACCATCGTTCCCTCTATCATTTATTTAGATCTTTTTGTAATTCCAAATACAATTGTGGGGTTGCACTTGATTTTACCTTTGCACTTTTAATCAATCCATATGAATATGATGATGTTGTTGATTGCTTCCATGTGTGAGTAGTTCCCTTTGTTCTTGGGGAGATGGAGAAACCCTAGCATTATTATGAAATGAAATAAATATGATCTATAACTTTGGTCTTTGATCTTTACTTGATGCATGATATTTTGTTAGATCTCTCTCTCTCTCTCTGCATGATATTTTGTTAGATCTCTCTCTCTCTCTCTCTCTCTGCATGATATTTTGTTAGATCTCTCTCTTTCTAGATGGTATGTGAACTTGACCACATAACATTTGCCTTCGGGACTAAAGAGAGGAACTACCCTTTGGACATGTATGGCAGTATGCCCGGTGCTACTTTGTGACTACAAGCATCTGTTTATAAGCTACACGGCCAAAGGGGGTAAACTAGAGATTCACTAAGCTTGTGCTTAGTTGCTAATTCTATTGGTTGTTTTACTAAAGTTGTTTACTAGTTTAAGGTAAACACCATGTTTACACTCGGGCTGATGAATCAGCTCGATGCAACCAAATACCTTGGAAAGTTTAATAGAGGATTCTTCAAGGAATTCTCGAGGGGAAGCGAATAAGAATATGAGGTTAACTCTCGTTTCATCGCTATTATTTACAAGAAAACTTTTGCAGGATATGATCCCAATGAGGATCCATATGCTCATTTAATGCATTTTATCGAGTTATGTTGGACACTTAAATTGAAAGACTATTCTGAAGATGAATTAAAACTTATTTTTTAGCCAATCTCTAACCAACACTTCTCTAGCTTGGTATAGAATTTTTCGTGCAGAAAAAATGATACTTGGTAAAAGCTTTAAAGGTGAATTTATATTTCGATTCTTTCCCAAAGTGAAGACAATTCAGGTAAGAAGGGCAATCATGAACTTAAAGAATTGCCTAGGAGAAGGTTTGGTAAGAGCTTTTAAAAGGTATAAATCTATTATTAATAGATGTCCCTACCATGATTTACCTAAATGGTATTTTTTACACATTTTCTATGGGGGACTTAACCAAGAAATAAAGCATAAACTTGACTCAAATTCGGAGGTTCATTTATGGAACTAACTATAGCTAAATCTTGGTAACTTTTAGAAACAATTCATGGTCTTAGAGAAACTTGGGGATTTGATCTAGGCGGCGAAGGAGGTATAGAAGTTGGATATGATTGTCTCAATGCTTATAGGAAATCCGGTAAGGTTAAGGAAACTGCTAATGAACTTCAACTTGACAATGATATTATCTTGAAAATACTTCACACTTTTATAGAACACATTGAAGCTCCGAAGAAAGAATGTCCTCAATATACTCTACACCTAAGCAAGTTGAAGATGTAGAAATGGAAATTGTGGATCCTATAGAGCCATCAAGTGAAAGGGAACTGTATACTGATCCACTTCCTTTCCCAAGGACAGTGAGACAATACATGGTAACCCAACAACTTGAAGAACAACTAGAAATGAAAGAATTATGGTGACCCAAAATACTACTGCATGATGTAGTATACTATAGTCATTGACATGACACCAATGAAACACCATTCGCTAGTATTATATCCCTCAAAGTGGTACAATAGAAACATCGCGGGTCCAAAGCATGACTTTAGATTACATATATCACATTACAAAATATCCAAAGAATTTCCTCGACACAATGAGGATTATAATTACAAGAGAGAACCGAAAATATCAACTCGAAGTCTATTCTAGAAATACCACTACTATAAATCTATGACTTACTATTGTTGCTAAAGCACTGCTCTACAGAAGTAGGTTCTAGTACTAGGGATTTATTTATAAATAACTCCTCTCGAGACTTCAAAAGCTACTGATGTAGACGTCGACTCCACTGACTATCTTCAACACTTAAAAGTAGTTTTCCTTCTAGGTTCGCCATTGAGTACCCCAGAATCTAGCAAGGGTTAAGAATATATGCTTGAGTACAAGCTTAGAAAGTTCACTAAAAAGAAGTGTTTGATGCACTAGCTACAACCACAGACCAAAGGTCGTAGGTTATGCAGGTTTTCATAAACATTTCTTCAAAGGTTTCTTTATTCTGAAAAGATATGCCCGTCAGTCTTCACAGGTTGATTAGAACTTCGTGGAGTTCCTTTCCTACAGCATCCATAACTCCTTCCCAGAATAAGGAGTAACATGTCACACTTTTTTACACTCTACAGAGGTGCGTTGCTTTACCCATGAGAGATTATTATCCATGTTGCACAACCGGGCGTACTTTTCGATTGACACGTCCGTTGGTGTGAGGACTAGTATAAGAACCCACGCCGATAACCTCCCTTCTCTGTGACCCCACATGGCAACACGACCCTCCAAGCAGGAATACCTCTGTTAACCCCTTGTAGATAGATATAACTCTGGTAATCCCTTGAAGACTCTATAAGCATATCATGTCCCTGGTAGCCTCTACTAAAGTGGATGACCTACCTTTGACATCCCCTCACAGATAATCTAGACACTAATATCACGGCGCACTGAGGGGTCGCACCCTTGTACTAGATCCTCCATGAGGAATCTTAGCTTCACGATAATGTCACCCGTTGGCACACTAAAGGAAGAACATCCAGCTGACTTCCCAAATCCCATATAGATCTCATGGTTAACGCATAATCTACAGTACAAGAATCACTAACAACATTTGTTGTTAAATCCTAGATGATACATTCCCAAACAATAGTGCTTCCATTGCCAATCATAATAGATAAGATGATCACCCTAGATCAGTAAGCATTAGTTCACATTAATCAAGAAAATCCCCATGTTTAAGTATGGATTGAGTTTGGTGATTTATGAAAGATTTGTGTTACATTCAAGTTCACTTTACAAATAAATACAAACTAAGATTCTAAATTAATTGGTAAATTATGAAAGTAAAGCACAACAATAGTTAATGGTAGATGTTGATTAGTAAGTATTCTTAAGGATAATCACATTTGAAGTTGGTGGGTTTTAACAGAATGTCTAAAGCTTTTATTTGAAGTGGAAAAAATAATAACTTTCGATGAAAATACTTATTACATTAACTTAGACAATTTGTAGTGTTCTCAGAACACATTCGATGGTTATTTGAATCACTTTAACGATCGTAAGTTAATGTGCTCCTCGCTGGTTGGGTGACAGACCAATGTTAAGTGTAAAATATAAGCAGGACTAAGATAAAGTAATTTTGTATTGTGGTCGAGTTCAAAAGTTTTACTCGATACGATCGATAGCGGAATCGTATAGATATTGAGTACAACTCTATGAATCTATACCTAGCAAGTTGAGGTTAGGTGAGTTATAGAGTTAAAGCTAATTATTAGATATGGTAATCTCATTTTATAGTTTGCTTAAGTCCTATTAAGCTAAAGTTATGTTAAGTATGGTTAAAGGAATGAGATCATTCATCCCAAATATGTGTGAATGATGCTAAAGGTTAGATTGAAGTTATTGGTTATAGTTGATTTAAGACTCTAAAGGAGTATTAAATAATTATCAGTTTACACTTAGATTTTATTATAGACCATAATCATGGTTTTAGGTTTAGTAGTTAGACTTCAAGGATTCTTTTTATAAATATAATATTTTATAGGATCATACGTTTGTTCCTACTAAGAAAATAATTTTGAAGAGTTAATTTATGATAAAACAAGTATTTTATTTGAATAAAATAGATAACTAAGGATTTATTGCTTTAGAAATATTAAAACCTTTTGAAATAATATGATTAGAACTTTTCTAGTAATTTTTTTTCAAGATCGTGAAAGTGGTTTTTATTTATTTTCCAGTCTTACTCTTATTTTAGCAAAATTCCATAAAGGAATAAGTGTCTTCAAATACTCATTTTAATTTTCTCACATTAAAACACAAACTAGTATTTTTCTTACATAAAGTATTTATTTAGGATCTTAAAAACGAATTTTATTTATTTTTAAGTTTTATCCCTATTTTTAGAAAATTCCATAAATGAATTATTGCATTTTAAATAATAAAATAAATTTTATCATTGTAAAATACAAGTTAGTATTTTTATTGAAACATTCACATTTTATAAACATTTAGGGATATAATTTGTATTTTTAGGATATTTATTTATTTTTCTAGAGCTAAAATACTCACAAGGGTATTTTTGTAATTTAGCATTTTATAATTTACTTCTTTCTTTTTAAAACCTGGGCCTATCCCCTTGGGCTGGCCTAACCCTAATTTGGCCTAGTGGGTTAGGCTAGAACCCACAGCGTCGCCCTGGGTCAGTCCGACCCAGACCACATGCGTGCTCTTCCCCTCCTCACTCTGTTCTCCCCTAGTGATACCACATCACCGCCACCATCGCTCTCCGATTTTTGCCAGCCTCGACCTCTCTGGCCATCGCTAGAGTGTGTACCGACCAAGCCGACGATGCTGCACCGTTTGGTCCCGCTCGATTCATCGTGCGCACCTCCTCTTGACCGCACTGTCCACTCACTGAGGCTAGGGTTTCGCCCCCATTCCACGGTGTTGTGCTCCAGCGACCCCTTGTTACTGTGCTAGTGATTTGGCGGTGTGGTGGTGCCTAGATCCGCCGTCCTTTTCCTTTGGCTGCCGTGGTTGCGCCATGGCGTAGGTTGCAGCTCCTACTGGTGCTCCCCGTGCCGCCGTGACTTCGCCGCCGACATTCTCTCTACTACCTCTTCTTACTGAGCAAGGCCCTTTATTGATTTCTTCTCTCCCTCTCTTCTCTCTATCTTTCTCTGAACCCTTCTCTAGAATAAAATCTTAACTCTAATTAGAGTTTGTGCTATGTTCTAGGGGTTTACCCTCTTTCCATTAGCAATCATAAACCCAAGAACTCTTGGCTAATACATGTTATACTCAAGAATTTGTGATGGATTAAACTTGGTTTAGTTCTGATGGTTATGTGGTCTATGAAGTTTGTCTTTGGTTCATCTCATAGTGATGTTGATGCTTGGCCTTATTTATTCAGTACTATTATCTATGGTGATCTTAATCTATTGGCTCTAAATTTGGAAATATTAGTGATGTTTGTGTTTATCCTATTATTACTACTACTGTAATATGGATGATTATTTCATCCATTAGTCTCTGGAACATAGTGTTAAATGATTGTGGCCTTTGTTTACTTGTATATGATCCATCCATGATGAAAAATGTGAGATTTGTCCAAAGGACAATACATGCATACTATCTGGTATAGGCCATTGTTCTCATGTTTTATTTGTTATTCGGAGGATGACAGATAAATAATAGTTATATGATTCTTGAATTTTAGTTAGGAAGATGATTAATAGTTCTTGTTTTGGAAGTAAAGATTGCTATATGTGTATGTAATGTACTATGGAATTTGATTTTCCAGACATATCAGTGATGATCTAACCCTTTCTAGGATGATGCTTATGGTCAAGGTATTATGATGTTACTGTGTTATGATAGATAGTTAAATACTGATGATTCCTAGTATTTTAGGAAAATGATTCTTAAGTTGTTTTTATCTGATCATGGTTTATCTTGGGTTGGATGCCACTGTGATGCCTCCTCACTAGTGGATAATTGCTTATTAGTGGAGCATATTTTTTGTTATCAATGGCGCATATGTAATGCGCCACTAGTGTTGCGCCACTGATAATTAGATATCAATGGCACATATTCAATATGCACCATTGATAATAGGCCCACCAGTGGCGCACCTTAAATATGCGCCATTGATATTTTACTAGTGGCGCATATATCCAAATGCGCCACTGATACTAGATGCGCCACTAGATGAATAAAATATGCGCCACTGATGTTTCGTACAGGTATACATAATACAGGGCTCTCAGGTATTTATACAGGTACATATATAGGTATTTATACAGATACAGAACAATGTAAAAACAGAGATAATAATACCACTAGAATTATACATCATCACATCAATTAGAACCCGACATAGTGACAAGTGCCCGAATATTATACAAGTCTAGAACAAATTGATCTCATATTCTCATACATTACACATTACAACAAGTTGATCATCATGATCATTAGCCAAGTCCTAAACTACTAAAGGACTGAGTAGAGTACAACCGCAATGGCGGTGATGAGAAAGACGGGGAGCACAATCATCAAGGTCTTCATCTGGTTCCTGTCTCTCTGCTCTCCAAGGAGGTGGTTCCTCCACCTAGCTTCCGCCTGCTCTCTCATCGGGTACCCTTTGTATTTGTTGCCACTGAACTTGTTCACTTGCTTATGACAATCCTCCCACTCGTCGTAGACTCCTGGGACCCTCCCTCTGAACACCACGTAGCACGACATCTCTATACACAAGGCATATAAGTACTATATCATGTAACAGAACGAATTAAAATGTTCATCACATGCATCTCCACAAAAAAGAAGGTTTCGATCTAAGGCAAGATATTAAGTTTCATACATATGGTAATAAGTAAACGAAGTCCAACAATGACCGTTTCGAGCTAAGGCAAGTTAAAGTTTATGACACACACACACGAGACACACAAACCGGCTGAGCGCTAGCTAGCTAGGAACACTACATCATGAAGACTTTGTTTTACACGGCGTCGGGAACGGTTTGTAGCCGTCTTTCGTTGTCCATGTCCTACGGTCACCCTGCGCCTCGCGCCGTGCTTCGATCTCACGCTTACTGAACGCTCTTTTGCAGGATAAGCCCCCCTTGTGATGACATCTTCTTGCACGATGGTCGCAACCTGAGTCTGGATGTGTAAGAAGTCGTCCTTAAGTTCATCATCGTCCATTCTTTCCTCAGTTTCGGCCCATGCTCGGAGACTAGATGGCAACGTAATGATGTGTGCATCCCGGACGATCGCTCGCAGGTGATGGAGGGCGTAGTAGGCCTCCTTGACACTGTTATCTGGCTGCTTGGCGCAGGCGAACTTCATTACATGTTTGAACACGTGTCTGTCATCCCTGAAATTTTCCGCCCCCTTCATGAATTCGCCTCCATTTTCGGCGTATACCTCGAGAGCATCATCTAGAAGACTCCTTATGTTGGTGTAGTCTTTCTTCTTTTGCTCACTCCCCGAGTCCAAGTACGTGGCTAGCGAATAACTCGGGTGAATGAGGATCAGTGTGCAGTATTTGTCTCTACGCAAAACAATTGAAACGAAACAATGTTGGAAAAAGAGCAACCGAAAACTAAGAAAGGACAAGTTACGGCGACGAGCGAGTGTGTACACTTACTCGGGAAAGAAAGGCAAAATAAGCTCTTTTCCACTCTTGTTGTCCACCATGAAATTTTGGAGGTAGTTCCTTGCACTGGCCTGGGTCACTGGATTCACCAACTAGCTATCACACATGAAGTAGGGGTCCACTATCGCGACGCCAGGGGTCTTCTCTCTGTTGACCTTCATCGCCCGATGGAGCGCGTATAGGCGGACCAAGTTATAGTTCATCCGCTTGCCATGGAAAAGCTTGAAGATGTCCTCATACGATATGAAGAATATATCCGCTGGGGCATTATCGACGAAGCCCACGCCCGTTGGAACATTGACCGTGAAAACATGGTACGATGGATTTGCTTCTTTAAGAAGGCACACCTCTAGATATAGAATACCATGCTGTAGGTTAGCCATCGCTCCACTTGCATTTTTGATCAGCTCCTCACTCAGAATCGGTTGACCAGCTATGTGAACCCTAGTCAAGGTGCCCTCAGAGGGCTGTGTTAACGGGTCGTCCTAAGCCCGGGGCCTCTTCGGACCCGGCTGGCTCAAATACTACTTATTCTTCTTCTTGGTTCTCTTGCGATGCTTCTTCGTCTCGACATTAGCAGCCATCTGCTCATCCGCCGCCTTATGGAGTGTGGTGGGGCTGAAAATGATTCCCTGGGTGCCTTTATAAGGACCAGCGGCACCATTATCCGGAGGCGTCTCCTCTAGGGTACCATGGAAGTCTAGACGCGTGCATGTTCTGGTACGAGCATTTGGGTCGTCGGCAACGCGGTAGATCTTGTCCATGTTTGGCATGAACAAAGAGTCCGTGACACCAGTGTTGATCCAGTTATCTGGGTTGTCATCATCAACATCATCATTGTTAATGTTGTCCCCAGGTGCATCCTTGGGCGGTGGTGGTGCAACGGCGGCCTTGCCATGTGGAGGTGGTAGTGCGGCGACAGCCTTTCCATGTGGAGGCGGCAGCGCAGCGGCGGCCTTGCCATGTGGAGGCAACGGCGCATCGGCGGCCAACAATTGCTGGTGACGAGAGGTGGTGGCGGTGACTGGTTGTTGTGGCCGCCGCGGCAAGGGCACATTTGGCCGCTGAGTTACTTGTTGTTCCTTCACAAGCCGAATCTAGGTCTTTGGCCATGTCAAGACCTAGCCACAGCAATCTTGAAGGTTCTTATGATCATCAGCGCCTCGAGGTTGGCTGGGGGGTCCATGTCTTCGCACCTCGGCAACACCCGAGCCAGCCGAACCTTGAACACGTCATCCTCCATCGACTTGTGGTGCATCGTGTGGCTATTTGGTTGAATAATTTTGCCCTTGCCAACATCCTTTAGATCGCCGTCCACGTAATGCAAGAGCGTGCAAGGAGTGTCCTGCGGCAGAACAAGCATCATGAGATGGCACTAGCTAGTCATCAAAGGCAAAGGAGATGAAATGTTATCAACATGCATATGTTGGCCGGTGTCATTACCTTGGAGATGGCGTTGAGCTCGGCTAATGTTGAGACACCGGTATCATCCTCCCGCTGAGATGCCTTACGAAGCACCTTCGGTTGCGCCTTAGTTTTGGTGGGAGGTGGGATCGGTGTGACCTACGGCTCTGTGTTGGCGCCGGCGGGAGGTGTCACCAGGGCGACCTCCAGCTGCGCGTTGGTGTTGGCGCCTGCGGGAGGGGGCACCGGAGCGACCGGGTGCATCTCGACGTTGGTGGACTCGGGCGTCACCATGTTCGGCGACACGTGTTGGATCGAGTTGCCGCCGGAGAGGCTGGGCACCACGAGCGGCCCTCGTCGACCTACCGCATTCCAAGCAGCGATCCCCTCCCATAGCTCATTGGGAAACATCTCGTGGATCTTCTCTTGCACTCTGTTGTCGATCAGCCTCGGCATCTGTTGCATCTGCTCCTGGAGGACTTCAACCTCGCGTTTTTCACTTGCCACCGCCGCCACGGCCTTCCTCTCTTTCTCCGCCTTTGGGTCCTCTTTCCTAAAGTCGCCAACCTTTTGATAGGTACCATAGCTGGACACACGGCCAAATGAAGTCGGCGGCACGGACTTGGCCCTCCCCTTGAACACGTTTGTCGCCCTATTGAAGGGCGTGTCCCACCGCGGGTCCGCCGTCGATCCCTGGGACGAGCTCGCACTTGACGCATAAGACTTTTCATCGGATCTCTGAAGAGAAGGAAAGTGATCCCATTTAGAAATTCGGCTTCATTACTTAACTAGAAACACAGATGTACTCCGACATAAATTCCTTACCAGCCTTTTCTGGAACTTCCTCACATCGTCGTCGTCGGTAACGGATTCCTTGAGTTCAGGGTGGAGATAGTAGCGGGCACGGACAAACTGCATCACCTGCTTGTCCGTGAATTTGTGCCACGGGTTATCTTTCCCTAGACGGGCATACTCGGCGTCCTCCTTTGTCCAAACGGCCTTTTTCCTCGGTAACCACCGCTTCCGCAACGTTGGTTACCTATGTTCAGCTCCCGCATACTCCTCCCCCACTCGGTCCATTCCTGACCTTCCGGTGAAGTGCAGTTTGCCTTGAACTTGATGAATTCATCTTCGTCGAGCATCGGCTCGGCCTTCTTTATCTCCTCCCAACTTTTACCCTCATTAATCCTCCTCTTCACTCGGCTTTTCCAGCTGCTCAAGGCGGTGTTCATCCTCGTGAGGGCTACCTTGTTTACCTTGTTCCCTATGAGCTTTTGGTTATCGTACTCATATGGGAACTTGTACCGTTTGTGAAGCTTCCCAATGAGGAGTTCTCGCAACCATTTGTTCTTTCTTATGTCCTTCTGGTTGATGCTCATGCTCTCCCGCACGATGCACCCGAGTTGTAGGCCGTACCCAGCGGCAAGCTTCGCAGGCTCCAAGGGTTGGCCACCCGGTTTCACAAGGGTGAACTCTTCACGGTTGGTGCCGAGTTTCGGCAGCGTCCGCTCCCGCCTTTCTGCCTTATTCTTCTTCTTCCTAGTAGGCGGGGAGGCGCCATCGCCGTCCACACGTTCACCGCCATGACTTGCTTCGGCCTCCTCGTCACCATTACTGCTTCCGTCGTCGTCGCCATCTTCGGCCTCCTCCTCACATTCATACTCCTCGTCATCTTCTTGGTCCACAGCTTGGGCCTCCTCGTCAACTTCATCGTGATCTCTAGCTTCAGCCTCCTCATCGGACCCGCTTAAGTCATCGCCAAACCGCCTAAACTTGAGGTTGGCTCTTCTTGCTCGTTCTTCGATGCTCATGGGCTGAGAAGGGCTAGCCCCTATGTCTTTGTCTCTGCTCGACATGTTTGCTCTTCATAGAAAAATGCAACAATGTAATTAGTACAAGCTAGAGTCGACCGAAAAATTCGGCATGACCTTTGCTGTTTTTTTGACTTAGGAGTGCCCATTTCTCAACCCAAACGGAAGTGAATCAACACTTCGGGAGAAACATGCAACTCAAATGAATTCCATGCAATAGTTTTCATACAAAATAATGTGCTCCAGTTTTCAAATTGATGACATCCATCCAATCACACATATACAAAGAGCAAAAAATAGCTCCAGGTGCAACAAAAAATAGCACATTATGCCTTGCATAGCTCCAGATGTACCTTAGAACATAGCAAGAACAGTAGCAGCAGCCTTAGAATAGAAGCTAGCACAGCCTTAGAACAGAAGCTATCACAACAAGAATAGTATAGCAAGAATAGAAGCTAGCACAACACAAGCAACCTCAATCAGCACCATCTCCAATCAGCAAACTCTACTATTCAAAGAAAGGAAACTCAAGGTTACAAATGGTAGACAAGGCAGGCACATCACTAATACTAGAACAACAGTATACCAAATTCCATAGATAATACTTAGCAGGAGAAAAACTACTTAGCAGTAGTCAATATAATGCCTCTACTAATATGACCATGTTCATCTCACATATTCTAACTAGTAGAAATAATTAATAGACAACTTAGACATAATCTTCTCATGCATACTTATGCTCTAAACCATATTTAAATGTCACACATGAATGCTCGTGTCCACAAAATTATTCTTACAAGTAATTTGAGACAAAAGCACAAAGACAATCCATCCAAACAGATTTACATTATTACGAGTTTATCTCATTCTGGACAAAGTGATTGGGATTTCAGAAGGTATGATGCCAAAGCCCTAAAATCAAATAAAAGGGCCTAAACTTCAATGCATAGTTAGAATTATAGATTAAAAAAAATCAGCATATAGTCAAAGGGATGTTTACTTGTCACGAGGAAGTGCATGTGCATACCCACAGATTTCCAAAAAATCCCGCATATAATGAGAATGCTAATATAGAAGGGAACCACGGTGGCCTGTGACTAGGAAATGTAAATGATAATTAAACTATGCCTGCAACATATCTCTTGATTCTTAATATCTCAATTGCAAGATTACCTATTGAATTAATGGGGCACTAACTAAAGCTCTCAAGCATTATAGTGGACCAATCAACAACCATATATTAAAACACTAGATTTTGTAGAGAATAAGCAGTAAGATAATTATCTTGTCATCTCATAAGCTACTAAATAGCATAAGAAAGTTCTGTGAAGCACATGGACTACGAAGCATATAAACCATGGAATCAAGGGCACAATGTACACAAAATTATTAAATTTGCACATAGATTTGAGGGATTTTCTTGGGACAGTGAATTCTAGATAGCTGATAATTCTCTCATGCATTATCACATCTTCGATTAATAAGTTTTGGTACAAATGTCAGCAGTACAAGCTCTATATAGTTGTGAAGATATATTTAATAGCACTAAAAAACAGATCGCATCGAGTGGAAGCCAGCTTGCATCTGTTACTGCCTAGCTCTGCATTGCATAAGGTTCAACGTATTCTAGCTGGTAACCATGTATAAAGAATAATTTTATCATGTCACACTAGCCACATGTACTGCAAATTAACATAAGCTAGCATATATCACCTGTGTAGAAGCTTGCAAAGGGAAGATAATAGGCAAATTCCTCAAACCCTAGAGCAAATTCCTAGAACCCTAGAGCAAACCCTAGAGCAAATTCAGTGAGAGGGGGAGGGGAAAGGGGAGGGAGAGCTCAACCTGAGGTTGGGGAGGCTCACGCATCGACGGGGGCGGCAGGGCGACTCCTCCGTTGGAGGGCGGCGGTAGAGGGCTCAATCGCGAGAGGAGAGGGGGCTCAATCTTGGCGTCGGTGGCACGCGCAGCGCTGCCCTTCTCCTCCTCATTGGTGGCGCGCGCGGCGCTACCTTCTCCTTACTCGTCGGTGGCGCGTGCGACACTGCCCTTCTCCTCCTCGTCGGTGGCGCGCGCGGTGCTGCCTTCTCCTTCCTCGACGGTGGCGCGACGCTGCCCTTCTCCCTCCTCGTCGGTGGCGCGGCGTGAGAACAAAAGGGGAATAATGCGCTAGGGTTCGTGAGCAGGGAGAGAGGCCAACCGGTTTTTGGCTAAGTGTAAAACATCCGTGGCGCATATTTCCTGATATGCGCCATTGGTATTTTACACTTAGCCTAAAACCACGACGCCTTGGTTTTTGTCACCTACACTCGTCTACCGCAGTGGTCATCGCTGTGTGCATTTGCTGTTGCTGGGAGCTCTCAAGTTCGATTCCTGGGCTCTCTCACAATTTTTTCTTTCAATTTTTTAATATTTTACAAAATACCAATGGAGCATATCTAGTATATTTTACAAAATATTTTAATATCTAGTATATTTTAATATTTTGTAACAAATAGTAATTAAGTTTAACATTCACATATCTATTTAAAACATGGACATCTTATTCAATATCCATACACACCAATATTCTCCTTAAAAATGTCATGTCATGTGTGCATGATCTCGATTCCGAGCTAGCTAGAGCTAGCGTCTCTTTGCAATCTTCTTGCTCTTCTTCCTCGCGGTTGAATACATTAGCCTGGAAAGATTAAGGTTTCTTCTCGTGAACGGACAACCTTTAGTAGGTAGGGTGGTCTTCCTTTTTCTTGCAGCAGTCAGCTTGTCGAAGTACTTGTCAAATTCCTCTTCGATCTTCGGATCGCCGTTCTTTTCTAAGTCTTGCTCGTTGGCGGGTCCGTCCATTCCGATGATGCTCCTCTTGCCCCTCCTCACGACTACACGTCTTGGCTTTGACGGGTCAGTGATGAAGAAACATTGGTCAACTTGGCTCGCGAGTACCCATGGCTCATTTTTTGCGGAGGCGTTCTTCGCGGAGGCATCGGGTATAACCATGGTGGTGAAATAACGACCCTCTTTTTGGATGCTCTTGGCCCATCTGACACGGAACATCGGAACCTTCTCTCCGGCGTACTCGAGCTCCCAGTTCTCCTCGATCCTTCCGAAAAATCGTTCCTTGATGGTGGCTTCGTCATTGGCATAGGATATCATTGTTATTCCTGAGTTCTGATAGTCGCTGCTCATGTCCCTTTTCTCGGTGTAGAATCTGTACCCGTTGATGTCGTATGCCTGATATGTCCTCATGTTGTGCCCGGGGCCATTTGACAAGGCGAAAATTAGTTTTTCATCCTCCGTAGAAGGCGTTTGCGGGTCTGCAGGGGATTGTCTTGAAGCTTCTTCTTGAACCAAGCCATGAAGCTAGAGTTGTGCTCTCTTGTTACGTCTCCCTTCTTCCTCGGTCGACCAAGGTCAATGAACTTCTGCTCGATTAAGCTTTTCTGCTCTTCCACCCAAGGATCGACCAATTCGATGTGTTGTAGCACGACTCGGTGTGCCCTGTCAAAGTCGTCACGTCGACCCTTCGTGCCTACATGCATGGTGCAAAAGCCCTCGTGGTGGCCATATCCAGCGAGCCTGCCGAGGTGCGTCCTTTTGGGCAGACGAACATGGTCATCCTCGTCGTCTGGGTCGGTGCGTAGATAATTCTGGTAGAAAGAGACGCACTCGTAGGTTAGAAAGCCCTTGGCAATGCTTCCACTAGACGAGACCTGTTGCATACGAATCCTTTGATAACAACGTTAAGCCTTTCAAACGACATCATGTTGTGCAGGAATGTCGGCCCGAGATGAATGATGTCATCCATGACATGGACGAGTAGATGGACCATGATGTTAAATAATGCGGGCGGGAAGTAAATCTCAAGCTCGCATAGTATCACGACGATCTCATCTTGTAGTGTGTCGAGCTGCTTCAAGCCAATCGACGTCCTCGAGATGACGTCGAAGAAGTTGCAGAGGCCAAACAGCATCGCACGGATGTGCTCGTCCATTATCCCTCGGATCGCAATGGGAAGTATCTACGTCATCAGCACGTGACAGTCGTGAGACTTCATCCTGCTGAACCTCTTCTTCGCTTTATCCATATATCTGCCTATGTTCCCCGGGTAACCGTAAGAAACTTTGACTCCTAGGAGGCAGTTGAAAAACTGCTCAAGCTCCTGGTCACTTAGAGTGAAGTAGGCAGCCAGAAACACTGCAATTCCCCTCTTAAACCTTTTGCGGCGACCTTGAGTATCTTCAGGCACCGTCTCATCATCATCATCATTGGGCGGCGGCGTCTCATGAAGTTCTTCCTTGATGCCAAGTTCCATCAGGTTGTTCCTTGCTTTCGGCTCATCTTTGGTCCTATCCGGCATGTTGATGATAGTGGCAAGCAGACTCTTGCACACGTTCTTCGTGATGTGCATGACATCAAGGCTATGGGGCGTGTGGAGGTATTTCCAGTATGGCAGGTCCTAGAAAACAGGCCTAGCTTTCCACACACCATGAAGCGGTTTCGTCCTCGGACGCTTCTTTCCCGGCAAAGGGCACTCTTCCTAGTTGTCCAACATATCTTGGATCACTTCTCCGCTCCTCAGACGTGGGGATTTTTCGAGCTCTACTTTGCCATCGAACAGATCTCTACGCTTTCTCCACGCGTGATCCTTTGGAAGCAACATTCGAGTCCGTTGGAACAGGGTCTTCGATGACCTGGGATCCCTTGGTAGCTGGAGATGCGGGGTCTTATCCATGCACTTGACACATGCTTTGTGTCCGTGGTTCACCTGGGCAGACACGTATGCATAACCTGGATAGTCCTACACCGTCGTGAGCAGCGCGACTCTCATAGGGAAATAATCTCCTGTGTATGCATCCCATGTATGGGCTGGCGTCTCCCACAGCGTGGCTAACTCTTCTATCAGCAACCCGAGATACAGATGCATGTCGATACCTGGTTGTTTAGGCCCCTGAATCAGAATACACATGTGTACGTATCTCTGCTTGGTGCACAGCCAGGGATGGAGGTTGTACGGCCATACAAACACGGGTCAGGTGCTATGTGTGCTACTCTGGTTGCCAAACGGATTGAGTCCATCGGTGCTCATACCAAGCCTGATGTTCCTTGGATCGCCCCCGAAGTCTGGAAAGTCAATGTCCAGTGCGTTCCACTGGCTAGCGTCCGAAGGGTGTGTGAGGATCTTGCCCTTATGTGGATCATCTTCAGCCGGCTTCTGTCTTTCCGCGTGCCATTGCATGAGCTTTGCTTCCTTAGGGTCCACGAAATACCGCTGCAGATGGGGAGTGATAGGAAAGTACCATACCACTTTCCGAGGAACTTTCTTGTTCCCTCTCTTGTATCATCCTTGGCCACAACATATGGTTCTATCCTTGTATTTGTCCCGATAAAGTGCACAGTCATTAATGCAGGCGTGGTACTTAACATACGGTAGGTCGAGAGGACATACAATTTTCTTGGCCTCCTCGATACTAGTTGGACACGTGTTCCCCTTGGGAAGACGATCTTGCCAGAATCTCATGTTTTTGTTGAAGCTTATGTCGGTCCATTTGCTTTCTGCCTTCATGTCCAGAGCCTTGAGCATTACGTTCAAGCGGGTATCCTCAGGCCGACACCTAGGATACAATGGAGTTTTCCCGTCTATCTCCATCTGCGCTAGCTTGGCTTTTGGCAGCAGCTTTGGTATTGCTTGTCTCCCTGAGAAGCAGTTCCTGAACATGAGGGTCCTGCAAGGCCGAGGTTAGCCGCGTCGTTTGTGTGTCTGTGTCTTCTCCACCGGCACCTCCTTCGTGATGATCATCATGTCCGTCGCTGCCATCATCTCCTTCGTGTTGATCACCATGTCCGCCGCTGCCGACATCTCCTTCATGATCATGATCATGTCCGCCGCCGGCATCTCCTTCGTGATAATCATCATGCCCGCCCTCGTCTACAGGATCGTTGACGTCCTCGTCATCTTCAGAATCATAGCCGCGCATGAAACCACGCGTGAGCAGGTGATTCTCCAGGTCTCCAGAATCAGGGTCAACCAAGCTCCCGAGATTGGATGTTCGACACGGACATCTTATGTAGGTCCTCTTGTTCAGAATCATGTCGGCCACCGCGTGTTTCTTGTATCTAGCTGCTCGACCTTCGCTCATGTGTCTAACCATGGTTTCTTGCGTGGTATAGAGCAAAAAGAGAGAGTATCTTAGAACCACAACACCATCATGCACACACACACATGCATGCATGGCCGCCGAAAAAATTCGGCATGACATCTCCTAAAAATGGGACATATGGATAGTGCAAAAATTTGCCGAAACGGAAATTAATCGACATTTCAGCAAACATCCATGCACCACCAGAGCAAGCAACATGCTTTCTTCTTCGTCACCTGCAAACATTCATGACCACATCCATGCAAACCCACCATACCTCTCGCAATTAATAAGAAGGCTTCACAAACATAAGCATGCACACACATACACACCGCACCGACGTCCACCCTCCACACAAAACATCCACATGCATATCCTCCAACAACTCACCTAGTAGAATCGTTACCAAGCCAAGTCCGCGACGAGATAGTGTGGTTGTTGTTGGAGAACAAGATGGATGTTGGAGGAGGAAAACTAGTTGGTTTAGTAGATCTACAACAATTGGTGAGGCTTCCCCTCACAAAACTATGAAGCAAGGTAGGTTCAACAACCAAGAATGGAGAAAAGAATGGAGAAATTGAGGTGGTGGGGAGGAGGAGGATGAGCTAGATCTAGTTTGGGGTGGTGGGTGGAGAAGAATGGAATGGTGGTGGTGGGTGGGGGTGGATGCCAACTTGTAGATCTGGATGAAGTTATGAGTGGCACATATTACACTAAATGCTCCACTTATAAGTCTGCCACCTTTTCAGGTGGTGGGCCCAAGACTTACCAGTGGCGCATTTACTACTATATGCGCCATTGGAGGACCAAGTATCAGTGGTGCATATCCTGAATGCACCATTGATATTCCTGCCACCTTTCAGAGTGCTGAGGTCCAAGTGGGGCCCACATAGTTACCAATGGCGCATGTAGGAGAGGATGCGCCATTAGTGCGGAGAATATCAATGGCGCATATTGCATATGCGCCACAGATAATAATATATCAATGGCGCATATGGATATATGCACCATTGATATTTGGTCCACATGCCTCTAGAGTGCCGGGCCCATATTATTAGTGGCGCATTATTTGTGATGTGCGCCATTGGTTATAAATAATATCAACGGAGCATATTTTTAAATGCGCCACTGATAATTACCAGTGGAGCATATTCAAAACAATGCTCCACTAATAATAAATCTATCTATAAGCCTTTCTCTAGTAGTGCCTGTTGGATGGTACACAGTGGTAACCCCCAATAGATCCTATTGTTGCCTTGTTGTTTTATTGGATTTAAGTTCATGATGCAACGTTTGAGCTTTGAGATTATTCTAGATAAAGATTGGACCCTTCTAATGTCTAGTATCCTCCTATGATGAGTGTACACCCCATTTGGGTGTATCTCTTAGGAGTATTTGTTTCAACAAATCATATTCTTATAATTGATAAGAAAAGATGCAAGATATTATTCTGTTGGGATTTATCCAACCTGCTGTGGTTATTGATGTGGCTGAGATGTTGTTGCTGCCCTTGATATTGATGGTGAGCTTTGTTATCTCCTGACTATGATAGACCTGTACTTCCTCCTTGATCTACTCCTTCTCATAGATCCCGTTTTCCCTTGCTCTACACCTATACCTCCGCCTCCTTTAGGTAACCATGTTGGATTGTTAATTAGTGGCTTTCTATGGTCTTTTATGGGTTGATCTGGTGAGAATCTGTCTAAGAGCTTATGGTGTTCTTGCTGTTCTCTGATGTTTCGGTGAACTAGTGTAGCAGAATTTCTATGCTAGCATGGTTGTGTGCTTTTAACTACTACCCCTTGCTCCTTGGTGTCGACAACACCTCACTTCTGCATGTGTGACTAAGTTGTGTGCTATGCCTATGGACCAGATCAAGTGGAAATATCTGATTTCTTTACCCTTTTACTTTTATATGCCTTGCTGAAACTTGCCCCTGTGGTTAATGATGTTGTACTGAAACCACCTATGTAACATAACAAATGCTATTCTTTTGGTGAAACTTGCCCCTTTCTTTTAAATTAGCTCTATAATGAAATTCAACAATGCACTTCACTATTAATATCTGAGAGAAATTCTTCTGACAATAACCCTTTTCTTTTAGTGGAGTTTACTTAGTTTGCTTGCAGGTAACTATTACAGAGAAGATCAAGAAGATGTAGATTTAAGACTTAGTTAGAAAGTAGTGTAGGATTTTTTCCCTTTTATTATATTGTACTTTCTTTTACTCTTATGTAAAGAATAATGTAATGCATATGTGATTTAATAAAGTACTTCTATTTATATTCTTGTAATTATTCATTTGTATAATTAACTTTTACTTATTTGTATTCTTCATAACTTTTGAATATATAGAATAAGAAGAAGATAAGAACTTATATTCTTATGTATTTATTTATATTACTATTATGTCTTGAATTTCCTTTAATTGTAACCTAATAATGGTATAATATAACAATATTTCATATTAAAAAACTTAAATCTACCTTTTGGAAACAATAAATTCTAAATGCTTTAGATTTGAATTATTTCAAAAGTAGATTCAAATTTAAATGTCAATTTAAATTATCATCCCAAAAATAATACAAATACCCAGAGGTCATGCTAGAATTTATAGCAATCACCTGGATGCGATAAACCCTAACTCACCAAAGCGAAAGAAACTTTGATCCCTCTGATGTTTTAGTTTTGAGCAAAAAAATTCCCCGAATTTTCTTATGCATGAATGCATATATAGAAAATCTCTTCTATATCCCTAAATGCTAGGGCATTACAAGAATGATCCTCAAAAAGATAGAAGAAGAGGAAAAATAGAAAAAATCATTCAAGGGAGAATGCAGGAGATGGGTGAGGTGACTAAAGAACATATATTGACTATGCATGCACATTGCGATATTGTTGAACTAGGCACCAACGCCTCTCAATTTGTTAAAGGTAAGGTAAAAGCTAAAAAGGTTGGTAAACCTATCCTTCCTTGCACCTTAGGTGAATCTTCTTATTATGGCCTTCATGATATTGGAATAACTGTTAACGTCATCCCTTATAACTTTTACTTAGACATTCATGAGGAACTCAAACTAACTGAATTAGAGGATACTGATATGACAATTATGCTATTGGATAAAACACTTAGAATTCCTATGGGATAATTAGAGATGTTCCAATTTGTGTTGGACCTTACAAGTACCCTATTGATTTTGTACTCGTTGATATGCCCACTGATATTTATTGTCCAATTATTTTTGGAAGAAGTTTTTGAACACCGTAGGAGGAAACATTGACTTTAAAAGGGAGATGGTGTCTCTCAAGTTTGGCGAAGATAAAATGAATTTCCATTTTTGCTAAATTCCAACACAAGCCAATTTATGAGGAGCTTGAAGAACATGAACGAGAGCAAGAAGAGGAAGGTAACATTGCTAGCCTTGCCATTGTGTTTTCTGAAACTCCTAGTGATAAGCTAGAAAGAAGCTTGGTTGAAAATGACAATCTTCCCGAAGATATAGAGAAAATGGAAATTGATGAATATCTTAACTTAGTCCCTATAATTGATCTTGAAATAAATCAAGTTTATGAGACACCCAAGAGAAAAAGAAATGAGGAGCGTCCCCCTCCTACACTCAAACCTCTTCCTGAAGAATCAAAATACAGGTTTCTTGATAATACTAACAAATATCTGGTTATTATAAGTTCTAATCTTGTAGAAAAAGAAGAGGAGAATTTAATGATAGTTCTAAGATGCAATGTAAGGCTCTTGGATATTCTATGGATGACTTGAAAGGGATTAGTCTTGTGATAGCCACTCATAGAATATTTATGGAAGAGGGAGAACAACCGGTTGCAGATTTCCAAAGAAGACTTAAACCTCAAATGAAAGAAGAGGTAAGAAAGGAGGTAATTCGCCTCTTAGATGCAGGAATCATTTTTCATGTGGAGGAAAGCGATAGGGTAAGTCATGTTCATTATGTTCCAAAGAAAGGTGGCTTCGCTGTAGTTCTGAATGAACATAATGAGTTAGTCCCTACTCGAATTATCATTGGTCATAGTATGTGCATTGATTTTAGAAAACTTAATAAGGAAACACAAAAGTATCACTACCCTTTGCCGTTTATATATCAAACTTTAGAGAGACTTGCTATGCACTCTCATTTTTTACTTAGATAGATACTCTAGTTTTTCTTAAATAGCTATTCTTCCAGATGACTAGTTAAAACAATGTTCACATGTCATTGGTTTATATGCCTATTGTCGTATGCCTTTTGGTCTTTATAATGCAGCTGCTACCTTTCAAAGATGTATGACCACTATAATTTCTGATTATGTTGAAAATATTATGGAAGTATTCATGGATGACTTCTCGGTCTATGGGACTTCGTTTAACCATTGCCTCCATAATCGCCATAAGGTTTTGCAGAGATGTGAAGACACTAACCTAGTTTTGAATTGGGATAAGTTCCACTTCTTGGTTCAATAAGGTATAGTACTTGGTCAGAAGATCTCAGGTAAGGGCATAGAAGTCAATAAAGAAAAAATAGAGGCAATAGAGAGGCCACCACCTCCTCAATATGTAAAAGGTATAAGAAGTTTCTTAGATTATGCGGGTTTTTATAGAAGGTTTATTAAGAACTTTTCTAAGGTCGCAAGACCGCTACTAACCTTTTACAAAAGAATGATACTTTTAATTTGGATGAAAACTGTCTTAATGCTTTCACCATATTAAAACAAGCCCTCCTTAATGCTCCTTTTATTAAACTACCAAACTGGAAAAAGCCTTTTGACTTGTTTTGTGAGGCAATTCATGAAGCCGTGGGAGCCATTATTTTTCAGTTTGACAGTGATGAACTTAATATCATTCATCATGCTAGTCGCACCTTAAACGGTGCTCAAAAGAACTACCCAATGGTAGAAAAGGAACTCTTCACTATTGTATTCTATTGTGATAAATTTAGATCTTCTATAATTGATACAAAAGTTAGAGTGCATACTGATCGTAATAGCTTAAAGGAAATTCTTGAAATAACTGATGTTAAGCCAAGGATGATCCGTTGGTCTTTACTTTTGCAAGAGTTTGACTTGCAGATCTTGCAAAAAAAGAGTAACAGGTTGACACATAAATGATGATTGAAGAAACGATACCACAAGAAGGAGTGTCATTAATATGCATACCCCCATGCACTATTCATTCCAAAAGAAAACTTATGTTTCTCTTTGCAATGGTTTTAGCAATTTCTTCCGACCGGCCATATACAAATGAAAGAAGAAAATAATGCAAAAGTTGAAGGGAGGTAATCTCCCAAAGCAAACTTCATGTCCACAAGGTAACAAAGGTAATCCCAACCTTGCTCTTCTGTGATTTTTGTCACCGTTTTGTTGTTTTCTCTTTCGTTTTTGGGCTCCTTACATTTTTATGAGTTTACTGCCAGTTTTTCGACACTAGTATGGGCCGACAGTACGGCCGCATCCGCCCATACCGGAGGTCGTTAAGCTTGCAGCACCTTGTGCTGTTTTGTGTTTAATTTCAAGGATCTGTATGACGTACCGTATGGGCGGCTCCCTCGTATTCTAGGTTGTTATTCCCTCTGTTTTATTCGTCTCATTTCTGCCTAGTTTTGGTTATTTTGATCAAAAAATATTTACCTCCTCAGAAAAGTTGGTAAGTATCCAGTATGGGAGGGTCGTACGGTCCAAACCTGCATGTACCGAATATTTGGAAAGATTTTACCGACTTTGAGCGCTCGGACTTTTGGAAGGATGTCGGGTAAGGGCATGCAATACGGCAGCGCCCGTACTGTTGGTCGTTACCGACTCGATTTCTTCCCCGTTTCTCCTTTTCTTTCCTATTTTGTTAGGATTATGTAACGCCCCAGAATCGAATCTATGCAGATCTTAGCATTTCCCGCCAAAACCCGCATAGAAGCGATTCAAAGACGCCCACCAGACACTTTCGTGTGGGTGGGGTTTGATTACAAGTAGTTACATCACAGTAGTTTACAACAGAGTCCACAAGAACTTATATATAAAACAACGACTCAACGAGTCAAGAATACAGATGATACAATTTGAAGATACAAATCTCGAAGAAAGCGAAATAGTGTCTGAGTATGGACAAGAACCAAATTGGACTAAGAGTCCTGAAGAATAACCAAGCGGTGTCCATAAACCCTGCCCAGGCCAAGCCGGTAGGGTAACCTTGCTAACGTCGTCAATCGCATACCTGTCAAAGCCAAAGGGGTGCTGACAAAGGGCAAATGAAACAAAGAGCTGTCAGTACTGATGCCAGTACACGGCGAGGCTAAAATTCGGCGATCCTCGCCTACATAGGTATGGTGGGCTCAGCGGCATCAAAGCTTGCACTATCTAACTTATAGAGACACGCTACAACTTCGTCTATTAGAGCAAGGTAAGAGAGAGCTATGCGATAAGTATAATATGACACCAAACATAACCCATCCGAAGGTTTCCCCCTCGAAAACCAGTCGAGGAATTCCACTTGCGGAACACACACGGTGGCAATTTTAATTAAGCAGGTATTTAGTTGATAAGGCTAATTACTAATCATATTATTAGAGGAAAAACATTAGTGGCGTTATCTATGATCATGACACCGTACTCCTGAGGCGTCCATAACTGTGGACACACGGCTTCTCGAAAATATTTACCCTGCAGGGGTGCACTACTGTACCCAAACGCATGCTCAACCCTTCAGGAAACATAATACGCGTGCCTTCCAAATCTCACAACAAGAACTGTCCCATAACTACACGCATATCTAGAGGTATCATCTACTATGTTTTATCCAGCCGAGAGGCACATCCGAGTCTCAAGGTGGCACAACGTTCACGACTACTATACCGGACGACCCTAGAAGATAACTTGTAGAGCTCCCCATTGAACCGCCAGCATGTACCGCTTTTATGTATGCAATGCCCGGGCTGTCCACCAAATCATATCATAACAAAGTCTGAAGACATATCAACTCACCCATGTCCGAGGACATATTATGCGTATGCACCAAATGGAAAACCAATTTTGTGACCCTCTGGATAAACGAATAGCGCCGGTAGTTGAGGGGGGGATCCCAGGGCCCCCCACGTTTGGTTAGCGCGATCAAATCAGAACAAGTATCGTAGAACGAACGGGTCCTAGGTCTGCTCAAGCAGTTCCCAAAGGTGGTCCCTACTGGGGCCTTATCATTAGGTGAAAACATAACCATAACCATAACTAGCATTACCAATTTAATTTATCACGTTATCAACCATAACCATATATCACGGTTCACCTGTATGAGAGCGAGCAGCAGACATAAGCATGCACTATGACATGCAAGGGCAAAGGTAGCTACTCAAACAAAGGCAATAAGATAACCAAGGCAATATAGTAGAGCATGTAAAATAAGGGAACGGTACTAAAGCATCGACAATAAGTATAGCAATAGATCAAAGGAAGGAAGGAAAGACTATAAATGCAAAATAGGTAGAAGAGGGGAGAATGCTCTCCTGTGAGACAAAGTCGGTAACCGAAGGCTTGTCGCAACTCGCATCGACTCATCGTCCTATCCGGTGAAGAAGCAAACACTGAAAGAACACCCGATGCAATATTTAATACTACGGCTGAAGATATGGCATGCTTATGATATGATGCATGGCATGGCCATATGCAGTCTAACTTGGAAATATTAAACGGAATCGGGATCCCGACAAATAAATATTATGGTTCAAGTTGTTTATCTACCCCGCAAATTAAATGTTGACTTAACAAGGCAAAGTAAGGCATCGATTCGCTACACAAATTTATATGAAGCTAATATAAGGCTAGAAAAACCCACATATAGTCTCCATATTTAATTTAGGTAAATCGCCTAAATACCCCCCAAACCACAATGATATGAATGCGAGATGAACGATTTAATGCAACAAGTATATATCATTTATAAAATAGGGCTTCGAGAAAGGGATCACACATCGGGTATCGGTGATCTTGGGGTTCACCTTAGGTTTCAGGTTTGGGCTCGCCGGGATCGGGGTATACGGGTTTGATCTTCGGATCGTGGGATAGATCTTCGATTGTCTGAGAGGGGGCTTGGAGTTCCGTCTTCAGGCAACATTGAAAGTCTTGGACCGGTGCCGGGGTCCTCGGAAGATCTTGACGGAGACATGGGTACACTTTGTGAGCGGTGCGGCTTTGCGGTGCTAGAACAGATGCATCATCAACATCGCTTTGCTCCACCACACACGCCATCTTCACCATACCAAAACTTCACTGGACCACAAGCAACACACCATCGGGAGAAACCTGACCGAACCAAAGCAGAGCAACAGACAACAACTATGACCAAAAGGTTGCCACGACTAGACTTGTAGGCAGAGTCATGTAGGAGCAGTACCGCAGCATCACTGAGGGGTCATGGTGGAACGCAGAGAGAAGAAGAGCGGGCCTCACGAGGTCGGAGGAGGGGCCACGGTCGGCGTCTTGAGCTAGAGACGCGCGCGTCTCATTGCAGTTACAAAGGACGGGATAGCGACTACCGACAAGGCGGCAAGGCAGAGGCCGGGCGGAGGTCGTGGTGGCGGTCTTGGGGGCGGGCTTGGCCGCTGAAGAGGCTAGGAAGGTGATGGTGGAGCTCACGGGAGGCTCGAAGAAGGGAGGCATAGACGCAGTCGTCCATGGCGGCGTTGCGTGCATGCGGAGGACGGCGAACCCGGACGAGCGACGAGGGTGGATCCCGAGCGTGCGCTGGCGGGAGGCCGAGGAGGCGAGGCGGCGAGGTCGGTCTCACGATGGGGAAGGGACAAGGTGAGGCTCGATAGGATTGGGAAGGAAGCGGTTGGCAGGGGCGGACGTGTCGCATGGGACTTGGGTGCGTGCGTGTACAGCAGATTGGGTGTGTGTTGATCCGGTCCAGGGCAGGTGCGGTCGGTGGAGCGGCGGGTGTGGTACTAGGTCAAGCGCGGGTCGGTTTCTAGGGTTTGGTTTAGTTGCGGGGTAGTAGGTGGCTAGCTGGGCCTTTTGGCCCGGCCGACTGCCTCCCCTTAAAAAATACTTTTATTTATTTATTTATTTTATATTTAAAAGACTTTTGCAATTAATGTTTAGACAAATAAAAGATCCGGAAAAGACCGAGGTTTTAATTTGAAATAAAGGAGGGGATTAATTAGAAAAAAAATAGGCTTTTGGTGAAAATATTTTTAGCCAAAGAGATGCATGATGTCATGATGATGCACAAAAGAAAAATAACAGGCAAATCTAATTGGGGATATTTTCCCGGGCATTACATATTCTTTTCTTGTCCGACCCTTTTATCTTCACCACGAGTTTTTCCCTGCTACTAACCCTTCATAAGCCTTCCCAAAGATCTTTCTTCCACTTGTATCAATAGATCCAATCTCCTCGATGCGCTACCTAGCTCCAGGCAAAGGCAAACATTTAGGTCTCATGGCTCCTTCATGGGATATTTTCTAGACTTCCTCCATTTAAGCCGATAACCGTGAAGCACAAGACCTTAGCCCGAAGAACAAATGGGTATCCTTAAACTCCAATGATGAAGAATTCGAGACCTTCATTGATCAAGCGGCTAGAGGTTGGAAGAAACCCGCCTACCTTGCTATGGCGAGGCCTGAAGATGCGAAGGAAGCAAAGAAGCCACATAGGAAGGGACGCATGGAGTCTCTCAAATTCATCGCCACCAACTACTCTTAGCAAGCGTAAGAAATCTAATCAGGTTGATGTAGGAACTTATCAGGAAACCACAACTCACACGTCCACAATAAACAAGGTCACTGCGAACTCCTGCATGAATGTGAAGCCACAAGATGATTGGGGTCTCAACCTCGTCAATATACTAGTTGGCCCGCCACTCTCGGAGACCGATAAACACCTCAAAAAGATAGAAAAGTACTAGAAGGAAGATCTCATCCATTGAGAAATTGTGTGCAAATGCCTCCTAGATTTGGAGGGTAAGAAATAACCCAATGAGATGCTTGGTAAGGTCACAAATGCAATGAACTCCATGTACCCTGACCTGTAGAAGTTCCTTTGACGTATATCACCTTTGGAGGAAACTACTCCGTAAGTCCGTCTCCAATGCCATGCCTCCACCCTAGAGTAAACCACAATATTGAATAATCACGAGGGATTATTGGATCCCACCTAGCATGATTCCAAGCTTGGGGAGATATTTAACATGTTGTAATCTATCTTTCAGTTTTAGCATGTTTACCTTCTTGCACGCATGAAAGGTTTTTAATTTCAAAGTTTGCATTAGTTGCATGATCAACTTCCTTGGTTAAAGGGAAGAGTTATATCCAATGAGTTTTGATACTTTATTATATTTAATGTGATTTCAGTTTATGATTATTGTATTAGATGTATTAATTAGGATGCGTGCTATGATACTTGTACCACTGTTATGATTTTAGGGTCTTCCACACTAATAAAGTATTAATAAGATATGAGAAGAAATTTTGATAGCATGTTATAATCATTTGTTTAAACCATTAAGATCCATAAAGAGTATCAACATTATACAATTTCGTTGATGAAACAAAAGAAAAATTATGCTTTCAAAGAATCAAAAAGAAAAAGTAAAAGTGGCAAAAAAGTACTCAAAGAATGACCATAGACTATTCCCTACTCAATTAAATGCTCATATAAATAAACTTGATGATTTTATAATCTGCTAAATCTTTGAACTTCTTATATTATTAATACAAAAGGTGTGGAGGCCTCTAAGTAATGTGATGTGTGAGAGTGTGATACAGCTCATGATGCAGTTCTATAGCTGATATTGTAACTATGGTTCAATTGCCTGATTTATTGTAATGACTCGCGCCTCATGAACATGATGACCTTGTACATAAGTCACTACATTGCTCGTGGATGAGTAAGAGTCTAGCTTGGGGATATCCATGAGTCCATTTTGAAGCATTTTTTTCCGCATAAGTAGAGTTAGGATTTTCGTATTTTACGGCGTTCACGTGCACCTTTTACCCTTGTTTCAACAGGATCCCAAATTATTAAGTATTTTGTGAATATATCAATTGTGGCTACGATGTTATGTAATAATATTATATTTCTAAGTGATAAATATCATTTAAATGATTTTCAACGCACCTAGGAGAAGAGAGGATGCAAGGAGAATATACTGCAAGCTTAATGACCCGCGATACGTGCAGAGCTTGCCTCTACTGCCTGCCAGGATATCTGCCTCATCAAATACTCTCACCATGCGAAGATGGATCTGAGATCCAACATTCACAGAAACCTCTAGCCAGGAAACACCACACCAGAAAGGGATCTAGAGGAGGAACTTGGAGAAGGTAAAATCCATGCTGCTACACAGATCATCGGAGGACAACACATCATCCCCCTCATCATCAACCGCTGTATCTCCATCATCACCATCATCCCCTCTATTATTCATTTAAATCTTGTTGTAATTCCAAATACAATCATGGGTTTGCAGTTGATTTTACCTTTGCACTTTCAATCCATCCATTTGAATATGATGTTGTTGTTGATTGCTTCCATGTGTGAGTAGTTCCCTTTGTTATTGGGGAGATGCAAAAACCCTAGCATTATTATGTAATGAAATAAAGATGATCTATAACTTTGGTCCTTGATTTTACTTGATCTATGATATTATGTTAGATATCTCTCTTTAGATGGTATGTGAAGTTGACCACATAACATTGTCCTTCAGGAGTAAAGAGAGAAACTATCCTTTGGACATATATGGGAGTATGTTCGGTGCTAGTTTGTGACTATAAGAATCAGCTTAGAACCTACACGGTCAAAGCGAGATAAGAGAGAGACTCACTAAGCTTATAACGATATCCATGTCATATCCCAAATTTGGATGCTCATATTTGGTGCTAATTCAATCTTTTCAAAAATAAAATTAAATATATGTGTCCATGTTACTGTTTGTATGAGGGTTTGGTTGAAAACTAAAACAAAAGAAACAATAATAGTGTCCAATAGCGCTTGAGCTCTTGACTTTACCTATTAACACTGCCTATCTTGGTGTTTTTAGTGTAAAACGAGCTACCTTTCTTTTATTTCCAGATTGCGATAGGCAGGAAAAGAAATATTAACACGGGCTGGGCTCAAGGCCCTGTCGGACTCGACGTCCGTACCCTATGGCACCGCCTCGTTTTACCATTCCAGGAATTCGCATGGGAGATTCGATCCCCTCCCACCTCAACCCTACCTATTCTCTTCAGCTCGAGGCTGTTGACTTTGGGTTGCTGCCTCTGCCAGAGTAGGTTGCCGCCGCCGCCGACTCGCGAGCTGTGAGGTTGCTGGCCGTGTCGTCTCCATCGAGTCAGAGTGTGGACGCCATGTGGAATCCTCTCACCAAGAACTGCGAGGCGGCCGGGTATGCGTTGTTACCCTCACTTTGCTGCTTAGCTAGGTCGTTGCCTGATTGTTTTATTCGAGTAGATGCGGGCATTGAAGAGAATTCCCACAGCAGTCTTTGGTTTTGGCTACTTCTTGTCCTATTAATTTGTGGTACCTAGAAAATTAAAAAGAGGTCTATTTTATCTAGTGGGGCTGAGTTACGGTGGTGGTATTGCAGATGTATTTATGGATCGGTGGAAATTTCTGTAGTCCTGAGTTCCTAGTCTATTAGAGTACTATCGCTGCACATTCTAGTGTTCTGAAAATTTCTAGTTTAACGTGTTGCTTTGCTAGATTTAATCGTTAGTCAGGCATCTAGCTATTGGACTGTTTTTAGTGCCCAGATTCTTATAATCTGATTGGCATCTTGAAGTGGTGGAAGACTTGTCCAACTTGTTAGCCTTTGGATAATGGCATAAGGCGAAACAATCTCCTGGACTATGCCTAGTTTTCGGGGGGTATTGTTGCCTTGCCTACTAGTCAGCTGCAGAACAGTTTTGCACATACTAGTGTTACCACTAGAAAATTACAGTTGGATAAAATAAAATGGTTCTTAGTCTATTCTGAACCGGCAAATAGTCCCTTGTGATTCAGTTTATAGAGTTTAGGTGTTGTCCCATGTTTTATGTTTTTGAGTGTCAGGGATAGTCTAGTGCGTAGGAGCAATGCGGCATTAAGTTTGTATTGTTGAAGTAATGAATTGTATTTTCTTAACAGGTGTTGATACTTATGGTTCGGAATCTCTTAATTTACAGTTCGTGCCCCGTGGTTGAGGCAAGTTCATGACGGATAGTAACTTTTGCATATTTCTCTACACTCAATTTTATCTAAATGTCGATGATGACAATGATGAATATGATGATGGCATGTGCATATTTTCACACCCATGATGATAATTTGACCTACTTCGGTGGGCACAATGTGACCTTCATTGCTAGGTTGCGACCTACTTTGCAGGCACCCTCCATGTGTTGGAGCGAGTGGATGCCGACGGGTGTCCACTCGAGCGATACCGATATTCGCAATGAGATGAGATGAGCATATAGGCATGTAGGACATCATAGTATGTTCTAATGGATGAATGATATTTAATGATGTCATAGTGTTTTGTATTTATGTAAAGTTACTATTTGTTTATGAACTTGTTGAGTCTTTGTACTCACCCTTGTTTCTTTCATGTTTTTAGATAACCCTTGACAACGTCATGCATGGGGAGTTTTAGAAGTAGCACCTTCACAATTATCACCTCACGACTCACACATTCATCACTAATCTTTTGGAACTTTATTTTTGTTTGATAAGAGTCATTCTTGTAAAAATGGTTTCAGAGTATAGGGAAGTTTATCTCTTAAATTATGTTAGTTTTACCTATTGTACATGGCTACCAGTATTGAGTTCGGATGGTAGTTTTTTATAGTATGGCTGAACATGCATCTACCTTTTATATAATTCCATCCTCGTGCTCATGTTTATACATTAATGCTTGTCGTGGATGTCCAAAAACAACGGAGACTCTGCTGGATTTTTCTAAAAAGTCTTAGTTATTTTCCATGTGTAATATATTTGGTAACATTTCAAGTGCTTTGTTGGCTTGGGGTGTTACGGGGAAGCCCTCAATTGTGGTGGTCTATCGAAGTGACTTTCTCATAGGCATCACAACGGTTATTTAGAGGTGACCTCACCACAAGATTCGTAGAAGTGGCTTCCTCGTGAGACTTGTCGGTGAACATCTTATTATGAAACTCTCTCCACAAAATCATGACGAAAGATATTCTAATTATAAATAATTGCCATATGCTAGCAGTGTACCTACATACCCGAGAATATTTAAGCCTTATTGAGTTCCAACACCACTCCCAATGAACTTGTTACTTTATTTACTTGCTTTCATCAATTTTTTGCATTCAAATACAAAACCATTTAAAAACCCTTTACTTGAGATCAAAGGCAACTTATAAGTTTCCTTTGGTAGATAGTGACGAGGGGCATAAAACCTTAACAAAATAGCTCTCAGTGGGTTCGATACTCTTATTTCAAAACTAGCTACAGTTGATCTGTGAACTTGTAGTCATCAAAGGACTACAACCCCGCCGCTGTCGTCCGCCGTGTCGGATTTGCCAGTGCCAGCCTCCTCCGGCAGCGTCGAGGGAAGAGGCGCGGGGTGGATGTGGCGCTGGCCGGATGATTATTTCCGCTGCTCGTGTCGCTCAAAGCGAGCAACGTAGGGGCCTCTTCCCTCTATTAGCAGATAATTTTACATGGAACAACAATAACCTTATTACTCTCTTCGATCCATATTGAAGGACTCAACTTTGTCTAGATATGCATGTATCTAGTGTAAATACTTAACTAGATTCATACGAATCTAGGAAAAGTTGAGGCCATTAATTTAGATCGGAGGGAATAGTTATGCCGCGGCACCTCATGACTCCGGTCCAACTAGTAAAAGTTATTAGCTATGTCGATCACTCTCAGGTTTATTGGCTTTGCTAGTTCTAGAAAAAATCGAGAGCAACCAGGACTAGCTCTTGGCGGCATATGTTTGTATAAGAGACACGATATTGGGTTGATGAATTAGGGGTAAATGCCACAACCAGCTATGTAGAACTACATTCCAATTCATGGTTTTGTTGTCCTTGTTCTTGTTGCAACATAGAGAGTCTCCCAAACTGAACTTTCATTTCATATAACAAATTTTCATTCCAATTCAAAGGTAGTCGGAAGGAGAAAATAGGACCCAAAAAAGCCCCCGCATCGCCCAACCTAGGCGGCACAAGGTGCGAGCCACACTGCTGGCCCCAATGCCCCTCCTCCCTCGATTCCCGCTTCCCGCCACCGCCAGGGTCCTATCAGGCGAAACCCGAGCAGGGACGGCGGCGATAGGGCTCTCTACACGCGTAGCGTCAACGCTCAACTCTAGCAGTAGCGACGCGTGGTCCGGAGTGATTCGACGGCGAGGTGCAGCGAGATATCAACGGCAAGGGTGGCTCTGGTGGTGGTGGAGCTGGCCCGACATCCGCATGACGAAGGCACCCCTACTGGCGCGTGGGTGAGCCATGGACTCGCTCAGGTCCAGATAGGCTTGGGCAAACTTGCGGCTTTGCTCCCAAAAGTAGGCGAGCGTGGTGGTGCCGGCTGCTTGGCACCATGGCGGTGCCGTCGGCCGACCAGGCGGTCTGGATTCCTGTAACATCCCAGCATTATGGCTTAAAAATAACATGAGATCAGGAGTGTGCATTACACTCATGCATAGAAAATTTGGATAATTTCCGCGCTTTTGATTAAAACTTGTCAAAGTGATTAAAACTTCTCTTCACTTGATGGAACTGAAGTAGGTCATCAAGTTGATTGCGATAAGTTTCAATACGACCTTTGTTAAAATCTTAATTTTGGGTAAAGATAATTTGATCTATGGGTAGATCAAATGGAATAAAGTTAAATCACAACACATTACTTAAGGTTGAATACTTAATATTCTACAAATTATATCAAGGTATTATTTACAACAAACCATGGATACCAAATAAAGTATGTAATCCAAGTAAGAAACTCGATAACTAAAACTTGGTATATATGCTTACCATGGTTCGTCCAACCATGAGCATCATGGTAGTTCCTAAACATTAACCCTCATCACAAGTAGAGTAGGAAGGAAGATAAGTCAAGACCATCCACCCCATATCCTTATTACTATATTAATGGATGCCATTCTCATTGAACCATGTTCTAGAGTCTGTTGATCATCAATGTGAGTGATAAATCCTTGACCTAGCACTTCTTAAACCTTTAGCCCTTGACCTATTATATTGACCTTCCAAAGTCCTAAAGTAAACTAATAAGGAGAAGGAACTAGTTATGGTAGAGTGTGCCATTATCATTGGGATGAGATCCTTTGTGGAGATCAAACTATTTTATGTTGGAGGATTTAACTCATTCCCGAGTGAACTAGAAGAAGCATCTAAACCTAAGAGTTAAGATAGTAATTAGGAAGTTATAAAAAAGATAGTAATGATAGAGTATCAAAGAATAATCTTGTTAAGCCAACAAGGAACAACCATAAGATAAGCTTCATTAGCAAGATAAACCCTATAAAGAGACCAGGTGTAGTACTAGTTGTTAATTAGTTAAGGATAGATCTTGACTAGACAATAAGAAGCTTAAGTTTAGTGTGATCAAAGAATAGTGGTCATTATTCTCAAGCCACTTGGGAGTAATTGATAAGATGCTATAGATTTGTTATTAGTAGACCAGGCTATACTAAACCTTAGTTAGTTAAGTCACCTAGCTTGATCATGAGAAGTCAAGCTAGTGTATGATGAAGTTTGGAAATTGAGTTGTATAGAGTAGTTGGATGCATAGTATTTTGATCAAGCTTATACAAGGACAATCCTGTATTATGGGAGTAGTACCATACCTCTTCCATCCTTACAATCATTACAAGCCTGGGAATTAGATGAGAGTATAATGTGAAGGATATTGATTAAAGAAGATGTAAATGACTACATTGATGGATTCATCAAAGGTAGCTAAGAGATAAAATTTAGATACTAGAGGAAAGATGGAGAATGAGTAGTGAAGAAGTGACATGACCATGCCATCATATGATAATGGATATGGTGGAGTTATATTATGGGCTTGTTTATATAGGTGTGATCCTTGAGAATAAGATAAGAGATTTATACAGAGTATATCTAGGAAAGGAATTTCTTCACAAAATCCAAGTTTAGTGAATTATTGAAGATAGGAGTTCTTCATAATGCTTTAACCAAGACTACATCAAGCCTTGGTAAGTACCATGTTTAACTTATCCTTCTAAGCCCTAACAAAGACTTAGTACCATGGAATCATCAAAACCATGTTAGAAAACAGTCTTACTATCTTACCATGTTTGAAGAATCATCTAGGATCTCAAGATTAAAAGAAATGCCTTTACCCATTAACGTTAGCAATGTTTATCAATGAACATTAGGATAGTAAATCCACTAGAGATATGGTTGATACTTGTAGTTTAAAACCATAAATTGTTACTACATGATTATTAAGTAGACAATATTACCACTTAGCCAATAATTGCTACAAACCATTATATATTAAATCTATAATTTATATATGGTAGTAAAACCATTCCCTTTTTTAAAATGGTCACAAGAATATTCCATGGTAATTCTAAACACTAAAACCAAGTGGGTTTTGAGTAGAAGGAATCACCAAATTTAAGAACCATAAAATTCAAACCACCATATATACATGTTAATTTCTATATGATGCTAAGTATAAAAACATCCTATGGATATCTAACCATCTTAAATATTTACCATTACAATTATCATGGTGAAAATAAAATCATTTTTATAATTTTTTATAATAAACCAAACACTAAAACCCTAAGGGCTAATTGTTACAATCAATAAAATACTTTCCTAATAGTTTGAATTTTTTAAAATAATGAAAATATGTGAAACACTTAGTTTCAAAGATCCCTGCGGTATTTTTATTGTTCCACAAAATTTATGAATATTTAAAACCTTATAGACATCAAATTTAAAAGGGAATTTGCAAATAGAAAATAAAAATAGAAAAAGAATAAGAGAAAGGAAAGAGAAATGGAGCAGAACTCCCTGGCCCACGACCCATAGCTTTTCTTGCTTATTTGCCGCCCAGCGCAGCCGCGACAGATGTCTCGATCACTTAGCCACGACATAGCAGCAACCCAAGCCCATGTACCATTTCATTCTCTCACTGACGAGCAGGGCCCAAGTGAGAGAGAACCCTCGTCTTATTCCTCTTACACATGCTTGATAGCGCGCTGGTGAGTCCACGTAGTCTACGTCTTTTAGACCGCTCTGGACGCGATTGACTATTCCAGAGCCTCGACCTAGTTTCTAGAAGTCCGCCAAGTGGATTAGCACAACGATTCATCCTCACATCAAGCTCCAATGTTGCCGCCGAGTCTCGACTGTTGTCGATGCCATGCCGCCATCTCCGACCTCGCCTTTCTCTATAAAGTGCATGAGGAGAACCTCCAGAACCCTAGATAGCTAATTCCCCTCTCAATTCCTTCTATCTCTCTCTCTTTGTCTAGTTCCACATCACAGCGACCACTACCGGCGAGCTCCATAGAACCATGGATTCCGACCATCTCAGGAACCATGGTTGGGTTTAGAGGAAGCGCCGTGTCTCCTAGGTTTAGTAAGTGGAGTGCAGCATCAAGCGGACCTTAGTGTGGAGCAAATTCGCCCACTCCTTTCGCCGGTGATCGTCAGAAATCCACACCGTGCACTCACCTCCAACCATGCCAATCCCCATAGACCACCGTACAAGCACCAAGGTGAGCTAGAGTGACTCTGTACCTGTCAACACCCGGATTTTTAATCCCAGATGCCCGTTATGCCATACCTCGCAATCCCAGGATTACCATTTTTGCGAGACATAACGGATTGGATATCACAGTACATCATCCATTACAAACCATACATAAGGTTCTTACACAAATAAGGATCTCATGATCCAGTCTTAATACAACAAGCAGCGGCAATAAAGATAGCGTAGCGGTGGGGTCCATCTTTAGGGGCACAGGCAATACGGACGAAGGCAGATAGTCCTAGTTATCATAGCCGTCCTGCTGACCATCATGTTGATAATCTCCTTCATAGTCTGGCCATGATAATAGCCAGGGACAAAAGCCATGAGTACTCTTTAAGTACTCGCAAACTACCACTAACAAGTATTATGAATATAAGTTAAAGTGCTAACTCTATGCTTAACTATCAAGTTAAGTGTGAAACCTAAACTGAGTTCTGAAGCAAAGAAATATAAGATAAAAACTCTAAAATCACTTAAGTTGGGGAAACTATTGTCATAAACACAACCCTGTTGTGGTCAAGTCAAGATTCATCATCCTTTTCAAAGTCTTTAGAAAACATCTGACAACGAAACAGTATGGCCATTCCAACTGTCCATAACCGCGGACGCGGCTATTTGAATAGTTTGACACTCTGCAGAGGTGGTACACTTTCACCACAAAATTCGATACATCTGTCAGGGGTAACCCTGAATCATCATACTTAGTATGCAGATAATCAAACATAACCTTCCCTTTACACACCCTAGTATAAGCACCTCTCCTATGAGCATGGCCTCCCAACCATGACCATCAGTCATCTTGGGCACTGCATAGGTGGACAACATTGAGAGGTAGCCTTAGCTCAAACCTCTCCCGTGAGGGAACTAATACTAATGCATATAAATTTCCAGCTACGCCTTACCCAATTCAGGTAATGTGGTTGTACGGTAAATTTGGAATGGTATCGCATCCGAATCCAACCATCAATTTTATAAAAGGGTTAAGGCTCATGCCTCAACATTTTCATCAACATCAATCCTTTGTGTTTCTCAACACATGTCAAAACATCTCAATAGAACGACTCATCATTCCAAGGTTTTCATAATTCATTTTCACCAAGTGTTCCCATCCAAAGTGACTCAAGTTTTTGATCTACTCTAAACTACTAAGTTAAGAGTGTTCACTAAGGTGGTAAAGATGGGTTCAATCTTATGCCATGGAATGACATCTAAAGGTTTCTAAATAAGTCAAGTTTTATACTTTTTATTCTACCTTCAAAACCAATAAATAACTTTGTATAACCTAAGAAGGGTAAACTTGTAACTAGGACTTGGGGTACAATTAGTTAAATAAGGGGGGGTGTGATCAAAGTATGCTTAAGGAATCTTTGCTAACCATCCAGTTTGATTCTAGTTTGCTAAGTACTACACTTGCAAGTGCTAACTTGCAAGGGTTAATCTTGGATAGTGCTAGCTTGCTAATAGTAGCTAGCGTTGTTAATGGTGGCTTGCCTTGGTTCATGCAGTGGTTGAAGTTTTCTTCTTCTTCTTCCTGGTAGAACTCCTCCTCCTCGAAAGCTTGGTCGGTACTATCGTCTATAAATACATAGGGAGTGCACAATCACCAAACAATACTTAACTAGGCTAGATATCATTCTAAGACACACAATTAATGATCTATTATCATCACAAGCATCTCAAGTGTAAATCAAAAGTTTCATTCTTTTTATTTTAGAAAAGTAATTTCTACTCATTGAAAAATTAACTAAAATTTAATATTCACCACCAAAATATGGGATCATGTGGACACATGTCCTCACCACATATTCTAACATGTGAGAATGAGATTTAAGGGTTGGATCAATATTACTTTGGTTTAAGTTCATTATTTAATGATTTAAAGTGACTAGAAATGCCTATATAGCATATTTTGGTACTAGTCCAAAGTCACTGCATGTAAACCTTAATATTATTACATATTTAGATAGATATGGTAAAATGTGATTTTTGAGAGTTGGAATCAACTCAAAAGCTAACTTGGTTGATTTTATAAAAATGTTGCAAGTTGCAAATGCTTCTGTCTTCTTATTTTTATTAGGAGAGATCTATAACTCTAATTGAATTAAATCCAACGGTCTTGGATAGATCATCTTAATACCTTTCATACAAAATTGGTTTCATGCAATTTGGATTTGTAAAACTCACATAATTGATTTTTGAAATACTGGATAGAAATTAGATTTAACTAAAAAAGAAAAATCTAGATTTGAATCGATGGCCTAGCGCGGGAAAAGGAATGGGCCAGCCCAGTGGCGCTCCGCGCCGCGGGGCTCAGCTGACAGGGGGTCCCGCGCGTCAGCGGCACTTAAAACGCAAAACGGTACGCACGCTGTGGGCCGTGCGATTAGAATAGGAATCTACGACTGAGGGTCGTCGTCGACGACGAATAGGTCGCCGGCGAGCTCGAACCCTAGCGGCTCGGTGGGGGTCTGCTGGGGGCATACCAGGGCTCCAGCGGGGTCGGCGAGGTGGGCAAACGACGTGCAAGACGATGGCGAGGCGAGGCGTGGTCGCGGTGGAGCTTGGGGCGGTCGAAATCAATGGCGCCCTTCTCCTCCTGCCGCGACTGCTCCGGCTCCAATTCCGGCGAGCTGCTGCTCCACTTGCTCCAGCTAGAGGTGGGTGAGGTTTAGAGAGGTGAGGGGAGTGGAATGGTGTGGAGAAGAGAGGCTGGGGAGTGCTCCTTTTATAGGCTCGACGGTGAGACCGAGAGGGATGGGCGGTCGACGGTGGCGACATGGCTACGGTGAGGTAGAGGCATAGCTGGGGGTGGCGATCGATGGGCGGTTCCCTGGCGGTGCTCTAGAGCTTAAATGCGGCCGTAGGGGTGGTGGCACACGGTCAGGGTGAGGTGGCGCTCTGCGCGGCAGAGGCGGCGGTGTCCACGGCGAGCGGTGGCTGTGTGGCGTTGGGCGGCGAACGGGGATGTCTGTGGTGTTCTCCAGGTTGAGGCGGAGCGGTAGGCGCGGGCTGGTGCCAAGGGGTGGTCTGTGCGAGTGGGGACAGGGCGTGCTCTAGGGCAGCGTCGGCATGCTCGACCAGCTCCGGGCCCGGCGGTTCCTGGCCGCTTTGCCCTCTGTCTCTGGCCTGGGGCTGCTTGGGCGGTGGAGGTGGACCACTGGCGACGTGCTAGACATGGCGAGAGGGGTTGGTGGCTGCTGTAGCGTGATGTCGCCAGTGGGGGTGCTCATGGTGCTCGGCCTTAATAGCCATGACCATTTGGTCGTGTGCACAGGGTGTGGCTGGGCTAGCAAAGGGTAGGGCTGGTACTGAGGGAACAAGGGGACAAGGTTAGGCACAAATGGTGACCAAGATCACTGCTCAAAACATTGTTTTAAATTTGGCCAGATTTGTGCACACAAGCTGTTTGATGAAATGGCCGAAAGAGAAAAAGTTTTGAATTTGGTTTCAAAATTTTTGAGTGTTCTCCACTAATGATAGGTAGTCTTTGGTTGCAAGGGTTTTGAAAGTGGAGCTCAAAAAGATGGGTTTTGAAATAGGGGTGATCTATGCATATGTATTAGATTCAATTTTAAACTGCCATTTAAATTAGTTTACAAAATGTTTTTAGCAGATCAAAAGGTGGGCCTTGGTACCTCATTATGTGTACTAGCAAGGGGTACAAAGATCAAGAATTGTTTCTGTTAAATTTTGAGTACTAGGAATAGCCAAAGTAGGCATGAGAGTTAAATTTACCAAAATGACCATTCCTCCTCTTTAATTCTTTTTGATTTGATTTTCTTTAGGAAAAGTTTGGGAATGATGTAGATGATGTGTAAATCACCTAAGAAACATTTTACAAGCATTGGATCACTCAATCATGGCAATTCAAACAACTCCTAAATTAAATGCACACATATATGAATGCTTTCATTTTAAATTTTGGAAAAGTTTTTGTTAACCCCAAATTTGATTGATTTGATCTTGATAAGCTTGGACTGAAGTTTTGGGATGTTACAAACCTTCCCCCCCTTAAACAAAATCTCGTCCCAATATTTACAAAGAAAACTAGGAACTAAAGAGATCTGGGAACTCTGTCCTAATGTAATCTTCTCGCTCCCAAGTAGCTTCCTCCTCGGTATGGTTGCTCCACTGAATCTTGAGAAACTTGATACTTCTGGTCCTGGTGGTTCTGTAGGCTTCTTCTAAGATACGGATGGGTACTTCTCGATAGGTCAGTTCCTCGTTGATTTCCACAGCTCTATGATCGATGTTCTTGAAAACTTCTGTCTTCTCGGGCACTTCCAGACATTTGCGAAGTAACGAGATATGGAACACATTGTGGATGGATGACATCTCTTCAAGCAGTTCCAACTGATACGATACTTCTCCTCGGCGGTTCAGAATCTTGAAAGGTCCGATATATCTGGGGGCTAACTTTCCTTTCAGACTAAAACGTTGAGTTCCTTTCAAGGGTGAAACCTTGAGATATAAAAAATCTCCGACATTGAAAGTCAGGTCTCTCCTTCTTTTGTCAGCATAACTCTTCTGTCTGGATTGGGCGGTCTTGAGGTGCTCACGGACCTTGTGAACTTTCTCTTCAGCTTCTCGGAGAATGTCGGGTCCGAAGATCTGACTCTCTCCTACTTGCGACCAATTCAAAGGGGTACGACACTTTCTTCCGTAAAGGAATTCAAATGGTGCCATCTGCAAACTAGCTTGATAACTGTTGTTGTATGAGAATTCTGCGAAAGGCAGGCAGTCTTCCCATTTTGCTCCATATTCCAACACACAAGCTCTAAGCATATCTTCTAGGATTTGGTTGACCCTTTCAGTCTGTCCATCTGTACTGAAGTTCAACTTGGTTCCTAAACCTTCCTGCACTTTCTGCCAAAATCTTGAGGTAAACTGGGTTCCTCGATCTGATACGATGGTCTTGGGGGTTCCATGCAGACTAACAATCCTAGCAATGTATAGCTCTGCTAACTTTGCACTCTGGTATGTTGTCTTGATAGGTATAAAGTGGGCTACCTTGGACAGTCTATCAACTATGACCCAGATTGAGTCATTTCCCCTACTAGAAGTAGGTAGGCCGGTGATAAAGTCCATTCCGACGGAATCCCATTTCCATTCCGGAATCTGCAATGGCTGCAACAGTCCTGCAGGTCTCTGGTGCTCTGCTTTGACTCTTTGGCAGATGTCGCACTTGGCGATGTAGCTTCCGATCTCTCTCTTCATCTTGTGCCACCAAAATTGCTCCTTCAAATCCTGATACATCTTTGTTCCTCCGAGGTGGATAGAATAAAGAGTATCATGAGCCTCCTTCATGATAACTTCCTTCAGCTCCGAATCTGCTGGAACACAGATACGTCCTTTGTACCACAGTACTCCTTCTTCGTCTTTGGTGAATCCAGGTACCTTTCCTGTACCAATACGATGTTTGATTCCGTCGATACTTTCATTCCCCTTCTAGGCTTCCTTGATTTGGCTAATCAAAGTGGGTTGAAGTTCAATGCTAGCTAGGAATCCTTTGCTAACTAATTCAGTCCTGAATTGCTCCAACTCTTCATACAAACTTGGTTGCTTCTCCTTGATCATGGTGTTAAGCCTACACGGCAATCTGCTACCACATTGGCTTTGCCGGGGTGATAGTGAATGTCAAGGTCATAATCCTTGATTAACTCTATCCAACTTCTTTGCCTCATATTCAGCTCTTTCTGAGTGAAGATATACTTCAAGCTCTTATGATCTGAGTAAATCTCACATCGATTTCCCATCAAATAATGACGCCAAGTCTTCAGTGCTAGGACTACAGCTGCTAGTTCAAGATCATGGGTCGGATAGTTCTGCTCATGCTGCTTCAGTTGTCGAGAATGATACGCGATGACTTTGCCTTCTTGCATCAATACACATCCTAGAACAATCTTGGATGTGTCACAATACACATCAAATGGCTTCTTAATGTCTGGCATGACCAAAATTGGGGCTGATATCAATCTCTTCTTCAGCTCCTGGAAACTGGCTTCACATTTGTCTGTCCATTCAAACTTCTTATCCTTCTTCAACAATTGGGTCATTGGTCGGGCTATGCTCAAGAATCCTTCTACGAACTTGCGGTAATATCTCGCTAATCCGAGAAAGGCACGGACTTGGGTTTGAGTAGTTGGGGCTTTCCATTCTTCAACATCTTTCATCTTTGTGGGATCAACCGAGACTCCTCCGGCAGACATAACATGTCCTAGGAATCCTACTTCTTTCAGCCAAAATTCACACTTGCTGAACTTGGCATATAACTGATGCTCTCTCAGGGTTTCTAGAATGATCCTCAGATGTTGCTCATGCTCTTCTTCTGACTTGGAGTTGATAAGGGTGTCATCGATAAACACAACTACAAACTTATCCAGGAAATTCATAAAGATCTTATTCATGAGATTCATGAAATAAGCAGGGGCATTGGTTAATCCAAAAGACATAACCGTATACTCGTATAAACCATAGCGAGTAGTAAAGGCAGTCTTCGGAATACCCGTTGCACGAATCTTAAGTTGGTGATAACCAGTCCTAAGATCAATCTTTGAGAATACCTGAGCTCCGGTCAACTGATCAAATAAATCCTCTATCTTTGGCAAAGGGTACTTGTTCTTGATGGTGACATCATTCAATTTTCTGTAGTCTGTACACAGACGGTTGCCTCCATCTTTCTTGTTGAAAAATAATACTGGTGATCTCCATGGCGATGCGCTTGGTTGAATCAAGCCTTTGGCTAGCATAGCATCCAACTGCTCCTTCAGTTCCACTAACTCTGATGGGTTCATGCTATAGGGTCTCTGGGCTATAGGTCCGGTTCCGGGGATTAGTTCGATAATGAACTCAATATCCCTATCCGGGGGCATACCTGGCAATTCATCTGGGAATACGTCGGGGTATTCACAGACTACTCTGACTTGGTCAATGGTGGGCAAGGCTACACTCTGGTTGCACTTGAATTGATGGGGTAAGGTTTCAGAGATATGCTCTACTGTGACTCCAGAACTACTGGTCATGGTGATGGCTTTCTTAGCACAGTCTATCAATCCTTTATGCCTTGACATCCAGTCCATACCTAGTACTACTTCCAAACCTTTGGTTCCAAGTACAATTAGGTTGGCATAAAAATCTATCCCATGTATTCTGATAGGTACAACTTTGCAAATTTTTCTAGCTTTGGTTGTTGAACCGGGGATTTGAACTATCATGACATGCTTCAGGTTGGTTGGGCGAATCTTACTAGTGCATGCAAATTCTTCGGTGACAAATGAATGCGATGCTCCCGAATCAAACAATACTCTTGCTAAAACTGAGTTGACAGAAAACATACCCAGCACTACATCTGGCGCTTCCTGGGCTTCTTCTGCATTCATGTGGAAGAGATGGCCATTGCGGTTGTGAGGGTTCCCTGGGGCAAATCTCCTTCCTGGCTGAACACGACGCTGCTGCTGGGCTGGGGCATTCACATTGGCATTGGCTGCAGTCTTCTTGGGACACTCATTGGAGTAGTGACCCTTCACTCCACACTCGAAACAAGTGATCTGGGACTTGTCCTTGACTGCGACAGGCACAACATTGCTGCCAGTTCTAGGTGCAGTGTTGTTGTTGTTATTGTGGTTCTTGGGAGGTGCACGGTTGAAATTGTTGGCTTTACCAGAGTTGTGATTGTTTCCTCCGGACTTCACATTGCTTCTGCTACGGTTGGGGTAGCTTGGGCAAGAATTTGGGGGTCGGTTGTTCCTTGGTGCATATCCTAGTGAAGGGTTGGGACGGTACTTCTGGTGACTTTTGGATCCAGACTGCTGCATCATACGACGCTTGCGGTTGTCGTTTGCCTGGTTAATCTTCCCTTCCATCTGGATGGCAGAGTCGACTAGCTCTTCGAGATCCTGGAAACGGATATTGACGAGGACAGTCTGCATCTCATCATGCAGTCCGTTCAAGAATCTCTCCTTATTCTTGGCCTCCGTATTGATCTTGTCAGGTGCATATTTGGCAAGTGACAGGAATTTGTCACTGTACTCCACCACAGTCATTCTTCCTTGCTTCAATTCGCAGAACTCATCTCTCATCCAGTTGACTAGACCTTGCGGCACGTGGGTGCGGCTGAACTTGACTTTGAATGCTTCCTAGGTCATCACTTGACCATGGTTCATATTGCGGATGATATTCCACCAAGCTCTGGCATCTCCCGCTAGATAGTGGGTGGCGAAGAGCACTTTCTCATTTTCATCCACTCTGGCAACTTCGAGGTTGTTTTCCATGGTCTATAACCAGTCATCAGCATCTAATGGGTTCTCAGATTGGTTGAAGATTGGGGGATTAGTGTTCTGAAATTTTTTGAGTTTGGATCCATGGTGGTCCTGATTTCCATGTCCTTGGTTGTTGAGAGCCATCTGGGCGATCTGTTGAAGTGTTACTAAGTTGGCTTGGCGCTCTGCCCTGCTTGCTTCACGGTCTGCGATGAGATTCTGCAAGATCTGCAGCATTGGGTCCTGCGATGATCTGCTCCCTCCTTGGTTTCCATGAGTCATCTGAAGATTAAGATGGATATAGGGGTAAGAGGGAAATTCTAAGGTTCATGGTTTTGGGTTTTCAAAGCTAAAACTTTGAGTTAGACTCAGGTTTTTCAACTAACTTCATTTTCATTCATGCAAGCAAGCACACGATACAACACACACCACAACAATCAAAGGGAAAACAAATGGTTTGAAGAACCATTCTGCAAGCTAAGATACATTGAGATCGATACATCTCATGCTACGACAATGCCCTAGTGCATCTACTCATCGTCGATGAAGCCGGAGTCCTCATCATCAGTGTAGAAATCCACGGCATCCTCCTCTAGAAAATCATCATCGTTGTTAAGGTAAGAATCCATGTCTCCCTGGATGTCTTCACCCTCATCTTCTTCTTCCTTGGCGGCAAGCTGAGCTTCCTGCTCCTTGACAGTCTTCTCGAGGTCGGCCACCTTCTTGCAAAGACGGGCGATGGTGCGATCCTTCTTGGCACGCTGGCGGCGAAGAGACTGACGGTCTTGGACAAGCAATGCGAAAGTCTGGGCCTTCTGGTCGGCAATGGCACGGTTCTGGTTGGCTAACTCTCTAGCATTTTCCAGTTCCTGCTGTCTGTCGTGAAGCAAGAAGTCAAGGTTCTCCACTTGACGCCTCAACTCGGGGTGGCCCGACATTTCCATTGGCAGTCCCATGAAGTCACGCATTGCCCTGGCTAATCCATCTAGCCAGTTGTTCTCTCTCACGGAGAACTGAATTCTCCTAGAAGTTGGTGCTTCAATGCTTCCTCTAAGATCTGCGGTGACTAGCCACTGTAGGTCTCCTCCTGAGGGTCCTGGAAGTTGAGCTCCAAGAAACTCCGGGTGCGGGCGTCCCAGTAACTCTGACAGGGATTCTAGATCCCTCTCGAAGATCAGCTGACCTCCGTTGCCCAACTGGTAAAACTTGCTGAACTAGGTCTCCATCTACAAGAATTTAGGATGAGGAAGTTAGAGAAGTGATCAAGTGTGTCAAATTTTTAAGTAGTAGTGTAAGAATTTTTGAGTATCATGAGGTTTTTGATAAAGAATCCAAAAGGGTAAGAAAGGAGATAGTTTTTCATAAATATGCACTTGGGTTTGGAAACTAAGTTTTTGTTTGACGTCCATTCTAACTAGGGTCTCCTATGGTCAGGATGGCTCTGATACCAACTTGTCAACACCTGGATTTTTAATCCCAGATGCCCGTTATGCCATACCTCGCAATCCCAGGATTACCATTTTTGTGAGACATAACGGATTGGATATCACAGTACATCATGCATTACAAACCATACATAAGGTTCTTACACAAATAAGGATCTCATGATCCAGTCTAAATACAACAAGCAGCGGCAATAAAGATAGCGTAGCGGTGGGGTCCATCTTCAGGGGCACAGGCAATGCTGACGAAGGCAGATAGTCCTAGTTATCATATCCATCCTGCTGACCATCATCTTGATAATCTCCTTCATAGTCTGGCCATGATAATAGCCAGGGACAAAAGCCATGAGTACTCTTTAAGTACTCGCAAACTACCACTAACAAGTATTATGAATATAAGTTAAAGTGCTAACTCTATGCTTAACTATCAAGTTAAGTGTGAAACCTAAACTGAGTTCTGAAGCAAAGAAATATAAGATAAAAACTCTAAAATCACTTAAGTTGGGGAAACTATTGTCATAAACACAACCCTGTTGTGGTCAAGTCAAGATTCATCATCCTTTTCAAAGTCTTTAGAAAACATCTGACAACGAAACAGTATGGCCATTCCAACTGTCCATAACCGCGGACGCGGCTATTCGAATAGTTTGACACTCTGCAGAGGTGGTACACTTTCACCACAAAATTCGATACATCTGTCAGGGGTAACCCTGAATCATCATACTTAGTATGCAGATAATCAAACATAACCTTCCCTTTACACACCCTAGTATAAGCACCTCTCCTATGAGCATGGCCTCCCAACCATGACCATCAGTCATCTTGGGCACTGCATAGGTGGACAACATTGAGAGGTAGCCTTAGCTCAAACCTCTCCCGTGAGGGAACTAATACTAATGCATATAAATTTCTAGCTACGCCTTACCCAATTCAGGTAATGTGGTTGTACGGTAAATTTGGAATGGTATCGCATCCGAATCCAACCATCAATTTTATAAAAGGGTTAAGGCTCATGCCTCAACATTTTCATCAACATCAATCCTTTGTGTTTCTCAACACATGTCAAAACATCTCAATAGAACGACTCATCATTCCAAGGTTTTCATAATTCATTTTCACCAAGTGTTCCCATCCAAAGTGACTCAAGTTTTTGATCTACTCTAAACTACTAAGTTAAGAGTGTTCACTAAGGTGGTAAAGATGGGTTCAATCTTATGCCATGGAATGACATCTAAAGGTTTCTAAATAAGTCAAGTTTTATACTTTTTATGCTACCTTCAAAACCAATAAATAACTTTGTATAACCTAAGAAGGGTAAACTTGTAACTAGGACTTGGGGTACAATTAGTTAAATAAGGGGGGGTGTGATCAAAGTATGCTTAAGGAATCTTTGCTAACCATCCAGTTTGATTCTAGTTTGCTAAGTACTAGACTTGCAAGTGCTAACTTGCAAGGGTTAATCTTGGATAGTGCTAGCTTGCTAATAGTAGCTAGCGTTGTTAATGGTGGCTTGCCTTGGTTCGTGCAGTGGTTGAAGTTTTCTTCTTCTTCTTCTTCTTCCTGGTAGAACTCCTCCTCCTCGAAAGCTTGGTCGGTACTATCGTCTATAAATACATAGGGAGTGCACAATCACCAAACAATACTTAACTAGGCTAGATATCATTCTAAGACACACAATTGATGATCTATTATCATCACAAGAATCTCAAGTGTAAATCAAAAGTTTCATTCTTTTTATTTTAGAAAAGTAATTTCTACTCATTGAAAAATTAACTAAAATTTAATATTCACCACCAAAATATGGGATCATGTGGACACATGTCCTCACCACATATTCTAACATGTGGGAATGAGATTTAAGGGTTGGATCAATATTACTTTGGTTTAAGTTCATTATTTAATGATTTAAAGTGACTAGAAATGCCTATATATCATTATTTTGGTACTAGTCCAAAGTCATTGCATATAAACCTTAATATTATTACATATTTTGATAGATATGGTAAAATGTGATTTTTGAGAGTTGGAATCAACTCAAAAGCTAACTTGGTTGATTTTATAAAAATGTTGCAAGTTGTAAATGCTTCTGTCTTCTTATTTTTATTAGGAGAGATCTATAACTCTAATTGAATTAAATCCAACGGGCTTGGATAGATCATCTTAATACCTTTCATACAAAATTGGTTTCATGCAATTTGGATTTGTAAAACTCACATAATTGATTTTTGAAATACTGGACAGAAATTAGATTTAACTAAAAAAGTAAAATCCAGATTTGAATCGATGGGCTAGCGTGGGAAAAGGAATGGGCCGGCCCAGTGGCGCTCCGCGGCGCGAGGCTCAGCTGATAGGGGGTCCCGCGCGTCAGCGGCACATAAAACGTGAAACGGTACGCGCGCTGTGGGCCGTGCGATTAGAATAGGAATCTACAGCTGAGGGTCGTCGTCGACGACGAACAGGTCGCCGGCGAGCTCGAACCCTAGCGGCTCGGTGGGGGTCTACTAGGGGCGTACCAGGGCTCCAGCGGGGTCGGCGAGGCGGGCAAACGACGTGGAAGACGACGACGGCGAGGCTTGCTGCTCCACTTGCTCCGGCTAGAGGTGGGTGAGGTTTAGAGAGGTGAGGGGAGTGGAATGGTGTGGAGAAGAGAGGCTGGGGAGTGCTCCTTTTATAGGCTCGACGGTGAGACCGAGAGGGATGGGCGGTCGACGGTGGCGACATGGCTACGGTGAGGTAGCGGCATGGCTGGGGGTGGCGATCGATGGGCGGTTCCCTGGCGGTGCTATAGAGCTTAAATGCGGCCGTAGGGGCGGTGGCACACGGTCAGGGCGAGGTGGCGCTCTGCGCGGCAGAGGCGGCGGTGTCCACGGCGAGCGGTGGCTGTGTGGCGTTGGGCGGCGAATGGGGATGTCTGTGGTGTTCTCCAGGTCGAGGCGGAGCGGTAGGCGCGGGCTGGTGCCAAGGGGTGGTCTGTGCGAGCGGGGACAGGGCGTGCTCTAGGGGCGGCATCGGCATGCTCGACCAGCTCCGGGCGCGGCGGTTCCTGGCCGCTCTGCCCTCTGTCTCTGGCCTGGGGCTGCTTGGGCGGTGGAGGTGGACCACTGGCGACATGCTAGACATGGTGAGAGGGGTTGGCGGCTGCTATAGCGTGATGTCGCCGGTGGGGGTGCTCATGGTGCTAGGCCTTAATGGCCATGACCATTTGGTCATGTGCACAGGGTGTGGCTGGGCTAGCAAAGGGTAGGGCTGGTACTGAGGGAACAAGGGGACAAGGTTAGGCACAAATGGTGACCAAGATCACTGCTCAAAACAGTGTTTTAAATTTGGCCAGATTTGTGCACACAAGCTGTTTGATGAAATGGCCGAAAGAGAAAAAGTTTTGAATTTTTGTTTCAAAATTTATGAGGGTTCTCCACTAATGATAGGTAGTCTCTGGTTGCAAGGGTTTTGAAAGTGGAGCTCAAAAAGATGTGTTTTGAAATAGGGGTGATCTATGCATATGTATTAGATTCAATTTTAAATTGCCATTTAAATTAGTTTAGAGAATGTTTTTAGGAGATCAAAAGGTGGGCCTTGGTACCTCATTATGTGTAATAGCAAGGGGTACAAAGATCAAGAATTGTTTCTGTTAAATTTTGAGTACTAGGAATAGCCAAAGTAGGCATGAGAGTTAAATTTTCCAAAATGACCATTCCTCGTCTTTAATTCTTTTTGATTTGATTTTCTTTAGGAAAAATTTGGGAATGATGTAGATGATGTGTAAATCACCTAAGAAACATTTTACAAGCATTGGATCACTCAATCATGGCAATTCAAACAACTCCTAAATTAAATGCACACATATATGAATGCTTTCATTTTAAATTTTGGAAAAGTTTTTGTTAACCCCAAATTTGATTGATTTGATCTTGATAAGCTTGGATTGAAGTTTTGGGATGTTATAGTACCCTACTCGTACATGCTACCGCTGGCTATAGGCCTTGTTCTATAAAGCACCGCTGTCCTCCGCCACAGTTAAGCTCACCGAAGCCCTTTCCGGTGATCAGTTGGTGATGCCACATAGCTTAATCGAATCGCTGCACTAAGACTTGCCGAACACACCGCTCCACATAGTCCCTAGTGCCTTATTCTGGTGTCGCTATCGTGCTCCGGCGAGAATCCGCTGAGCTGACGTCGAGAGGAGGTCATCCTTGACCAAGTCCATGTGTTGACTAGTCCACGCCAACGTGGCGAGTGCCCCACTAGCTAGTGACTGGGGATAGAAATATCCTAGTGAAAAACCACCTCACCTCATGCTGACATCAGCATGAAATCATAAACACATTTAATTATTTTATTTAAGAATTTCAGATATTGAATAAATCTTATTAATTCAATAACTTTTAATCTACAATTTAAGTCTATTATCATATTTTGTTATACAACCTAAATAATATATGTTATTATTTAGCAAATACTCTATTAAGTAATTTTTTTGAAAAAGCATATTTTATCATATAAAAATTCATAAAAACAAGTGTAATATATCAAAATTCTTAGAAAAATAAGATATACAATTTTAAAATACGATCATACATTGTTATGCCACTTAACTAAATATTTATTAAGTATTTTATAAAGTAATTAATCTAAGAAAAATCATATCTTATTATTTATAAATCATAAAAATATTTATAATATACCAAAATTATCACAAAAAAGTATCTACATGTTAAAAATGTGATATAATAATTTCGAAGGAAATAAAATCTTAAGGATCTATTAAAACCTATTTAAACTTATTTTCTTTATTCAATAATTCCTGAAATCCTATATAAAAGTGGCTCATGCCTTTACTATTATTCATATAGGATATAATTATAATTATAATCTCAATTGTACCTATATAAAATAAAACTAGCTCAAAACATCTTAAAACTATTTTCTAAGATCATCATTTACAAAAGATGTATATTATTTTCCAAAGGAATTATAAATTTATAAGTCATCAAAAATAGTATTATTAACTTATTAAATATTTTCATCATCATTTATTTTACAAGTAACAAATTCACATAAAAATCTAAGAGAAATTCTTAAGTAGCTTAAGCAACACCATTTCTATGTTATAAGTTATACCCACTAACTCTTAAGGAGCTAAATAATTCCATTCACTTATAATATTAGGAAACACAACTCAAATAACAACAATAACAATCTTATTCCACCCTTATAAAGTATTACGAAGTACTCAACTGTAACACCCCAAAACTTTTAATCAAGATTATCAAGATCTAATCACCCAAGATTAGGGTTAACAAAAACTTTATTTAATAAAATGAATATGAATGCATGTGTGTTTGCATTAGTGTAGAATTGAGTGCTTATGCCATGCTTGATTGCTACAAATGATGTGAAATGGTTTAAGGATGAATACTACATCAGCTAGACCAATTGCAAACAAAATCCAAAGAAAAAGAAATCAAATAAGAATAAATAAAGCAAATGATCATTTTGACCAAAATCAACCACTAGGTCACTTGTGTTCCTAGAAGAGAAATTTTAATAGAAACAATTCTTCTTCTTTTTACCCCTTTCTAGACCAAGTAAAAGTGTATTAGGGCCCACTTTACAAACTTACAAAAACATCTTGCAAATCAATTTAATGGACAGTTGAAAATTGAATCAGGTGTATGTGTTAAGATCCCACTTTTTAAAAAACCTACCAAATCAATTCACCTTGACCTCTCCAAGCAAACATGGACTCTCAAGCTTAATTCAAGATCACTAACAAATTTTGAATCAAAAATTCCAAAGCAAGTTTCATGCGGTCATATCATCAAACACCTTATCTGCACTAATTAACCCCTAGCCTAACTTCACTGTTGTGCACAGTAATCCTCGACCAATTGGTCCCCTCTTCACTCTCTGGTCTCCCTGAGTCTAACCAAGCCCCAGACCAATCCCCCCTTTGCCGTTTGCACAGTGGAACACCGCCCGTTTGTGGTCGTCGCCGACCAACAGTGGGCAGCACGCCAGGAGCCTCGCCAGCCTCGCCCATGACGCACTAGACACACCTCGGTCCACCGCCACCCCTTGTCCAGGCCACGACTCCAGCCGAGCCCTAAACCACCCAAGCTACTCTGCACACTGTGCCTCTACGCCATGTCCAGAGCGCGCCAGCTCGCCGTGCCCCACCAGCTCGCCCAGACCGCGCCTTGCCCTCACCACGCACGCGTATGACCGCCATGACACAACACCCCAGCAGACAACCCCGTTCGCCGCCGCGCGACCCACAGATGCCGCACGCCGTCATAAACACCCCTGCCTCTGCGCAGAGGGCCGCACACGCCCGACCGAACCACACCGCCCCATGCCTCGCCTTTAAGCCAACAACGATCGCCAAGGAACACAGCACCGTCCACCTACCTGAAGGAAATATGCCCTGAGAGGCAATAATAAAGTTGTTATTATATATTCCTTATATATGATAGATGTTTATTTTACATGCTAGAATTGTATTGATCGGAAACATCAATACATGTATGTTTAATAAACAAAAAGGGTTCCTAGTTATGCCTCTCTTATAGACTAGCTTGTTGATTAACAAGATGATCAAGGTTTCCTGATCATGGACATTGGATGTTTTTAATAACAAGGTCACACCATTGGTGGAATGATGTGATGAACATTCATCCGAAGTATAGCACTACAATCAAGTCATTATGTTTATATTGCTATAACATCATACGAAGTAATCTTTATCCTTAGACCATGAGATCATGTTAATTGCTAACACGGGAAGAGTATCTTGATAACATCAAACGTCACAGCGTAACAGGGTGACTATAAAGATGGGTTCAGTACTACGAAGGTGTTATGTTGAGGCTCATGGATCAAGAGTGGAATTTGTCAATCCAGATGACGGATAGATATACTTTGGGCCCTCTCGGTGATATCACATTAAGATAGCTTGCAAGCAAGTGATGTGATCACTAGAATGTTATATCATGGGAACGAGAAAAGAGTGCATGTCGGTAACGAGATCAAACTAGGTATGGAGATACCGATGATCGAATCTCAGACATGTAATATATCGAGAGACAAAGGGATTTTGTTACAAGCGTTAAAGGTTCTCATGATCACAGAAGTCATCGTTGAATGTGTAGGAGTCAGTACGGATCTTCAGGTCCCGCTGCTGATTATTGATCGGAGAAGGGTCTCGATCATGTCTACATTATTCTCAAACCGTAGGGTGGCACACTTAAGAGTTACCGGACACCATTTTGGAGCACATATGTTTCAGACGAAAGAATTGCAAAGCGCAGGAATTGTTTCAATAGAAACCGGAAATTGTTTCGGGTGAAATTGCAGAAAGTGGTTCTGCATGTGATATTGAAATATTGCAAGGGGCTATATGTGAATGTTTGTTAATTAAAGTAATTTACAAAATTCTGAATAAATTTAATAAAAAGAGTTTTATTAAATGAGAGAGCATTAAATTTGGAGAAATTTAATGCATTTAAAGTGGAGACTTTAAAAGGGAATGTGAAGAGGCATTTTAATGTGGAGGGGTTACCACCACATGAATGGGGGAGGTGAGGGGTCACCCCCCATGCGCCGGCCATGGAGAGAGGGGGCACCCCCTCCTCCTATAAAAGGCCACCCATTCCCTCCTTCATCCACACACCTCCTTGTGAAGGATCTCTCTCCCCCTCTAGAATTATTTCCCCATGGTCTCGGATTAGCGAGATACATGTTCCCGGTGGCATTTCTTCTGGAAGGAGTTGCTGCTTCCGCTGGATCGCTGGAGCGAGGAGGTGGAGGTTGTCCGGTGGCTTGAACGTGTGTGCGAGTGTGGATGCGCTGCTGAGTTGCGGCGCTCGGACTTCCTCACGATCTTGAGATCGGCAAGTGTACGACTACATCAACTACGAGTTCGTAGTCATTAGCAAAACTTGTTGTCTTCGAGGGTAAGTTCTCGTTGGATGTATGTCCACCCGTTGCTTTGTACCTAGTAGATAGATCTTGGCATGTAGTTCACACCGTAGGAAATTTTTTGTTTTCTATGCTGCGGACCCAACAGCGGTATCCGATCTTGGATGTATGTTCACCCATTGCTTACTACATCGTTTATATGTGGGCGATGATGATCATGTTATTGCATCTTCTATGTATTTTGGATATTGGTGGCATAGTGGGATGAAGCGGCACGGACCAACCTTACATGTCATCGTACATGAGACCGGTTCCACGACTGACATGCAACTTGTTTTGCATAAGTGGCTGGCGGGTGTCTATCTCTCCTACTATAGTCAATATCTGATTTACAACGAGTTGCTAATAACTTAGTTATCCTCGTTGTGGTTCATGTTCGTAGGTGAGAACGGTTCTATCTCCGAAAGCCCTAAGCCACGTAAAACTTGCAATTGATAAATTAGAGGCGTCTAGTTTAGATCGTTGCTGGGCTAGTGTATTGATATGGTATTGTTGTAAGTAGATGTATGATAGATACTCTTACAACACACTCAACATGTAAGTTCCATAGACCTTGGCCTTACACACAAAGGAATGATAGAGATCATACCACGATGCAAGTGATAGAGATCAAATGCATGGACCATACCATCTCACTTTACACATTAGATGTTAGCATCTTATACTGCTAGTTTGGCGCTTTTGGTAGCATTATAAGATGATCCCTCATTTTGATATCAAGATAAAAATGTGTTCTTCCTTAAGTATGCACCGTTCTGTGGATCGTGTTTCGAGACATCACGTGATGATTGGGTGTACTCGAATCTACACTTTCATAGGAATGGGTGTAAGACAGTTTTACACACGCGAATACTAAGGTTCTTACTTGGCGAGCCTAGCATGTACAGACATGGCCTCGGAACACGGACCGAAAGTTTAAGCATGAGTCATATAATTGATATGATGCCCATATAGATGCTCGCCTTTGAAGCTACATCAACTCACGTGATGATCGGACTTGGTGTAGTGGATTTGGTTCATGTAATCACCAAAAAGACACGAGGGATGTCGTTTTTGAGTGGGAGTTCATTAGTAATTTGGATTAGTTGAACTCAATCTATCATAAACTTAGTCTAAGTAAACTTTACAAATTCTGTTGTAGATGGCACCACCTGCTTTTACTTTCAATGTGTTCATGGAGAAAGAGAAACTTGCTACGAATGGTAGCAACTTCATCAACTGGGCTATGAATTTGAGGATTCTCCTCACTGCTGCACAAAAGCAATATGTGCTAGATGCGCCACTAGGCCCCCCACCAGCTCCTGATGCCCCTGGCAAGGAAAAGAATGTCTATGTGACTCGTCAGGAGGACCACAACTTAGTTCATTGCGGCATACTGTATGGGCTAGAGCCAGAACTTCGAAAGCGTTTCGAAAATGGCAATGCCTTTGATACCTTGGGAGAATTGAAAATGATTTTCGATACCCATGCTGCCGTAGAGAGTTATAATGCTACAGAAAAGTTCTTTAGCTGCGTGATGGAGGAAAACAGCTCCGTTAGTGAGCACGTACTCAAAATGTCTGGGTACGCCGATAAGCTTGTGTCCTTGGGAATAACGATTCCCATTGACTTAGGCATACATCATGTTCTCCAATCTCTGCCACCTAGCTACAAGAGCTTCGTGATGAACTATAATATGCAGGGCATGAAGAAGTCTCTTCCCGAGCTTGTGTCAATGCTTAAGACTGCAGAAGTGGAGATTAGGAAAGAACATCAAGTGTTGATGATCAATAAGACCACCGGTTTTAAGAAGGACAAGAAAGGCAAGCAGAAGAGAAAGAAGGGCAGCAAATCTGTTGCCGCGCCTGAAAAGAAACCCCGAGCTGGCCCTAAGTCTGACACCGAGTGCTACTATTGCAAGGGGACTGGCCATTGGAAGCGCAACTGCCCCAAGTATTTGGCGGACAAAAAGGCAGGCAAGGCAAACAAAGTTATATGTGATATACATGTTATTGATGTGTACTTGACTAGTACTCGCAGTAGCACCTGGGTATTTGATACGGGATCGGTTGCTAATATAAGTAACTCGGTTCAGGGGCTGCGGAACAAGCGACAACTAGCAAGGGATGAGGTCACGATGCGGGTCGGCAATGGATCAAGAGTTGATGTGATCTCCGTCGGGATGCTTCCTCTCCATTTGCCATCAGGATTAGTTATAAACCTAAACAATTGTTATTTAGTGCCTGCACTGAGCATGAACATTGTATCTGGATCGTGTTTGATGCAAAGTGGTCATTCCTTTAAATCTGAAAACAATGGTTGTTCGATTTATAAGAATGATATCTTTTATGGTCATGCACCTATGTTGAATGGTTTATTTCTGTTGGATCTCGATAGTAATATTACACACATTCATAATGTTAATGCTAAAAAGATTAAACTTGATGATGATATGTCTACATATATGTGGCACTGCCGTCTAGGTCATATTGGCGCTAAACGCATGAAGAAACTCCATTCTGATGGACTTTTGGAATCACTTGATTTTGAATCATTTGATACATGTGAGCCATGCCTTATGGGCAAGATGACTAACACGTCGTTTTCCGGTTCAATGGAACGGGCAACAGATCTATTGGAAATCATACATACTGATGTGTGTGGACCAATGAGTGTGTCGGCGCGAGGTGGATATCGTTATTTTGTTACTTTCACGGATGATTTGAGTAGATATGGGTATATCTATTTGATGAAACACAAGTCTGAAACTTTTGAAAAGTTCAAGGAATTTCAGAATGAAGTGGAAAATCATCGTAATAGAAAGATCAAATTTCTACGGTCTGACCGTGGAAGAGAGTATCTAAGTTACGAGTTTAGCATACACATGAAAGAGTGTGGAATAGTTTCACAACTCACGCCTGCCGTAACACCACAACATAATGGTGTGTCGGAACGTCGTAATCGTACCTTATTGGATATGGTTCGATCTATGATGTCTCTGACTGACTTGCCACTGTCATTTTGGGGTTATGCACTAGAAACAGCTGCATTCACTTTAAATCGGGCACCATCTAAATCCGTTGAAATGACACCGTATGAATTATGGTTTGGAAACAACCTAAGCTGTCATTTCTTAAAGTTTGGGGATGCGATGTTTATGTGATGAAACTTCAACCGGATAAACTCGAACCCAAAGCGGAAAAATGCGTCTTCATAGGATACCCTAAGGAAACACTTGGGTATACCTTCTATCACAGATCCGAGGGCAAGGTTTTTGTTGCCAAGAATGGATCCTTTCTTGAGAAGGAGTTTCTCGCGAAAGGTGTGAGTAGTCGGAAGGTAGAACTCGAAGAGGTTATTGAACCTTCTCTTCATGGAATGGCGAGTGGCGCAGCACCGGAAGTTGTTTCGGAGTTAACTTCACCTGATGAACAGAGAGCTAATGATAATGATCATGAAACTCCGAAAGAAGACACTACCGAACCTCGCAGGTCAAGCAGGACACGTGCAGCTCCTGAACTATACGGCAATCCTGTTGTGAATTTCATGGTTGATGAAATGGATGACCCTGCGACTTATGAAGAAGCGATGATGAGCCCGGATTCTAACAAATGGCTAGAAGCCATGAAATCCGAGATGGAATCCATGTACGAGAACCAAGTTTGGAACTTGGTGGACTTACCTCACGACCGAAAGGCCGTTGAGAATAAATGGATTTTCAAAAGAAAAACGGATGCTGATGGTAATGTGACCATCTATAAGGCTCGACTTGTCGCAAAGGGGTTTCGACAAATTCAAGGAGTTGACTACGATGAGACATTCTCTCCTGTAGCGATGCTTAAGTCGGTTAGGATTATGTTAGCAATTGCTGCATATTTCGATTATGAAATATGGCAGATGGATGTCAAAACTGCGTTCCTCAATGGTAATATTGAAGAAGAGTTGTATATGATACAACCTAAGGGTTTTGTCAATCCTAAGGATGCTAATAAGGTATGCAAACTTCAGCGATCCATCTATGGACTGAAGCAAGCATCCCGGAGTTGGAATCTCCGCTTTGATGAGGTGATCAAAGAGTTTGGATTTGTCCAAACTTATGGAGAGGCTTGTATTTACAAGAAAGTGAGTGGGAGCAATGTGGCATTTCTGATATTATATGTGGATGACATATTATTGATTGGAAATTATATAGATCTTTTAAATAGTGTTAAAAGTTATCTAAACAACAAATTTTCGATGAAAGACCTTGGTGAAGCATCATATATATTAGACATTAAAATCTATAGAGATAGATCAAGGCGCCTAATTGGGCTATCGCAGAGTACATACCTTGATAAGATATTAAAGAAGTTTAATATGGACGAAAGTAAGAAGGGGTTCTTACCTATGTTGCAAGGCAAGGCATTGAGTAAGACTCAAAGTCCGGCTACGGCGGAAGAAAGAGAGATGATGGATAAGATCCCCTATGCCTCGGTCATAGGCTCTATTATGTATGCCATGATATGTACAAGACCGGATGTGGCACATGCTATTAGTTTGACTAGTAGGTACCAATCTGATCTAGGTTCGGAACCCTGAATAGCGGTAAAGAACATCCTCAAGTACTTGAGAAGAACTAAGGATATGTTCCTTATATAGAGGTGAAGAAGAGCTAGTCACTAAGTGTTATGTCGATGCTAGCTTTGACACCGATCCGGATGACTCTAAGTATCAATCTGGATACGTATTTCTCTTGAACGGAGCAGCAGTTAGTTGGAGGAGTTCCAAACAACCTGTGGTGGCTGGATCAATGATGGAGGCGGAATATGTTGCTGCTTCAGAAGCGGCACAGGAGGCGGTTTGGATGAAAGAGTTTATTACGGAACTAGGTGTGGTTCCCAGTGCGTTGGACCCAATGGTGATCTATTGTGACAATAATGGAGCCATAGCCAACGCAAAGGAACTGAGGTCTCACAAGAATTCCAAGCGTATTAAGCGCCGGTTTCACTCCATCAGCGAGCATGTCAAGGATGGAGATATGAAGATTTGCAAAGTACACACGGACCTAAATGTAGCAGATCTGTTGACTAAGGTTCTCCCTAGGGCAAAACATGATCAACACCAGAACTCCATGGGTGTTGGATTTATCACTATGTGAACTAGATTATTGTCTCTAGTGCAAGTGGGAGACTAAAGGAAGTATGCCCTGAGAGGCAATAATAAAGTTGTTATTATATATTCCTTATATATGATAGATGTTTATTTTACATGCTAGAATTGTATTGATCGGAAACATCAATACATGTGTGTTTAATAAACAAAAAGGGTTCCTAGTTATGCCTCTCTTAGAGACTAGCTTGTTGATTAACAAGATGATCAAGGTTTCCTGATCATGGACATTGGATGTTGTTAATAACAAGGTCACACCATTGGTGTAATGATGTGATGAACATTCATCCGAAGTATAGCATTACAATCAAGTCATTATGTTTATATTCCTATATCATCATACGAAGTAATCTTTATCCTTAGACTATGAGATCATGTTAATTGCTAACACCAGAAGAGTATCTTGATAACATCAAATGTCACACCGTAACAGGGTGACTATAAAGATGGGTTCAGTACTACGAAGGTGTTATGTTGAGGCTCATGGATCAAGAGTGGAATTTTTCAATCCAGATGACAGATAGATATACTCTGGGCCCTCTTGGTGATATCACATTAAGATAGCTTGCAAGCAAGTGATGTGATCACTAGAATGTTATATCACGGGAACGAGAAAAGAGTGCATGTCGGTAACGAGATCAAACTCGGTATGGAGATACCGATGATCGAATCTCGTACATGTAATATATCGAGAGACAAAGGGATTTACTTACAAGCTTTAAAGGTTCTCACGATCACAAAAGTCATCGTTGAATGTGTAGGAGTCAGTACGGATCTCTAGGTACCGCTGCTGATTATTGATCGGAGAAGGGTCTCGATCATGTCTGCATAATTCGCGAACTATAGGGTGGCACACTTAAGAGTTACCGGACACCATTTTGGAGCACATATGTTTCAGACGAAAGAATTGTAAAGCGCAGGAATTGTTTCAATAGAAACCGGAAATTGTTTCGGGTGAAATTGGAGAAAGTGGTTCTGCATGTGATATTGAAATATTGCAAGGGGCTATATGTGAATGTTTGTTAATTAAAGTAATTAACAAAATTCTGAATAAATTTAATAAAAAGAGTTTTATTAAATGAGAGAGCATTAAATTTGGAGAAATTTAATGCATTTAAAGTGGAGACTTTAAAAGAGAATGTGAAGAGGCATTTTAATGTGGAGGGGTTACCACCACATGAATGGGGGAGGTGAGGGGTCACCCCCCATGCGCCGGCCATGGAGAGAGGGGGCACCCCCCTCCTCCTATAAAAGGCCACCCATTCCCTCCTTCATCCACACACCTCCTTGTGAAGGATCTCTCTCCCCCTCTAGAATTATTTCCCCATGGTCTCGGATTGGCGAGATACATGTTCCCGGTGGCATTTCTTCTGGAAGGAGTTGCTGCTTCCACTGGATCGCTGGAGCGAGCAGGTGGAGGTTGTCCGGTGGCTTGAACGCGTGTGCGAGTGCGGATGCGCTGCTGAGTTGCAGCGCTCGGACTTCCTCACGATCTTGAGATCGGCAAGTGTACGACTACATCAACTACGAGTTCGTAGTCATTAGCAAAACTCGTTGTCTTCGAGGGTAAGTTCTCGTTGGATGTATGTCCACCCGTTGCTTTGTACCTAGTAGATAGATCTTGGCATGTAGTTCACACCGTAGGAAATTTTTTGTTTTCTATGCTGCGGACCCAACACTACCTTCGCCATGCCGATAGCCGCCTGTAACAACGCCACCGTCGAGCTCGCGCTGCACCGTTTGATCCCCTCGCCGCACTATAAAAGGAGGCCACCCCTGCCTCATTTCTCCACACCATTCCACTCACCACCTCTCACTGACCCTCCCCACTTCTCCCCGGAGCAAGGCGAGCACCACCGCGCCGGAATTTAATTGGAGCCCGCCGCTGCAGGAGGAGAAGGGCGTCGTCGATTTCGACCACCCCAAGCCCTGCCGTGATCGCGCCTCGCCTCGCCGTCATCTACCAGGTCGATCTCCCCTGTCGCCGACCCTAGCTGGAGCCTAGGTGAGCCTAGCCATACCCCCACCGCCGCGCTAGGTTTAGTTCCTCATCGGAGCAGTTTGTCATCAACAATGACTCTTGGCTGTTAGATTAGATTTAGATCACACGGTCCAGATTCGCTGATACCATTTCGCTTAGATGCAATCGCTGACTAGTGGGGCCGTTCTGTCAGCAGCTCGCTGTGCTGTGCAGTGTAGCTAGGCCGGCTCGTTTAGCTTTCCCGCACAGCCCAGGAAATTCAAATATTGTTTTGCCATTTTAGTTTAAACTAGTTTCTGTCCACAGATTCAAAAATCAATTCAGAGAGTTTCACTGAACCAAATTGCATGATTAAAATTTTGCTATAAAGATAATTAAAATATCTATCCAAGCCCATTGGGTTTAAATCATTCGGAGTTAGAGATAATCTTTAGTAAAAATAACAAGATAGAAACTTTTGCAACTTCAAACATTTTTCAAAAATCAACCATAATAGCTTTTGAGTTCATTCCAACTCTCAAAAATCACATTTGATAATACCTATCTGAATATGTAAAAATATCTAGGTTTGCATGCAGTGACTTTGGAATAGTACCAAAATAATGCTATTAGGGCATTTCTAGTCACTTTAATTCTATTAAATGTTAATCTTAAATTTAATAAAATATGACTAATACTTTAAATCACATTCCCATGTGTTAGAATATGTGGTGATGACATGTGTCCATATGATCCCATATTTTAATTGGATAATATTAAATCTTAATTAATTTCAATGAGTAGAAATTATTTTTCTAAAATAAAATGAATGAAACTAGTTCTTTATTTCATGTGATGATGCTAGATCATCAAGTGTGAGGATTAGTGTGCTAAATAGACTTAGTTAAGTATTGTTTGGTCATTGTGTACCCTGTATTCATTTATAGACAATAGTACCGACCAAGGATACGAGGAGGAGGACTTCTACCAAGTAGAAGACGAAGACAACTTCAATCACTGCACCAATCAAGGCAAGCTAGAATTATACAAGTTAACTAGGCAAGCTATTATGAACAAGCTAGGACCTTGCAAGTCATTCTTGCAAAATAACTTAAGCAAAATGCCTTAGGCATGCTTTGGTTATATACCTTTGAATTATACCAATCCCAAGTTTTATTTGCAAGTTATATTCTTTTACTTTACCAAAGTTCTTTACTTTTAAAATAGATAACATAAAGAGTATAAAACTAGGCCTATACTTAGATTTCATTTTATGGCATGAGATTTAAGATTAGCACCCCTCATTATTGAACACTCTTAACTTAGTGGCTAGTGCTAAGCATAAAAACTTGATCACTTTAGATGTGAATACTTGGTGAAAATGATTAGGAAAACCTTGGAATGATGTTTCATTCTATTGAAATGTTTTGACATGTGTTGAGAAACACAATGGTTGGATGATGAAAATGTTGAGGCATGAGCCTTAGCCCTTTATAAAAATTGATGGTTGGGTTCGGATGCGATACCATTCCAATTTTACCATACAACCACAATACCTGAATTGGGTAAGGCTTAGCCGAAAGTTTATATGCATTAGTATGGGTTCCCTCGTGGAAGAGGTTTAAGCTGAGGCTACTCTTGATGATGTCCACCTATGAAGTGCCCTGGATGGCAGGTGACCATGGCTGGGAGGCCAAGCTCATAGGAGAGGTGCATATACTAGAGTGTGTAATTGAAAGGTTATGATTGATTATCCGCACACTAAGTATGATGATTCAGGGTTATCCCTGCCGGATGTATCTAATTTTGTGGTGAAAGTGTACCACCTCTGCAAAGTGTCAACCTATTCGAATAGCCGCATCCACGGTCATGGACAGTTGGAGTAGCCATACTGTTCTGTCGTCAGATGTTTTCGAAATGACTTGTGAAATGAATTGTGACTTTGACTTGACCACAACAGGGTTGTGAACATGAAAACTAGCTTCCCACTTAAGTGATTTCGGATATTTACTTAGTTTTCTTTACTTCTAAACTCAGTTTAGATAAATCTGCCTTTTTGCAAATAAACCTAGAGCTTAAGATTCCTACTAGAACTACCTTACTTGTTAGTGATAGTTTGCGAGCACTTACAGAGTACTCATGGCTTTGTCCCTGGATATTCCCGTGGCCAGACTATGAGGAGGACTATCAGGAAGATGGACAGCAGGACGGGTATGACAACTAGGATCATCTCCCATCGTCAGCATTGCCTGTGACCCTGAAGATGGAGCCAACTACGATGCTTATTATTCCGCTGCTTGTTTATATTAAGACTAGATCATGAGATCCTTTGTTTGTGTAAAACCTTATTATGGTTTGTAATGGATGATGTACTATGATATCCAATCTGTTATGTCTCGCAAAAATGGTAATCCTGGGATTGCGATGTATGGCATAACAAACATCTGGGATTAAAAATCCGGATGTTGACAAGTTGGTATCAGAGCCACCCTAACCATAGGAGACCCTAGTTAGAATGGATGTCCGAACAAAAACTTAGTTTCAAAACAAAGGAAGTGAGTATTTATGAAAACCTATTACCACTCTTATCCTTGAGATTCTTTCCAAAAAAATTCATGTTCCTCAAAAATTCTTACATTACTACATAAAATTTGACACACTTGATCACCTCACTAGCTTACTCATCCTAAATTCTTATAGATGGAAGGTCAGTATTGCAAGTTCTACCAGTTGGGCAACGGAGGCCAACTAATCTTTGAGAGGGATCTAGATGCACTGTCAGAGTACCTTGAGCGCCCGCATCCGGAATTCTTCGGTGCAAAACTCAAGGAGCACCCAGGAGGAGATCTACAATGGCTGATAGTTGCAGATCTCAGAGGCAAGATGGAAGAACCCCTTTCTGAGAAGATTCAATTCACTGTGCGAGAGAACAACTGGCTAGATGGATTATCCAGGGCTATGCATGAAGCTCTTGCCCGTCTGTGCGGACAAAACATAAACTTGTTCCAGGGAACCCACTTTGCGCACTTCGCAAGCCGTGATTCTATGGGAATGCCATTGGAGATGCCAAGTCACCCAGAGATGAAGCGCCAGGTGGAAAATCTTGACTTCCTGCTGTATGATAGGCAGAAGGAATTGGACAATGCTCGAGCCTACGCCAACCACAACCTTGCCATTGCCGCCAAGAAGGACTAGACTCTCGCCATACTCGTCAAAGATCGCCAATCACTTCGTCGTCAATGCGAGAAGAAGGATCGCACCATCGCTCGTCTTCGCGAGAAGGTGGCTGACCTCGAGAAGACCACCCGCGAGCAAGAAGTCCAGCTTGAAGCAAAGGAAGAGGAAGAAAGTGAAGACATCCAGGGAGATCTTCACTCGTACCTCAGTGATGACAACGACTACCTAGAGGATGATGCCATAGATTTCTACACCGATGATGATGATTCCGACTTCATTGATGATGAGTAGATGCATTTGATCACTACCGTAGGAATGAGTTGTATCGGTCCCACTGTATCTTAGCTCACAGAATGGTTCTTAAAACCATCTATTTTCTACTTGTGTGTGGTGTGTGTTTGTATTGTGTGCTTTGAATGAATGAATGAGAAGAAATTAGTTTGCAAAACCCGAGTCAAACTCAAAGTTTAAAGCTTTTGAAAACAAAACCATGAACCTTAGAAGTTTCCCTCTTATCTCATTATCTATCTCAATCTTCAGATGCCTCGTGGAAACCAAGGAGGAAGCAGCTCATCGTAGGACCCGTTGTTGCAGATTTTGCAAATGCTAGTTTCCGACCATGAATCTAGTAGAGCCGAACGTCAAGCCAACCTAGCCACTCTTCAACAAATAGCTCAGATGGCCCACAATAATCAAGGCCATGGAAATCAGGATCATCATGGATCCAATCTTAAGAACTTTCAGAATACCAACCCCCTATCTTTAACAAGTCTGAGGATCCCTTAGATGGTGATGATTGGTTGCAAACCATGGAGAATAATCTGGAGGTAGCAGGAGTTGAAGCCAATGAGAAGGTACTGTTTGCCACTCATTATCTGGTAGGAGATGCAAGAGCCTGGTGGAATAGCACCCGTACCATGAACGACAGTTAGATGATGACGTGGGAAGCCTTCAAGATCAAGTTCAACCACACCCATGTGCCCTAAGGTTTAGTCACCAAAATGAGAGATGAGTTCAGAGAACTGAAGCAAGGCAGGATGATGGTAGTTGAGTACTATGACAATTTTTTGTCGCTAGCTAGATATGCCCCTGATGAGATCAACACTGAAGCCAAGAAGAAGGAGAGGTTCCTAAACGGATTGCATGATGAGATGCAGACTGTTTTAGTCAACATCCATTTTGGAGATCTAGAAGAGCTTGTAGACTCTGCCATTCAGATGGAAGGAAAGATCAACCAAGCCAATGACAACCGCAAGCGCAGAATGATCCACCAGACTAGGTCCCACAATACCCAGAAGTATCGCCCTAACCCGTCTGCAGGATATGCCCCAAGAAACAACAGACCCTCGATGTCCCGTCCCAGCTACCCCAATCATGGCGGAGGAAACTTGAAGTCTAGAGGAAATCACAACAACTACCCCGGAAACTCCAATAACTTCAATCGTTCCCCGCCCAAGTCCAACAACAACAACAACAATACTACCCCAAGAACTAGAAGCAACACTGTGCCTGTTGTAGCCAAGGACAAGTCCCAGATTACTTGCTTTGAATGTGGAGTCAAGGGTCACTACTCCAACGAGTGTCCTAAGAAGCTTGCAGCCACCACCAATGTGAATGCGCCAGCTCAGTAATAGCGCCGTGTTCAGCCTGGAAGGAGATTTTCCCCAGGGAACTCGCTCAACCGCAACGGCCGTCTATTTCACATGAATGCTGAAGAAGCCTAGGAATCGCCATATGGCGTGCTGGGTATGTTTTCTGTTAACTCAGTACTTGCAAGAGTGTTGTTTGATTCTGGAGCATCGCACTCGTTTGTTACAGAAGAATTTGCATGCACTAGTAAGATTGAACCAACAAAATTGAAGCATGTTATGATAGTTCAAATACCTGGTTTGACCACCAAAGCTAGAAAAATTTGCAAGGCTGTACCTATCAGAATCCATGGGATATATTTTTATGCCAATCTAATAGTACTTGGAACCAAAGGTTTGGAAGTAGTACTAGGAATGGATTGGATGTTGAAACATAAAGGATTGATCGACTGTGCCAAGAAAGCCATAACAATGACCAGTAGCTCTGGAGTATCAGTAGAGCATGTATCTGAGACCTTGCCCCGTCAATTCAAGTGCAACAAGAGTCTAGCCCAACCAACCATAGACCAAGTCAGAGTAGTCTGTGAATACCCCGACGTATTCCCAGATGAATTGCCCGGTATGCCCCCAGATCGGGATATTGAGTTCATTATTGAACTAATTTCTAGAACTGGACCCATAGCTCAGAAACCTTATAGTATGAACCCATCGGAATTAGTGGAGATGAAGAAGAAACTTGATGCTATGCCGGGGAAAGGTTTGATTCAACCAAGCGCATCGCCATGGAGATCGCCTGTTCTGTTTGTGGACAAGAAAGATGGAGGTAACCGTTTGTTTACGGATTACCGGAAGCTGAATGATGTCACCATCAAGAACAAATACCCACTGCCAAAGATAGAGGATCTGTTTGACCAGTTGACTGGTGCCAGAGTGTTTTCTAAGATTGATCTTAGAACTGGTTATCATCAACTCAAGATTCGTGCAACGGATATTCTAAAGACCGCCTTTACCACCATATATGGATTGTATGAGTATTAGGTCATGTCTTTTGGATTAACCAATGCTCCTGCTTATTTCATGAATCTCACGAATAAGATTTTTATTTACTTTCTGGATAAGTTTGTCGTTGTGTTTATCGTCGATATTCTAATCTATTCCAAGTCAGAAGAATACCACGATCTACACCTAAGAACCATCCTTGAAACCCTTAGAGAGCACCAGTTGTATGCCAAGTTTAGCAAATGTGAGTTCTGGCTGAAGAAAGTAGGATTCCTCAGACATATTGTGTCGGCAGGAGGAGTCGCTGTTGATCCCACCAAGATCAAAAATGTTGAAGAATGGGAAGCTCCAACCACTCAAACCCAAGTCCGTGCATTTCTCAGATTAGCAGGATATTACTGGAAGTTTGTTGAAGGATTTTCGAGCATCGTAATGCCGATGACCCAATTGTTGAAGAAAGATAAGAAGTTTGAATGGACCGACAAATGTGAAGCAAGTTTTCAAGAGCTCAAGAAGAGATTGATTTCAACCCCAATCTTGATTATGCCAGATATCAAGAAGCCTTTTGATGTGTATTGTGATGCATCCAAGATTGGTCTTGGATGTGTGTTGATGCAAGAAGGCAAAGTCATAGCGTATCTGTCCAGACAACTAAAGCAGCATGAGCAAAACCACCCCACCCTTAACCTAGAGCTAGCAACTGTAGTTTTAGCATTGAAGACATGGCATCATTACCTTATGGGTAACCACTGTGAGATTTATTCGGATCACAAGAGTCTGAAGTATATGTTCACCTAGAAGGAGCTAAATATGAGGCAAAGGAGATGGATAGAGTTAATCAAGGATTATGACCTTGACATTCACTATCACCCTAACAAAGCCAATGTGGTAGCGGATGCTCTTAGCAGATTGCCATGTAGACTAAACACTATGATCAAAGAAGCCCAGCCAAGTTTGCATGAAAAGTTGAAGCAGTTTCGAACAGAGCTAGTTAGCAAAGGATTTTTAGCTAGCATTGAACTTCAACCCACCTTAATCAGTCAAATCAAGGAAGCCCAGAAAGGAAATGCAAGTATCGATGGAATCAAACGTCGTATCGGTACATCAAAGGTACCTGGATTCACCGAAGATGAAGAAGAAGTTTTGTGGTACAAAGGATGTATCTGTGTGATAGCAGATTTGGAGCTGAAGCAAGTTATCATGCAGGAAGCTCATGATACTCTTTATTCTATCCACCCCGGAGGAATGAAGATGTATTAGGATTTGAAGGAGCAATTTTGATGGCACGAGATGAAGAGAGAAATCGGAAGCTACAAAGCCAAGTGTGATATCTGTCAGTGAGTCAAAGAAGAACATCAGAGACCCGCGGGACTGTTGCAACCATTGCAGATTCTGGAATGGAAATGGGATTCTATCGGAATAGACTTTATCACCGGTTTGCCTACTTCTAGTAGGGGAAATGACTCTATCTGGGTCATAGTTGATAGACTGTACAAGGTAGCCCATTTTATACCTGTCAAGACAACCTACCAGAGTTCGAAGCTAGCAGAGTTGTACATTGCTAGAATTGTAAGTTTGCATGGAACCCCCAAGACCATAGTGTCGGATCGAGGAACCCAGTTTATCTCAAGATTTTGGCAGAAAGTACAGGAAGGATTAGGAATCAAGTTGAATTTCAGCACAACGTATCACCCGCAAACCGATGGATAGACCGAAAGAGTCAACCAAATCTTAGAAGATATGTTAAGACCTTGTGTGTTAGAGTATGGATCAAAATGGGAAGATTGTCTGCCTTTCGCAGAATTCTCATACAACAACAACTATCAAGCCAGTTTGCAAATGGCCCCATTTGAGTTCTTATATGGAAGAAAGTGTCGTACCCCCTTGAATTGGTCGCAAGTAGGAGAGAGTCAGATTTTCGAACCCGACATCCTACGAGAAGCCGAAGAGAAGGTTCACAAAGTCCGTGACCACCTCAAGACCGCCCAATCCAGACAAAAGAGTTATGCTGACAAGAGTCGTCGAGACCTAACTTTCAATGTCGGAGATTTTGTGTATCTGAAAGTATCACTGAAGGGAATGCAACGTTTTCAACTAAAAGGAAAGTTAGTCCCCAGATATATTGGACCCTTCAAGATTTTGAATCACCGAGGAGAAGTATCATATCAACTGGAATTGCCAGAGGAGATGTCAGCCATCCATGATGTGTTCCATATCTCGTTACTTCGCAAATGCCTAAAAGTCCCAGAGAAGACAGAAGTTTTCAAGAACATCCATCACCGAGCCATACATATCAACAAGGATCTGACGTATCGTGAAGTACCCATCCGTATTTTGGAAGAAGCCTTCAGAACCACCAGGACCCGGAGTATCATGTTTCTCAAGATCCAATGGAGCAACCATACCAAAGAAGAAGCTACTTGGGAGCGAGAAGATTACATTACAACTGAGTTTCTAGATCTCTTTAGTTCCTACTTTTTCTTAAATCTCGGGACGAGATTTTGTTTAAGGAGGGAAGGTTTGTAACACCCCAAATCTTATATTCAAGATCTAATCACCCAATTTTAGGGTTAACAAAAACGTTTATTAAGAAAATGAATATGAATGCATGTGTGTTTGCATTAGAATAGAATTGAGTGTATATGCCATGCTTGCTTGTTCTAAATGTTGTGAAATGGTTTAAAGGTGAATGCCACATCATCTAGACCATTTACAAACAAAATCCAAAGAGAAAGAAATAAAATATAAATAAATAAACCAAATAAAAGTGTATTAGGGCCCAGTTTACAAACTTACAAAAACATCTTGCAAATCAATTTAATGGACAGTTAAAAATGGAATCAAGTGTATGTGTTAAGATCCCACTTTTTCAAAAACCTACCAAATCAATTCACCTTGACCTCTACAAGCAAACATAGACTCTCAAGCTTAATTCAAGATAACTAAAAAAATTTGAATCAAAAATTACAAAGCAAGTTTCATGCGGCCATATCATCAAACACCTTGTCTGCACTAATTAACCCCTGGCCTAACTTCACTGTTGTGCACAGTAATCCTCGACCAATTGGTCCCCTCTTCACTCTCTGGTCTCCCTTGAGACTAACCAAGCCCCAGACCAATCCTTCCTTCGCCGTTTACACAGTGGAGCGCCGCCTGTTTGTGGTGGTCGTCGGCCGACAGTGGGCAGCACGCCAGGAGCCTCGCCAGCCTCGCCCATGACGCGTACTAGACACGCCTCGGTCCACCGCCACGCCTTGTCTAGGCCACGACCCCAGCTGAGCCCTGGACCACCCTAGCTACGCCACGCACCATGCCTCTGTGCCATGTCCAAAGCGCGCTAGCTCGCCGTGCCCGACCAGCTCGCCTAGACCGCGCCTTGCCCTCACTGCGCATGCGTATGATCGCCATGATCACTACACCCAGTAGACAACCCCATTCGCCGCCGCGCGACTCGCAGCTATCGCACGCTGCCGCAAACACCTCCGCCTCTACGCAGAGCGCCGCACGTGCCCGACCGAACCAAACCGCCCCATGCCTCGCCTTTAAGCCAACAACGATCGCTAGGGAACACAACACCGTCCACCTACCTTCACCATGCCGATAGTCGCCTGTAGGGACGCCACCGTCGAGCTCGTGCCGCACCGTTCGGTCCCCTCGCCGCACTATAAAAGGAGGCCACCCCTGCCCCATTTCTCCACACCATTCCACTCACCACCTCTCACTGACCCTCCCCACTTCTCCCCGGAGCAAGGCGAGCACCACCGCGTTGGAATTTCATCGGAGCCCGCCGCTTCTGGAGGAGAAGGGCATTCCGATTTCGACCACCCCAAGCCCTACCATGACCGCGCCTCGCCGTCGTCTACCACATTGATCGCCCCCGTCGCCAATCCTAGCTGGAGCCCAGGTGAGCCTAGCCAGACCCCCACCTCCGCGCTAGGTTTAGTTCCTCGCCGGAGCAGTTCGTCGTCGACGATGACTCTTGGCCGTTAGATTAGATTTAGATCGCACGGTCCAGATTCCCTGATACCGTTCTGTCAGCAGCCCACTGCGCTGTGCAGTGCAGCTGGGCCGGCCCGTTTAGCTTTCCCGCGCAGCCCGGGAAATTCAAATATTGTTTTTCCATTTTAGTTTAAACTAGTTTCTATCCATAGATTCAAAAATCAATTCAGAGAATTTCACTGAACCAAATTGCATGATTCAAATTTTTCTAGAAAGGTAATTAAAATCTTTATCCAAGCCCGTTGGATTTTAAATCATTTGGAGTTGGAGATAATCTTTAGTAAAAATAAGAAGACATAGACTTTTGCAACTTCAAACATTTTTCAAAAATCAACCATAATAGCTTTTGAGTTGATTCCAACTCTAAAAAATCACATTTCATAATACCTATCTGAATATGTAAAATTATCTAGGTTTGCATTCAGTGACTTTGGACTAGTACAAAAATAATGCTATTAGGACATTTCTAGTCACTTTAATTCTATTAAATGTTAATCTTAAAGTTAATAAAATATGACCAACACTTTAATCACATTCCCATGTATTAGAATATGTGGTGATGACATGTGTCCATATGATTCCATATTTTAATTGGAGAATATTAAATCTTAATTAATTTCAATGAGTAGAAATTACTTTTCTAAAATAAAATGAATGAAACTAGTTCTTTATTTCATGTGATGATTGTGATGATGCTAGATCATCAAGTGTGAGCATTAGTGTGCTAAATAGACTTAGTTAAGTATTGTTTGGTGATTGTGTACCTTGTATTCATTTATAGACGATAGTACCGACCAAGGATACGAGGAGGAGGAGTTCTATCAAGCAGAAGACGAAGACAACTTCAATCACTGCACCAATCAAGGCAAGCTAGAATTATACAAGTTAACTAGGCAAGCTATTATGAACAAGGTAGGACCTTGCAAGTCATTCTTGCAAAATAACTTAAGCAAAATGCCTTAGGCATGCTTTGGTTATATACCTTTGAATTATACTAATCCCAAGTTTTATTTGCAAGCTATATTCTTTTACTTTACCAAAGTTCTTTACTTTTAAGATAGATATCATAAAGAGTATAAAACTAGGCCTATACTTAGATTTATGGCATGAGATTTAAGACTAGCACCCCTCATTATTGAACACTCTTAACTTAGTGGCTAGTGTTAAGCATAAAAACTTGATCACTTTAGATATGAATACTTGGTGAAAATGATTAGGAAAACCTTGGAATGATGTTTCATTCCATTGAAATGTTTTGACATGTGTTGAGAAACATAATGGTTGGATGATGAAAATGTTGAGGCATGAGCCTTAGCCCTTTATAAAAACTGATGGTTGGGTTCGGATGCGATACCATTCCAATTTTACCATACAACCACAATACCTGAATTGGGTAAGGCTTAGCCGGAAGTTTATATGTATTAGTATGGGTTCCCTCGCAGAAGAGGTTTGAGCTGAGGCTACCTCTTGATGATGTCCACCTATGTAGTGCCCAGGATGGCAACTGGCCATGCCTGGGAGGCCAAGCTCATAGGGGAGGTGCCTATACTAGAGTGTGTAATTGAAAGGTTATGATTGATTATCCGCATACTAAGTATGATGATTCAGGGTTATCCCTGACGGATGTATCGAATTTTGTGGTAAAAGTGTACCACCTCTGTAGAGTGTCAAACTATTCGAATAGCCGCGTCCACAGTCATAGACAGTTGGAGTGGCCATACTGTTCCGTCAGATGTTTTCAAAATGACTTGTAAAATGAATTGTGAATTTGACTTGACCATAACAGGGTTGTGAACATGAAAACTAGTTTCCCACTTAAGTGATTTAGGACCTTTACTTAGTTTCTTTACTTCTAAACTCAGTTTAGATAAATCTGCCTTTTTGCAAATAAACCTAGAGCTTAAGATTCCTACTAGAACTACCTTACTTGTTAGTGATAGTCTGTGAGTACTTAAAGAGTACTCATGGCTTTGTCCCTGGCTATTCCCGTGGCCATACTATGATAAGGACTATTAGGAAGATGGACAGCAGGATGTCTACGACAACTAGGATCATCTCCCATCGTCAGCATTTCCCGCGACCCTGAAGATGGAGCCCACTACTACACTTATTATTCCGCTGCTTGTTTGTATTAAGACTGGATCATGAGATTCTTTATTTGTGTAAAACCTTATTATGGTTTGTAATGGATGATGTACTGTGATATCTAATCTGTTATGTCTCGCAAAAATGGTAATCCTAGGATTGCGATGTATGGCATAACAGGCATCTAGGATTAAAAATCCGGGTGTTGACATTAACCTATGGTATCATTTCATATTCAAAACATATAAATTTTAACTACAAGTTTGGTGATGTTTATTTAATTGTAGTAATGCTTTATTCCAGGATAATTTGAGTGAGGAATAAATCGTACAAATATTTAACTTCAAGTCTAAATACATTTATGTAGATAAGTAAGGTTTTATTCAAATGTTATTTGTAAGATACATTAAAAAGTAAGACTTAAGCATTTCCATAAAGGCTCTAATTGGTTCACAACCTTTATATGAGGAGTCTTTAGATACCATTCCACACTTGAATGCTTTATTATTGTAAGTTACTTATTGTACTTACATGTTGTTTCACACACTCTCACAAGCCTAATATGAAGAACAAATTTGAAACTGATCTAAAAGGGTAACAAATTGTAAAGAAACCATTCCTAGTTTCCAAAAACCTAGATCATCGATGTTTATTTCGGGATTCGAGTTTACAAAAGTGCATTATATTACTTACGCATACTAGAATATTTCTTCTTTAAACATTAGTCCTTACCGAAGTGATGATGCTGTTTTCAAATGCATAATCTTGCAATCACAAAAGGAAAGTTCACACTTGCTCATGTCCCTTGGTTATTTTCCATAAAGTATTTGCAAATCCAGTATTGTCATCACCTACATTTCTAAAAGGTCAGAAAACTCTATTTTCATAATTATATGATTATGGGTTATTTACCAAATGGTAATAACCTACTATTACAATTCCAGTGGTAAAGGAGCATAGTATCTAGGACTTAACAACCAATATCACTAGTGATTCTTGCACCGTATAATAAGCATTAACCATGAGATTTGGAATGGGACAGAGAAGTTAGCTATATATTCTTCCTTTCGCATGTCAACGGGTGACTGGGACCTGGCTGTAATTCTCGGAGAGAATTCGCAGCATATGGGTGGGATCCCTCAACATCCCACGACATCTGGTATCTATGAGGGTTGTACACCATAGGCTATCATTGGAAACAAGTTTTATCATAGGTCTGACATGCAATTCAACGGGCATGTAGGGTTGCGGAGAAGGGCAGTGATTGGCTTGGATCATCTACTAGGCCCCACACCAAAGGAAGTGTGGACGGTCAATATCGCCTGATTGATCAACAATGATTTGATATCTTATGGGTAAAGTAACACACATCTACAGAGTGTAAGAATTGTGACATGTTACTCCCTGTTCTAGGAAGGAGCTACAAACGCGGCAGGAAAGGAGATCCATGAAGTTCTGGTAAACCTGTGAAGGCTGACGTACATAGATTTTTAGAATAAAAGCAACCTTTGAAGAAATGTTTACGAAAACCTACATAGCCTATGACCTATGGTCTATGGCTATAGATAGTGCATCATACACTCCTTTTAGTAAACTTGCTGAGTACGCTCGTACTCAACCGTACTTTCTTAACCCTTGCTAGATTCTAAAGTCGATGAAGGCATCATCAACACAATAGACACTTAAGGGAATCATCATCAAAAGCTCAAGCTCTTTAATGGAGTCAATGGAGACATCATATACATCAACTGAAGTGAAGACGAAGTTGCTGATTAGATAGGAGAATAATATCTAGCCATAGAACCTACTTCTGTAGAGAAATGCAATAGCAACATCTGTAAGCCATATAGTTAAGATGCTAGTCTATTCGTATGATATTTATGAGTTGTTATTTCTGGTTCTTATTTGTAAGAAGTTTCTTTCTCTCTCTATAACCTAGAGTGTTCTCTGGATCTTTGGTAAAGAGTCGAGTTGTAATCTATAGTCTTCTCTTGGACCTGCTATGTTTTTTTGTACCACTCTGAGGGATGTAATACTAGTGGAATGGCGTTTCATTGGTGTTATGCCAATGACTATAGTGTACTACATCATGTAGTGGTATGCTGGGTCACCGCAATCCCCTCCTTACAACCCCTGTTCGTCGGGTGATCGAGGTAGGACGATGGTCAACACTTCCAGTTCCGCTAGCGACATATTCCGGCTCGTCTCTCGTTGACGGTGGTGCCAAAAGGAGGCACCTTGAAGTGCAATTCCGATCGGTGATGCTATCGATGGCATGGCCAGGAGAAATCCTCGCGTGTAGGTGAAAATGGCGATGCCCTCGGGCGCCATCACATTCTTGGAGTCATCGTCATGGTTTTGTCTGGGCTTCCCTACCTCGAACATCGGGGGAAACCTTGATTTGTACTTCCGATTGGGCGACGGCGGCGCGGCTGTGTCATCCCCTCGTTGGAGGCATCACATAGGTTGTTCGTGGAGTCTTAGGCGCACCAATTTGTGTCGCTGATGGCCACTGCTCAGAGCATGGGCTTCCAGGGCAGCATGTACACCGGCGTCAGCGCTTCTTTCGTGACACCTCCTCCGGTCTAGTGTGGACCCTCCATTCACTTGCTGACTTGTCATCTATCGGTGGGAGGTGCATTGGCTTTGGCTCTATTGGAGTTGTAGTTGGTCTCTTGGACTTATGTTCTTCGGTCATGACATGACCCAATATCTCGGTGTATCGCCCTCTCGCCTTTATTGGCTCGAGACGATGTTCTTGTCACTCAGTGTGACTAGGTTGTGTTGTTTACCGTGTGGAATTGTGTTTGTATTGTGCCTTTTGACATTGTATCGACTGTCTTGACCTCTTCTTCTTATAAAAGCTGATACACCTTTCTAGGATATATTTTCTAAAAAATCCAACACAACTAGTCAGTAGTAACCATGATTACTGATTTAAAAAAAATTAATAATCCTGATAGTTTTGAGAACTTCACGCATAATTGTGGCATTTTTTGTCCCATTACATGGGCATAGGGAACAGAATCACATAGTTTCAGTAGCACATGCCGCAATCTAACTTCACACATGACGTGAAAACTTCCCCATGATGGGAAATTAAGTGCACCCACCAAAACCGTGACCTAGAACAAGCCTCTGCCAACACCTCCACCTCCTCCAAACATTGGTTCCCCCTTCTCTAGCCGGTCCCGCTGATTGCGGGAGTGGTGGGGAACCCGATCTATGGGTAGAGTTTTTAGTAAAAGTAGTGTTTTCACAAGATTAGGTTAGGGTTTTGGTAGACATCTTATTCTTGGTGTCTACATCAATGGAGTTGGTATCGTTCGCAATAAGTGATCTTCGACCCTTTATTCTGCGACAAGATCTTCACGGCATCAATGGTGGTGTTGTAAGATTAAAGTTCTATAAGTACAGTTTTCTAATCTTTTCGCCATATTGATCTTGGATTTTTTTCTCATGGTTGCTACTAGACATGTATTTGTATTAGACTAGGACTCTATAGTCGGTTTACGAAAACTCTAGTCTAGCAACTCGTGTCCTATATATTCTCTGTAATCTTGATCAATCAATACAAGTTATTATTCTCCGAAATTATCATGGTATGAGATGCCTAGGTTTTCCTCACCTAGCATGGACCCGCCTCGACAACCTCTGCCACCACCGTCAGCTTCTCTCTGGACCGCGGCAAAAGCCTGCACCACCGGTGCGCCAGCCTCCTCCCCCTCCCCCTCCTCAGTTACCCACCAAAATCCCCTTCAACTAGCCCCAATTTCTCTAGAAGATACAAACTCTGATGTCTCTCCCTTCATACCAATCATCTTTGATCTTGCCCTCCACAACTAATATCATTGGCACCATCTATTTCATGTTCATCTAGGTTGATGCGACCTTCGCGATCATATTTATTTGGCCTCGATGCCTCGACTGGCCAATTCCCGTTGGGTCAAGGACGATCTCCCGGTCATCCAATGGATCTACACCCGCATCTCCACCGAGCTTTTTAATCTTGTCTCCAATGACAATGCCACCGCCGCTCAGCTATGGGTCTCTCTTCAGCAGCTCTTCTAGGACAACAACGATGGTCGCATCAATGCTCTACATATTGACCTTCGCACAACCACTCAAGGGGATGCCTCTGTTACTATCTTCTATCAACGGATCAAAGTAATCGGCGATGAGCTTCCGGAGCTCGGGGACCTGGTTGAAGATCACACCCTCACCAATGCCCTTCTTGTCGGCCTCGACGAGCAATTGGAGAAGTAGGTTGTCTTCATACCCATGATGCAGCATTGGCCCAATTTTTCCGAAGTCCTCTCTCTCCTCCAACTCGAAGCCATGGCACAAACGTGCAAGGCCTCCCAACCCCCTCAGTTGTTTCACTCCACGAATCGATCTCCTACTCCGGCACGCGTCGCTGTACCTGCACCAGCTACACTGCAGCGTCCTCCAGGGTGGCGGCCGAGTCCCAACTATTGCGGGAAAAAACCATGTACCGGCCACCACAGCCACACCCAACGGCCCCTCCATCGCCTACGACCCCTACGGTCACTCCTCCAGCTGCACCAACTTGGCGCCCACCTCATGATCCCTGGACTGGCCTTGTATAAGCTTGGTCGATGCCATTGTCCTCGCCGTCCCCCTACGGCACCCCACCAGCCTACACCGGGACATGGAGTCCCAGCCTTTGTACGTCCATCGGCTCGCCTGGTATCCTTGGTACCAGGACTCCGACGCAGGTCTACAACGCTCAGGCTTCACAACCCATCTACATGGCTTCGCCCTCGCCGTACATGCCTACACCGCGCTACATGTATAGTTCCCCTGCAGCACTCCCATACACGCCGGTGCCATCGCCTCCAACCTACATGCCTGCGCCATCGACCTCAACTACTCCACCAAGCTAGGATCAAGCCACCTTCATGGCTGCCATGAACAATTTTACACTCAGTAATGACGTAGGTACGGATTGGATTTTCTATTCTGGTGCATCCTCGCACATGTCTTCGAATATGAATTTTTATTAGCTTGTTCTTCTTCGCCTTTTTCTTCCATAATCATTGTAGACAGCTCTTCTATTCCCATATCTTGCACCGGCCACTCCTACATCTCTAAACAATTTTATTCTCGGAAATATTCTCGTTGCTCCTTCTTTAATCAGAAAATCTTATTTATGTTCGACAATTTACTATTGACATCAACGTTTCTTTGGAATTCGACTCTTTTGATTTATCTGTGAAGAATCTGAAAACGGGTGAGGTTCTCGCTCGCTACAATAGTTCGGGCGATCTATATCTCTACTTGGCTCTCCATCTTCCACACCTCAAGCCACTCGCCTCTGTCAATCTCTAGCACCGTCGGCTAGGACACCCCAATAAAAATACGTTGTCATCTAGACTTCAATTTTTTTACATCCCAAGTAATAATTCAAGTACTTCCCATGATTCTTCTCTTTGTAATGCCCGTCTATGCGGTAAACATGTTAGATTACCCTTCAGCAGCTCCTCTACCTCTAGTTATTTTTCATTTGAATTGTTACATTGTGATTTATGGACATCTCCAATACCTAGTGTTTCTGGTTTTAAATATTATCTAATTATTCTTGATGATTACTCTCATTATATTCCTAATCAGATATTCACACTATTTTTTAATTTTCGACAATATCAATCTCTATATTTGGACCTTTCCTCTTTGTTGCTAATCAGACCTTCGCAAAGGGACTTCATCCATCTTCATTCATCAAGATTGACTCCTGCGCGGCACCCGATGTTGACACCTGCATGGGGGTATTAGACATGTATTTGTATTAGACTAGGACTCTATAGTCGGTTTACCAAAACTCTAGGCCGACCAGCTCTTGTCCTATATATTCTCTATAATCTTGATCAAGTCGATAAAAGTTATTATTATCCCCAACTATCGGTTGCTGTGAGGAGAATTATCCTCGCAATACTTGTCCCGACTGCTACGTCCTCGACAATGCAGATTTGTATTCTCGACCCCGCTGCAACGTTGATCAGGCCGTTCGGTTTCTTTTCCCTGGAATACTTGTGGTGGTACTCTTGTCGATGTTGTCGGATTACTCTAATGGCTGCGCGTGTGCAAGTAGCCTTGGTATTGGCCTTAAACTAAAATTATGGGAGAACCCTCGTTGGTATTTACACGTTATGGTTTGACATTTGTGTCATGTTTATTGGGATGCCTTCAGACAAGTGCAAATTGTGTCATGAAAGAAGATTTTGAAGAACTTCGACATTTTCTCGTTTTATTTTATACTTTATTTTATAGTCGTTGAATACATTTTATATATCTCTACCATGTACTATTTATTACATGAATGTATGTGATATTGATTGTAAAAAACACTTCTCCGTGACGATTTTAGTACTCCTTTGTTCATATTAATATGAAAAGTAGAGTCCGTTAATAATAAAGGAAGGAGTATAAGCCCAACACGAAGTGCACATCGGTACATAAAAAGGACTATTTACCTCGATCGAATTGCCTCTGTCTTCCATATTACTTGGCTGGTCAAGGACCCGTATCCATCGAACATTTATGTTGAGGACAATCGCTTCGAAAGAAATATGCGGCATCTTGTTCACAAAACAGGGGCCAATCGATTTGTCCTTTCTCCTAGCGAGGTAAACGAGCACCATTCGTTCGTGGGAACCCCCTAGACTCCAAATGCCCCCTTTGTCGTCTACCCGTTGTATTACACGTTTATATATATATATAAGGCCACGAGCTACTAGGAAAACAACATCAAATAATGAATAACACAATTGAGGATTATGGGCGGCACTGGTCGTCGCCCCCGGGATAAATTCCCCAAAACCCGCGGGTCCCTGCTAGCCACGTGTCCAAAAAACCCTAAATCTCGTTTTTGCTATAAACGACTAACTTTTGCATAAATTGTCGCCAATAAAATAAAATAAAAAACTACTCTCGCCGGAAACCTCGTCGGAGACACCTGGTAGCAAAAAAATTGTGCTAATATAACAAATGTCGGAGACACCTACTATTACAGTTCGAGTGGTAAAGGAACATAATTTCTATAACTTAACAACTAATGTCACTAGTGATTCTTGCACCGTATAATAAGCATTAACTATGAGATTTGGAATAGAACGGAGAAGTTAGGAGAAGTTAGCTGTATATTCTTCCTTTCGCATGTCAACGGATGAGTGGAATGTGGCTGTAATTCTCGGAGAGAATTGGCAGCATATGTGTGGGATCTCTCAACATCCCACGACATCTGGTATCTATGAGGGTTGTACGTCTTAGGCTATCATTGGAAACAAGTTTTATCGTAGGCCTGACATGCAATCCGACGGGGATGCTGGGTCGCGGAGAAGGGCAGTGATTGGCTTGGATCATCTACTGGGCCCCACACCAAAGGAAGTGTGGACGGGAAATATCGCCCAACTGATCAACAAGGATTTGATATCTTATAGGTAAAGTAACACACCTCTACGAAGTATAATAATTGTGACATGTTACTCCCTGTTTTGGGAATGAGCTACAAACGCGGCAGGAAAGGAGCTCCATAAAGTTCTGGTAAACCTGTGAACACTGACGGACATAGATTTCAAGAATAAAAGCAACCTTTGAAGAAATATTCTTAAATTTACGAAATCCTACATAGCATATGACCTATGGTCTATGGCTGTAGATAGTGCATCATACACTCCTTTTAGTGAATTTGATGAGTATGCTCGTACTCAACCGTACCTTCTTAATCCTTACTAGATTCTAAAGTTGATGAAGGCGTCATCAACACAACATGCACTTAAGGGAATCATCATCAAAAGCTCAAGCTCTTCAATGGAGTCAATGGAGACATCATATACATCAACTGAAGTGAAGACGAAGTTGCTGATTAGATTGGAGAATAATATCTTGCCATAGAACCTACTTCTATAGAGAAATGCAATAGCAACATTTGTAAGCCATATAGTTTAGATGCTAGTCTATTCGTATGATGTTTATGAGTTGTTATTTATGGGTTTTCTTTGTAAGAAGTTTCTTTCTATCTCTATAACCTAGAGTGTTCTCTAGATCTTTTGTAAAGAGTCGAGTTGTAATCTATAGTCTTCTCTTGGACCTGCTATGTTTTTCGTACCACTTTGAGGGATGTAATACTAGTGGAACGGCGTTTCATTGGTGTTATGTCAACGACTATAGCGTACTACATCATGCAGTGGTATGCTGGGTCACCACAATCCCCTCCTTATGACCCCTATTCTTCGGGTGATCGAGGTAGGACAATGGTCAACACTTCTAGTTCCGCTAGCGATAGATTCTGGCTCGTCTCTCATCGACGGTGGTGCCAAAAGGAGGCTCCTTGCAGTGCAATTCCAGTGGGCGATGTGGTCGATGGCATGGCCAGAAGAGATCCTCGCGTGTAGGTGACAATGGCGTTGCCCTCGGGCGCCATCACATTCTTGGATTCATCGTCATGGTTCTATTCGTGCTTCCCTACCTCGAACATCAGGGAAAACCTTGATCTGTACTTCCGATTGGGTGACGGCAGCGCGGCTGTGTCATCCCCTCGTTGGAGGCATCACATAGTTGGTTCGTGGAGTCTTAGGCACGCTAATTGGAGTCACTGATGGCCCCTGCTCAGAGCATGGGCTTCTAGGGCAGTATGTACACCGGAGTCGGTGCTTCTTGGGTGACACCTCCTCCGGTCTAGTGCGGCCCCTCCGTTCACTTGCTGACTTGTCATCTATGGGTGGGAGGTGCATTGGCTTTGGCTATAATTGAGTTGGATTTGGTCTCTTAGAGTTATGTTCTTTGGTCATGACGTGACCCAATAGCTCGGTGTATCGCCCTCTCACCTTTATTGGCTAGAGACGATGTTCTTGTCACTTAGTGTGACTAGGTTGTGTTGTTTACCATGTGGAATTGTGTTTGTATCGTGCCTTTTGACATTGTATGGACTGTCTTAACCTCTTCTTCTTATAACAGCTGATACACTTTTCTAGGGTATATTTTAAAAAAATACAGCACAACTAGTAAGTAGTAAACATGATTACTGATTTTTTAAAAATTAATAATCCTGATAGTTTTGAGAACTTCACGCATAATTGTGATGTTTTTTCTCCCATTACATGGGCAGAGGGAACACAATCGTATAGTTTCAGCAGCACATGCCGCCATCGTAATGGATAGCATTTAGAGTTTGGCAATCTAACTTCACATATGACGTGAACACTTCCCCGTGACCGGAAATTAAGTGCACCCACCTAAACCGTGCACACGAAAAGACTAGGTGTAGTACTAGTTGTTACTTAGTTAAGGATAGATCTTGACCAGACAATTAGAAGCTTAAATTTAGTTTGATCAAAGAATAGTGATCATTATTCTCAAGCCACTTGAGAGTAATTGATAAGATGCTATAGAATTGTTATTAGTAGACCAGACTATACTAAACCTTAGTTAGTTAAGTCACCTAGCTTGATCATGCGAAGTCAAGCTAGTGTATGATGAATTTTGGAAATTAAGTTGTATAGAGTAGTTGGATGCATAGTATTTTGATCAAGCTTATACAAGGACAATCCTATATTATGGAAGTAGTACCATACCTCTTCCAGCCTTACAAGCCTGGGAATTAGATGAGAGTAGAATGTGAAGGATATTGATTAAATAAGATGTAAATGACTACATTGACGAATTCATCAAAGGTAGTTAAGAGATAAAATTTAGATACTAGAGGAAAAATGGAGAATGAGTAGTGAAGAAGTGACATGACCATGCCATCATATGATGATGGATATGGTGGAGTTAGATTATGGGCTTGTTTAGAAGGGTGTGATCCTTGAGAATAAGATAAGAGATTTATACAGAGTATATCTAGGAAATAAATTTCTTAACTAAATCAAAGTTTAGTGAATTATTTAAGATAGGAGTTCTTCATAATGTTTTAACCAAGACTACATCAAGCCTTGTTAAGTACCATGTTTAACTTATCCTTGTAACCCTAACAAAGACTTAGTACCATGGAATCATCAAAACCATGTTAGAAAACAGTCTTACTATCTTACCATGTTTGAAGAATCATCTAGGCTCCCAAGATTAAAAGAAATGCCTTTACCCATTAACGTTAGCAATGTTTATCAATGAACATTAGGATAGTAAATCCACTAGAGATATGGTTGATACTTGTAGTTTAAAACCATAAATTGTTACTACATGATTATTAAGTAGACAATATTACCACTTAGCCAATAATTGCTACAAACCATTATATATTAAATCTATAATTTATCTATGGTAATAAAACCATTCTGTTTTTTAAAATGGTCACAAGAATATTCCATGGTAATTCTAAACACTAAAACCAAGTGGGTTTTGAGTAGAAGGAATCACCAAATTTAAGAACCATAAAATTGAAACCACCATATATACATGTTAATTTCTATATGATGCTAAGTATAAAAAGATCCGATGGATATCTAACCATCTTAAATCTTTACCATTACAATTATCACGGTGAAAATAAAATCATTTTTATAATTTTTTTATAATAGACCAAACACTAAAACCCTAAGGGCTAATTGTTACAGTCAATAAAATACTTTCCTAATAGTTTGAATTTTGAAAATAATGAAAAATATGTGAAACACTTAGTTTCAAAGATCCCTGCGGTATTTTTATTGTTCCACAAAATTTCTAAATATTTCAAACCTTGTAGACATCAGATTTAAAAGGGTATTTGCAAATAGAAAATAAAAATAGAAAAAGAATAAGAGAAACAGAGAAGAACTCCTTGGCCCACAACCCATAGCTTTTCTTGCTTATTTGCCGCCCAACGCAGCCGTGATAGACGTTTCGATCACTTAGCCACGACCTAGCAGCAGTCCAAGCCCATGTACCGTTTCGTTCTCTCACCAACGAGTAGGGCCCAAGTGAGAGAGAACCATCGTCTTCTTCCTCTCACGCATGCTTGACAACGCGCCGGTGAGTCCACATAGTCGACGTCTTTCTAGACCGCTCCGGACGCGATTGACTATTCCAGAGCCTCGCCCTAGTTTCCAGGAGTCCGCCAAGTGGATTAGCATAGTGATTCATGCTCACATCAAGCTCCAACGTCGCCGCCAAGTCTCGGACGTCGTCAATTCCATGCTGCAGTCTCTGACCTCACCTTGCTCTATAAAGTGCACGAGGAGAACCTCCAGAACCCTAGCTAGCTAATTCCCCTCTCAATCCCTTCTATCTCTCTCTCTCTGTCTAGTTCCACATCACCGCGACTGCTGCCGGTGAGCTCCACAGAACCATGGACTCTGACCATCTCAGGAACCATGGTTGGGTTTAGAGGAAGCACCGTGTCTCCTAGGTTTAGTAAGTGGAGCGAAGCATCAAGCGGACCTTGGTGTGGAGCGAATTCACCCGTTCCTTTCATCGGTAATCGTCGGAAATCCGCACCGTGCACTCACCTCCGACCACGCCAGTCCCCGTAGACCACCGTACAAGCACCAAGGTGAGCTAGCGCGACTCTGCACCCTACTCGTACATGCTAGCGCTGGCTATAGGCCTTGTTCCTTGAAGTGCCACTGTCCTCCGCCGTAGTTAAGCTCACCGAAGCCCTCTCCAGTGATTAGTTGGTGATGCCACATAGCTTAATTGAATCGCTTCACTAAGACTTGCCGAACACACCTCTCCACATAGTCCCTAATGCCTTATTCTAGCGTCGCTATTGTGCTCAGGTGGGAATCCGACGAGCTGACGTCAGGATGAGATCATCCTTGACAAAGTCCATGTGTTGACTAGTCCACGCCAACGTGGCGAGTGCCCCACCAGTCAGTGGCTGGGGATAGAAATAACCCAGTAAAAAACCACCTCACCTCATGCTGACATTAGCATGAAATCATAAACACATTTAATTATTTTATTTAAGAATTTCAGATATTGAATAAATCTTATTAATTCAATAACTTTTAATTTACAAATACTCTATTAAGTATAAATCTTGAAAAAGCATATTTTATCATTTAAAAATTCATAAAAACAAGTGTAATATATCAAAATTCTTAGAAAAACAAGATATACAATTTTAAAATAGGATCTTACATTGTTATGCCACTTAACTAAATATTTATTAAGTATTTTATAAAGTAATTAATCTATGAAAAATCATATCTTATTATTTATAAATCATAAAAATATTTATAATATACCGAAATTATCACAAAAATAATATCTACATGTTAAAAATGTGATATACTAATTTAGAAGCAAATAAAAGCTTAAGGATCTAATAAAACATATTTAAACTTATTTTATTTATTCAATAATTCATGAAATCCTATATAAAAGTTGCTCATGCCTTTACTATTATTCATATAGGATATAATTATAATTATAATCTCAATTGTACCTATATAAAATAAAACTAGCTTAAAACATCTTAAAACTATTTTCTAAGGTCATCATTTAAAAAAAATGTATATTATTTGGGAAATACATTTGTGCTTGTACAAGCGGGTATGTGAGCTATCTCACCGTCCAATTGAACATGCATATTTGTGCAATCAACATCTATGTTTCCCTCCATCTCTCTAGCCTAGTACTAGACTAGTGTTCACTGTAGCAACCAAAAGTCGGGAGACATAGCGGTGACCGGAGGTGGGCGCTAGCCAAAGGGCAGAGGTAGGGCAACGACACGAGCAGAGCCGACAACCTGAGGAGGCTTTGTAGGGCTCCCGCAGCGGCGTGGATTGAAGACGACGGCAGGCTCGCTGGCATCAGCGCAGGTGACGGGGACAAGGGCATCGGGCTGCAAGGGGAGGTCGTGGAGGCCGGTGAGGACACACATGCGACAATGCTCCGACGGGCGCGTTGAGGGGCCCAATGGCGACGAGGACGACCTGGGGAGGGAGATCGGGGAAGGGCAGCGAGCACCTGGCGGTGACCCTCGAGATTGAGGAGAGGACGCGCGCTGAGGGGCCCGACAGTGACGAGGACGACGTGGGATCGGGCAGGAGGGAGATCGGGGAAGGGCGGCGGGCACCTGGCGGTGGCGCTCGAGATTAAGGACATGACTCGGGTGGTGGGTTTGCGGGCGAGAGCGGCGAGCTTGAGAGGCCGGCGGGGTCTGCAGGCTCGGGGAGAGACGCGGCAGCGCGCGCTCTGCAGGCGAGGGAAGAGGATGGGGAGGAGGGAACGATGGAGACGGAAATCGCGGGGAGTCGGTGGCGTCGGGGATCGAGGGAGGCCGATGCGTGGTAGGTGGTGGCCTAGGCGACCGGGTCGGCGGGCGGACGCGTCGCATGGGGTCGGGCCCGTTGGGTGGTTTACGACCCGAATCTGGATGTATATCTAGACGGTGAGATAGCTCACGTACCCGCTTGTACAAGCACAAAATCTTATTATTTTCTAGAAGAATTATAAATTTGTAAGTCATCAAAAATAGTACTATTAACTTATTAAATATTTTCATCATAATTTATTATTCAAGTAACTAATTCACATAAAATCTAAGAGAAATTCTTAAGTAGCTTAAGCAACACCATTTCTATGTTATAAGTTATACCTACTAACTCTTAAGGAGCTAAATGATTCCATTCACTTATGATATTAGGAAACACTACTCAAATAACAACAATAACACTATTATTCCACCCTTATAAAGTATTAAAAAGTACACAACCTATGGTATCATTTAGTATTCAAAACATATAAATTTTAACTACAAGTTTGGTGATGTTTATTTAATTGTAGTAATGCTTTCTTCCAGGATAATTTGAGTGAGGATAATTTGAGTGAGGAATAAATCGTACAAATAGTTAACTTCAAGTCTAAATACATTTACTTAGATACGTAAGGTTTTATTCAAATGTTATTTTTTAAGATACATTAAAAAGTAAGAGTTAAGCATTTCCATAAAGGATCTAATTGGTTGACAATCTTTATATGAGGAGTCTTTGGATACCATTCCACACTTGAATGCTTTATGATTGTAAGTTACTTATTGTCTTACATGTTGTTTCACACACTCTCACAAGACTAATATGAAGAACAAATGTGAAACTGATCTAAAAGGGCAACACATTCTAAAGAAACCATTCGCAGTTTCCAAAACCCTAGATCATCGATGTTTATTCTGGGGATTCGAGTTTAGAAAAGTGCATTACATTACTTATGCATACTAGAATATTTATTCTTTAAACATTAGTCCTTACCCAACTGATGATGTTGTTTTCATATATTGGATCTTTTATTGTCTCGAAGACTTTGAATGCATAATCTTGCAATCACAAAAGGAAAGTTCACACTTGCCCATGTCCTTTGGTTATTTTCCATCAACTATTTGCAAATCCAGTATTGTCATCACCTACATGTCTAAAAGGTCAGAAAACTCTATTTTCATAATTATATGTTATGGGTTATTTACCAAATGGTAATAACCTACTATTACAGTTCCACTGGCAAAGGAACATAATATCTCAGACTTAACAACCAATGTCACTAGTGATTCTTTCACCGTATAATAAGCATTAACCATGAGATTTGGAATGGGATGGACAAGTTAGCTATATATTCTTCCTTTTGCATGTCAACGGATGACTGGGACATGGCTGTAATTCTCGGAGAGAATTGGCAGCATATGGGTGGGATCCCTGAACATCCCACGGCATCTTGTATCTATGAGGGTTGTACGCCTTAGGCTATAATTGAAAACAAGTTTTATCGTAGGTCTGACATGCAATCTGACGGGCATGCGGGGTCGCGGAGAAGGGCAGTGATTGGCTTGGATCATCTACTGGACACCATACCAAAGGAAGTGTGGACGGAAAATATCATCCGGTTGATCAACAAGGATTTGATATCTTGTGGGTAAAGTAACACACCTCTACAGAGTGTAAGAACTATGTCATGTTACTCCCTGTTCTGGGAAGGAGCTACGAACGCGGCAGGAAAGGAGCTCCATGAAGTTCTGGTAAATCTGTGAAAGCTGACGAACATAGCTTTTCAAAATAAAAGCAACCTTTGAAGAAATGTTTATGAAAACCTACATAGCCTACGACCTATGGTCTATGGCTGTAGATAGTGCATCATACACTCCTTTTAGTGAACTTGCCGAGTACGCTCGAACTCAACTGTACCTTCTTAACCCTTGCTAGATTCTAAAGTCGATGAAGGCGTTATCAACATAACAGACACTTAAGGGAATCATCATCAAAAGCTCAAGCTCTTCAATGGAGTCAATGGAGACATCATATACATCAACTGAAGTGAAGACGAAGTTGCTGATTAGATTGGATAATAATATTGAGCCATATAACCTACTTCTGTAGAGAAATGCAATAGCAACATCTGTAAGCCATATATAGATGCTAGTCTATTCTTATGATGTTTATGAGTTGTTATTTATGGATCTTCTTTGTAAGAAGTTCCTTCCTCTCTCTATAACCTAGAGTGTTCTCTGGATCTTTTGTAAAGAGTCGAGTTGTAATCTATAGTCTTCTCTTGGACCTGCTATGTTTTTCGTACCACTTTGAGGGATGTAATACTAGTGGAATGGCGTTTCATTGGTGTTATGTCAACGACTATAGCGTACTACATCATGCACTGGTATGCTGGGTCACCACAATCCCCTCCTTATAACCCCTATTCTTCGGGTGATCGAGGTAGGACGATGGTCAACACTTCTAGTTCTGCTAGCAACAGATTCCGGCTCGTCTCTTGTCGACGGTGGTGACAAAAGGAGGCTCCTTGCAGTGCAATTCCGATGGGCGATGCGATCGATGGCATGGCCAGAAGAAATCCTCGCGTGTAGTTGACAATGGCGATGCCCTCGGGCGCCATCACATTCTTGGGGTCATCGTCATGGTTCTGTCTGGGCTTCCCTACCTCGAATGTCGGGGGAAACCTTGATCTGTACTTCTGATTGGGTGACGGCAGCGTGGATTTGTCATCCCTTGTTGGAGGCATTACATAGGTGGTTCGTGGAGTCTTAAGCGTGCCAATTGGAGTCGTGGATGGTCACTGCTAAGAGCATGGGCTTCCAGGGCAGCATGAACACCGGAGTCGGCGCTTCTTGGGTGACACCTCCTCCGGTCTAGTGCGGCCCCTCCGTTCACTTGCTGACTTGTCATCTATGGGTGGAGGTGCATTGGCTTTGGATCTATTGGAGTTGGAGTTGGTCTCTTAGAGTTATGTTCTTCGGTCATGACGTGACCCAGTAGCTCGGTGTATCACCCTCTCACCTTTATTGGCTAGAGACGATGTTCTTGTCACTCAGTGTGACTAGGTTGTGTTGTTTACCATGTGGAATTGTGTTTGTATCGTGCCTTTTGACATTGTATGGACTATATTGACATCTTCTTCTTATAACAGCTGATACAACTTTCTAGGGTATATTTTCAAAAAAAAATACAACACAACTAGTAAGTAGTAATCATGATTACTTATTTTAAAAAATTAATAATCCTGATAGTTTTGAGAACTTCACGCATAATTGTGGTGTTTTTTCTCCCATTACATGGGCAGAGGGAACACAATCGTATAGTTTCAGCAGCACATGCCTCCATCATAATGGATAGCATTTAGAGTTTGGCAATCTAACTTCACATATGACGTGAACACTTCCCCGGAAAATAAGTGCACCTACCAAAACCGTGACCTAGAACAAGCCTCTGCCAACACCTCCACCTCCTCCAAACGTTGGTTCCCCCTTCTCCAGTCGGTCCCGCCGATGTCGGGAGTGGTAGGGAACCCGGTCTATGGGTGGAGTTTTTAATAAAAGTAGTGTTTTCACAAGATTATGTTAGGGTTTTGGTAAACATCTTCTTCTTGGTGTCTACATCAATGGAGTTGGTATCGTCCGCAATAATTGATCATCGACTCTTTATTCCGTGACAAGATCTTCACGGCCTCAATGGTGGTGTTGTGAGAAAGTTCTATAAGTATAGTTTTCTAATCTTTTCGCCATATTGATCTTGGATTTTTCTCATGGTTGCTACTATACATGTATTTGTATTAGACTAGGACTCTATAGTCAGTTTACCAAAACCCTAGGCTAGCCAGCTCTTGTCCTATATATTCTCTGTAATCTTGATCAAATGAATACAAGTTATTATTCTCCCAAACTATCATGGTATGAGATGCCTAGATTTTCCGCACCTAGCATGGCCCCGCCTCCACAACCTCTTCCACCACCGTCAGCTTCTCTCTGGACCGCGGCAAAAGCCTGCACCGCTGGCGCGCCAGCCTCCTCCCCCTCCTCAGTTACTCACCAAAATCCCCTCCAACTAGACCCAATTTATCTAGAAGATACAAACTCTAATGTCTCTCCCTTTGTACCAATCATCTTAGATCTTTCCCTCCACAAGTACTATCATTGGTGCCATCTATTTCATGTTCATCTAGGTCAATGCGACCTTCACGATCATATTTATTCGGCCTCGGTGCCTTGACCGACCGATTCCCATTGGGTCAAGGACGATCTCCCGGTCATCCAATGGATCTACACCTGCATCTCCACCGAGATGTATAATCTTGTCTCCAATGACAATGCCACCGCCGCTCAGCTATGGGTATCTCTTCAGCAACTCTTCTAGGATAACAGCGATGCTCGCATCAATGCTCTCCATATCGAGCTTCGCACAACCACTCAAGGGGATGCCTCTATTACTATCTTCTATCAATAGATCAAAGCAATCGGTGATGAGCTTCGGGAGCTCGGGGACCTGGTTGAAGATCACACCCTCACCAACGCCCTTCTCGTCGTCCTCGGCGATCAATTGGAGAAGTAGGTTCCCTTCATTCCCATGATGCAGCCTTGGCCCAATTTTTCCGAAGTCCTCTCTCTCCTCCAACTCGAAGTGATGGCACAAGCGTGCAAGGCCTCCTGACCCCCTAAGTTGTTTCACCCCATGAGTCAACCTCCTACTCCAGCCCTCGTCATTGTACCTGCACTAGCTACACCGCAACATCCTCCAAGTTGGCGGCCGAGTACAAACTATCGCGGGAAAAACCCACGTATCGGCCACCACAGCCACGCCCCGTGATGTCTACGCACTTCTATTCTAGTAGACAATTGTTGGGCCTCCAAGTGCAGAGGTTTGTAGAACAGCAGCAACTTTTCCCTTAAATGGATCACCCAAGGTTTATCGAACTCAGGGAGGAAGTGGTCAAAGGTATTCCCTCTCAAGCAACCCTATAATCAAGATACAAGAAGTCTCTTGTGTCCCCAACACACCCAATACACTTGTCAGGTGTATAGGTGCATTAGTTCGGCGAAGAGATAGTGAAATACAAGTGGTATGGATAATTATAAGTGGTAACGGTGCCAGAAAATAGCTTGCTGGCATGTGATTGACGTGGGAAAAGACTAAAGGCAAGCTGAAATAAAGATGGAAGCAAGAAAACATGTAACAGATCTAATTGCAAACTGTGTATCAATGCTTAGAATCAAGGCCTAGGGATCATACTTTCACTAGTGAACACTCTCATATAAATATATTATCTTCATGATACTACTCTTAACTACTCTCCGGTTGGACACTCTAATCCATGGTAGGGCTATAACAGCACACCTCAAAGTAAGCCTTTCCCATCTAGAAAACCCCACACAATCACGTTGAGCACTAGATGGTTCCAACAAACACCACAATTTCATAGAGACATCCAACTCCAAATATAACTCATAACAATTATTTGTAATCTCTAGCCTAAGTGCCACCATGGTGTGCACGCTGTCACTTTCACACACATGGGGAGAGCAGAGATCTATTAAAGCACTTAAGTAGCAAGGTAGATCTACTTCATTACAAAGCTCATGATCACAACACGATCATGCATACAGAGAGAGATGAACACATAGCTACCGGTAGAACCCTTAGCCTCGAGGAAGAACTACTCCCTCCTCATCATGGGAATTAGCAATGGTGATGGAGATGGTGGTGGAGATCGATGGAGATGGCTCCGGGGGCACTTCCCCGTCCCGGCAGGGTGCCGGAACAAAGACTTTCTATCCCCTTAATCTCCCCTTCGGTGGCGGCAGCGCTGTGGAACTTTTCGTGGATTTCTGATTGACGATCTAGGGTTTTTGCATCGGGAGGACTTTATAGGCGAAGGAGGCAAGGTCGATGGCCGGCCAGGGGGCCCACACCATGCCCTGGTGCGGCCAGGGGGACCCGCGCCTAGGGGTGGTGTGGCCACCCTGTGGCCCCTCTCCATCTCGTATTCTGGCTCCATGAGTCTTCCGGTAAAATATCAACTTTGGCTTTTGTCCCATCCAATTCCGAGAATATTCATTTTCTGACTTCGTGGAACCAAAAACAGCAGAAAACAGGCAGCTGGCACTGTGGCTCTTTGTTAATAGGTTAGTCCAAGAAATCATATGAAAAGTACTCCAAAGTGTGGACAAAACATAAGAAAGTAGATAAAACCAAGCATGGAACATAAAAAATTATGGATACGTTAGCAACGTATCAACATCCCCAAGCTTAACTCCTGCTCATCCTCGAGTAGGTAAGTGATAAAAAGAAAGAATAATTTTTGAGGTGACATGCACCATCATAAACTTAATCAAAGTATTTGTAAAACATTGATAGCTGGGATCATAGTACTTCAACATAGCATGAAAGATAAAGTTCTAGCAATAAGACATATCAACTATGTTGTAACATGAAAAGGCACAAACAAAAGATTCATGAATAACAATGCTTTGCAAGACGTTTGTTTGTTTCACATAAAGAAAACATAGCATAGTGGCATTCAGCCTGTCCCTCAAAGAGTACCAAGCATAAATGCATAGGACACCTTCAAAGTTCATAAGAGTGACTAGATACAAATAGTTTAAAACAAGCAATATCAAGGTATGCATCAATCAACTAGTCTTGGGACAATGCACATAGAACTAAGAATGGCCACTATGCTCTCAAAGTAGGTGCATAAAGGTAGAAGGTGAAGACTCAATATAATGGTGGAAGAAAGGCCTTCATAGAAGGAAGTAGGGTTTCAAGTCTCATAAAGAGCTTCCAAAAATTATGGTACTTATTAGCTTTCAGATCTCATTGTCCCTATCATAAGCATCTTTAGGTGATTAAGGTTAAAGTGACACAACTAATAGGATATGCTTGACAAGTTATAAACCGAAATCTCATGCCCCTTACTTACGAAGACCAAACCTCATGCTACTCAACTTTAGTCACGAGTAATCTCTTTTCATTGTAAGTACATGTGTATCATAAAGAACCGCCAACGGGGTACCCCTTGCACATGATACAAGAGCTATCCCATAATCAAAATGACAAGGCAAGCAGACAATGAGCATCTCAGCGATCTTTTTATTTTCTATTTGCATAGGTTTTTATTGAGGATGCTTCATAGAGTGCTCATTATGGTGATGCTGCAAGTTTCCACCATGATTAGGCATAGCTTAGGCTAACGGCCCTAGCGTTTCTCTAACACACATACAAACTCCATGATCTTACAAGTTCTACTTTTATTTCACACCGCCGGGATCCATAAGCAAAAGAACATGATATCAACGGGGTACAAAGTACAAGTGCAATGTTGAAAGCGTTCCCCATGATCAATGGTTCTGCTAATTTCAACTTATAAAGCGCAAGCATATACACAACAAAGAAGGACCCAATGGTTCAAGTTTATTAAATGCAAGAAAGTAAAGTGTGCCATCAAGTTTGTGAGAGCTTTAATCACTAATTTTCACATAACAAATTTAATTTGGAAGGTAGACAAAAATATGAATATACTTGGAATAGCATAAGCTAGTAGGTAGGTATGGTGGAATCTTTGGAATAACTTGGTTTTAGGAGTTGGATGCATGAGTGGAACTCATACTTGGTTACGAAGGCTAGCAAAAGACTGGGAGCGACAAACCAAGAGAGCAATAATGGCCATAATCATGCAGAGCGACAAAACATCATTGATAAAAGCATAAAGTGATACTACAAGTTGAAAACTAAAGGATCATAAAGGCTATGGTGACTTCGGATAGTCATAACATGGTGTGAGCATGCGCCAAGTCAACCCAAATAAAGCATTTAAAGGAGAATACCACAATACTATGCTTTAATATGCTAAAACAACGCATGATTCTTCCAAGGCACATTAAGCAATATCAATTGTTTATAACAAGTCATGCTACATCAAAGAATACTAAGCAAAAATCCATAACAATATCAAGCATGGCATGACAAAGCATGGGCCACAGTCAAAAACAAGCTCTCTTTTACCACTTAAGCATGAGTTTTCCTACTCTTTTCCAAACCAAACCAAACTATTTGAAAACCAATGTATGAAAGAGGGGGTCCAACCAATTTATTCAGAAAACTAAGCAATCTAAGCAAACGAAAACCAAAAACAAAAACAAAGATGCTCCAAGAACAACACAAATGTGCATGAAACAATAAAAATGAAGTGTTTGGAAGAAACCTGAGATTTTTATTGATGAAGAAGGGGATGCCTTGGGCATCCCCAAGATTTGATGCTTGTACTTCTTGGATATTTCTTGCGGTGACACGTGTGGCATCCCCAAGCTTGAGCTTTAGTCCATCCTTCGTCTCATTACTCATTCCTTCCATACACCTGAAATTTTTATCCTTGATACAAAACTTCACACAATCTTTATTAGCAACATTAGTGTACTCAAGATAATAAGTCTTTGGGTTCAGTTTCAACACCAGTAAAACTTCCATTAAAACACAAGCTACTATAGAACTTCCCTTAAAAAGTTCAATTCCCCAAAGATAACTCGAAAAGGAACCAACAAGAAGCAAATGCAAATAATGGCAGAAATCTGTCAAAACAGACCAGCTGGTAAAAACCAATTTTTTCGATGACCTTCTGTTGCTCAAATCAAAAAGTGTTGAACTAACTAAATTTAGATAACAACCTGGGCAGAAGCACAAAACTTCACGCCTCAAACAAACGTACAGAGATTTTACACGAATTTTTACGGTGAATACAGGACAACAACTTTCCCAAGCATTACTTCTCTCTCATTAGAGGTTGCTCTTGGCACAAAAAGCAAATGAAAAGGATAAGGAGCGGTTATTACAGAAGTAATAACTTCCAAGACTCATCTAAAACTTTTGGGTTATCTCCCAATAAGTACTTTTCTTTAACGCCTTTAAGTTATGCATGATAGTTTGAGAAGATGCTCACCTAAGATATATGAATTGAAGTAAAAGAGAGCATCAAGAAGCAAATTCAAAACACATTTAAGTCTAACCCACTTCCTATGCATAGGAATCTAGTAAAGAAACAAGTCATAAAAGCACAAATTAATAAGCATAGTAGATCAAAACAAGTGCAACTTCAAAAAATTTAACATAAAGAGGGGAAACTTAATATTGTTGAGATACATAAAACCATGTTTCCCTCTCTCATAATAACTTTCAGTAGCATCATGAATATAATTAACAATATAACTATGACATAAAACATTCTGATCATGAGCCACATGCACAAAATGATTATTACTCTCCACATAAGCATAGTCATTCTTATTAATTGTGGTGGGAGCAAATTCAACAAAATAGCTATCATTATTATTCTCATCACCATAATCATCAAATATAGGAGGCATATTGTAGTCATAATTCATTTCCTCCTCAATAGTAGGTGGACTGAGAATATCATATTCATCATTGTAATCATCATATATTGGAGGTTTGGTATCATCATAAGAAATAGAATAGCTATCTTCCAAAGCTGGGGAATTAAAAAGATCATTTTCATAAAAACTAGCTTACCCAAGCTTAGACTTTTCCATAGCATTAGCAATAATGGTGTCCAAAGAATTCATACTAACAACATTGCCATTAGCATGCAAATAAAGCTCCATAGGTTTTTTAATTTTCTCTTCAAACACTTCATGTCCTAACTCAAGATAAATACTATAAATCTCTCTATTTTTTTGTTATTTTACATTAAGCCTAACTAGTGAAAACAAGAAATAAAAAGACAAAATTGCAGAATCTAAAGGAAATAACTTCGAGCACTCACACCAGAGGATGTGAGTACCTTTTACCTTACCTCCCCAGCAATGGCGCCAGAAAATAGCTTGATGTCTACACACTTCTATTCTTGTAGACAGTTGTTGGGCCTCCAAGTGCAGAGGTTTGTAGAACAGCAGCAAGTTTTCCCTTAAGTGGATCATCCAAGGTTTATCGAACTCGGGGAGGAAGTGGTCAAAGATATTCCCTCTCAAGAAACCCTGTAATCAAGATACAAGAAGTCTCTTATGTCCCCAACACACCCAATACACTTGTCAGGTGTATAGGTGCACTAGTTCGGTGAAGAGATAGTGAAATACAAGTGGTATGGATAATTATAAGTGGTAACGGTGCTAGAAAATAGCTTGCTGGCGTGTGATTGACGTGGGAAAAGACTAACGACAAACTGAAATAAAGATGGAAGCAAGCAAACATGTAACCTATCTAATTGCAAACGGTGTATCAATGCTTAGAAACAAGGCCTAGGGACCATACTTTCACTAGTGAGCACTCTCATATAAATATATTATCTTCATGATACTACTCTTAACTACTCTTCGGTTGGACACTCTAATCAATGGTAGTGCTATAACAACACACCTCAAAGTAAGCCTTTCCCATCTAGAAAACCCCACACTGCCACCTTGAGCACTAGATGGTTCCAAGAAACACCAAAATTTTATAGAGACATCCAACTCCAAATATAACTCATAACAAGTATTTGTAATCTCTAGCCTAAGTGCCACCATGGTGTGCACGCTGTCACTTTTACACACATGGGGAGAGCAGAGATCTATTAAAGCACTTGAGTAGCAAGGTAGATCTACTTGATTACAAAGCTCATGATCACAACATGATCATGCATAGAGAGAGAGATGAACACATAGCTACCGGTAGAACCCTTAACCTCGAGGAAGAACTACTCCCTCCTCATCATGGGAATCAGCAATGGTGATGGAGATGGTGGTGGAGATCGATGGAGATGGCTCCGGGGCACTTCCCCATCCCGGCAGGGTCCGGAACAGAGACTTTCTGTCCCCCGAATCTCCCCTTCGGTGGTGGCAGCGCTGCGGAACTTTTCGTGGATTTCTGATTGACGATCTAGGGTTTTTGCATCGGGAGGACTTTATAGGCGAAGGAGGCAAGGTCGGTGGCCGGCAAGGGGCCCACACCATGCCCTGGCGCGGCCAGGGGACCCACACCTAGGGGTGGTGTGGCCACCTTGTGGCCCCTCTCCGTCTTGTATTCTGGCTCCATGAGTCTTCTGATAAAATATCAACTTTTGCTTTTGTCCCGTCCAATTCCGAGAATATTCATTTTCTGACTTCCGGGAACCAAAAACAGCAGAAATCAGGCAGCTGGCACTGTGGCTCTTTGTCAATAGGTTAGTCCAAGAAATCATATGAAAAGTACTCCAAAGTATGGACAAAACATAAGAAAGTAGATAAAACCAAGCATGGAACATCAAAAATTATGGATACGTTAGCAACGTATCACCCCGCGGCCCCTCCATCACCCATGACCCCTACCCCTCCATCACCCATGACCCCTACGGTCTCTCCTCCAGCTGCACCAACTTGGCGCCCACCTCATGATCCCTGGACTGGCCTTGTATAAGCGTGGTCGATGCCATGGTCCTCGCCGTCCCTCTACGACACCCACTAGCCTACACCGGGACATGGAGTCCCGGCCTTCGTCCGTCCATTGGCTCGCCTAGTCTCCTTGGTACCAGACCTCCGACGCAGGTCTACAACGCGCAGGCTTCACCGCCCGTCTACATGGCTTCACCCTCGCCGTACATGCCTGCGCCGCCCTACATGTATAGTTCCCCGGCAGCACTCTCGTACACGCATGTGCCATCGCCTCCAACCTACATGCCTGTGCCACGGACCTCAACTACTCCACCAAGCTAGGATCAAGCCACCTTCATCGCTGCCATGAACAATTTTACACTCAACAATCACGAAGGTACAAATTGGATTTCTATTCCGATGCATCCTCGCACATGTCTTCAAATGTGAATTTTTATTAGCTTGTTCTTCTTCGCCTTTTTCTTCCATAATCATTGGAGACAGATCTTCAATTTCCATATCTTGCACCGGCCACTCCTACATCTCTAATCCAAACAACAATTTTATTCTCGGAAATATTCTTGTTGCTCCTTCTTTAATCAGAAAATCTTATTTCAGTTCAACAATTTACTATTGACATCAACGTTTTTTTGGAATTTGACCCTTTTAATTTATCTATGAAGGATCTGAAACGGATGAGGTTCTCGCTCGCTATAATAGTTCGGACGATCTATATCTCTACATGGCTCTCCATCTTCCACACTTCAAGCCATGCTCGCCTCTGTCGATCTCTGGCACCGTCGGCTAGGACACCCCAATAAACATACGTTGTCATCTATACTTCAAGATTTTTATATCCCAAGTAATAATTCAAGTACTTCCCATGACTCTTCTCTTTGTAATGCATGTCAATACGGCAAACATGTTAGATTACCCTTCGTCGCCTTCTTTACCCTTAGTTATTTTCCATTTGAATTGTTACATTGTGATCTATGGGCATCTCCAATACCTAGTGTTTCTGGTTTTAAATATTATCTAATTATTCTTGATGATTACTCTCATTATATTTGGACATTTCCTCTTTGTTCCTAATCAGATGTTCACACTATTTTTATTAATTTTCGACAATATCAATCTATATATTTGGACCTTTCCTCTTTGTTCCTAATCAGAACTTCACAAAGGGACTTCATCCATCTTCATTCATCGATATTCGCTCTAATCTCAACATCGGGCGCCACGCCCGATGTTGACACCTCGCGGCGCCCGATGTTGACACCTGCGCGGCGCCCGATGTTGACACCTGCGTGGGGTATTAGACATGTATTTCTATTAGACTAGGACTCTATAGTCGGTTTACCGAAACCCTAGGCCGACCAACTATTGTCCTATATATTCTCTGTAATCTTGATCAAATCGATACAAATTATTATTATCCCAAAATATCGGTTGCCGTGAGGAGAATTATCCTCACAATATTTGTCCCGACTGCTATGTCCTCGATAATGCATTTGTATTCTCGACTCCCCTGCAACATCGACCAGGTTCTTCTGTTTCTTTTCCCTGGAATACTTGTGGTGGTACTCTTGTCGACGTTGACGGATTACTGTAATGGCTGCGCGCATGCACGTAACTTTGGTATTGTGGCTCAAACTAAAATTATGGGAGAACCCTCGTTGATATTTACACGTTTATGGTTTGATATCTGTGTCATGTTTATTGGGATGCCTTCAGACAAGTACAAATTATGTCATGAAAGAAGAAGATTTTGAAGAACTTCGAGATTTGCTTGTTTTATTTTATACTTTATTTTATAGTTATTGAAAACAGTTTATGTACACTAGTAGAAAGAGGGCATTTGGTCCAGCGCCCAAATTCCATTGGTCCCGGTTCGTTTCCATAATCGGGACCAATGCCAGGCACCGGTCCCGGTTCATGCCACCTGGGCATTGGTCCCGGTCCATCTGTAAGCATTGGTCCCGGTTGGTGGCACGAGCCGGGACCAATTACCCCGCGACGCACACGTGGCGCTCTGCGGGGCATTGGTCCCGGTTCATGCCACGAACCGAGATGAAAAACCCCGCGACGGTTAGTAGTCAAGGACAATTAATGTAAATTAATTCAGGGCAGAAATTAATTCGAGGTAGAAATTGAATTGATCACTATTTTTGAAAAAATCTTTCACGAATTAATCGAGACAAAGGTCTAAATTGAGACATTTTATTATTTGACCACAAATTTTTCCATACAAAGATTTGATTTTACAAATTCCTAGTCGACAACACTTCCACTGCCGCTGTCCTCCGAGCCGCTGTCCTCTGAGCCACCGGCTTCCTCGTCGTCGTCGGACGAAATCTCCACAATTTCGGCGTTGTTCGGGAGACGGAGCTCCTCTGCGCGCCTAGCAGCGTCGATGGCGGTGTAGATGGTCCGTTTAGGGACGGACCAGAACATCGCCCGCCCTTCTTGGTTGCGGTGATCCGGGTGCACCAGGCGCCCGTCCATGAAGCGGTTGCCAAGCTTGGCCTTCCGCTCCTTCTAGAATAGCCGGAGCCAGTACTCGCTAGCCCCCGCGTACCGAGGCAACGCCCTCATGCACGCGAGCAGTTGGCGGCGACGCTCCGCGATGATGTACTCCATCTCGTATCCGTGGGGGTTGAGGAGCAAAGCCACCAACACACCCGCCTCGCTGATGCGAAATCCAGCGGGCACGATCGCGCGCGGCGGCGCGAGGATGCCGTAGATCGCAAACATCACCGCCTCGTAGTGGTTGAGCGTGGGCACCTCCATGACGGCGCGGTGGAGATTGGAGAGGGAGGGGAGGCGAGACGACGGTGCGGTGGAGAGGCGATGGCTAAAGGGGTGGGGTGGAGAGGGACTGCAGAGAGGCAGAGGCGATGGCGAAAGTGAGCGCCATGACCTCATATTTATACACGGGGACGATGAAGCGACGGTGGGCATTGGTCCCGGTTATTGCCATGAACCGGGACCAAAGCCCCTCCCGAGCAACACGTGGTGGCCCAGCAGCGCGCCCCCACCCAGGTCATTGGTCCCGGGTCGTGCCATTAACCGGGACCAATGACCTGGGTGGGGTGCGAGCTGCTGGGCCGCCATGTGTCACGCGGGAGGGGCTTTGGTTCCGGTTCGTGGCAATAACCGGGACCAAAAACCCTCCCCTGGCTATATATAAGTCCAGCCCTTTGCCCACCAAATTTTGCTGGATTGTGTGTGAGGTGTGGGTGCTAGCTTTTTTTCTTTGATTGCACACAAGGTGTTTGACGAAATGTCCGAGCCACACTTTAGTTCGCACAACACTGTATCCTTAGCTGTGGTTAGCAACCTTATCTTCTGTATCTGTAACTGATACAAAAATATTGCATCTGTCCATGTAGGGTGGTCATTTTACTATTCACGATGTTATTGTAATGGTTAATTATTATGACGCAAATCGATGCACGGATGCGATGGATGTATGGCGACCGACGCCATTCCGATTTTATTGCAGGCCTCCATAAATTTATCGATTTGGCTAAGGCAAACAAATTGGATAATTTTATGCCTTGTCCCTGCGTCGACTATCGGAACGTGGCGGAGCACTCTGCCTTGAGAATCCTTCAAAGCCATCTGCTTCGGAGAGGTTTCATTCCCGGATATTATTGTTGGGCCATGCACGGAGAAAGAGGGGTTAGGCTGGAAGAAAATAAAGAAGAGGAGGATGGTGACAGCTATCCTATGTCCCCTGAAGAATACGATGATGCTGCAATGGAAGACAATGAAGAAGAGGGAGGCGGCAATGAAGAAGAACAACGGGCATCGGATGAGCCCGCTGATGGTCTTGGTCGGGTCATTTCTGATGCAAAGCAACAATGTGATACAGAAAGGGAGAAGCTTAAGTTGGAGACCATGCAAAAGGATCACAAAAAGTTGTTGTACCCAAATTGTGAAGATGGCAGCACAAAGCTCGGTACCACACTTGAACTGCTGAAATGGAAGGCAGAGACTGGCTTATCTGACAAGGGATTTGAGAAGTTACTGAAAATAATGAAGCCGAAGCTTCCAAAGGATAACGAGCTGCCCGAGACAATGTACGAAGCAAAGAAGACTATCTGCCCTCTAGGATTAGATGTGGAGAAGATACATGCATGCATTAATGACTGCATCATGCACCGTGGTGAGAAGTATGAGAATATGGATAAATGCCTGGTATGCAATGCATGTCGATACAAGATCAGACAAGATGACCCTGGTAAAGTTGAGGGTGATGACGAGCCCTCCAAGAAGAGGGTTCCTGCTAAGGTTATGTGGTATGCTCCTATAATACCACAGTTGAAACGTCTATTCAGAAATAAAGAGCATACCAGGTTGTTGTGATGGCACAAAGAAGAGCGTAAGAAAGACGGGAAACTGAGACACCCCACCGATGGGTCGCAGTGGAGAAATATCGAGAGAAAGTACTCGAACTTTGCAGGTGACGCGAGGAACTTATGGTTTGGTCTAAGTACAGACGGCATGATTCCTTTTGGGGAGTAGAGATGTAGTCACAGCACCTGGCTAGTGACTCTATGTATCTACAACCTTCCTCCTTGGTTGTGCATGAAGCGGAAGTTCATTATGATGCCAGTGCTCATCCAAGGACCGAAGCAACCCGGCAACGACATTGATGTATACCTAAGGCCATTAGTCGATGAACTTTTGCAGTTGTGGGCAGAACCAGGTGTAAAGGTGTGGGATGAGCACAAACAGGAGCCATTTGACCTATGAGCGTTGTTGTTCGTAACCATCAATGATTGGCCTGCTCTTAGTAACATTTCAGGACAGTCAAATAAGGGATACAATGCATGCACGCACTATTTAGATAATACGAAAGGTACATATTTGGATAAATGTAAGAAGGTTGTGTACATGGGGTGTCGTAAATTTCTTTCGACCAATCAGCAAGTAAGAAAGAAAGGCAAAAATTTCAACGGTGAGGCAGATTACCGGACGAAGCCTAAGCTCCCTAAAGGTGATGATGTATTTGGTATGGTGAAGGACCTAGAAGTAATCTTTGGAAAGGGTCCTGGCGGTCAATCTGTTCCGAAAGACCCCATTACCGGACACACGGCCATGTGGAAAAAGAAATCTATATTTTAGGAGCTTGAGTATTGGAAAGACCTAGAGGTCCGTTCTTCAATCGACATGATGCACGTGACGAAGAATCTTTGCGTGAACCTACTAGGCTTCCTGGGCGTGTATGGGAAGACAAAAGATACACCAGAAGCACGGGAGGACCAGCAACGTATCAAAGACCCACACAACAAGCATACTAATAAAGGACGTAAATACTTAAGTAGCTACGCTCTTACCAAAGCAGAGAAGGAAATCTTTTTTGAAGTACTTTATAGTATCAAGGTCCCGGGCGGCTTCTCGTCAAATATAAAGGGAATAATAAATATGGCAGAGAAAAAATTTCAGAACCTGAAGTCTCATGATTGCCACGTGATTATGACACAGTTGCTTCCGGTTGCATTGAGGGGGCTTCTACCGGAAAATGTTTGATTAGCCATTGTGAAGCTATGTGCATTCCTCAATGCAATATCTCAGAAGGTAATCGATCGAGAAAGTCTGGAAAGGCTACATAAGGATGTGGTCCAATGTCTTGTCAGTTTTGAGTTGGTGTTCCCCCCGTCCTTCTTCAATATTATGACGCATCTCTTAGTTCACCTAGTCGAAGAGATTTACATTCTCGGTCCTGTATTTCTGCACAATATGTTCCCCTTCGAGAGGTTCATGGGAGTCTTAAAGAAATATGTTCGTAACCGTGCTAGGCCAGAAGGAAGCATCTCCAAGGGCTATGGAACAGAGGAGGTCATTGGGTTCTGTGTAGACTTTCTTCCTGACCTTAAGCCGATTGGTGTTCCTGAATCATGGTATGAGGGGAGACTGAGTGGAAAAGGCACGCTAGGAAAGAAAGCAATGATATTTAGGGACGGACATTCTTTGAATCAAGCACACTACATAGTTCTCCAAAGTTCTACCTTCGTGGCTCCGTATATCGAGGAACACATGAATGTTGTACGCTCCAAGTTCCCGGGGAAGGATGACTACTGGATTAAAAAAAATCACATGGAGACTTTCGGCACTTGGTTGCAATTACATCTCATGAATGACACCACTATTGGAGATCAGCTCTACTTGTTGGCCGTGACACCATCTGCGACTGTATTGACTTTCCAAGGGTACGAGATAAATGGGAATACATTTTACACGATTTCCCAAGATAAAAAGAGCACCAACCAAAACAGTGGTGTCCTCTTTGATGCAACATGCGAGAATGGGAAAAAGGAGATGGAGTCACGAGAGATCTTCGAAAAGGAAAACTTACTCCTGCAACATCGTAAGCCATCCCAAGATGCACATGTGTGCACAATATTGGCACATTGTCACAAACTATACCCTGATTCTAGCCATAACATTGGTGGTTTGACCTAAATGCCATGAAACCTCGAACATGATAGGTCATTTTGTGAAGGATTTTTATGATGTTTGCAATTTTTCAAGTTCAATATTTTTCCTTGCAACTGTGACACATAATATGACACCACGTGAAGGTTTCACATTGTTTGGACCATTTTTGAATTACTTATGCCCGTTTCAAACTATATTCAAAACGGCGGACATGAAGCTTCTTAGCCCGGGGCCGAGCCTCGCTGAACTTGAAGTGGATCTCTGATGAAATAGCATGTTGTGAACCTATAAATGATTTTTTTTAAATTCACAAGCATTATATCATGTACTTGTAGTTCAAATCTTGCCAACCTCCTACCGATTCGGCAGGAATTTGTCTTTTTCATGAGGGATGGACAGAAAGGTTCTAGATACACCGGTTGGGAAATTGTCCATATAAGGTGGTATAGTATTTTTGAAAAATGGTTTGGTACCAATGCCAAATAGAAAATGGTTTTTGATTAGTTATGTAAATTGAAGCACTTTTCCTGTTGAAAGTTTTTTGAAATTCCAAATTATGTAATAAATATTTGTTAATGCAATTTTAATTGAAAATAGTAAAATTGTATAGTTCAAATAAAAATATTTGAAAACAGAAAATGGTTTGTAATTAGTTATGTAAATTGAAGCACTTTTCCTGTTGAAAGTTTTTTGAAATTCTAAATAAATAATCATCTTAAATTAAACCATCTTAATAATTAAAGAAGAAAACAAATTTGAAAATGGCGGGAAGACCAAAAGGTTTGCCAAAATCTAAAAAATGGGTCAACGATCCCGGTTCGTCCCACCAACCGGGACCGATGATCATGGATGCGCGCGCTGCCATTAACATGACTTTGGTCCCGGTTGTTAGCATGATCCGGGACCGTTGATCCTTTGGGCCCGGTTGGTAGGACGAACCGGGACCAAAGGCCCGCGCACGTGGCAGCACATCAACGCTCCTGCCCTAAACCTTTAGTCCCGGCTGGTGGGACAACCCGGGACCAATGGTCTGTACAGTTAACAGCCCCGGCCCTTCCTCCTCCAACTCCCCCAATTCATAGAGCACAACGACACGCGGCTAAGGAAAATTTGCGGCGGAGCAAAATCATGCCGACAGGCTGCCCAAATCCAGAGCGGCCGCTTCACGCCGTCGACGCTCGCTGTCGCCGAGCCACCACCGTCTGAGGAATCGACCGCGCACGCTGGAAATCGACGCCTCGGTCACCGTCTGCTCCGACTCCGGCCGTCTCCATTGCCGCTGCTTCTGAGCTCCTCCGGCCTCGTCGACCCATCCATCGTCTTCGTGGTGAGCCGCTGGTCCTCCAGGACCTCTCCTTTCTCTCTCTCTCGCTATGTTTCCTTCTGTCACCGAGCGCCACTGTCCGCCGTCGTCGGCCGCCGTCGCAGACGACGCTCCGATGACCAATAAGGGGCGGCGCTACCACCGTTAGCTTCCTCGAGACGCGCTCGTTCGAACCCGACATTCTGCGTGTTCCAGCAAGCACTCTAGTGCCGCTAACCATCGCCGTCCGACGTGCCCTCCGGGGAGCCCATGTGGCGCCAAGGTGGCGCTCATGTGGCGCCCTGACGTGGGCGTCGAGTAAGCTCTGCTAGCGTGGCAACCCGACGTGGCCCTGGCCCCACTAATCAGTCACTGTGGGTAGGCGTGCATCTGTGAGAAAAGGTTCCCGGCCTTAGGTGACGTCAGCCTTTACCTATGCTGACGCAATAAAAGTTTAAATAATTTCAAAAAAGAGTTTAATCTTATAAATTCAATAACTAATTATTTCTAAGTCAGAAAAATATGTATAATATATCAAAATGTTCAGAAAAATGAGATCTACACAATAGACTCATAATCATGCATTGTTCAACAACTTTAATTACAAGTTTAATAAGAGAATTAAATCAACCCCTCGAAGGTGATTTCGGGGTCTCTCCTGTACTAGGGTTTGGACCCTTCGATACATTGCAAATGTATCTATAATTTTTTATGTTCCATACTTGATTTTATCCACTTTCTTGTGTTTTGTTCCAACTTTGGAGTACTTTTCATATGATTTCTTGGACTAACCTATTAACAAGAGCCACAGTGCCAGCTGCCTGTTTTCTGTTGTTTTGGTTCCAGGAAAGTCAGAAAATGAATAATCTCGGAATTGGATGGGACAAAAGCCAAAGTGCCTATTTTTCCAGGATCAAGTGCCAGAATACGAGACGGAGAAGGGCCAGGGAGCCACCACACCACCTGGCCGTGTGGCCAGGCCTGGCCCACGCCAAGGGGTGGTGTGGCCTCTCCCGGCACCCCCTCGGCCTCTCCTTCCGCCTATATATTGCCCTCGGGACGAAAATCCTAAGTACCCGATCAAAAATCCACGAAAGAGTCTGTAGCCGCCGTCATCTCCATCCCTAGATCAGGAGGGATCTTAAGCTCTTCTCGGCACCATGCAAGCCTCCGGTGTGATGCGTGTGTAGTTCATCCTTGGACTACGGATCCATGTAGTAGCTAGATGGCTGGTTCTCCTCCTTTGTGCTTTCATGTTTAGATCTTGTGAGCTCCGTTCATGATCAAGATCATCTATTTGTAATTCATACATGTTGTGTTTGCGGGGATCCGATGGATATTGAGATGCTATTTCAGATTGATTCTATCATGTCTTTGTTATTTGTGATCTTGCATGCTTTCCGTTGTTAGTAGCTATCTTGGCGAAGTAGATGCTAGCAACTCCAAGAGTTAGTATTTATGCTCGATAGTGGGTTCATGCCTCTGGTAATCTGGGGAAGTGACAGAAATCTCTAAGGTACTAGATGTGTTGTTGCTACTAGGGAGAAAACAACAATCCTTTGTTCATAGAATAATCGTATTGTTTACTTTACACGCAGTTCGTAAAGCAATAATCTGTTGCTTGCAACTTAATACTGGAGGGGCTTCGGATGATAACCTGAAGTTGGATGGCGGTCTATGTATTATGTTGTAATGCCCAATCAAGTCTCAGAGGAGTTAAGATGATTAGTATATGCAGGCATTGCTTTCTCGGTGTTTGTCAATTGCCCCGCTGTAATTTGTTCACCTAGCATGTTATCTATCTTAAGGAGAGCCACCTCTAGTGAACTATGGATCCCGGTCCTTTTTCTTTACATACAATCTACAATCTTTTACTGCTTTGTGTTTACTTTCTGCAAACTTTTACTTCTTTCGATTCGATACGTTTAATCCTTAGTTTTCCACAAAACACGGTGAGATTGACAACCTCATCGCAAGTTGGGGACAAAGTTCTGTGGTTGTGTTGTGCAGGTCTCCACGTTGCTACTAGCACCGGTAGTGCGCCCTGCCAAAGCTCAGCTAGTACCACCTTTGTGGTGTTTCCTTGCTCCTACTGGTTCGATTAAACCTTGGTTTCATAACTGAGGGAAACTTGTTGCTGTGCTCATCATACCTTCCTCTTGGGGTTTCCAACGAGCTCTACATCAACACCGCCATCAAGCATTTTTCTGGGCGCCATACTTAGAGCCATCAAGCATTTTTTTGGCGCCGTTGCCGGGGAGTTAAGGACATCTTCACAAGGGGAGTCCCTCATAACCAATCCCTTTACTTTGTTGTTTTTGTTTTGCTTAGTTTCTTTTTGCTTTGTTTGCCTTTTTAATTCTTCAAAAAACACAAAAAAATTAGTTTTACTTGTTTGCTTTCTTAGTTGAAAACCCAAAAAAATGACTACTCTTGAAAACACTAAGTTGTGTGACTTCACTAGCACCAACAACAATGATTTTATGAGCACACCTATTGCTCCACCTATGGCTGAATATACTTTTTTGAGATAAAACTTGCTTTGCTCAATCTTGTTATGAGAGACCAATTTTCTGGTATTGGTAATGAAGATGTTGCTTCCCTTCTAAATAACTTTGTTGAACTTTGTGAGATGCAAAAGCATAGGGATATAGATAGTGATATTATTAAGCTGAAATTGTTTCCTTTCTCTTTGAGAGGAAAAGCTAAAGAATGGTTGAATTCCTTAACTAGGAATAGTATTGATTCTTGGACTAAATGCAAAGATGCTTTTATTGGAAAATACTATCCTCCTGCTAAGATTATATCCATGAGAAGTGAAATAATGAAGTTCAAACAACTTGATAATGAGCATGTTGCTCAAGCTTGGGAAAGAATGAAATCTTTGGTAAAGAATTGTCCCACTCATGGACTGACTGCTTGGATTATCATCCAAACTTTTTATGCATGATCGAACTATTCTTCAAGGAACCTATTGGATTGAGCTGCGGGAGGTACCTTTATGACCATCACTTTGGGTGCTGCAACAAAACTTTTGGACAATATGATGGTTAATTATTCTGAATGGCATACTGAGAGAGCCCCACAAGGTAAGAAGGTAAATTCTGTTGAGGAAACCTCCTCCTTGAGTGATAAAATTGATATTATTATGTCCATGCTTGTTAATGGGAAAGCCCATATTGATCCAAATAATGTTCCTTTAGCCTCTTTGGTTGCTCAAGAAGAGCAAGTTGATGTGAACTTCATAAGAAATAACAATTTTGGTAACAATGCTTATGGTAATAATGCTTATAGGAACAATTTTGGGGAAAGAACTGCTTTCAATAAAACTATTGAGGAAAAACTCTCTAATGCTGAAAGAAATATAGCATCTTTGGCTGAAGCTCAATCTTCTTTAAATAAAATGGCTGCTAAACCTGAAACTAATGATAATCCCTTTACAGCTACTAATGCCATACAAGTAAGAATCGATGAAAATGTTAGACTATTAGCTGAGCTGCATGCTAAGTGGGAAAGAGAAGATGAAATTGCTAGAAACATTAGTGTTTCTACTATCACCACCACTAGTGTTGAGGCTAGTAATAGTTCTACTACTCTAGATGATAATTTTTATTTTTATATTGATGATTGTAATATCTCTGAAGTTATTAAGTTCCTACAAAAGCTTGCTAAAAGTCCTAATGCTAGTGTAATGAACATGGCCTTTACAAAACACATTATTGATGCTCTCATAAAGATTAAAGAAGAAAAGATGAAACATAAAGCTTCTATACCTATAAAACAAGAAGATGGTTGGGAACCCATCATTAATATGAAAGTGAATGACTTTGATTTCAAAGCTTTATGTGATCTTGATATTAGTGTTTCTATTATGCCTAGAAGTATTTATGATATGCTTGATTTGCCTCCACTTGAAGATTGTTATTTGAATGTCCCACTTGATGATAATGCTAAAAATAAACTCATGGGGAGTATTAATGATGTTCTTATTATGGTTAACATTGCCTATGTCCCTGTTGATTTCTATGTTTTGGATGTTGAATGCAAAGCTTCTTGTCCTATTACTTTGGGAAGACCTTTTCTTAGAACTTATGGTGCCATTATTGATATGAAAGAAGGCACCATTAAATATGAACTCCCACTCAATAAAGGTATAGAACACTTCCCTAAGAAGAGAGAGAAGATTTCATTTTCCTCTCCTATGAAAACAAAATGTGGTTTTAATGCTTCTTCATTTGAGAACACTTGATTCTTTCTTTGCTTCTTATGCCTAACTTAAAGGCGTTAAAGAAAAGTACTTATTGGGAGATAACCTAAAAGTTTTAGTTGAGTCTTGGAAGTTATTACCTCTGTAATAACCTCTCCTTATCCTTTTTATTTGCTTTTTGTGCCAAAAATAACCTCTAATGAGAGTGAAGTAATGATTGGGAAAGTTGTTGTCCTGAAACAGATTTCTGTGCTTCACCATAAAAATTTGTGAGACAGCTCTGTATGTAGGATTGAGCTGTAATTGTTTGTGCTTCTGACCCAGGTTGTTATATAACTTTCGTTAGTTCAACACTTTTTTATTTGAGCAACACAAGGTCTTCGAAAAAATTCGTCTTTACCTGCTGGTCTGTTTTGACAGATTTCTGCATTTGCTTCTTGTTGGTTCCTTCTTGAGTTCTTTTGGGGAATTGAGCTTTTTGAGGGAAGTACTATAGTAGCTAATGTTCTAATGGAAGTTTATTTGGTGTTAGAACTGAACCTTGAGACTTATTTATCTTGAGTGCACTAATGTTGCTAATAAAGATTGTCTGAAGTTTTGAATGAAGGAAAAATTTCAGGTGTATGAAAGAAATGAATAATGAGATGAAGGATGGACTAAAGCTCAAGCTTGGGGATTCCACGCGTGTCACCCCAAGAAACATCCAAGAAGTACAAGCGTCAAAGCTTGGGTATGCCCAAGGCATCCCCTTCTTCATCAATAAAAATCCCAGGTTTCTTCCAAACGCTTCATTTTTATTGTTTCATGCACAGTTGTGTTTTTCTTGGAGCGTCTTCTTTTTTGTTTTTGTTTTGGTTTTAGTTTGCTTGGTTTTCTGAATAAATTGGTTGGACCCCCTCTTTCTTACTTTGGTTTGCAAATAGTTTGGTTTTGTTTGGAAAAGAGTAGGAAAGTTCATACTTATGTGGTAAAAAGAGCTTGTTTTTGACTGTGGCCTATGCTTTGTCATGCCATGCTTGATATTGTTTTGGCTTTATGCTTAGTATTCTTTGTTGTAGCATGGCTTGTTATAAACAATTGAGATTGCTTAATGTGCCTTGGATGAATCATGTGTTGTTTTGGCATATTAAATCATAGAATAGTGGTATTCTCCTTAGATGCTTTATTTGGGTTGACTTGGCACATGCTCACACCATGTTATGACTATCTCAAGTCACCATAGCCTTTATGATCCTTTAGTTTTCAACTTGTAGTATCACTTTATGCTTTGATCAATGATGTTTTGTCGCTCTGCATGATTATGGCCATTATTGCTCTCTTAGTTTGTCGCTCCCAGTCTTTTGCTAGCCTCCACAACAAAGTATGAGTTCCACTCATGCATCCAACTCCCTAAACCAAGTTATTCCAAAGAGTCCACCATACCTACCTACTAGCTTATGCTATTCCAAGTATATTCATGCTTTTGTTTACCTTCCACTTGTTATGAGAAAACTAGTGATTAAAGCTCTCACGAACTTGATGGCACACTTTAAACTTGAACCATTGTGTCTTCTATGTTGTATATGTTTGCACTTATTTGTCGGGAATTAGCAGAACCATGCTTTCATGGGGAATGCTTTCAACATTGCACTTGGTACTTGTACCTAGTTGATATCATGCTCTTCTGTATATGGATGTCGTCGGTGTGAAATGAAAGGGAAGCTTGTAAGATCATGGAGTTATGTATATGTGTTAGAGAAATGCCTGGGTCGCTGGTCTAATCCATGCTGACATGGTGGAAACATGCAGCGTAACCATAATGAGCTGTCTATGAAGCATTCTTCTTATAAAAAAAAGAGTCCTATATTGAGAAAAAAAGAGAAAAAGAAAAAAAAGTGATACTATGAAAAGAGGAAAGAGAGAAAAAAGCACCATATTCCCATGGTAAACAAGAAGAATGCTGAGATGCTCGTTGTCTGCTTGCCTTGTCATTTTGATATGGGGATTCTTCCATATCATCGGGCAAGGGGTACCCCGTTGGCGGTTCTCTATGATACACATGTACTTACGATGACCAGAACTTACCGGTGACTAAACTTGAGTAGCATGAGGAGCGGCCCTCGTATACAAGGGACATGCGATTTCTGACTTATACTTCGTCAAGCATGTACACCATAGTTTGTTCACTTTAACCTTAATCACTTCAAGATGCTTATGATAAGGGCAATGAGAGCTGAAAACTACAAGTACCATAATTCTTGGAAGCTCTTTATGAGACTTGAATCCCTACTTCCTTTTACAAAAGGCTTTTCTTCCACCATTATATTGAGTCTCCACCTTCTATCTTTATGCACCTACTTTGAGAGCATAGTGGCCATTCTTAGTTCTATGTGCATTGTCCCAAAACTAGTTGATTGATGCATAACTTGTTATTTCTTGTTTGAAACTATTGTATCTAGTCACTCTTATGAACTTTGAAGGTGTCCTATGCATTTATATTTGCTACTCTATTGAGGGACAAGATGAATACTATTATGCTATGTTTTCTTTATGTGAAACAAACAAACGTCTTGCAAAGCATTGTTATTCATGAATCTTTTGTTTGTGCCTTTTCATGTTGCATCATAGTTTCTTTGCTTATTGCTAGAACTTTGTCTTTCATGTTATCATTGAAGTACCATGATCCCAGCTTTGAATGTTTTTGCAAATACTTTGATCAAGTCTTTGATGGTGCATGTCACCTCAAAAATTATTCTTTCTTTTTATCACTTACCTACTCGAGGACGAGCAGGAGTTAAGCTTGGGGATGTTGATACATTGCAAACGTATCTATAATTTTTGATGTTCCATGCTTGGTTTTATCCACTTTCTTGTGTTTTGCCCACACTTTGGAGTACTTTTCATATGATTTCTTGGACTAACCTATTAACAAGAGCCACAGTGCTAGCTGCCTGTTTTCTGCTGTTTTTGGTTCCAGGAAAGTCAGAAAATGAATATTCTCGGAATTGGACGGGACAAAAGCCAAAGTGCCTATTTTTCCGGAAGTCATCAGATGCCAGAATACGAGACGGAGAAGGGCCAGGGAGCCACCACACCACCTGGCCGCGCGGCCAGGCCTGGCCCGCGCCAGGTGGTGGTGTGGCCGCTCCTGGCACCCCCTCGGCCTCTCCTTCCGCCTATATATTGCCCTCGGGACGAAAACCCTAAGTACCCGATCAAAAATCCACGAAAGAGTTTGTAGCCGCCGTCATCTCCATCCCTAGATCGGGAGGGATCTGAAGCTCTTCCCGGCACCCTGCCGGAGAGGGGAATTCACCCTGGAGGCCATCTTCATCACCATGCAAGCCTCCGGTGTGATGCGTGAGTAGTTCATCCTTGGACTACGGATCCATGTAGTAGCTAGATGGCTGGTTCTCCTCCTTTGTGCTTTCATGTTTAGATCTTGTGAGCTCCGTTCATGATCAAGATCATCTATTTGTATTCATACATGTTGTGTTTATGGGGATCCGATGGATATTGAGATGCTATTTCAGATTGATTATTGATTCTATCATGTCTTTGTTATTTGTGATCTTGCATGCTTTTCATTGTTAGTAGCTATCTTGGCCAAGTAGATGCTAGCAACTCCAAGAGTTAGTATTTATGCTCGATAGTGGGTTCATGCCTCTGGTAATCTGGGGAAGTGATAGAAATCTCTAAGGTACTAGATGTGCTGTTGCTACTAGGGAGAAAACAACAATCCTTTGTTCATAGAACAATTGTATTGTTTACTTTACACGCAGTTCGTAAAGCAATAATCTGTTGCTTGCAACTTAATACTGGAGGGGGTTCGGATGATAACCTGAAGGTGGATTATTAGTCATAGATGCAGTTGGATGGCGGTCTATGTATTATGTTGTAATGCCCAATCAAGTCTCAGAGGAGTCAAGATGATTAGTATATGCAGGCATTGCTTTCTCGGTGTTTGTCAATTGCCCCGCTATAATTTGTTCACCCAGCATGTTATCTATCTTAAGGAGAGCCACCTCTAGTGAACTATGCATCCTGGTCCTTTTTCTTTACATACAATCTACAATCTTTTACTGCTTTGTGTTTACTTTCTGCAAACTTTTACTTCTTTCCATTCGATATGTTTAATCCTTTGTTTTCCGCAAAACACGGTGAGATTGACAACCTCATCGCAAGTTGGGGACAAAGTTCTGTGGTTGTGTTGTGCAGGTCTCCACGTTGCTACTAGCACCGGTAGTGTGCCCTCCACGTTGCAGGTCTCCACGATTCCGGTCAGGGAGATGAGTCTCTCAACCGAGGAGACGGCTCCGGTGAGGTAGAAGCCAAAGCCTGGGACAGGGGAGAAGCCGATAAGGAAGAAGGCGACGGCTCCGGCGGAACCTTAAATCTCGCAAACACCGGCGAGGTGTATATATGTATTTTTGTAATTAAAATGCTGTTGTCTATATATATACATGCATATATTAACACTCTTTCTTCTTTTAGCCCTCCGGATCGAGAACTTCTTCCGTAAGAACGAAACGAGGCCCAACAAAAAAGTTGGATGACACTGTGAGGTATAGGATCGACGTGGTCGGTGTAGATGGCGAACCGCAAGCTCCCGTCGATATCGCAAGAAAATTTGTCAAGCAATGTGGAGTTCTTGTGAGGGACTACATCCCGATCACCGTTCAAGAATGGAATCGGCCAAGCGGCGGTGGAGTCCCATATGTCGGCGACAACGCCAAAGATAAGTTTTTTGACAAGCTCATGACTAATTTCCTCTTGCCCGGACCAGATGTGAATCCAGATGAGGAGGAGAGAGCAAGAAGGGAGCTTGTGCAAAGAGTCAAGAAGTTTGCTCTCAGCAAGATGGCCGATGCATTCAAGAACTGGAAGAAGAAATTGTACAATAACTTTGTCAAGGTAGAGAAGACTCCGAATTTCAATGAAGACGGGTATGCTAAGTTAAGACACCAGTGGGAGGATTTTGTGAAGTACAAGACATCGGAGAAAGCTAAGGAAAGGTCTAGAATAAATACGGAGAACGCTGCTAAGAAACTGTACCATCATAACATGGGGCCTGTTGGCTACACCGGTTGCATGCCTAAGTGGGATGCACTTGAGGTCAATTAGATAGCTGTCGGGATCAGACCAGAGCCCACAACATGGACACCACGGGCGAGAAACTGGTTTTACGGCCATGAGGGCACGTTGGACAAAGAAGGGAGGGCAATATATAATCAGAAACACACAGATGATCCCCTACTGCCCATCGACAATATTAGAAATGCAGTAGATGATGTTGCAGCGGGACAATTTGTTCCTGATAGGGAGAACGACGAGCTCACACGGGCCCTTAAAAATCCTGAACACTACGGACGAGCACGAGGCACACCAGGCTCCAAGCCGTGGAAGGTTGCCTTCCCCCGGAAATGAAGAGATATCCCAATAAAATCCATCAGAGGAGAAAAGAAAGGGAGGCAGCTGAGAAAGCGGCCGCTGCAGACCGGCTGCGTAATGTAGAAGAAGCATTAAAGCAGCACCAGGATCAACTCGACAGACTTAGCCAGCAAGGTACTAGCTGCCAATCTCAGCGGCATGTGGTAGAAGCTGCATTTGAGGGTACCGGCGCCCTATCGAATAAGAAAAGCAGCGTCGCTTCCACGCAGCTCCATGATGTTGATGATGATGCACCGACGACATCTCCTCCTAAACGCTACCCAGTGGATGATATCACGGAGACAACAGCTTGTGAGCTAAAGGTGCAGGTTATGAACTTAAGGGTGACGGCGGCGGTCGGCATGGCGGTACCAATTGCGCCTAACCCAACTTGGCATTGCAGACCGGTTCCAAAAGGGTACGCTGTAGTCACGGTGGATGAGGTGAAGGAAGATTTTGAGGAACTGGAGCTAGACCACCCTGCAGGGGAAGATATGGAGCTGACTCAACTAGGAGAAGCCAAAGGGGGGACTATTCTATGGCTAAAGGAGCGCATCATGCTTCCAAATTCTGTGCCGCCAAGGCCACCCACTCCTCAGAGCAGCAATCCACCTTCGCCGCCACCTCACCATTCTCCAGCGCAACCGTCGCCTTCACCGCCACCTCACCATTCTATTACCAAGTCGGCTGAGGCAAAAGAGCGGAGATTAGGGAAAGAAGTTACCCAGCTCGGACAACAGAAAAATTAATCGATCGAACCGCTCAAAGTGTACGATACCAATGAGTGGATGATCCAGGAGCGGCATGATCCGAACATTGATCTGGAGTTTATTCGACTATACGGAGAAAAAGCCCAATTATATGGACCGTCTATTACTGAGTACATGAGCCGTATGCATGAGTTCGAGGGGTACCAAGAAACATCATACGTGTACCAGTACGGGGCTCCTCTCGTCAAACCCGAGTTAGTCAAAGATCTACCAACAAAAATGCGAAGATTGCATAACTGGTACATCCAAGCCTGTGCTGATTTCAAAAACTAGATCTATGCTGCATATAAACACCACCATTACGGTCATGGAGTTGGCTTCCTACTGATCGAATTTCCAGAATTATTTCAGTTTTACCAACAAGACGCCCTCGACAAAATTATCGTCAGTGCCTATTGTTTGTAAGTATTATTAATTTCTGTAATTAAGTCTTTCTAGCTCAGCTCATTGGTTGCTTGTATAATCTTATTAATCACTATACTAATTATATATGCAGAATGAATATTCAAGAATGCAACAAAGGACAAATCTATGACCTTGGGTTTGTTGACTGTAATTTCGGTCATGAAGTTACTCTAAAAACAAATCCCAAAGAGATAGAGGATAACTTGTTCCAAGCATTGAAATATTTCAGCAACAGAAGAGAAATACTATTTCCTTACAACGCTGGATGAGTGTTACTGTCTTGTACACATTCTATTTTCGCTTACTCGATGTTAAGCGTATAACTGACTCGTGTTATATTTTGTTAGTGTGTCAAGCTTTCACTATATTCTGTTAATCATTGCTGTTGACACCGGAGTAGTAAAAGTCCTGGACTCGAAACGAACACCATTAGAAAAGTGGGCGGACATGCAGGGCCTCCAGAAGGCTTGGAAACGGTTCACCGCCAAAACTAGGGGTGTTGGGAAGTCAGATCTTACATTTCAACCATTGACTGTAAGTACTACTTTCTAGATCCACGCATCTCTTTGATTCTAGTTTCAATACCACCATTATCATGTTTGATTATTATTTTGATTGAACTCCGTTCTCGTAAAGTGCTTGAGGCAGTAAGCCGGGAATAACTTATGTGGATACTATGTCTGCGAGTTCATTCGCCAGACGACCAAAGAGAAGGGCGCAAACCGGAACATCAAAAAAATTGAATTACGATAAACAATAATCACAACTTTATTTTATTACCACCAATTGTGTTTAGTTTCATTCATATATATTGATCCCCTTCTTTATATTAGATCGAACGGATGCGGGACGGTCTTCTATCACAAGAACGCGTGCAAGCAATTCAAGAGGAAATTGCTGGATTCTTGTTAGAACAAGTCATAGATCCGAAAGGAGAATACTATTACCCGCTTCATTTGGAAGGGTGAAGTGTAAAAAAAAAGATGTAAATTAGATCAAATTCGTGTGAGAGTATCATTTGTAATTATAATATGTTTCGACCAAAAAGACAGATGAGACCGTGTATATATTTGTGATCATGCATGATGTGTAATATATATATATCGTGGTTTCATTATTGCTGTATATATGTAGTACCATTAAATTGATAAAAAAATCTTGCCGCGGTAGAAAAATGGTCCGAAAATCCTGCCGCGGCAGAAAAATAACCCAAAAATCCTGCCGCGGTACAAAACCCTGCCGCGGCACAGAGACCAACGATCCTGGTTCGTGCCAAGAACCGGGACCAATGATCCACCCCCGTCCGTCTCTGGCGCTACCACATGGGGACCCATTGGTCCCGGTTTTTTCCACGAACCGAGACCAATGATCCCCTCCCTCGTCACGCGCCCGCCCCACGTGGAGACCCATTGGTTCTGGTTCGTGCGCAAACCGGGACTAGCATTAGTCCTGAGTGATTGGTCCCAGTTCGGGAACCGGGACCAATGGCTCTTATGAACCGGGACTAGAGGCCATTTTTCCACCAGTGGTATCTCTACCATGTACTATTTATTACATGAATATATGTGGTATCGAGCGTGACGATTTTAGTACTCCTTTGTTCATATTAATATAATTCGTATCGAGACAAAGTTGAATCCGTTAATAAGAAATGAAGGAGTAATTAGATTGAGTGAATCGGTATTAGCCCAACACGAAGTGCACATCGGTACATAATAAGGACTATTTACCTCGATCGAATTGCCTCTGTCTTCCATATTACTTGGCATCTTGTTCACAAAACAGGGGCCTATCGATTTGTCCTTTCTCCTAGCGAGGTAAACGAGCACCATTCGTTCGTGGGAACCCCCTAGACTCCAAATGCCCCCTTTGTCGTCTACCCGTTGTATTACACGTTTTTATATATATAAGGCCACGAGCTACTAGGAAAACAACATCAAATAATGAATAACACAATTGAGGATTATGGGCGGCACTGGTCGTGGCCCCCGGGATAAATTCCCCAAAACCCGCGGGTCCCTGCTAGCCACGTGTCTAAAAAGCCCTAAATCTCGTTTTTGTTATAAACGACTAACTTTTGCATAAATTGTCGTCAATAAAATAAAATAAAAGACTACTCTCGTCGGAAACCTCGCCGGAAACACCTGGTAGCAAAAAAATTGTGCTAATATAACAAAACCGACATCGCCGGATACTTCCTGTAGACTTTTGCCGAAAGATCATATCGGATACATTGTAGCAAAAACTTTGCACTATTATAGAAAAACTAAAAAATGGTTGTAGCAAAAAAAAATAAACAAATGTAGCAAAACGTCGACTTCTCCGGAGACATGGCCGAGCACCTCGCGCAAACATCGTAGCAAAAAATACGTGTTATTGTAGCATTTCGAGAACAACGGTATAGCAAAAAAATAGATATGTAGCAAATCCCCAAATGAGACCCCCGTAGCGGTAGCACTTTTGGGCACCGTCGGTAGCAACTCCGTCAATGTTCGGTAGCAACGTTGTCCGCCTTCAGAAGCAACACCGGCCGCCTTCAGTAGCACCGTCGAGCACTGTCCGATAGCAACTCCACACACCTTCTGTAGCAACATTGCCTGCCTTCGGTAGTGTTAGACGTATACGAGAAGGATACGTCCAGCAAGCCAAATTCAAGGAGGATCCGTAATACACTAGTTTTGATATTTCCTAACTTGTAATCTATTTGACTTGAAAGCCAAGCCTCCTTGTACTATATAATCCCACTATGAGATCCTATCAATCTAAGAGCAACAATGACATTTGCCTTCATGGTATCACATTAGGGTTTTGATCCTCCCCTATGGTGCCGTCAGACCTTTCCGTTGGAGATCTCGTGGCTGCCGCCACCGAGGCCGCCGCCAAAGCCGCTCTCTGGGTGCTCGCGGCCGTGCTGCCAAGCATCCGTACCGTCGTACTGGTCACCCTCGAGCTCTCCACCTCCAACTACCTCCAATGGCGCGACATATTTTCTGACGCTGTGGAAAAGTACTCCCTCGAGGCTCTTCTCCTCAAGGATGACAACCCCACCAATCCCACTCCACGGTGGGTTCAGAAAGACGCCATCGTTTGATCATGGCTAAGCAGTGATGTCGCGCCCGAACTTCTCGCCATGGTCATCGACACTACCACGCCGCTTCCCGCCCATACCTTGTGGACGCGAGTCTCCAACATCTACCACGACAACATGGAGACTCACTCCTCCTACCTTGAGCAAGAGTTCCACAATCTCCAACGGGGCTCCATGACCGTGGCTGATTACTGCCCCAAGTAGAAGGTTCTCTCCGACGAGCTCAATGTGCTAGGCACGACCATCACCGACAAACGCCTCGTCCAGAACACGCTCCGTGGTCTCGGGTCTCGGCTTGCATATATGCGCATGCTGGCCATAAAACAACGCCCACTACCGTCATTCCTCGACGTGCGCTCGTCTCGGCTGCTCGAGGAGCTAACACTGCAGCAGTCTGAGTCATCATCTTTGACTCTGTTTGTCTTCGTCGCTCGCGAAGATTCTACGTCGCTGCCACCAACATGGTCATGCAAAAGATATGGCGCCTCCGCGGCGCCCCGATATCTGCCGCAACTTCCAGTGATTCGGCACTTGCTGCTTTGGTGCACGGTGTCTCTATCTCCACTCCGCACCCTCCCAACAGCGTGGCGGCGTCACCTCCAACGCAGTAGGGAAGGGCTCTCAAGATCCCTGGCCTTCCATGCAGAACCCCTAGACGGGCTCCATCCAGATGTGGCCCGGTCCACCATCATGCCCGCCACTCCTTGGTCCACCTCAGGCCCATCATACCATGATGTCGCCCTGTATCTATGGCCTTATGGTGCTTCCTCGCCCATGCCATGGCCACCAGGAGCACTGACGCCTCCCTAGTCGTGGCAACCAGGAGCGCCAGGACCGTCGTAGATATCTCCACCACCTGCATCGACCTACACTGCTCCGCCTCAATCCTTCGACCAAGGAAACCTAATGCAGGCTTTTAACACCATGTCTCTGATGCCACCGTCCTAAAATGAGTGGTTCATGGATTCCGGCGCCTCTGCTAACATGACCGATAATCATGGTAATCTCTCGCACTTCCTATGCTCTCCCTCTCCTTACCCACATGCCATCGTAGGAAATGTCCATGCCCTTCCCATCACCCGTGTCGGCCACACCACTCTTTCTACTCCTAATCATATGGTTTAGCTTAATAATGTCCTAGTTATGCCTAACCTCATTGATGGCTATGAAAATAGCCATCTTTCTCCATGTTTAAGCCTTATTTTTAGTCATGCAGCTGACAAGAATCTCTCTAGCTTTGCCACTAATGACTAATTATTGCGAAGATATGCAAACCTTTGATTTGAATTGTGTTGTGCAGGAAATCACGCTTTTAAGGTGAAATATGGAGCCATAAATGAAGATTTGAGTAAGTCTACACGGTCAAGCAAACCTAGAGTCAATGCTAGGCACCAGAAGCCATAACGACCACGTGTACGAGCATGGCCCGCCTGTACAGCCCACCCGTAGCAGGTGGCAGTGGTTTCGTCTCGTCTAACCCTACGACTTTCATGAAGGTGCATATATATATTTAGGTCCCAGCCGCCGCGCAAAGGGCCGCCATTCTTAGATTGCATCAGAACACCACCAAAGGAGATTCACCACCATAGTTCATCCTCTCTCCCGTCCATAATCTCCATATCCATAGGCATTATCTTGTACTTTAGATCTCCTTGTGATTCGGCAACCATTGTAAGAATATTTCATTTCAATCTAAGTATTTTGCACAATGTTTTCTATCCTTGATCTTATTATTATGAGTGAGTAGTTGATACATTGCAAATGTATCTATAATTTTTGATGCTCCATGCTTGGTTTTATCCACTTTCTTGTGTTTTGTCCACACTTTGGAGTACTTTTCATATGATTTCTTGGACTAACCTATTAACAAGAGCCACAGTGCCAGCTGCCTATTTTCTGCTGTTTTTGGTTCCAGGAAAGTCAGAAAATGAATATTCTCGGAATTGGACGGGACAAAAGCCAAAGTGCCTATTTTTCCAGAAGACTCACGGAGCCAGAATACGAGACGAAGGAGGGCCAAGGGCTGGCCACACCACCCCCAGGCGCGGGCTGGGCCTGGCCGCGCCAGGGCATGGTGTGGTGGCCCTGTCACCCCCTCGGTCTCCCTCTTCACCTATAAGAAGCCTTCTGACCTAAAAACTTCGGGGGGGGGTTCGACGTTTTTCCACGAAAAGTTCCGCTGCGCCGCCGCCACCGAAGGGGAGATTCGGGGGATAAAAAGTCTCTATTCCGGCACCCTGCCAGGATGGGGAAGTGCCCCCGGAGCCATCTCCATCGATCTTCACCATCATCTCCATCGACCATCCATGTTTCCCCCATCTATGAGTGAGTAATCCCCCGCTGTAGGCTATGGGGATGGTAGGGATTGGATGAGATCGTTCATGTAATGGCATCAGATTGTTAGGGCATGGTGCCTAGTATCTTTTATTAGTGCTTTATGACTTTGTTGCAACTTGTTGTGCTTAATGCTTGTCACTAGGGCCCGAGTGCCATGATTTCAGATCTGAACTTATTATTGATTCATTATGATAGTATTGTTCTTGGTCTTATCTGCAAGTTGTATACACACGTTGTTGTCCGGAACCTATGGCCCCGAAGTGATAGAAATCGGGATAACCGGAAGAGAAAGGCTTTGATGTGAGGATCACATGTTTTCACGGAGTGTTAATGCTTTGCTCCGGTGCTCTATTAAAAGGAGCACCTTAATTGCCAGTAGTTCCCTAGAGGCCCCGCTGCAAACGGGCTGGCAGGACAAAAAATGTTTTGCAAGTTCTCATTGCGAGCACGTATGACTATATATGGAACACATGCCTAGGATTGTCTAGTACTTGGGTGCTTTATCTTATTTATCTGCAACTGCCCTATGTTCTGATTGCTATGTGAATTGTCTTGTCCATGCAACGCCCGTCCATCCATCCCTATGCCTACCGCACTCGAATCCCATTGTTTACTACTTTTGTTACTACTGTCTTTGCTTTTCTACTGCTGTTAATTTACTATTCCTACTACAAAACTGTTGCTACTGATAAACTGCTGTGAGCAAGATTGTTTCCAGGTGCAGCTGAATTGACAACTCAGTTGTTAAGGCCTATAAATATTCTTTGGCTCCCTTTGTGTTGAATCAATAAATTGGGTTTCACTTCCCTCGAAAATACTGCGATACACCCCTATACTTGTGGGTCATCAGTAGTCCTCACGGGCTACGAGTTGGGATGAAATCTTGCAGCAATTATGTGCATCTAATCTATGGGAGCATTGTGTATTGTTTGAATAAGATATTTGTATCTTTGGTTCTTTGTCTCTTGTCTTGATCTTTGGACTTGTAGGTACCCAAGACCCCCGAGATCGATAAAGGGAAGATCCATTTTCCAAAACCTCACCTACACCTCCCACCGCCACCGATCTCACCTTTCTTGACGAACTTTTGCCAATCCTCCTACTTCCTGTTACTCCTACACCACCACATCGAATTCCTCCACCTGAGCCACCAACCCCTCCTACACCTCCCAGCCCTCCTCCTCCGCCCTCCCCGGTGGTCCTGGCTCCAGTCGGCCCTCTCCTTGCTGATAACACTCATACAACATACACTCGTGGCAAACGTGGCATGTCTAAGCCTATTATTGATCGCCTCAATCTTCTTGCTGATGTCCTTAGTCCAATTTTTAAGAGTTACCCTAGTGCTCTGAAGGACCCTTATTGGCATTCTGCCATGGTTGACAAATTCACCACCCTCTAGAAAATTCGTACCTGGGATCTTGTACCCCATTCGCCCGCAGCCAACATTGAACATAGACCTGGGATCCGTAATAGACTAGTTTTGATATTTCCTAACTTGTAATCTATTTGCCTTGGCAGTCAAGCCTCCTTGTACTATATAATCCCACTGTGGGATCCTATCAATCTAAGAGCAACAATTATATTTTCCTTCAGATAGCGACTCCGCCTAACTTCCGTAGTAACAATGGCACCTGACGGTAGCATCACCATTGTAGCAGCAGAAAAAGAACATCATCTCCCCTGTTGTAGGACCTCCATCCCCATCCATGGCCTCCTCGCTCGACCCATGCTCTAGCATCGACCCTACACCGCATCCACGATGGCCTCCTCATGCCATACCCACCTCGCAGGGCTCACGGCCGGTGTGAGGTGCCAGGTGATACGTCCATTTTGCATCACTATTCTATGTCTTAATTCACTATTATTCATTGATATATTTCGTATTGAGAGGTGATACTTATCTTATTTCATCTATTTTTGCATGGTTGATGACTTTTGGAGCATGGACCGCTGCAGTTAGGATTCTGATGGAAAAGATGCTGTTTGGAGGCAAAATTCGCGAAGATCAGAAAATCTGGGAAAATATACGGAAAATTCTATTTTTTCAGAAGACTCAGGATGCCAGAAGATGGAGTGGAGGTGGGCCACAGGGGGCCCACACCATCCCATGGCGAGGCAGGCCTAGGCCGCGCCTGGGAGTGGTGTGGCCGCCCTGGCCCACTCCAGCCTCTCTCCTCAGGCGTATATCATCCCCACGAAACCCTAAGACTCGGGGAGCGACCACAGAAAGATTCCGCCGCCTCTGCGGGGCGGAAAACACCGAGAGGGAAAGATCTCTCCGGCATACAGATTTCTGTCGGGGGAATTCCTTCCTAGAGAGGGAAGATCGTCGCCATCAACACCACCATCAAGCTGGACTTCATCGGGATCATCACCACCATCATCACCACCATCATCACCATCAGCACCCTCATCACCATCTCCATATTGCTGTAACAATTGCGCTGAATCTTGCATAGTTCATAGGAGAAACTTTCCCGGTGTTGATTACTCTTTGTAGTTGATGCTATTGAGTGAACCATTGAATTATTGTTTATGTTCAGATTGTTATACATCATTATTCCATCTCTGATCATTATCCATATGATGTCTTATGAGTAGTTCATTTTGTTCTTGAGGACATGGGAGAAGTCTTGTTGTTAGTAGTGGAGTTGCGTTGAGAAAGACTCAATAGATTGTTATTTAAGTTGTGGTGTACTTCTTCTAGTGGTGTCATGTGAACGTTGACTACATGACACTTCACATATATGGGCCTAGGGGAATGCATTGTGTATTTGGCTACTAATCGTAGGGGTTGCCGGAGTGACAGAAACCTGAACCCCCGTTAGGAAACCATTGCACAAGGGACGTAAGGGTCTTAGAGTTTAAAGTTGTGGTTAGATTTCTACCTTAATTACTTTCTTGTACTTACGGATGTTTGCAAGGGGTTTAATCACAAGTATGTATTTAGTCTTGGATGGGGCGATACATTAGCACAGGTTCACCCACACAACACTTAGCAAGCTAGAGAAGATTAATCGACTATATGAAGTGAAAGCACTTGACAGTCTTCCCATGTGTCCTCGAGAACGTTTGGTCATCTATAGAAATACAACCAGCTTGTCCTTTGCTACATAAAGGATTGGGCCACTTGCTGCATTCATTCTTACTGTCTTTTATTTACTCGTACTTTGTTTACTTGCTTTATCGAAAACCCCTAAAAATCCGTTTGCTAAGTATTTGCAGAGAATTCTTGATCCATACCACTAGCCAGCACCTTCTGCTCCTCGTTGGGTTCGACACTCTTACTTATCAAAAATACTGCGATACACCACCTATACTTGTGGGTCATCAAGACTATTTTCTGGCGCCGTTGCCGGGGAGTGAAGCGCTATTGGAGAGTGGACCTGGTAAACGAAACTTCTATTGTGAGTATTGTTTACTTCTGCTAGTTGCTTTATTTTTGTTATGGATAATTCGCTGAGTTTCTTATTTGGTAATGCTACTACCACTGCTAAGGTAGTAGATAAGCCACCACCTGCTGAGAAAGATGTTTTCAAAATACCTACAAGAATTATTGACCGTGTTATGGATAACTACTATGTTGGGGATGGAACTGTCCATCCCGATGATCATTTACTCTTTATACACGAATTATTCGGGTTGTTCAAGTGTGCAGGTATTACTACAGATCAAGTTAAGAAGAAGTTATTCTCATTATGACTGAAAGGAAGAGTTGAGGAATGGTATAAGCTGCTGAAGAATGGTCAAGCTCTGGAATGGGATGAAATAGTGCCTCTCTTTTATTCAAAGTTTTATCCTCCTAGTTAGATTCATAAAGATCGGAATCAAATATACAACTTTTGGCCTCTTGATGGAGAGAGTAGAGCTCAAGCTTGGGGGAGATTGAAGTTACTAATGCTCAAATGTCCCATTCATGAGCTCCCCAACAATATTATTATCAACAACTTTTATGCAAGGCTCCCTCTACATGACAAGGATTTATTGGATGCTTCTTGTGCTGGATCATTCACTCGCATGGAAGAAGAAGCTAAATGGGACCTTCTAGATCGTATTCAAGACAATGCTGAAGCTTGGGAGAATGACAAAGGTAGAAAGTCAGGTACAAATTATGATTATGAATGCATTGAAGCTTTTATGGGAACTGATGACTTTCAAAATATTAAAAATTCTTACGGTCTAGACTCTCAAGCTATTTCTTCTTATTTTAAGGCCTTTGCTTCCTACATTGAAGTGCCTAAAAAGAAGTGGAATAAGTATCATGAACCTTATAAAGATATTGCTAAGAGTCTTCTTGCAAGAAATACTGAAGTTTATACTGCTAATCATGTTTTACCTGAACCTTATATTGAGAAAATGCCTTTCCCAATTAAGGTAAAGGAACATTCTATGATAGCTAGTATGGTTAATGAAAGTATGAACAAAGCTGTTGAACCTGATAAACAAATGGTTGATGAACCTATAGTAGCAAATGTGAAGGACTTTGTTACTATATATGAAAAAGAGGGACACCCTATCCTTTGTAAGGATACCTCTAATATTGTTTCACAAAGTAGTGTTATGAGAGCTAGTATTCCTGTGTTTTCTGTTAGAATAAGTGATCATTGCTATGATGGTCCTTGCGATAGCTATATTGTTAAGTTTATGCATGATACTAAAAGTTACTATGAGAGAGGGAAAAGTGTTCTTATGTATCTCAATAATATCAAGTTTCCTCGTTTTATGCTGAAAGTTTTTATGTTGCACTTCTTTTGCTTTCTTATGCAAGTTGTCTTTGGTTTCAATAACTTGCTTGTTTACAAAATACCCTTGAATAGAAAGTGGGTTAGACTTAAATGTGTGTGTGTTTTTTCTTCTTAATGCTCTCTTTCACTTCAATTCATATCCCTATGAGAGCTTCTTCAAAATTATCATCCCCATCTTAATGGCTATAAAGAAAGAGCTTTATGGGAGACAACCCAATTTGTTTTTGCTTTTAGTTTTTTTTGTTTCTTTGAGTCTTGGAAGTTATTACTTTGGTAATAACTGCTCCTTATCCGTTTTGTTTGGTTTTTGTGTCAAGATCAACCTCTAATGAGAGAGAAGTAATATTTGGGGAAGTTGCTGTCTCCAAACAGATTTTTGTGCTTCACCGTAAAAATTCGTGAGAGATCTCTGTATGTCGTATTGAGCTGTAATTTTTTGTGATTCTGCCCCAGATTGTTATTTAACTTTAGTTAGTTTTGCACTTTTTGATTTGAGCAACAGAAGATTTTCGAAAAAATTGATCTTTACCTGCTGGTCTGTTTTGACAGATTTTGCCACTCTTGCATTTGCTTCTTTAGTCGATTTCCTTTTTGACTTCTTTTTGGGTTTTCGGAAGGAGTTGCTACAGTAGCTTATGTTTTTATGGTTTTCAGTTGAAGTTGGACTCAAAAGGTTTTATCACTTCACTTATACTAATGTTGCTAATAAGAACTGTGTGAAGTTTTGTGTGAAAGAAATTTCCAGGAAGTGGAGACAATGGTGTAATAAGGAAGAGAAAGGTTTTATGACTCAAGTAATAAGTGTATGAATATGAAGATATTGATGATATTCAAGTGGTGACTCCGGAAGAATCTACTAGATACCAAATTCAGAGACCTGCAGTGTCCGTTTCCAACTAGGTAACAGTTCTAGTAAGAAAAGTTCCACGAAAATACAATGCAACTATATTTTTGCATTTTTTAGCCAATATGGAAAGCTACGAAGAGAAAAATGGACGCAAACGGAGCTGGGGTGGCTCACACCACCCCATGGCACGGGCCCACACCTGGCCACGCCACCAGGTGGTGAGGCCACCCAGGACTCCGCCTCCGACTCGTTTTCTCCTAGTACCTTCCTTTTGATATGAAACTTCGTAATATATAACCCACCGGATCCCCCGAGGTCCGTATATCGTGTTTTTGTCGTGTTTTTGTTTCGATCTGTTTCTGCCAGGTAGAATCCCAGATTTGGAGCCACAATGTCTTCCTTTGGATCATCCAAGGGAGATTCTTTAGAGGATATCATCAACTCATACATGAGAGAATTGAAGATACATCCCAAGGAGTTGTTGCTCGAAGGTGGGGAGGTCCGGATTAAGGAGGTTCAAGGCCCTAAAGGTGAAGGAAGTTTGGAGGACAGGATGGAAGCACTGGAGCGAGAAGTCTTTAGGTACAGGAAGATGGCGGAGCGCGAAGTGGACATCATCCACAAGATTTGTTCCGAACTCATCGCCGAGCACCAAAAGGAGACTGCCGAACTCAAAGACGAAGTCCTTTCACTCCGCCAAACAACCAATGAACTGCAAGCACAGTTTTATGACGTTCAAAATCAAAACTGTGAGTATGAGGCTAGATTTAAATGCATAAGTGTTGTTGCAAGTTTCAGGATGTTGGAAACCACGATGTCCTTTGTTGATGGGAAGCCTTTACCCTGGAAGACGGACGAAGATGAGAGGATACCACCACCACCGAAGGAGTAATTCGTCATCAGGTTTGGCATCCCCTTGGTTTGTTCCAAGCTTGGGGGAGTGCCGCGGTATCATATCACTATCTTCTATCTTTTTACCTTTTTAGTAGAGTCATATCATGAATAGAGGAGTTATTATGTAGTATGGTTTGCATTATGGAAGTGTCCCCTCTCTCGTTAGATATGTATCCCTTGGTGTGAGTTTCCGTTATGGAATATTAATGGGAAGTTCTATCATTCACTCTTTTGCATAGCTTATGTTAGTTTTCAATTCGTGGTTATATGATTGATCTTGTTGTTAGTATTGGTATCACTATGGGATCATTGAGTTAATTTAGTTGGTTTTGGCAAACCTGGCTCGGTCAGTAGCAACACCTTTTTGAGAGTTGAAAAGAAAAAGATAGTAGTACTCTAGAGAAAAATTATTTCATCATCTTTCTTTCTTGATTTGCTCATAATTCTAGTATTCTCTAGTTAAGATCTTATGTGCTTCCAAGGAAGATTGCATGTTTGTCTTTATCATTTGTATGGTTGGTTGTTTGCCTCAACTCTTGTACTTGCTACCCAGCCTTGCTAGCCAAAAACCTGTACTGAGAGGGTATTCTTCTCGTGCATCCATCTCATTTAAACCAAAACCCATGCCATTTGTGTCCACCATACCTACCTAGTAGCATTATTGCTATTCCAAGTAAATTCTTGTTTTATCTACCTCCCAAATTAAACTTGTTATGAGAAAACTAGTGATTAAAGCTCTCACGAACTTGATGGCACACTTTAATTTCTTGCATGTAATAAACTTGAACCATTGGGTCCTTCTTTGTTGCGTATATGCTTGAGCTTTATGAGTTGAAGTTAGCCGAACCATGTATCATGGGGACCGCTTTCAACACTTCATTTGGTACTTGAAGGGATGCAACTGGCTTGGTGTGCGTGGAGTATGGGGCGCCGACCGTCGTCCTTGAAGTGCTATGAGGAGTAGAACGGGCGGCGCTCGAGAGGGAGGTGCAGGGTCACGCACGGTGGCATGGGTGGAGCACACGCAACGCTGCCTGGAGGAATAATGCCGCTCGTTGAAAAATATAAGATGGTTTGAGGATATGATTTAGTAGCATGGCACACCACCGCGTTATGTGCGGGAGGAAAGCAACAGGCGCATGGTGGGTGACATGGGTATACCCTACAGGTACTCGAGTTTGGTATATACGGTCCAGATACGGCAGAAGCCCATGGTGTTGCCAAGGCCCAGTGAAGAATTCGAGTGGCCCATTGACTCTCGATTGCTTGCGAGACAAGAAGAAGCTTAAGATAGAAAGTTCAAAGGGAAAACCCTAATCGGTAACCGACTCGACCTGCTACCCGAGACCTAGCATGTCTATATAAAGGCTAGGAGGGGGCGGCGAGAAGGACACACGCAACCCTAGTTTCCACAACTCTCGCCAGACTGCATCTGCGCGCCCCTATAATCTTCGATTCCTTCGTTAATTCGAAGAGCAGACAAGTAGGAGTAGGGACCTCTATGCGGCCTGAACCTGGGTAAAACTTGTGTCCCTGTGTGCTTGTTTGCTAGCCAACTGATGCATCCAGCGCTCCCTCCTTCTCCAAAACCCATGTCCATAACAATGGGCATTGACGAGTTAAACCCTCGTCAATTGGTGCCGTCTATGGGAATTCGGAGTGCTGATGTCGGGGCTTCTTCGGCCCCATCAACCGCGATCTACAACTTTGCAACAACGGAGATTCGCCAGCCCTTCGGCGTGTTCGACATCACCGTCCACACGACGGCCACTCGCCCGGCTTTCGAGTCCGTGGACGATGGAATCAGTCTGGCGATTGGGAGCTTCCGCTTCTAGGTTGGTCAGATGGGCACGCTTCGCATGGCTGACCAGCCGACGGCACCCACGATTGCTCCAGCATCATGGTTTCCGCCACCAATCGGCACCCTCAGCGTGCTTAACACCTCAGCAACAGCTAGGAGCACGGATAGCGACAGCATTTGCGGATCTAATCTGGGTGACCTAGCCATAGAGGATGGAGCTTACGGCTCCAGATCTGAAAGTTGTGGGAGCAACAACTTCCCCAACCACTTCATGTGCGCCGTCATCAACGCGGGCGACACCACCGCCAATCGCGATAACACTGACAACGGATCTGGCACCAAGCCACCAAACGGTGGCATACCCAACGGCGGTTCACCCAATGGCGGCATACCTAACGGCGGTCCCACCAACGGTGGCAACAACGCACCCGTCAACAATGGAGTGGCAGGAGAACCGCCGACCATAGTGAATGAACACACTGGAGAGCGCGTGGTGATCAAGCTCAACGACAACAAGTGGGCCCACTGTCAAGAAGCTTTGTAAGGCAATCCTCTGCCCCTCCATTCCTCGCAAGACATGCTGATGGGCTACCATTGGCTACTGAAGGAGGAGTACAGGCGCCAGCTACATGTAATTGCACAACTCGAAGCGCGTAAAAACGCGGCGGACGAATCAAGCCTTCGGCAAGCCGGGCTCTCCTCCCACGGAAGATCCTCCTCCAAAGGCAACGAGTACCTGGCCAACAAGAGAAGATCTCGACTGGCCCACCTCACCGAGGAGGAGCGCGTGGAAGCCACGAAAGTCCTCGACTTCGGCTCCATGACGGTGGATACACGGGGCAACGTGCTCCCGAAGACACCGCAAGCTGTGGTAACGGTGGCCACCATGTACCTCCTCAATAACCAGCCGCCGGCTGGAGATCCACGAGACGCCATGCACCGATATACGATCGCGGGCTTGGGGCTAGTCGAGGCAGCCCTCGACAAAGAGCCTGCACCGGAGCCAAAGAAAAGCAAGGCTCTGGCAAAGCACTACTCCTCGCCTTCGTCCAACGACGATAGCCATGACCTGTCTCGGCGTCGCCGCTCACGGCGGCATGATCGCGACTACGATGTGCGCGATGACCTCACGCAGTGCAAAATCGACAAATCAAGGGCAAGACGTGCTCGTTCGACTGACTCAGAAGAGGACGAGACTGAGCTCTGCGGCCCCAGATGCTTCAGCAGGGCCATCAGGCAGAAGCAAATACCTAAAGGATTCAAGCTACCGTCAGAGAACCTAAAATTTGACGGTCTACAGGACCCGAAAATCTGGTTGGAGGACCACATCTCCTCCGTCAGCCTACATGGTGGGAGTCGAAGCACGGCCATGCAATGCCTGCAGGGCGGCGCTCGCGCATGGCTCAACAATCTCCCGGGTGGATCCATTTGCAGCTGGAAAGAGCTGGTCTACAACTTCATGCACAATTTCAAGGGCACCTACAAAAGGCTCGCATCAATCGAAGAGCTGAGAAGCTGCCAACAAAGGTCGGGCGAATCGCTATGCTCGTACATCCAGAGGTGGTCCATCATCAAGAACTCCACAGAAAACATCTCGGAGGACCGCGCAATCGACACATTCAACGGCGGTGTTTTCCGCATAGAGCTCAGGGAAGAGTTGGGCCGCTCGAAGCCCAAAATGATCGACCACCTGATGGAAATCGCGAATCGGTGGGCTGATGGAGAAGACTCGGTGAAAAACCATACCTACTCCGACGATGACGACGACCTCGGGCACAGACGCGACCACCGAAGAAAACGTCGAATGCGTGTCTACGACGACCACGACGAGGTAAACATGGTCGCAGCCGGCTACACCGACAAACGCGATGACAACCGCAACAGTGGATACCGCGACAGCAGAAAAACCATGCAGTTGTGGCAATGCTGCAGTCGCGAAGAGGCACCAAAACATCTATCGAGGACAAACTGGTCGGGCCATGCAACGTGCACTTCTACATCGACAAGCATGATGGCAAGAAGAAATCTAGCCACCTTCTCAAGGACTGCCGTGAGTTCCTCAAACTCCATGAAGGCCTGGCCTGGATAAATCGCGACGCAGTCAACAGGGGCTATGGAGCCGCCACAGGCTCCGTGGCACATGGAGCTCCTCCACCACCGCCCGGACCACCACCACCCGCAGCCACGCTGGTTCAACATCACAGAGGCGAACCATACCCACAAGCCATGGGCAACATGGGGATGATCAAAAGGGGCGTCCCTCAAATCAAGTGCAGAAGGCCATCACTCGCCAAGTCAACTTGGCGATAAACTCTCCACCTTCTACCAGTAAGTACCTCAGTGGAAGCGACTCCTGCATCACCTTTGATAGGCGTGACCACCCGCGCCAAGTTCCTCATCCAGGCCACTGTCCCCTCGTACTCAAGGCGCAGATTGGGGGTTTCGACATGAGTCACGTCTTCATGGATGGCGGCACGGCATTAACCTCATGTTTGCGAGTACATTGTGGGCGATGAGGATCCCTCTGACATGTCTGGAAGTTTCAGACATGACGTTCCACGACATCGTCCCAGGGATCCCCTGGGAAAAATCAACCTCGACGTCATCTTCGGCACGCCGCAAAACTTTCGGCGAGAGCACATCGACTTCGAGGTCGTCGACTGGCCTTCACAATATCACTTCATCCTTGGACGTGTCGCGTTCGCGAGGTTCATGGCAGTGCCACACTACGCCTACCTGCAGATGAAGATGCCGGGTCCAAACAGCGTAATCACAATCAACGGCAACTTTGAGAGGTCTGACAGCTGCGATAGGGAATTCAATAGAATTTCCCAGTCCTTCGGCATGCAGGAGGAACTCGCAAGATTGAAGGAGTCGACAGACAATAGTCTGCCTCCCCTGAGCAGGCCAAGTTCACCTGACATGTCCTTCAACTCGTCGGTGCACACGAAGAAAGTCCAGGTCCACCCAACGGACCCGACCAAGACGGCCCTCATCGCCAACAACTTGAGTTCCACATAGGAACTCTCGCTCGTCCAATTCCTCCATGAGCACTGGGAAATCTTCCCTTGGTGTCCAGCGGACATGCCAGGGGTTCCCAAGGAATTCGCCGAGCACATACAGAACGTAAATCCAGACACAAGGCTAGTCAAGCAGACAATACGGCGACTGTCTGAACCAAGAGGAAAAGCGGTCGGAATGGAGATTAACAGACTCCTCGACACAAACTTCATACGCGAGATCAAGGAAAGCACTTGGCTCACTAATACCGTGTTGGTGCCCAAAAAAGACACGGATATCTTGCGGATGTGCGTGGACTTCACCTCCTTGAATAAGCACTGCCCAAAGGATCACTTCCCGCTGCCGCGAATCGACCAAATCATCGACTCCACCACGGGATGTGAATGTCTCTGCTTCCTCGACGCCTACTCAGGCTATAATCAGATTCAAATGGAGGAGGATCAGGAGAAAATAGCGTTTACGACACCCTTTGGTGTGTTCTGCTACAACATGATGCCTTTCGGGCTAAAAAACGCAGGAGCCACCTATCAGCGGTGCATGCAGGCTTGCCTCAAGAACCAACTTGGTCACAACATCCAAGTCTACGTTGATGACATCGTCATCAAAACAAAAGAGGAAGCCTCGCTAATCGACGATCTACGCGAAACCTTCGCCAACCTCGACCGCTACCGGATCATGCTCAATCCAGACTAATGCGCCTTCGGCATACCATCTAGGCAATTACTCGGGTATCTCATCTCCGCGAGAGGGATCGAAGCAAACCCGAAGAAAATAAAAGCCATACTAGCCATGGAGAAGCCAAAGAACGTCAGAGGCGTCCAGCAGCTGGCTAGGCGAATCGCGGCGCTCAGTCGATTCATTAGTCGAATGGGCGAAAAGGCACTGCCCTTCTACCAACTTCTCCGCAAAACTGACAAGTTCAAGTGGACAGACGAGGTGCAAGAAGTATTCGAAGACCTCACACGTCTACTATCCACCTCGTCAGTACTGGTGACACCATGCGAAAAGGAGCCGATGTTGCTCTACAACTCCGCCACCAACCAGGTGGTCAATACGGTGCTTGTGGTGGAACGAGATGAAGAAAACAAGGTCCACGGGGTCCAGCGCCCAGTCTACTACCTCATCAAGGTGCTCAAGCCAACAAAACAGCGGTACCCACACTACCAGAAGCTGGCGTACAACGTCTTCATGACAGCCAGGCGACTGCGCCACTACTTCCAGGACCACCCAATCGTGGTCGTCAATGACGCCCCGCTCGGGCACAGCCTCAATAACCCTGATGCCACCGGGCGAGTCGGGATTTGGGGAATCGAGCTGTATCCATGAGACATCACATTTACTGGATGGAGAACCAACTCCCCGAAGAGCCTGATATGTCCTACTGGACACTGCACTTCGATGGGTCCAAACGAAAGGACGAAGCTGGCACAGGTGTCATACTGACATCACCCCAGGGAGACAAGCTGAAATACATTCTGCGAATGCAGTTCACTCCCTCCAACAATGAAGCTGAGTACGAGGCCCTAATCCATGGGATGCGGATGGCGAAAGCCTGCGGCGCCAAGAGGCTCATCATCTACAGCGAGTCCAAACTGGTGGCCAACCAAACGATGCATGAGTGCGACGCACTGAGCGACAACATGATCGCCTATCGTGACCTCTACGACACACTCGAAGGGGACTTCGACGGCCGTGAGCTGCAGCACATAGGCCGCGAAAGCAACGAAGAGGTGGACACACTCGCCAACATTGGCTCTACCTGCGCCCCCATACCACCTGGGGTATTTCTCGAGCGCATGTGTGAATGCTCCATCAAGCCAAAGGCTCTAGAGAAGAAAGCAAGCGCGTCAACGGACTCGGGGGCTACGCCACCCAATGAGCCAATGGCACTCGACGACCTGGAGCTCGACACAGGACTCGAAGGACCAATGGGCGTCATGATGATCGAGCCATCCTGGACACAACCCTACATCACATATCTTCTCAGCAAGAGGCTGCCTGATGACCTGACTGACGTGCAACACATTGCACGACGATCCAAGGCATTCGCCGTCATCAATGACAAACTATGCAATGGCAGCATCACAGGAGTACTTCAACGGTGCGTCTCCAATGGGGACGGAAGGGTCATCCTCCTCGACATCCATGAAGGGACAACGGGCACCATGCTGGCAGTCGCGCCCTCATCGCCAAAGCTCTACGAGCTGGATTCTACTGGCCCACAACCATGCGCGATGCCAAGGACATCGTCCAGCGCTGCAACGCTTGCTAGCGATTCGCGGACAAACCGCACACACCTGGTGCGGAACTCCAGCCAATACCATTGGCTTGGCCCTTCATGCAATGGGGACTTGACATGGTTGGCAAGCTCTCAAAATCCCTGCGAGGAGATTATGTATACCTCTTGGTCGCAGTCGACAAATTCACCAAGTGGATCTGGGCCATGCCGGTGACAAACCAATCAGGAGCCAGCGCCGTCAAGTTCTTCGAGACCATTGTCTACCACTTCGGAGTGCCACATAGCATCATCACGGACAATAGGACGAACTTCACCTCCAAGGAGTTCCAGGAATTCTGCAAAAACTTGGGAATCAACATAAGCTATGCCTCGGTGGCTCACCCACAAACCAACGGTCAAGTCGAAAAGGCCAACGACCTCGTCTGCGGAGAATCAAGAAACGACTCCTTCGGCCACTCGAACGAGCCACCAGATGCTAGCCAGATGAGCTTCAATCCGTACTCTGGAGCTTGCGCTCAACTCCAAACAACGCCACGGGATACACCCCGTTCTTCATGGTACACGGCGGTGAAGCGGTGCTACCCGTAGAAGTACGCTACAAAGCCCCACTGGTGGTCGCTTATAGCGAGCAGGAGTCAACTCTTGCACTCGAAGACTCTGTCGACCTTCTTGACGAGGCACGAGAAATCGTAGCGGAAAGATCAACGATCTACCAGCAAAGCCTCCGCAACTACCACAGCAGAAGGCTACGCCCAAGATCCTTCGCCGAAGGAGACCTGGTCCTGCGACTCAAGCAACAAGGGCATCTCAAGCTCGAGTCTCCCTGGCAGGGACCTTACGTGATTATAGTGTTGGAAATATGCCCTAGAGACAAATAGTAGTAAGGCCTATTATCATATTTCATATAGTTTATGATTAAGTTTTATATCATGCTATAACTGTATTGAGTGGAACCATCAATACACGTGTCATATACCAACAACCAAGGGTTCCCAGTGAAACTCTAGTCACTAGTTCATTGGTCAACAGATGATCATGTTTCCTGATCATGTGGCATTTATGCCAGTTGGAAATGGAGTCATCTCATTCCGAGAATGAGATGATGAACCAATACCCAACCTAAACATCGTGACCCGATCATGTCACGAAGTTCAAGTTACGATGATTAGAAATGGATCCTCGTAGACTATTCCTTAGACTGTGAGGCTATATCAGTCACTGTCTCCCGAGAGTGCTTAGATAGCATCAAACGCCATCTGGTAAAACGGTGGTTATAAAGGTGTGTTCAGGTACTCAGAGGAAACCGTAGAAGCAATATATGTCAAGAGCAGGATTTCTCCGTCCATGTGATGGGAAGATACTCAAGGGCCCACTCGGAGAAGTTATATCCAATAGCTGCGCAGCGTGTGATTTGATCACGGGGATATCACTTGTCAGAACGAGTCAAGTAGCATTGTTCAGTAACGAGATTGAACACGACATGGTGATGTCATTGATCAGATCTCGGGCGATGCAAGTATCGAGTGACAAAGGGAATAAGACACGACTGTCCTGGTTCAAATGACGAAAGATCTTCATGGAACACACAGGGGTCACATGGCCATCCAGGTCTCTCTGTCCATCATTGGTGCGGGAGTGTACCGACCATGTCTGGAGTGTTCCTGAACCATGGGGGTATCACGCTTAAGGGCTTGATGATGCTTAGAGAGTGTTTATAGGATCGGTGGAATCGCCGAAGAATAGTAGAGTGAAAACCAGAAGGGTTTTGGTAAGTCTGGAGGTTGTCTGGAGTGAAGATGGAAGGTGTTCCATGGCCACGGAGATTGAATAATGTGTGAATGAATGTTAAATGTTGATTTAATCATTTATTCATAATTATTTAATAAAGAGAAAAATCAATTTAATGGTCAAAGGCTTAATGGGCCAATATCCGGAGGAAGAGGGCCCATTAGGGAAAGGAGAGAGGGAGAAGGGCCAAGGGGGAGGCCGGCTGGGCCTAGACCACCACCCCCCCCCCCCCGCACAGGGCCCACTAGGTGGCCAGCGGCCACCCACTCCCCCTCCTCTCCTTTTGTCCCACCCCGGGACTTTGAGGGAGGGTGTACCCCCTCCTCCCCTATATAGTGGGGTATTTGGCCAAGATAAATACACCAATAATCAATAAAGGTCTCTCCACTTTTGGGAGAACCTCTAATTGATATTTTCTCTCCCCCTCTCTCTCTCTCTCGTGACCGTGGTCCCAAGTCTGGACTGCACGAGCAAGATACATCTTCACCGCGGAGCGTCGTCACGCTGCGGGATTCGGATCCGGGAGCTCTACTTCCGCAACTGCTGCTGGATCGGGGAAGCGGGATTCATCGTCAGGCACCAGACGTGTGTAACTCCCTACGAGGTGTCGCACTTGAGGCACTCAAGTCGTTGGAGCCAAGGAGCGCAAGGACTTCATCACGACCTTGAGGTCAGCTTCGGCTCATCTACATCAACCACGCTCTCCTGAGCGTTGACAACGTTTTTCGGTCTTCAAGGGTAAGTTCACGAAAATCCCCTCCCGTTACTATATTACTAATATATAGGTCCTGGCAGCTTCAGGGGTTCAGGGGCATAGGGTAAAATTTTATTGTTTTCGTACGCGGAACCCCTACAGTGGTATCGGAGCTAGATCTATGTGTAGTAATGCTATTACAGGTAGAACACACGAGATGTAGCATGTGGGTGTTGATCTTTTAGTTGTTACCCTCCCACGTGTACTTGTGTATACCGCAGTAATACTTGATGAAGCGGCCCCCAACCGACTTTACGCGTTCATTCGCGAGACTGGTGCACGCTTGACATACGGCTTGTACTTTATAAAGTGGCTTAGGGGGGTGTCTGTCTCTCTCGCATTAGTTGGTATGCCATTTGCAATGGAGGGCCCCGAAAGGGGTGTAGTAGAGACAACTTCTTGATCAGTGTTGTGCTGAAAGTTCGTAGGTAAGTACGGTTCTTGTGCGAAAGCCCATTCAGCCACGTAAAACATGCAAAGATAAAGTAGAGGCGTCTAACTTTGATTTGCAAGGGGGCGTTGCTTTGTGATATGGTTGTGGCAAAGGTAAAGTGATTAACTTTTGTTATGTAGTAGTAGATAGTCACAGAGGTGACGAACTACCACGCCGAGAAGACACCGGTACCCTGGTGCCGGAACCCGGGGACGGTGGATGGAGATCACGACATGAAGGACCATATCACATAGCATTTACATTCAATGTTATTGTTTGTATGTCTTATTGTGTGCTAGTATTAGATACTCGACGGTAGCCTAATAAGATGATCCCTGTTAAAATTACAAACGATTGTGTTCCCCCTTAGTGTGCACCACTAAGAAAGTTCTTTGGTATGAGGCAGGCCGTGATGATCGGGTGTTAGACATATCTACGTTCACATACAGTAGGTGTAAGACATGTTGCACAGAGAATACACTAAGGTTGAGTTGGCGATCCTAGCATGTACAGACATGGCCTCGGAACACGGATGGTCGAAAGATCGAGCACGAGTCACATGAATGATGTGACCGACGTTTAGTGTCCACCCTTGAACCCACATTGATGGTCATGATGGTCGGGAGAGATGTGGCTGATAGGGGTCGTGTTATCACTAGGAACCCTTTTGGGGATATGTGTTTCTGAGTGGAGTTATTATTAACTCATTTAATTATAAACTTAGTCTAAATTCCTTTTGCAATTATAAATGTAGATGGGACCTTTCATGTTGACAATTGATTGGTTAGAAGGAGAGAAGCTCAAATTAGATTGATCGAACTTCTCCATATGGGTTGCACATCTCCATGTTCTCCTTAGCGAGAACGATGTGGTCGACTACATAATCGACGGGATGGATTTGGATCAGCCAACGGACCTTGAGACCCCAGAAGAGCGGAAAGACTGCTATCTCCGTCGTGAGATGGCCTCCTATATTTCAGTTGTGATGCGTTTCGGAATGGTGGACGATCGGTGGCCTTTCGTGGGTGATGTCAACCCGCGTTCAGTGATGCTACAGCTTAGGACACATTTCGTGGAGCAGACACGCATTTGGGAGCATGAGCTGATGGGAGACTTCCTCTCCATTAAGATGGAGGAGAAATCATCACTAGACGACCACTTGGAGCACATGCATGATGTGTACATGAGGCATGCATACTTCCTGGACATCTGGATAACGGGCTCTTTTGCAAATGCCGTTGTGCTGCGGTCGCTGCCACCAAGCTACCAAGCACAAGTCAGGACTTGCGTAATGAGGGGTGACGCGGAATCAATGGAGTTCCACCGGTTCATGACACATCTCAGGAATGTGTTGGTTGAACCAGATGTCGCTCAGGTCATCAATGACAAAGGTATATATTTGATATACAATTTTATAAATGTTATAATCTTGCAAACACATTGCAGTGTTAAGTATATCTGATACTTGTTCTGTTTTGCTGAAAACGGGTCCTTCTGCATGAGAGGTGCTTGCTGGAGAGGAGGTGACGTTGCGTGTTGATGGCGAGCATGATGATGATGGCCGACAACACTCTCCCTCGACATTTATCATTTAGTTTATGTCTCGGGATGATTAATGTAATCAAGAGATTGTGACCTTCTTTAGTGTGTCTTACATTTCGTGAGACGGTTATTCATATGAGCTTGTAACAAACAGTTGTTCCACTTTTATGAATGATTTCTATTTGTGTTCATATATTGTTTGATTACTTGTGAATTATCCTTGTCGTTTGAAACTAATTGATAATGCATGAACATTTGTAAGACATTAAAATGCCTTGTTTAAAATACCCAACTTAATGATATGTTCATTAATGAACGAAAAACCATTGTTTGAATTCAAAGTTATGTGATAATATGTGAAATTCATTCGATTTCTTGTCACATATAAATCATGCCTAAGTTTGGCAAAATAGCTTGAACACCGTGTATTACTTGAATACAAAGTGTTTAAAAGAATTGTTAAAAGTAAATGCATATTCGATGTATTGGGTTTTAACAAAAATGGTAATTATCATTATAAGATTGTTGAAATGTGTAAAGTAGTTTACCAAAGGAAACATGGATATGAAATTATTTGATTTGATCAAAGTGTTTCATCAACAAAGGGTATAAATATAAAAGGGAATCTAATTACTATGATTTGATCAATAGTAATGAAATTCAACTTTATAAGAATGGCATGAAAGAAATTGTGAAATGCAAAGCGTTTTGAAACGTCAAAATGCAAAGCATCACAATGTGATATTAGATATCAAAGTGGGTTGAATAGGAGGCACCAAATAAATCGTCATAGTGTAGATGTAGAGACCATTAGTTAGGAATAGTTAGCACTCAATTAGAATGTAGTGAACCATTTGAATTCGTGAAAGTTTTGGGGTTATTTGATATAACCAAAGCAATAGCGAATAAGTCCTTGTAGCGTATTCGTTGGAAACATTGAATACAAAACCCATAGCTGAAACCAAAAGGAAAGCAAGATTCGTATTGCTTGGATTTTGGTACATTCTTGACAAAGCTCACTTTTAGTGATGTTTCTCGATTATGGAGCAGATGGAAGATAGTGAAAAACACGATGAGGACTCAAAACCATGCATCAGAGTGTTGAGAAGCGCAACAGACAATGTTCCTGAACGATTCTCTTCACAGAAGGAAAGAATCAATGATTTTGATCATTGTGTTTTCTCCACTAGTGTTTTCACTACATGAAGTAGGATTCAAAATGTAAATCCATATCTAGTATGGAAACATTTATGAATCATTTTTCATGATTATTGGAATATGGCATACCTACGAACTACAAAGGAAATAATGGTAAACTAGAATTATGAGAAATCCTAAAAGCAAAATTCACTTGAGATTGGAAAGCAATTTGTTGCTGAATCTCACAAGTAAAAAGGAGTTACTTGGAATTTTCCCAAATGATTGAAAAGCCATAGTGGAAAAAGGGGTGAATGACAAAAGCGCAATTTGTCAAGTATTGGACAAATTCAAATGAATTTGATTCAAGTGTGCTAAATGTCTGGTGGATTTAAAACTAGTAAAGTACTAGTATCTCATAATAAAATCTCCAACTTTGATATTTGATCAAAGGATTTTGAAGTTGTTCAAAATAGTGAGTGGATATGCAATTTGCATAAAATTGAGTGGGAGCTATGAAAGTCTTCCTAAACCATGTTTTTAAGTGGGAGCAATATAAGTCTCAAATTCAAATATGTAGAAACATATTTTGAGTGGGAGCTTATAGGAATAATTCTTAAGTATGTTAAGGATGAAAGTGCAAGTAGTTATAAATAATGATTTATAAGGTGTAGAAGTTGATAATAGGTGTATTATGATATTATGTAGTATTCCTTAAGGGATTTTGAAAAGGGTTTCAGAATAGAAGTTAATTAAGGAAATGGTCCTTAATAACTCAGATTAGGAATAACATTAAGTTTAACATCAATGGTTAAAAGAAAGAAAAAGGATCATCGTCATCGACTATGTTGAGACATAGGTTCTATCTTAGTAAACCATGATGATAACTTAGCATAATATGTGATCCAAATAAGGAACGTTTAAAAGTGATTAAGTTCGAATCATAGAACATTGAGCTAAGTTTGTCCGCGGTGTCTAGTAGAGAACTGTGGACATATTTTCCAAATCCATAAAGGATAACATATCTTAAAGCATAAAGAGTTATGTTATAAGGGAATATGTTGGAAACTCCTGTAATACCGATTAAAGTCAAGTAGGAAGAGAGGTGAACAAAGACATCGAAAGTTGCACAGAGTGCACTGGTGTTTCGATGAATACATTTATAATAATAGATAAGGGTACCATCTAAAGTGTTGTATAATGTTATGGCGAAGCTAGTTAGCTTTTAACGTAGAATGATGTGTCCCAGGGCATAGTGCCAATGAGAAAGCCCTCGAGGTTGATCTAACGTCACTGTAGGCTCCTAGAATCAGGCCTCGTTCTGCTACCATAGCGACGATGCATACATACAAATGCTATCATGTGATGATAAAGTATTAATGTCAATCAAGGTGACATTAGTAAGTTGCAAAGGATTTGGGACTATAAAGTACAAACCCAAGACTCAACCTCTTCCATGAGCAAGCATGTTCAGGGTACCGGTTATGGTGCCAATGATTGAGAACAAATGCAGCTAGTGTATTTGTAGTCTAGTGCAAGTGGGAGACTGTTGGAAATATGCCCTAGAGACAAATAGTAGTAAGGACTATTATCATATTTCATATAGTTTATGATTAAGTTTTATATCATGCTATAACTGTACTGAGTGGAACCATCAATACACGTGTGATATACAAACAACCAAGGGTTCCCAGTGAAACTCTAGTCACTAGTTCATTGGTCAACAGATGATCATGTTTCCTGATCATGTGGCATTTATGCCAGTTGGAAATGGAGTCATCTCATTCCGAGAATGAGATGATGAACCAATACCCAACCTAAACATCGTGACCCGATCAAGTCATGAAGTTCAAGTTATGATGATTAGAAATGGATCCTCGTAGACTATTCCTTAGACCGTTAGGCTATATCAATCACTGTCTCCCGAGAGTGCTTAGATAGCATTAAATGCCATCTAGTAAAACGGTGGTTATAAAGGTGTGTTCAGGTACTCGGAGGAAACCGTAGAGGCAATATATGTCAAGAGCGGGATTTGTCCGTCCATGTGATGGGAAGATACTCAAGGGCCCACTCGGAGAAGTTATATCCAATAGCTGCGCAGCATGTAATTTGATCACGGGGATATCACTTGTTGGAACGAGTCAAGTAGCATTGTTCAGTAACGAGATTGAACACGACATGGTGATGTCATTGATCAGATCTCAGGCGATGCAAGTATCGAGTGACAAAGGGAATTAGACACGACTGTCCCGGTTCAAACGACGAAAGATCTTCGTGGAACGCATAGGGGTCACATGGCCATCCAGGTCCCTCTGTCGATCATTGGTGCGGGAGTGTCCTGACCATGTCTGGAGTGTTCCTGGACCGTGGGGTATCACGCTTAAGGGCTTGATGATGCTTAGAGAGTGTTTATAGGATCGGTAGAATCGCCGAAGAATAGTAGAGAGAAAACTGGAAGGGTTTCGGTAAGTCCGGAGGTTGTTCGGAGTGGAGGTGGAAGGTGTTCCATGGCCATGGAGATTGAATAATGTGTGAATTAATGTTAAATGTTGATTTAATCATTTATTCATAATTAATGAAGAGAAAAATCAAGTTAATGGTCAAAGGCTTAATGGGCCAATTTTCGGAGGGAGAGGGTCCATTAGGGAAATGAGAGAGGCAGAAGGGCCAAGGGGGAGGCCGGCTGGGCCTACCCCCCCCCCCCCCCCCCCCCCCCCCCGCGCGGGGCCCACTAGGTGGCCGGCAGCCACCCCCTCCCCCTCCTCTCCTTTAGTCCCACCCCGGGACTTTGAGGGAGGGTGTACCTCCTCCTCCCCCTATATATAGTGGGGTATTTGGCCAAGATAAATACACCAATAATCAATAAAGGTCTCCCTACTTTTGGGAGAACCTCTAATTGATCTTTTCTCTCTCCCTCTCTCTCTCTCTCTCGTGACCGTGGTCCCAAGTCTGGACTGCGCGAGCGAGAGACATCTTCACCACGGAGCGCCATCGCGCTGCGGGATTCGGATCCAGGAGCTCTACTTCCGCAACTGCTGCTGGACCAGGGAAGCAGGAGTCATCATCCGCCACCGGACGTGTGTAACTCCCCGCGAGGTGTCACACTTGAGGCACTCAAGTCGTTGGAGCCAAGGAGTCCTAGGACTTCATCATGAGCTTGAGGTCGGCTTCGGCTCATCTACATCAACCACGCTCTCCTGAACGTTGACAACGCTTTTCGGTCTTCAAGGGTAAGTTCATGAAAATCCCCTCCTGTTACTGTATTACTAATAGATAGGTCATGGCAGCTTCAGGGGTTTAGGGGCGTAGGGTAAAATTTTATTGTTTTCATTAGCGGAACCCCTACATGCAGAAGTAATCCCAGGTGGCGCTTATCGCCTTAAAGATTTCAAGATAGGATTCGCATACTCCAACCCCTGCAACGTCGCACAACTGCGTCGTTTCTACCCCTAGTCATTTTTTACATTACAAAATAAGGTTGTTCAGCCAAGCTACTTAGCCACACATTGTACCTCGTACTATCCTGCGAATAAATAAAGCTAAGTGCCCTGAAACTCTGTGTTTTCCATTATTTTTCCGGCAATCTTATCACTCGGGGGCTGGGCCACCCTTTACACTCTCGTTCTACGAATAAATCACAGTATCCCGAGTAGTTGACACAACATCAATCGAACCCTTTATAAACACTAACCCAGTTGCAACGCATCTGACAGGTTGGCAAGGCATTGATATAACACAAGTCAGGCTAACGAAAAGGAACTGTAGAGTACAAATACACTCGCAAAATATAAAAGCTAGCAAGCTATTCACATATCAATGAGTATTAATTACATCCAACATATTCATATGAACTTTACAACACTTGTACAATTATGTGCAGGATACAAGTCATACTACTGCTGCAACATGAGAACGTTCATTTGTTCTTTAAAGAAGTCGACAATTTCTTCTGCTGAGCGATCAACCGCTTGGTAGTGTGGAACCATGTCCCAGGTCATACCCTCTGGCGGAGGTGGCGGCCCAGCGGCAACAGCCGCAACATCTACATCCGGCCTATGCAGTTGCACCAGCGACAACACAGCCTTAGCACCAACTACTAACTGCTGTCGTATGCACTCGCGAACTACACTCAGATCCTGGAACTTCGGCAAAAGAGCCAACAAGCTTGAAGGGACGGCGTCCAGCGAAAACATCGTCTGATAGATATGCCTAAGGCACGATTGTGATTTCTTCAAAAAGTGAAGTACTCGAGAAGCACGATCCTGTAGGGTCGCAAGCGCGATCGCCCGATCATGGTCCACCCAAAAGTACCCACTCGCCTGTAGTTGCTCTTGGGTCAGGCCGTTCATTCGAATGGCAATCCGGTCTTTCTCATCCTGTGGATGATGAGCACTAACAACTACACCAATAAAAAGGGAAAAATATGAAGACAAGGCATCGCCGCGGCTGACTAAAAGAAAATATCAGAGGGCAGAAAGCTAACATTTGAACTGCTGACTCAGCTGCGCCACCTCCTCCAAGAGATACTGCTCGTGAGCGGTAGCCTTCTCCACCTTCGACTTCCATACATCCGCGCTACCGCGGAGGATGGGAAACTCATGCTCCAGCTGCTTAATGTGATCGCGTAGTCGCGAAACCAAGGACAACTCATCCACCTTCGAGCGCGGATGCGCCAAGGTTTCATTGGTGGGTGGAGGATCACGAGGATCACTCGAAGGACCACTCGACGTACCCTATCACAAACCAAGCAAGAGAAAATAAGGGACCAAGAAATAGATGGATAAAAGGCTCGAATGCATTCAAGCACGACAAAAGTCTCAATAGAGATACTCCCACAAAAGCATGGTTTCAACAAGAAAATAAAACTACAACTATTACAGGATAGCTACTGAGGAGCAGTTGATGGCTCGTGTATTGACAAGCTCGTTGGGGAGCCCCAAGAGGAAGGTATGATGAGCACAACAACAAGTTTCCCTCAGTTATGAAACCAAGGTTTAATCGAACCAGTAGGAGCAAGGAAACACCCCAAAGGTGTTGCTAGCTGAGCCTTGGCAGGGCGCACTACCGGTGCTAGTAGCAACGTGGAGACATGCACAACACAACCACCGAACTCTGTCCCCAACTTGCGATGAGGTTGTCAATCTCACCATGTTTTGCTGAAAACAAAGGATTAAACATATCGAATGGAAGGAAGTAATAGTTTGCAGAAAGTAAACACAAAACAGTAAACTGTTTGTAGATTGTATGTAAAAGAAAGGACCGGGATCCATAGTTCACTAGAGGTGGCTCTCCTTAGATAGATAACATGCTGGGTGAAAAAATTACAGTGGGGCAATTGACAAACATCGAGAAAGCAATACATGCATATACTAATCATCTTGACTCCTTTGAGACTTGATTGGGCATCACAACATTATACATAGACCGCCATCCAACTGCATCTATGACTAATAATTCACCTTCAGGTTATCATCCGAACCCCCTCCAGTATTAAGTTGCAAGCAACAGATTATTGCTTTACGAATTGCATGTAAAGTAAACAATACGATTGTTCTATGAACAAAGGATTGTTGTTTTCTCCTAGTAGCAACAACACATCTAGTACCTTAGAGATTTCTGTCACTTCCCCAGATTACCAGAGGCATGAACCCACTATCGAGCATAAATACTAACTCTTGGAGTTGCTAGCATCTACTTGGCCAAGAGAGCTACTAACAACGGAAAGCATGCAAGATCACAAATAACAAAGACATGATAGAATCAATAATCAATCTGAAATAGCATCTCAATATCCATCGGATCCCCGCAAACACAACATGCAGAATTACAAATAGATGATCTTGATCATGAACAGAGCTCACAAGATCTAAACATGAAAGCACAAAGGAGGAGAACCAGCCATCTAGCTACTACATGGATCCGTAGTCCAAGGATGAACTACTCACGCACCACACCGGAGGCTTGCATGGTGATGAAGAAGGCCTCCAGGGCGAATTCCCCTCTCCGGCAGGGTGCCGGGAAGAGCCTCAGATCCCTCCCGATCTAGGGATTGCGATGACGGCGGCTACAGACTCTTTCGTGGATTTTTGATTGGGTACTTAGGGTTTTCGTCCCGAGGGCATCTTATAAGCGGAAGGAGAGGCCGAGGGGGTGCTGGGGTCGGCCAGACCACCCCCTGGCACGGGTCAGGCCTAGCCGCGCGGCCAGGTGGTGTGGCCCGCCCCCCGCCCTTCTCCGTCTCGTATTCTGGCATCTGATGACTTCCGGAAAAATAGGCACTTTGGCTTTTGTCCTGTCCAATTCCGAGAATATTCATTTTCTGACTTTCCTGGAACCAAAAACAGCAGAAAACAGGCAGCTAGCACTGTGGCTCTTGTTAATAGGTTAGTCCAAGAAATCATATGAAAAGTACTCCAAAGTGTGGGCAAAACACAAGAAAGTGGATAAAACCAAGCATGGAACATCAAAAATTATAGATACATTTGCAATGTATCAACATCCCCAAGCTTAACTCCTGCTCGTCCTCGAGTAGGTAAGTGATAAAAAGAAAGAATAATTTTTGAGGTGACATGCACCATCAAAGACTTGATCAAAGTATTTGTAAAACATTTAAAGCTGGGATAATAGTACTTCAATCAAAACATGAAAGACAAAGTTCTAGCAATAAGACAAAGAAACTATGATGCAACATGAAAAGGCACAAACAAAAGATTCATGAATAACAATGCTTTGCAAGACGTTTGTTTGTTTCACATAAACAAAACATAGCATAATAGTATTCAGCTTGTCCCTCATAGAGTAGCAAATATAAATGCATAGGACACCTTCAAAATTCATAAGAGTGACTAGATACAAATAGTTTAAAACAAGAAATATCAAGTTATGGATCAATCAACTAGTCTTGGGACAATGCACATAGAACTAAGAATGGCCACTATGCTCTCAAAGTAGGTGCATAAAGGTAGAAGGTGGATAATGGACTAAAGCTCAAGCTTGGGGATCCCACCCCGTGTCACCCCAAGAAATATTGAAGAGGTACAAGCGTCAAAGCTTGGGGATGCCCAAGGCATCCCCTTCTTCATCAATAAAAATCTCAGGTTTCTTTCTAGACACTTCGTTTTTATTGTTTCATGCACAGTTGTGTTGTTCTTGGAGCGTCTTCGTTTTTGTTTTTGGTTTTTGTTTGCTTAGTTTGCTTTAATAAGTTGGTTGGATCCCAACACACTTCTTTTGGAGAGAGACACACCTCGTTATTCATTGCCTAGAACACTCTAGTTTTCATTCTTATTGTTTTGTGAGTGTTCTCTTTTGCTAGCACTGAGTTTAGCGTTAGTTTTCTTATGCTTTCAGCTTAGAACTTTTTAGTTCTTCTTTTTGGATTTGTGAGACAAACTCACTGATCTTCATTTATTATTATCTTTGTGAGTTCTTTCAAATAAGTTGGTTTGGATTGGAAAAGAGTAGGAAAGTTCATGCTTAAGTGGTAAAGAGAGCTTGTCTTTGACTGTGGCCTATGCTTAGTCATGCCATGCTTGATATTGTTTTGGCTTTATGCTTAGTATTCTTTGTTGTAGCATGACTTGTTATAAACAATTGAGATTGCTTAATGTGCCTTTGAAGAATCATGCGTTCTTTTAGCATATTAAAGCATAGTATTGTGGTATTCTCCTTTCAACTTGTAGTATCACTTTATGCTTTGATTAATGATGTTTTGTCGCTCTGCATGATTATGGCCATTATTGCTCTCTTAGTTTGTCGCTCCTACTCTTTTGCTAGCCTCCGTAACCAAGTATGAGTTCCACTCATGCATCCAACTCCTTAAACCAAGTTATTCCAAAGAGTCCACCATACCTACCTATTCGCATATGCTATTCCAAGTATATTCATGTTTTTATCTACCTTACGAATTAAACTTGTTATGAGAAAACTAGTGATTAAAGCTCTCACGAACTTGATGGAACACTTTACTTTTCTTGCATTTAATAAACTTGAACCATTGGGTCCATATTTGTTGCGTATATGCTTGCACTTTATAAGTTGAAATTAGCAGAACCATGTATCATGGGGAACGTTTTCAACATTGCACTTGTACTTTGCACCCCGTTGATATCATGTTATTTTGCCTATGGATCCTGGCGGTGTGAAATAAAATTGGAACTTGTAAGATCATGGAGTTTGTATGTGTGTTAGAGAAATGCCTGAGCCGCTAGCCTAAGCCATGCCTAATCATGGTGTAAACTTGAAGCATAACCATAATGAGCACTCTATGAAGCATCCTCAATAAAAACCGATGCAAATAGAAAATAAAAAGATCAATAAGATGCTCATTGTCTGCTTGCCTTGTCATTTTGATTATGGGATAGCTCCTGTATCATGTGCAAGGGATACCCCGTTGGCGGTTTTTTGTGATACATATGTACTTACAATCACAAGATCTTACTTGTGACTAAAGTTGAGTAGCATGAGGTTCGGTCTTTGTAAGTAAGGGGCATGAGATTTCGGTTTATAACTTGTCAAGCATATCCTCTTAGTTGTGTCACTTTAACCTTAATCACCTTCAAGATGCTTATGATAGGGGCAATGAGAGATGAAAGTTAATAAGTACCATAATTTTTGGAAGCTCTTTATCAGACTTGAATCCCTACTTCCTTCTATGAAGGCCTTTCTTTTACTTTTATGTTGAGTCTCCACCTTCTATCTTTATGCACCTACTTTGAGAGCATAGTGGCCATTCTTAGTTCTATGTGCATTGTCCCAAGACTTGTTGATTGATGCATATCTTTGATATTGATTGTTTTAAACTATTTGTATCTAGTCACTCTTATGAACTTTGAAGGTGTCCTATGCATTTATGTTTGCTACTCTATGAGGGACAAGCTGAATGCCACTATGCTATGGTTTCTTTATGTGAAACAAACAAATGTCTTGCAAATCATTGTTATTCATGAATCTTTTGTTTATGCCTTTTCATGTTACAACATAGTTGCTTTGTCTTATTGTTAGAACTTTATCTTTCATGTTATGTTGAAGTACTATGATCCCAGCTTTCAATGCTTGCAAATGGTTTGATCAAGATTGTGATGGTGCATGTCACCTTAAAAATTATTCTTTCTTTTTATCACTTACCTACTCGAGGACGAGCAAGAGTTAAGCTTGGGGATGTTGATACGTTGCTAACGTCTCCATAATTTTTGATGTTCCATGCTTGGTTTTTATCTACTTTCTTATGTTTTGTCCACACTTTAGAGTACTTTTCATACACTTTCTTGGACTAACCTATTAACAAGCTGCCATAGTGTCAGTTGCCTGTTTTCTGCTGTTTCTGGTTCCAGGAAAGTCAGAAAATCAATATTCTCGGAATTGGACCGGACAAAAGCCAAAGTCGATATTTTACCGGAAGACTCACAGAGCCAGAAGACGAGACGGAGAGGGGCCATAGGGTGGCCAAACCACCCCTGGGCGTGAGTCCCCCCAGGCCACGCCAGGGCATGGTGTGGGCCTCCTGGACGGCCACCGACCTTGCCTCCTTTGCCTATAAGAAGCCTCCAGGACAAAAACCCTAAGTCGTCAATCAGAAATCCATGAAAAGTTCCGTAGTGCCGCCACCACCGAAGGGGAGATTCGGGGGACAGAAAGTCTCTGTTCCAGCACCCTGCAGGGACGGTGAAGTGCCCCCAGAGCCATCTCCATCGATCTCCACCACCATCTCCATCACATTGCTGATTCCCATGATGATGAGGGAGTAGTTCTTCCTCGAGGCTAAGGGTTCTACCGGTAGCTATGTGTTCATCTCTCTCTCTATGCATGATCATATTGTGATCATGAGCTTTGTAATCAAGTAGATCTACCTTGCTACTCAAGTGCTTTAATAGATCTCTGCTCTCCCCATGTGTGTGAAGTTGACAGCATGCACACCATGGTGGCACTTAGGCTAGAGATTACAATTACTTGTTATGAGTTATATTTGGAGTTGGATGTTTCTATGAAATTATGGTGTTTGTTGGAACCATATAGAGCTCAAGGTGATAGTGTGGGGTTATCTAGATGGGGAAAGCGAACTTTGAGGTGTGCTGTTATAGCCCTACCAATGATTAGAGTGTCCAACCGGAGAGTAGTTAAGAGTAGTATCATAAAGAGAAGATATTTATATGAGAGTGTTCACTAGTGAAAGTATGATCCCTAGGCCTTGTTTCTAAGCATTGATACACCGTTTGTAATTAGACATGTTACATGTTTGCTTGCTTCCATCTTTATTTAAGTTTTTCTTTAGTCTTTTCCCATGTCAATCACACGCCAGCAAGCTATTTTCTGGCATCATTACCACTTATAATTATCCATACCACTTTTATTTCACTATCTCTTCGCTGAACTAGTGCACCTATACACCTGACAAGTGTATTGGGTGTGTTGGGGACACAAGAGACTTCTTGTATCTTGATTGCAGGGTTGCTTGAGAGGGATACCTTTGACCACTTCCTCCCTGAGTTCGATAAACCTTGGGTAATCCACTTAAGGGAAAACTTGTTGCTGTTCTATAAACCTCTGCACTTGGAGGCCCAACAACTGTCTACAATAATAGAAGTGCGTAGACATCAGGCACTCACGAATCGTCTTCCGCGGACGGAAGAACTCCATCTCGACGATGAAGTTGCAGCTCGGCAGGCTTGATGATAGAGGCGCTCCAGGCGCCGTTGGTGATGCGGGTGCCCACACCTTTCTTCTTCCCAGCACTGGTGGCGCTGGTGCCCATAGTGGCGGTGTCGCTCTTCTTCTTGGTGGCGGCAATGGCGGCCGTGGACCCAGCGGCGGCGCCTTCCTTCTTCTTTCCCATCTTCCGATGGCGGTGAGAACGGAGGAAGTAGCTGGGGAAGATATGGAGCTGGTCCAGCGCCGCAACGAGAAAGTGCACAGGGAAGCAGAGAGTAGCAGCAATGGAAATGGAGGCACGAGCAAAAGAAGACATATGGGGAAATTACCGCAGCTGCGCTGCTACTTAACCTCATCGCAGACACCATCCAACGACCAACAGAAACCCTACTACACATGTGGCGCACATCGCCATCAACACGTGGCGAGGCTGAAGCACGAGCCGTCCCCCCATTGTTCCTATTACGCACGAAAATCGAAAAGACCATCATCTCCCCTGTTGTAGGACCTCCATCCCCCCATCCATGGCCTCCTCGCTCGCCCCATGCTCTAGCATCGACCCTACACCGCATCCACGATGGCCTCCTCATGCCACATCCACCTCGCAGGGCTCACGGTCGGCATGAGGTGCCAGGCATGGAGGACATGGTGCGCAAGGCGGCCGGGGCAGACGGGTGGTGGGGATCAAATCACATATCTGGAGACTAGAGTTGATGGTGGTGGCTGGAGTTGCAGTGCACCAAGTGGTGCAGGGGGCGACAAAAGTCACCAGGAGGAGGCACACGGGAGTGGAGAGGAAGGGACACGATTGGCTTGCTGTGCATGGAGAATGAGGCACTGACCGTCGTCCTTGACGTGCTCTAAGGAGTAGAACGGGTGGCGCTCGAGAGGGAGGTGCAGGGCTGCGCACGGTGGCATGGGTGGAGCACACACAACGCTGCCTGGAGGAATATAGCCGCTCGTGGAAGAAGATAAGATGGTTTGAGGATATGGTTTAGTAGAAGGGCACACCACCGCGTTATGTGCGGGAGGAAAGCAACATGCGCACGTTGGGTGACATGGGTATACCCTACAGGTACACGATTTTGGTATATACGATCCAGATACGGCAAAAGCCCACGGTGTTGCCAAGGCCCAGTGAAGAATTTGAGTGGCCCATGGACTCTCGATTGCTTGCGAGACAAGAAGAAGCTTAAGATAGAAAGTTCAAAGGGAAAACCCTAATCTGTAACCGACTCGACCTGCTACTCGAGACCTAGCATGTCTATATAAAGGCTAGGAGGGGGCGGAGAGAAGGACACACGCAACCCTAGTTTCCACAACTCTCGCTAGATTGCATCTGCGCGCCCCTGTAATCTTTGATTCCTTCGTTAATTCCAAGAGCAGACAAGTAGGAGTAGGGACCTCTACGAGGCCTGAACCTGGGGAAAACTTGCGTCCCTGTGTGCTTGTTTGCTAGCCGACTGATGCCTCCAGCGCTCCCTCCTTCTCCAAAACCCAAGTCCATAACAATGGGCATTGACGAGTTAAACCCTCGTCAGTAGGCAACTCGTGGTATCGGAAGTTTGCGACCGGCTGATACATATCATTTTCCATTAATTTTGTGGGAATACTATTATGTTCCGTGCTAATTGAGCATAGAGCTAATTGCACCACTCATATAGAACCTTGTCCACTACATGCATTTTCATACAACTACTTGCCCGATGTGTTCCTATCAATGCAGATCACCGTACGAGTGTGTAGATCACCGTAGAACAAAGTGACGCCCCTCCTATTACCTCGAGGATGCTCTGATCGAGAGGTTACTCTTGGATTTACTCGCATTGCTAGTTCTAGCGATTAATGCTTCATCTAGGGACATTTTGTTACAGAAATCACTTATGGACTCACCAAGTGCATAGCAGGCGTTTCCAATTTTTAAGCAAGGAATCCAAACTAAGCCAATCAGTTACTTCCAGGTCTCTCCGTAGGTGTTTCCATAAGCAACTAGTTAGTACCTCTAGGATTATTGAGTTCTAGCCCAGCTAGTAAATATTACTTTGATCTTCCTAGCCTTCGGATAGGTAGGTGTATATTATTCCACATCCAGTTATGAAGAACTACATTCCAACTCATTGTTTTTGTTGTACTTGTTCTTGATCTAACATAGAGAGCCCCTCACACGGAACTTCCAGATTCATACACGGACGGAGGAACGCATGCAGTCGCTGTGTTTCATCAGCACAAACCGTCATCTTAATCGTTAGCAACGAGAGTTTATTCTGCTCATCCCACCCTGAGATGCCCCGTTGTTAAGCAACCACGCCCTAGTCCTTACATGGCTGGCATTGGCAATGAGCTCACTTTGTTCTCCCAGATTCCTGATAGTGTGGTTCGTGATCATCTGTGATCTAACCAGACTCCTATAGCTCTTGTGCATGTCTCTGGATAGATGGTTGCCGCAGATGTTGTTGAGAAACAGATTACCAGAAGATCTCATGTTCGTGATTAGTGGAAGTGGAAGGCTATGCATTATGGGGAGACTGCCTTTTAGTGAGCTTCCCATCTTTTGAGGATCTGGACAGGGTTGATGGGACTCTGGTGTCGGTGCCTCTGAACACCTCTTAGCTTACTTTTTCCGTATACTATACACAGGAGGTTCCGCACAAGTTTGGGCTCAATAAGGTTTGGCTACATGTCGAGGGGGTTCCTCACTGTTTGCGTTCTTTCTGGGGCTTATGGGTTGTTGGAGGCCTCATGGGGACTACTTTGGACATTGATTTGTTCAGTTTGTGGAAGCACGGTGTCATTTGGATTCTTGTTGCAATGACTGATACCAGGGTTTTCTTGAAGTTGCATGACACGTTCGGCCATTATCTCTTGTCAGATGTTGTGGTTAAGCTTTAAGGCCTACGAGTTTCATTTCCATTTGGAGCCTAATGGATATGTTCCGGAGCCGGAGTTTGTACCTTTCTTGTGGAGGAAGAGGGATGATGACCCTGATGATGCCAATGGGAAGCCCTCTGATGATGCTATGGATATGTCTGATTCAATCAGTGGTTTACAGGATGCTGGGTGTGGTTCTTCTTCAGCCTTGCCTGGACAGGGGGCTCGACGCAGCCGTTTACCATACAGGGGGCCCAGTTGGACACTCCTCTTGCTACTGCGCTTGTTGATGTACCGTCTACGTCAAGACAGGCTTCTATGCATATGATTGCGGTCACCCCTTTTAATGCTAATCCCTCTACGCCGTGTGGAAAGGAACTTCTAGAGTCACTTCTGCTGGGCTCTCCTCTTCGTGGTGGTACGCCTGTTTTGGTTTTGCCTCGTATCTCTCCTTCACAGCTGCAGGATGCTTTGTGTGCGGCAAGTGATTCTGCTTTTGATACTCAGACCTCCTTACTTTTGGTGTCTCCAACGCGATGCAGACCTAACGTGATGGGTCATTCTATTCCACAGTGTGTGGAACCGATGCTGGAACTAGTGCTCCAGGAGGTGGACAATGGGTCTCTGACGCGGAGACTGGCCCAGGAGGGGCTGGTTGACCGCGTTGCTACTACGTCGGCCCTTGTGGGCCTTCCGCACCCTGGCCTTGGCCAGGGTGGTTCGGCCTCGCTAATCCTAGCCTAGGTGGTGCACTCTAGCTCCACGTCGACCCAGGCAGGTGGCTTCGGACTGCTTGGGGAGCTGGGCCCTGATGGCAACAAATGCATCCACTCTTTGTTGGGACTCCAAGTGCAGAGTGTTGTAGCAAGCTTATTTTCCCCACAAGGGTGACTCGAGGGTTTATATTGAACTCTCGGGGAATTGTGTGGATATTTGTCTTCTCCTCTTCAAGCAACCTGTAAAGTAAAATAATTTGTCTTGTGTCCCCAACTCCACCAAGTGGTTGTCAAGAACAAGTTTTCATATTAGTAATATGAAATAAAATATAAAACAAAGTAAATAAAGTAAAGGAATACAAACTAGATGATATGGAAGATAATATAGTTGTTTTTTGGTTTTTAAGGGTGATTGCAAGTAGAGAAAGTATTTTTGTATTTTCGAAATAATAAATTGCATAAAATGTAAAGGATAGTAGATGCAATGGAAAGGTGTTTCTTATGATAAAAATTGGACCGGGGTTCATGGGCTCACTTGTCTACTTCTTTTTAGGTTGGAGTGATCATAAAACAATTCATCAATGATAAATATTCATGGAAATTCTATAAGTGCTTGATAAAAGGAATTAATATGAGCATCACATTCTAATATTGATATGGACTACATCTCTCTCTTATACTCCTCAAGAAAAGGAAATCTCCATGCAATCTTGATTTAAGAACAAATCAAAGTGTAGCTTTAAGCAATATTATATGATGTTTGAAATACTAATATGCTACCTTGATATAACAAGTTCATCACACTATCATGTGATAACTATAGCACATGATTTCACTTTATCCCTAGTGAGGTAGCAAAAGAAAGGTAAAAACCAAAGTAGATCTTTAATATTATGTTTCACAATTCAATCTTCACCCCCATGCTACTCCATCTAACACACACTTCTCCCCATACAATTTCTTGCATACAAGTTGGATGAAAACAAACAATGAAGAACGAGATGCATGATATGCATCTATTAAAACATCTTACACAAAATAGATTTCAATCTCAAATATCAAATCATAGAATAATGATCCACAACATAGGAATTACAAATATGACCATAATCATGTTGGGCAGCTCATAGGGGTTTTAGGTCAAGAGAATTTCGTGGGCAAAGTAATCAAGGCAATCGGACGGTCGAGGAGCAAATGAGCATGGGTGGCACGCCCACCAGGCCTGGGCGCACCACCTAGGATCGTTTGGCCCTCCTAGTGAGATTCCAGTTCTCCAGATGCTTGTCTTGGATAAATAATGGCATTCCCAAAAGTGCATGTCCATTTGACTTCGTATATGTCATAAAACATCAAAAACAATGAAAATGGGTTTTCTGCCCTGCAGGGTTATAACCAAAATAAAGAGGATCATTGGTAAATCCCTAAAAATCAATATAACACATGGATATAACATTATATATGATGCAAATATGTGGGAAAACATGTTGACAAACTACAAAGTTCATGTATGCATTTTACATGCATCAGGCCCTATGACGACACACGGTGTGGTGCTGCCTGGCGAGACACCGGGAGGGCTGGTGTCCAATGGCGATGGTATGGCGGCCTGGGAGGGGCAACCGGGCCATGCTGATGGACCGACCATGGTGGAGATAAGCTCGGGGGACGGCATGGCCCAGGCGGGGTCGGGCCCGTCACTTGCTACTGGCTGGCAGCAATTGGTGGTCGGGACTACATCACGCGGGAGTTCACGTCATGGAGTTGACGCCTTTGGGACATCATCTATGGATGAGGACTCCCTGGTCCAGGCCATGCGAAGGAAGGCGGAGAAGAATCTTGACTCACAGGGTATAGTGAACTCTTCAAAATCCTTCCTTTCTTTTTCCAACACATCTATTGCTGATAGGATGGCCAATTTTGGTGTAAGTATGGGTAGATCTGTAAATGAAGTTAATTTGTCTACTTCTATTTTGAGACATATGGAGGTTGACCATTTAACGATTACTCCTAAGGTTTCTGTTGTTCTTGATGCTTCATCGATGGAGGAGGAGTTGCATGCCACACTAGATGGTCAACTCCTATCTCACTTAGTTGGTGAAGTATCAGAGGTGGGCTTCGATGAGACTAGGTTGGGTTCATTATTTGAGCTTACAGCTTTGAGTCGAAAATTGAAGAGCCACAAATCTCGTAAGAGGTCTCGTGTATCCAAATCTCTTATTGTTTCTCAATGAATGGCATGTTTTCAAGTAGCAGAGGTCTTCGTGACTTGGCTAAACATTTGTTCTTTTCCGATTGTGTGCGAGATCATAAGTTGGATTTTTTTGGGTATCTTTGAGACTGGTAGACGTGAATTATCACAAGCTCAACTCAACCGCCTTTCTGGTGGAGTGGACTTTACATGGGTATCACGTCCGCCGCATGGTCGATCCGGGAGGATCCTGTTAGGCGTCAGAGATGAGACTATGGAAATCTTAGCTAGTTCGGCTGGAGATTTTTTTATAAAACTCCATATTCGTAACAAGGCTGATGATTTCATATGGTCTCTAGTCGCTGTTTCGGGGCTGCCCGGGATGTTTATAAGGCTAACTTTTTACGTGAGTTTGTTAATCTGGCTAAGGACAATCTGTATCCTATTATTATAAGATTGTTTTGATTTTGTATTCTATGTACTATACTTATGTGTATTGTGCATTATCTTACTTTGGGATTGAGTGTTTTAGACAAATAAACAATAGTATATCTTTGCTTCATCCTGTTCCCTCACACATCCCTATTTTGTACACTTTCTCATCATTTCACTTCACATTCTTTGTCAACCTCTGGTCCCCAAATCTAATTGCCTCCGCCTCCAAGAATCCACCAAAATTAGACCGCAATTGTTCTTTGTTGCCTAGGATTGTATATATATATAGCCTACTAATGGAGCATTAGATGCTGATGTTGGAAGACCACGACAAACGTTAGATTTGAGGATGACCATGCACCTTCAGTTCGACCAAGTGGGAAAGGTTGGCAAAGCAGGTTGGAGCTTCTGGATGGTGGTGTGTCGTCAGTTTAATTGGAGAATAATAGAAGCATGGATCCTAATGTTTTTGGAATCATCGAGGATATCGCAATGAATTGGTATTGGCCTATCCTTTCTTAGTTTAATTTGTTTATAATGTTTAGTTTTGCAATTAAGTATGAATACACCATCTTGTGACATCACATGATGTTGTTTTCTCTCTTTTTCCTTTCATGCTTATTTTATTCCATCTCCGTCTCAGGTCCATATGATGTTCCTAGGTTTAGATATCTACATTCACATCGCATTAGCAAGCCTATATAAAAAAATTATGTTGGACATATCACTGAGTCATTCTCTGTCAGATACTTACATTCCTACCTGCAGGATTCCAGTATTACTGAGATTAATCAAATCTAGAATCTGTATGGGTATCATCGTAAGAAACCACAAGCTTACCAAATCGCATCATCATGAAAGGAAGAAATCGTGTTTAAAGATTCATCCTGCCATGTGGTACACAACAACCTTGAAGCATAAATGAATCATTTATTTGAACTGCAAAATATTGCACAAACTGAATAAATGTGTGTCTTTCTATTTTTTGAAAGATTAGTAGCATCATCAAGTGGAAGTAGTATATAATAATGAGTCCCTTTGTCATACTTTTAGAAATTCTCTTTATAGACTATGTTCGTGAAAACATCTTCCTCCTATCCTCTTCATTGACCATTATCTGTAGCGCTTCCTTTCTTGTGGTTGAAAATGCTCCGTGTAGGTAGATATATTCCTACCATATGTAGAGATTGCCCATGACTTTTGTTGATTTTCATAGCAAAGCACACCGAAATAGGATAGAAGGAATGACCACGTTGATTCTATTTGTGACATTATTAATATCAGAATATATACCTTTTCTCCCACACCGATAAAAACCATGTATGCCAGATTCCTAAAGCAACCAACTCCAAAATCAATAAAGCAGATAGAATCGAGAGTGAGGAGTTAGTCTAGGTTAGAAGGTAAACACTTCCGATCCATATATTTCCTAATGTTATAAAAATGTAAAAGACTATTTTTTACATGGAGACAAATATATTCAATCAAACCATTCACTACTTGAAATAAATAATAGTATAACTCACTTTTCTGCCATGCTTTGCTTATCTCGAAACTTGTGACCTTCTTTCCTTTCGTCCGATCGGTTGATCCTTTGCTTGTCTCTTGATAAAGAGATATGTCCGATTAACTTATTCCACCAATCTTAAAACACAGATTTTTGTAGATTTACGTGTATCTATACAATAAACATGTCTAGATACATACATATCTAGATAAATCTACGTCAATTAATTTGGATGGAGGGAGTACTACGCGCAAATTGATAAATCATATACTCAGTTTGTTGAGATTAGCTATATGGAGAACAACTACATTGTCTGTCGTAGCACTATAATTAAATTATTGACAAAGATGTGCTATATTTATCTTTTTTAGAGACTGTGTATGAGAGCGTATTCTCATTTTTGTTTAATCATTGGAAAAAGGCACGACATATTTATATGTTAGGCCTCTTATTATAAATCTAAGTCAGTAACTCGGTATCAATTGAGAATCCTAGTACTATAGTGTTTTCATTTCACAAGCTATCATAAATAAATGATTAATTCTGAATAACCAATACACAAAAGAATCAAATTAATGTATAAGAATGAATCCTCTTGTGACCCACTCATGAGCAGCAACAACACAAATTGTTGGGTGGCGAGGATACCTAGGCTTCATCGGAGACATTCATGCTGGAAACGATCTCTGACATTGGCACCATAGGCAATAGGGAAGGGACATTGGAGGGGGCGAAGGCCTACCTGATCTGGTATATGTGGTCACAGATCCACAAAAATATAGATAAATTAATATGAAAATCAAGTGAAACTAATCATCATGATGCAATAGTGATTAGAAATTTTACTTAGCAATCGTTGGATATGTGCCTGAAGGAGTCGTGCCTAGAGACTATGCCTGGTGGTGATTTGTAGTTCCATCAATTTTTTTTTGGAGAGAAGCAGTTCCACCAATTTGTGAATGGAGTCGTGCAGGTGGCCAACCAAAGTCTAAATCGGAGAGGTTGGCAGCGACCAACTTGATAGCTGCGAGCATGGGATTGAATTTTTTACCAAGGGTGTAAGCGGGATTGGTTTAGGTAATATTTCATAATTTTGCTGCAATATCGGTATGCCCAACATGATAATTAATGACCCGATGTTTTGCTTGTTGTGGAATTTTTAGAGTAGATATGCATTCCCTTGTTTGCCATTGCGCACTAAGATCCATAGGTGTGTAAATTATGAGTGGAAAGAAAAATGGAAGATATGTATATGAACAAAAATGTAAAATAGAAATATAGTTTCATTGCATTGGCTCTTAAAACAGTGATTGTTTGCATGTGTTTCGAACAGTCTGTTTGAGTTTTTATATATGTTTGAACAGCCTATGACGTGTTCTAGTTGATTTAATTCTTGTCTAGTTGGATGAATGGTTTTGTTGCCATGGTTAGTGGTGTCAGGTGAAGTAAATTTTTCTTCAGGCAATTTCTTTTGCTGACATAGTCGGTAAGTACAATGAAAATAGCAGAATTATTACCACTTTCTTAACTTGTCAAGCCAAATACCTTATTTGTGGTTACAACTAATTGTTGATGTATTGGCATGGAGAAAGGTGTGCCTGCAAATATTGTTGATCATCTTATCTTATTTATGTGTCAATAAGATATGTAACCTCAGGAGGAGGCATAGTATACCCTTTCATATGTTAGCGAGAAGAATGTACCTCAGCTGTGAAATAATGCTTCCCGGCCAACTGTGTCTGTTCCATGTGTTGGCCGCCGCAATGCACCGGCGTTGATCTTAATTCCTCACTTTGTTCTACACCGTGTTGACAGCGTAGGCTAGAGGCAAGCGCATAGTGATGAGCAATGAAGACGCACATGAATAGACGACATACCGCTCTAGTGAATTGATTTATTAATCGAAAGTAATTAGTGGCACCGTGATCAAGTAATCTCTAGGAGAGGGCAACAACAAATCTGATCCTAAATTACATGGGGCTTATTTGTTTCATGAGCGCATACTCACAGCAGGGACAGATGCATATCTCTTGCTTTAAATTATTGATGTCGATGCCGATGGTGAAAAAAAGTCTAAGATTGTAAGTTGTACCGTAGACATATGCAGGAGCTTTCAAAGAAAATATGCATATAATGTAACAGTATGTACCTAGCTATGGGTTAGACGGCTCAAATCTTTTATCCGAGCAAATTCGATCGATCTTCCATGATGCATCTGAACTGATGATCTAGTGCGTGCATGGGGCAACTAAGTTTGAAACCTAAACCGCTAAAGCGCATGCACCTGGAATCCTAGAGTAGGTCGGCGAGCGAGGGCCTCCACCTGGTATGCGGCGTGCCGTCAGATTTGTCTAGATTCAGGTATATCTAGTTAAGTTTTAGTGCTAGATATATTTAAATCTAGACAGATCTGAAAATATTAATTTGGATCAGAGAGAGTATATAGTTCAGAAAAAAGTACAAATTCTTTGCCTGTACACAAGCGTTAAAATCTTGGTCCTATATGCACCAAGCTAGCTAAAACCTTTTGAAAAGATTGTCATAAAATTGGCCGATCTAGTCTACGATCAGACACGCGAGTTACCTGCCTCTTTTTTAGTCGCTGGAGACTTCTCGTGGAAGGAAATTTCCCTGATTTCCAATCAAATTGGATGTCATTCCCGAGAGGAAGCCATGATTACATGGCATGCGGCACTACTAGGAAAAACGTTATCAATGACGCACCAAAACCACTTGCTGTGGCGCATCTAGTAGTCGCCACTAAATTATCGTCACTGAAATTATATTTCTGTGGCTCCAAATTCTGTCTATATGCGCCACATAATTCTGTGGTACATTCTGTGGCGCATATAGCCATATGCTCCACAAAATCTTTTTTTCAGAATTTTGAAATTTATGTGCCACAAAATCCTTTTTTCAGAATTTTGAAATTTTCAGAATCTGGTAGAAATACAGGTATATTACAGGAAATACACAAAAATTAACAGAAATTCACAGAAAAGCTGCACACAGCAGTACAAATGTTCCAGTTCACATATAATACATCAACAAGCACGAATATTCACGAGTGTTCATCAATCACATCACTTAGAACCGAATAAGTGTACAAGTATATTTCACAAGTGTTCATCTCACTCACATAACTTACAACTGCGCGATGTTGTCACCGTCTATACCTTAGGACAAAATGTAGTACACCGTAACCGCGATGCCGGTGAGGAGGAGCGGCACCTAGATCTTCGTCCGGTTCTTCTTCCACACGTGTCTCCTCCACTTGGCCACCGCCTCCTCTCTAGTCGCGTATCCCTTGTAGCTGTTGCCGCTGAACTTGTTCACTTGTTGGTGGCAGTCCACCCACTCCTCGTAGACACCTGGAACCCGACCCTTGTACACAACGTACGTCGGCATCTCTATTGACAAGGCATATTATTACATCATGCAAATATATATGTTGACAAATATTAGAGCAAGACATTCATAAACTTAAAACAATGCGTCGAAGACAATGAAAGAAACACGACAACATGTCCGACACAATAACAACGACGGTTTCAAGCTAGGCAAGTTAAGTTTTTCGACACACACACTACATGTCCACCGATACACACGCTCTCTCGGTCAAGTAGCCTTCTCCTCGCAGGGCGCCGGGAACGGCTTGTACATGTCTTTCGTCGTCCACGTCCTGACGTCACCCTGCACCTTGAGGCGGGCTTCGATCTCCCTCTTGGTGAACGACCTGGGCTGGTGTAAGAGCCCACCATGTGTGTTGACCTGTTCCATGATGATATGTGACAGCTTCACCTGCGTATCATGGAAGTCTTCCCTGAGATTGGGGTCACTGATCCCATGCAACTTTTGGGCCCATCCTTGGAGAGAAGATGGCAGCGTTAGCATCTCGCAATCCCGGACAAACCCTTTGAGGTGATGGCAAACGTAGAAGGCCTCCTTCACACTTTTAGACGGCTGCTTGATGCAGGGGAACTCGAACACATGCTTGAACTTGTGTCGGCCATCGTCCATGTAAGCCCCCCCCCTTATAGTTGAAGGGGCCTCCCTGATTGGCATAGCCCTCGATAGCATCATCCAGAACGCTCCTTACTCTGGCGTAGTTCTTCCTCCTCGCACTCCCCGAGTCGAAGTAGGTGGCAAGCGAATACCTCGTGGAGAGGATGATGAGCGTGCAGTACTTGTCTCTGCGCAACACACAATGTGGAACAAGATGTTGGAAAAGAGCAATGGAAAGAAATACTTATGTGTTACGACGGCGGTAGGAGGATGTGTACACTTACTCGGGAAAGAAAGGCACAAGGATGTTGTCCTTCCTCTTGTTGTCCATCAATAGCTTCTGAAGGTAGGACTTTGCCCGGGCCCGGGTCCTTGTTCCTTCTTCAAGCTGGATATCCCGCATGTAGTAGCGATCCGCTATCGCGACGAACGGGGTGTCCTCTCTCTTGACCTTCATCGCCAAATTGAGCGCGAATAGGCGGACCAAGTTATAGTCCAGCCGTCTCGAGTGGAACAGCTTGAAGATGTCCTCGTAGGCTATGAAGAACACATCCGCGGGGGCATCGGTGATGAAGCCTGATGACCCACAAGTATAGGGAGTGTATCGCAGTATTTTCGAGGGAAGAGAAACCCAATTTATTGATTCGACACAAGGGGAGCCAAAGAATATTTATAAACCTTGACAACTGAGTTGTCAATTCAGCTGCACCTGGAAACAATCTTGCTCACAGCAGTTTATCAGTAGCAACCGTTTTGTAGTAGGAATAGTAAAGTAACAGCAGTAGTAAAGCAAAGACAGTAGTAACAAAAGCAGTAAACAGTGGGATTCGAGTGCGGTAGGCATAGGGATGGATGGACAGGCGTTGCATGGACAAGACAATTCACATAGCAATCAGAACATAGGGCAATTGCAGATAAATAAGATAAGCACCCAAGTACTAGACAATCCTAGGAATGTGTTCCATATATAGTCATACGTGCTCGCAATGAGAACTTGCACAACATCTTTTGTCCTGCCAGCCCGTTTGCAGCGGGGCCTCTAGGGAACTACTGGCAATTAAGGTGCTCCTTTTAAAAGAGCACCGGAGCAAAGAATTAACACTCCGTGAACACATGTGATCCTCACATCAAAGCCATTCCCTTCCGGTTATCCCGATTTCTGTCACTTCGGGGCCATAGGTTCCGGATAACAACGTGTGTATACAACTTGCATATGAGACCAAGAACAATACTATCATAATGAATCAATAATAAGTTCAGATCTGAAATCATGGCACTCGGGCCCTAGTGACAAGCATTAAGCACAACAAGTTGCAACAAAGTCATAAAGCACTAATAAAAGATACTAGGCACCATGCCCTAACAATCTGATGCCATTACATGAATGATCTCATCCAATCCCTACCATCCCCATAGCCTACAGCGGGGGATTACTCACTCATAGATGGGGGAAACATGGATGGTCGATGGAGAAGCGATGGTGATGATGATGGCGATGATCTCCTCCAATTCCCCATCCCGGCAGGGTGCCAGAACGGAGTTTCTGGTGCTGTTTCGTGGAATCTGGTGGTGGCAGCGGAGCGGAACTCCTTCTGGAAAAACGTCGAACCCCCCGAAGTTTTTAGGTCAGAAGGCTCCTTATAGGTGAAGAGAAAGGCCGAGGGGGTGCCTGGGGGGCCCACACCACCCCCTGGCGCGGCCTGGCCTGGCCCGCGCCACCAGCTGGTGTGGCCACCCCAGGGCTCTTCTCCGTCTCGTATTCTGGCTCCTGGAGTCTTTGGGTGAAATAGGATTTTTGGCATATTTTCCGGGATTTTTCCTGATAGTTGGTTTTCTGCACAAAAAGTGGATACCAAGGCAATTCTGTTGAAAACAGCGTCAGTCCGCATTAGTTGCATCGAAATCACACAAGTTTAGAGGAGAAACAATAGCAAAAGTGTTCGGGAAAGTAGATACGTTTTGGACGTATCAACTCCCCCAAGCTTAGCTTATTGCTTGTCCTCAAGCAATTCAGTTGAAAACTGAGTGCGATAAAAGAACTTTCACAAACACATTTGCTTCATATGATGTAAATATTCTCAACAATATGATCAACTACCTAGAAAATTCATAATAAAGAGTATGCAACCAAGTCTACTTAATAGTCATTGCAAGCTATGAAGAGATTCCAACTCAAGAATAATAAGTAGCATGAAGCACGAACATAAGCAACATTACAATGCTCATAAAAATGTATGATAGAGTGGTATCTCGCTTGCCTTTGATTATGAATGCCAATGCACCTCTGAAGTTCAAGTGGTGACTAGAAGTAAAGATATCAAGAATACACGCATCAAAGTCATAACACAAATAATCAAGTAATGGAACAAACATAAAGAATGACAACCATGCTCTCAAGAAAGTGCTCAAAGAATATGTGGAGACTCAACAAGTAGAAGAAAAGGTTTTGAATAATTTGAAAGGCTTCCAAATGCTGAAAGTATGGTACTCGTTAGCTTTGAGCTCTCATTCCCCCTATCATAAGCATCTTTAATGTGGTTAAGGTGAAAGTGACACAACTAAGAGGATATGCTTGACAAGTTATAAATCGAAGTCTCATGCCCCTTACTTATGAAGACCGATCCTCATGCTACTCAACTTCATTCACAAGTAAGCTCTTGTCATTGTAAGTATATACGTATCATAGAGAACCGCCAACGGGGTACCCCTTGCAGATGACACGGGAGCCATCCCATAATCAAAATAACAAGGCAAGCAGACAATGAGCATCTCGGCGATCTTTTTATTTACTATGTGCATAGATTTTTATTGAGGATGCTTCATAGAATGCTCATTATGGTTATGCTGCAAGTTTCCACCATGATTAGGCATGGCTTAGGCTAGCGGCCCATGCATTTCTCTAACATACATACAAACTCCATGATCTTACAAGTTCCACTTTTATTTCACACTGCCGGGATCCATAAGCAAAAGAACATGATATCAACTAGGTACAAAGTACCTATGAAGAGTTGAAAGCGGTCCCCATGATACATGGTTCTGCTAACTTCAACTCATAAAGCGCAAGCATATGCACAACAAAGAAGGACGCAATGGTTCAGGTTTATTAAGTGCAAGAAAATAAAGTGTGACATCAAGTTCGTGAGAGCTTTACTAACTAACTTTCTCATAAAGCAAACATTTTATTCGGAAGAAAACAAGATATATTGAATATGCACTAAAGTAGCAAATGATGCTAATGGGTAGGTATGGTGGACACTTTGGAAATATTTGGTTTAGGGAGTTGGAAACTTGAGTAAAACATACTCAGTGGATGTGAAGGCTAGCAATAGTAAGAGAGCGACAAACGAGAGAGCAATAGTTGTCATTATCATGCTTGCAACAAAACAGGACTACTCATGGCATGAGAGTGATTCAAGATCCTCGAGGCAAAATAATTCATCGAGGCTTAACTGATTATTACTGTCATGTGCATGCGTGAGCATGTGCCAAGTCAATCAAATGAACCATTCATAGGAGGATACCATGGTGTCATACCAATTTATGAATAGAGCAATGCAAGCAAACATTCATAAGACATGCTACCAACTATTAGTGAGCTGGAGCTAATCATAAGAAAGCAAGAACTACTAAGCATCCAAAGAAAACATACACTCTACATGAACGGACTAAGCATGCCCACAATGATGAGTACATGTACAAAAATGAAAACAAATAGAGTTCGTTACCAGCCTCTTACCACGCCTCAAGTTGTCATTAATCCTCATTATTGCTCTTCACTTGTGTGGCTTGAATAATAATATGAAACCCAATAATCCACTGAAGACTCCCGAACCCTGTAGCAAACTCACAAAAACCAAAGAAGAACGACAAATATTTTTGGTGTTTTCGATTTTTAAACAAGAACCAAAAGAGAAAACAAGCAAAGCAAAATCTTTTTGGGTTTTTTCGAATAGTTCAAACAAAGCAAAAAGGGAAAAGCAAACCAAGGTAAAAAGAAAAAGCAAACCAAAGAGAAACAACAGAAAATATTTTTGGTCTTTTTGTGTTTTTAGAAAGCAAAAACAAAGAAGAACAAAAACTAAAAAGAGAACGAAAACATGAATATACAAAGTACCGACGCAACATGATATGAATATGAGTGCGGTGTCGGCGTACCTCCCCCCAAGCTTAGGCTTTTGGCCTAAGTGGGTATCAATCCATGTACGAATAGGGGTTCCAAGCGAGCGGATCTTGGTAAGAATGGTCGTAGCTGGGCCCATGAGAAGAATAAGCTCCCCAATCATAAGCGGGCTATTGATATGAAGATTCTCCCTCATTCGAGGGCTGGACCGAATCATCCGTGACCTCCCTTCTAGTGTCCTGCTCCTGTTGGGAGAGCTCTCCGAAGTACGTGTCAAGCTCCTCCTCAGTGAGAGACCATCCTTCCCTGTTATCAAGGTTAAACAAAACAGGTGTAGGCAAAAGAACAACACGCTCGGACTTGCTCTTTCTCCAACCAGCTTTGAGAAAGGTTATTTCATAAGATAACTCACTCAAACTAGCCCACGAGGAAATAAATTTATGCTGTAACATGTAATTAAAATCAAGCCTCTCTATGGGAAACTGTAGGTCTAGATGATGAGGCACTAAACCATGCAATGCTAGTAAACGAGAAGCAATGAGGCCTCCACAAATTCCACCTTTCTCACGGTTAGCAGCAAGACGGAAAGCTATCAAAGCACCCAAGTTGTAAGACCTATCTCGTCTAAGAGCAGCAGAGATAAATGCTAAATCAAATGATAACTTATTGGCAGTTTTCCTAGCAAGAACACACTTGGCAATAAAGTAGGCAAAGTAGCGAATGGAGGGAAGATGAATGTTACGGATTTTTCCACTCTCCTTCGAGAAGCTACTCCCTTGGCCAATTTCTGCATATAAATCCATGAGTGGTTCAGGTCTCTCTTTAATCTTCCTACATGATCCCCATTGAGGTACCTTAATAGCTGCACAAAAATCATCAAGAGAAAGGTTGACAACAATATTGTAAATTTCGTAATGGACCATGGGGTTAGGCAAAGAGTGACTAAATTGGAAATCCTGCACCACAGACATGGTTAGCTTCACAAATTGACAAGGTTCATCTTCCAAAAAGTGCTCTAACCCTGCATTAGAAACCAAAGTGTGGAAATCTTGTAGAATTCCTGCAGCTCTCATGAACTCAGGGCATGGATAAATCGAGGGAAAAACTTCCTCCTCCCGGTGGACCTTCATGACCTCAGGCACCCAAAGCTCATGTTGGTTTAGGTGGTGTTCACTCATCTTCTATTCTGAAATTTAAACACCTATTAAACAAGTGATTGCAACGTAAATATAATGAAGGATTCTACTCATAGGGACTTGCAAGAGGCCTAAACATGCATCAAAACTATATCTCTAAGCATCAAACAAGCATACAAGCTCTCATAACCAGTCACCTACAGCAGCAAAATACTCAACATATAATCCACTAAACACAAATCTACTTGGACAAGGGGAGGAGTCACATACCAGGGAACAAATGCTCCAAATTTCAGCAAGAAAGATGGGCTAAGCAAGGAGATCGAAAAAATCGAGAGCAAGCACAGCAAGAACGTGATTTGAGCTAAGAACTGGAGCTTACTCGGGAGAGAGAAGAAAGTGACAGGTGAGAGAGGTAGTGGGGGTCAGGGGTGGCCCACACCAGGGCATGGCGCCACCCAGGGCTGGCCGCGCCACCACATGGTGTGCCTACCTGGTGGGCCCCCCTGGTTCCTACCAGGTACTCCTCTGCCCCTTTTTTCACGTAAAAATTTAATATGAATTTTCTGGAATTTTTCGAGACACTTTATTTTTGGACATTTTTCAGAAATAGAAGAATGATTTTCTGACAGGCAGATTTTTTTTGGAAACATGATGCAAGGACAAAACGAGGCTAGGACAATAGAAGTTCTAGCATGCAAGCAACTAACAACAAAAATAAAACTAAACGAAAGCAAAAACTAAAATGCAAGGGATAGAAATAAACAGAGATAATCATAATGAAAACATTGTTCTGTTCAATGGAATCCTTTTGTTAGCAAGGTTGATCAAGTCTTGCTACCAAAACAATTGCATATGATACAAAACTTTGTACTCCACTAGTGATTATGTTACCTCAACCTTGATAGCAATGGTCCCAATCATAATAGTTTCAAATTTTTCTCTTGGTACGGGACAATATATTTCTCCAACTTGAATGCCTTCAACATGTTCAATTGAATTCAAGCCATAAGTCCTTTCAATCTTCTTGGGTAAATAGACAATATGTTCCTTGTCATTAACATTGAAGGTCACCTTTCCTTGATCACAATTAATAACAGCTCCTGCAGTATTAAGAAAAGGTGTCCCAAGAATAATAGACATATTATCATCTTTAGGCATTTCAAGCACACCAAAATCAGTTAATATCAAACAATTATGAGCCACCTGAACAGGTACATCCTCACATATACCCACAGGAATAGTGGTAGATTTATCAGCCATTTGCAAAGATATATCAATTGGTATCAATTTTTCAAGTTGAAGCCTCTTATAGAGAGAGAAAGGCATAACACTAACTCTAGCTCCCAAATCACACAAAGCAGTTCTAACATAACTGTTCTTAATAGAGCAAGGGATAGTTGGAATCCCTGGGTCTTCAAGTTTCTTAGGAACCTTACCATTGAAGGAATAATTAGCAGGCAAAGTAGAATTTTCTTCATTAGGAATCTTCCTTTTATTCGAGACAATGTCCTTAATATACTTTGAGTAAGGAGGTAATTTAATAGCATCAGTCAAAGGAATTTGCAAGAATAAAGGCTTCATCCACTCACAAAACTTATTATAGTGTTCGTCTTCCTTTGACTTGTGTTTCTTATCAGGGAAAGGCATAGGTTTTTGGACCCAAGGTTCTCTTTCACTACCATGTTTCTTAGCAATAAAATCTTCTTTAGTGTATTTAGTAGTCTTAGTGTGGTTTTCAGGTTCTTCTTCAACCTTTTCTTCATTAGGAACTTCATTTTTTTCATTACCACTTTCAGTTTCAGCATCAGAGATAGATATACTATTAGGATCTATACCAGGTTCAGAGGGTTCTACAATAGTTTTATGTTTCTTTTTCCTTTTCTTACGAGTAGAACCACCATTTTCAGCTTGTTCAGAATCCTGCTCAATTCTTTTGGGATGCCCCTCAGGATATAGAGGATCCTGGGTAGCAGCTCCACTTCTAGTTCTAATTTCATAAGCATGTTTTTCTTTAGCAGCATTAACTAGCAAGTCGTTTTGCACTTTAACAAGTTGATCTATTTGAGTTTGAACGATTTGAAAGTGTTTAACAATCATTTTAACATCATTAGAGGTTCTTTCCACAATATCTTTCAACTCAACAATAGCTCTAGTGTTTTCCATTAGATGATTTTGCACCCTTTTATTAAAGTTATCTTGCTTAACAATAAAGATATCAAATTCTTCTAAGCATTGATCAGGAGGTTTCAAGTAAGGGATATCACCTTCATCAAAGTGTTGGAGAGAGTGTACCTCAATAGTGGGTGAGTAGGGAATAGGCTTACATAATTCTTCTATAGGAGGTAATTTTTTGACATCTGCAGCTTTAATTCCCTTCTCCTTAAGACATTTCTTAGCTTCCTTCATCACTTCATCATTTAATTCAATAACTCCCCTCTTCTTTGATGTTGGAATAGGCACAGGAATAGATGGTTCAGGTACAATTACTTCAGGTGTAACTTGTTTAGGAGGAGTCCAATCTTCATAACTCTTGCTTATTTTAGCCATTAATTCCTCAGCTTCCTTAGGAGTCCTATTCCTGAAAACACAATCAGCACAACTATCTAGGTATGTCCTAGATTCTTCGGTTAGTCCATTATAAAATATATCAAGAAGCTCATTCTTAGGTAACGAACTTCCAGCATGTGCATGAATCAAAGCACAAAACCTTGCCCAAGATTCGGGCAATACCTCTTTTTCTCCCTGTTTAAAATCAAAAAGTTCCTATAAAACAGCATGTCTAGCACTAGGAGGAAAATATTTCTGCAGGAAAGTACTAATCAAGCACGCGGGGCTATCAATAGACCCATGAGGTAAATTACTAAGTTTTAGCTTCTCCTTTCAATGAAAAGGGGAAAATATTAACAACAAAGTAAGTACGCATCTTAATATCATCAGAAAACAGGCCACTCATAGTAGAAAGTTCATTCATATGTGCTACCGCACTTTCATTCTTAGTCCCACAAAAAGGTTCTTTCTCGACAATAGCTATGTAAGATAGATCAAGAGAGAAATCATAATCTTCATCTATAATGTTTATGGGAGAAGCAGCAAACTTAGCATCAGGAGATAATTCGGGTCTAATAGTACGCCTCTCAAGGAGACTCTTAGCAGCGCTCCTATCATGGGTGTTCTTACATTCTTCAATAAACTCATCAGTCATCTCAACATAATCTTCTTCAGTATCATAACTCTCACTAAACTCAGGTGAGCTAACAGGTGTGGTAGTGTCTTCATTAGGACTTTCAGTATTTCTAGCTATAGTTCTAGCAATCGTAGCACCTAGGAAAGGACCTAATGAACCACTCTTATCAAGCACAGTAGAAGTAGCATCATAAGTATCAGAAGTTTCAGATTCAGTAGTAGTAGCAGTGTGTGTAGCATGTGTATGTGGTGGTGTAACGAGCTTACTTATAACAGACGGTGAATCAAGAGCAGCAGAGGTGTTCAGAACCGTACCTCTTCTTGTAGTGGATGGTAAAATAGGAACCTTGCCATCACGAGACTTACCCATGATGGATGGATAGCAGCGAACAATAGAGAATCCAAGTGAACTTGATAAATAAAGCTATGTTCCCCGGCAACGACGCCAGAAAATAGTCTTGATGACCCACAAGTATAGGGGATGTATCGCAGTATTTTTGAGGGAAGAGAAACCCAATTTATTGATTCGACACAAGGGGAGCCAAAGAATATTTATAAGCCTTAAAAACTGAGTTGTTAATTCAGCTGCACCTGGAAACAATCTTGCTCACAGTAGTTTATCAGTAGCAACAGTTTTGTAGTAGGAATAGTAAAGTAACAACAGTAGTAAAGCAAAGACAGTAGTAACAAAAGTAGTAAACAGTGGGATTCGAGTGCGGTAGGCATAGGGATGGATGGACGGGCGTTGCATGGACAAGACAATTCACATAGCAATCAGAACATAGGGCAATTGCAGATAAATAAGATAAGCACCCAAGTACTAGACAATCCTAGGAATGTGTTCCATATATAGTCATACGTGCTCGCAATGAGAACTTGCACAACATCTTTTGTCCTGCCAGCCCGTTTGCAGCGGGGCCTCTAGGGAACTACTAGCAATTAAGGTGCTCCTTTTAATAGAGCACCGGAGCAAAGCATTAATACTCCGTGAACACATGTGATCCTCACATCAAAGCTTTTCCCTTCCGGTTATCCCGATTTCTGTCACTTTGGGGCCATAAGTTCCGGACAACAACGTGTGTATACAACTTGCAGATAAGACCAAGAACAATACTATCATAATGAATCAATAATAAGTTCAGATCTGAAATCATGGCACTCGGGCCCTAGTGACAAGCATTAAGCACAACAAGTTGCAACAAAGTCATAAAGCACTAATAAAAGATACTAGGCACCATGCCCTAACAATCTGATGCCATTACATGAACGATCTCATCCAATCCCTACCATCCCCATAGCCTACAGCGGGGTATTACTCACTCATAGATGGGGGAACATGGATGGTCGATGGAGAAGGGATGGTGATGATGATGGCGATGATCTCCTCCAATTCCCCGTCCCGGCAGGGTGCCAAAACGGAGTTTCTGGTGCTGTTTCGTGGAATCTGGTGGTGGCGGCAGAGCAGAACTCCTTCTGGAAAAACGTCGAACCCCCTGAATTTTTAGGTCAGAAGGCTCCTTATAGGCGAAGAGAGAGGCCGAGGGGGTGCCTAGGGGGCCCACACCACCCCTGGCGCGGCCTAGCCTGGCCCGCACCACCAGGTGGTGTGGCCACCCTAGGGCTCTTCTCCGTCTCGTATTCTGGCTCCTGGAGTCTTCGGGTGAAATAGGATTTTTGACATATTTTCCGGGATTTTTCCTGATATTTGGTTTTCTGCACAAAAAGTGGACACCAAGGCAATTCTGCTGAAAACAGTGTCAGTCCGCATTAGTTGCATCCAAATCACACAAGTTTAAAGGAGAAACAATAGCAAAAGTGTTCGAGAAAGTAGATACGTTTTGGACGTATCAAAGCCCACGTCCTCCGGCACCTTGGCGGTGAACACAGGGTAACTCGGGTCCTTGTCCTTGATAAGGAGGCCCTCCAGTGTCAGGACACCTTCATGCAAACTCATCATACCTCCCGAAGCCAGGCGGCGTAGTTCCGGAGGCAGTATGGGCTGACCAGCTTCGTGCACTCTGGTCAAGCCATCCTCGCGGGGTGGTACAACGTCGTCCCAGTAAGGGATCGGAGCGGGCTGGCTCGCAGCCTTGTCCTTGTTCCTGTTCGGCCTCTTCCTCACCCTCTTCCTCTTCGCATCAGCAGCCTCCACTGGCGATGCTAACCCGTCACCGGCCGTCCTGTGGAGTGTGTTAGGGCTGAAAATGATTCTGGCCGATGGAGGTTGTGTCTCGGCGGCCGGAGGCGTCTCCTGAGAAAATCCACGGAAGACCAGGCGCTTCTTGGGATGGCTATCTTGATCGCGGAATGATGGTTCTTCAACAAGAGGCGGCATGAACGGTCCTTTGCTGGCGCCGGTGTTGACGAAGGCATTGACGTCGACCGGTGCATCATCATCATCCACCTCGATGTTGGCATCGAAGGCCGCCATGTCCATGTCATCCTGGGGTGGTGGCGATGGCTGTTGCGGTGCCACAGCCTTGCCTTTAGGCGGGGCGATGGCGGTCGAGGAGCAACCACGCCCTTAGCTGCTTGTGGCGCCGGTGCAGACGCTCCCAAGAGTCTCTGTGACGGCTTGTGGTGGCGGCGACGACGACCGGTGTAGCAGGAGGCTTCGTCCTTGGCGGCCGGACGACCGAGGTGGCACCGGTGGAGCGAGACCCAATACAAATCTGGGTCTTTGGCCAAATCATGGGATAGCCATGGCAACCTTCCAGGGTCAGGTGCTCATCGGCTCCCGGAGGTTGCATGGGAGGGTCCATGTCTTCACACCCCCCAACACCCGACCCAACTCGACGCGCATCATGGCATCGTCCATGGCCTTGCAGTGCATCGTGTGGTTCGTCGGTTGTATTAGCTTGCCCGTGGCAACATCCTTCAACTCGCCGCCGGGCACCTTGTGCAGGAGCACGCACAGAGTGTCCTGAGGCATACAGATATGCATCATGAGATGGCAGCCAATCAAAGGCATTAAGTAGAGCACGCTGACTAACTACTTATTTTACCTTGGTGAGGGCGCCGAGCTCGGCTAATGTCGAGACACGGGCGGCCGGTGGCTAATCCTTCTTCTTCTCCGTCTCGGGTGCATTAGGAAGCACCGCCACCGCCGGCTGCTGTGCCTTGGTAGTCTCGGCAGGAGGGGGCAGCTCCGGCGCATCCAACTCCATCGGCTGCGCCGCGGGGATGGAGAGCGGCGGGGTAACCATGTCTGGAGACACTTTGTGGCTCGAGGTGCTGCCACCGGCGCTGAGCACTTGTATCGGCCCCACCTGACCATCCGCATTCCATTTTGCTATCCCCTCCATCAGCCGAGGGGGTAGCATCTCGAGGATCTTCTGCAGCACTATCGCGTTCACCTCGTCCTGGTCCACCTTACTGGCCTCCATATGCGCGATCTTCCGCTTCAGCTCTTCCTTCTCGGCTTGATCCTAAGCCGCCGACTCGGTCCGCCTCTCCTTTCTCTTCTTGGCTTCCTCGCTATAGTACTCGCGGAACTTTGTGCTCATACCAAAGCCAGAGATACGGCCAAATAACGTGGGCGGCTCGGACTGTGGCCTCCCCTTGAAGGTGTTGGTCGCCCTGTTGAAAATCGTGTTCCACGGCTCCGTCGAGCCCTGGGACGAAGAGTCCGGCGCCTCGCGTGTAGCCTTGATTTCAGTGTCCTGCAGATAAGGAAAGGTGAACCCATTTAGGAACTTGCCTTCATTATTCAAAATGAAAGCAAATGGACCGCGGGTAAATTCCTTACCAGCTTACTCTCAAACTTCCTCACATCGTCATCATCGGTGACGAATTCCTTGGAATCCTTGTCTAGATAGTAGCGGGCCCGGACAAAGTTCCGGGTCTGCTCGTCCGTGATTTTTAAAAACGGGTTTTCTTTCCCGAGACGCTCAACCTCGGCGTCCTCCCTTGCCCATATGGCCTTCTTTCCCCTGTAACCGCCGCTTCCACATCGGTGGTTACCTATGTTCTGTTCCCGCATTTCCTGACCCCACTCCGTCCATGCCGTCGCTTCGTTAGTCTCCATATCCGCCTTGAATATCTTGAACTCGTCTTCGTCGATCATGGGCTCACCCTTCTTGATCTTCTCCCAGCTTTCCTTTTTCGCGATCTTGTTCTTCACCCGGGTTCTCCAGCTGCTCAAGGCATTGGCCATCTTCGTGATGGCTAACCTGTTCACCTTATTGGATTTTTCCAGTTTGTCGGTGTACGGTGCTAGGAACTTGTACCGTTGGTGAAGCTTCTTAAGGAAGATTGCCACCAACCGCTCATTCGCTTCACTTCTCAAGTGCTTCGTGTTGATCGACATGCTTTCCCGGATGATGCACCCGAGTTGCATGCCGTACCCGGCGGCAACATCCGGAGGCTCCAACGGAAGGCCACTTTCTGAGACCAGAGTGATCTCGTCGGTGGTGTCGGCGAGCTTTTGCGGATTCCGATCCTTCCTCGGCTTCTTATTCTTCTTAACGGACGGGCTGCTGCTACCACCATCCGTGCAGTCCCCGCCATCGGTCGTGTAGCCTCCGCCATCGGTCGTGCGGCCTCCACCATCGAAGGTGGTCGCATCCTCCTCCTCGGCTTCATCTATCCGGTAGTCCTCGTCCCCCTCTTGCTCATCATCCCCATCGTGGCCCGCAGTAGCTGCCACGTCCTCATGCTGAGACTCCGCCGCCTCGTGCTGCGGCACCGCCTCCTAGAAAGTGAGGTTCGCCGCTCTGGCTTGGTCTTCGATGCTCATGGCGGCCTTAGAAGTGACGTCCCCATCGGCGGCCGACATGTTTGCACACTTCTAAACAAATTAAAATAAGGAAGTTAGTATTAATTATTGTTGACAATATTTAAAATGAGCTGTCCATTTCTCCCGAAGTGTCAATTCACTTCCACTTCGATCGAGAAATGGGGCTCATATGTCAAAAATTACTAAGTGTCGACCGAAAAATTCGGCATGACCTTCGCTAATTTTTTGACATATGAGCCCCATTTCTCGACCGAAATGGATCGAAATCAACATTTCAGGAGAAATGGGCAGCTCGGGTGATTTCCCTGCAAACATTTCACATACAAAAATGCACAAATTGTGCTCCACAGCCACATATGGTGCTCCAACACGATATAATCCAACAGGGTACAGAGATTTTTGTCATCGTATATATACACACTGTAATTTTTTTGGTTTTCATTTTTTCGGGGTTTATTACAGAGAGGATGGTATGGTACGTAATAATGGAATTGTAGACATACATGATACACACTGTTATTACCCACTGATCCTTCTTTATTACTGCTAGCCTAGCATTTTTTACTGGCTGACACATGGATGAAAAAGGAAATTCACTGCAAAGTTAACGGATGGATTATTGTTTGGATTATTCACTGCAAGGAAATTCACTGCAAGGAACCCTCACTGCAAGGAAATTCACTGCAAGGAACACATGGATTATTCACTGCAAGCAAATTCACTGCAAAGTTAACCACAGATTTTTTCCTTTTTGGTGCAGCTAAGTAGTACTACTACACCTGATTGGCCAGAGCATATATGGTGGTACTGGATGATGATATACTATGATGTCAAGAACCAAAGACAAGGACTCAAGAATTCAACCAAATGGGATCAGCCAAGAACTAATGGAATCTTGGTTTTGGTAGAGTGCCAGCGAAGCAACAACTTGGGAAATTAAAATTCAGACCCTGCCTGCTAGAGATTTTCTTTACGTTTACAAGACCCACAAAAACAAAGCCCGCGTGTAATGCTAGTTCAACTACTCTCTACGTTTACAGGTTCATGTGATACAAAATCACAATCATAAGAAAATACTTCTGAGAACTAACCTAGTGTCATCAGTTTCATGTCACATAAACATAGTACTAGAAAATTAGGCGCGGCGACACGCCACACTCGTGGCTTTACCTATTGGACAGGATTGGCTAGTTTGAAAATTAGTGTGGTAATATGAATAATCCACACTGGTAGTTTATAACAAATCTAATGTTCCACACATAAGAAGAAATATACATATGCATGCTCCGTGCTACTTCAGCTGTCTTTCTCTGCAATTATATTTACCTTAGTAGCTAGAGGACGACCTCAATTCTAGTAGGCATACTTAGATTTTGCAAGTTCTTATAAGATTTACACAGTTACTGGGCACATAGTCTTCCATTGTGTTTGCCTGTAATATTTGTGAAGAAATTCTCTGTATAAAGCTAGATCATAGTAAGTTTGAGAAGAAAAGGAGATTTAATATTCCTTGGCACAATATGAATTCTCATGCAAAAAATAGCTATCGAACTGGGATAGTTCCATATTCACATTTTCATCATCTATGCACGCAGTCAGAGGGGGTCACCTGCGGGGTGGTGGTGGCGGTGGTCCTGGATGCCGAAGCGGGCCTCCTCCTCCTGGTGTTCTGCGGGGTGGTGGTGGCGGTGGTGGTGGCGGTGGTCCTGGACGCCGGAGCGGGTCTCCTCCTCCTGGTGCTCTACGGGGTGGTGGTGGCGGTGGTCCTGGACGCTGGAGCGGGCCTCCTCCTCCTGGTGCTCTGCGGGGTGGTGGTGGTGGTGGTGGTGGTGGTCCTGGACACCAGAGCGGGCCTCCTCCTCCTGGTGCTCTGCGGGGTGGTGGTGGTCCTAGACGCTGGAGCGGGCCTCCTCCTCCTGGTGCTCTGCGAGGCCACGGCGAGGCAAGGCGGGTGCGGCGCGGTGGGGGGACGAGAGCAGGGGAAAAAGGGGCGGGCGTGGCGGCGAGAGCGGAGGCGTGCTAGCTAGGGTTCTGTGGGATTGACTCGATTTGGGGAAAAAGGGGCCGTGAGATTGAAAACACTAAGTTAAAGAATTCTGTGGCGCATCTGTACAGATATGCGCCACCGAATTGTTCGAGATGGTACAAAAGGCGCGTTGCGTCGTTGTTTGACAGAAACACTTTCTTACCACACTGGTTCAGCGCTTGCTCCTTTGTTCTGAACCTGGGGTGGCCAGGTTCGATTGCTGGCTGCCACATCTTTTTTTTTAACTTTAAAAAAAATATTTTCAGGATGGTAATAATATATTAAAAGCAAGAACTAATATATTTTCCTATTAAAAACAAGAATTAATATATTTGCCTCGATATTATATTATATATATGCTTGTGTCACACCCACATCAATATCCGCATACATTAGTTTGTCAAAGTAATACATATATGGAGGCGCGCGAGCACACATGTGCATTAATTAATAAAAAAAAGGCGTCAAAAACCGCTAAGTCGGCTCCGAGGTAGCTAGTGTCTTTTTACAACAACTTTCTTGCCCTTCTTCTTCGCGGTAGAATACTTTAGGTCGACCACCTTGAGATTTCTTCTCGTGTACGGGCAACCTTTAGCCGGTAGGGTAGTCTTCCTTCTTACTTTAGCATAAGTAGTTGGCTTGTCGAAGTACTTGTCGAATTCCTCTTCGATCTTGTGATCGCCGTTCTTGTCGATGTCTTGCTTGTTGGCGGGTCCTTCTATTCCGATGATGCTCCTCTTGCCCCTCCTCACGACAACATGGCTTAGCTTTGACGGGTCGGTAATGAAGAAGCATTGGTCAACTTGGCTAGCGAGCACCCATGGCTCATTTTTCGTGGAGGTGTTCTTCGATTTGGCATCAGGTATAACCATGGTGGTGAAAAACCGGCCATCTTTTTTGACGCTCTTAGCCCATCTGACACGAAACATCGGCATCGTCACTCCGCAGTAGTCGAGTTCCCATATCTCCTCGATCCTTCCGTAGAATCTTTCCTTGACATCAGTCTCGTCACCAGCGTATGATAGCATAGTTACTCCTGAGTTTTGGTATTCGCTATTCTTGTCCTTCTCCTCAGTGTAGAATCTGTAGCCGTTGATGTCGTACGTCTGATAGGTCCTAACGTTGCACCTGGGGCCCTGTGAGAGTGAGAATATGAGTTTCTAATCTTCAGTATAAGGCGTCGGCATGGGACTTTCCAGTAGCCTTTTCTTGAACCACCCCGTGAAGCTGGCATTGTGCTCTCTGCTTACATCTCCCTTCTTCCTCGGCTTGCCCATATTGGCGAGCTTTTGCTCGATTAAGGTTTTGTGCTCATCCATCCAGGGGCCGACCAACTGTATGTGTTGTAGCGCGACTCGGTTTGCCCTATCAAAGTCGGCATGTTCGAGTTCGATGCCGACGTGGAGTGCGCGGTAGCCCTCGCGGTGACCAAATCCAGCGAGCCTCCCGAGGTGCTTCCTGGTGGGCAGACCGACATCCTGGTTCTCGGTGCTTAGGTAGTTCTGGCAGAAGGAGATGCACTCATAGGTCAGAAAGCCCTTGGCTATGCTTCCATCTGGATGGGACCTGTTGCAAACGAATCCTTTGATGACACCTTTTAGCCTTTCGAACGTCATCATGTTGTGCAGGAACACCGGCCCGAGATGGATGATGTCATCCACGACATGGACAAGCAGATGCACCATGATGTCGAAGAACGCGGGAGGGAAGTAAATCTCGAGCTCAGATAGTATCTCGACGATCTTCCTGTAGCTTGCCGAGTTGCTTCACGCCGATAGACTCCCTAGATATGACATCGAAGAAGTTGCAGAGGCCAAATAGCGTCTCACGGACGTGCTCGTCCATTATCCCTCGGATCGCAATGGGGAGTATCTGCATCATCAGCACGTGACAGTCGTGAGACTTCATCCCACTGAACCTCTTCTTCGCTATGTCCAGATATCTGCTTATCTTCCCAGAGTAGCCGTGCGGAACCTTGACTCCTAGGAGGCAACGGAAAAACCTCCCGAGCTCCTCCTCGCTTAGAGTGAAGGATACATCTTTAAGCACCACCTCATTCTTCTTAGCCCTTTTGCGGCGACCCTGGGTCCCTTCCGTCTGTTCATCGTCATCGTCGGCATCGTCACTATCGGGGTACTGAAGTTCCTTCTTAATGCCAATAAATTTTAGGTCGCTTCTTGCTTTCGGCCCATCCTTGGTCCTATCCGGCATGTTCATCAGAGTGCCGAGCAGGCTCTCGGTAACGTTCTTCGTGATGTGCATCATATCAAGGCTATGGGGCGTGTGGAGGACCTTCCAGTAAGGAAGGTCCCAGAAAACGGACCTCGCCTTCCATACTCCATGCAGCGGTGATGGCTGTTCCCTCGGCCGCTTCTTTCCTGGCACAGGGCACTCTTCCCAATTGTCCAGAAGCTCCTTGATTTCTCCGCCACTCAACGGTCGACGTGGGGCATTATCGAGCTCGTCTTTGCCATTGAACAGGTCTCTGCGTTTTCTCCACGAGTGATCCTTGCGGAGCCACATTCGAGTCCTTTGGAACACGGTTTTCGAAGACCCAGGATCCATTGGCAGCTGCAGATGCGGGGTCTTATCCATGCACCTGACACATGCACAGAATCCGTGGTTCACCTAACACGCTACATATCCGTAACCAGGATAGTCCTGCACCGTCGTGAGCAACACAGCTCTCAGGTCGAAATAATCTCCAGTGTAGGCATCCCACGTACGTGCCGACGTCTCCCACAACATCGCTAACTCCTCTTTCAGGAGCCCGAGATACAGATGCATGTCGACACCCGGTTGTTTTGGCCCCTTGATAAGGATACTCATGTGTATGTACCGATGCTTCGTGCACAACCAGGGGGGAGGTTGTACGGCCATACAAATACGGGCCAGGTGTTGTGCGTGCTACTCTGGTTGCCAAATGGATTGAGTCCGTCGGTGCTCATGCCCAGCCTAATGTTCCTTGGATCGATCCCGAACTCATCTTGGAATTCGATGTCTAGCGCATTCCACTGGCTAGCGTCCGCAGGGTGTGTCAGGATCTTGCCCTTCTCTGGATCATCTTCTGGCTTCTCCCTCTTCGTGTGCCATTGCATGAGCTCTGCTTCCTTAGGGTCTACGAAATACCACTGCAGACGGGAAGTGATAGGAAAGTACCACACCACTTTTCGAGGAACTTTCTTGTTCCCTCTCTTGTACCGTCCCTGGCCGCACAGCGGGCATGTGGTTCTATCCTTGTACTCGTTCTGGTAAAGTGCACAGTCGTTGATGCATGCGTGGTACTTCACGTATGGTAGGTCTAGTGGGCAAACTACTTTCCTCGCCTCCTCGATACTTGTTGGCAATGTGTTGTCCTTGGGAAGACGAGCGTGCCAGAATTTCATGTGAGCGTTAAAGCTAGTGTTGGTCCATTTGTGCTCCGCCTTCATCTCCAGAGCCTTCAGTGTTACACTCAAGCGTGTATCCTCGGGCCGGCACCCAAGATACAATGGAGTCCTCCCGTCTACCTCCATCTGTGTCAGCTTGGCTTTCTCTCTAGCTGCATCTCTCGTGTTGGCCGTCTGCTTGAGGAGTATTTCTTGAAGATGAGGGTCCCGCAAGGCCAAAGTTAGCGGCGTGTCCAAGCTCCCATCTTCTCTGCTGCCACCACCACCATCTGCTCCGGCATCGTCTCCTTCATGATGATCGTGTCTCCCGGCATCTCCTTCTTCATGATGATCATGTTCGTCGGCATCTCCTTCGTCATGATGACCATGTCCAGGAGACCCTTCGTCTTCTCCCCCACCCCGACCTCTTCTTCATCATGGCCACCGCCATCTATCGGCGGCTCCTCATTCACTAAGAAGCCAGGCATGAAACTGCGCGTGAACAGGTGAGACTCCAGTTGTCCGGAATTAGGGTTTATCCACTTCCGGTGTTTGCACGTTCGGCACAGACATCTTATCTTGGTCATGTTGTTCCGAACCATGTCGGCTACCGCGTCAACCTTGTATCTAACCACCCAGCGTTCGCTCATATGGATGACCATGGTCGCTTGCGCGCGAACATAGACCAAATTAAAGAGAGTATGTTAGAACCATGCACACACACGACGCGCACACATACATGCATGCATGATCGCCGGGAAATTTCGGCATGACCTATCCTAAAAATAGGATGTATGGCTAGTGCAGAAATTTGCCGAAATAGACGTGAATCAACATTTTGGCAAACCTCCATGCACCCGGCGCCGGTAACATGCATTCAAGCACAACACAACCTCCCTCCACAAGCAACATGTATTCAAGCACAACACAAAGCGAAGGAACATCATCTCTCGCCATCGCACACCGCCCGCGGGATCATCTTCACCTACAAAACATCCATACACACCGCGCCGAGGCCCGCCGGCCACACAAAACATGCATCACACAAGTACCCATGCACACACGCCTCACAAATCTACAAACCCCATATGCATAGTGTAGCAAGAGGGGGTGTGGGATGTGTGGAGGAGGAAAGTGGTTTACTATCTTTACAAGTAGGAGTAGCTTCCCCTCACAAGTACATAAACCAAAGTAGGTCTAGCTATCAACAATGGACGTGAGTATGAGCAAAATGGACTGGGAGGTAGGAGGGGGACAAGCTAGCTAGTTGGAGGTGGTGGGAACAAGGGAAAGGGGGCCTGCCACCTTTTGTAGATCTGTTTCGCACATTCTATGATGCATATGGAAAATTCTTCACAGAATGTCAAAATTCTGTGACGCATATAGCTACATGCACCATAGATGCGCCACAGAATTTTGACATTCTGTGGCGCATATATCCATATGCGCCACAGAATTCTGGCCTGCCCCTGTGCTGGGGGCAGGCCCACATGGGCCCACAGGAATTCTGTGGTGCATGTGGCTATATGCGCCACAGAATTCTCACTTTCTGTGGCGCATATATCCATATGCGCCACATAATTGCAGGAATTCTGTGGTGCATTTGCTACATGCGCCACATAATTAATTTTAGTGGAGCATTTTTTGCATATGCGCCATAGAATTAAAATCTACCTATAATCGTTTTCCTAGTAGTGCGGGGACAAAGAAAAGAGCGGCCGAGAGTACATGAGGAGATTGATAAAGATCGATCTCGGGTTTTTTCTTTCTGTCGGGAACACCGATCTCATCTATTAGGTATATGCAATATGTAAGAGGCATGTGAGAAATTATGCAGGGCATTGGTGGGTAATTTTCCTGAAATTAAGTGTTAATAGGTTTTTTTAGATCCATTGGCTGCCATCATCTAGTTAATTAAATTGATGGTCAGATGTTCCTGATTTTTGTGGGATTTTTTAGACTATTTCTCTATTTTCTGGTTGCCCGTCATGTAATTTTAATATATAATAGATAATAGATGTTGTCATAGACAGCTTGGACTTACGAGAGGTTATAATGTTAGGAAGACAGTTCACCTGGGCTAATAGTCTTCCGGAGCCTACATAAGAAAAACTGGATAAAGTGCTTATGGATATCGAATGGGAAGAAAAATTCCCTATGGTAACCGTTTGTGCTCTAGAGCGTATTAAGGATTTGTCAGATCATGCTCCACTACTATTAACTGTTGGAACACCACCACATAAATCCAACCATAGTTTCAAATTTGAAGTTAGATGGATGGATCGTGATGGTTTCCATGACTTGGTGAAGGCTATTTGGGAGAAATCTGTTAGTGGTCAAACACCTATACAACGATGGAATAACAAAATGTGTGCTTTACATAAATTCCTTCGTGGTTGGGCCAGACATACTGCTCTAATCCTTAAAAAGAGAAAATACACCTTTCATCTATTATTAACGATTTAGAGGCTTCTGCGGAAGTCAGACTTTTATCTGCACAAGAGATTGAGCTTAAAAACCAATCAAATGCAGAAATTGCCAGACTACTCCGCGAGGAGGAACTCAAATAGTATCAATGCTCTAAATCGAAATTCATTCTTAAAGGTGATGCGAATACAAGATACTTCCATGTTGTGGCCAATGGCAAGCATAAAAAGAAACTTATTCACTCCCTAATTCAGGATAAAGGTACGATTAAGGGTCAGGAGCAACTAAAATCTTATATTACTAGTTATTATAAATATTTGGGATACCGCCAGAAAATTCATTCTCGTTGAATGAGTCCCAAACAGCAGATATTCCACAGGTTTTTGTTCAAGAAAATAACTTTCTACCCGATCCTTATGGAGGAGGAGGTCAAGAAAGCCATTTTCAAATGGAACATAATAAAGCACCAGGGCCTGATGGATTTCCAGCATAATTTTATCAAAAGTTATGGGAAGTTATCAAGGAGGACCTGATACATTTGTTTGAGTTTTTGCATGCGGGTCGGTTAGACCTTTTTATAATCAATTTTGGCAACATAATTTTACTTCCTAAGGTTAATAATGCAGACCGTATACAACAGTATCATACAATCTGCCTTCTTAACGTTAGTTTTAATTGTTTTACAAAAGTTGCTACGATTAGACTAAATTCTATAGCTGATCATGTTGTACGTCCATCTCAAACTGCTTTCATGTAAGGAAGAAATATCCTGGATGGTGTAGTAATTATGCATGAAACAATCCTTGAACTACACTCAAAGAAATTAAATGGTGTACTATTCAAGATTGACTTTAAGAAGGCTTATGACAAAGTTAATCGGTCTTTTTAAGCAAACACTCTGTATGAAATGTTTTTCGGAGGATTGGTGTGCTCTCGTACAGTCTTTTATGTCTGGTGGTAGTATAGTCATCAATATCAATAATGATACTGGCAAATACTTCCATACCAAAAAGGGCTGAGACAAAGGGGTCCATTATCACCTATACTATTTAATATAGTGGCTGATAGGTTGGCTATCCTTATTGAGAGAGACAAGGCCGATGACCAAATTGGAGGACTAGTTCCTCATCTAGTTGATGGTGGAGTATCCATTCTTCAATACGCTGACGATACAATCTTATTTATGAAACACGATCTGGAGAAAGCTAAGAATCTGAAATTAATATTATCAGTATTTGAGCAACTCTCTGGATTGAAAATTAACTTCCATAAGAGTGATTTGTATTATTTTGGCGAGCTCAAAATGAGGCCCACCTATATGCGGAGCTATTCGGCTATGGTCAGGGACAATTTCCAATCAACTATGTGGGAATACCAATTCACTATCGGTGTCTCACGATTGTTGAATGGAAACTCATTGAGGGAAGACTTCAAAAAAGTCTTAATAATTGGAAAGGTAAATTTCTATCCCTTGGCGGAAGACTTGTACTCATAAATTCAGTAGTCACCAACATGGTATTGTATATGATCTTATTTTTTCCAACTACCAAAAGGTGTCTTGAAGAAAGTGGATTATTTCCGATCAAGATTCTTTTGGCAAGGGGATAGTGAAAAAAACAAATATGGATTGGCTAGATGGAATGTGGTTTGCCCACCAAAAGAATACGGTGGACTGGGCATACATGATTTGCAAGTAAAAACTACCGTGCTTCTTGTAAATGGATCTTTAAACTACTTACAGAAGATGGTGTCTAGCAAACCATTCTATGGAGGAAATATGTTGGCTCATGTGGTTTGGAAACCCAGTGATTCACACTTTTCGACTGGACTAATGGGGTCTAAAAACATTTCTTCCGTTTTGGTGTTTTCAATATTAAGGATGGATCACAAATTAGGTTCTGGGAAGATAAATGGCTTGGCCAAACTTCTCTTCACGAACAATATCCAGCTCTGTATTCGATTGTTAGGCACAAAGGAGATACACTTTCCACGGTTACACTTTCCATGGTAGTGGGATCTGCGCCTCCTAATGTGTCTTTCAGACGAAGTCTCATAGGTCCAAGACTCGTATCATGGAACAATATTTTATTACGATTATCCACGATACAGATGTCGGAGGTGTGGACGAGTTTAGATGGAAACTACTGGAGTGTGGTAAATTTTCTGTTGACTCAATGTATAGAGCTTTGATCCAACCTGATATTCCAGTTGATGATAATTCTAAAATTTGGAAACTTAAAATACCCCTTAAAACGAAGATTTTCCCTTGGTATCTTCGTAAAAGGGTCATTCTTACAAAGGATAATCGTGTTAAGAGGAATTGGCATGGAAGTACACAATGTATTTTTTTGTCACCATAATGAGACAATCCGGCACTTATTTTTCCAGTGTAAATTTGCTTGTACTATATGGTCAATCATCGAAGTAGCCTCTAGTTTATCTCCTCCACGCTCGGTAGCCAATGTATTTGGTAACTGGTTGCAAGGGATACATGATAAATACGGGACTTTGTTTAGGGTGGGAGTGTTTGCCATTATTTTGTCGCTTTGGCTATGTAGAAATTACAAGATTTTTAATGACATTATATCTTCTTCGCTGCAGGTGATCTATCGTGCCACAACTATCCTCTGATCATGGACTACTCTCCAACATTTGGAGTTTCGCGACTTGTTTGTAGATGGGTTTACGTGATTGGAGGACACGACGAGGGATATTTTCTCCCGACATGGATGACAGCGTGATCTGCGGATAGATTTGCCATAGCTCGAGGCGTTTCTTTATATATTTCTTTCCATGTTTTGTAATGCTGATACTTTTGCTTTGGTCACTTTGTGTGTGGTTGATCGGCTGTGTGTATCCTACCTATGCAGAGGCTGGATGTAAACATTACTTAATTAATAAAGCGCCCATTTCCAAAAAAGTAACGAGACTTTAGCAATTTAACTTCACACATGATGTAAACACTTCCCCATGATCGAGAGAGCAAGCATTTTGAAAGCCATGTCGTCCTCCTGTTTTTGACATGCGCGTGTGTGCAGATCACCGACGAAGAAAGCTAACTTATATTGGTCCTAGCTTCGTCGTCATCGTTGTCGAGGATGATGACGTCCCAGTTGAACCGGGCAGCCTGGCGACGCGTGGCGCGGTCCAGCAGGCGATGCTAGCGGGTGGCCTCCTCCTGCTCGGCCTCGGCCTTGGAACATGCGAGAGCGTCCCGCGGCTACCGGCGATCGGAGGCACCGGCACGCCTTCAACGCTGAGCTTCTAGGTCGGTGGGCACCAGAAGTCCCGCGACGTTGGATAGCTAGTCTGGTAGAGGAGGCGCGCCTCCCACTCATGAAGCTAGCGGTGGCTGAAGCCGTTGGCCGCCGCATGGCAGCCGTGATAATACTTGGCCATTGCTCTCCGGTGGGATTCAGATGTTTGTCGTTGGGGGCTCGGGCGGTGTGTGAGCTCGCCGTGGAAATGGGGGAGGGAATATATAGGGGCTGAGCATCGGCAGGAGGGGCGTAGATGGCGGGACGCGTGAGCGGGAAACCAATGAGCAGTCCGCCATTAATTTGCCGCGCGGCGATTAGAAGCGATGATCTGACCGGTGCTAGTCATTAGTATGATGCAGAAAACGAGAGGATGAGAATGACGTGGTTCGGCTCAATGACAGGGTGGGGCCACCTGTTGGGTGAAATTTCGGCTGGAATGGGAGGAGTTCACTATGTAGGCCGTGTCGAACGATAGTGTCCTCCTACGCATGTACGGCTAACTATCGTAAGCGGCCTGGGTGGATGCGGGCACGGGTTCGGCGTCGCCGATGATGGGCGAGAACACTCTTGGGCCATCGATCGGGTGGACAAGCTTGTTCTCGCCGATCTCATGAGAAGAAAACCGAGACAGAGGATGAGGCAATAGCCCAATTCTACTGTTGTCCTCGAAGTAACCCGACAAGGACGACGAGGTATTGCGGTGGGAGTTGCTGCTCCCATGCGTGCCGCCGGCTTTGCTCTGGATGTACGCCATTACCGACTCCTCCTACACCACAACCTTCTTCCTTTCCAGGGCACGACCGCAGTGGCCATTGCGATCGGCGGTGAGCACCCTCCGCGAATCCAAGATATTGTTCCACTCCACCGCCAACATCTGGCCCAGCTTCACGGTGAGGTGCTTGTTGCGCGGCTTCTGCAGCTGAGGCATCGCGCCGGCGATGGGGCGGCGGTGAATAGCGGAACGGCGGCGCCCACAATAGCAAGAGGCCGGAATGGGTGAGAAGAAGGAGCGGCTGCACGGGAGTAGGAGGGGGAAATGGCTAGGGTGGGAAATGGAATTATGATATACTGGCTGGTTTGTGTGGCTGGCAATGGGCCCCTGCTCTGGGTTTTCAACGTGGCGTGCATTGCCGCGCGTCGCTGGCAGCCCTAGCCCAGCCTCTGGTTGCCGGGGCGGCAAGGGGTGCCGACAGGTTAGAGGGCGATCTAATCTGCTGGCACAAGTTGGGGTCCTTCGGTGTGAGGCATTTTTTGGCCTCCACCCCTAGCTCGGTTGGACGCTGAGTTTGGGGACAGTGGGCGAAGATGCCCTAAGAAAATGTGCATCATGCATGATATGTAACATATCCGATGACCGTGAGGCCGGCAACACTTTTCGAGATGTCCAATAAAACGGCACCTAGCCGGCATCACTTTTTCAAGTGCCCTCTTAATTAAAATAGGGCACCAGAAAGGAGAATTACAGTGTGGCTCCCGGGTGCAACGCACCCCCATACTTGGAAAAATTAAAAAATAATAAGAAAAAAGGTTAAAGAAAATCAAACTTTTTTGGAAATCAAAGATGACGAGGTATGCTACTTGTGTAAAAATATTTTCCTAGGATTATTTTTATTGTATCCTGGGCAAAAAAACAAATTCAAAATGCTACAAGACCAGGTACTATTCACCTTTATTTTGTTTTATTTTGTTTTTTTTTTCTCAGGATACAATGAAAATAATTTCCTAGGAATTTTTTTTATACAAGTAGCATACCGATCATCTTTGATTTTCAAAAAGTTTGAATTTTTTTAACCTTTTTTAATTATTTTTTAATTTTTCCAACTATGGGTGTGTGTTGCACCTGAGAGCCAAAAGTGCGCGTTAACCAGAAAAGCACAAACATGTTCTCTTCACGCATATGCAACACAGAAGATCAAATAGTCTATACAAATTTTTTATTACAATACAAACTAAAAGTTTAATAATTGTTATACAAATTGCAACGATTGTAGGTTCTCTTGCTCGCTCGGAACTCGATAAGAAACGTGCATCATGCATGGATGATATTTCCATTGGCAGCTAGCCAGCCACCAATTCCCGTGACCGTGAGGCCGGCCGTGAGGGGGCTAGCAGAGTGGCAGTGTCCGCAGCATGCAGTGCGATCCCATCTAGCAGAGTGGCAGCAGTTCCATTGGATCCGTGAGACTAAATCAGATAGGGCAATGCATGTGCTCGCAAGAAGCCAAGACGTACGTGTGTACCCCTGCTCCCTTTCAGTCCCGCTCCGTCGTCCTCTCGTCCATTCGAGATGCGCGTGTGTGCAGTGTGCAGATCACCGCAGAAGAAAGTGACACGAGAGGACCATCTGATTTATGCACGTGAACGCCACCGTCGTCCGCCTGTTTTTGAGTCCGCGTCGGCGTAGTGGCCGTTCCGACGGAGGTGGTCTCGCACGACGGCATGGCGACATATCCTGGCCGGCGTGTCTCTTCCGTTTCATTAGAATTGAGCGGGATTGGCAGGGATTGAGGGAATGAGGGGGGATTAAATCCCATCTAAGCCAAAATCACCTCTAATCCTTTCCAATCCACTAGGGAAGTGGATGAATCGAACAAAGCCTCGGTTTGGGTGATTCCGTTCTCGTTCAGGGGCTGGGATCCTCCTAGGTGTATCGTTTGCTTTTTTCGTATGGTATATGTGGACGCATGTCGCTGACGCCAATAAGTGAACGATGAACATCCCGTCAACAAGTCTCTTTCCTCCGGTGTAGGAGCATTTCGCAGAAATAAAATAAAAAGTCTCTTTCGATATCCGCGAGACACGGTTCAGTCGCGACACTATTCAGTGGGTTAACATCGGCCCGTCACACCTTTTCCACATGTGGTTATGTTAAGTTTGGGCTGTACTAACTAACCTCCGTGTTTGGTTCGCCTGTTTTGCACCGGGACCGATTACAGTGGAATCTGATACCTTTAAAGGTGTTTGTTTGGCTTTCCTCCTAAATAGGTACTCCCTCCGTTTAAAAATATCAGACGTTTTAGTTTTGTGAATCGAATGTATCTAGACGTCTTTTAGTATATAGGTTCCTAGAGATTTGGAATAAACGTACACAATAAAAGTTATCTACATACATTCGTTTGACAAAGATAGAATGTATTATATTTCCGAACCGAAGCAGTACCACGTAATCGAGTACCACCGCAGTGTAATCTTGTTACCAGCACTGTCTCTGCTCGCGAGTCGAGACCTTCCGCTCCCGGCCGGTCGACAGCTCCGCCAAGTCCAGCAGCCATTGCCCCTCAGCAGCTCCGCCAAGTCCGACAGCAATCGCCGTCAGCGACCGAGTCCGGCATCGTCTTACACCCCAATCCACTCCCTGATCTTATCCTCCCCTGATCCCCTACCTCCAATCTTCTTCATCCACACTCCTCCGATAAGGAGCAACACCCGCGCAGGAATTTTTCGCTGATCCATGAACTGGCTATGAAATTTGTCCAGATCAGATCGACCTGTGACTAGTTTCCAGATTTTTGGATAGATGATTTGGGGCGTTTTTTTGCTGCATCATCTCTGCAAATTCGAAAAACTTGGGATCTTTGAACAGACACTGATACCTCTGTTGAACCAAACAGATTTCTGTTTTTACCGATTCCGTTAACGATATCAGAGTAATCTGATTATGTTGAAGTTTACGTTACCGTTTCTGAACCAAGCGACGTTCTAAGTTCTCTTTGCATATTCCCTCAAAGAAAACAGTTCTCTTCGCATAATTTGGTCAAGAGATTTTTTTCCGTTACCGTTTCCTCTTGCCTATGGTGATTTCCAAGCGATCTAGGTATTGATGGCTACCGCCGCCGGCGACTGCTACATCACCGCGGTGCCTTGCTAGGCAACTCGGGCATTAGTCCCTGTTAAGGGTCTCCTTCCTCTCCCGGACTCCATCCGGGTTGATTTTTCTAGTGGCAATGCTTCGTTCAGGCGATGATCCGAGGTTGTGTAGCAGACGTGGATTTTCCGTTGTCTGGTTTGCAGGCAAGGCCTGATCTGGATAAAAGCTTTTGATGTGATTGTGGAGTAGCGTGACTGTGTTTGTGGAACATACATGGATTTCTGTTGTGCAGAAAGATATAGGATTGGCAAAATATGTTGGATGTATTATTAAGCCGCATGGACGAGTATATATAGGCGTACAGAGAATATCTTGGAGTACAAGTCAAGTTGGATTGACATTCTAACTATTCTAAACTACCGTAACAATCGTATCCGTACAATACTCTAACACCCCCCCTCCCCTCCTCCCGCAATCGTAGAGGTAACGTCATGGACAACTGGAACATCATGGATGGTCGAACTAGAGATAAACTGAAGTAGCATCCAGTAGGCTGACAAGCCCCCCATCCGAGCGAGGATGACGTGGACGGTATCACGGTGCGGTAACTTGGACTATAGATGAAGCTGATCAGAAGCTCAAGCGAGGTGATAGCCCTTTGTGCCGATGTCGAGAGAGCCGAGAGCATGGGACGGTGTTGGGGATGACCCTAGATAGGGTCAAGCCGGAGTATAAAGTCAAGGTCTGCCGAGGTACGGTGAAGCCAAAGCAAGCGCTGGTCGACGTACCTTAAGGTCGGCCGAGTTACGGTCAACTCGGCCTAGGTGGAATTCGGACAACGTTACCTCGGCCGACATTAAGCATATGTCGGCACCCTCAAGTTACTTGTTTGCAGGTACTATCTAGCCTGACTTAGCCAGGCAATAGCCGGGTTACTAGTTGCCTTACAAGAGAAGGAAGGTATCTTCCATGGTCAGAGCTTTTCTCTCTCCACTGTAGAGTGAGCGCGGAAGATAGGGGCAAGGACTAGCGGTCCTGGCCGACAAAGGTGACGTCGCTAGACTGTTCTTGTTCGGGTGGCACGGCGCCGCAGAGGCTTACGCCAGGGGTTCAGAGAGGCTTACGCCATGGCCTCTAGACAGCTTACGAAGGGAAAAAGGAGTGTACCGCTTTGCTATTTTAGAAGAAGCATATTTGGGGAATATGCCCTCCATGTATGCCCTAAATTGTAACCTGGCCTCCCCTATATAAGGAGTGCCAGATCTCCATAGAGAAGGTTGATCATTTTACTAAGGGAAGAACCCTAGAGAGAAGGGTGGGTAGTATAGAAGTTGATCCTCTTCCTCCCCACGAACAGCTCAAGGAGCACTTGTAAACCACCATTGGTCTAGTGAATACAAATCATCTGTGTGTGGAATCACCACACTATCCCTCCCTGGATACCTCTAGCGCACTTTGACCCCATCTTTAGCCTATCCATGCCATCTGTTGTGCCACCACCATGACAGTTCATGCTCACCGTGGGGCCAGCAGCGGCGCTAGATGGAGTGAAGATCCGGATGGGAAACGTCATCGTCACCAGGGAACGCATCATCTCCGGGCTCGTTCAGCGCTTTGGAGCGCTGGACTACATCAGAGACAATGCTCGCAGCTTCGGCAACCGCCCTCCACCACACAACGACCTCTTCATCAACCTTTGCGCCCACAAGATCTACGTCGGCGTCGATGAGTCCTGCGTTCATCTGATGGCTCAAAATACGATGAGCTCGTTGGGAACCCCAAGAGGAAGGTATGATGAGCACAACAACAAGTTTTCCCTCAGTTATGAAACCAAGGTTATCGAACCAGTAGGATCAAGGAAACACCCCCAAGGTGTTGTCTCCAACTTGGAATCCTGCACAACACAACCACAGAACTTTGCCCCAACTTACAGTGAGGTTGTCAATCTACACCTGAAAATTTTCCTTCATACAAAACTTCACACAATCTTTATTAGCAACATTAGTGCACTCCAGATAAATAAGTCTTTAGGTTCAGTTCTAACACCAATAAACTTCCATTAAAACACTAGCTACTGAAGCACTTCCCTCAAAAATCTCAATTCCCCAAAATAACTCAAAAAGGAACCAACAAGAAGCAAATGTAGAAAATGGCAGAAATATGTCAAAACAGACCAGCAGGTAAAGACGAATTTTTTCGTAGACCTTCTGTTGATCAAATAAAAAAGGATTGAACTAACGAAAGTTAGATAACAACCTGGGGCAGAAGCACAAAAATTCACGCCTCAAAAGGAGTTTATAGATTTTACACGAATATTTACAGTGAAGCACAGAAATCTGTTTCGGGACATCAACTTTTCCAATCATTACTTCTCTCTCATTATAGTAATAACCTCCAAGACTCATCTAAAAAATTTGGGTTACCTCCTAATAAGTACTTTTCTTTACGCCTTTAAGTTAGGCATAAGAAGCAAGAAAATGAATCAAGTGTTCTCAAATGAAGAAGCATTAAAACCAAATTTTGTTTTCATAGGAGAGGCAAATGAAATCTTCTCTCTCTTCTTAGGGAAGTGTTCTATAACTTTATTGAGTGGGAGTTCATATTTAATTGTGCCTTCTTTCATATCAATAATGGCACCATAAGTTCTAAGAAAAGGTCTTCCCAAAGTAATAGGACAAGAAGCTTTGCATTCAACATCCAAAACATAGAATCAACAGGGACATAGGCATTGTTAACCATAATAAGAACATCATTAATACTCCCCATGAGTTTCTTTTTAGCATTATCATCAAGTGGGACATTCAAATAACAATCTTCAAGTGGAGGCAAATCAAGCATATCATAAATACTTCTAGGCATAATAGAAACACTACTATCAAGATCACATAAAGCTTTGAAATCAAAGTCATTCACTTTCATATTAATGATGGGTTCCCAACCATCTTCTTGTTTTATAGGAATAGAAGCTTTATGTTTCATCTTTTCTTCTTTAATCTTTATGAGAGCATCAGTAATGTGTTTTGTAAAGGCCATGTTCATAACACTAGCATTAGGACTTTTAGCAAGATTTTGTAGAAACTTAATAACTTTAGAGATATTACAACCATCAAGATAAAAATCAAAATTATCATCTAGAGTAGTAGAACTATTACTAGCCTCAACACTAGTGGTGGTGATAGTAGAAACACTAATGTTTCTAGCAATTTCATCTTCTCTTTCCCACTTAGCATGCAACTCAGCTAATAGTCTAACATTTTCATTGATTCTTACTTGTATGGCATTAGTAGCTGCAAAGGGATTATCATTAGTTTCAGGTTTAGCAGCCATTTTATTTAAAGAAGATTGAGCTTCAGCCAAAGATGCTATATTTCTTTCAGCATTAGAGAGTTTTTCCTCAATAGTTTTATTGAAAGCAGTTTGTTTACTAATAATGTCTTTAAGCATAACTTCAAGTTCAGAGGGTGCACTCCTATTATTGTTGTAGGAATTTCCATAAGCATTACCATTGTTGAGAGGATATGGCTTATAATTGTTGTTACCAAAATTGTTCCTGTAGGCATTGTTGCTAAAATTGTTATTTCTTATAAAGTTCACATCAACTTGCTCTTCTTGAGCAAACCAAGAAGCTAAAGGAACATTATTTGGATCAGTATGGGCTTTCCCATTAACAAGCATAGACATAATAATATCAATCTTATCACTCAAGGAGGAAGTTTCCTCAACAGAATTTACCTTCTTACCTTGTGGAGCTCTCTCAGTATTCCATTCAGAATAGTTAACCGTCATATTATCCAGAAGCTTTGTTGCAGCACCCAAAGTAATGGTCATAAAGGTACCTCTAGCAGCAGAATCCAATAGGTTCCTTGAAGGATAGTTCAATCCTGCATAAAAAGTTTGGATGATCATCCAAGCAGTCAGTCCATGAGTGGGATAATTCTTTACCAAAGATTTCATTCTTTCCCAAGCTTGAGCAACATGTTCATTATCAGATTGTTTAAACTTCATTATTTCACTTCTCATAGATATAATCTTAGTAGGAGGATAGTATTTTCCAATGAAAGCATCTTTGCATTTAGTCCAAGAATCAACAATATTCCTAGTTAAGGAATTCAACCATTCTTTAGCTTTTCCTCTCAAAGAGAAAGGAAACAATTTCAGCTTAATAATATCACCATCTATATCCCTATGCTTTTGCATCTCACAAAGTTCAACAAAGTTATTTAGATGGGCAGCAGCATCTTCATTACCAATACCAGAAAATTGGTCTCTCATAACAAGATTGAGTAAAGCAGGTTTTATCACAAAGAAAGTAGCTTCAGGCACATGTGGAGCAATAGGTGTGCTCATAAAATCATCGGTGTTGGTGCTAGTGAAGTCACACAACTTAGTGTTTTCAAGAGTAGTCATTTTTTTGTATTTTTGATAAAGAAAGCAAACTTGTAAAACTAACTTTTTTGTGTTTTTGATAAAGAAACAAGCAAACAAAGCAAAAAAGAAACTAACCAAAACAAAAATAACAAAGTAAAGAGATTGGTTATGAGGGACTCCCCTTGTGAAGATGTCCTTGACTCCCCGGCAACGGCGCTAGAAAAATAATTGATGGCTCGGTGTTGATGTGGAGCTCATTGGGGAACCCCAAGAGGAAGGTATGATGAGCACAACAGTAAGTTTCCCTCAGTTATGAAACCAAGGTTTAATCAAACCAGCAGGAGCAAGGAAACACCCCAAAGGTGTTGCTAGCTGAGCCTTAGCAAGGCGCACTACCGGTGCTAGTAGCAACATGGAGACCTGCACAACACAACCATAGAACTTTGCCCCCAACTTGCGATGAGGTTGTCAATCTCACCGGTTTTGCTGAAAACAAAGGATTAAACGTATCGAATGGAAGGAAGTAATAGTTTGCAGAAAGTAAACATAAAGCAGTAAACAATTTGTAGATTGTATGTAAAAGAAAGGACCGGGGTCCATAGTTCACTAGAGGTGGCTCTCCTTAAGATAGATAACATGCTGGGTGAACAAATTATAGCGGGGCAATTGACAAACATCGAGAAAGCAATACATGCATATACTAATTATCTTGACTCCTTTGGAACTTGATTGGGCATTACAACATTATACATAGACCGCCATCCAACTGCATTTATGACTAAGAATCCATCTTCAGGTTATCATCCGAACCCCCTCCAGTATTAAGTTACAAGCAACAGATTATTGCTTTACGAATTGCGTGTAAAGTAAACAATACGATTGTTCTATGAACAAAGGATTGTTGTTTTCTCCCTAGTAGAAACAACACATCTAGTACCTTAGAGATTTCTGTCACTTCCCCAGATTAAAAGAGGCATGAACCCACTATCGAGCATAAATACTAACTCTTAGAGTTGCTAGCATCTACTTGTCCAAGATAGCTACTAACAACGGAAAGCATGCAAGATCACAAATAACAAAGACATGATAGAATCAATAATCAATCTGAAATAGCATATCAATATCCATCGGATCCCCGCAAATACAACATGCAGAATTACAAATAGATGATCTTGCTCATGAACGGAGCTCACAAGATCTAGACATGAAAGCACAAAGGATGAGAACCAGCCATCTAGCTACTACATGGACATGTAGTCCAGAGATGAACTACTGACGCATCACACCGGAGGCTTGCATGATGATGAAGAAGGCCTCCATGGTGAATTCCCCTCTCCGACAGGGTGCCGGGAAGAGCTTCAGATCCCTCCCGATCTAGGGACAGAGACGACGGTGACTACAAACTCTTTCGTGGATTTTTGATTGGGTCGTTAGGGTTTTGGTATCGGAGGCATCTTATAGACGGAAGGAGAGGCCAAGGGGTGTTGGGGTCAGCCAGACCACCCCTGGCACGGGCCAGGCATGGCCGCGTGGCCAGGTGGTGTGGCCGGCTCCTAGCCCTTCTCCGTCTCGTATTCTGGCATCAGATGTCTTCCGGAAAAATAGGCACTTTGGCTTTTGTCCCGTCCAATTCTGAGAATATTCATTTTTTGACTTTCCTGGAACCAAAAACAGCAGAAAACAGGCAACAGGCACTGTGGCTCTTATTAATAGGTTAGTCCAAGAAATCATATGAAAAGTACTCCAAAGTGTGGAAAAAACACAAGAAAGTAGATAAAACCAAGCATGGAACATCAAAAATTATAGATACATTTGCAATGTATCAACATGCTCAAGCATGCATATGACTGTAATAATCAGTTAAGCCTCGATGAATTATTTTGCCTCAGGGGTCTTGTATCACTTTCATGCCATAATTAGTCCTGTTTTGTTGCAAGCATGATTATGACAATTATTGCTCTCTCGTTTGTCGCTCCCTTTCTATTGCTAGCCTTCACTTGTGTTGAGTATAAGCTTTACTCGCGCATCCGACTCTCCAAAACCAATATTGCCAAAGTGTCCACCATATCTACCTATTAGCATCATTTGCTATTCCATGCATATTAAGTATGCCTTGTTTTCTTCCGAATAAAATGTTTGCTTGCTATGAGAAAGTTAGTTAGTAAAGCTCTCACGAACTTGATGGCACACTTATTTTCTTGCACTTAATAAACTTGAACCATTGTGTCCTTCTTTGTTGCGTATATGCTTGCGCTTTATAAGTTGAAGTTAGCAGAACCATGTATCATGGGGAATGCTTTCAACATTGCACCGGTACTTAGTACCTCGTTGATATCATGTTCTTTTGCTTACGGATCCCGGCGGTGTGAAATAAAAGTGGAACTTGTAAGATCATGGAGTTTGTATGTATGTTAGAGAAACGCCTGGGCCGCTAGCCTAAGCCATGCCTAATCATGGTGGAAACTTGCATCATAACCATATTGAGCATTCTATGAAGCATCCTCAATAAAAATCTATGCACATAGTAAATAAAAAGATCGCTGAGATGCTCATTGTCTGCTTGCCTTGTAAGGGGTAGCTCCTGTATCATGTGCAAGGGGTACCCCTTTGGCGGTTCTCTATGATACATATATACTTACAATGACAAGAGCTTACTCGTGACTGAAGTTGATTAGCATGAGGATCAGTATTCGTAAGTAAGGGGCATGAGACTTTGATTTATAACTTGTCAAGCATATCCTCTTAGTTGTGTCACTTTAACCTTAACCACTTAAAGATGCTTATGATAGGGGAAATGAGGGATCAAAGCTAACGAGTACCATACTTTCAGCATTGGGAAGCCTTTCAAACTTGTCAAAACCTTTTCATTTCCTTGTTGAGTCACCACTTATTCTATGAGCACTTTCTTGAGAGCTTAGTTGTCATTCTTAGTATAATGTGCTTGTCTCAAAACTTGATTAATTGTGTTATGACTTTGATGCTTGTATCTTTGACATCCTTACTTCTAGTCTTCACCTGAACTTCTGAGGTGCCTTGGCATTCACAATCAAAGGCAAGCGAGATACCACTCTATCATACCTTGTTATGAGCACTGCAATGTTGCTTATGTTTATGTTTCATGCTACTTATTATTTTTGAGTTGGAATCTCTTCATAGCTTGCAATGCCTATTGAGTAAACTTAGTTGCATACTCCTTATTATGAATTGTCTAAGTAGTTGATCACATGCTGAGAATATATACATCATATGAAGCAAATGTGTTCGTGAAAGTTTCTTTTATGGCACTCAGTTTTCAACGGAATTGCTTGAGGACAAACAATAAGGTAAGCTTGGGGGAGTTGATACGTCCAAAACGTATCTACTTTCCCGAACACTTTTGCTGTTGTTTTTCCTCTAAACTTGTGTGATTTGGATACAACTAACACGGACTGACGCTGTTTTCAGCAGAATTACCTTGGTGTCTAGTTTTTGTGTAGAAAATCATCTATTAGGAAAAATCCCGGAAAAGGAGCATCTTAATTGCCAGTAGTTCCCTTGAGGCCCCGCTACAAACGGGCTGGCAGGACAAAAGATGTTGTGTAAGTTCTCATTGCGAGAACGTATGACTATATATGGAACACATGCCTACGATTATCTAGTACTTGGATGCTTTATCTTATTTATCTGCAATTGCCCTATGTCTGTTTGCCATGTGGATTGTCTTGTCCATGCAAAGCCCGTCCATCCATCCCTATGCCTACCGCGCTTGAATCCTACTATTTACTGCTATTGTTACTACTGTCTTTACTTTTACTATTGCTATTACTCTGCTGTTACTTTGCTATTCCTACCACAAAACTGTTGCTACTGATAAACTGCTGTGAGCAAGATTGTTTCCAGGTGCAGCTGAATTGACAACTCAGTGGTTAAGGCTTATAAATGTTCTTTGGCTCCCCTTCTATCGAATAAATAAATTGGGTTTCACTTCCCTCGAAAATACTGCGATACACCCCCTATACTTGTGGGTCATCACAACACTCCTCAAAGTTCGCTTTCCCCATCTAGATAACCCCACACTATCACCTTGAGCGCTAGATGGTTCCAACAAACACCACAATTTCATAGAGACATCCAACTCCAAATATAACTCATAACAAGTATTTGTAATCTCTAGCCTAAGTGCCACTATGGTGTGCACGCTGTCAATTTCACACACATGGGGAGAGCAGAGATCTATTAAAGCACTTGAGTAGCAGAATAGATCTATTGATTACAAAGCTCATGATCTCAATAAGATCATGCATAGAGAGAGAGAGAGAGATGAACACATAGCTACCGGTAGAGCCCTTAGCCTCGAGGAAGAACTACTCCCTCATCATCATGGGAATCAGCAACGGCGATGGAGATGGTGGTGGAGATTGATGGAGATGCTCTGGGGGCACTTCCCCATCCCAGCTGGGTGCCGGAACAGAGACTTTCTGTCCCCCAAATCTCCCCTTTGGTGGCGGCAGCGCTGTGGAAGTTTTTGTGGCTTTCTCCTGGATTATTTAGGGTTTCTACATCGGAGGCTTCTTATAGGCGAAAGGGCAATGTCAGAGGGTGGACCAGGGGCCCACACCCCCTGGTGGCGCGGCCAAGGGGGATTTGCGCCACCCTATGGTGTGGCCAGCCCCTGCCCTCTCTCCGTCTCGTCTTTTGGCTCCATGAGTCTTCCGGTAAAGTATCGACTTTGGCTTTTGTCCGGTCCAATTCCGAGAATATTTTTTTTCCAGCTTTTTTGAAACCAAAAATAGCAAAAAACAGGCAACTGGCACTGTGGCATATTGTTAATAGGTTAGTTCTAGAAAATGCATAAAAGCATCTCCAACTATAGACAAAACATAAGAAAGTAGATATAAAACAAGCATGGAACATCAAAAATTATAGATACGTTTGCAACGTATCAACATCCCCAAGCTTAAATCCTACTCGTCCTCGAGTAGGTAAGTGAAAAAATAAGGAATAATTTTTGAGGTGACATGCACCATCACAATCTTGATCAATCCGACAAAAAAATACAGCTCAATCCGACATACATAGATTTTTCACGAATATTTACAGTGAAGCATAAAAATCTGTTTCGGGACAACAACTTTCCCAAGTCTTACTTCTCTCTCGTTAGAGGTTATTCTTGGCACAAAAACCACACAAAGAGGATAAGGAGAGGTTATTAGAGAGGTAATAACTTCCAAGACTCAACAAAAGAAAAACTTACTGAATAAAATTTGGGTTATCTCCCAATAAGTGCTTTTCTTTAATGCCTTTGAGCTAGGCATGATAATTTCGATGATGCTCACATAAGAAATATGAATTGAAGTAAAAGAGAGCATCAAGAAGAAAATATGGAACAAATTTAAGTCTATACCACTTCCTATGAAAAATAATCTTGTAAAGAAACAAGTCATGAAATCACAAAGAAACAAGCATAGGAAAGCAAAACAAGTGCAACTTCAAAATTTTCAACATAAAGAGGGGAAACTTAATATTGTTGAGATACATAAAACCATGTTTCCCTCTCTCATAATAACTTTCAGTAGCATCATGAATAAAATTAACAATATAACTATCACATAAAACATTCTAATCATGAGCCACATGCATAAAAGAATTAATACTCTCCCTATAAGCATAGTCATTCTTATTAATCGTAGTGGGAGCAAATTCAACAAAATAGCTATCATTATTATTCTCATCACCATAATCATCAAATATAGGAGGCATATTGTAATCATAATTAATTTTGTCCTCAATAGTAGGTGGACTAAAAATATCATATTCATCATTGTAATCATCATATATTGGAGGTATAGTATCATCAAAGTAAAATTTCTCCTCCATGCTTGGGGGACTAAAAATATCATGCTCATCAAAACCAGCTTCCCCGAGCTTAGAATTTTCCATAGCATTAGCAATAATGGTGTTCAAAGAATTCATACTAATAACATTGCTATTAGCATGCAAATAAAGTTCCATAGGTTTTTTAATTTTCTCTTCAAAAACTTCATGTCCTAACTCAAGGTAAATGCTATAAAGCTCTCTATTTTGTTGTTGTTTTCCATTGTGACAATAAAAACAAGAAACAAAAAGATATAATTGTAGAATCTAAAGGAAATAACTTCAAGCACTAACACACCAGCAACAGTACTAGAAGATAGCTTAGTAGCCAGAGGATGTGAGTACCTTTTACCTTACCTCCCCAGCAACGGCGCTAGAAAATAGCTTGATGTATATGCACTTATATTCTTGTAGACAGTTGTTGGGCCTCCAAGTGCAGAAGTTTGTAGAACATCAGCAAGTTTCCCTTAAGTGGATTACCCAAGGTTTATCGAACTCAGGGAGGAAGTGGTCAAAGGTATCCCTCTGAAGCAACCATGCAATCAAGATACAAGAAGTCTCTTGTGTCCCCAACACACCCAATACACTTGTGAGGTGTATAGGTGCACTAGTTCGGCGAAGAGATAGTGAAATACAAGTGGTATGGATAATTATAAGTGGTAACGGTGCCAGAAAAGAGCTTGACGGGTAGGAAGAGACTAAAGGCGATCTGAAATAAAGATGGAAGCAAGCAAACATGTAACAGATCTAGTTGCAAATGGTGTTTCAATGCTTAGAAACAAGGCCTAGGGATCATACTTTCACTAGTGAACACTCTCATATAAATATCATATCTTTATGATTCTACTCTGAACTACTCACCGGTTGGATAACTCTAATCCACGATAGGGTTATAACAACACTCCTCAAAGTTCGCTTTCCCCATCTAGATAACCCCACACTATCACCTTGAGCGCTAGATGGTTCCAACAAACACCACAATTTCATAGAGACATCCAACTCCAAATATAACTCATAACAAGTATTTGTAATCTCTAGCCTAAGTGCCACCATGGTGTGCACGCTGGCACTTTCACACACATGGGGAGAGCAGAGATCTATTAAAGCACTTGAGTAGCAGAATATATCTATAGATTACAAAGCTCATGATCTCAATAAGATCACGCATAGAGACAGACAGAGAGAGAGAGAGAGAGAGATGAACACATAGCTACCGGTAGAGCCCTTAGCCTCGAGGAAGAACTACTCCCTCATCATCATGGGAATTAGCAACGGCGATGGAGATGGCTCCGGGGGCACTTCCCCGTCCTGGCAGGGTGCCAAAACAGAGACTTTCTGTCCCCTGAATCTCCCCTTCGGTGGCGGCGGCACTGTGGAGGTTTTTGTGGCTTTCTTCGGATTATTTAGGGTTTCTGCATCGGAGGCTTCTTATAGGCGAAAGGGCGATGTCAGACGGTGGACCAGCGGCCCACACCTCCTGGTGGCGCGGCCAAGGGGGACCCGCACCACCCTATGGTGTGGCCAGCCCCTGGCCCCTCTCCGTCTCGTCTCCGCGAGTCTTCCGGTAAAATATCGACTTTGGCTTTTGTCCGGTCCAATTCCGAGAATATTTCTTTTCTAGCTTTTCTAAAACCAAAAACAGTAGAAAACATGCAACTGGCACTGTGGCATCTTGTTAATAGGTTAGTTCCAGAAAATGCATAAAAGTATCTCCAAATGTAGATAAAACATAAGAAAGTAGATATAAAACAAGCATGGAACATCAAAAATTATAGATACGTTTCCAACATATCAGGGGCCCACAGCAGGTGGCGGTGCGCCTAGGGCTAGCCGCCCTGGTTCCCCTCTTTGGCTCCCCTCCGGACTCCGTGTTGCTTCGGGTAAAATATTGACTTTGGCTTTTGTCCGGTCCAATTCCGAGAATATTTCCTTACTAGCTTTTCTGAAATCAAAAACTGCAGAAAATGGGCAACTGACACTATCGCATCTTGTTAATAGGTTAGTTCCAGAAACTGCGTAAAAAATACTCCAAAGTGTGGACAAAATATAACAAAGTAGATATAAAACAAGCATGGAACATCAGGAATTATAGATACGTTTATGACGTATCAACATCCCAAAGATTAACTCCTGCTCGTCCTCGAGTAGGTAACTGATAAAAAAGAAGAATAATTTTTGAGGTGACATTCACCATCACAATCTTGATCAAGGTATTTGTAAAACATTGATAACTGGGATCATAATACTTTACCATAGCATGAAAGATATAGTTTTAACAATAAGACATAGCAACTATGTTGTAACATGAAAAGGTACAAACAAAAGATTCATGAATAACAATGCTTTGAAAGACATTTGTTTGTTTCACATATAGAAAACATAATGAGAATAGTATCCAGCTTGTCCCTCATAGTGTAGCAAAACACAAATGCATAGGACACCTTCAAAGTTCATAAGGGTGACTAGATACAAATAGTTTAAGAACAAGCAATATCAAAGTTATGAATCAATCAACAAGTTTTGGGACAATGCACATTAAAGTAAGAATGACCACTAAGCTCTCTCAATAGGTGCATAAAGATAGAAGATGGAGACTCAACATAAAAGTAAAAGAAAGGCCCTTCATAGAAGGAAGCAGGGATTCAAGTCTCATAAAGAGCTTACAAAAATTATGGTACTTATTAGCTTTCATCTCTCATTGCCCCTATCATAAGCATCTTTAGGTGATTAAGGTTAAAGTGAAAAAATATGAGGATATGCTTGACAAGTTATAAGCTGAAAATCTCATGCCCCTTGCTTACGAGTACCGTTCCTCATGCTACTCAACTTTAGTCACAGGTAAGTTCTTATCATTGTAAGTACATGTGTATCATAGAGAACCGCCAACGGGGTACCCCTTGCCCGATGATACGGAAGATTCCACATATCAAAATGACAAGGCAAGTAGACAATGAGCATCTCAGCAATCCTTTTATTTCCTATTTCCATAGGCCCCTTTTTTTCCTATTTGCATAGGTTTTTTTATAGAGGATGCTTCATAGATTGCTCATTATGGTTATGCTACAGGTTTCCACCATGATTAGGCGTGGCTTAGACCAGTCGTCCAAGCGTTTCTCTAACACACATACGAACTCCATGAGCCTTACAAGCTCCCCTTTCACTTCACACCGCCGGGATCCATAAGCAAAATAACATGATATCAACTAAATAAACTGCAATGTTGAAAGCGTTTCCCATGATAACATGGTTCTGCTAATTCACAACTTACAAAACGCAAGCATATACGCAACATAGATGGGCACAATGGTTCAAGTTTATTAAGTGCAAGAAAAGCAAAGTGTGCCATCAAGTTCGTGAGAGCTTTAATCACTAATTTTCACATAACAAGTTTAATTCGGAAGGTAGATAAAAACATGAATATACTTGGAATAGAAAATGCTAATAGGTAGGTATGGTGGACTCTTTTGGAATAACTTGGTTTTATTTGGAGTTGGATGCATGAGTGGAACTCATACTTGGTATGGAGAATAGCAAAAGACTCGGAGCGACAAAGTAAGAGATCAATAATGGCCATAATCATGCAAAGTGACAAAACATTATTAATTAATGCATAAAGTGATATTACAAGTCGAAAAATAAATGATCATAGAGGCTATGGTGACTTGGTATAGTCTTAACATGGTGTGAGCATGTGCCAAGTCAACCCAAATGAAGCATCAAAGGAGAATACCACAATATTATGCTTTTATATGCTAAAGCAACGCATGATTCTTTCAAGGCACATTAAGCAATCTCAATTATTTGTAACAAGTCATGCTACAACAATAATTATTAATCATAAAGTCAAAACAATATCAAGCATGACATGACAAAGTCTAAGCCACAGTCAAAAACAAGACTCCTTTTATACCACTTGTAAGCATGAACTTTCCTACTCTTTTCCAATCCAAACCAACTTATTTGGAACTATGTATGAATGCGGGGGTCCAACCAATTTATTCAAGCAAAGTAAGGAAACGAAAACTAAGAACAAAGACAAATACGATCCAAGAACAACACAATTGTGCATGAAAAAATAAAAATGAAGTGTTTCGAAGAGAACCTAAGATTTTTATTGATGAAGAAGGGGATGCCTTGGGCATCCCCAAGCTTTGACACTTGTACTTCTTGAATATTTCTTGGGGTGACACGAGTGGCATCCCAAAGCTTGACCTTTTGTCCATACTTCATCTTATCACATTATTCTTCCCTACACTTAAAAAATTCCTTCATACAAAACTTCACACAATCTTCATTAGCAACATTAGTGTACTCAAGATAATAAGTTTTTAGGTTTAGTTTCAACACAAGTAAATCTTCCATTAAAACAAGCTACTTTAGCAATTCCTTTTAAAAGTTCAAGTGATCAAAGAGAACTCAAAGAGAAAGAGATTAAGAGGCAAATGCAAATAATGGCAACAATCTATCAAAACAGACCAGCAGGTAAAAACCAATTTTTTCGAAAACCTTATGTTGCTCAAATCGAAATGTGTTGAGCTAACAAAAGTTAGATAACAACCTGGGGTAGAAGCACAAAAAACTACAGCTCAATCTGACGTACAAAGATTTTTCACGAATTTTCACACAAAAAATGTAGACAAAACACTACAGCTCAAGTATCTCCAAATGTAGACAAAACATAAGAAAGTAGATATAAAACAAGCATGGAACATCAAAAATTATAGATACGTTTGCAATGTATCAAGGGACCACACCAGGCGGCGGCGTGCCTAGGGATGGCCTCGCCACCCTAGGGCGTGGCCGCCCTGGTGCCCTCTCTGGCTCCCCTCCAGACTCCGTGTTGCTTCGGGTAAAATATTGACTTTGGCTTTTGTCCGGTCCAATTTCGAGAATATTTCTTTTCCAGCTTTTTTGAAACCAAAAATAGCAGAAAACAGGCAACTGGCACCGTGGCATATTGTTAATAGGTTAGTTCCAGAAAATGCATAAAAGAATCTCCAACTATAGACAAAACATAAGAAAGTAGATATAAAACAAGCATGGAACATCAAAAATTATAGATACGTTTATGACGTATCATCATCCGTAGCATGTCGTCGAGGAAGGAGAACCTCCTCTCAACGCAGCCGCCGCCCGCGTATCACTCACCCCGCTGGCAGCGCTGATGTGGTGATGACCGCGCCTGATGCAGAAGCAAGCAAGGACCCGACATCGGATCTAGAGACAACACCTAAGGTACCAAAGATTGGCGGTCCTCCACTAGAGAGGCCATAGAATATGTTGTAGTAGGAAATAGAGAGCTTAGCCACTCCCATAGCGCCTATAGCAGATCCGTCTCAGGCACAGGACGAGCTGCATGAGATTCGGCAGAAAATACTAGAGGGTGCAAAGAAGTTAGTAGCATCTCAGCAGGTGTTGAACATCATGCTGCATGAGTATGCAAAAGTAGGCTTAGTCCCACTCACATGGATGGAGTAAAAATTAGAGGTAGAAACCTCATCAGTGAGATAGATAAGGAATATGTGCCTAAGCCGGGACAATTAGGTACACTTATGTCGGCGGGGCTACCGAGGTACAGTACCCCGACAAAGAACCTCAGGGATGTAGAGGCAGCATCTGAGTTAGAGGGTCTGACCGGTGAAGCCCAGGAGAGGCAACATGAAATAGTTAATCACCTAGTGAGAGTTGCTAACAAGCAGAATGAGGAAATGCTTAAGGAAAACCCGACAGGAGCAGGAGGTTCCCGAGTCATTGATTCGGCTGTGGGTGCTCCAGTAAAATACGTTGGGGCAACATCGTCCCCTCATGAAGGACAAAGAAGAGAAGAGGTAGTAACCTCAGGAAGAAAAAATAAGTAGATGGTCCCATATGACCCGGCAAGGGCATGGAAAGGAAAGTAGTATAGTGTGATGAAGACCGCCACATTGCTAGCGGAGGTGAGACAGGACGAGGTAATCATAGCCAAAGCCTTGCAGGGTAGGGAAACACTGGGCACCGCAATGCCGGACAGTGTAACTCGGTAGGAGCTAGATAAAATCCACCTCGGCAGCATCATCAACAACACATACCTCAGCAAGAGCAAAGTGTCGGCGCAACTATGCAACAACACTATGTTCGTCTAGGTCAATATAGGTACAATGATGGTTATTCGACAATGGCCGATGCCGGGTTTCCCAGGCCAGATAACCATGTGATAGGGTCAAGGCTCGGAAATAGGAACTTACAGCCAGATGACGCAAGGTTGAAGTTGGACCAGATTTATAGGTCGGAAATGATTGAAGGACAATGTCCTCCGGGTCCAGCGTGCTTTGGACCTCGGATTATGAGAGAACCTCCTATGCCGAACTTTCAGTTGGCTAGAGGGATAAAGACATATGACGGCAGTACAAAGCTAGAAGATTGATTAATTGACTATGCAACAGCAGTGAATATCGCCACATGCAATTTGAGGTGGGCTATGAGATACGTTCCCCAGATGCTGCAAGGACCAGCGAGGATATGGCTTAATAATCTGCCAGCAGGAAGCATAAACTATTGGATGGATTTTGAGGATATGTTTATTAGCAACTTCACAAGTACATACAAGAGTCCGAATAGGCCACAATAGCTAGCATGTGTAAGCAGCGACTGAATGAGACAGACCAGGATTTCTTGACTTGCTGGTGCAACGTGCGTAACTCATGCGAAGGGGTAAACCAGTCACAAGCTATTTCTTGGTTCGCACAAGGATGCAAATATGGAAGCATGTTGTGGCAGAGGATGCAAAGGGATATGCCAATGATGTTGGCTGAAACAGTCAGAACTGCCGACTCATATGTCTTGGGTGATTCAAATCAACCTCGTGCTTGTATCAAACGAGTCAAATGAAGAGTATTATTCCTGAGATGGAGCCGGAGCATCCCGGTGAAATGATTTCTAGGGTAAGAGGAGAGATGAAAGGCCGGATTATAGGTATAGTTCACAACAAGTTGAAACTATGGATCTAGATCAACCTGGAGCTAGGAATAGCCATCGACAAAAGAACAACAACCAACAGTGGACACAGAAGAATGATGGCAAAAATCCTTGGACGACCGAGTAGAAAAAGAAATGGAAAAAAGGAAGGACAGGCCGAGGTATACGTATGAAGCTATGCTGGATCAACCATGCATGTTTCACACGCTGAACCCAAGTAACCCGACGAACCACACAACTCAGTAGTGTGAGTGGATGAGGAAGATAGAGAAAAGTATCTCGGGGAATTCTCAGGCACCTCGGCACGATGCACCTCGGCATCAACAACTCACTGGAGCAAATGGGCAGCAACTAATGTTTCCACTGCCTCCACCAAGGTATGAAAATCACGACAGAAGGGATGCAGTGCATCAGGTGGAGAACCAACACCAGCAGAACCAAAGGTACCTAGCAATGACGGCATAAATGAGTATAGGGAACACCATCAGAGTTATTATGTGCTTACCACGGAAGAAACTGACAGAAAGAGCGTGCAATGCCAACATATGGAAGTAAATGCACTTATGCCGGCTGTGACGAGGTACATGCCTTGGTATGATCAGGAAATCACATGGAGTATCAAGGATCACCCCAGGCTCATGCCGAGTCCTAGGTCATATGCATTGGTGCTTGACCCAACTTTCATTGGGACGAACATTAACGTGGTGTTTTCCAAGGTGTTGGTTGACAATGGAAGTAGTATTAATATCTTGTATAAAGATACCATGCACAAGTTGGGAGTATCAGAGAATATGCTCCAGGCAATAAAGACAACTTTCCATGGCATTGTGCCGGGTATTTCCTGCGAACCTATTGGCAAGATCCGAATCGACGTGTTATTCGGTACAAGGGAAAATTGCCGAACTAAGAATTTGGAATTTGAAGTGGTGGATTTGGACAGTGCTTATCATGCGTTACTCAACAGATCTGCTCTCTCAAAGTTTATGGCAAGTGACCACATTAGGTACTTGAAGATGAAAATGCCATGGACAAATGGAGTAATCACCATAACAGGGGACTTCAGGCGCTCAATGCAATGTGATTCGGCCGGGTCAAACTTGGCCGAGTGACTCGTGATAGCACAGGAGAAAAGAAGGATCTAGGAGGTGGTGGCATTTGCTCAGTCCATGCAACTGAATATGTCGGCTCTGAGTAACCCACATCAGTTCCCAGAGTGCACCATGACTATTGGTGCTAGGCTTGGCGACAAATAGGAAAGCGAGATCTTCAGCTTCCTCTGTCAGAATCGGGATATCTTTGAGGGAGTTGAAAGATTTATCGAGGGAGTTGGCTGGGCACTCTTTGCACGTAAGACCTAGCGCAAAGCCGGCGAAGCAACCTCTCCGCCACTTTGCCGAAGACAGGAGAAAATTCATTGGGGATAAGATAGCTCGGCTCCTTGCAACCGGGTTTATCATGGAAGTGCTCTGTCCGGATTGGCTTTCTAATCCGGTGCTTGTGGAAAAGAAGAAGGATGATCTGAATGTAGCAGCGGTGTGGCGTATGTGTATCGATTACATGAATCTGAATAAGGCGTGTCCAAAAGATCCATTTCCACTGTCGAGGATAGATCAGGTCATTGATTCGACCGCTAGGTGTGAACTGTTGTCATTTGTAGATGCTTATTCTTCTTTTCACCAAATACCTTTGAACCCAGATGATCAAATAAAGACTGCATTTATCACCCCATATGGGGCTTATTGCTATCGCACTATGCCTTTTGGCTTACGTAATGCAGAGGAAACATATCAGAGATGCATGCCGAAATGTTTACACGACCAAATTGGCAAAAATGTCCAAGTATATGTCGATGATGTGGTGATAAAAACCAAGGAAAGCAAAACACTCCTAGATGATATCCGGCAGACATTCGCGAACCTCAGGAGGTTCCAAATGAAGCTTAACCCGGAGAAGTGCACCTTTGGTGTCCCGGTGGGAAAGTTACTCGGATTCCTCGTGTCTAGCCGAGGTATCGAAGCTAACCTGACTAAAATCCGGGATATTGAACAAATGGAATTGCCAAAGTGCCTTAATGATGTCTAGAAGTTCACTGGATGCCTGGCATCACTAAGTCGGTTTGTATGTTAGCTGGGAGAAAAGGCATTGCCTCTCTATCAGCTGATGAAAAGTCAAATAAATTTGTATGGACACCACAAGTAAATAGTGCATTTCATGAGCTCAGAAAGATGCTAGCCTCTGCACTTGTGTTAGCCTCGCATTATCCATAGAGCCGATGTTGCTCTATATAGCAGCGACCAACCAAGTAGTAAGTGTTGTGATAATGGTGGAGCATGACGAGGAAGGTAAGTCGGTGTAGAGGCATGTGTATTACCTAAGCGATGTATTATCCGATTCAAAGCAGAACTATCCTCATTATCAAAAGATGGCATATGACGTCTATATGGCGGCCAAGAAGTTTAAGCACTATTTTGAAGAACATCACGTGAAGGTGATATGTGAAGCACCTACATCTGAGATAATGAGCAACAAGGATGCAAGCGGCTGGATCGCAAAATGGGAAATTGAGTTAGCCCCCTATGCCCCACAATATGATAGAAGGGATGCGATCAAGTCTCAGGTTGTGGCCGACTTTTTTGTAGACTCGTCTTAGATGCAATACGAACCACCTTTGCCGGATTCAAATTACTGGAGGATGCACTTTGATGGATCAAAGTTGAAGGACGGATTAGGGGTCGGGGTAGTCCTTACCTCGCCCAAGAAGGACCAATTGAAATACGTACTTCAGCTCCATTTTCGAGCATCAAACAATGTGGCCGAGTATGAGCCTCTCGTGCACGGCTTAAAAGTGGCAAAAGAAATTGGGATATGCCGGATAGAGTGTTTTGGAGATTCGTATTTGGTGGTGGAACAAGTTTCTGTCCGTTGGGTTACACTGGAGGCAAACATGGCTCTGTATAGATTTCACGTCCAAAAGATATGTGGTTACTTTGAGAGATGCAAATTTCATCATGTGCCAAGAGATGACAATGAAGCAGCTGACATGTTATCTAAACTAGGTTCATCTCGGCAAGCCATCCCGCCAGGAATTGCTTTGGAGCATCTGAGGAAACCATCTATCCCTCCCTGGATACTTCTAGTGCACTTTGCCCCATCTTTAGCCTCTACATAGCATCTGCCGTGCCACCACCACGACATCTCTGACATCATTTGTATCATTATTCTCCACAACCTCATTTGAATCAGGTGTGTGCACTATTGTTTCTTCGATTGTGCCACCCATCGTTGTTTCTTGTGCAGCTTGTTCAACTATAGTGTACATGCAGTTATCGTCAGTGTATCCTTCAATTTGTACCCTATCTGTTATGCAAGTAATCACAAGTAATTGTTTCTGTTTCTTTGTAGGAAATGGGTAACCATAATGAAAAGTCATTGATAATAGTAGATACAATAGGTGGGTAACTTCTCTATATCTATATGGGTAACTTCTCTATATGTAGTTAGCAAGTAGTCGTAAACATGTTGACTAACTTTCTAATGTTGAGTCAGAGACAACATTTCTTTATAAAATGTAGTGTTGATATTTGTGTTAAATCCTATATATAAGCATGGGTGATTGTAGTGCCAACTACGTGGACAACTTGTACCAATGTGACTGGATAACTGCTGAATAAGATGTTGGATAACTTGAGTAATATCCCATGGATAACTATAATTATTAACTGGTGGATGACTGTGTACCTAGGTGCCTGGATAACTACTGAATAAACTGGTGGATAACTTGTATATTTATGACTGGATAGCTGCTGTACAAAGTGGTTGATTAGTTATTCTTTATTTTTTGCAGGAATGTGTTAGCATAATGAAAAGGCATTGATAACTACAGTTACAATAGGTTGGTAACTTCTCCCTATGTAGTGTGGAACTTTTTTAAATTAGCAAGTATTCATAAACATGTTGATTGTCTTTCCAATGGTGAGTCACACACAACACTTCTAGATAAAATGTAGTGTTGATATTTGTGTTAGATCCTACATATAAGCATGGGTAACTATAGTGTTAGCTATAGTGTTAGTGTAGTTGGTTAGGCACACTCAACACTCCTGGATATATGTCTAGTGATGATTTGTGGGGTAACTTATACATGTAATCATGGATAACTGTAGCATTATCTGGTTGATAACTTGTACTCATTTTAGTGTTATCTATGTGGATAACTTGTACCTAAGTGATTGGATAACTGCTGAATAAGATGCTGGATAACTTGAGTAATAACCCATTGATAACTATAATAGCTAACCAGTGGACGAGTGTGTACCTAGGTGCCTAGATAACTGCTGAATACACTGGTGGATAATGAAGGGAATATGCCCGAGAGACAATAATAAAGTTATTATTATCTTACTCCATGTTTATGATAAAAGTTTATTTTACATGCTATAATTGTATTAATTGGAAACATTAATACATGTGTGTTTAATAAAAAAATACAAGGTTCCGAGTAATGCCTCTCTATAAACTAGCTCGTTAATTAACATGATGATCAAGGTTTCCTGATCATGGACATTGGATGTTGTTAATAACGAGGTCACAACATTGGTGAATGATGTGATGAACATTCATCAGAAGTATAGCATTACGATCAAAGTCATTATGTTTATATTTCTATATCATAATACGAAGTAATATTTATTCTTAGACCATGAGATCATGTTAATTGCTAACACCGGAAGAATACTTTAATAACATCAAACGTCACACCATAACATGGTGACTATAAAGATGGGTTTGGGTATTCTAAAGGTGTTATATTGAGGCTCATAGATCAAGAGTGGAATTTTGTCAATCCCAATGACAGATAGATATACTCTGGGTCCTCTCGGTGATATCACATTGGTTAGCTTGTAAGAAAGTGATGAGATCACTAGAATGTTATATCACGGGAACAAGAAAAGAGTGCATGTCGGCAACGAGATCAAACTAGGTATGGAGATACCTCATACGTTGCAAACATATCTATAACTTTTGATGTTCCATGATTGTTTAGTATCTACTTTCTTATGCTTTGTAAAACACTTGGGAGTACTTTTACACATTTTCTGGAACTAACCTATTAACAAGATGCCATAGTGCTAGTTGCCTATTTTCTTCTGTTTTTGGTTCTAGAAAAGCAAGAAAATGAATATTCTCGGGATTGGACCGGACAAAAGCCAAAGTTGATATTTTACCGGAAGACTCACGGAGCCAGAAGACGAGACGGAGAGGGGCCATAGGGTGGCCAAACCACCCCTGGGCGTGAGTCCCCCCAGGCCGCGCCAGGGCATGGTGTGGGCCCCCTGGACGGCCACCTACCTTGCCTCCTTCGCCTATAAGAAGCCTCCGGGACAAAAACCCTAAGTCATCAATCAAAAATCCATGAAAAGTTCCGTAGTGCCGCCACCACCGAAGGGGAGATTCGGGGGACAGAAAGTCTCTGTTCCAGCACCCTGCCGGGATGGGGAAGTGCCCCCAGAGCCATCTCCATCGATCTCCACCACCATCTCCATCACATTGCTGATTCCCATGATGATGAGGGAGTAGTTCTTCCTCGAGGCTAAGGGTTCTACCGGTAGCAATGTGTTCATCTCTCTCTCTATGCATGATCATATTGTGATCATGAGCTTTGTAATCAAGTAGATCTACCTTGCTACTCAAGTGCTTTAATAGATCTCTGCTCTCCCCATGTGTGTGAAGTTGACAGTGTGCACACCATGGTGGCACTTAGGCTAGAGATTACAATTACTTGTTATGAGGTATATTTGGAGTTGGATGTCTCTATGAAATTGTGGTGTTTCTTGGAACCATCTAGCGCTCAAGGTGACAGCGTAGGGTTATCTAGATGGGGAAAACGAACTTTGAGGAGTGTTGTTATAGCCCTACCATGGATTAGAGTGTCCAACCGGAGAGTAGTTCAGAGTAGTATCATAAAGAGAAGATATTTATATGAGTGTGTTCACTAGTGGAAGTACGATCCCCACGCCTTGTTTCTAAGCACTGAAAACCATTTACAACTCGATCTGTTATATGTTTGCTTGCTTCATCTTTATTTCAGATTGCCTTTAGTCTCTTCCCACGTCAACCACACGCCATCAAAGCTCTTTTCTGGCACCATTACCACTTATAATTATCCATACCACTTGTATTTCACTATGTTTTCACCGAACTAGTGCACCTATACACCTGACAAGTGTATTGGGTGTGTTGGGGACACAAGAGACTTCTTGTATCTTGATTGCAGGGTTGCTTGAGAGGGATACCTTTGACCACTTCCTCCCTGAGTTGGATAAACCTTGGGTAATCTACTTAAGGGAAACTTGTTGCTGTTCTACAAACCTCTGCACTTGGAGGCCCAACAACTGTCTACAAGAATAGAAGTGCGTAGACATCAAGCTATTTTCTGGCGCCGTTGCCGGGGAGGTAAGGTAAAAGGTACTCACATCCTCGGGTTACTAAGCTATCTTCTAGTACGGTTGCTGGTGTGTGAGTGCTTGAAGTTATTTCCTTTATATTCTACAATTATATCTTTTTGTTTCTTGTTTTTATTTTCACTAGTTAGGCTTAATGGAAAACAACAAAAAATTAAGAGAGCTTTATAGTATTTATCTTGAGTTAGGACATGAAGTGTTTGAAGAGAAAATTAAAAAACCTATGGAACTTTATTTGCATGCTAATAGCAATGTTATTAGCATGAATTATTTGAACACCATTATTGCTAATGCTATGGAAAAGTCTAAGCTCGGGGAAGCTGGTTTTGATGAGCATGATATTTTTAGTCCCCTAAGCATGGAGGAGAAATTTTACTTTGATGATACTATACCTCCAATATATGATGATTACAATGATGAATATGATATTTTCAGTCCACCTAATATTGAGGAAAAAATTCATTATGATTACAATATGCCTCCTATATTTGATGATTATGGTGATGAGAGTTATAATGATAGCTATTTTGCTGAATTTGCTCCTACTACAATTAATAAGAATGACTATGCTTATGTGGAGAGTAATAATTATTATATGCATGTGGCTCATGATAAGAATGTTTTATGTGATAGTTATATTGTTAATTTTATTCATGATGCTACTGAAAGTTATTATAAGAGAGGGAAACATGGTTTTATGCATCTCAATAATATTAATTTTCCCCTCTTTATGTTGAAAGTCTTGGAGTTGCACTTGTTTTGCTTTCCTATGCTTGTTGCTTTGTGCCTTCATGACTTGTTTCTTTATAAGATTCCTATGCATAGGAAGTGGTTTAGACTTAAATGTGCTTTGAATTTGCTTCTTGATGCTCTCTTTTACTTCAATTCATTTTTCTTATGTGAGCATCTTCTCAAACTATCATGCCTAGCTCAAAGGCGTTAAAGAAAAGCACTTATTGGGAGATAACCCAAAGTTCATTAGGAACCTTTTTGTTGAGTCTTGGAAGTTATTACCTCTGTAATAACCGCTCATTATCATTTTTGTGTGGTTTTTGTGCCAAGATTAACCTCTAATGAGAGAGAAGTAATGCTTGGAAAAGTTGCCGCCCCGAAACAGATTTTTGTGCTTTGCTGTAAAAATTCTTGAAAAATGTCTGTACGTCGGTTTGAGCTGTAATATTTTGTGCTTCTGCCTCAGGTTGTTATCCAACTTTCGTTAGTTCAACACTTTTCGATTTGAGCAACAGAAGGTCTTTGAAAAAATTGGTTTTTACCTGCTGATCTGTTTTGACAGATTTCTGCCATTATTTGCATTTGCCTGTTAATCTCTTTCTCTTTGAGTTCTCTTTGATCATTTGAAATTTTTAAAGGAAGTTCTACAGTAGCTTGTGTTCTAATGGAAGTTTTAATCGTGTTGAAACTGAACCAAAAGACTTATTATCTTGAGTACACTAATGTTGCTAATGAAGATTGTGTGAAGTTTTGTATGAAGGAAAATTTTGAGTGTAGGGAAGAGGAATGTGATGAGATGAAGTATGGACAAAAGCTCAAGCTTGGGGATGCCACCCATGTCACCCCATGAAATATTCAAGAAGTACAAGCGTCAAAGCTTGGGAATGCCCAAGGCATCCCCTTCTTCATCAATAAAAATCTCAGGTTTCTTCCAAACACTTCATTTTTATTGTTTCATGCATAGTTGTGTTGTTCTTTGAGCGTCTTTGTTTTCTTTCTTAGTTTTCGTTTGCTTGAATAAATTGGTTGGACCCCCTCATTCATATATTATGGTTTTCAAATAAGTTGGTTTGGATTGGAAAAGAGTAGGAAAGTTCATGCTTAAGTGGTATAAGAGGAGCTTGTTTTTGAGTGTGACTTAGACTTTGTCATGTCATGCTTGATATTGTTTTTGCTTTATGATTAGTTATTTTTGCTGTAGCATGACATGTTATAAACAATTGAGATTGCTTAATGTGTCTTGAAAGAATTATGCGTTGTTTTAGCATATTAAAGCATAGTATTGTGGTATTTTCCTTTGATGCTTTATTTGGGTTGACTTGGCGCATGCTCACACCATGTTATGACTATCCCAAGTCACCATAGCCTCTATGATCATTTAGTTTTTGACTTGTAATATCACTTTATGCTTTAATTAATGATGTTTTGTCGCTTTGCATGATTATGGCCATTATTGCTCTCTTAGTTGGTCGCTCACAGTCTCTTGCTAGCCTCCATAGCCAAGTATGAGTTCCACTCATGCATCCAACTCCAAATAAAACCAAGTTATTCCAAAGAGTCCACCATACCTACCTATTAGAATTTGCTATTCCAAGTATATTCATGTTTTTATCTACCTTCTGAATTAAACTTATTATGTGAAAATTAGTGATTAAAGCTCTCACGAACTTGATGGCACACTTCACTTTTTTTGCCCCTAATAAACTTGAACCATTGTGTCATCTATGTTGTATATGCTCGCACTTATACGTTGGTAATTAGCAGAACCATGTTGTCATGGGGAACGCTTTCAACATTGCACTTGTACATTGTACCCAGTTGATATCATGCTCTTTTTTTATGGATGTCATCGGTGTGAAATGAAAGGGGAGCTTGTAAGTCCATGAAGTTATGTATGTGTGTTAGAGAAACGCCTGGGTGGCTGGTCTAATCCATTCCTAATCATGGTAGAAACCTGCAGCGTAACCATAATGAGCAATCTATGAAGCATTCTTCTTATAAAAATAGAGATAGAGATTGAGAAAAATAAAAAAAAGATGAGAAAAGAGGAAAGAGAGAAAAAAGCACCATTTTCGCAAGGTAAATAAGAAGATTGTTGAGATGCTTATTGTCTGCTTGCCTTGTCATTTTGATACGGGGATTCTTCCGTATCATTAGGCAAGGGGTACCCCGTTGGCAGTTCTCTATGATACACATGTACTTACTATGACAAGAACTTACCGGTAACTAAACTTGAGTAGCATGAGGAGCGGCCCTCGTATTCAAGAGACATGAGATTGCCAACTTATACTTTGTCAAGCATATAATCCATAGTTTGTTCACTTTAACCTTAATCACTTCAAGATGCTTATGATAGGGGCAATGAGAGCTGAAAGCTAATAAGTACCATAATTTTTGGAAGCTCTTTATGAGACTTGAATCCCTGCTTCCTTCTATCAAGGCCTTTCTTTTACTTTTATGTTGAGTCTCCATCTTCTATCTTTATGCACCTATTGAGAGAGCATAGTGGCCATTCTTAGTTTAATGTGCATTGTCCCAAAACTTATTGATTGATTCATAATGTTGATATTGCTTGTTCTTGAAATATTTGTATCTAGTCACCCTTATGAACTTTGAAGGTGTCCTATGCATTTATGTTTTGCTACTCTATGAGGGACAAGCTGAATGCCACTATGCTATGTTTTCTATCTATGAAACAAACAAACGTCTTTCAATGCATTGTTATTCATGATCTTTGTTTGTATCCTTTCATGTTGCATGCATAGTTACTATGTCTTATTGTTAGAACTTCATCTTTCATGCTCATGTTTAGAGTACATTTATTCCAACTTTCAATGCTTGCAAATGGTTTGATCTTGATTGTGATGGTGCATGTCACCTCAAAAATTATTCTTTTTATCACTTACCTACTCAAGGACGACCATGAGTTAACCTTGGGGATATTAATACGTTGCAAATGTATCTATAATTTTTGATGTTCCATGCTTGTTTAGTATCTTCTTTCTTATGCTTTGTCCACACTTTGGAGTAGTTTTACACATTTTCTAGAACTAACCTATTAACAAGATGCCATAGTGCCAGTTGCCTGTTTTCTTCTATTTTTGGTTCTAGAAAAGCCAGAAAATGAATATTCTCGGAATTGGACCGGACAAAAGCCAAAGTTGATATTTTACCGGAAGACTCACGGAACCAGAAGACGAGACGGAGAGGGGCCAGGGGCTGGCCACAACATGTGGTGGCACAGGTCCCCCTTGGTCGCGCCACCAGGTGGTTTGGGCCCTTGGTCCACCCTCTGACATCGCCCCTTCGCCTATAAGAAGCCTCCCGATGAGAAAACCCTAAATAATCCAGCCTCCAGCCACGAAAAGATCCGCAATGCCGCCACCGAAGGGGAGATTCGGGGGACAGAAAGTCTCTCTTCCGGCACCCTGCCGGGATGGGTAAGTGCCCCCGAAGCCATCTCCATCGATCTCCACCACCATCTCCATCGCCACTGCTGATTCCCATGATGATGAGGGAGTAGTTCTTCCTCGAGGCTAAGGGTTCTACCGATAGCTATGTGTTCATCTCTCTCTCTATGCATGATCATATTGTGATCATGAGCTTTGTAATCAAGTAGATCTACCTTGCTACTCAGATGCTTTAATAGATCTCTGGCTCTCCCCATATGTGTGAAAGTGACAGCATGCACACCATGGTGGCACTTAGGCTAGAGATTACAAATACTTGTTATGAGTTATATTTGGAGTTGGATGTCTCTATGAAATTGTGGTGTTTGTTGGAACCATCTAGCGCTCAAGGTGACAGTGTGGAGTTATCTAGATGGGGAAAATGAACTTTGAGGAGTGCTGTTATAGCCCTACCATGGATTAGAGTGTCCAACCGGAGAGTAGTTCAGAGTAGTATCATAAAGAGAAGATATTTATATGAGAGTGTTCACTAGTGAAAGTATGATCCCTAGGCCTTGTTTCTAAGCACTCAAACACCGTTTGCAACTAGATCTATTATATGTTTGCTTGCTTCATCTTTATTTCAGATTGCCTTTAGTCTCTTCCCACATCAACCACACGCCATCAAAGCTCTTTTCTAGCACCGTTACCACTTATAATTATCAATACCACTTGTATTTCACTATCTCTTCACCGAAGTAGTGCACCTATACACCTAACAAGTGTATTGGGTGTGTTGGGGACACAAGAGACTTCTTGTATCTTGATTGCAGGGTTGCTTGAGAGGGATACCTTTGACTACTTCCTCCCTGAGTTCGATAAACCTTGGGTAATCCACTTAATGGAAACTTGCTGATGTTCTACAAACCTCTGCACTTGGAGGCCCATCAACTGTCTACAAGAATATAAGTGCGTAGACATCAATACCGATGATCGAATATCGGATATGTAATATATCGCGAGACAGAGAGATTTAGTTACTAGCATTAAAGGTTCTCACGATCACCAAAGTCATCATTCAATGTGTGGGAGTCAGTATGGATCTCCGGGTCCTGCTTCTGATTATTGATCGGAGAGGGGTCTCGAGCATGTCTGCATTATTCGCGAACCGTAGGGTGACACACTTTAGGGTTGTGAAACACCATTTGGAGCAAATATGTTCTATATGAAAGAATTGCAAAGCATTGGAATTATTTCAATAGAAGACAAAATTGTTTCGGGTGAAATTGCTGATATTGGTTTTGCATGTAATATTGAAATGTTGCAAGGGGTTTTATGTGAATGTTTGTTAATTAAAGTAATTAACAAAATTCTGAATAAAATAAATAAAAGAGTTTTATTTAATGAGAGAGTATTAAATATGGAGAAATTTAATGCATTTAAGTGGAGACTTAAGTGGAGAATGTGAAGGGGCATATTTATATGGAGGGAGTTACCACTAGATGAATGAGGGAGGTGAAGGGGCACACCCATGGGGCGCCGGACATGGGGAGGGGCACCCGCCTCCTCCTATAAAAGGACCCCCTCTCCTCACACCTCCTCTTGAAGAATCTCTCTCCCCTCTACTATTATTCTCCCATGGTCTCGGATTAGCGAGATACATATTCCTGGTCGCATTTCGTCTAGAAGGAGTTGTTGCTTCCGTTGCATCACTGTAGCAAGGAGGTGGAGGTTGTTCGGTGGCCTGAACGTGTGTGCGAGGACGGATGCACTGCTGATTTGCGGTGCTAGGACTTCCACATGATCTTGAGATCGGCAAGCGTTCGGCTACATCATCCACGAGTTCCATCTCGTTAACAAAGCTTTGTCCGTCTACGAGGGTAAGTTCTCTATGGATGTATATCCACCTGTTGCTTGTATCTAGTCGATAGATCTTGGCGTATAATAGTTCCCATAGTAGGATTTTTTTGTTTTCTATGCTGCGAACCCAACAGTGGTATGAGAGCCTGATCTATGCGTAGGTTCTTTGCACGGGTAGAACACATAAGAGTATGTGGGTGGTGATGATCATGTTATTGTATCTTCTATGTATTTTGGATAATAGTGGCATAGTGGACGAAGTGGCCCGAACTAACTTTACATGTCCTCACACGTGAGACATGTTCCACGGTTGACATGTAACTAGTTTTGCATAAGTGGCTAGCGAGTATCTGTCTCTCCTACTATAGTCAATATCTAATTTACAACGAGTTGCTAATAATTTGGTTATCATCATTGTGGTTTCATGTTCGTAGGTAAGAACAGTTCTATCTTTGAAAGCCCTCAGCCACGCAAAACATGCAATTGATAAATTATAAGCGTCTAGTTTAGATCGTTGTTGGGCTAGTGTCATGATATGGTAATGTTATAATTTGAAGTATAGTTGATACTCTTGGAAATTATAGCATACCTAAATGTGTAAGTTCATGTCAACACCCAGATTTTTAATCCTAGATGCCTTTTATGCCATACATCGCAATCCCAGGATTACCATTTTTGCGAGACATAACAGATTGGATATCACAATACATCATCCATTACAAACCATAATAAGGTCTTACACGAAAAAAGGATCTCATGATCCAGTCTTAATACAATAAGCAGCGGAATAATAATAAGCGTAGTGGTGGGGTCCATCTTCATAGTCACAGGCGATGCTGATGATGGAAGATAGTCCTAGTTATCATAGCTGTCCTGCTGTCCTTCATCTTGGTAGTCTCCTTCATAGTCTGGCCATAGGAATAGCTAGGGACAAAAGCCATGAGTACTCTTTAAGTAATCGTAAACTATCACTAACAGGTAAGGTAGTGCTAGTAGGAAAACTAACTCTAAGTTTACTTGTGAAGTTAAGTTTGAAACCTAAGCTGAGTTCAGAGACAAAGAAAGATAGAATAAAGTTCTAAAATCACTTAAGTTGGGGAAACTAGTTTCATAGTCACAACCCTGTTGTGGTCAAGTCAAGTCTCATCATTCATTTCATAAGTCATTTTGAAAACATCTGACAACAAAACAATATGGCCACTCCAACTGTCCATAACCGCGGACGCGGCTATTCGAATAGTTTGACACTCTGTAGAGGTGGTACACTTTCACCACAAGATTCGATACATCTGTTAGGAATAACCCTGAATCATCATACTTAGTATGCATATAATCAAACATAACCTTTCAATTACACACCCTAGTATAAGCACCTCTCCTATGAGCATGGCCTCCCAACCATGACCATCTGTCATCTTGGGCACTGCATAGGTGGACAACATTGAGAGGCAGCCTCAGCTCAAACCTCTCCCGCGAGGGAACTAATACTACCGCATATAAAATTCCAGCTAAGCCTTACCCAATTCAGGTATTGTGGTTGTACGATAAAATTGGAATGGTATCGCATCCGAACCCAACCATCAGTTTTGTAAAAAGGGCTAAGGCTCATGCCTCAACATTTTCCTCATCATAAACCATTTATGTTTCTAAACACATGTCAAAACATCTCAATAGAATGACGCATCATTCCAAGGTTTTCACAAGTCATTTTCACCAAGTAATCCCATCTAAAGTGATCAAGTTTTTGTATTAGATCTAAGCCACTAAGTTAATAGTGTTCACTAATGTGGGATGCTAATGTCAATTTCATGCCATAGAATGACATCTAACTTTATCTAGATAGGTCAAGTTTTATACTTTTTATGCTACCTATAAACAAGGTAAAGAACTTTAGTAAAGCAAAAGAAAGTAAAACTTGTGAAGAAAACTTGGGGTAGGTAAAAGTCAAAGGGCATAACCAAAACATGCCTAATGCATTTACTTAGGTTATCTAGCTTGCAAGGTTTAGCTTGCATTGTTAATGCTGGCTTGCTAAGTATAATACTTGCAAGTGGTAGCTTGCTCAGTTTACTTGAAGTGCTAGGCTTGCCTTGTGTAGTGCAGTGGTTGAAGTTTTCTTCCTCTTCCTCCTGGTAGAACTCCTCCTCCTCGAAAGCTTGGTCGGTACTATCATCTATAAATACATACGGGGTACACAATCACCAAAAAAAGCTTAACTAGGCTACTTAGCATACCAAGGCACACATTTGATGATCTATTATCATCACAAGCATCACAAGGTTTAATTAACTAGCTTCAACCTTTTATTTGAGAAAAGTAATTTCTACTCATTGAAATTAACTAAGATTTAATAATCTCCAATTAAAATATGGGATCATGGGGACACATTTCCTCACCACATATTCTAACATATGGGAATGTGATTTAAATGTTGGATCACATTTTAATATGTTTGAGTTTAATATTTAATGATTTAAAGTGACTAGAAATGCCTATATAGCATTATTTTGGTACTAGTCCAAAGTCACTGCATGCAAACCTTAATATTATTACATATTCAGATAGGTATGGTTAAATTTGATTCTTGAGAGTTGGAATCAACTCAAAAGCTATTGTGGTTGATTTTATAAAAATGTTTGAATGTGCCAATACTTCTGTTTTGTTATTTTTACTAGGAGAGATCTCTAACACTAAATGGTTTAAATCCAACGGCATTGGATAGATATTTTCATTACCTTTCCAACAAAATTGTAATCACTCGATTTGGATTTATAGAACTCTCTGAATTGATTTTTGAACTAAGGGCCAGGATTGATTTAAACCTAAATAGAAAAATCCTAATTTGAATTAACTGGGTCAGCGCGGGAACTAAATGGGCCAGCCCAGTAATGGTCAGAAGCGCAGAGGGCGACTGACAGGCTGGTCCCGCATGTCAGCGGCACATAAAACCCGAAGCGGTACGGGGAAATCTGGGCGCTACGATTAGGACACAGATCGACGGTCCACGGTCGTCGTGGACGACGGACTTGTCGCCGGCAAGACCGAACCCTAAACGGCCAGTAGGGGTCAACTGGGGACGTACCAGGGCTCCAGTAGTGTGGCGAGGCGGGCGAACAAACAAGTCGACGACGATGGTTCTCCTGGTACTGGCGGCAAGGGCTGAGGTGGACGAAATCGACGGGGACTTCTCCTCCTCTGCAGCGGCTAACTCCGGTGGAATTCCGGCAAACGGTGGCTCGAGTGGCTCCGGCAAGAGAGGGGAAATGGTCATTGGAGAGAGGGGAATGGAATGGTGTGAAGAAATGGTGCTGGGGTGGCCTCCTTATATACGCTCGATGAAGGGACCGACGGGTGTGGGCGGAGCTCGTCGGTGACGGCGATACAGGGGGCTACCGGCGTGGGCGAGGTAGGCGGATGGTCGGTGGTCTGCTGGCGGTGATCTACACCGCAATGGCGCGGCTAGGGGCAGTGCCTAACGGTCGGGGGCTTCACGCGCTCTAGGAGACAGAGGCGGTGCTCGATGGCGATCACGACGACTGTGGGTCGAGCGGCGATGCACGACCGTGTCTAGCGGGTTGTTGGGTTCAATGCAGAGCGGCGTGCGTGATTTGGTGTCGAGGCGCGGTCTGGGGCGTGCTGGCGGCGATCGCACTCTGGGTACACGCAGAGAGAAAGGGCGGTGAGGCTGTGGGGTTGTCCAGGGTGTATCTGCGGCCGTGGGGTGGAGCGTGGGCGGCGGTGAGGTGGCGCCTTGCTTCCTGGAGCGGTGGAGAAGGGGTGGTGGTCTGCTGCGAGCTGTGCATGCTCGACCGGCGAGCATGGCATCAGGGCGGCATGGCACTGGCACCAGGGGCTAGAGATAGGGTTGTTTTTGGTCTGGTTGGACCTGGGGGAGACCAGGGTGATCAATGCCCAACAAATGGCTCGAGAAGAAATGCTCCAAAACAGTAATAGTTAGGCCACAATTTCTCTGCCAGCCACCTGTTCGATCAAATGGCCGCATGAAGAAAAATTTTGAATTTTTGAAAGATTTTTGGTGGAGTGGTGTAACTTATGCTTGAGAATCTATGTTTGCTTGGGTTTTTGAAATGGAGTTCATTTGAGTAGTTTTTGAATTAGTGTGATCTTGATACATACACTAGATTCAATTTTCAAATGTCATTTAAAATTAGAGTTTGAATGTTTTTGGGAGATCACGAAGTGGGCCTTGGCACATCACTACTTGTACTAGCAAGGGGTGCAAAGAACCACAATTGTCTCTGTTGGCATTTGAGTCCTAGGAACACCCAAAGTGTCCTAGTTAGTTAAAATGGCACAAATGACCATTTCTTTATTTTATTCTTTTTGATTTATTTTTCTTTGGGATTTCTTTGGGAATGATCTAGATGATGTTTAATTAACCTTAGAATCATTTTACAACCAATGGATCACTCAAACATGGCAATTCAAAACAACTCCTAATTTAAATGCATACTAATTATTTTAAATGGAAAAGTTTTTGTTAACCCTAAATTGGGTAGATTTGATCTTGATTAACTCTGGATTAAATTTTGGGATGTTACAAACCTTCCCCCCTTAAACAAAATCTCGTCCCAAGATTTACGAAATAAAAGTAGGAACTAAAGAGATCTGAGAACTCTGTCCTAATGTAATCTTATCGCTCCCAAGTGGCTTCTTCTTCGGTATGGTTGCTCCACTAAATCTTGAGAAATTTGATACTCCGGGTCCTGTTGGTTCTGTAGGCTTCTTCCAAGATACGGATAGGCACTTCACGATACGTCAGATCCTTCTTGATATCCATGTTGGGTCCGCAGCATAGAAAACAAAAAATTTCCTACGATGAGAACTATACGCCAAGATCTATCTACTAGATACAGAGCAACGGGTGGACATACATCCATGGAGAACTTACCCTCGAAGACAATGAGTTTTGTTAACGAGTAGGACCTCATGGTTGATGTAGTCGTACGCTTGCCGATCTCAAGATCGTGTGGAAGTCCGAGCGCCGGAAATTAGCAGCGCATCCGTCCTCGCACACACGTTCAAGACACCGGACAACCTCCACCTCCTCGCTCCAGCGAATCAGCGGAAGCAGCAACTCCTTCCAGACGCAAGGCCACTGGGAACATGTATCTCGCTAATCCGAGACCATGGGGGAATATCTAGAGGGAGAGAGAGATCCTTCACGAGGAGGTGTGAAGATGAAAGAGGGAATGGGTGGCCTTTTATAGGAGGAGGGGGGTGCCCCCTCTCTCCATGGCCGGCGCATGGGGCGGTGACCCCTCACCTCCCCCATTCATGTGGTGGTAACCCCTCCACATTAAAATGCCCCTTAACATTCTCTTTTAAAGTCTCCACTTTAAATGCATTAAATTTCTCCAAATTTAATGCTCTCTCATTTAATAAAACTCTTTTATTTATTTTATTCAGAATTTTTTTAATTACTTTAATTAACAAACATTCACATAAAACCCTTGCAACATTTCAATATTACATGCAGAACCACTTTCTGCAATTTCACCCGAAACAATTCCGGTTTCTATCGAAACAATTCCTGTTTCTATCGAAACATTTCCTGCGCTTTGCAAACCTTTTATCTAGAACATATGTGCTCCTAAATGGTGTCCGGCAACCCTTAAGTGTGTCACCCTACGGTTCGCGAATAATGCAGACATGATTGAGACTCCTCTCAGATCAATAATCAGAAGCGGGACCTGGAGATCCATACTGACTCCTACACATTCAACGATGACTTCTGTGATCGTGAGAACCTTTAACGTCAGCAATTTAATCCCTTTGTCTCATGATATAATACATGTCCGAGATTTGATCATCGGTATCCAAATACCTAGTTTGATCTCGTTACCGACATGCACTCTTTTCTCGTTCCAATTATATAACATTCTAGTGATTACATCACTTGCTTGCAAGCTATCTTAATGTGATATCACCGAGAGGGCCCTGAGTATATCTATCCGTCATCTGGATTGACAAATCCCACTCTTGATCCATGAGCCTCAACATAACACCTTCGTAGTACTGAACCCATCTTTATAGTCACCCTGTTACGGTGTGACGTTTGATGTTATCAAGATACTCTTCCGGTGTTAGCAATTAACATGATCTCATGGTCTAAGGACTAAGACTACTTTGTATGATGTTATAGCAATATAAACATAATGACTTGATCGTAATGCTATACTTCGGATGAATGTTCGTCACATCATTTCACAAATGTTGTGACCTTGTTATTAACAACATCCAATGTCCATGATCAGGAAACTTTGATCATCTTGTTAATCAACAAGCTAGTCTATAAGAGAGGCATAACTAGGAACCCTTTTTGTTTATGAAACACACATGTATTGATGTTTCCTATCAATACAATTATAGCATGAAAAATAAACATCTATCATATACAAGAAATATATAATAACAACTTTATTATTGCCTCTCAAGGCATATTTCCTTCAGTCTCCCACTTGCACTAGAGACAATAATCTAGTTCACATAGTGATAAATCTAACACCCATGGAGTTCTGGTGTTGATCATGTTTTGACCTAGGGAGAACTTTAGTCAACGGATCTGCTACATTTAGGTCCGTGCGCACTTTACAAATCTTTATATCTCCATCCTTGACATGCTCACGGATGGAGTGAAACCGACGCTTAATATGCTTGGAATTCTTGTGAGACCTTGGTTCCTTTGCGTTGGCTATGGCTCCATTGTTGTCACAATAGATCACCATCGGGTCCAACGCACTGGGAACCACACCCAGTTCTGTAATGAACTCTTTCATCCAAACTGCCTCCTGCGCCGCTTCTGAAGCAGCAACATATTCCGCCTCCGTTGTTGATCCAGCTACCACAGGTTGTTTGGAACTCTTCCAACTAACTGCTACTCCGTTCAAGAGAAATACGTATCCGGATTGAGACTTAGAGTCATCCGGATCGGTGTCGAAGCTAGCATCGACATAACACTTAGCGACTAGCTCTTCTTCACCTCCGTATATAAGAAACTTATCCTTAGTTCTTCTCAAGTACTTGAGGATGTTCTTTACCGCTATCCAGTGTTCCGAACCTGGATCAGATTGGTACCTACTAGTCAAACTGATAGCATGTGCCACATCCGGCCTTGTACATAGCATGGCATACATAATAGAGCCTATGGCCGAGGCATAGGGGATCTTATCCATCATCTCTCTTTCTTCCGCCGTAGCCGGACTTTGAGTCTTACTCAATGTCTTGCCTTGCAACATAGGTAAGAACCCCTTCTTACTTTCGTCCATATTAAACTTCTTTAATATCTTATCAAGGTATGTACTCTGCGATAACCCAATTGGGCGTCTTGATCTATCTCTATAGATTTTAATGCCTAATATATATGAAGCTTCACCAAGGTCCTTCATCGAAAATTTGCTGTTTAGATAACTTTTAACACTGTTTAAAAGATCTATATCATTTCCAATCAATAATATGTCATCCACATATAATATCAGAAATGCCACATTGCTCCCACTCACTTTCTTCTAAATACAAGCCTCTCCATAAGTTTGGACAAATCCAAACTCTTTGATCACCTCATCAAAGCGGAGATTCCAACTCCGTGATGCTTCCTTCAGTCCATAGATGGATCGCTGAAGTTTGCACACCTTATTAGCATCCTTAGGATCGACAAAACCCTTTGGTTGTATCATATACAACTCTTCTTCAATATTACCATTGAGGAACGCAGTTTTGACATCCATCTGCCATATTTCATAATCGAAATATGCAGCAATTGCTAACATAATCCTAACTGACTTAAGCATCGCTATGGGAGAGAATGTATCATCGTAGTCAACTCCTTGAATTTATCGAAACCCCTTTGCGACAAGTCGAGCCTTATAGATGGTTACATTACCATCAGCATCGGTTTTTCTTTTGAAAATCCATTTATTCTCAACGGCCTTTCGATCGTGAGGTAAGTCCACCAAGGTCCAAACCTGGTTTTCGTACATGGATTCCATCTCGGATTTCATGGCTTCTAGCCATTTGTTGGAATCAGAGCTCATCATTGCTTCTTCATACGTCACAGGGTCATCTATTTCATCAATCATGAAATTCATAACAGGATTGCCGTACAGTTCAAGAGCTGCACGTGTCCTACTTGACCTGCGAGGTCCGGTAGTGTCCTCTTTCGGAGTTTCATGATCAATATCATTAGCTCTCTCTTCATTAGGTGAAGTCAACTCCAAAACAACTTCCGGTGCTGCGCTACTCGCCATTTCATGAAGAGAAGGTTCAGTAACCTCTTCGAGTTCTACCTTCCGACTACTCACACCTTTCGCGAGAAACTCCTTCTCAAGAAAGGATCCATTCTTGGCAACAAAGACCTCGCCCTCGGATCTGTGATAGAAGGTATACCCAATCATTTCCTTAGGGTATCCTATGACGCATTTTTCCGCTTTGGGTTCGAGTTTATCCGGTTGAAGTTTCTTCACATAAACATCACATCCCCAAACTTTAAGAAATGACAGCTTAGGTTTGTTTCCAAACCATAATTCATACGGTGTCTTTTCAACGGATTTAGATGGTGCCCTATTTAAAGTGAATGTAGCGGTTTCCAGTGCATAACCCCAAAATGACAGTGGCAAGTCAGTCAGAGACATCATAGATCGAACCATATCCAATAAAGTACGATTACGATGTTCTGACACACCATTATGTTGTGGTGTTCCGGCAGGCGTGAGTTGTGAAACTATTCCACACTCTTTCATGTGTGTGCTAAACTCCTAACTTAGATAATCTCCTCCACGGTCGGACCGCAGAAATTTGATCTTTTTGTTACGATGATTTTCCACTTCATTCTGAAATTCTTTGAACTTTTCAAAAGTTTCAGACTTGTGTTTCATCAAATAGATATACCCGTATCTACTCAAATCATCTGTGAAAGTAACAAAATAACGATACCCACCTCGCTCCGACATACTCATTGGTCCACACACATCAGTATGTATGATTTCCAATAAATCTGTCGCCCGTTCCATTGAACCGGAAAACGGCGTTCTAGTCATCTTGCCCATAAGGCATGGCTCACATGTATCAAATGATTCAAAATCAAGTGATTCCAAAAGTCCATCAGAATGGAGTTTCTTCATGCGTTTAACGCCAATATGACCTAGACGGCAGTGCCACATATATGTAGATATATCATTATCAAGTTTAATCCTTTTAGCATCAACATTATGAATATGCGTAATACTACTATCGAGATCCAATAGAAATAAACCATTCAACACAGGTGCATGACCATAAAAGATATTATTCATATAAATCGAACAACCATTGTTTTCAGATTTAAACGAATAACCACTTTGCATCAAACATGATCCGGATACAATGTTCATGCTCCGTGCAGGCACTAAATAACAATTATTCAGGTTTATAACTAATCCCGACGGCATATGGAGAGGCAACGTTCCGACGGCGATCACATCAACTCTTGATCCATTGCCGACCCGCATCGTGATCTCATCCCTTGCTAGTTGTCGCTTGTTCCGTATCCCCTGAACCGAGTTACTTATATTAGCAACCGATCCCGTATCAAATACCCAGGTGCTACTGCGAGTACTAGTCAAGTACACATCAATAACATGTATATCACATATACCTTTGTTTGCCTTGCCTGCCTTTTTGTCCAGCAAATACTTGGGGCAGTTGCGCTTCCAATGGCCAGTCCCCTTGCAATAGTAGCACTCGGTGTCAGACTTAGGGCCAGCTCGGGGTTTCTTTTCAGGCGCGGCAACAGATTTGCTGCCCTTCTTTCTCTTCTGCTTGCCTTTCTTGTCCTTCTTGAAACCGGTGGTCTTATTGATCATCAACACTTGATGTTCTTTCCTAATCTCCACTTCTGTAGTCTTAAGCATTGACAGAAGCTCGGGAAGAGACTTCTTCATGCCCTGCATATTATAGTTCATCACGAAGCTCTTGTAGCTAGGTGGCAGATATTGGAGAACACGATGTATGCCTAAGTCAATAGGAATCGTTATTCCCAAGGACACAAGCTTATCAGCGTACCCAGACATTTTGAGTACGTGCTCACTAACGGAGCTGTTCTCTTCCATCATGCAGCTAAAGAACTTTTTAGAAGCATTATAACTCTCTATGGAAGCATGGGTATCGAAAATCATTTTCAATTCTCCCATGGTATCAAAGGCATTGCCATTTTCGAAATGTTTTCGATGTTCTGGCTCTAGCCCATACAGTATGCCGCAATGAACTAAGTTGTGGTCCTCCTGACGAGTTATATAGACGTTCTTTTCCTTGTCAGGGGCATCAGGAGCTGGTGGGGGGCCTAGCGGCGCCTCTAGCACATATTGCTTTTGTGCACCAGTAAGGAGAATCCTCACATTGATAGCCCAGTTGGTGAAGTTGCTACCATTCGCAGCAAGCTTCTCTTTCTCCATGAACACATTGAAATTAAAAGCAGGTGGTGCCATCTACAACAGAATTTGTAAAATATATTTAGACTAAGTTTATGATAGATTGAGTTCAACTAATCCAAATTACTAATGAACTCCCACTCAAAAACACCATCCCTCGTGTCCTTTTGGTGATTACATGAACCAAATCCACTACACCAAGTCCGATCATCACGTGAGTCGGTGTAGCTTCAAAGGCGAGTATCTATATAGGCATCATATCAACTATATGACTCATGCTTAACCTTTCGGTCCGTGTTCTGAGGCCATGTCTGTACATGCTAGGCTCGTCAAGTAAGAACCTTAGTATTCGCGTGTGTAAAACTGTCTTACACCCATTGTATGAAAGCATAGAGTCGAGAACACCCGATCATCACGTGATGCCTCAAAACACGATCCACAAAACGGTGCATACTTAAGGAAGAACATATTTTTTCTTGATATCTAAATGAGGGATCATCTTATAATGCTACCAAAAGCGCCAAACTAGCAATATAAGATGCTAACATCTAATGTGTGAAGTGAGGTGATATGGTCCATGCATTTGATCTCTATCATTTGCATCGTGGTATGATCTCTATCATTCCTTTGTGTGTAAGGCCAAGGTCTATGGAACTTACACGTTAAGTGAGTACTAAGAGTATCTATCATACATCTACTTTCAATAATACCATATCAAGACACTAGCCCAGCAACGATCTAAACTAGATGCCTCTAATTTATCAATTGCAAGTTTTACGTGGCTTAGGGCTTTCAGAGATAGAACCAGTCTTACCTACGAACATGAACCACAACGAGGATAACCAAGTTATTAGCAACTCATTGTAAATCAGATATTGACTATAGTAGGAGAGACAGACACCCGCCAGCCACTTATGCAAAACAAGTTGCATGTCAGTCGTGGAACCGGTCTCATGTACGATGACATGTAAGGTTGGTCCGGGCCGCTTCATCCCACTATGCCACCAATATCCAAAGTACATAGAAGATACAATAACATGATCATCATCGCCCACATATAAACATATGTGTAATACCCGTGCAAAGCACCTACGCATAGATCAGGCTCTGATACCACTGTTGGGTCCGCAGCATAGAAATAAAAAAAATTCCTAGGATGAGAACTATACGCCAAGATCTATCTACTAGATACAGAGCAACGGGTGGACATACATCCATAGAGAACTTACCCTCGAAGACAACGAGTTTTGTTAACGAGTAGGAACTCGTGGTTGATGTAGTCGTACGCTTGCCGATCTCAAGATCGTGTGGAAGTCCGAGCGCCGCAAATTAGCAGCGCATCCGTCCTCACACACACGTTCAAGCCACCGGACAACCTCCATCTCCTCGCTCCAGCGGATCAGCGGAAGCAGCAACTCCTTCCAGACGCAAGGCCACTGGGAACATGTATCTCGCTAATCCGAGACCATGGGGGAATATCTAGAGGGGGAGAGAGATCCTTCACGAGGAGGTGTGAGGATGAAAGAGGGAATGGGTGGCCTTTTATAGGAGGAGGGGGGTGCCCCCTCTCTCCATGGCCGGCGCATGGGGCGGTGACCCCTCACCTCCCCCATTCATGTGGTGGTAACCCCTCCACATTAAAATGCCCCTTAACATTCTCTTTTAAAGTCTCCACTTTAAATGCATTAAATTTCTCCAAATTTAATGCTCTCTCATTTAATAAAACTCTTTTATTTATTTTATTCAGAATTTTTTTAATTACTTTAATTAACAAACATTCACATAAAACCCTTGCAACATTTCAATATTACATGGAGAACCACTTTCCGCAATTTCACCCGAAACAATTCCGGTTTGTATCAAAACAATTCCTGTTTCTATCGAAACATTTCCTGCGCTTTGCGAACCTTTTATCTGGAACATATGTGCTCCTAAATGGTGTCCGGCAACCCTTAAGTGTGTCACCCTACGGTTCGCGAATAATGCAGACATGATTGAGACTCCTCTCAGATCAATAATCAGAAGCGGGACCTGGAGATCCATACTGACTCCTACACATTCAACGATGACTTCTGTGATCGTGAGAACCTTTAACGTCAGCAATTTAATCCCTTTGTCTCATGATATAATACATGTCCGAGATTCGATCATCGGTATCCAAATACCTAGTTTGATCTCGTTACCGACATGCACTCTTTTCTCGTTCCCGTGATATAACATTCTAGTGATTACATCACTTGCTTGCAAGCTATCTTAATGTGATATCACCGAGAGGGCCCAGAGTATATCTATCCGTCATCTGGATTGAAAAATCCCACTCTTGATCCATGAGCCTCAACATAACACCTTCGTAGTACTGAACCCATCTTTATAGTCACCCTGTTACGGTGTGACGTTTGATGTTATCAAGATACTCTTCCGGTGTTAGCAATTAACATGATCTCATGGTCTAAGGACTAAGACTACTTTGTATGATTCTATAGAAATATAAACATAATGACTTGATCGTAATGCTATACTTCAGATGAATGTTCGTCACATCATTTCACAAATGTTGTGACCTTGTTATTAACAACATCCAATGTCCATGATCAGGAAACTTTGATCATCTTGTTAATCAACAAGCTAGTCTATAAGAGAGGCATAACTAGGAACTCTTTTTGTTTATTAAACACACATGTATTGATGTTTCCTATCAATACAATTATAGCATGAAAAATAAACATCTACGATATACAAGAAATATATAATAACAACTTTATTATTGCCTCTCAGGGTATATTTCCTTCAGTCTCCCACTTGCACTAGAGACAATAATCTAGTTCACATAGTGATAAATCTAACACCCATGGAGTTCTGGTGTTGATCATGTTTTGACCTAGGGAGAACTTTAGTCAACGGATATGCTACATTTATGTCCGTGTGCACTTTACAAATCTTTATATCTCCATCCTTGACATGCTCGCGGATGGAGTGAAACCGGCGCTTAATATGCTTGGAATTCTTGTGAGACCTTGGTTCCTTTGCGTTTGCTATGGCTCCATTGTTGTCCAAATAGATCACCATCGGGTCCAACGCACTGGGAACCACACCCAGTTCTGTAATGAACTCTTTCATCCAAACTGCCTCCTGCGCCGCTTCTGAAGCAGCAACATATTCCGCCTCCGTTGTTGATCCAGCTACCACAGGTTGTTTGGAACTCCTCCAACTAACTGCTACTCCGTTCAAGAGAAATACGTATCCGGATTGTGACTTAGAGTCATCCGGATCGGTGTCAAAGCTAGCATCGACATAACACTTAGCGACTAGCTCTTCTTCACCTCCGTATATAAGAAACATATCCTTAGTTCTTCTCAAGTACTTGAGGATGTTCTTTACCGCTATCCAGTGTTCCGAACCTGGATCAGATTGGTACCTACTAGTCAAACTAATAGCATGTGCCACATCCGGTCTTGTACATAGCATGGCATACATAATAGAGCCTATGGCCGAGGCATAGGGGATCTTATCCATCATCTCTCTTTCTTCCGCCGTAGCCGGACTTTGAGTCTTACTCAATGTCTTGCCTTGCAACATAGGTAAGAACCCCTTCTTACTTTCGTCCATATTAAACTTCTTTAATATCTTATCAAGGTATGTACTCTGCGATAACCCAATTGGGCGTCTTGATCTATCTCTATAGATTTTAATGCCTAATATATATGAAGCTTCACCAAGGTCCTTCATCGAAAATTTGCTGTTTAGATAACTTTTAACACTGTTTAAAAGATCTATATCATTTCCAATCAATAATATGTCATCCACATATAATATCAGAAATGCCACATTGCTCCCACTCACTTTCTTCTAAATACAAGCCTCTACATAAGTTTGGACAAATCCAAACTCTTTGATCACCTCATCAAAGCGGAGATTCCAACTCCATGATGCTTGCTTCAGTCCATAGATGGATCGCTGAAGTTTGCACACCTTATTAGCATCCTTAGGATCGACAAAACCCTTTGGTTGTATCATATACAACTCTTCTTCAATATTACCATTGAGGAACGCAGTTTTGACATTCATCTGCCATATTTCATAATCGAAATATGCAGCAATTGCTAACATAATCCTAACCGACTTAAGCATCGCTATGGGAGAGAATGTCTCATCGTAGTCAACTCCTTGAATTTGTCGAAACCCCTTTGCGACAAGTCGAGGCTTATAGATGGTTACATTACCATCAGCATCGGTTTTTCTTTTGAAAATCCATTTATTCTCAACGGCCTTTCGATCGTGAGGTAAGTCCACCAAGGTCCAAACCTGGTTTTCGTACCTGGATTCCATCTCGGATTTCATGGCTTCTAGCCATTTGTTGGAATCAGGGCTCATCATCGCTTCTTCATACGTCACAGGGTCATCTATTTCATCAATCATGAAATTCATAACAGGATTGCCGTACAGTTCAAGAGCTGCACGTGTCCTACTTGACCTGCGAGGTTCGGTAGTGTCCTCTTTCGGAGATTCATGATCAATATCATTAGCTCTCTCTTCATTAGGTGAAGTCAACTCCGAAACAACTTCTGGTGCTGTGATACTCGCCATTTCATGAAGAGAAGGTTCAATAACCTCTTCGAGTTCTACCTTCTGACTACTCACACCTTTCGCGAGAAACTCCTTCTCAAGAAAGGATCCATTCTTGGCAACAAAGACCTTGCCCTCAGATCTGTGTCAGAAGGTATACCCAATCATTTCCTTAGGGTATCCTATGACGCATTTTTCCGCTTTGGGTTCGAGTTTATCCGGTTGAAGTTTCTTCACATAAACATCACATCCCCAAACTTTAAGAAATGACAGCTTAGGTTTGTTTCCAAACCATAATTCATACGGTGTCTTTTCAACGGATTTAGATGGTGCCCTATTTAAAGTGAATGTAGCGGTTTCCAGTGCATAACCCCAAAATGACAGTGGCAAGTCAGTCAGAGACATCATAGATCGAACCATATCCAATAAAGTACGATTACGATGTTCTGACACACCATTATGTTGTGGTGTTCCGGAAGGCGTGAGTTGTGAAACTATTCCACACTCTTTCATGTGTGTGCTAAACTCCTAACTTAGATACTCTCCTCCACGGTCGGACCGCAGAAATTTGATCTTTCTGTTACGATGATTTTCCACTTCATTCTGAAATTCTTTGAACTTTTCAAAAGTTTCAGACTTGTGTTTCATCAAATAGATATACCCGTATCTACTCAAATCATCTGTGAAAGTAACAAAATAACGATACCCACCTCGCTCCGACATACTCATTGGTCCACACACATCAGTATGTATGATTTCCAATAAATCTGTCGCCCGTTCCATTGAACCAGAAAACGGCGTTCTAGTCATCTTGCCCATAAGGCATGGCTCACATGTATCAAATGATTCAAAATCAAGTGATTCCAAAAGTCCATCAGAATGGAGTTTCTTCATGCGTTTAACGCCAATATGACCTAGACGGCAGTGCCACATATATGTAGATATATCATTATCAAGTTTAATCCTTTTAGCATCAACATTATGAATATGCGTAATACTACTATCGAGATCCAATAGAAATAAACCATTCAACACAGGTGCATGACCATAAAAGATATTATTCATATAAATCGAACAACCATTGTTTTCAGATTTAAACGAATAACCACTTTGCATCAAACATGATCCGGATACAATGTTCATGCTCAGTGCAGGCACTAAATAACAATTATTCAGGTTTATAACTAATCCCGACGGCATATGGAGAGGCAACGTTCCGACGGCGATCACATCAACTCTTGATCCATTGCCGACCCGCATCGTGACCTCATCCCTTGCTAGTTGTCGCTTGTTCCGCAGCCCCTGAACCGAGTTACTTATATTAGCAACCGATCCCGTATCAAATACCCAGGTGCTACTGCGAGTACTAGTCAAGTACACATCAATAACATGTATATCACATATAACTTTGTTTGCCTTGCCTGCCTTTTTGTCCGCCAAATACTTGGGGCAGTTGCGCTTCCAATGGCCAGTCCCCTTGCAATAGTAGCACTCGGTGTCAGACTTAGGGCCAGCTCGGGGTTTCTTTTCAGGCGCGGCAACAGATTTGCTGCCCTTCTTTCTCTTCTGCTTGCCTTTCTTGTCCTTCTTAAAACCGGTGGTCTTATTGATCATCAACACTTGATGTTCTTTCCTAATCTCCACTTCTGCAGTCTTAAGCATTGACACAAGCTCGGGAAGAGACTTCTTCATGCCCTGCATATTATAGTTCATCACGAAGCTCTTGTAGCTAGGTGGCAGAGATTGGAGAACACGATGTATGCCTAAGTCAATGGGAATCGTTATTCCCAAGGACACAAGCTTATCGGCGTACCCAGACATTTTGAGTATGTGCTCACTAACGGAGCTGTTCTCTTCCATCATGCAGCTAAAGAACTTTTCAGAAGCATTATAACTCTCTACGGCAGCATGGGTATCGAAAATCATTTTCAATTCTCCCATGGTATCAAAGGCATTGCCATTTTCGAAATGTTTTCGATGTTCTGGCTCTAGCCCATACAGTATGCCGCAATGAACTAAGTTGTGGTCCTCCTGACGAGTTATATAGACGTTCTTTTCCTCGTCAGGGGCATCAGGAGCTGGTGGGGGGCCTAGCGGCGCCTCTAGCACATATTGCTTTTGTGCACCAGTAAGGAGAATCCTCACATTGATAGCCCAGTTGGTGAAGTTGCTACCATTCGCAGCAAGCTTCTCTTTCTCCATGAACACATTGAAATTAAAAGCAGGTGGTGCCATCTACAACAGAATTTGTAAAATATATTTAGACTAAGTTTATGATAGATTGAGTTCAACTAATCCAAATTACTAATGAACTCCCACTCAAAAACACCATCCCTCGTGTCCTTTTGGTGATTACATGAACCAAATCCACTACACCAAGTCCGATCATCACGTGAGTCGGTGTAGCTTCAAAGGCGAGTATCTATATAGGCATCATATCAACTATATGACTCATGCTTAACCTTTCGGTCCATGTTCCGAAGCCATGTCTGTACATGCTAGGCTCGTCAAGTAAGAACCTTAGTATTCGCGTGTGTAAAACTGTCTTACACCCGTTGTATGAAAGCGTAGAGTCGAGAACACCCGATCATCACGTGATGCCTCAAAACATGATCCACAAAACGGTGCATACTTAAGGAAGAACATATTTTTTCTTGATATCTAAATGAGGGATCATCTTATAATGCTACCAAAAGCGCCAAACTAGCAATATAAGATGCTAACATCTAATGTGTGAAGTGAGGTGATATGGTCCATGCATTTGATCTCTATCATTTGCATCTTGGTATGATCTCTATCATTCCTTTGTGTGTAAGGCCAAGGTCTATGGAACTTACACGTTAAGTGAGTTGTAAGAGTATCTATCATACATCTACTTACAACAATACCATATCAAGACACTAGCCCAGCAACGATCTAAACTAGACGCCTCTAATTTATCAATTGCAAGTTTTACGTGGCTTAGGGCTTTCGGAGAAAGAACCGGTCTTACCTACGAACATGAACCACAACGAGGATAACCAAGTTATTAGCAACTCGTTGTAAATCAGATATTGACTATAGTAGGAGAGACAGACACCCGCCAGCCACTTATGCAAAACAAGTTGCATGTCAGTCGTGGAACCGGTCTCATGTACGATGACATGTAAGGTTGGTCCGGGCCGCTTCATCCCACTATGCCACCAATATCCAAAGTACATAGAAGATACAATAACATGATCATCATCGCCCACATATAAACATATGTGTAATACCCGTGCAAAGCACCTACGCATAGATCAGGCTCTGATACCACTGTTGGGTCCGCAGCATAGAAATAAAAAAAATTCCTAGGATGAGAACTATACGCCAAGATCTATCTACTAGATACAGAGCAACGGGTGGACATACATCCATGGAGAACTTACCCTCGAAGACAACGAGTTTTGTTAACGAGTAGGAACTCGTGGTTGATGTAGTCGTACGCTTGCCGATCTCAAGATCGTGTGGAAGTCCGAGCGCCGCAAATTAGCAGCGCATCCATCCTCGCACACACGTTCAAGCCACCGGATAACCTCCACCTCCTCGTCCAGCGGATCAGCGGAAGCAGCAACTCCTTCCAGACGCAAGGCCACTGGGAACATGTATCTCGCTAATCCGAGACCATGGGGGAATATCTAGAGGGGGAGAGAGATCCTTCACGAGGAGGTGTGAGGATGAAAGAGGGAATGGGTGGCCTTTTATAGGAGGAGGGGGGTGCCCCCTCTCTCCATGGCCGGCCCATGGGGGGGGTGACCCCTCACCTCCCCCATTCATGTGGTGGTAACCCCTCCACATTAAAATGCCCCTTAACATTCTCTTTTAAAGTCTCCACTTTAAATGCATTAAATTTCTCCGAATTTAATGCTCTCTCATTTAATAAAACTCTTTTATTTATTTTATTCAGAATTTTTTAATTACTTTAATTAACAAACATTCACATAAAACCCTTGCAACATTTCAATATTACATGCAGAACCACTTTCTGCAATTTCACCCGAAACAATTCTGGTTTCTATCGAAACATTTCCTGCGCTTTGCAAACCTTTTGCTGGAACATATGTGCTCCTAAATGGTGTCCGGCAACCCTTAAGTGTGTCACCCTACGGTTCACGAATAATGCAGACATGATTGAGACTCCTCTCAGATCAATAATCAGAAGCGGGACCTGGAGATCCATACTGACTCCTACACATTCAACGATGACTTCTGTGATCGTGAGAACCTTTAACGTCAGCAATTTAATCCCTTTGTCTCATGATATAATACATGTCCGAGATTCGATCATCGGTATCCAAATACCTAGTTTGATCTCGTTACCGACATGCACTCTTTTCTCGTTCCCGTGATATAACATTCTAGTGATCACATCACTTGCTTGCAAGCTATCTTAATGTGATATCACCGAGAGGGCCCAGAGTATATCTATCCGTCATCTGGATTGAAAAATCCCACTCTTGATCCATGAGCCTCAACATAACACCTTCGTAGTACTGAACCCATCTTTATAGTCACCCTGTTACGGTGTGACGTTTGATGTTATCAAGATACTCTTCCGGTGTTAGCAATTAACATGATCTCATGGTCTAAGGACTAAGACTACTTTGTATGATGTTATAGCAATATAAACATAATGACTTGATCGTAATGCTATAATTCGGATGAATGTTCATCACATCATTTCACAAATGCTGTGACCTTGTTATTAACAACATCCAATGTCCATGATCAGGAAACTTTGATCATCTTGTTAATCAACAAGCTAGTCTATAAGAGAGGCATAACTAGGAACCCTTTTTGTTTATTAAACACACATGTATTGATGTTTCCTATCAATACAATTATAGCATGCAAAATAAACATCTATCATATACAAGAAATATATAATAACAACTTTATTATTGCCTCTCAGGGCATATTTCCTTCAATCCACAGCCCAGTGGTCGATGTTCTTGAAAACTTCGGTCTTCTACGGCACTTCTAAACATTGTGGATGGCTGACATCTCTTCAGGCAGTTCCAGTTGATACGATACTTCTCCTCGGCGATTCAGAATCTTGAAAGGTCCGATATATCTGGGGGCTAACTTTCCTTTCAGACTAAAGCATTGCGTTCCCTTCAATGGTGAAACCTTGAGATATACAAAATCTTCGACATTGAAAGTCAGGTCTCTCCTTCTCTTGTCAGCATAACTCTTTTGTCTGGATTGGGCTGTCTTGAGGTGCTCTCGGACTTTGTGAACCTTCTCTTCAGCTTCTCGGAGAATCTCATGTCCAAAAATCTGACTCTCTCCTACTTGCGACCAATTCAAACGGGTGCGACACTTTCTTTCATACAGGAACTCAAATGGGGCCATTTGCAGACTGGCTTGATAACTATTGTTATATGAGAATTCTGCGAAAGGCAGGCAGTCTTCCCATTTTGATCCATACTCCAAAACACAAGCTCTCAACATATCCTCTAGGATTTGGTGGACTCTTTCAGTCTGTCCATCTGTTTGCGGATGATACACTGTACTAAAGTTCAACTTGTTTCCTAATCCTTCTTAGACTTTCTGCCAAAATCTCGAGGTAAATTGGGTTCCTCGATCTGATACTATGGTCTTGGGGGTTACATGCAGACTAACAATTCTAGAAATGTACAACTCTGCTAGCTTCGAACTCTGGTAGGTTGTCTTGACAGTATAAAATGAGCTACCTTAGATAGTCTATCAACATTGACCCAGATTGAGTCATTTCCCCTACTAGAAGTAGGCAAACCGGTGATAAAGTCCATTCTGACGGAATCCCATTTCCGTTCCGGAATCTGCAATGGTTGCCACAGTCCTGCGGGTCTCTGATGTTCTGCTTTCACTCTTTGACAAATATCACAGTTGGCAATGTAGCTTCCGATTTCCCTCTTCATCTTGTGCCACCAAAATTGCTCTTTCGAATCTTGATACATCTTCATTCCTCCGGGGTGGATAGAATAAAGAGTATCATAAGCTTCTTGCATGATCACTTGCTTTAGTTCCGAATCTGCTAGCACACAGATCTGTCCTTTGTACCACAAAACTCATTATTCGTCTTCGGTGAATCCAGATACCTTTCCTGTACCAATACGACGCTTGATTCCGTCGATACTTTCATTTCCCTTCTGGGCTTCCTTGATTTGGCTAATCAAAGTGGGTTGAAGTTCAATGCTAGCTAAAAATCCTTTTCTAACAAGCTCAGTTCTAAACTGCTCCAACTCCTCATACAAACTGGGTTGCTTCTCCTTGATCATGGTGTTTAACCTACATAGCAATCTGCTAAGAGCATCCGCTACCACATTGGCTTTGCCAGAGTGATAGTGAATGTCAAGGTCATAATCCTTGATTAACTCTATCCATCTCCTTTGCCTCATATTCAGCTCCTTCTGAGTGAAGATATACTTCAAGCTCTTGTGATCTGAGTAAATCTCACAATGATTACCCATAAGATAATGACGCCATGTCTTTAGTGCCAAAACTACGGCTGCTTATTCAAGATCATGGGTCGGATAGTTCTGCTCATGCTGCTTTAGTTGTCGAGACAGATATGCTATGAATTTGCCGTCTTGCATCAATACACATCCGAGACCTATCTTGGATGCATAACAATACACATCAAACGGCTTCTTGATATCTAGCATGATCAATATTGGGGCTGAAATAAATCTCTTCTTGAGCTCTTGGAAACTGGCTTCACATTTGTCGGTTAGTTCAAACTTCTTGTCCTTCTTCAAAAATTGGGTCATCGGTCTTGCGATGCTCGAAAATCCTTCAACGAACTTGCGGTAATATCCCGCTAATCTGAGAAATGCACGGACTTGGGTCTGAGTGGTTGGGGCTTCCCATTCTTCGACATCTTTAATTTTGGTGGGATCAACGGAGACTCCTCCGGTAGACACAATATGTCCTAGGAATCCTACTTCTTTCAGCCAAACCTCACATTTGCTGAACTTGGCATACAACTGATGCTCTCTCAGGGTTTCCAGGATGATTCTCAGATGTTGCTCATGCTCTTCTTCTGACTGGGAGTAGATAAGAATATCGTCGATAAACACAATGACAAACTTATCTAGGAAATTCATAAAGATCTTATTCATGATATTCATGAAATAAGCAGGGGCACTGGTTAATCCAAAAGACATGACTGTATACTCGTACAATCCGTAGCGAGTAGTAAAGGCGGTCTTTGGAATATCCGTTGCTCAAATCTTAAGTTGGTGATAACCAGTCCTAAGATCAATCTTGGAGAATACAGTTGCTCCAGTCAACTGATCAAATAGATCCTCTATCTTTGGCAGCGGGTACTTGTTTTTGATGGTGACGTCATTCAGCTTTCTGTAATCTGTGCACAAACGGTTGCTTCCATCTTTCTTGTCGACGAATAGCACTGGCGATCTCCATGGCGATGCGCTTGGTTGAATCAAGTCTGTTGCTAACATAGCATCCAACTGCTTCTTCAACTCTACTAACTCAGAGGGGTTCATGCTATAGGGTCTCTATGTTATGGGTCCGGTTCCGGGGATTAGTTTGATAATGAACTCAATATCCCTATCTGGGGGCATACCGGGCAATTCATCTGGGAATACGTCAGGGTATTCACAGACTACTCTGACTTGGTCTATGGTGGGTAGGGCTAGAGTCTTGTTGCACTTGAATTGACGGGGTAAGGTTTCAGATATATGCTCTACTGTTACTCCAGAGCTACTGGTCATGGTGATGGCTTTCTTGGCACAATCTATCAATCCTTTATGCTTTGACATCCAATCCATTCCTAGTACTACTTCCAAACCTTTGGTTCCAAGTACTATTAGATTAGCATAAAAATCTATCCCATGAATTCTGATAGGCACAACTTTGCAAATTTTTCTAGCTTTTGTGGTTGAACCAGGAATTTGAACTATCGTGACATGCTTCAAGTTGGTTGGTTGAATCTTAGTAGTACATGCAAATTCTTCGGTGAAAAATGAGTGCGATGCTTTAGAATCAAACAACACTCTTGCTAAAACTAAGTTGATAGAAAACATACCCAACACTACATCTGGCGCTTCTTGGGCTTCTTCGGCGTTCATCTAGAAGAGACGGCCGTTGTGGTTGTGAGGGTTCCCTGGGGCGAACCTTCTTCCTGGTTGAACATGACGCTGCTGTTGAGCTAGGCCATTCACATTAGCATTGGCAGTAACCTTCTTGGGACACTCATTAGAGTAGTGACCCTTAACTCCACACTTGAAACAAGTAATCTAGACTTGTCCTTTGCTGCTATAGGCACAACATTGCTTCCAGTTCTGGGAGCAGTGTTGTTGTTGTTGTTCTTGGGAGGTGCACGGTTGAAATTGTTGGAGTTGCCGGGGTTGTTGTTGTTTCCTCCGGACTTCACATTGCCTCCGCTACGGTTGGGTAGCTTGGGCGAGACATTGGGGGCGGTTGTTTCTTAGTGCATATCCTGAAGACGGGTTGGGACGGTACTTATGGTGGCTGTTGGATCCAGCTTGGTGCATCATACGACGCTTGCAGTTGTCGTTGGCTTGATTAAGCTTTCCTTCCATCTGAATGGTAGAGTCGACTAGCTCTTCGAGATCCTCGAAACGGATGTTGACGAGGACAGTCTGCATCTCATCATGCAGTCCGTTCAGGAATCTCTCCTTCTTCTTGGCCTCCGTGTTGATCTCATCAGGTGCATACCTGGCGAGGGACAAGCATTTTTCATGGCACTCCACTACAGTCATTCTGCCTTGCTTCAATTCTCAGAATTCATCCCTCATTCTGGTGACTAGACCCTGCGGAACGTGTGTTCGGCTGAACTTGATTTTGAAGGCTTCCGATGTCATCACTTGACTAGGGTTCATTGTGCGGATGCTGTTCCACCATGCTCTTGCATCTCCTGCCAAATAGTGGGTGGCAAAAAGAACTTTCTCGTTGTCATCAACCAGTCATCAGCATCTAGTGGGTTATCCGAAGTGCTAAAGATTGGGGGATTGGTATTCTTGAATTTTTCAGCTTAGATCCTTGATGATCCTGATTTCCATGCCCTTGGTTGTTGTGAGCCATCTGGGCGATCTGTTGCAGCGTTGCTAAGTTGGCTTGGCGCTCTGCCCTGCTTGCTTCACGGTCGGCAATGAGAGTCTGCAGAATCTGCAGCATTGGGTCTTGCGACGAGCTGCCCCCTCCTTGGTTTCCACGAGTCATCTGGAGATTGAGGTAGATAAAGGGGTAAGAGGGAAAGTTCTAAGGTTCATGGTTTTGGTTTCCAAGCTAAAACTTTGAGTTTGACTCAGGTTTTTGCAACGAACTTCTTTTCATTCATTCAAGCAAGCACACGATACAAACACACCCACACCACAACAACAAAGGAAAACAGATGGTTTTAAGAGCCATTCTGTGAGCTACGATACATTGGGACCGATACTCCTCATGCTACGACAGTGCTCTAGTGCATCTACTCATCATCCATGAAGTCGGAGTCGTCATCGTTGGTGTAGAAGTCCACGGCATCGTCCTCCAAAAAGTCATCATCGTTGCTGAGGTAAGAGTCCATATCTCCCTAGATGTCTTCACCTTCCTCTTCTTCTTCTTTTGCTACGAGCTGAGCTTCTTGGTCCTTGATGGTCTTCTCGAGGTCGGCCACCTTCTTGCGAAGACGGTCGATGGTGCGATCCTTCTTTGCACGCTGGCGGCGAAGAGACTGACGATCCTTGACTAGGAGTGAGAAAGTCTGGGCCTTCTGGGCAGCAATGGCAAGGTTGTGGTTGGCGAACTCCCTCACATTATCCAATTCCTGCTGTCTGCCGTGTAGCAAGAAGTCAAGGTTCTCCACTTGACGCTTCAACTCTGGGTGACTTGGAATCTCCATGGGCATTCCCATAAAGTCACGCCTTGCATAGTGAGCAAAGCGGGTTCCTTGGATTTGGTTGACACTCAGGTCACACAGACGTGCAAGAGCTTCATGCATTGCCCTGGCTAATCCATCTAGCCAGTTGTTCTCTCTCACGGAGAACTGGATCCTCCCAAACATTGGTGCTTCTATCTTACCTCGAAGATCAGCGGTGACTAGCCATTGCAAATCTCCTCCTAGGAGTCCAGGAAGTTGAGCTCCCAGAAACTCTAGATGCGGGTGTCCCAAGTACTCCGATAGTGCATCAAGATCCCTCTCGAAGATTAGCTGACCTCCATTTCCCAACTGGTAGAACTTGCTGAACTGAGTCTCCATGTACAAGAATTAAGGATGAGGAAGTTAGTGAAGTGATCAGGTGTGTCAAATTTTATGTAGTAATGTAAGAATTGGAGTAACATGAATTTTTTTGAGAGAAAGAATTCCCATGGGTAAGAGAGGAAATAGTTTTCATAAATACTCACTTTGGTTTTGAAACTAAGTTTTTGGTCGGACGTCCATTCTAACTAGGGTCTCCTATGGTCAGGATGGCTCTGATACCAACTTGTCAACACCCGGTTTTTTAATCCCAGCTGCCTGTTATGCCATACATCACAATCCTAGGATTACCATTTTTGCGAGACATGACAGATTGGATATTATAGTACATCATCCATTACAAACCATAATAAGGTCTTACACGAAATAAAGGATCTCATGATCCAGTCTTAATACAATAAGCAGCGGAATAATAATAAGTGTAGCGGTGGGGTCCATCTTCAGAGTCACACGCAATGCTGACGATGGAAGATAGTCCTAGTTATCATAGCCGTCCTGCTATCCTTCATCTTGGTAGTCTCCTTCATAGTCTGGCCAGAGGAATAGCCAGGGACAAAAGCCATGAGTACTCTTTAAGTACTCGCAAACTATCACTAACAGGTAAGGTAGTGCTAGTAGGAAAACTAACTCTAAGTTTACTTGTGAAGTTAAGTTTGAAACCTAAGATGAGTTCAAAGACAAACAAAGATAAAATAAAGTTCTAAAATCACTTAAGTTGGGGAAACTAGTTTCATAGTGAAGGGTTCCGTAGCAGAAAACAAAAAATTTCTATCTACTCGAACACTAATACCAGGATCTATACATGTAGACATAAGTAACGGAGAAGGAATACAGTATTCATACTTTGCAGAGAGAGGCACGCCTTACACAGGAAGGCGTATATTGATGAAGACGAGCAGCACCCCAAGTGTGGTGCCTTCGAAGTTCGTCACACGTCCGGTGTAGGGGACGTCAACCGGGCTCCGATCCAGCCGAGCAGCGGAAGAAGAAGATGCCGGATCGCCGATCACACGACGGTAGTGTGAAGGTGGAGAACTCAACTACGAAGTCCTCCCCAATATTACGGGGAAGCCCTCGGTAGATGAGAGAGAGAATGAGAGGAATGGGTGTCCTTCAAAGGGAAGGGGGACCCCTTTATATAGTAGGAGGGCGTGCACCACCTAGGGGCCAGGCAGGGTGGGACTAATCCCCACACCCGCCGGCCACCTTGGGGCAGCCGCCGGCCCTAGGTGGGCCCCACTAGGGCGGCCCACTAACCCTAGGCCGGCTGGCCCCCACTCCCTAGGCGCCTTGCCCACTTGGGCCTCCCTTCGGGTGAGGCCCATTAGCAATATAGTGCCTTCAAAAATAAAATAAAATAAAATAAAATATATATTTAATATTAATTCTCCAATTAACATTCAAATATACATATTATATTATCTCTTCACTTCAGAACAACTTCCGGACCCCTTTCCGATCTCCATCGGATGTTACCGAAACTATTCCGGTTTCTCTCTCTCTCTCTATTACTCATACGATGCCTCATCTACCCTAAGCGTCCCTACCCTTAAGCGTGACATCCTTCGGTTCAGAAACACTCTGTACATGATAGAGACCACTCTTATATCAATGATCAACAAAGGGACCTGGATGGCCATGTGACCCCCGTGCGTTTCACGAATACAATCGCTCGAACCGTGAGATAGTTGTTCCCCATTCCCTTTGTCACTCGATACCTGATTCATCCGAGACTTGATCTTTGGTATCTGCATACCTTAGTTCGATCTTGTTACTGATGAACTTGTTTTCTCGTTCTCATGTCATTGCATCCCGTGACCCAGTCACATGCTTGCAAGCTTCATTAATGCAATGTCACCGAGATGGCCACATGTATCTGTCAGTTGCATAGACTAGACAAATCCTGGTCTTGATATGTACTCCTCTACGCATCCCTTCAGAAAACCTGAGTAACACCTTTTGGTCACCCTGTTACGAGATGACTCTAGATAACCATCTAAGCTTCTTCCGGAATGGTGATTTGCATTACCTCACAGTCAAAGGATCGGGTTACGAGGTTCTCTGTGTTTTATCATCAATGGTGAATTTTGATACTAGATCTCATTACGATATAACGGTCGGATGTTTGTCTATCATGTTATTCAACTAATAACATGACCTCATTGTCAGTTGGCATAAATGCCCATGATCTCGAAACACAGACCATCCTCATGACCAATGAACTAGTTCACTAGAGGTAACTAGGGACACGGTTTGTTTACATACCACACGTGTATTAACGTTTCGAATCAACACAGTTATAGCACAGTATGAAACGTATTATAAACACACAGGAGATATATCAAATAATACACTTTATTATTTGCCTCTAGGGCATAACTCCTTCAGTCTCCCACTTGCACTAGAGTATATCAAACTAGTTTACAATGGGCAGGAACCTAACACCAATGGAATCTCGGTGTTGTTCATTCTTTTCTAAGTGGAGAGCTTTTGTCAACGGATCTGCTACATTCAGTTCCGTATCTACTTTGCAAATATTGACTTCACCTTCGTCAACGTTTTGCCGGATGACGTGAAATCTAAGCTTGATGTGTTTGGCTGTGGAATGAGTTCTTGGCTCCCTTGCATTTCCAATAGCTCCCGTGTTATCACAATATATCGTCACAGGGTCTTGTGCATTGGGAAAAACTCCCAGTTCGATGACGAAATTCCTTAGCCAAACAGCTTCATTTGCTGCATCAGCCGCAACAATGTATTCAAATTCCATTGAAGATTGTGCCACCACCGGTTGCTTCTTGCTCTTCCAGCTTACCGCCCCACCATTCACCAAGAAAACAAATCCTGTTTGAGACTTCGAGTCATCATGATCTGAATTCCAGCTCGCATCTACGTAACCTGTTATGTTTAGAGCTTCATCATTTCCTCCATAGATCAGGAACATATCCTTTGTTCTCCTCAGATACTTTAGGATATTATTCACAACTGTCCAGTGATTCGGTCCTGGATTACTCTAATATCAGCTCGTCAAACTAAGAGCCAATGCCACATCAGGTTGGGTACTAAGCATTGCATACATGATAGATCCTATTGCTGAAGCATAGGGGATGTAAGACATCTTTTCTCTATCATTGTCCATTACAGGACATTGAGTCATACTCAAGTTGCAATTCTTCATCATAGGCGTAAAACCCCTCTTGGTGTTTTCCATTTTGAACCTCCTCAAAATCTTATCTATGTAAGTACTCTAACTTAATGCTATTAGGCATCTCGATCTATCTCTATAGATCTTGATTCCTAATATATATGCAGCTTCACCTAGATCCTTCATGGAAAATTTGTTACTTAAATATGCTTTCACACTATTCATAAGATCCACATCGTTTCCCATGAGTAATATGTCATCCACATATACTACTAAGAAAACAACCGAGCTCCCACTCGCTTTCTTGTAAACACAGAACTCTTGTTGGTTTTGGACAAATCCTAAACTTTTGATCACTTGATCAAAACGTTGGTTCTAGCTCCGAGATGCTTGCTTTAGTCCATAAATGGACCGTTGAAGTTTTCATACCTTTCCAGCTTCCTTAGGATTGACAAAACCTTCTGGTTGCATCATATACAACTCTTCATTAATGTGACCATTGAGGAATGCGGTCTTGACATCCATCTGCCAAATTTCATAGTCGAAATGTGTAGCAATTGCTATTAAAATCGTGACAGCCTTAAGCATCACTACGGGAGAGTAAGTCTCATCGTAGTCAACTCCTTGAATTTGTCGAAACACCTTTGCAACAAGTCGAGCTTTGTGAATGGTCACATTACCATTCACATCTATCTTTTTCTTAAAGATCCATTTATTTTCCACGGCCTTGCGACCCTCTCGAAGATCCACCAAGGTCCAAACTTGGTTTTCATGCATGGATCCTATTTCGTATTTCATGCCTTCTAGCCATATCTCGGAGTCAGCACTATCCATAGCTTCTTTGTAGTTTGCAGGTTCTTCCTGATCATCTAAGATGACAGACATTACAAGGCTACTGTACCAATCTGGAGTGGCACGAACCCTTGTAGACCTACGAACCTCAGGAGCCACGATGTCATTGTTTTGATCAGCATCAATGGGCTCTTCCTCCATGTTGGAGAGCGGTTTCGGAACAGTTTCCGTTGCGCTACTCGGAATACGGAGAGAAGGGTCAACAATTTCATCTAACTCTATTTTCCTTCTACTCACTCCCTTTGCAAGAAACTCCTTTTCGAGAAAGGTGCCATTTTTGGCGACAAACATTTTGCCTTCGGCTTGGTTGTAGAAGGTATACCCAATGGTTTCCCTCGGGTATCCTACAAAGATACATTTTTCCGATTTGGGTTCGAGTTTGTCAGGCTGTAGTTTCTTAACGTAAGCCTCACAACCCCAAACTTTCAGAAATGACAACAATGGCTTCTTGCCATGCCATATCTCATATGGGGTTGTTTTCACGGATTTTGATGGTGCTCGGTTTAAAATAAAAGCGGCGGTTTCTAACGTGTATCCCCAAAAAGACACAGACAAATCAGTTAAAGACATCATGGACCGTACGCTATCCAATAGGGTTTGGTTACGACGTTCCGACACACCATTACGCTGTGGTGTTCCGGCTGGCATAAGCTGTGGTACAATCCCACAGTCCTTCAAGTGCATGTTAAACTCATAACTCAAATACTCGCCTCCTCGATCCGATCAAAGGTGCTTGATTTTCTTGTTAAGTTGATTCTCTACCTCTTTCTGAAATTCCTTGAACTTTTCAAAGGTTTCAGACTTGTGCTTCATGAAGTAGATATATCCATATCTTCTTAAGTCGTCAGTAAAGGTAACGAAGTAACGATAACCCATTGCAGGTTGAGTCACTCATCGGTCCACATATATCCGTATGTATGATCCGAAGTAGGTCTACGGCTCTCTCCATTATACCGGAGAATGGTGTCCTGGTCATTTTGCCCATGAGACATGGCTCACATGTATCAAGGGATTCAAAGTCCAATGATCCAAGAAGCCCTTCTGAATGAAGCTTCTTCATGCACTTTACGCAAATATGACCAAGACAGCAATGCCATATGTACATGGAATTATCGTCATTGTGCTTGCAATGTTTAGCATCAATACTATGGATGTGTTTATCACAATCAAGATCAAGTAAGAATAAACCATCACGTACAGGTGCATGAACATAGAAAACATCATTCATATAAATTGAACAACCATTTGTTCCTGATTTAAACGAATAATGGTCTTGCAACAAGCAAGACCCATCACAATATTCATACTCAGTGCGGGTACATAATAGCATTTATTCAAAATCAACAATAATCCTGACGGTAGACGTAGATGCAGGGTGCCGACGGCCATCACTTCGACTTTCAAGCCATTGTCGACGCGCATCGTCACCTCGTCCTTCCTCAGGCGCCTCCTACTCTGCAGATCCTGCTAAGAGTTACAAATGTGAGCAACAGATCCGGTATCAAATACCCAGGTCTTACCCCTGGCGCTTGTAAGGAATACATCAATAACATGTAGATCATATATACCTTTGTCTGGAATGACTATCTTGCCAGCTCGCTTGTCTTCAAGGTATTTGGGGCAGTTGCGTTTCCAGTGCCCATCCCCTTTACAGTAGAAGCACGAAGTGCCGGGCTTAGGGACAGGCTTGGCAGCCTTTGAGGTGGTGGGAACAAACTTGCCATCCCTCTTAGTCTTCTTGTTCTTGCTTTTTCCCTTTTGCCCCGGTTTCTTAAAGTTTGTGGTCTTGTTGACCATCAGCACCGTGTGTTCCTTCTTGATTTCAACCTCAGCAGTTTTGAGCATGGCGAACACCTCAGCAAGGTTCTTAGTCATCCCTTGCATGTTGTAGTTCATCACAAAACCCTTATAGCTAGGGGGCAGCGAATGCAGCACCCTATCTATGGCGAGTTCCTCCGGGATTTTACAATCCAGGGCGTTTAAGCGTTTAACGTAGCCAGACATTTTGACCACGTGCTCACTAATACTGCTGTGCTCTTCCATTTTAGCAGAGAAGAAGAGCTCGGAAGCATCATACCTCTCTGCACGAGCCTGTGGAGCAAAGACAGCCTTGAGATCCTCAATGATCTCAAAAGCATTCATCTTCTCAAAATGCTTTTGAAGCTCCGGCTCCATGGCATAGAGCATTCCACCCTGGATGAGGGAGAAATCATCCGCCTTGGACTGCCAAACATTATTTTCGTCCTCAGAGGCGGAATCTTCAGGCTTGGCTGGAAGCTCAGCCTCAATGACATAAGTTAGCTTGTAGGGGACTAGGATGATCCTAAGATTGCGGAACCATGCGGTGAAGTTGGTTCCATCAGTTTTCAGCTTGTCCTTCTCGAGGAAAGTGCTAAGGTTGAAGGTGGGTGGGCGAGACATCTACAAAGGAATTTGCAAAGTATTTAGACTATGTTCATAATAATGAGTTCGAGTTTTAACTAAAAGAACTCCCACTTAAACGAACATCACTCTACTCGTTCAGTGATCACATGATCCTTATCCTCTGCACCTCCCCCGATCGTCATAGGCATCAGCGCAGTATCAAAGGTGGACATTCCCTAATGTCGATCACATCAACCATGTGATTCATGCTTGACCTTTCGGTCTCTTGTATTCCGAGGCCACGCTTCTCTAGCGTGCTAGGCTCGCCAGTCCTAACTCGTGTGTATTTGCAGTGCAACATGGCTTACACCCACTATATGTGAACGTAGATATGTTTGACACCCAGGCCTGTCACCCTGGATCGCCTCATACCGAAGAACTTTCTTGGTGGTGCACACACAAGGGGAATACGATAATTGGGATACTATGAGGGATTTTGTTATTATGCTACCGTCTAGTAAGTATACTAGCACAATAAGTAATACTTCTAAAGTAAAGTGTTATGACATGGTTATAGCTTTATGATTATCATCAATAGCTTCAATGAGAGTTTCACAAACTTGTCATTTCCATGTTATAATACTTTCCCCTATGCAATAATAAAAATAGACGCTTCTATATTAACTATTGCATGTTTTACGCAGCTTTAGGGCTTTCACAGTAGAACCCCTTCCCACCTACGAACGTCGAGCCACAACATGGATTCAATGATTGTCGTTCTTCTTCCCTTTTCAGGGCCCTCTAGTGTTAATGCCATATCAACTACTATAGAGAGACAGACACCCCCCTAAGCCACTTTGATTTGTGGACCAATCTCATGAATCACCACGTGAGGTCGGTTGGGGGACGCTTCATCAAATAGTTCCGCGATATGAAAAATAACCCTAAAGAGGGTACCAACTACAGAATCAATGCCCACATATTGGTATGTGTTCTATCCGTACGACATGTCTACCCATAGACCCGCTCTGATACTAATGAAGGGTTCTGTAGCAGAAAACAAAAAAATCTATCTACTCGAACACTAATACCAGGATCTACACTATGTAGACATAAGTAACGGAGAAGGAATACAGTATTCATACCTTTGCAGAGAAAGGCACGCCTTACGCAGGAAGGCGTATATTGATGAAGCCGAGCAGCACCCCAAGTGTTGTGACTCCGAAGTTCGTCACACGTCCGGTGTAGGGGACGTCAACCGGGCTCCGATCCAGCCGAGCAGCGGAAGAAGAAGATGTCGGATCGCTGATCACATGATGGTAGTGTGAAGGTGGAGAACTCAACTACGAAGTCCTCCCCAATATTATGGGGAAGCCCTCAGCAGATGAGAGAGAGAGAATGAGAGGAATGGGTGTCCTTCAAGGGGAAGGGGGACCCCTTTATATAGTGGGAGGGGGCCGCACCACCCAGGGGCCAGGCGGGATGGGACTAATCCCCACACCTGCCGGCCACCTTGGGGCAGCCGCCGGCCCTAGGTAGGCCCCACTGGGGAGGCCCACTAACCCTAGGCTGGCTGGCCCCTAATCCCTAGGCGCCTTGCCCACTTGGGCCTCCCTTCGGGTGAGGCCCATTAGCAATATAGTGGCTTCAAAAATAAAATAAAATATATATTTAATATTAATTCTCCAATTAACATTCAAATATACATATTATATTATCTCTTCACTTTGGAACAACTTTCGGACCCCTTTCCGATCTCCATCGGATGTTAGCGAAACTATTCTGGTTTCTCTCTCTCTATTTCTCATACGATGCCTCATCTACCCTAAGCGTCCCTACCCTTAAGCGTGACATCCTTTGGTTCGGAAACACTTCGGACATGATAGAGACCACTCTCATATCAATGATCAACAGAGGGACCTGGATGGCCATGTGACCCCCGTGCGTTTCACGAATACAATCGCTCGAACCGTGAGATAGTCGTTCCCCATTCCCTTTGTCACTCGATACCTAATTCATCCGAGACTTGATCTTTGGTATCTGCATACCTTAGTTCGATCTCGTTACTGATGAACTTGTTTTCTCGTTCTCATGTCATTGCATCCCGTGACCTAGTCACATGCTTGCAAGCTTCATTAAAGCAATGTCACCGGGATGGCCACATGTATATGTTCGTTACACAGACTAGACAAATCCTGGTCTTGATATGTACTCCTCTACGCATCCCTTCAGAAAACCTGAGTAGCACCTTTTGGTCACCCTGTTACGAGATGACTCTAGATAACCATCTAAGCTTCTTCCGGAATGGTGATTTGCATTACCTCACAGTCAAAGGATCGGGTTACGAGGTTCTCTATGTTTTATCATCAATGGTGAACTTTGTAACTAGATCTCATTACGATATAACGGTCGGATGTTTGTCTATCATGTTATTCAACTAATAACATGACCTCATTGTCAGTTGGCATAAATGCCCATGATCTGGAAACACAGACCATCCTCATGACCAATGAACTAGTTCACTAGAGGTAACTAGAGACACGGTTTGTTTACATACCACACGTGTATTAACGTTTTGAATCAACACAGTTATAGCATAGTATGAAACGTATTATAAACACACATGAGATATATCAAATAGTACACTTTATTATTTGCCTCTAGGGCATAACTCCTTCACATAGCCACAACCCTGTTGTGGTCAAGTCAAGTCTCATCATTCATTTCATAAGTCATTTTGAAAATATCTAACAACGGAATAGTATGGCCACTCCAACTGTCCATAATCGCGGACGCGGCTATTCGAATAGTTTGACACTATGCAGAGGTGGTACACTTTCACCACAAGATTCGATACATCTGTCAGGGATAACCCTGAATCATCATACTTAGTATGTAGATAATCAAACATAACCTTTCAATTACACACCCTAGTATAAGCACGTCTCCTATGAGGATGGCCTCCCAACCATGACCATCTGTCATCTTGGGCACTGCATTGGTGGACAACATTGAGAGGCAACCTCAGCTCAAACCTCTCCCGCGAGGGAACTAATAGTAATGCATATAAACTTCTGGCTAAGCCTTACCCAATTCAGGTATTGTGGTTGTACGGTAAAATTGGAATGGTATCGCATCTGAACCCACCCAACCATCAGTTTTGTAAAAAGGGCTAAGGCTCATGCCTCAACATTTTCCTCATCATAAATCATTTGTGTTTCTCAACACATGTCAAAACATCTCAATAGAATGACTCATCATTCCAAGGTTTTCACAAGTCATTTTCACCAAGTAATCCCATCTAAAGTGATCAAGTTTTTGGATCAGATCTAAGCCACTAAGTTAATAGTGTTCACTAATGTGGGATGCTAATGTCAATTTCATGCCATAGAATGACATCTAAGTTTATCTAGATAGGTCAAGTTTTATACTTTTTATGCTACCTATAAACAAGGTAAAGAACTTTAGTAAAGCAAAAGAAAGTAAAACTTGTGAAGAAAACTTGGGGTAGGTAAAAGTCAAAGGGCATAACCAAAACATGCCTAATGCATTTACTTAGGTTATCTAGCTTGCAAGGTTTAGCTTGCATTGTTAATGATGGCTTGATAAGTATAATACTTGCAAGTGTTAGCTTGCTCAGTTTACTTGAAGTGCTAGGCTTGCCTTGTGTAGTGCAGTGGTTGAAGTTTTCTTCCTCTTCCTCCTGGTAGAACTCCTCCTCCTCGATAGCTTGGTCGGTACTATCATATATAAATACATACGGGGTACACAATCACCAAACAAGGCTTAACTAGTCTACTTAGCATACTAAGGCACACATTTGATGATCTATTATCATCACAAGCATCACAAGGTTTAATTAACTAGCTTCATTCTTTTATTTGAGAAAAGTAATTTCTACTCATTGAAATTAACTAAGGTTTAATAATCTCCAAATAAAATAGGGGATCATGGGGACACATGTCCTCACCACATATTCTAACATATGGGAATGTGATTTAAATGTTGGATCACATTTTAATAAATTTCAGTTTAATGTTTAATGATTTAAAATGACTAGAAATGCCTATATAGCATTATTTTGGTACTAGTTAAAATTCATTGCATGCAAACCTTAATATTATTACATATTCAGATAAGTATGGTTAAATGTGATTTTTGAGAGTTGGAATCAACTCAAAAGCTATTGTGGTTCATTTTTACTAGGAGAGATCTCTAACTCTAAATGATTTAAATCCAACGGTCTTGGATAGATATTTTAATTACCTTTCCAACAAAATTGGAATCACTCGATTTGGATTTATAAAACTCTCTAAATTGATTTTTGAACTAAGGGCCAGAATTGATTTTAAACCTAAATAGCAAAATCCTAATTTGAATTAACTGGGTCAGCGCGGGAACTAAATGGGTCGTCCTAGTAACGCTCAGTGGCGCAGAGGGCGACTGACTGGCTGGTCCAGCATGTCAGCGGCACATAAAACCCGAAGCGGTACGGGGCAATCTAGGCGCTACGATTAGGACACAGATCGACGGTCCACGATCATCGTCGATGACGGACTTGTCGCCAGCGAGGCCGAACCCTAAACAGCCGGTGGGGGTCTACTGGGGACGTACTAGGGCTCCAGCTAGTGTGGCGAGGTAGGCGAACAAACAAGTCGACGACGGCGGTTCTCCTGGAACTGGTGGCGAGGGCTGACGTGGACGAAATCGACGGGGACTTCTCCTCCACTGCAGCGGCTACCTTCGGTGGAATTCTGGCAAACAGTGGCTTGAGTGGCTCCGGCGAGAGAGGGGAAATGGTCAGTGGAGAGAGGGGAGTGGAATGGTGTGAAGAAATGGTGCTGGGGTGGCCTCCTTATATAGGCTCGACGAGGGTACCGACGGCTGTGGGCGGAGCTCGTCGGTGATGACGATACAGGGGGCTACCAGCGTGGGCGAGGTAGGTGAACGGTGGGCGGTCTGCTAGCGGTCAGCTACGGCGCAATGGCGCGGCTCGGGGTGGTGCCTAATGGTCGGGGGCTTCATGCGCTCTGGGAGATAGAGGCGGTGCTCGACGGCGATCACGGCGACTGTGGGTCGCGCGACGATGCACGACCATGTCTGGCGGGTTGCTGGGTTCAATGCGGAGCGACGTGCGTGATTTGGTGTCGAGGCACGGTATGGGGCGTGCTGGCGGCGATCGCGCTCTGGTGCGCTCTGGCTGCACGCAGAGAGAGAGGGCGGCAAGGTTGTGGGGTGGTCCAGGGGCTATCTGCGGCCGTGGGGTGAATCCTGGGCAACGATGAGGTGGCGCCTTGCTTCCTGGAGCAGCGCAGAAGGGGTGGTGGTCTGCTACGAGCTGCGCATGCTCGACCGGCGAGCATGGCGTCGGGGCGGCATGGCACTGGCGCCAGGGGCTAGAGATAGGGTTGGTTTTGGTCTGGTTGGACCTGGGGGAGACCAGGGTGATCAAGAACCAACAAATGGTTCGACAAGAAATGCTCCCAAACAGTAATAGTTAGGCCACAATTTCTCTATCAGCCACATGTTCGATCAAATGGCCGCATGAAGAAAAGTTTCGAATTTTTGAAAGATTTTTGGTGGAGTGGTGTAACTTATGCTTGAGCATCTATGTTTTCTTGGGTTCTTGAAATGGAGTTCATTTGAGTGGTTTTTGAATTAGTGTGATCTTGATACATACACTAGATTCAATTTTCAAATGTCATTTAAAATTAGAGTTTGAATGTTTTTGGGAGATCACAAAGTGGGCCTTGGCACATCACTACTTGTACTAGCAAGGGGTCCAAAGAACCACAATTGTCTATGTTGGCATTTGAGTCCTAGGAACACCGAAAGTGTCCTAGTTAGTTAAAATGGCACAAATGGCCATTTCTTTATTTTATTCTTTTTGATTTATTTATCTTTGGTATTTGTTTGGGAATGATCTAGATCATGTTTAATTCACCTTAGAATCATTTTACAACCAATGGATCACTCAAACATGGCAATCCAAAACAACTCCCAATTTAAATGCACACACATATCAATGCTTAATTATTTTAAATGGAAAAGTTTTTGTTAATCCTAAATTGGGTAGATTTGATCTTGATTAACTTTGGATTAAGTTTTGGGATGTTACAGTTCCATAGACCTTGGCCTTACACATAAAGGAATGATAAATATCATACCACGATGCACATGATAGTAATCAAGTGCAAGAACCATATCATTTCACTTTACACATATGATGTTTGTTTGCATCTTATATTTCTTGTTTGGCGTTTTAGTAGCATTTATAAGATGATCCCTCATTTAGATATCAAGATAAAAATGTGTTCTTCCTTAAGTACGCATCATTTTATGTTTCGTCACTTCAAGACATCACGTGATGATCGGGTGTACTTGAATCCACGTTTGCATAACGGGTGTAAGACAGTTTTATACACGCGAGTACTAAGGTTCTTACTTGGCGAGCCTAGCATGTACATACATGGCCTCAGAACACGGATCAAAAGGTTAAGCACGAGTCATATGGTTGATATGATGCACATATAGATGCTCACCTCTGAAGCTACACCGACTCACGTGATGATCAGACTTAGTGTAGTGGATTTGGTTCATGTAATCACCAAAAAAACTCGAGGGATGTTGGTTTCGAGTGGGAGTTCATGTAGTAGTATGATTAGAGTTGAACTCATTTTATCATAAATTGAATCAAAGTGAATTTGCATAATTTGTTGTAGGCATCGGCATCTTTTTACTACCTTGTACTTAGTTGTAATTGAGATAATAGAACTATAGAATTCTGGATATTTTCTTTACGAACTGGTATCGTATTGTTTTGAGTATCAATCTAAAGTTTAGAAGTCTTATTGCAAACTTTCAGCAAACTCAATTTACTCCATGAAGTTTAATAAGTAGTATTAAACCAAGAGTGACAATTCCAGTGTTAGTATCTAAGTATCATACTTTCCTCGGTGATTCTTGATATTCAAAAGTTGTTTTCATATCAAGGTTATCTAGGAGCCGAAAGAAATGTTTCAGAAACCATCATGTGTGGAAGATATTGTGATATCTGAAACAATGTTTTTGGTTGCAATATGATAGAGTATAATTTAGCAAAATACATGTTCTCATATTGTATGAGAATTTGTGAAGGATGGAGATGCTAGGCATCCGGATCTCCCAAAAAGTTTTTGGAAACTAACATTATACTCGCGATTCTTCCTTATAGGCTATAGTAGCTTGATCATGAAAGTTGTCATGATAAGGATGAATAGAATATGTAAGTAAAATGTTTACTAACTAATAGATTACTAAAGAATGGATTTTTGAAAGAACACCAAACATTTGATGATGGTGATCCACTTCAAAGTGCAAGTCCAAAGGTATTAGTATTTGACTATATACACTTTGTACTATGTGTCATGTGAATGACACCACTATTGATGTTGATGGATTCTTTTAAAAGAAAAGGAATTGTTGAAAGAGAAACTATAAAATATTTGGCTGAAAAGAAAAGGTTGGATATGTCCAACTTAGGTATATAGAAGATATACATGTTATTCTTGTATTCCTTGCTTTTTAAACAATGTGGTTCTTAGGTATTGGATACCGAATTGGTTGGTGTGAAGTGTCACACAGAACAATACAATTCATGAACTGCAATGGCCAAAGTTAGTAGCAAAAGAATATGTGATGATGTTCATCGAAAACAAATAAAGTGTTATTGTGTTTTTCGTTGTCGTCAAACCTAGCCTTCAAGATTTGTTTTAATAATTGTTATTTTGTTCTGGTATTACAAGAACAATGGTTGTTCAAATAATTACCATATTCCATAAAGGATGGATGAACTTTTACAAGTCTAGTTGGAGAAATCACATCCATAAACACTATTGCTAAAATGTCGTAAGACAAATGATTGAAAGATCACTTATGAAGTGACATCGTTGTTTGAATTATATTGGAAAGAAAACATGAAGAAACTCCATGTTGATGGATTTTTGGAGTCTTTGATTTTGATCAATTGACAATTGTGAGACGTTCCTCGAGATAATTGAAACTCCATTCATAGGCCAAAGAGGAACGGATGACTAACTTATTGGACATCATACATGTTGATGTATATGGGCCATTATGTGTAGCCATGTGTGGTGGATCTTTCTACTGCATATGCTTTCTCCGAAAATTTGAGTGAATATATATGTATATTTACTTAATAAGGAAGAAGTATGAAACATTTGAAAATTGTTCAAAGACTTTGAAGATGAAGTGGAAAATCATTGTAACGAGAAAATAAAAGAGTTTATGATTGGATCATAAAGGGAGATATTTGAGTTACAAGTTTAGCAAAAACACCTAAGATTTGAGGAATCATTCCATGGATTTGTGTTTCCCGATAAACCATAGGAGTGTGGTATGTTCGAGAGATCAAATCAAACCTTGTTTGACATGGTAAGATCAAAGGTGTCATTTATAAAACTGCCATTATGTTTTAAGGATTAAAGCTTTAGAGACTACCGCTTTTACACTGAAAAGAGCACCATCGTGATCTGTTGAAATGACAACATAAAGGTTATGGTTTGGGATAAAACTCGAGTTGTCTTTTCTTAAATTTTGGTATGCTTGGCATAAGTAAAATGTTTATAATCAAAGTCGGATAAGAATGTCTTTGTAGTTTATCCCAAAGCAATAGTTGGGTATTCCTCCATAACACTAAAGAGAAAAGAGTTTGTCACTTTGAACGTCAATTTTCTTGAGAAGGAATTTTTTGCGAAAGTTAAGTGGGAGGACAATAGAAATTTGATTAGGTTGATGAACCTAAGCAACATGTGTTAAGTAGCACATCATCGGAAAGTGTCCCGGAGGCTGCTAAAATGCTCATGGCTCCCGTGATTACAAAGGTTGTGATCTCGGAGATTAGAGTTCCTATTGAACCGTGTGGGTCAGTAAGAATCAAATAGTAAGATTTGAAACAGAAGTTATTATTGTTTTGACAATGATGAATCGACTGCATACAAAGAAGCGATGATGGACCCTGACTCCATAAAATGACTAGAAGTCATAAAATCCGTGATAGCATCCATACAAGAGAAATCAATTTTCTAAACTTGGAAGACCCTCCGGAAAGGCGTGAAGCCTATCGGTCGTATTTGGATCTATAAAGAAATAGTCGACATGTTGGAAAGGAGTTTACGACAATGTTCAAGGAGTTGACTATGACAAGATTTGATCTTTCATAGCGATATTTAGTCTGAACGGATTAATGTAGCAAACACTACATATAATTTGGTATATGGTAGTTGAACAAACAAAACAATGTTCTTCTAATAGAATGGTTACCTAGGACATGTACATGACATGGTCTGAAGGGTTTTGTTAATTCAAAGGATTCTAAAAGGGTGTGCAAACTTCAATGGTTGAAGTGAGTATAGCAGAGTTGGAATCTTCACCATGATGAAAATGTTAAAAGAGTTTAATTTCATCGGAGACGATGAAGATGCTTGCATTTGCAAGAAATTAAGTGGGAGCGCTGAGACATATTTCTAATACATTATGTAGAAGACATGGTGTTGATTGGAAATGATGTATATTTTATTGACACAAGTTAAGAATTTCATTAAAATTGGATTTCGATGAAAGACTTGGGAAAAACCGGAATATTTGGCATCAATGTCTATATGGATAGATTGAGGCGCTAATATGGTTGTGCCAGACGTACATATATGAGATATTGAATGAGTTCAATATGGAAACGACAAGAAAGGTTCTTGCCGCATGGAAAGGGTTGAATCAAGATTCAAGTGCATCGACACTTGGTGAGTGAAATCACATGAATATTTTGATCAATAAAGTATACCATGATATGTACATATCCAGATATGTCCTATGCTCTAAATGTTATGAACACATGCGAGAATGATTCATAAGATGATGATTGGATGATAGTAAAGATATTCTTATGAGCTTTGGAAGAACAAAGAATATATCATGTATAAGTGACAAATAGTTAAAGTAGTTCATTGTAAAGTGTTACATTGATACTAGTTTTGTCACAAGATACAAATTAAATATATATCAATTTAGACTATGGGTGGCACAATGTAATGAAAAGGATGTTCCATGATGGATTTGGATGAGTTCCAAAGTTGAGACATTGTGACAGATACTACAACAAAAGGCTAAGTATATGACTGTTATAGTAGTAGCAAAGGAGGGCATTTGTGTTAAGTAGTTTGTTATCAAACTAGGTGTGGTTCAAAGTGGGTTAATACTATGAATATATATTTTATGACATTAATATCAACATATTTTAACCCGAACGAACCAAAGGTCTCACCAAAGGACCAAATTTATACAATGCCATCTCATTTGCGAATGAGTGATGCATAGAGACGCAAAGACATGCAAATACACACGGACCTGAAAGTGTTAGATTCGGAGATTATGTTCACCACTAGCAAACGCATATATACAACACCAGAAAGACATAAGTGTTGAATACGCAAGTTTACAAACTAGATTATTAACTCTAGTGCAAGTGGGAGACTGGAGGGAATATCCCGAGAGGCAATAATAAAGTTGTTATTATCTTATTCCATGTTTATGATAAAAGTTTATTTTACATGCTATAATTCTATTAATTGGAAATGTTAATACATGTGTCTTTAATAAACAAAATACAAGGTTCCTAGTAATGCCTCTCTATAAACTAGCTTGTTGATTAACAGGATGATCAAGGTTTCCTGATCACGGACATTGGATGTTGTTAATAACGAGGTCACAACATTGGTGAATGATGTGATAAACATTCATCCAAAGTATAGCATTACAATCAAAGTCATTATGTTTATATTGCTATAGCATCATATGAAGTAATCTTTATCCTTAGACCATGAGATCATGTTAATTGCTAACACCGGAAGAATACTTTGATAACATCAAACGTCACACCGTAACAAGGTGACTATAAATATGGGTTCGGATATTCCAAAGGTGTTATGTTGAGGCTCATGGATCAAGAGTGGAATTTTTCAATCCCGATGACGGATAGATATACTCTGGGCCCTCTCGGTGATATCACATTGGTTAGCTTGCAAGCAAGTGATGAGATCACTAGAATGTAATATCACGGGAACGAGAAAAGAGTGCATATCGGCAATGAGATCAAACTAGGTATGGATATACCGATGATATAATCTCGGACATGTAATATATCGCGAGACAAAGGGATTTAGTTACTAGCATTAAAGGTTCTCACGATCACAGAAGTCATCGTTGAATGTGTGGTAGTCAGTATGGATATCCAGGTCCCGCTTTTATTATTGATCAGAGAGGGGTCTCGATCATGTCTGCATTATTCACGAACCATCAGGTGACAAACTTAAGGGTTGACAAACACCATTTGGAGCAAATATGTTCTATATGAAAGAATCGCAAAGCGCTAGAATTATTTCGATAGACACCGAAATTGTTTCGGGTGAAATTGCTGAAATTGGCTCTGCATGTAATATTGAAATGTTGCAAGGGGTTTTATGTGAATGTTTGTTAATTAAAGTAATTCATAAAATTCTGAATAAAATAAATAAAAGAGTTTTAAATGAGAGAGTATTAAATTTGGAGAAATTTAATGCATTTAAGTGGAGAATGTGAAGGGGCATATTTATGTGGAGGGAGTTACCACCACATGAATAAGGGAGGTGAAGGGGCACCCCCATGGGGCGCCGGCCATGGGGAGGGGCACCCCCTCCTCCTATAAAAGGACCCCCTCTCCTCACTTCTCACTAAAACCTCCTCGTGAAGGATCTCTCTCCCCCTCTAGTATTATTCCCCTATGGTATCGAATTAGTGAGATACATGTTTCCGGTGGCATTTCGTCTGGAAGGAGTTGCTGGTTCCGCTGCATCGCTGGAGCGAGGAGGTGGAGGTTGTTCGGTGGCCTGAACGTGTGTGCGAGGATGGATGCACTTCTGATTTGCGGCTCTAGGACTTCCACACAATCTTAAGATCGGCAAGCGTTCGACTACATTTGTCGGTCTATGAGGGTATGTTCTCTATGGATGTATATCGACCCATTGCTTGTATCTAGTAGATAGATCTTGGCGTATAATAGTTCCCATCGTAGGAAATTTGTTGTTTTCTATGCTGCGAACCCAACAGATAACTTGTATGTATATGACTAGATAGCTGATGTATAAACTGGTGGATAACTTGATTTTTAATACCCCCATGTGTGATTTTGTATCTATGATTGTGCTTTTTATACTTCATGCATATTGTCAAGTTTTTTAGTGTAGTTGGTTAGGCACACTCAGCACTCTTGGATATATGTCCAGTGATGATTTGTGGGGTAACTTCTACATATAAGCATGGATAATTGTAGCATTATCTAGTTGATAATGTGTACTCATTTTAGTGGATAACTGATGTGTGAGGTACTGGATAATTTGTTCTCATATGCTTGGATAACTGATGCATAAACTAGTGGATAAGTTGATTGTGTGTGAACATCATACCTTCATTCATAACTTGCACAATAGCATCTGTGTGTGAAACATCAACATGTTCCTCCTCTTCTGTTGCTTGTTCTAGTTCGGCATTAAGGTCGATATCCATGGTTTTCTCATTGTTCAACCATAATATTCAACATGTCACGAATTTAGGATGTTTCCCCTCTGTTTTGTCATGCAGGGATCAACAAATACTAAAGCTTAGTAAGTTGTAGTATGAATAAGATTGGACATATTCAGAGGCAAAATTGAGGAGCAAAGTCATTGTAGATGCCCAGATTTTGTTTAGATTCATGGTGTGTAGCAGTATAGTTTCATCTTTATAATCATATAGTGCTTTTGCTAGCAAAATCATGGTGAATTCAGTGGTTGATTGAGAAGTACCTGGTGTTTTAGTCTCTGTGTCCTTTTTTTACTTTTCAGGAGAAGGGGTGCTGGGTATCAAGCTCTTAAGGTGGAGCTCCAATGGTGATTTTGGCTAGAGGTTGAAGGCAACATGGAAAGGTGCGGAATCAGGGGAGGGGGATAGTGCTAGATCTGGGTGATTTCATTTTCGGGTTGGGCTTTTTGCTTGGAGAAGAAAATGGTCCCTCTTTGGGAAAAAACCCACCTTTCCACTTTTTAACCCGGTCACATGTCCTGGGCGGGAGGGTGCGGGACGCGGTGACCCGGGATCGCGGGAAGACGGAAATCGTGTCGGAACGCCCACTAGAATCAGAGTTTTTCAGGGTGTCCACCGGGTAGTCGCGCCCAACAAATATTATCCTACTTGAACAAAATGAGGGGACCATAGTAGGAGAACAAAACTTAGAGAAATATATCATTGGATACTATAAGAGGTTATCTGGAGCACCGGCTCCTAGTTATTTTTCTATGGTAGAAACTAATAGTCATGATATACCGCAACTGTCTATGATGTAGAATGATTTACTTACTACCGACTTCACGTAGGAGGTGTTTGAGGCCATTTCTCAAATGGATATTAATAAGGCACATGGACCAGGCTCGTCAGCTGAATGCACTTGGCCACCATAGCTGCACCAGGTCCCAAGTAGTTTGTTGCTAGCTGAAGAAACCGCGCAGAATCTGTTTCCATCACCACCTTGCTTGCAGCCAAAATCAGACCAGTATCCCTCCGCTGCTGCCGTCGGTATCGGCCATGGTGGGGGCGGCCTTGTAACATCCCAAAACTTTAATCAAGATTATCAAGATCCAAATCACCCAATTTAGGGCTAACAAAAAAATTTATCATTAAAATAATTAGAAATGCATATGTGTGTTTGCATTAATATAGAATTTCTTGGAAATGCCATGTTTGATTGTTCTAATGGTTGTAAAATGATTCATAGGTGAATGCCACATCATCTATATCATTTAAAAACAAAATCTAAAGAAAAAGAAATTAAATAAGAATAAAAAGACCAAATGGTCATTTTGACCATTTTAATCCACTAGGCCACTTTAGGTGTTTCTAGAAGTCAAATTCAAACAGAAACATTCTCAACTCTTTTCACCCCTTGCTAGTACAAGTAAAGATCTACCAAGGCCCACTTCGAAATCTTACAAAAACATTTAAACACTAATTTTAAATGGCATTTGAAAATAGAATCAAGTGTACGTGCATAGATCCCACTTTTTCAAAAACCACTCAAATGAGTTCACCTTGACAATCCCAAGCAACCACAGATGCTCAATCTTATGACTAACACATCCACCAAAAATCTTTTCAAAATTCAAAATTAATTTTCTTGCGACCATTGTGTCGAACACTTGATGATCACAGATATACCTGCCTAACTAACACTGTCTTGATCAATGCATTATCGAACCAGTTGGCTCAATCCTTGTCCCCTGGTCACCCCAGCACCAACCAAAGCATCTAAGCCTAGCCCCCTTCACTGTATGTGCCAGTGCCGAGCCACCCGTGCGCCATGCCGGGGGTCGAGCATGGACAGCTCCAAGCTGACCGCCCCGCCCTCTTCCGCCGTACCTGGGAGGTAGGCGTGATCACACCGCCGCCCACTGTCCCTTCCTCGAGCAACGCCAGCCACTGGACCACCGCAGTCAGCCCGTGCTCTCCGCCTCTGCACGATGCGCAGACAGCGCCAGTGCGCCGCCCCCGACAGCCTCGCACAGCCTTGCCCTCAACTCGCACGCGCCGCTCCGCCTTAACACCAGCACGCCCCCAGACATCCCCGTTCGCCGCCGATTAACCTGCAGCCACCGCACCCCGCGTCGAACGCCGCCTCTGCCGCGCAGAGCGTCAACCTTTCCCGACCACATACCACCGCCCCTAGCCGTGCCATTACGCCATAGATGGCCGCCAGCAGACCGCGGACCATCCGCCTAGCTCAGCCCCGACCATAGATGTTTGTACCGTCGTCTCCGACGAGCCGCGCCTATACCGTACTGCCTAACCATCGAGCCTATAAATAGAGGCCTCCCCCAGCCTCCATTTACATACTACTTCACTCCCCTCTCTCTCAGAACCACCCCACACTTCTCCCCGGAGCAAGGCGAGCAGCCGTTGGCCGGAATTTCGGCGGAGCTGGCCGCCACTAGAGGAGAAGGGCCCTGCTAATTGCGACCACCCTAGGAGCCACCGCGACCACGCCTGGAACCGCCGTCGTCCACCAATTCGATCGGCCCCATCGCCACATTAGCTGGAGCCCTGGTAAGCCCCCAATCGACTCCCACTGAGCCGCTAGGGTTCATTCTCGCTAGCGACCTGTTTGTCGTCGACGATGAACCACGGCCGTTGATTCCTGTTCTAATTGCACGACCCACATCGCCCCGTACCGCTTCGCGTTAAGATCAGTCGCTGACATGCGTGACCCCCTTGTCAGTTGCCCTCTGCGCCACGGAGCGCCACTGGGCTGGCCCGTTTAGTTTCCCGCACTGGCCCTAAAATTCAAATGAATGTTTTTCTAATTAAGTTTAAACTAGGTTATGTCCACTAGTTAAAAAATCAATTCAGAGAGTTCTACTAAACCAAAATGAATGATTCAAATTTTTCTAGAAACATAATTCAAATATATATCCAAGCCCGTTGGATTTAAATCAATTGGAGTTAGAGATCACATATAGTAACAAGAGAGTGACTTTTCTACATTCAAACATTTTTCAAAATCATAATAGCTTTTGAGTAGTTTCCAACTCTCAAGAATCACATTTGATAATATCTATCTGAATATGTAATAATATTAGGTTTGCATGCAGTGACTCTAGACTAGTACCAAAATAGTGCTATATAGGCATTTCTAGTCACTTTAAATCATTAAAATAATAAACTTAAACTTATTGAAATATGATCAAACATTTAAACCACATTCCCATGTATTAGAATATGTGGTGATGACATGTGTCCACATGATCCCATATTTTAATTGGATAATATTAAATCTTAATTAATTTCAATGAGTAGAAATTACTTTTCTCAAATAAAATAAATGAAACTAGTTCATTAAAATCTTGTGATGATTGTGATGATGCTAGATCATCAAGTGTGTTCCTTAGTATGCTAAATAGACTATTTAAGTATTGTTTGGTGATTGTGTATCCCGTATGTATTTATAGACGATAGTACCGACCAAGTCTACGAGGAGGAGGAGTTCTACCCCGAAGAAGACGAGGAGAATTTCACCCACTGCACCAACCAAGGCAAGCCATCACTAGATGCAATTTAACCTAAGCAACATGCCTTAAGCATTCTTTGGTTATACCCTTTTGATTTATACCCATCCCAAGTTTTACTTGCAGGCTTTACTTTCTTTTACTTTACCAAAGTTCTTTACTTTATTCATAGATAGCATAAAGAGTATAAAACTTGGCCTATCTAGCTAGACTTAGATGTCATTCTATGGCATGAGATTGATATTAGCAACCCACATTAGTGAACACTCTTAACCTTAGTTACTAGTGCTAAACCTAAAACTTGATCACTTTAGATGGGAATACTTGATCAAAATACTTATGAAAACCTTGGAATGATGAGTCATTCTATTGAGATGTTTTGACATGTGTTGAGAAACACAAATGGTTTATGATGATGAAAATGTTGAGGCATGAGCCTTAGCCCTTTATAAAAACTGATGGTTGGGTTCGGATGCGATACCATTCCAATTCTACCGTACAACCACAACACCTGAATTGGGTAAGGCTTAGCCGGAAGTTTATATGCATTAGTATGGGTTCCCTCACGGGAGGGTTTGAGCTGAGGCTACCTCTCAAGGTTCTCAACCTATGCAGTGCCCAGGATGGCAGATGGCCATGACTAGGAGGCCAAGCTCATAGGAGAGGTGCTTGTACTAGGGTGTGTAATTAAAAGGTTATGATTGATTATTCGCATACTAAGTATGATGATTCGGGGTTATCCCTGGCGGATGTATCGAATTTTGTGGTGAAAGTGTACCATCTCTGCAGAGTGTCAAACTATTCGAATAGCCACGTCCGCGGTCATGGACAGTTAGAGTGGCCATACTGTTCCGTTGTCAGATGTTTTCAAAATGACTTATGAAATGAATTGTGACATGACTTGACCACAAGAGGGTTGTGACTATAAAAACTAAGTTCCCACTTAGGTGATTTTAGAACTTTATTTTATCTTTCTTTGTGTCTAAACTCAGCTTAGGTTTCAAACTTAACTTTGCAAATAAACTTAGAACCTATCATCCCTACTAGAACTACCTTACTTGTTAGTGATAGTTTGCGAGTACTTAAGGAGTACTCATGGCTTTGTCCCTGGCTATTCCCGTGGCCAGGCTATGAGGAGGACTATCCGGGAGAAGGACAGCAGGATGGCTACGAAAACTAGGACTATCTCCCATCGTCAGTATTGCTTGTGACACTAACGATGGAGCCCACCGCTACGCTCTTGTTTGTATTAAGACTGGATCGTGAGATCCTTTATTTGTGTATGAACTTATTATGGTTTGTAATGGATGATGTACTGTGATATCCAATCTGTTATGTCTCGCAAAAATGGTAATCATGGGATTGCGATGTATGGCATAACAGGCATCTGGGATTAAATATCCGGGTGTTGACAGGCCGCCTAGTACCTAAGGTGCTAGGGTTGGCGGCTGCGGCAGTCTTCATCGATTGGGTGGCTGGGCCTGCGTTTCATGAAGGCCCCAGCGGTTGTCGGGACGGCGCTTTCTGGCTAGGCGACGGCTACAGCTGGAATCCCTCCCTCGGCGTGTGCAGGTGTTGTGGCCACGGGTCTAGGGTTCCTCCTAGATCCGTCGTCCTCATGGCGGCGCGGTGGGACTTGGAGCGAGCAGGTGGAGGGCGAGGGGCTTGGGACGCATCGCTGATGCCGCCACGAGTTCGACCTCTGATCTGGGCCAGGCTAGCACGCCGGTGTTGCTATGCGACGGCTTTCTGATCTATCGTCTTCTCCATATGCTCGGCTTGAATAAAAGGCGGTGGTCCTAGGGTTCCAACTCATCGCCATGGTGAAGATCTGTTGGTTGCCTGTTGTCATTGATCTGGCTGAAGCATCGTGTTCCAGAAGGCTCCGCCGGCAAACTCCACAGTGCGCATATGTCGAGAGTTTGCTGGATCGGGTGGGATTCGGTCGTGCGCACCCATGTTTTTATTCTGACCGTTTTGGTTCAGAGGGAGCGTTTCGAAGCTCTGTTGGCTATTAATATCATGGGGCATGTTCTCGTTTCTTGGTGCCGACGGAGAATATCATGAAGGGCGAGATCTGAGGACTGACAATGGTGGGTCGAGAATAGGTGGTGATGATGAGTTGGCTTGGTGACTCGTGACTTGAAGCAGTGATATGCAAGCGGGGGCGACAGTACAGGAGAAGCTCATGGTCCTATCTTTCAGGATGAAAACTCAGGGTTTGGTCTTAATTGGTTGTGCCTAGCAATGACCTTGTTGAAGGTATTGTTTTGAGAGCGTGGACTTTCTTCGGGGTGAAAAACTAGATCTTTGATCGGGCGATGACGGTGTTTGTGGATTGTTTTCTTCTTGGAGGCATTGTTTTTGGAGAAGATGGACTTTTGGTGTTGTCTTGGTGGTGCTGTTGTTTCAATGAATGAGGAACCGTAGTGGGACTTTGCTTTCTTTTTGTAATTCTTCTTTCTTTTTTTGGCTGTGTGCATCCGTATGGCCGCTAGAACAATGCGTTGTTGCAAAGGCTGAGTGTAATTGATATCCTCTGATATTAATATATATATGTTCCTTTCTAAAAAAAATGGCACACGAGTTTCCTGCTCAATTTTATCAAAAGTTTTGAGAGGTCATTAAGATGGACTTAATGGCACTGTTTGTTCAGTTACAAACCGGCCAGAGAATTTAAACTACTCTCTCTGTCTATAAATACTGATTTGAATTTGTCTAGATTCTAGATTCGTATATGTATCTAGATCCATATGAATCTAGACATACCAGTTACTTGCACGGAGGGAGTACCAAAAAGGAAATAAATACGGTACAGAACCCATTTTGGAAAAACAAAGTTATGGACTGATAGATTCTCACCAGTGACGACATGCGGTGGCTACGGCAGTCTTGGTACATGCATATTGGCATCTCCGTACGGCCGCCAATGAGAGCCAGGGAAATCATATGCGGTCTTCCGCCAAATTATCTAGACATAGTAATCTGTAGCCTCAAAACCTCCTCGAATGCAACGTTACCTATGCACAACCTTGACGCTGTCCAAGACGCAGTGCCAACTTGCCGGGAACAACCAAAATGCGCATATGGCAACAACAATGGCATCTTGGCACCTTGTGCAAATCCACCAACACTCAATCCTAGGGTAGCCAAGTCAAGTAACTAACGGAGCTCACCACCTACTTACGACGGATGTATCTATAAAAGAATTGGCTTCTTGTTAGAGTGACCCGATCGATCGAGCGAGCGAGCGAGCCCAAGGCCGGCCATGGCGAGCTGCTTCTGCGGCGGGAGCGCGAGGCGCCGGCGAGGCTCCCAGCACGTGAAGCTGGTGTTCCCTGGCGGGCACGTGGAGCTGCTGGACCGGCCGGTGCTGGCGGCGGAGGTGATGGCGCAGCACCCGCGGTTCTGCGTCGCTCGGCCCGAAGTGTTCCGGGAGCCCGTTGGCGCCGTGGCGGCGCCGGACGCCATGCTCCACCTGGGCCACAAGTACTACGTCGTGCCCAAGAGCACCGTGCGGAGGCTGCTCAAGTACTCCTCCTCGTCATCCTCCTCCCACGGCGCTAGTGGTAGCCGTGGCAGCGTGTCGCTGAGGAAGCACCTGGCGAGGCCCGACGGCCATGAAAGGGGCGGCGGCAAGAAGTGGTTCGACTGGGCGGTGGCCGGGGCCGGGGCCGGAGCCAATCCGCCGCAGAGGCCTCCTCAGGATGACGTGAGCGATGGCAGTGGCAGTGAAGGTGAAGCGACCAGGGAGGTCGGTGTGAGAGAGAAGAAGAAGGTGAAAGGGAAGGGTGTCAAGAAAAGGGAATCGCCGGGACGGCGGCGGCGGCAGCTCGCCTCGCCGGCGGACTCGGCGTCCTATTCCTGGCAGCCTAGCCTTCACAGCATAACTGAAGAGTAACCATGTAAGTATGAGGTTCGTGTATCCATGTACCATGCATGTCATTGCTGGTGACTCATCTTTTTACAGACTCGAAATTTGCAAGGACCATATACGGCTTGTCGGAAGAAATAAACTGCAATGAAGATACAATACTGAATTACTGCCTCAGGTTAAGCGCAAGTTCCTGTTACGGAAAGCAGAAATAGTTGAGCAAACGTAATCCATTATGGACTTGTTTGGTTCAAGTTTTTGTAACGTAACTCGATCACGGTGGTAACTGATACCCTTAAAACGTGTTTGGTTCAGTTTCCTCGAAACAGACATACGCCCAGCTTTATAAATAAAGCAACATCCATACAACAACTAGTCCAAGCGAACGCAAAACAAAAGAACACAGAAAAAGTCTAACACAACGAAAGCGGCGACATACAACACAAGGTTCCTACCATAGTTTAAACACACACAGAAACACGATACAACTCCCTCATATAGAACAACTCAACGGCTCGGTGGTGAAGCAAGTTGGCGGGCTGCCACCAGTAGGTGCTCTATCATCACGTCTAGCCGCTCTCTGTCTCGCCGTCTACACAACGGGTACCACTGCTACAAAAAAGCTAGAAATTTGAAGATCGAGTAAGAGGCATGGCGCAGGAAGACACGCTCTGTGACCATCTTATTACGGATATTCCATAAGGTCCAGATCATCGCCGCAAACACTAACCAAAAGAGGCGCCTCCTCCTTCCGGTATGATTTGTGTTGGTTTTTAGGATTTCCCCTAGGTCTGAGGCCTGCCAGGCAGGCCCCATAGCCTCACGGGTAAAGTTCCAAAGAAAGCGAGCCGCGGGGCAGGAGAACAAGATGTGGGTTCCCGTTTCCGGGACCGCACAAAGCGGACATAATCCATCGCCAAGACCATGCCGCTTGGCCACCTCCACTCCTGAGGGAAGCCGGTCGCGGAGGAACTGCCAGAGGAAGATTTTGATCTTCAGGGGTAGGGGAGCCTTCCATAAAGGAGAGGTCCAAGATAAGGTGGGCCCACTAAACATGGCCCGATACGCCGACCCAACGGTAAACATACCCGATGGGGTTAGACGCCACGCCATGCTATCCGGAGATTGGGGTTGGGAGAGCGGGAGGTTGTCCCGCAGCCCTTCCCAGGTAGCCATCTCGGCCGCCCCAAGGTTCCGCCGGAACTCAACCTGCCAAATCCCACCTTGACAAGCCTCAGCCGCCAAAAGCAGGGGATCCGTACAAATTGTGAACAGCTCGGGAGCCTCGTGGCGCAGCGGGCACTCCCCAACCCAAGGGTCGAGCCAGAATAGGGTGTTCTTCCCATCACCGATTGTAATGGAGAGCCCCTTTCGGATTGCCGTCATGATGTCCTAGATAGATCTACAAAACTGAGATCCCTCCCGACGTTCACAAGCCAAAAGCGGCCGCTCCCGAAGATATTTGGCTTTTATTAGCTGTAGCAATAGGCCACCATCGTCAGTCATGATCCGCCACACCCATCTAAGCATTAGCGCCACGTTCATGTGGCGCGAGGATAGGATCCCTATGCCCCCAAGGTCTTTGGGGGCACAAATGTCCGCCCACTTGACCATATGATACTTCTGATGGCCATCATTCGCCATCTAGAAGAACCAAGAAAGTTCCTTGTCAAAGCTGGCATGGACACCTTCCTGTACGAGGTACAACCCCATGATGTACATGGGGAGGCTGGTGAGGCAGGAGTCTATTAGGATAGACTTACTCCCTTTGGAGGTGAATCTTCCTTGCCATGGCTCGGATTTCACCTTAACTCGACCCATAAGGGGCTCCAAGTCCTTGGTTAGGATCCTGGTGTCCCTGACCGGCATCCCTAGATAGTTCAAAGGGAAAACTTCCAGTCTGCAATTCAGGTTATCAGCAATCCTCTGTTGTTCTTCTAGGGAGTAGCCAAAGACCATCACCTCACTCTTGTCAAAGTTGATTTTGAGGCCCGACATGGCCTCAAAACAAAGCAACGGGAATTTCAGGTTGATGATATCCCGGTGTGACCCCTCGACCATAATCATGGTATCATCTGCATATTGGAGATGGGTTACCCCACCCCCAGGGATCAGATGCCCCACCACACCCGAGATGTGGCCGGATATCTTGGCCTTCTCCAGGATCTCCGCAAGGGCATCCACCGCGGCATTAAACAGGATTGGGGAGATAGGATCCCCTTGCCTAACCCCACACGAGGGTTTAAAGTAGGGTCGCACCTCGCCATTGATGTTTATCCCCGTGTTCCCAAACATGACAATTTGCATGATCCACCCTATCATGTGATCATTGAGGCCTCGACGTTGGAGGACCTAGCGTAGAAAGGCCCAGTCTAGCCGATCATAAGCCTTCTGGAAATCTAGCTTCAGGAACACGCCCCTCTGACGTCTAACATTCACTTCATGAATAATTTCATGCAGCGCCAAAATCCCATCATGGATATATCTTCCTTTAAGGAAGGCAAATTGGTATGGATGCGTCAGACGTTCCATCACTGGAGCAAGCCTGCACACACATACCTTGGACATAAGCCGTTGAATAACATTGATAACCGTGATCAGCCTAAATTGGCGTATGTCCGTGGCCCACAATCTTGGGGATCAGGATAATCACACTCATTACCGAGCCAAGTCCCTTCTAAGTCACGCCTCGTCTCTTCCACGAGTCCCGCGTCCACCAACCACTATAAGACATCCAATCCAATCAACTGCATGCTGCATCTTTTGCTTCAAAATATCGTGTTGAGTTCCTCGCATCTATATATGTGTTTTTTAGTCCCCTCTCAGTGGTAACATGGGTGCAGGTTTTGTGATACTGAGCAAGTATGTGTTTGGTTTGTCAGAATAATTTGGGTGTCGAAATGGAAAAAATTAATTTTGAATATAGTAGGGTCCCTTCAGCGTGCGTCGCTCTGTATTATTTCAGCTATTCAGACTTTGTTTTTTTAGATGTTTCAGCTATTCAGACATAGCAATGTACCAAGGTGTACATACTCACATAGAGTGAGTAGCATATATGGTGGATCCAAGGTCATATTATACATGTCTATTGCTGCCTCTGTCTAGAAATAAGTGACTCGCATTTGTTTAGATTTAGATATATCCATATACTAAAATGACTAGATACATGCAAATCTAGGCAAATAAGTCAATTATTTCTAGACGGAGAGAGTACTTACGACAAAATATTAGGTGGCCTGATTTAGCATGTCTATTTATCACCCTAGTTCCTACTCTATTGTTCTGCTGTAACGAACCCCTAAAAAATTAACATATTACACTAATATATACTATAATATATTAAACTACTAATATATTACACTACAAAAATAATATTACAATTCTACAAAAAAAAAGAGGAGCCGCCGGCGCCTGGCCGGCTCGCCTGCGCCTGGCTGGCTCGCCTCCCCTTGGCCGGCTCGCGCCTGCGCCCGCTCACCAGCTGCCAGCCGCCGGCCGACCTCCCCTGCTGCGCGTGCGGCCGCCAGCCTCCACCCGCTGCGCGCGCGGTCGCCAGCCAGCCACCGGCCTCCTCCAGACGCCGCGGCCGACCTCCCCTTGCTGCGCGCGCAGCCGCGCGCCAATCTACTGCGCTCGTCGGTATTACCTGGCCGACGGGGATGACGGCGGCTGGAGAGGCAGTGGTGCGGCGGCGTTCGTCGGTGAGACGGTAGCGGCGCGGACGGGCAGCCTGCTGGCGTCGTTTCGTCTAGCTCGCGCGCGATTTTCCCCTGTAAGTGAGTAGTGGAGATGGTGGGGGAGTGAAGGGGCGCGCGTAATAAGGAGAAGGCCTTTAGTCCAGGTCCGGCCGGGACTAAAGGTCCCCCCTTTAGTCCCGGTGCGTGCCACCCACCGGGACTAAAGGGTTTTCAGCCCAGCCCAACAGGCGCGCGCCAATGCCACACCTTTAGTCCCAGTGTGTAGCACGCACCGGGACTAAAGCTCCCTTTTTCAAAAAAATCACCCTAGGGCGTGCCTGTTTAAAAAAAATTCAATTAGCATATTATTTAAACATTTGAATTTTACAGTTTTTGCATACTTTTGAATTTGAGAAAAATTTCAACATGAAAAGTTCTTGAATTTGAATAACTAATCCAAATCTATTTTCTGTTTTATAAAATAATTATTCTAACTAGTGAAACTAATAACCATTTTGCCATTTTCGATTAAAAAATGTATTAAATATTATATTTTGCATATTTTAAATAAGTGATTCAAATCAATTTTCTGTTTTATAAAATAATTATTCTAACTAGTCAAACTATTAACCATTTTGCCATTTTCATGTAATTCCGACGCTCCGGTGGTCTTCCTCCGGCGAAACCCTAGACCGGTTTAGGGTTTAGGGTTTTTGGTTTAGGGTTTTTGGTTTAGGGTTTAGGGTTTTTGGTTTAGGGTTTAGGGTTTAGGGTTTTTAGTTTAGGGTTTAGGGTTTAGGTTTCCTTCCTCTGACTTAGGGTTTAGGGTTCCCTCCTCCGAAGATGCCATAGGGCGTGTGCACCAAGGGGATCTTCGAGAAGTTCCACCACGGGAGATTTCCCAACCCTTTCCTCCATCCATGGGGATGAAACTCTCCATCCATGTTGGCTTGGTTGTTGCCATAGCACATCTAGACTCATATCTGCCGCCTCTCTCCACTCTATCCCATGGCTTCCACCATACCTCTAACCCTAGGGAGGCGGAGATGGAGTCTTTCACGGGCTAGCAGGAAAATATTTTCCGAGGCGGAACTTCCGAAGATGCCATAGGGCATGTGCACCAAGGGCCTCTTCGAGAAGTTCCGCCACGGGAGATTTCCCAACCCTTTCCTCCATCCATGGGGATGAAACTCTCCATCCATGTTGGCTTGGTCGTTGCCATAGCACATCTAGACTCATATCCTCCGCCTCTCTCCACTCTATCCCATGGCTTCCACCATACCTCTAACCCTAGGGACACGGAGATGGAGTCTTTCACGGGCTAGCAGGAAAATATTTTCCGAGGCGGAACTTCCGAAGATGCCATAGGGCGTGTGCACCAAGGGCATCTTCGAGAAGTTCCGCCACGGGAGATTTCCCAACCCTTTCCCCATCCATGGGGATGAAACTCTCCATCCATGTTGGCTTGTTGAGTTGCTTGCCATGGCGTATCGATGCTCCTTTTATAGGCACGGTGCCGCTTCTACTTTGTCTTCTTCCTCCGACAGGGCGTCGTGTGCTACATGCTTTATCTCATCGAGCAGTACGTCCACCCACGCGTCCTTATCCTACCAACAGCTTTAGTCCCGGTTTGAGCCCCCAACCGGTACTAAAGGTTACCCACGCGTCCTTATCCCACCGACAGTTTTGTTAGATGACACAAAAACCACATTTAGTCCCGGTTGCACCCACCATCCGGTACTAAAGGTTATCCACCCCCCAGATAAGGCCCTCCCAGATAAGCCTCCCCTAGATAAGGCCCCCCCATCTTTTGTCCCGGTTTGAGCCCCCACCCGGGATGAAAGTTTCCCGCGCCACTGCGTTCCCGCACTTTCCACCGGTTCCCACCTCTGTCTTCCCGCCATTTTTTCAGTATATGTATGTACGCTTGGCCTCCATTTACATATCACATCTAGACTCATCATTCTCTTCCCATGGCTTCCATCGTATCTCTAACCACCCGGGAGGCGGAGGCGCTTTGCGCCTCGAACTACCCCTGCCCACCAGGCTACCGCGTCCCCACCGGCTGGATGCTGAGCGCTGGAGGCGTGCCGGTCCCTCCTGTCCCTCTATGTGTGGAGCGCCGGATGGCCATCACGAACCACTACTACCTCGAGCTCACGCCAGAGCAGCGGAGGAATCCCAACTGGCATCCCAACTATTTCCCGACTTGGGAAGCCTTCTTCATCAATCGGCGTGAGAGGGCGCTCGCCAGGCACGAGGAGGACGGCCCACCTCCTTCGAACTTCAACGAGGCTGGCCGTCGGCTGTGGTGGCGCGGCCGGACTCTCTAGAGTGTCATGTCCTACAACACGACCGGCAATAACCCCCGCCTGCGGTACCCTCAAATCCAGCCCACGCGTGCCCAACCTTCAAGGTTCGACTACGACGACCCCGACGACGACGGCACCGGTGACTACGACGACTACAGTGGCGCGTATTACAGGGCTAGGCAGGAGCATGACTGAATCACTCCAACCATTAGGCATGTTTCTTAATTTTCAGTTGTGCTATGTATCCTTAGTGTTTGTGGGTTCCTTCTCTTGTGATGGTTCCTTCTCTTTGTGTGATCACCTACTGCGGCTCAGAACGTCTAGTTTGATTGAGCAAGATGTATTACATGAAAGGGGACCTTTATGTCTCAAATAAAAGGTTTAATACATTACATAGATTTATGTCTCAAATAAAAGGTTTAATTACATAGATTTATGTCTCAAATAAAAGGTTTAATACATTATTACACATCACCAACATCTAGTGTTGTGGTTTTCTTCTACACCGTAGCCATGGAGAATCTTCATCATTTAACAGGATGCTTGGGTCAGTTTTCACTTTGAAGGGCGGAATTTCATGAAACTTATTGTAATCTTCTGACATGTCTATCTTATCATCCACTCCCACATCGTTGGCTAGGACGAATGGTTCATCCATGTACGCAAGATTGTTGAGATCCACTGTTGTCATGCCGACGTTTCGTCTACATGTACCCCGCCTCCTGTCAGCTTGACCCATTTGCACCGAAACAAAGGGACCTTAAAAGTAGGTCCATAGTCAAGTTCCCATATCTCCTCTATGTACCCATAATATGTGTCAATCTGCCCATTGTCATCTGTTGCATCAAAGCGGACACCACTGTTTTGGTTGGTGCTCTTTTTATCTTGGGCGATCGTGTAAAATGTATTCCCATTTATCTCGTACCCTGGCCAACGAGTACAACTCATCTCCAACAGTGGTGTTATTCATGAGATGTGTCTGCAACCAATTGCCAAAATTCTTCTCGTGTTCCCCTTTAATCAAGGTTTCAGGCTTCCCCGGGTTTTCGGAGCGTAGAATATTCTTGTGTTTCTCGATATACGGAGCCACCACGGTGGAATTGTGTAGAACTGTGTATTGTGCTTTAGTGAAAGAATGCCCGTCCCTACATACCATTGATTTCCTTCCTAGTGTGCCTTTTCCAGTCATCCTCCCCTCATACCGAGATTCAGGAACACCAATCGGCTTAAAGTCAGGAAGAAAGTCAACACAAAACTCAATGACCTCCTCTGTTCCATAGCCCTTGGAGATGCTTCCTTCTGGCCTAGCACGGTTATGAACATATTTCTTTAAGACTCCCATGAACCTCTCGAAGGGGAACATATTGTGTAGAAACACAGGACCGAGAATTCTAATCTCTTCGACTAGGTGAACTAGGAGGTGCGTCATAATGTTGAAGAAGGATGGCGGGAACAACAACTCGAAGCTGACTAGACATTGGACCACATCAATCTGTAACCCTGATAGACTTTCTCGATTGATTACCTTCTGATAAATTGCATTGAGGAATGCACATACCTTCACAATGGCTAGTCGAACATTTTCTGTTAGAATTCCCCTCAATGCAACCGGAAGCAATTGCGTCATAAGCACATGGCAGTCATGAGACTTTAGGTTTTGAAATTTTTTCTCTTTCATATTTACTATTCCCTTTATATTCGACGAGAAGCCAGACGGGACCTTGATACTGAAAAGTACTTCAAAAAATATTTCCTTCTCTTCTTTGGTAAGAGCGTAGCTGGCAAGCCCTTGAAACTGCCATGGATGCTTGCCGTCTCGTCCTTTATGATGTTGTTGGTCCTCCCGTGCTGCCGGGGTATCTTTTGACTTCCCATACAAGCCCAGGAAGCCTAGAATATTTACGCAAAGATTCTTCGTCAGGTGCATCACGTCGATTGCAGAGCGGACCTCATGCACTTTCCAATAGGGTAGCTCCCAAAATATAGATTTCTTCTTCCACATGGGTGCGTGTCCGGTAATAGGGTCTTTCGGAACAGGTTGTCCTCTAGGACCCTTTCCAAAGATTACATCCAAATCCTTGACCATACCAAATACATCAGCACCACTATGGGGGACAGGCTTCGTCCGGGTTTCTGCCTTGCCATTGAAATGCTTGCCTTTCTTCTTTAAGGGATGACTGGGCGGAAGAAAACGATGATTGTACGGGTACACATTCTTTCTACATTTATCCAGATATATACTTTCAGTCTCATCTAAACAGTGCGTGCATGCATTGTATCCTTTGTTCGTCTGTCCTGAAATGTTACTAAGAGCAGGCGAATCATTGATGGTTACGAACAGCAACGCTTGTAGGTCAAATTCCTGCTGTTTGTGCTCATCCCACACACGTACACCTGGTTTGGCCCACAACTGTAGAAGTTCATCAACTAATGGCCTTAGGTACACATCAATGTCGTTGCCGGGTTGCTTCGGGCCTTGGATGAGCACTGGCATCATAATGAACTTCCGCTTCATGCACAACCAAGGAGGAAGGTTGTAGATACATAGAGTCACGGGCCAGGTGCTGTGACTGCAGTTTTGCTCCCCAAAAGGATTCATGCCATCGGTACTTAGACCAAACCATAAGTTCCTTGCGTCACCAGCAAAGTCCGGGAAGTCTCTCTCGATTTTTCTCCACTGCCGACCATCAGCAGGGTGCCTCAACATCCCGTCTTTCTTACGGTCTTCCATGTGCCATCGCAACAACTTGGCATGCTCTTTATTTCTGAACAAACGTTTCAACCGTGGTATTATAGGAGCATACCACATCACCTTGGCAGGAACCCTCTTCCTGGGTTACTCGCCCTCAACAGCACCAGGGTCATCTTTTCTGATCTTATACCGTAATGTAGTGCATACCGGGCATTTATCCATATTCTCGTACTTCTCACCGCGGTAGAGGATGCAGTCATTAGGGCATGCATGTATCTTCTGCACGTCTAATCCTAGAGGGCAGACAAGTTTCTTTGCTTCGTACGTACTGGAGGGCAATTGGTTATTTCTTGGAAGCAACTTCTTCATTATTACCAGCAACTTTTCAAATCCCGAGTCAGTCATACCGGTCTCTGCCTTCCACTTCAACAATTCCAGTGTGCTACCCAGCTTCTTCTAGCCATCTTCACAAGTTGGATACACCAATGTGTTGTGGTCCTATAACATTTGCTCGAACTGCAACCTCTCCTTTTCTGTGTCGCAGTCTCGCCTTGCATCACTAATGACCTGACCAAAATCATCAACGGGCTCATCTGGTTCCCGTTCTTCACCCCCTTCTTTTTCATTATCTTCAACTGCGGTATCATCGTATTCAGGGAACATAGATCGGTAGTTGTCATCATCGTTCTCTTCTTCATCGCCGTCTTCCATCATAACCCCTCTTTCTCTGTGCTTGGTCCAAACATTATAGCCGGACATGAAACCGGACCGAAGCAGGTGGCTCTGAATGACTCTTGAGGAAGTGTGAGCCTGCTCATTCTGACATTCAACACATGGACAACACATAAAACCATCCCGCCGCTTGTTCGCCTCGACCACAAGGCAAAAAGAACACACGCCTTCTCTGTAAGCGTCAGAGCGTCGGTCACCGTACATCCATGGGTGGCTCATCTGCATCATACAACCATGCATATATATCAACCGCAATCACGATGCTTAAATTAGTACGCGTAGTCAAAACGAGAAAATAGTTGCTAACCTTTTAGGACACTTCAAAACAAAGAGGAGAAACCTTAAGTGTCGCTCTGGCACCTCATATCATATTTTGTCTTGTGTGAACTCAAGTGGCATAGCTCTAATAGGCATTTCACCGAACACCTCTAGTGCATATGAAGAAAAAAAGTTAGCACAAAGTTATACCCACCTCTCACATAGGAAAAAAACAGGAGAGAGTGGAGGGCTGGGTGCATATATATAGGGCCAGGCCATTAGTCCTGGTTTGAGATACAAACCGGACTAAAGGTTCTGCCAGGAGCACGCGCGCCGGCTCAGACCCATTTTTCCCGGTTTGTATCTCAAACCGGGACTAATGGTTCCTTATGGACCGAGACATAGTGCCTCGGCCTCCTCGGGGCGTCTGGTTTGGACCATTAGTCCCAGGCCCCAGCCACGGCCGAGACTAATGGCCTGAACCAAAGGCCCATTTTCTACTAGTGTAAATGGAAGGCATCTTTCTGGCTTTTATAAATAATAGGTGGAATAACATTCTGTTTCAATTGGCTTTCTTGTATATTAATGATAGCATAGCACTTGTCAATAGAAATAGCAGAAATTTTCTTTTTCATATAGTACATTGTATGAAATACTATTAAGTCCACATCTTAGACTTTGCAGGTTTCATGAAAGGCCAAGCTTCAAGTACATATAAGAGATGAACCACATGGTTACATGGATTAGCAAAACATATTCTTGCAACTATGGTAGACAAGAAATCAACACTTCAGATGAAGTATACAATAGAAAAATAAAAGTTATTCAAAAATGTTGCGACCTCGGATCGTTAAGGATCCTAAGTCCCTGTGATTAACATGCTAGTCCCTGGATCAATAGCTAGCACTTCACAGTCGATGAATATCATGTAAAACACAAGTCATTATTACACGAATAGTCCAGAGTATAATTATTACAACTTGCATAGCTTATAGCTAGCTCAAATAAAACAGCGGAAACTAAGTAAAACTTGAGTCCATCAACGCCTCAGGCTAGTTGCATGAAGACCCGCGATCCCTACGCACCTTCCAGTCTTCGGATTATGCACATAAGACGTGCAGCCAACAAGTTGGGTCAATACTTTGAATGTATTGGGAAATTACACCAAGGAAAGAGTAAGTCTATCTCTACATGCAAGGCTAAGAGCAGGCTTTGGAGTTCATTTGCATAAAGCCAATTTCTCAATGTAAGAAGAAAGGAGGAAGAGATTTTCCCTACTTTGTAAACTTTGATAAGTAGTATAGGGTCGAATGGAACACATGGATATTACTCACCAAGTGCCCAAACAACCTAGCACTTGGATATTACACACCAAGTTCCCAAAATGCCACCCAATGGTGATATTACTCACGCCTTGGGGTTTATAAAACGTTAAGTTTGGAAAGAGAGAGGAAGATCTTTCAGAGGCTCCATCCTTCAGATGCTCGTTGTTGTTCTGTTTCTGTGAACACGACTGATCGATCAGGTTGCAATACTCTTAATATGTTGTGCACTTTCCCCACTGTCCATGATCAAGTCCTTTTACAGACAAGACCATGGCGAGGCCTTCCCTTAGTAGCCCCTCTACCGGCTGGATCCAACCGTGCCAAGAACCTCCAAATTTTGGTACCCCGGTGAGGTTTCCCACTAAATACTAAGCCAAGACAGAGCCCATATGTATTGTGGTTGCACGGGAAGCTTCTAAATTCTGAAACATGGCAGACTTCTTTGATTCCTGGGCGGCCGTCCTCCACCAAAATTCCACTCGTTGTCCCGACAACCATTCCGCCCAGAAGAAAACTTAGTTTTATTTTGAAGGGGTTTTGAGAGGAAAAAGGTTCGCTCGAGAGAGCTTCTATACTTAACAAATTTTCAGTCTTTCGAACCCTCCCAACGGTACTTGATATAGATAAGTATATAGCATAGCAAGCATAACTTAGAAAAACAGGATAATCTATTGGGATGGAAAATCCTAAGCATAGAGCTACTCATGGCATACTACAAAACCGCACTTGCAAAAATAGTACTAAGAAAACTACCAAAATCCTACACATGCATACTACAGAATTTGAAGTTTAAAACATGCATAGTCAAAACTGGGACATAAACATGAACAAGTGGTGTAACTTTCCTTGATCCGAGCAGCACTATACACAATAGTACTCTTCAGCGCACTCCGAACAATCTAACGAAACACAAACATAGATCCAATCACAATTTGCACAAAACAATGTCACGAAGGTGAAAAAGCATGCATGCAACATGGTAATATGCAAGGATGGATTCAATTTTTACCAAGGGTTTTATTCGGGGGTGTTGTTGAGTTGGGGATGTCATTAGAATCGATTCCCCACAGATTTTAAGTATTTTGGGTTAATCCCTAAATAATCAAGCTCAAAAAATAGATCTAAACCTCCAATCTATCTCGAAACAGATCTGATCACTCTAAGCAAGTTGTAACAATTTTCTACAGAAGGTCTCGTCGATACAAAGCCAACGCAACAAGAATCAACAAAAACGGATCTACGGATAATTTTCTAGAATTAAAATACTCTAATCTAAACTTTAAATCCTACGACAAGATTTCAGTAGTAAAACAGCAATATTATTGAATATATGTGTTCTACTCAAAAATATGAATCCAACGGTATATTATACATAATTTTTGGACAAAAACTCGAATTACTATGAATTTTACAAGATTAAAGTGTTTTCTGCCTATTTAAAAGAAAACATGACGGTGGCCAGCTGTGCAGCGCCAAGTGGCGGCTCGGAATTGGTCCAGCGGGGGCACGCGCGACGCTGACGCGATGATGACGCGGCGCTAACTTGGGCGTGCCACGCGGCGCGACGCGGTTGGCCGATACCCATTCGGTGGGACGGGCCGATCTACACCGTCGGATCGCGATCTAACGGATGGGGACGGAGGAACTCACCGGCGGCGACGGCTTGACGATGACGACGACGACAACGGCGGCAGTGCGTCAGTGGCGATGCACGGCGGTGTTCCAGTGAGCTCCCGTCTGTGCGAAGTGGACGACGACGTGGCCCTCCTCTTCGCGGTCCCTCTGGTACGGATGGCGTCGGTCCTCTCCTCCTCTATTCGCGGCGGCGCTCCGCCGATCTCTCCCGTCTCCGGCGAGACTCCAGCAACGAATCGGTGGCGACACGGGGCTCTGCTCAAGGGGAAAACAGCATGAATCGAGGTGGTACTCAAGGGGGAGGGCAGAGAGGGGGAGAGAAAAGGGGAAGGGGCGCCGGAACCTTGCCGTCGGCGTCGGCGACGTGAACTCCGGCAAGCTCTATGGCGGCGGCCCGGTGGCAGTGGTGCAAATTAATGCTAGGGTTTTGGGAGGCGTGCCGAGGGGCTATAAATAGGTGGGTTTCTTGGCGCGGGGGCTACGGAGTCCGCTCCGATTAGACTCCTCTGTTCTTTAATAATTTTTTTATTTATTTCTGTTTCACCAAAAGTCGCATAAATTTTGCAAACGGACTCCGAATTAAATGAAATTTGTCTCTAAAATTTTGTAAAAAGATGAGGATTAGAAAGGGGTTATAAAATAACACTTTTGTAAGGGTTTTGGAGGTTAGAAATGGTTTTACCCTTTTAGTCTTTATATGACTATGGGGTTTAGGAAAATATCTGATGCAGTTGATGCCATGATGCAAGGATATGATGCAAGCTTCTAGTAACATCTGAAATTGCAAAATTTGGGATGTGACAAACCTACCCCCCTTAAGAAGAATCTCGTCCCTGAGATTCAGGTTGGTTAGCAAATAGGTGTGGGTGTTCTTTCTTCAGGTCATCTTCACGTTCCCACGTGGCCTCTTCCTCGGAATGGTGATTCCATTGAACTTTGCAAAACCTGATAGTCTTGGTACGAGTGATTCTCTCGGCTGTCTCCAGAATTCTGGTGGGTTTTTCCTCATAGGTGAGATCGTTTTCCAGTTGAACCTCGTCCAACGGAACCGTATCCTTTATTGGGGTTTCGGCCATTTTCGGGTGACACTTCTTTAATTGCGACACATGGAAAACATCATGAACTGTTAACACTTCCGGCAATTCCAACTGATAGGCAACCTCCCCTCTTTGACCCAAGATTTTGTAGGGCCCTATGAATCGGGGTGCTAACTTACCCTTGATTCCAAATCTCTTAACTCCTCGTAGTGGCGAAACTCGGAGATACGCACGGTCTCCCACTTCATAGGTCACATCCCTACGCTTGGAATCAGCATAACTCTTTTGCCTGGATTGGGCTATTTTTAACCTATCTTGAATCTGTCTCACTTTTTCTTCGGCATCCTTGATCAGTTCGGGTCCAAACAAACTCCGTTCTCCAACTCCACTCCACAGCAGCGAAGATCTACACTTTCTGCCATATAGAACTTCAAATGGAGCCATCCAGATACTAGTTTGGTAACTATTATTGTACGAGAATTCCGAATATGGCAAGTTATCATCCCAACTAGACCCATAGTCTAGTGCACAAGATCTTAACATGTCCTCCAAGATCTGATTAACACTTTCCGTTTGCCCATCTGTTTGCGGGTGGAAAGCAGTACTAAACTCCAGTCGTGTCCCTAGAGACTCGTGTAACTGTCGCCAAAACTTTGAGGTCAATTGGGTACCTCTATCAGAGAAAATCCCCTTGGATACACCATGAAGACTTACGATCCTTGACATATAAATCTTAGCAAGTTTAGCACTCGTATAGGTGGTCTTTACGGGAATAAAGTGGGTGAAGTGGTCGACCACTACCCAGATGGAGTCATACCCAGATCGAGTCCGGGGTAGTCCTGTGATAAAATCCATGCCTACCTTGTCCCACTTCCAATCGGGCACAGGTAATGGCTGCAGCAGTCCTGCTGGTTTTTTATGTTCGGCCTTGACTCTGTTGCACACGTCACACAAGGAGATGTATTCAGCAATTTCTCTTTTCATGTTATTCCACCAGAATCTATCTTTCACATCCATGTACATCTTTGTATTACCAGGATGAATTGAGTAAGGCGAATCGTGAGCTTCCTGAAGGATTAACTTCCTGATATTGGGATCATCGGGAACGCACAAACGCTTCTTATACCAAAGTGTTCCTTGTTCATCCGTGTGAAACCCTTTTGCTTTACCCTTGCCTATATTAACTCTTATCTCCTCCAATTCTTTGTCCCCCTTCTGGGCCTCTTTGATTTGGTCCGGAAGCATTGGCACTATCTCCATAGTTGCTAAGTATCCCTCCAGAACTATCTCCAACCTTAGGTCCTTGAACTGTTCGCACAAATCCTTTGGAAGTTCTCCCACGGTAAGTCCATTTACATAGACCTTCCTGCTTAGGGCGTCAGCCACAACATTGGCCTTTCCAGGATGGTACTGCAGGTCCAAGTCATAGTCCTTGATGATCTCAAGCCATCTCCTTTGCCTCATATTTAATTCCTTTTGAGTGAAGATGTATTTAAGGCTCTTGTGATCCGTGAACACATCGCAATGTTTGCCCATTAGGTAATGGCTCCATACCTTGAGCGCATGCACAACTAATGCTAGTTCCAAATCATGTGTGGGGTAGTTATTCTCATGGTTCTTAAGTTGCCGAGAGGCGTAAGACACTACTTTTACATCTTGCATCAGTACACTACCAAGTCCTTGTCGGGAAGCGTCGCAATAGACTTGGAAGTCCTTTTGGATGTCAGGGAGGCACAAAACTGGTGTTGTTACTAGGCGCTTCTTCAACTCTTGAAAACTGGCTTCACATGCCTCGGTCCATTGGAGCTTCTTCTCTTTCTTCCACAATTCTGTCATAGGCTTTGCTATCTTGGAAAAGTTTTCAATGAACCTTCGGTAATATCCTTCAAGGCCCAGGAAACTCCTAATATCACCCACATTCTTAGGGGACTCCCATTCTGTCACGGAAGCTACCTTACTTGGGTCCACGGCAACACCTTTAGCTGATACAATATGAGCAAGGAATCCCACTTCTTTCAACCAGAACTCACATTTGCTAAATTTGGCATACAACTTGTGTTCCCTTAACTTTTCCATGATTAGGCGCAGGTGCCTCTCATGTTCCTTCTCGTCCTTGGAGTATATGAGTATGTCATCAATGAATACCACAATAAACTTATCCAAGTACTCCATGAACACCTTGTTCATCATAGTCATGAAGTATGCTGGGGCATTGGTTAAGGCAAACGACATCACGGTGTATTCATACAATCCGTATCTCGTGGTGAAAGCTGTCTTGGGTACATCCTGTTCCCGGATCTTTAGCTGGAAATAACCTGATCGGAGATCAATCTTAGAGAACACACTAGCTCCCTTTAATTGATCGAACAGGTCGTTGATATTGGGTAGAGGGTACTTGTTCTTGATTGTCACTTCATTCAACGACCGATAGTCCACGACTAGTCTCTTGGTTTTATCCTTCTTCTCCACGAATAAGACAGGCGCTCCCCAAGATGACGCACTTGGTTGAATGAAGCCTTTGTCCAATTGCTCTCTAAGGTGTTTCTTAAGTTCCTTCAACTCATCCACATCCATTTTGTACGGTCTCTTTGCTATTGGTCCAGTACCAGGCATCAAGTCAATGAGAAACTCGATGTCTCGGTCAGGAGGCATCCCTGGCAATTCTTCCGGAAACACATCTGGATACTCCTTCACAATTGGCACATCCTCCAGGCTAACCCCCTTAAGAGAGTTCACCATACTCCCTTTGAGTGCGAAAGCTGACTTAAAGCGGATCCTTTTCTTATCCGGAGTCGTGAGTGCGATAGTCCTTTTGGCACAATCTATGACTCCCTCATATTAGGTCATCTAATTCATGCCCAGAATTATATCTAAGCCTTGTGATTCCAGAACGACTAGGCTGGTGGGAAAGATGTGTGCCCCAATCCTTAGTTCTAACCCACGGCATCCAGAGTTTGGCACTATTTCTCCACCAGGAGAACTTACTCTTAGAGGAGTACTAATAGTCTCCGTAGGTATCTTGCCACTACAAGAAATGTGTTATTCTATGACCTTCTAATAGTGACCATGAACAAAATCGTCATAAAGTTATGACGATTTCGCACCAGATGGTCGTAAGCCATTTCAGAGGTTCAAAACCTTAGAAATTTACGACGATTTTGTTCAGAAACGTCATAGTTTTATTAATTGAAATCGTCATAACCTAGCAGATATAGCCTAAGACGTTATTTGTAGCTCACTACGACGATTTAAAATCGTCATAGTGTCCAAATTAGGATAAGATGAAATAGGTACTCAGCCACATCACCAATTGCGCCTATGTGTCAGCTTTTGACTGCGTGTCGTATACATGTGTCAATATGACCTTATGTGGCACTATTTAAATCTAGACGATTTAATATACACGTGAACCCACAAATCCTGAGCTATTTCGGTTATTCCAAAAAAAATAAGACAACCCCAGGAGTTGAACCCAAGACCTCCACCTAAAGGAACACACCCCTTACCACCAGACCAAGGAACATTTCTTGTAGTATTAACAACTCGCGGACTTATATACTTAATTCATCTGTTGGGCTGGCTCAGTTTATCACTAGACTGGGCCTCGGTAGGAAGCGAGATGGGCCACCGTGGACTTGGCCTTGCACGCACAGACACCCCACAAATTGAGCGCGGGAATAATAAGCAAAAAAAGGGGGCAGCAGGGGGGCTCAAACCAGAGACCTCACCATAGGTAGAAGACACCTAACCACCAGACCAACACAATTTAGTTGTCTTATAGCCGCGCTCAAACCATTTGACTGTAACCCGCGATCGAAATTGGGCCTGCCGGCCAGGTTCTCCCTAATGGGCCTCGCTAGGAAGGTCTATTTGGGCGGTCCGGTTATGTTTTTTTTCGTTTTTCTTTTTGTGTTTTCATAATTCTTGTGTATCTTTCTCATAAGAACACCAAAATAATTGATTTTTGTCTCTAAATTTTTATAAATTTTATTAGATCATACTAGGATGTTAATTATGAATAGTATGATTACTTTAAATTGTGGATCTACTAATACCATGTTAGTCCATAGTAGGGACAATATCATAATTCAAAATATGATTTTGAAACTAGGGTTTTGAAGGTTCTTAGCTAGGAGCTGAGCCTTGCTAAACTTGCATTGGATCTCTAAAGAAATAGCATATTGCGAGTCTAAAACTGATTTTTTCGAAAAATCATTGGCATCAGATAATGAACTTGTAGTTCAAATCGGACCCACTTCCTACCGATTCGACAGCAATTTGTCTTTTTCGCTAGAGGTGGACGGAAAGGTTTGAGATACCCCGGTTGGGACATTGTCCATGTAAGGTGTCCTACTATTTTTGGAAAATGGGATGATAGCATTTTGAAACTTTCATTTGGTCGTTGCTTCACAAAACAAAACCATTTTTTGCGCTCAGAAAATGGAAAATGGTTTTTTGTGCGACAAAATGGAAAACTTCCTCCTGCAACATTGTTCGCCATCCCACGATACATATGGGTGCATAATATGGGCACATTATCACAAACTATGCCGTGATTCTAGCCATAACATTGGTCGTTTGGCCCGAAAGCCATGAAACCTCGAACATGATAGCTCATTTCTGAGAAGGTTTTTTCGAGACACTTGCAATATACCAAGTTTGGTATTTTTACTTGCAACTATGTCACATAATAAGACACCACGCGAAGGATTTGCATTGATCGGACCGATTTTTAATTTTTTATGCCCGTTTCAAACTATGGTCAAAACGGTGGGCATGAAGGTTCTTAGCTCGGGGCTGAGCCTCGCTAAACTTGCATTGGATCTCTGAAAAAACATGATATTGTGAGTCTAAAACTAATTTTTTCGAAAAACAATGGGCATCAGATCTTGTACCTGTAGTTCAAATCGGACCCACTTCCTACCGATTCGGCAGGAACTTGTCTTTTTCGCCAGTGGTGGACAGAAAAGTTTGAGATACTCCGGTTGGGACATTGTCCATGTAAGTTGTCCTACTATTTTTCGAAAATGGGATGATAGCATTTTGAAACTTTCATTTGGTCATTGCTTCACAAAACAAACCATTTTTTGCGCTCAGAAAATGGAAAATGGTTTTTTTGTGCGACGAAATGAAAAACTTCCTCCTCCAACATTGTTCGCTATCCCACGATACATATGGGTGCATAATATGGGCATATTATCACAAACTATGCCGTGATTCTAGCCATAACATTGGTCGTTTGGCCCGAAAGCCATGAAACCTCGAACATGATAGCTCATTTCTGAGAAGATTTTTTCGACACTACTAGAAAAAAGCTAATTCGTGGCGCACCTATTTTTCCCTTCCGTGGCGCACTAGGGGTGCGCCACGACTTCTACGCTACGGCTAAAAAGTGCCCGTAGCACACTGCCGGGTGCACTACAGGAATCTCGACATAGTAGCGGCGCACAACGCAGTGCGCTACCACTGTTTTCCCTGTGGCGCATGACAAGTGCGTTGCTAGTATGTAGTTAGTAGTAGCGCACTGGCTGGTGCGCCACTACGGTTATTCCTGTGGTGCATGACGTAGTGCGCTACTAGTAGCTGACCAGGTGCGACACCAACGTGGTGCGCCACTAACCACGTACATGTGCGCCACGGCTTAGCTTTTCAAAAAACAAAAAAATACTCAATACAGATGATATTCAATACAGATTATATACAATACAGCTGATATACACAGATATACAGTACAGAAATAAATACACAGATATACAATACAGAAATAAATACACAGACAAGATAGAAACAAATACATATAGGTAAGTCACATACATAAATACACAGTATAAGTTATATTATTTCGATCAAGTTACAAAGTAGCTAGTGATGACATGAATACATGTCTCAACCAAGTTAGAGCTCGCGGAAGCTCGCCTAGACATCTAAAATAGGAACATGCATGACAGACAACCAAGGACAATAACCATCACCACGACGGAGGTATAGGTCTTCATCTGGTTCCTCGTCCTAACTCCCGCTAGATAGCGCGCCTATCTAGCTTCCGCCTCCGCCATAGTATTGTACCCTTTGTAGCTATTGCCGCTGAAACGGTGCACCTGTCTCCGGCAGTCTTCCCAATTATTATAGACTCCAGGAACCCGTCCCTTGTACACGACGTATCACGTCATCTAAAAGTTGGCAATAATAATCAAATGATGGTGAAAAAACAAGTAAAAGTCGTATATAAAGATATACTTATCAAATAAGGTAACAAAGTAAGCAAAAAATAGCAAGTAGTAGCATGTACATGTCCACACACACAAGTACACGTGGGGATAAACAACTACAACTAGACCAACACATCAAGACTTCTGGCTCGGCTCAGGGAACGGGAGGACGCCTTGTTTCGTTATGAACGCCCTATAGTCACCCTGCATCTTTAGGCGATCTACTATGTCACGGTTATTCGGGGGATTGCCTCCGTAGAAGACCCCCCTGAAGTCATGACATCACGGCTGATGATTGCCCCAAACTGTTGTTGGATCCGATACATCTCTTGTCTAATATCTGAATCATTGATCCTCGCCTTGACTTCAGCCCACCGTTTGAGATGATCTGGCAGCGTAGAATTCTGTTGCTCTAGTAGGAACGCCCTCATGTGATGGACTGCATAGTAGGCTTCCTTCTGACTGCCTGCCGGCTGCTTCACGCAGGGGAATTCCGTCACATGGGTCAAGACGTGTCTGCCAAACTTGAGCTTCTTACGCACGAAGGTGGCGCCTTCCGCTAAGGCATAGCTGGTGAGAGCATCATCCAGAACTTCCTTGATATTGTCGTAGTTTTTCTTCTTCTCTTGACTCCCCGAGTCGAAATACGTGGCTTGCGAATGTTTCGGCGACAAGCAGATGAGTGTGCAGTGTTGATCTCTGTGCAAAACAATTCAAACGGAATGTGTTGGAAAAAGAATGATGAAAATCTAATAAAGCATGTTATGGTGGCGAGTGAATAATAACTTACTCGGGAAAGAAAGGCACGAGAATGTATTCCTTTGTCTTGTTCGCCACCAAGATGCCTTGGAGGTACGAGGCCACAAATCGCCGTTCAATGGCGTTTCCCAAGCAGCCATCACACATGTAGTAGGGATCCACTATAGCGATGCCCGGGGTGTTCTCTCTACTGATCTGAATGGCCAGGCTGAGAGAAAACAGGCGTACCATCGTATAGTGCAGCGGATACAGGTAGAACATATTGAATATGTCGTCAAACCGCAGGAAGAACAGATCCGCGGGGACATTATCAACGAAGCCCAAGCCTCGTGGCACCTTAACCACGAATACCGGGTGCGAGGGATCTCTCTCCGCAAGAAGGCATCTCTCTATCGTAAGCACACCGTCATGCACACTCCTCATTTCTGAAGTGGCGAGCCTGAGCAATTTCTTAGTTAGCATGGGCTCACCCGCCACATGCATCCTCCACATAATACCCTTTGGTCTTGGTGGCCCGTCCTGAAACCTGATCGGATTCACAGTTGACGCCACCGGCTGGCTCGAGCTGTGAGATTTTCTTTTCCTGGTCTTCTTGCCTTTTGGGAAGTGGGTAGGCACCGCAATCTGAGCATCGATCGCCCTATGTAGTGTGTCAGGGCTTAGAACAGAGGGCCGGTTGGATGTATCCGCTGGCTCGGTGAAGGTGCAAGCTGGAGGCGTCTCCTGAGAACCAAAGAGACGTTTGTTGCAAGTGGCTTTCTCTGCAGGGCCACCAGCTGGGTCTTCGTTTAGGTCGCCGGGGAAAAGATTAGTATTGATGAAATCAACGAAGTAATCTTCGTCATCCTCGTTCGGATCCTGCGCCATGGTCATGTCAATATGACCAGCCGAACAATCGCGTGGAGGTGACGGTGTGGGGGTCTTGCCATGGCTTGGCGCTGGCACGACAGACAGTGTTGTTGTCTGTGGGGTGATGGCCCCGGCCGTCCCCAAACGAATCATGCTCTTTAGGCATAGCAGGATAAGCCGAAGCAACTTCTGAGGACAGTCGGCTCTTCTTCATCCGCTCCTGGGGGTTGAATGGGAGGTTCCAGGTCATCGCAGCCCCTTAGCACCCGGATAATTTTTACCCTATGCACGCTATCTGGCATCCGCTTTGGAGTGGAATGTGCGGTGCAAGGGTTGAATGATGGTACCCTTGGCAACATCCCTCAACTTGTTGTTCACGAAGCTTAAGAGAGTGCATGGAACATCCGTCTGCGAACAACATGTATGGCATTAAAAAGATGCCATAAGAGTAATAAATGGAAAGGCGGTAAACTATTTGGTTTACCATGATGGCGTCGAGCTCGGGTAATGTCGAGGCACCGCATACGACGACGGGCGTGCAAGAGACGGAGGGGCTGCTTGATGGCACGGTGCTGGCCGCCGATGTATTCTCCCTATCGGTTGCATTAAGCTCCAGCGCCGCGGTGATGGCAGGGGGAGTCACGAATGCTTCTGGCACCGCCGTGCTAGCGGGCAGAGTCACCAATGCTTCCGGCGCCGCCGTGCTAGCGGGCATAGTCATGAACACATAATTCACCGAGATCGTCGGCGCCACATTGTTTGAGTGGCTACTGACCATGCTTGGAATCAGGAACGGCCCTTGTCGACCACCCGCACTCTAGTTCGCTATTGAATCCACCAAGGTAGGAAGGATGGAGGTGAGGGTGATTGCCAGGTTGTCTTGGACGATCTGCGGGATCCGCGCCACTTGTTCCTTAAGTTCCTGAACCTCGCGGTTTTCCTCGTCGCTCCTTCCCTCCACACGCGTCCTCGGGGGTGGACCAAAATGATCCACCCAATTCTTAGCCCCGAAGTCGGCCAGACGGCCAGCCGACGATGGCTTCTTTGTAACCGGCGCGATTTTCTTAGCCCAGTTCATCGCCCTGATAAAAGGGTTATCCCACCGGGTGGCCGCCGTCGACCCGTGGGATGAGGAACCATGGGATCCCTGACTAGCAATTTCCTCGTCAAACAGACGAAGTAACGTGAACCGTTTAGAAATTCGACTTGATCAATTATAATGTAATCAACTTGATCCGCGGTAATTAAATTACTTACCGCAAGAACCGCGAAGTCCTTCACCTTAGTTTCCGCGGTGAGCTCTTTGGTTTTGGGGTCCACATGGTAATGAGCCCTGATGAAGTTTCGAAGCTGCTTGTTTTCAAATTTCGAAAAGGGGTTAGGTATCCCCTTAGCTCTATACTCGTCGTCCTCCTTATCCCATTTGGGCTCCGCAGCTCGGTAACCACCAGATCCAAGATGGTGGTGACCTATATTCATCTCCTGCAATTCCTTTCCCCACTTACTTGAGGCCTTGGCTGCTTCGGAGGTGCACTTGGCCTTGAACTCCTGGAATTGATCTTCGGTGATCTGCGGGTCAATCTTCTGGATCTCCTCGAGACTTTTCTCTTCTTTAAATATCTTCTTCTTTATCCAGGTTCTCCAGCTGGCCAGGGCGGTGCTCATCCTCGTGAGGGCGGATTTATTTACTTCATTCCCATGATAATCTGTGTTCCGATACTGAAGGGGGAACTTGTATCTTGCGTGCAGCTTCTCAAAGAGGAGTGTGCGCAAATGGCCATTATCTTTATGCCGGAGATTCTCAGTGTTGATCGAGATGGTGGTCCGGGTGATAGCCGCCAGTTGCCCACCGTAGCCTTTGACCACATGGTCGGGCGCCAAAGGAACCCCTTTTGGGCTCACTTCGGTAATTTCCTCTCTGACGGTGCCGACCGTGTTCGGGCGCCTTTCCTTCTTCTTCTTAGGCAGATTACTACCACTTGTTGTGCCCTCGCCGCCATCAGTGGTTTCATCATCCGCCGTTCCTTCGGCCGCTTCTTCTTCCTCCGCGTCTTCCATCTCATCGGCGTCGCTCTCAGAAGGGTTGTATTCTTCATCACCCTCTGTCATTCTTTCTAGCCGCTCGACCTCCTCCTAGAATGACAAGGGTCTGTTTTGAGGTCTCACTTCTCCTTCAGCATTGATACGCTGAGAAGATCCAGCCTCGTCATTGTCACACATGTTTGCACTAATAAAAGGCAAATAATGGTTAGTAAAGTGCGCGGAAAAATCCGGCATGACCTTTGCTCATTTTTGTTAAACTAGGAGTGCCCGTTTCTGCCGAAACGGAAGTTAATCAACATTTCGGCAAAAATCGGGACTCATTTCATACAAGCACCTGCATACGAATACAATTCGGCAACACTATCATCTGAGGAATACAATTCAATTATTTAACAATATGAAGCTTGTCTTACAGCTAAAATTACGTTACCAAAGAATCTTTGGGAGCTATGGTCAGATGCTCTTTGATTGTCCAAGTGTACAACATGAACTGTCATGATAACATAACTACAGCATGGGTGTAAGAATGAGCGGAAATCAGCAATAGATAGTTAGATACACATATGTACTAGATAATACTCCATAGCAAGTTGATGTACTCTGCCATTTCTGCAATGAGTGTCCTATATACTTGTATGTAGGCTTCCATAATAGCAAGGGACTATTAAAATTGGAATATTTCAACTTTTATGGAAGAGAAAAATCCTAACCGAGAAGCAGTCATCATTCTACACTTCTGCATTGCATAATTGGGTCAACTTCCCAATTGTATAGCATGAACTGTTGTGTGGCTATAATTACACTTAAGGCTACTGTTATATGCCTCTGAAACATTGCATTTGCTCCCAGTTTTCCTTGCTTATATACAATTAGAAATCTCTTGTGCTGCCTTTCAACAAATAAATGGGACAGACAAAAACAGTACTTTTCAAATGCATATTAAAAATATCAATCCATCAGAGCTGCACTCCTATGCTTATACACAATTACTTTACAAATTTAACCAAACAAGAAACCTCCCAATAAGAAAACACACACCCTCGGCAGTGATAGTGTTGTTCTGGGTCAGCAAAAATTCGGCAACCTAAATTTGTTCTAGGTCAGCAACACTATCACTGAATCAAACCTATCACCAACAACACTATCAGGCAGCCCTATGTTCTAGGTCAGAGAGGGGAGAGAGGGGAGAGGGGACGCTCACCTCAAAGACGATGACGACGATGAAGAGCGCGCGGACAATGACGAAGAGCACAGACGGAGCTCCTCCACGGACGCGCGGCGGCCTCCTCTCCTCCTCCTCGGACGCGGCGGCCTCCTCTCCTCCTCCACGGACGCGGCGGCCTCCTCTCCTACTCCTCGGACGCGGCGGCCTCCTCTCCTCCTCCACGGACGCGGCGGCCTCCTCTCCTCCTCCTCGGATGCGGCGGCCTCCTCTCCTCCTCCACGGACGCGGCGGGGGCGAGCGAATGCGGCAGATCGAGCGGAGGCGGCGATAGAGATGGGAGACGATGGGAGATAGAGATGGGAGACGATGGGAGATAGAGATGGGAGATGATGGGAGATGTGACCGTGAGCAACACATACTTGACTTAGTCGTAGCGCACTAGGTAAGGGTGCGCTACGGCTAAGTGTCGTGACAAGTCAAACAAATAGCTGCCGCCCCATTAGTTGACACTAGCACTTGCATATCCCACTGGTTCCGCCCTAGCTATTTACGCTCACAAACCTGGAGCACCCAGGTTTGAACCCTGGTGCCCCCATTTTTTGTTTTTATTTTAAAACTACTTTAAAATGTTAAAAAATATCCCAAAAATTATGTAAACTATATAAAATATATGTTATATGTTTTATATGACAAAAATGGTACATATATATCATCAAAAGTCAAAAGTGATTCAAAGTAGAAAGAAATTAAATAATAATGTGTCCATTAATAATATGCCATCCATATGCATCAATACAATATTTTTTGAGCTAGCGTTTTACAATCTTTTTCCCTTCTTTGTCGCGGTTGAATAATTTAGCCCCAGCACTTTTATGTTTCTTCGCTCGAACGGGCTACCTTTTTGGGGTAAGGTTGTCTTTTTTCTTCTTGTGATGTATGTTTTTCCATCGTAGTCATCGTCATCTTCAATCTTTGGATCACCGTACCGGTCGAAGTCTTGCTCGTTGGCGACTCCATCCATTCCGATGATGTTTCTTTTTCCTCTCCTCACGACAACACGGCTAGGCTTTGTCGGGTCAGTAATAAAAAAACATTGGTCCACTTTGCTAGCCAGTACCCACGGTTCATTTTTGCGGCGATGTGTGCACCGGTGGCCTTGGATTTGGCTGCTTCGGGTATTAACATGGTTGTGAAATACCGGTCTTCTCTTTTGACGCTCTTGGCCCATCTGACACGGAACATCGGCACCTTTTCTCCACAGTAGTCGAGCTCCTAGATCTCCTCGATCCTCCCATAAAATCTTTCCTTCACGTTGTCATCGGTGTAGAATTCCGATGTTACGCCTGAGTTCTGATAGTCACACTTGTTGTCCTTTTCCTCCGTGTAGAATGTGTAGTCGTAGATATCATACGCCTGATAGGTCACCAGGTTGTGCATGGGTCCCTGCGACAAGGTGAATATGATGTTTTCCTCCGCAGAATGCGATTGCGGGGGATTATCTAGGAGCGTCTGCCTAAACCAACACGTGAAATCTGAGTTGTGCTCTTTGATTATTTCTCCCTCCGTCCTCTGTATTCCCCGGTCACTATACTTCTTCTCGATTGACCTTTTGTGCTTTTGTACCCAAGGATCGACCAGTTCTAAATGTTGTAGCGCGACTAGGTTTGCTCTATCAAAGTCTGCGCGTCGACAATCGTAGTCTGCATGCAGTACACGATGACCCTCTCAGTGACCCGATCCATAGAGCTTGCCAAGGTGCCTATTGACGGGAAGACCGACAGGGTTCTCGATGCCTAGATAATTCGTGCAGAAAGAGATGCACTCTTCGGCCAGAAAGCCCTTAGCTATGCTTCCATCTGGACAGGACCTGTTGCGAACATATCCTTTGATGTGTCCGTTCATCCTTTTGAACGGCATCATGCTGTGGAGGAACATTGGCCCGAGTTGGATGATATCCTCCACGATATGGACCAGCAGATGCACCATAATGTCGAAGAATGCGGGCGGGAAGTAGATCTCGAGCTCACATAGTATCACCATGATCTCCTCTTGTAGCCTCCTGAGTTGTTTCACGCCAATTGACTTTCGAGAGACGACGTCGAAAAACTTGCAGAGCCCAAACAATGTTTCTCGGACATGCTCGTCCATTATACCTCGTAGTGCAACCGAAAGTATCTGCGTCATTGGCACGGCACAGTCGTGAGACTTCATCCCACTAAACCTCTGCTTAGCCTCATCTAGGTACCTACTTATCTTACCAGCGTAGCCGTAAGGAAATTTGACTCCTAGAAGGCACTTGAAAAACTGTTTGATCTCATCCTGGCTTAGTGTGAAGCATGAAGGGGGGCAGTAATATTCGTTCTTCTTGACCTTTTTACCCTTTCTATGACCTTGTTGTGTCGCCTCCGACTGATGATCATCGTCATCTTCCTAATCATCAGGAGTAGGGCGTCCTCCGTGAAGATCCTTCCGGATGTGCATGAATATCAAGTCGTTCCTTGCTTTCGGACCATCTTTCGTCCTATCTGGCATGTTGATTAGGGTGGCGACTAGACTCTCGCACACGTTCTTCGTGATATGCATGATTCCAGAAAACAGACCTTGTTTTCCATACCTTCATCAACGGCTTGTCTTGCTGCCTCTTTCGCTTCTTTCCCGGTTTAGGACACTCTTTCCAGTTTTTCAGCAATTCATCCACTTCTTCACTGCTCCTCCGCTCTGGGATTCCTCGGGTCTCGGATTTTCCATTGAACATATCTCCATGCATCATTCTTTCCAAGCCATCTACGGTGCCCCATGAACACAGTTTTCGAAGACCCTGGATCTTTCTCTAGTTGGAGATAGGTCGTGTTATCCATGCACCTAACGCATGCGTAGAATCCTTGGATAACCTACCCTGAAAAATATCCGCAACCTGGATAGTCTTGCACCGTAGTGACCAACGCGGCTCTCATAGTGAAATAATCTTGTGCGACAGTGTCATACGTATTGCCTACGGATTCCCATAACATGGCTAGATCCTCTTTCAACAGCCTGAGATATAGATTGATGTCGGTATCAGGTTGTTTTAGCCCTTGAATTAGCATACTCATTTGTATGTACTTCTTTTTCATGCACAACCAGGGAGGGAGGTTGTACATCCATACAAACACGGGACAAGTGTTGTGCGTACTGCTCTGGCTACCGAACGGATTGAGTCCATCGGTGCTTGCACCTAGCCTGATGTTTCTCGAATCTCCACCGAATTCAGGGAATTCGAGGTCTAATGCTTTCCACTGGCTACCATCTGAAGGGTGTGTCAGTAGCTCGTCCTTTTCAGGGTCATCGTCATCTGCTGGCTTCTTTCTTTCCGCATGCCAGCGCATGAGATTTGCTTCCTTAGGGTCTGTGAAATAGCGTTGCAGACGAGGAGTGATAGGAAAGTACCATACCACTTTTCGAGGAGCTTTCTTCCCTTTCTTGTATCGACTAACGCCACACACCGGGCATGTGGTTTTCTCCGCGTCCTCGCCTCGATAAATGATGCAATCGTTGATGCAGACGTGGTATCTAATGTGCGGTAGATCAAGAGGACACACGATTTTCTTGGCGTCCTCGATACTAGTTGGACACGTGTTCCCCTCCGGGAGATGATCGTGCCAGAATGCCATCATATCGTCGAAGCTTGCGTCGGTCCATTGGTGTTTTGCCTTCATCTCCATAGCCTTGAGCGTTACATTCAACCGGGTATCATCGGGCTTGCATCCTTCATACAATGGAGTAACCGCATCTTTCTCAAGTTGCGCAAGCTTGGCTTTCTCTCTAGCGGCAGCCCTGGTGTTACTCGTTTGCTTTAGAAGTAGTTCTTGAACATAAGGGTCTCGCACCCAGCCTGACGTTGTTCCATCGTCTGCTCTAGCATCTAGATCATCATCATCCTGGTCTGCTTCCGCACCTTCACCATCTCCAGGAGACTCTTCTTCATCTCGCCCGTCCTTGCCGTGATCATGATCATGTTGCCCGCCTTCCTCATTTTCCGCCGCCCCATTTATGGACTCATCGTCTTTGTCATCACTTATCCACCGAGTGTAGCCATCCATGAAACCATGGCCGAGCAGGTGCGCCTGCAGATTTCCGGAATCTAGGTCAATCAACCAATTGATTTTGCATCTTCTGCACGGACATCTTATCTCCGTCATGTTATTTTGTATCATGTCGGCCGTCGCACATTTCAAAAATCTAGCCACAATGCCTTCGCTTATTATGCGGACCATGGTTGCATGTGCGGTGTACAAGGTAGAATTAGAAGTTTATTACAACCACGGAACCAATGCATGCATGCAATGGTCGATGGAAAATTTCCGCATGACCTATCCTAAAATTAGGACCTTTGCGAAATGCCAAAGTCTTGCCAAAATGGAAATGAATCAACATTTTGGCAAAATAATGCCAATATATGAGAAAGCATACAATGCATGCTCTCCAAACACATGAGAGCATCGATCCTCTCCATAGATATGTGACCATATATCATCCATACACATAAACACATCCTCTTACATAGACAACTTACCAAGATGAGAGACCGAGAAGATCTCGAAGGAGAAGTAACATACCGAGAGATGGTGGCCGGAAGGAGAGATTTCCTCTATTATGTATGTAGCATCCAAGGTAAGTTTTACATGCTACAAATGGTGAAAGAGTGGAGAAATTGAGGTGGAAGGAGGAGGGGGGCGAGATCCAAGGAGGAAGAAGGAGGGGAAAGTGAAGTGTGAGATGGTGAGATCTAGTCAAATGTGCAAAGGTGTGTCTGCCAAAAAGAAGTAGCAGAACGCACATCCGTGGCGCACATGGGGGGGGGTGCGCCAGAGGAGTAAAGAACATCCGTGGCGCACATACCGGAAGTGCGCCACAGAGGTGTTTTCCCAGTTAACAGTATGGGTGGCCCGATCTTGCCTGTAGCGCACGGAGGCTGTGTGCGCCACGACTACCGGCCACACCTGTAGCGCACTTCACCGGGGTGCGCTACGGCTATGTGGTCTACGGCCGATAGGGGGCTGGCCCACACACAGCCGTGGCGCACCACACGCATGTGCGCCACGATTATGGTAGATAGTCGTAGGGCACCTGTGGGCAGTGCGCCACGACTATTTTAGCCGTGGGGCACCACTAGCACGTGTGCCACAGATATGCGGATTACCTATAGCCATTTTCCTGGTAGTGTGAGACACTTACAATATACCAAGTTTGGTATTTTTACTTGCAACTATGTCACATAATAAGACACCACGCGAAGGATTTTCATTGATCGGACCGTTTTTTAATTTTTTATGCCCGTTTCAAACTATGGTCAAAACGGTGGGCATGAAGGTTCTTAGCTCGGGGCTGAGCCTCACTAAACTTGCATTGGATCTCTAAAGAAACATGATATTGTGAGTCTAAAAATCAATTTTTCAAAAAATAATGGGCATTAGATCATGTACCTGTAGTTAAAATCGGACCCGCTTCCTACCGATTCGGCAGGAATTTGTCTTTTTCGCTAGTGGTGGACAGAAAGGTTTGAGATATCCCGGTTGGGATATTTTTCCATGTAGGTGTCCTATTATTTTTGGAAATTGGTATGGTAGCATTTTGAAACTTTCATTTGGTCGTTGCTTCACAAAACGACCCATTTTTTGCACTCAGAAAATGGAAAATGGTTTTTTCTGTGCGACGAAATGGAAAACTTCCTCCTCCAACATTGTGCGCCATCCCACAATACATATGGGTGTATAATATGGGCATATTATCACAAACTATGCCATGGTTCTAGCCATAACATTGGTCGTTTGGCCCGAAAGCCATGAAACCTCGAACCTGATAGCTCATTTCTGAGAAGGTTTTTTCGAGACACTTGCAATATACCAAGTTTGGTATTTTTACTTGCAACTATGTCACATAATAAGACACCACGCGAAGGATTTGCATTGATTGGACCGTTTTTTAATTTTTTATGCCCGTTTCAAACTATGGTCAAAACGGTGGGCATGAAGGTTCTTAGCTCAGGGCTGAGCCTCGCTAAACTTGCATTGGATCTCTGAAGAAACATGATATTGTGAGTCTAAAAATCAATTTTTCAAAAATAATGGGCATCAGATCATGTACCTGTAGTTAAAATCGGACCCACTTCCTACCGATTTGGCGGGAATTTGTCTTTTTCACCAGTGGTGGACAGAAAGGTTTGAGATACCCCGGTTGGGATATTTTTCCATGTAAGGTGTCTTATTATTTTTGGAAATTGGGATGGTAGCATTTTGAAACTTTCATTTGGTGGCTGCTTCACAAAACGACCCATTTTTGCACTCAGAAAATGGAAAATGGTTTTTCTGTGCGAAGAAACGGAAAACTTCCTCCTGCAACATTGTGCACCATCCCACGATACATATGGGTGTATAATATGGGCATATTATCGCAAACTATGCCGTGGTTCTAGCCATAACATTGGTCGTTTGGCCCGAAAGCCATGAAACCTCGAACCTGATAGCTCATTTCTGAGAAGGTTTTTTCGAGACACATGCAATATACCAAGTTTGGTATTTTTACTTGCAACTATGTCACATAATAAGACACCACGCGAAGGATTTGCATTGATTGGACCGTTTTTTAATTTTTTATGCCCGTTTCAAACTATGGTCAAAACGGTGGGCATGAAGGTTCTTAGCTCGGGGCTGAGCCTCGCTAAACTTGCATTGGATCTCTGAAGAAACATGATATTGTGAGTCTAAAAATCAATTTTTCAAAAAATAATGGGCATCAGATCATGTACATGTAGTTCAAATCGGACCCACTTCCTACCGATTCGGCAGGAATTTGTCTTTTTCACCAGTGGTGGACAGAAAGGTTTGAGATACCCCGGTTGGGATATTTTTCCATGTAAGGTGTCCTATTATTTTTGGAAATTGGGATGGTAGCATTTTGAAACTTTCATTTGGTGGCTGCTTCACAAAACGACCCATTTTTGCACTCAGAAAATGGAAAATGGTTTTTTTGTGCAACGAAACGGAAACTTCCTCCTGTAACATTGTGCGCCATCCCGTGATACATATGGGTGTATAATATGGGCATATTATCACAAACTATGCCGTGGTTCTAGCCATAACATTGGTCGTTTGGCCCGAAAGCCATGAAACCTCGAACCTGGTAGCTCATTTCTGAGAAGGTTTTTTTGAGACACTTGCAATATACCAAGTTTGGTATTTTTACTTGCAACTATGTAACATAATAAGACACCACGCGAAGGATTTGCATTGATCGGACCGTTTTTTAATTTTTTATGCCCGTTTCAAACTATGGTCAAAACGGTGGGCATGAAGGTTCTTAGCTCGGGGCTAAGCCTCGCTAAAATTGCATTGGATCTCTGAAGAAACATGATATTGTGAGTCTAAAAATCATTTTTTCAAAAAATAATGGGCATCAGATCATGTACCTGTAGGTCAAATCGGACCACTTCCTGCCGATTCGGCAGGAATTTGCCTTTTTCGCCAGGGATGGATGGAAAGGTTTGAGATACCCCGGTCGGGATATTTTGCCTTGTAAGGTGTCCTATTATTTTTGAAAAAAAGGGGTGGTAGCATTTTGAATTTGGTGATAGCTTCGCAAAACTCCCCGTTTTTGGCACTTCAAAAATGAAAAATGGCTTTTCCGTGCGATGAAAAGGAAAACTTTCTTCGACAACATATTTTGCTATTCGAAGATACACATATGTGCAAAATATCATGTCTATGCGACGGTTTTCGGTATGCACTCCGGAGTTAGCGACACTTTGGTGAAAAAACCCTATGAGATCATCTACAACCAATCAAATTACAGGATACAACCACCCGCGGATTGCCCATCTCATCCTAATCTGGACCATTGAAGCACATCCAACGGCCACCGAAGAAGCACACATCACCCACCAACCTACCTCCACCTCCACCATCCACCACATCCCACAGCCTCCGTCCCCATTCTCTCCCAACCGCGTCGCCCTCTCCTGAAACCCTAGCGGCGCCCGAACCCTAGCGTGCCCCGAGCCAGATCCGCCGCCAGCCACGCCCCTCTCGGCCTCTCCCGCCCCAGACCCCCCTCCTATGGCTCGACGCGCGCCACCATGACGTGGTCTTCACAACCACGCGAAGATCCACCCTCCGATTCCTCTACCTTTCCATCTTCGATTCCCCATCCAGCAGCCGTAGTAGAAAAAAATCTCGCTCGATCCACCACCAAGCGACCAATCCATGGCTCTCAGCGCTCGACAACACACTGCCGGCCGTAGTGTCAGAGCAGCCCAAGAAGACCGCCAAGCTGTCGACGCCAAGCGGCAAGAAGAGGAATGAAGAGAACACGATGCCGAGGGCCAAGATCGATCTCGCTGGTGGTGGAGCATGCTGTGGAGTACGTCCACTCCGAGGATCTCCAGCCCGTGGCCGGGCCCAAGGCGCGGGCCACCGGCCGTCGGCCTAGTTGCGGAGATCGAGTCCAAGGGCTGGGTGAAGGTCTGCGAGGCGCTCAATGACGCGCGCCGCCTCGCCATCCGCCACCCCGCGCTCCTCGCCCCGATCCTATATGTATTGTTCCCCATCTCTGTCTGCTTCTCTGAATTTTCTTTTGTCCCCTCTGGATCGTGGCTGATTCCCCTCTGAATTTTGTTTTGTCTGATCCCCTTCGACAAGCTGCTCCTCCAGCTGCTGCTCAAGGCGTCACAGGACAAGCGGTTCATGGTCGAGGAGGCCGAGAAGGCGATGCGTGTCTGTGTTCATCATCACCACGATGGGGAAGCTGCAGGCTCATGAACTCGTCACCAATCGGCTCTTCGAGGACATGCCTCTGCCGACCTTGCCGTGAGGTATGCCCGAAGCGCCCTCCCTAGTTCCTGATGATTGTTGGACATTATAGACTCTGAACATTACTCCTAGTTGAAACCTAAATAAATTTTCTGAATTACTCGATAGAGAGAGATGCATGGATAGATGAAATTGATTCAGTAGTCCTTGTATTGTCTTAGCCACACATATTTTGTGCTCTGTTTTACAAATGATTGTTCTATATCATCATAAATCAGTTAGGACAATATTAGGCAAACTGATTTGTCAAGATGTGTCTGCAATTGGACACTTAATGCATATGGTTAATTGTCGTTGTTTGTTCAGAAGTTATATTCAGGATTATGTTCTCTCATCTTTGTATGAGACTGACACATAACATGATTTATCAAGTTGTAGCCTCTAGCTGAATATTTACCCATGTGTTTTGTGGTACATGCATAGGTAAATTATGATTATTCATATGCATTGAGAAACTAGTTATGCCTTTCTGTCATATCCTGAATTATGATTTTTGCTAAGTATGAAAAGGATAGCTAATGATTTCTGCTAAGTATGAAAAGGATAACTTCCTAGGTTCTATGCTTGTTTATAGATGAGTTAACATGTAATCTCCTAATCAGTGTTATTTGTACTACTAATTTTCCTTGAGTTGAAACCATGTTGGCATAACATTATATCGGTTTTCATACCCTCAAATCAGGATATGCTTCTCAGGAAAAGTCTGTAGCATAAGTTATGAAGCCACCCTTTATCATTACTGTCACATCCCCCACCCTCACCATCTCCATCACCGTGGTTTGGTTCAGATACATATTCGGTCTCTCCCACTCCCTTATAGTCCTTGTTAATTCACCTAAGTGAGTTGCTAGCTCGAAGTTATAGTTTGATAATCAATTGATGGTCATTGGTAGCTCCTTTTTTCGATATGATCTGATCTGATCTGGGATGGGAACATGACTGTGCACGTTTGTGTGTTTGATATAGTATTCCCTTATTTTTCTAATAGAAGGCAAGAGATTATTATGCAGCATCTTTTCCTCTAGTAGCAGTATTACTACTGGTTTATGTATAGATAGCAATATAGGTATATGACATGTATAGGCTTCCTTTTGATCCAGGACTTCTTGTGTGTATATTGATGTTCTGTACTTATATCATCTGGCTTATATCATCTGGCTGGAAGATTCCTATTCAGTTTTGTTTCTTTTTCATCTTGTACGCATTGTTTTTGGTATTTCTCTGATCAATGAAAGAAGGGTTAATATAAGATTGATCTAGTTGTTATGATAAAAGTAGTTGATATATGAATACTGTGAGCATGTAGTTGATATATGAATACTGTGAGCATGTAGTTGATATATGAATACTGTGAGCTTTATTTCATCTTGTACACATTGACTGTGAGCATGTAGTTGATATATGAATATTGTGAGCTTTATTTTTTGTCGAGTTTCGTGTGTTGATGCTTCATTTCATATTCTCCTTAGGATATGTCTGCCCAGCCATGGCTGCTCCCCTGGAGACTGCTGCTAGGCATGCCTGCATCCGAGGGCTGTAAATTTCCACAACAATCAAGTACTTACATGGAGTAGCTGCAACGAAGTGTCAACGACATGTCTATGGTCTTCTACGATAATGTCATTATGCGTGTCCTCTGCTGCTCCACAACTGGCATTGGTGAGAGCTCAAGATTAAGAACCTCCTATCTTCTTGTTCTACTTGTCCTAGTATAGTTTCATCTGTCCCAATTGTATCCAAAATACACAGAATCTGGTCTCTAATTCACTGTGTGTGACACCTGTGAGTTAAGACTGATAACTTCATTGGCACTTTCTTGTAGTCGTGGGCTAGTGACAGCAGAAGGAGCAAGCAGATTCCTGTCTCTTGCAAGGGTTATTTTGGCAAATACTTTCTGCAACCACTTTCTTCAAATACTTTGTACTAGTACCACTTTCAAAATTGTTGATTGTTCTTGCCAGCATTAATTGCTGAAGTAGATTAAATAGTTTGTTAAATTTACATTAAGGAAATCATTTTGGTACCATAATTTACTTAGTAAGATGACCTGACAATATTCAGACTCGTTGGAGAATTTATCAACAAATCTCATGCTGCTTTGTTACTCTACTGTTGTTGCCTATTTTATGATTCTACTGTTTCATAATAGTTTCCAATTATTTTCTAAACTTGGCTTTTCCTCTTTTCCAGGAGTTCCAGGCAAAGAGAGTCGAGAAAAGCTTGACCCTATAATTTTAGAGCTACTTGTATTCTAACAGTCAAAATATCTGGCTGTTTGGAACAAACCATGTAATGATTGTAATAGATAATAGACTATTCTTGGCTGTTATTTGAAATTTTCCATGTCTTTTATGTTTCAGTTCAACAAATGTTATGTAATATGATGAATAGAAATTTGATGAGCAGAATCATATTATAAAATTAGTGACTGTGATTTTCGGGATAGAAGAAATAAGGAAAAAGGGCCGAAAATTTTACTGTACCAAATATTATTTGGGCTCTAAATAGGCCATGGCCCAAATTATATTGAAAGAAATGATTTGAAAAAATAGAAAAAACCAAGGACAAATTGGACGGTAAAAAGTCCAAGGCCCAAAACTGAAATGCGAAACACAATGGCCGAAGCCCATAGCAGTAACGAACCATGGTAGAGGAAGTAAAAGGCCAAAATTATTGGGCTTAGCCCAAGCAAGCAACCGAAATGGATTGGACTGATTTCGATTTAAGACGATTTAATTTCTTCACAATTTTGCCACGTAGGATCAGCCACGTAGGATCTGACTTGGCCAGGCTAGATGGCTCGTGACGATATTGGATCGTCATAGACGTTATGATGATCCAATATCGTCATAGACGGTTATGACGATTTTACCAAAAACATCGTTATAGTTCATTTGCGACGCCCAGCTTTCGACGATCTCAAAATCGTCATACAATCGTCATAAACGGACTATTGTGACGATTCTGTGACGAAAATAGAGGGTCATACATAGCCAGATTCCTTGTAGTGTGCCTCTATCCACAAATACCCTTGATATGAATGAATGCGATGCACCAGTATCAAAAAGAACAACTGCGGGGGTGGAGTTAAGCTTGAACTTACCAATCACGGAGTCAGGTGCCTCATGAGCATCCTCCACGGAGACATGATTCACCGTGGCTTTGACGAATGGATTCGGCTTCTTCCCATTTCCATTACCATTGCCATGGTTGTGTCCGTTGCCGTTTCCATTACCATTCCCATTCTTTATCTTTTCGGGGCAAGTAGTTGCATAATGCCCTGTCTTGTTACACTTGAAGCATGTCACTTCACTCAGATCCTTCCCATTGCCATTTCCATTGCGGTGTTTATGGCCATTGTGGTTATGTCCTCCATGACGATGACCATTGTGGTTGTGGCCATTGTGGTTGTGGGGTGGTGGTGACGAAGTGCGTTGCTTCTGATATGGGGCCGAGTTGTGCTTGTGTGAGGTGGACTTTCTCTTTCGGTTCTCTATACTCCTTTTCTTTGCTTCAACCACAACTTCCCTGTCCAGAAGTTCCTGGTAGTTATCAAACTTCAGAGCCACAAGCTGAATGGATATTTCATCATTAAGTCCCCTTAAGAACTCCTCCTGTCTCTTGGCATCAGTGGACACATCATCAGGTGCATAACGTGCCAGCTTGTTGAAAAGGTCCCCATACTCGGAGATAGAGCCGTGCAGTTGTTTCAGGTCGCGGAACTCGCGTCTCTTTAGTGACATGACTCCCGCGGCTACGTGATGTGTACGAAAGGCCGCCTCGAACTGGTTCCAGGTGATAGCCTCAATATCGGGGTGGGTGACCTGGTAATTATCCCACCATTCAGCAGCTGGTCCCTCAAGTTGGTGCGCGGCAAAGCGCACCCTGTCAGCTCCAACAACTTGGACAATGTCTAACTTCTTGTTGGTGGTGCGGAGCCAGTCATCTGCCACAATTGGCTCAGAACTACTTGAGAAAATTGGAGGGTTCAACCTCAAGAACCGAGTCAGGCGATCCTGTTGGGGCGGTGGGGGTGGTGGAGGCGGCGGGTTGTTGTTGTTGTTTTGCATGTTTTGAGTGAGGAGTTGAATCAGCTGATTCTGGGAGTTCAGAAGTTGTGCTATCTCTGGGGGCATGTTGTTGTTGTTGTTTCCCCGTCTCGCCATCTGTGGGGGTTTGGGAAACAAGTTAAGAAGTGGATAGAAAGCCTATGGAATAAAACTCCTACCCTTATGTAAACAAGAGAAAAACACATGAGAAAGCAAGCCACACAAAGCACATAGTTTAACACACTCAACCAAGTTTAACTAAACCAAAATAATATTTTTTTTGGTACTCATTACAATCGCGAACAACGTTTGACTATAGAACTAAAGGTGGTCCAACTACTCTACTCATCATCCACTTCCTCATCCTCAATGATGAAGCCTTCCTTTTCCAGCAGTGACTTGTATAAATCCATGTCCCTCGTCGTGGCTTCAAGCTTCTCCTGAAGTTCCTTCACCTCCTGTGGCTCCGGTGTCGCAGCTTCGAGCCTCTCTTGAAGTTCCTTCACCTCTTGCAGCTCCTCGATAGCAGCTTCCAGCTTCTCTTGGAGTTCCTTCTTCTCCTTCTGTAGCTTCTTGATCAAACTTGACCCCATAGTCACGGGCGTGATCTTCTCCTCCAAGCTCCTCTTGGCTGCTTGCAGGGCCTTCAACATGGTGGCAAACTTCTTGAACTCCATCTCGTTCTTTGCGAGCACGAGACTTTGCTCCCTAATACTCTTGTTCTTATCTTGCACCCTCTTCTCTTGATTAGCGAACCTCTTGTCTTGGGCGGTGAGCTCCCCTCCTAGGGACTTGATCTTCTCTTCCAGCTCCTCGATCTTCTCGTCCTTCTCCTTGACTAGGGCACAAAGCTCGTCATTCCTCATGATCTCAAGGCAGCTCCCCTTCTGAAGGTCATTGATGTGGGACTCCAAGTCTTGATATTGGACTCTTCGACGCTTGCATGTCTTCCTTTCCTCTGGGGTGAACTCGATTGGAACTCCCTTCTCATCACGTCTTCCAAAGAGTTTGATGTACTGGCCTTCAACCTCTTCATGGTGGCGTCCGCAAAGGCATCCAATGAGCTCCTGCAAGCTGATGCTAAGTCCTTTCTCCTTGGAGTCACTGGTGACGTTGAGTACAATGGCCTCTGTCTTGGGTTCTGTCTGACTGCGCCCTGGTTGGATGACTTCAATCGCCCAACATCCTTCCTTGTGCATCTTCCTCAACTCGCTTCCCTTGATTGACGGCATGGGTAACTGCAACGTCTTGATGATGTCCAGAAGGCATTCCCCAAAGCGCAGGCACCTGATGTCTTCGGTGGTGTCGTAGTAGAAGGTCGTCATCTTTAGGTTAGGAGAAAGAAAATTAGGCACAAGGTGATAAGGAAGAGAATTACTAGAAGAATACAAATAACTTAGAAGAATATGGAAAGCAAAAACACACATGGTAAAGGTCGTTTCCAATCCTAGGGATCACGTCCTACAGGCAACTTTGTGCTCTGATGCCATTTGTTGCGACCTTGGATCGTTAAGGATCCTAAGTCCCTGTGATTAACATGCTAGTCCCTGGATCAATAGCTAGCACTTCACAGTCGATGAATATCATGTAAAACACAAGTCATTATTACACGAATAATCCAGAGTATAATTATTACAACTTGCATAGCTTATAGCTAGCTCAAATAAAACAGCGGAAACTAAGTAAAACTTGAGTCCATCAACGCCTCAGGCTAGTTGCGTGAAGACCCGCGATCCCTACGCACCTTTCAGTCTTCGGATTCTGCACATAAGACGTGCAGCCAACAAGTTGGGTCAATACTTTGAATGTATTGGCAAATTACACCAAGGAAAGAGTAAGTCTATCTCTACATGCAAGGCTAAGAGCAGGCTTTGGGGTTCATTTGCATAAAGCCAATTTTCTCAATGTAAGAAGAAAGGAGGAAGAGATTTTCCCTACTTTGTAAACTTTGATAAGTAGTATAGGGTCGAATGGAACACATGGATATTACTCACCAAGTGCCCAAACAACCTAACACTTGGATATTACGCACCAAGTTCCCAAAATCCCACCCAATGGCGATATTACTCACTCCTTGGGGTTTATAAAATGTAAGTTTAGAAAGAGAGAGGAAGATCTTTCAGAGGCTCCATCCTTCAGATGCTCGTTGTTTTTATGTTTCCGTGAACACGGCTGATCGATCAGGTTGCAATACTCTTAAGAGGTTGTGCACTTTCCCCACAATCCACAATCAAGTCCTTTTACAGACAAGACCATGGCGAGGCCTTCCCTTAGTAGCCCCTCTACCAGCTGGATCCAACCGTGCCAAGAACCTCCAAATGTTGGTACCCCGGTGAGGTTTCCCACTAAGTACTAAGCCAATACAGAGCCCATATGTATTGTGGTTCCACGGGAAGCTTCTGAATTCTGAAACATGGCAGACTTCTTTGATTCCTGGGGGGCCGTCCTCCACCAAAATTCCACTCGTTGTCCCGACAACCATTCCGCCCAGAAGAAAACTTAGTTTTATTTTGGAGGAGTTTTGAGAGGAAAAAGGTTCGCTCGAGAGAGCTCTGATACTTAGAAAATTTTCAGTCTTTCGAACCCTCCCAACGGTACTTGATATAGATAAGTATATCGCATAGCAAGCATAACTTAGAAAAAAAGGATAACCTATTGGGATGGAAAATACTAAGCATAGAGCTACTCATGCATACTACAAAACCGCACTTGCAAAAATAGTACTAAGAAAACTACCAAAATCCTACACATGCATACTACAGAATTTGAAGAGTAAAACATGCATAGTCAAAACAGGGACATAAACATGAACAAGTGGTGTAACTTGCCTTGATCCGAGCAGCACTCTACACAACAGTACTCTTCAGCGTACTCCGAACAATCTAACGAAACAATAACATAGATCCAATCACAATTTGCACAAAACAATGTCACGAAGGTGAAAAAGCATGCATGCAACATGGTAATATGCAAGGATGGATTCAATTTTGACCAAGGGTTTTATTCGGGGGTGTTGTTGAGTTGGGGATGTCATTAAAATCGATTCCCCACAGATTTTAAGTATTTTGGGTTAATCCCTAAATAAACAAGCTCAGAAAATAGATCTACACCTCCAATCTATCTCGAAACAGATCTGATCACTCTAAGCAAGTTGTAACAATTTTCTACAGAAGGTCTCGTCGATACAAAGCCAACGCAACAAGAATCAACTAAAACAGATCTATGGATAATTTTCTAATATTAAAATACTCTAATCTAAACTTTAAATACTACGGCAAGATTTCCGTAGTAAAACAGCAATATTATTGTAGATATGTGTTCTACTCAAAAATATGAATCCAACGGTATATTATACACAATTTTTGGACAAAAACTCGAATTACTATGAATTTTACAAGATTAAAGTGTTTTTTGCCTATTTAAAAGAAAACAGGACGGTGGCCAGCTGTGCAGCGCCAAGTGGCGGCTCGGAATTGGTCCAGCGGGGGCACGCGCGACGCTGACGCGGCGATGACGCAGCGCTGACGTGGGCGTGCCATGCGGCGCAACGCGGTTGGCCGATACCGATTCGGTGGGACGGGCCGATCTATACCGCCGGATCACGATCTAACGGATGGGGACGTTGGAACTCACCGGCGGCGACGGCTTGACAACGACGACGGCGGCAACGGCGGCGGTGCGTCCTTGGCGATGTACGGCGGCGTTCTGGCAAGCTCCCGTCTGGGCGAAGTGGACGACGACGTGGCCCTCCTCCTCGCGGTCCCTCTGGTACGGATGTCGTCGGTCCTCTCCTCCTCTATTCACAGCGGCGCTCCGCCAATCTCTCCCGTCTCTAGTGAGACTCTGGCGACGAATCGGTGGCGGCACGGGGCTCTGCTCAAGGGGAAAACAGTGTGAATCGAGGTGGTACTCAAGGGGGAGGGCAGAGAGGGGGAGAGAAAAGGGGAAGGGGCGCCGGAACCTTGTCATCGGCGTCGGCGGCGTGAACTCCGGCGAGCTCTATGGCGGCGGCCCGGTGGCGGTGGTGGAAATTAAAGCTAGGGTTTTGGGAGGCATGCCGAGGGGCTATAAATAGGCGGGTTTCTTGGCGCTGGGGCTACGGAGTCCGCACCGATTAGACTCCTCTGTTTTTTATATTTTATTTATTTATTTCTGTTTCACCAAAAGTCGCAAATTTTTTGCAAACGGACTCCGAATTAAATGAAATTTGTCTCTAAAATTTTGTAAAAAGAAGAGGATTAGAAAGGGGTTATAAAATAACACTTTTGCAAGGGTTTTGGAGGTTAGAAATGGTTTTACCCTTTTAGTCTTTATATGACTATGGGGTTTAGGAAAATATCTGATGCAGTTGATGCCATGATGCAAGGATATGATGCAAGCTTCTAGTAACATCTGAAATTGCAAAATTTGGGATGTTACAAAAAATATGCAGCTTTGATAATGAGAACAGCTCCCCATTCATAAGTTTGTGAAATGCTACCAGATACAGAAGAATAGTGACACTACCATGTTTTAATCCGAGAATTGTACTAAACATAGAAATAAATGCATATCATCATCTTGTCGTCCACATAGAGAGAAATATCAAAAGGAAAAAGGATTATTCAAATCTAGTTGATCCGAAAAAATGATAGAAAATATTCCAGTCTTCCCGCCAATAACATAATTCGTATTTTCAGCAAATAGGGAGCACACTATGTACAACAGGGAAATAGCATCAAGTGGAAGATGAAAATACTCCCTCCATCCCATAATAAGTGACTTAGATTTATCTAGATTCGTTTGTATCTAGACTTGTTTTAGTATGAGATATATCTAAATCTAGACAAATGCAAGTCACTTATTTTGGGACGTAGGGAGTACATTAAATCTTGTAATATGCTCCATATGTGATATTAGGCTAAAAGCAACTTAACACATATGCAATACATGGTTATGATTCAAGTTCATCGGGTATGGATACAATAACTAACAAAAAATAGTCGTCTATTTGTTTCATTTGACACTTTGACCCTTCATATTGAACTACAAACACATAGAAATGCAGCTATCTAGCAATCTGAAATACAAAAAAAGGATTTTGGTTTCCCTTTGTACCTCGAATAAGAAGATACCTGCAGCGCGAGCCAATTAAAAAACATATGAGTATCAATTCCATGTCTGTAAATGCATACATAAGTATGAAATACATGTGTTCGACCAATCAACGCGGCCAGAAAACACCCGTACGAGTAAATTAGATTATCATACATATCACACACGTCCCATACCTGGATCTAATACTTGCATATAATAAGACTTAAATCCATTCACTTCTCAGAAATAACAAAGTTACTTTATCCTGATACAACAGTTCAGATGCCACCGACAAACTCGGGAAAAAAATGCAAAGGCTAACATAAATTCCACTATTGAGATGATAAAGCTGTCAAACAACAATAACTGATAAATTTACATGTCCATGAAAAGATAACTGGGCATAGATTTCACCTCAGATAAATGGAATCTATTCGTAGCAAGGTTTGCATTAGACTCATGAAACAGGTCATATGTTATTCTTTAGTTCACAAAGATCTAGGCATCAAGGTTTTTAGTGATCTCATATCTAACAAACCATTAAGGAAAAAATTACAGCCCAAGTGCCAGGTGAGAAAAGTATGTGCATACCTGAAAATCATGTCAACAAAAGAACTCAACTCTTTCTTCTTCATCTTTGGAGACAATAAAGATCTAATTATCTGTATCAAAGGACCAAAACAGGCTAGACATTCAATGAAGATAACCATTGTCTTCTAACTGAAAGCATAAAAATCAGCACCCATGTGAGGTAGATCAACATCATACTTACATTCTATAGCATGTTATCGCCTTGACTTAGAAGTTTAAGAATTTTAAGTACAATCTCTATATATCTAGCATAAGAATCTAAGCATTTGTTGTAAGCAATGTTGTAATAGTGTAATTCGCACATGTAAACTCAATTCTCCACAAGTATGTACTCTTTGTTCCAGTAGGAGGTTCATGAACAGTCAAACTAAAGTTCAAAGAAAGTTGATTTATCTCAAAAAGGACACCCATAAGCCATGGGGCCCAATCACACGTAATGTGGTCGTGGAACCAATATAACTATCTCTTTACATGGAAGCAATGGAGACATATGGCACAATTCACATGGAGTAAGAACATAATACTAACAGTTGCATGCAAATAAAACAACTATAATACTAACAGTTGCATACACAGAAAAACATGAAGGGGTTCGCGCATAAAAATAATAAAAATTTCCTATGCCAAAAGCCTCATGCCAGGACCTATCTATTAGTAATGCAGTAATGGGAGGAACTTTTCGTGAACTTACCCTTGAAGACCGAAAAACATTGTCAATGCTCGAGAGAGCGTGGATGATTTAGTCGTTCCGAAGCGACCTCGGGATCGTGTTGAAGTCCTTCGGCTCCAACGACTCCGAGTGCCCCAAGTGTTGCACCTCCTAGGGAGTTACACACGTCCGGTGCCTGACGATGCCTCCCGCTCCGCCGATCCAACAGTAGTTGTAGAAGTAGAACTTCTGGATCTGAATCCCGTAGCACGACTGTGCTCCGTGGTGAAGAAGTCTCCTGCTCGCACGATCCAGACTTGGGACCACGGTCATGGGAGAGAGAGAGTATCAACTAGAGGTATCCCCAAAAGAGAGGGAACCTTTATTGATTATTGGTGTATTTAATTTTTCAAAATACCTCACAATATATAGGTGGAAAATCCTCACATAGTTAATTTCCTTAGCCATGTGGGACTACACAAAGAAGAGGGGAGAGGGGGAGGGCTGGCCAGCCAAGGCCCTTGTGGGCCCCACGCGGGGTGCGCAAGGCCCAGTCGGCCACTCCCTCTCTCTCCTCCCTTTGGTCTTTCCCTAATGGGACCTTTTCCCTCCGGATTTTGGCCCAATTAGGTATTTGACCTTTTAATTCATTTTTCTTTTATTAAATAATTATAACTAAATGATTAAATCAATATTTAACATTTACTTACATATTATTCAATCCCCGTGGCAATGGAACTCCTTCCACCTCCACTCCGGACATCCTCAAGACTTATCGAAATCCTTCCGGTTCTCTCTCTTTCTTTTCTTCGGTGATTCTGCCGATACCAAAATGCTCTATGAGCATCATCAAGCCCTTAAGCGTGATGCCCCATGGTTCGGTAACACTCCATACATGATTGAAACCTTCCTGTACCATTGATCATCAGCGGGACCTGGATGCCCATTAACGAGGGGTAACCTCGGCAATGTCCATGGTAATGGACTTGGGGTTTCGCGGAAAAGAGAACGCTGGGGATTTCGTCGAATGGCAGGAAAACGATGAACACAAAGTCGCCTGAATATTGGGGAACACACTATTACAAGTTGTCCTCTAGATTTTGGTACCCTCGCTTGGGCTTCTCCCGTCCTATATATAATAGGCCGGGTCTCAAAGCTGTATGCGGATAGGTTTCATACAAGCGTAATTACAATACCAACACAATGTTGGTTCGTGGTTTCTTTCCTAATACAATCAAAGTCTTTATCAGTTGCTTCCTTGGGCTGCTATCTGGAATCTTCATGGGCCGTAGGCCTTTTACCCAATGTAGGTTATTGAATAATGAGCATCCGAGTAATCATACCCATGTCAGTAGCCCCCGAGACTCTGCCTGAACCGCAGTTTCAGGTTGAGTCTCAAAGTTTCTTTTCCTTTATTTTTATCGCTTTTTACATTCTGTAGGGATTTGGTACAACGAGTCTGATGCTTCCAACGGATCGGGAATCAGTTAATTGCTCCTGGGCAAAAACAAGGTTGACCTACATCAAATTCAAGTCCCCAGGCTTGAATCCGGAATTTGTAACTAGCGTAATTCAGTTCAAGCCACTGAGGTCTTACCGAATACTGAATTCTAGTTTTCTATTTTTATCGGATACCCAACGCATCCATCGGGATTTTTCACCGTATTGTTGATACGGATATTTTACTGGCAGAGCGCATTCTTATGCGATTACCAGGCCACATAGGACGAATCCAGGGGTCTTACCTTCATGTTTCTGAACACGACATTCGGAGTTTTTGTCGCGTCTGAGCGTGATCCAAGGTTTTTGGATTTAATGGCGGTTGGCCTGCTGGGCCGCCAATCTTTCTAATTATATCAGATAGTTTATTTATTTTATATAATCTCCCGATGGGAGTAACACCTTTTTGAGGATACACTACTGTAAAACTCAAAAGGTTTTTGCAATTATCAATATACTTCATACACAACTGAATTTCTATGGGGTGCGCGCTAGCGCTCCCGATGGGAGTAGCCCCCGAGGCTATGTCCGGATGCCTGTATCTGGACATAGGCTCATAGTTGTTGTTAGCTTGATGGAAAGCATTGATCTTTGGAAAAAATATTAAGGTACAAATAACTTATCTCTTTATATATAGGGCAAAAATCGATGGTACATTATTCTTTTGAGCAGATGGTTGTTAGCCTTTATCTTGTACATCTTGGCTTAATAAGCCGAACTGTAACTCTTATCATATTGCACATAATCTTATGCATAAAAGCGCCGTAGCTGTGCTACGTTCCATATATTTGAGTAATTTACTCTTGTCTTCTTGTCTTGTAGTCGATATGCTCCTCCGGGAATAACTTCTGTAACGATATATGGTCCTTCCCATGGCGATTCTAGCTTCTTGTGACCATCTTGCTTGATGCGAAGAACTAGGTCCCCTACTGTGAAGGACCTAGGCCGTAATCTTCTGCTATGGTAATTGCGCAAGTTTTGCTGGTACATAGTTGCTCTTTGGAGGGCTTCATCTCGAGCTTCATCAAGCGCATCCACATCATATGCAAGTGATTCTCTTGATTCCTCTTCATTATATGCAGCTACTCTTGGCGATTCATGTGATACCTCATCTGGAAGCATGGCTACAGCACCGTGGACTAGGAAAAAAGGCGTCTCTTGTGTTGAATTATTTGGAGTTGTACATAAACTCCATAATACGTATGGCAATTCATCCACCAATGCTCCTTTTGCTCTGTCAAGTGGTGCCAGTGGTCTCTTTTTGAGTCCAGCGGTAACTAGTCCATTGGCTTTTTTGACCTATCCATTTGTTTGCGGGTGAGCTACCGATGCGTAGCTTATTTTGATGCCCATCTCCTGACAGTACTCCTTGAACTCATTGGAAGTGAAGTTGGTCCCATTATCCGTGATGATGCTGTTCGGTACACCAAACCAAAATACTATGGATTTGATAAAATCCACAGCCGAAGTTCCATCTTGGGTGGTCACAGGCATTGCTTCAATACATTTAGTAAATTTGTCGACTACTACTAGCAGAAAGACGTGTCCTCCTGGCGTTGATTTGTGAAGTTTCCCCACCATATCGAGTCCCCACTAAGCGAAAGGCCAAGCCAAGGGTATGGGATTCAGCTCAGCGGCGGGTGCTCCAGGCTTTGTTGAGAGTCGTTGACATGCCTCACATGTTTTGACAATGTCTTTTGCATCTTGTACTATAGTGAGCCAGTAAAATCCAGCCCTGAACGCTTTTGCAGCAATTTCTCGGCTACTAGCATGGTGACCACAGACTCCTTCATGTATATCTTTTAGTATAATTTTTCCTTCTTCGGGTGTTACGCAACATTACAACACACCCGAAATACTTGTTTTATATAGTTCTCCTTTGATTATCCTGAAGGCCTTCGATCGTCGGGTGATTCACTGGGCTTCTATCACATTGTCTGCTAGCTCTCCTTTAGTCATATATACTATATACGGCTGCATCCAGGTTGGTTCAATTAGCATGACCTCTTTGATTTCTTGTTTTTCTCCTTCAATGGCCTCTTCTATGCTCTTGGTTTCTGAAGGAGCCCCCGACTCTTTTTGCGGATGTTTCTTTTTCCCTGTTTTTGGTGCCACCACCTCAGAGACTCTTTTTGCTTTGATTGATCGCTCCACTATCACCTCCCAAAAAACTCCTAGTGGTATTGGTAAACACAATGATCCGATATTTGCTAGATTGTTGGTTTCTCATTGCTTGCTCTTCCTATGTGTGATACTTCACACCCATCAAATTGAGCCTCCATGATGCTGTATAAGTCACGATAAGCAATCATATTTTCACTGACAACATCACACTTGTTCATTGCCTGCTGTGCCACAAGATTGGAATCTCCGAAGATTTTGAGGCGAGTTGCACCACAGGCTTTGGCCATCCGCATGCCATGCAACAGGGCCTCGTATTCTGCTTCGTTATTGGATGCATTTGTAAATCTCATCCGAAGAATATAGCACATTTTGTCGCCTTGAGGTGATATTTGTATGACTCCTGCTCCTGCTCCCTCCGTTCTTTTTGATCCATCAAAGTACATTGTCCAGGCACTAGAAAGGTCTGGTGGACCCACACATTGCAACTCCGTCCACTCTGTGATGAAATCTGGCAGAACATGTGACTTAATTATAAGTGATATCCCTAGGGGATAATTCGATGCCCCATAGAGAAACACGCCCAGTTGCTTCTGTATTGTTGAGGATGCTTGATAAAGGTGCTTCGTTGACCACTATGACTGGGTGCTTCAAAAAATAGTGGCATAGTTTTCGTGCTGTCATAAATACCCCGTATGCTAGTTTCTAGTAGTGTGGGTACCTTTGTTTAGATGGCGATAAAACCTCGCTTAGGAAGTAAACTGACCTCTCCATGCCGTGGGTCTTTCCTTCTTCGGGTCGCTCTACGACCAGGACTGCGCTGACCACCTGATGTGTGGCAGCAATATAAACGAGTAAAGGTTCTTTCTCTTTTGGTGACACGATGACAGGGGATGTTGAAAGTGTTCATTAAAGATCTTCAAAGGCATGCTGAGCTTCTTCCGTCCATTCGAATTTTTCTGATTTCCTCATGAGGGCGTAGAATGGCAGCGCTTTTGCTCCTAATCTTATAATAAAACGACTTAGTGCCGCCACTCGTCCCACCAATTGCTATACACCACGTACATTTGTTGGCTTCTTCATTGTGAGGATTGCTTGTATTTTTTCAGGATTAGCCTCGATCCCTCTAGTTGATACCAAATATGTGAGGAGTTGCCCTGCCGAAACTCCAAAGGAACATTTCTTCGGGTTCAGTTTGATGCTAAACCTATCGAGATATCTGAATGTTTCTTCTAGGTCCTTGATCAGTGCAGATCCTTGACCTGTGGTAACTATGACATCATCAATATACACTTGCACGTTTGTGCCTATTTGGCTTCACATGCACTTCTGCATCATCCGTTGATATGTTGCTCCAGCATTCTTGAGGCTAAATGGCATTGTTGTGTAGCAGAATATGCCATAAGGCATGATAAACGCCGTTTTCTCCTGATCTTCTTCTTTCATCCTAATCTGGTGGTATCCTGAGTAAGCATCCAAGAAAGAAAGATGTTCGCATCCTGCAGTTGCATCGATAATTTGGTCGATTTGCGGCAATGGGAAGTGATCTATTGGTCAATGTTTGTTTAGTGTAGTAAAGTCGATGCACATCCGAAGTTCTGTAGTGTTTTTCTTTGGAACATATACTGGGTTTGTGAGACATTCTAATTTCGTTAGTTATTTGATAAAATTGGCATCAGTTAGGCGATGGAGCTCCTTTCCAATATCCTTGTGCTTTGGTTCTGCGAAGCGTCGAAGTGATTGCTTTAGTGGTTTCTCCTTTGGATCTAGATTTAATGCGTGCTCAGCGAGTTCCCTAGGAATTCCCGGCATGTCAGAAGGTAGCCATGCGAAAATCTCCCACTGCTCACGGAGGAACTCGATGAGCGTGCTTTCCTATGCGGGATCAAGATTAGAAGCCACGAATGTTGTTTTCGTCAGGTCGGCGGGGTGAATCTGTACTTCTTTTGTGTCTTTTGCCGTGTCAAAAGCCTGATCGAGATTGACACGTGTTACTTCCAGAGGTTGTGCGTTTGCTGAACTTTTGAGTTGCTCAAACTCCGTTGCCATCCCGAAAGATTCAGAAATTTTGTTGAACTCTCGATCACAGTTGTCTGCACATGTGAAGCTTCCTTGTACCATAATAATTCCTTTTGGTGCTGGCATTTTCATTACTAAGTATGCATAATGCGGTACTGCCATAAACCATGCAAAGGCTGGTCGTCCCAGGATTGCATGATATTGTGATGGCCAATCCATGACTTCAAATTCAAGTTTTTCTCGCCTAAAATTTATCTTGGAACCAAAAACAACGTCAAGAAAAACTCTGCCTAAAGGGATTTCAGCTTTACCTGGTACTATTCCATGGATAGATGTTTCTGTTGGAGCAAGATTATCTAGGGGGTAGCCTATTGTTCTCAACGTTTTTGCGTAGATCAGATTTATGCTTCTTCCTGCATCCATGAAGACCTTGCTCATATCGAACCCACCAATTTGTGCTTCGACTATCAGGGCTGAGTGACCCGGTCGTGGGACCTGAAGTGGATGATCGGCTCTGCTGAATGTGATTTCTTGCTCTGGCCAATGGAGATATTCGGGTGTAGCTGATGTTGCCGTTTCCACCATCTTGATTTGTCTTGTGATGATCTTCTGAATTATGTTGGATGGACGCCCTTTCTGAATCATATACATTGCTCCTTTTGATCTAGGGTACTCGTTGTTTCGATCGGTTGTGTTTTGTGGTCGTGCCACTGGTGGTTGTGGTGCTCCGATGGCTAGTGCACCAGGCGTGGATGTGTATCCTCGATTCGCTGCTTCGGTTGCCTTTGCATTGCATAACTCCTGCATTTTCAGTAATGTTCGGTAGTCTTTCATCAAGTGATTGGATTATCGTCTGCCTGTTGAGTCGACGTAAAAATGCATATTGCAGGGCCCTTCCAGCATTTGCATTGCGGACATAGGTGGGTCTCGTGCACTTGGTTGATACCACTATGCGGACTGGCTTCCTCCGATGTCGTCCCTGTTCTGGTGGTATCCGCCGCTGTGGTCGTTGCTTCTGTTATTACCTTCACCTGAAAAACCGGTTGCAACGTAACTTGGTCCCGTGTTTCCATCATTGTTCCTTCTTCTTCTATCGTCGCCGCATTTATCCCTATCTTCCTCGGGTGACCGTGTGCGCTTATTATGTAGCGCGTCCTCTCCATCAGCCCAACGGTTTGCTATCTCCATTACCTGTGATACTATCTTTGGTTTAACCCGTCCCAGTTCTTCTATGAATTCTCGGCGACGGTGGCCGTCGTTGAAGGCATCGATGGCCCTTCCATCGGATATGGATTCAGCTGAGTTTTTGATAATATTCCACCGCTATATGAACGCTCTTATTGATTCTCTAGATTTTTGTTTGCACGCTCGCAATTTCTCCAAGGATGTTGGTCGTTTGAATGTAGAGTGGAAATGTCGGATGAATTTATCTTCCAGGTCATTCCAGCTGCCAATTGAATCTTTGGGTAACTGCCTCAACCATGATCTTGCGGCTCCGGTGAGATGTACTTATAGAGTTTGCATTGCGGTAGTTTTGGAGCCACCCTGTAATTTTATGGTGGCCAAATAGTCTTCTAACCAAGCTCCGGGTTCCTGGAGTCCATCGTACTTGTGACGGTGATGTCTACGCACTACTATTCTTGTGGGACAGTTATTGGGCCTCCAAGTGTAGAGGTTTGTAGAACAGCAACAAGTTTTCCCTTAAGTGGATTACCTAAGGTTTATCGAACTCAGGAAAGAAGTGGTCAAAGGTATCCCTCTCAAGCAACCCTGCAATCAAGATACAAGAAGTCTCTTGTGTCCCCAACACACCCAATACACTTGTCAGGTGTATAGGCGCACTAGTTTGGCGAAGAGATAGTGAAATACAAGTGGTATGGGTAATTATAAGTGGTAACGATGCCAGAAAAATAGCTTGATGGCGTGGAAAAGACTAAAGGCAAAAATATGGAAGCAAGCTAACATGTAACAGATCTAGTTGCAAACAGTGTTTCAATGTTTAGAAACAAGGCCTAGGGATCATACTTTCGCTAGTGAACACTCTCATATAAATATCTTCTCTTATGATACTACTCTGAACTACTCTCCGGTTGGACACTCTAATCCATGGTAGGGCTATAACAGCACACCTCAAAGTCCGCTTTCCCCATCTAGATAACCCCACAGTGTCACCTTGAGCTCTAGATGGTTCCAACAAACACCACAATTTCATAGAAACATCCAACTCCAAATATAACTCATAACAAGTAATTATAATCTCTAGCCTAAGTGCCACCATGGTGTGCACACTGTCACTTTCACACACATGGGGAGAGCAGAGATCTATTAAAGCACTTGAGTAGCAAGGTAGATCTACTTAATTACAAAGCTCATGACCACAATATGATCATGCATAGAGAGAGATGAACACATAGATACCGGTAGAACCCTTAGCCTCGAGGAAGAACTACTCCCTCCCCATCATGGGAATCAGCAACAGTGATGGAGATGGTGGTGGAGATCGATGGAGATGGCTCCGGGGGCACTTCCCTGTCCCGGCAGGGTGTAGGAACAGAGACTTTCTGTCCCCCGAATCTCCCCTTTGGTGGCGGCGGCGCTGCGGAACTTTTCGTGGCTGGAGGCTAGATTCTTTAGGGCTTCTACATCGGAGGCATCTTATAGGCGAAAGGGCGATGTTAGAGGGTGGACTAGGAGCCCACACCACCTGGTGGCATGGCTAGGGGGACCCGCGCCACCACATGGTGTGGCCAGCCCCTGGCCCCTCTCCGTCTCGTCTTCTGGCTCCGTGAGTCTTCCGGTAAAATATCGACTTTGGCTTTTGTCCGGTCCAATTCCGAGAATATTCATTTTCTCGCTTTTCTGGAACCAAAAACAGCAGAAAACAGGCAACTAACACTGTGGCATCTTGTTAATAGGTTAGTTCCAGAAAATGTATAAAAATACCTCAAAGTGTGGACTAAACATAAGAAAGTAGATACTAAACAAACGTGGAACATCAAAAATTATAGATACGTTTGCAACGTATCAACATCCCCAAGTTTAACTCATGCTCGTCCTTGAGTAGGTAAGTGATAAAAAAAGAATTTTTGAGGTGACATGCACCATCACAATCTTGATCAAGGTATTTATAGAACAGTGATAGCTAGGATCATAGTACTTTAACATAGAATGAAATATATAGTTCTAAGAATAAGACATAGCAACTATGTTGGAACATGAAAGAATATAAACAAAAGATTCATGAATAACAATGCTTTGAAATATGTTTGTTTGTTTCACATAAAGAAAACATAATGAGAATGGTATTCAGCTTGTCCCTCATAGTATAGCAAAACATAAATGCATAGGACACCTTCAAAGTTCATAAGGGTGACTAGATACATATAGTTTAAGAACAAGCAATATCAAAGTTATGCATCAATCAACAAGTCTTGGGACAATGCACATTAAACTAAGAATGGCTACTATGCTCTCTTAATAGGTGCATAAAGATAGAATATGGAGACTCAACATAAAAGTAAAAGAAAGGCCTTCATAGAAGGAAGCAGGGATTCAAGTCTCATAAAGAGCTTCAAAAAATTATGGTACTTATTAGTTTTGAGCTCTCATTTCCCCTATCATAAGCATCTTGAAGTGATTAAGGTTAAAGTGAACAAACTATGGAGTATATGCTTGACAAAGTATAAGTTGGCAATCTCATGTCCCTTGAATACGAGGGCTGCTCCTCATGCTACTCAAGTTTAGTTACCGGTAAGTTCTTGTCATAGTAAGTACATGCGTATCATAGAGAACCGCCAACGGGGTACCCCTTGCCCGATGATACAGAAGAATCCCCATACCAAAATGACAAGGCAAGGAGACAATAAGCATCTCAGCATCTTCTTATTTACCATGGGAAAATGGTGCTTTTTTCTCTCTTTCCTCTTTTCTCATCTTTTTTTTCTTTTTTTTTCAATCTCTGTCTCTTTTTTTTATAAGAAGAATGCTTCATAGATTGCTCATTATGGTTATGCTGCAGCTTTCCACCATGATTAGGCATCGATTAGACCAGCCGCCTAGGCGTTTCTCTAACACACATAAATAACTCCATGGACTTACAAGCTCCCCTTTCATTTCACACCGACGACATCCATAAAGAAAAGAACATGATATCAACTGGGTACAATGTACAAGTGTAATGTTGAAAGCGTTCCCCATGACAGCATGGTTCTGCTAATCCCAACGTATAAGTGCAAGCATATACAACATAGATGACACAATGGTTCAAGTTTATTAGGGGAAAGAAAAGTAAAGTATGCCATCAAGTTTGTGAGAGCTTTAATCACTAATTTTCACATAACAAGTTTAATTCGGAAGGTAGATAAAAACATAAATATACCTAGAATAGCAAATGCTAATAGGTAGGTATGGTGGACTCTTTGGAATAACTTGGTTTTATTTGGAGTTGGATGCATGCGTGGAACTCATACTTGGTATGGAGGCTAGCAAAAGACTGGGAGCGACCAACTAAGAGAGCAATAATGGCCATAATCATGCAAAGCAACAAAACATTATTAATTAAAGCATAAAGTTATATTACAAGTCGAAAACTAAATGATCATAGAGGCTGTGGTGACTTGGGATAGTCTTAACATGGTGTGAGCATGTGCCAAGTCAACCCAAATAAAGCATCAAAGGGGAATACCACAATACTATGCTTTAATATGCTAAAACAACGCATGATTATTTCAAGGCACATTAAGCAATCTCAATTATTTGTAACATGTCATGCTACAGCAAAAATCACTAAGCATAAAGGCAAAACAATATCAAGCATGACATGACAAAGCATAGACCACAGTCAAAAACAAACTCCTTTTATACCACTTAAGCATGAACTTTTCCTACTCTTTTCCAATCCAAACCAACCTTAATTGAAAAAATAATGTATGAATGAGGGGTTCCAACCAATTTATTCAAGCAAACTAAGCAAACAAAAACCAAAAACAAAAACAAAGATGCTCCAAGAACAACAAAAATGTGCATGAAACAATAAAAATGAAGTGTTTAGAAGAAATAAGATTTTTATTGATGAAGAAGGGGATGGCATCCCCAAGCTTTGACGCTTGTACTTCTTGGATATTTCTTGGAGTGACACGGGTGGCATCCCCAAGTTTGAGCTTTAGTCCATTCTTCATCTCATTACATCATTCTTTCCCTACACCTGCAATTTTTCCTTCATACAAAACTTCACACAATCTTCATTAGCAACATTAGTGTACTCAAGATAATAAGTCTTTTGGTTCAGTTCCAACACAAATAAAACTTACATTAAAACAAAAGCTACTGCAGCACTTCCTTTAAAAAGTTCAAATGATCAAAGAGAACTCAAAGAGAAAGGGATTAAGAGGCAAATGCAAATAAACACAGAAATCTGTGAAAACAGACTAGTAGGTAAAAACCAATTTTTTTCGAAGACCTTCTGTTGCTCAAATCGAAAAGCGTTGAACTAACGAAAATTAGATAACAACCTGGGGCAGAAGCACAAAAATTTACAGCTCAAACCTACGCACAGAAATTTTTCACGATTTTTTTACAACGAAGCACAAAAATCTGTTTCGGGACAGCAACTTTCCCAAGCATTACTTCTCTCTCATTAGAGGTTACTCTTGGCACAAAAACCACACAAAAATGATAAGGAGTGGTTATTACAGAGGTAATAACTTCCAAGACTCAACTAAAACTTTTGGGTAATCTCCCAATAAGTACTTTTCTTTAACGCCTTTAAGTTATGCATGATAGTTTGAGAAGATGCTCACATAAGAAATATGAATTGAAGTAAAAGAGAGCATCAAGAAGCAAATATGGAACAAATTTAAGTCTAACCCACTTCCTATGAAAAATAATCTTGTAAAGAAACAAGTCATGAAAGCACAAAGCAACAAGCATAGGAAAGCAAAACAAGTGCAACTTCAAGACTTTCAACATAAAGATGGGAAACTTAATATTATTGAGATGCATAAAACCATGTTTCCCTCTCTCATAATAAATTTCAGTAGCATCATGAATAAAATTAACAATATAAATATCACATAAAACATTCTTATCATGAGCCACATGCATAAAATAATTAATACTCTCCACATAAACATAGTCATTCTTATAAATCGTACTGGGAGCAAATTCAACAAACTAGCTATCATTATTATTCTCATCACCATAATCATCAAATATAGGAGGCATATTGTAATCATAATTAATTTTGTCCTCAATAGTAGGTGGACTGAAAATATCATATTCATCATTGTAATCATCATATATTGGAGGCATAATATCATCAAAGTAAATTTTCTCCTCCGTGCTTGGGGGACTAAAACTATCATGCTCATCACAACCAGCTTCCCCAAACTTAGACTTTTCCATAGCATTAGCAATAATGGTGTCCAAAGAATTCATACTAACAACATTACTATTATCATGCAAATAAAGTTCCATAGTTTTTTTTAGTTTCCTCTTCAAACACTTCATGTCCTAACTCAAGATAAATACTATAAAGCTCTCTAATTTTGTTGTTGTTTTCCATTAAGCCTAACTATTGAAAATAAAAAAATAAACAAAAAGATATAATTGCAGAATCTAAAGAAAATAACTTCGAGCACTCACACACCAGCAACAGTACTAGAAGATAGCTTAGTAGCCAAAAGATGTGAGTACCTTTTACCTTACCTCCCCGGCAACGGCGTCAGAAAATAGCTTGATGTCTACACACTTCTATTCTTGTAGACAGTTGTTGGGCCTCCAAGTGTAGAGGTTTGTAGAACAGCAACAGTTTTCCCTTAAGTGGATTACCCAAGGTTTATCGAACTCAGGGAGGAAGTGCTCAAAGGTATCCCTCTCAAGCAACCTGCAATCAAGATACAAGAAGTCTCTTGTGTCCCCAACCCACCCAATACACTTGTCAGGTGTATAGGCGCACTAGTTCGGTGAAGAGATAGTGAAATACAAGTGGTATGGATAATTATAAGTGGTAATGGTGCCAAAAAATAGCTTAATGGCGTGGAAAAGACTAAAGGCAAAAAGATGGAAGCAAGCAAACATGTAAAAGATCTAATTGCAAATGGTGTTTTAATGTTTAGAAACAAGGCCTAGGGATCATACTTTCGATAGTGAACACTCTCATATAAATATCTTCTCTTCATGATACTACTCTGAACTACTCTCCGGTTGGACACTCTAATCCATGGTAGGGCTATAACAGCACACCTCAAAGTCCGCTTTCCCCATCTAGATAACCCCAAAGTGTCACCTTGAGCTCTAGATAGTTCCAACAAACACCACAATTTCATAGAAACATCCAACTCCAAATATCACTCATAATAAGTAATTGTAATCTCTAGCCTAAGTGCCACCATGGTGTGCACGCTGTCACTTTCACACACATGGGGAGAGCAGAGATCTATTAAAGCACTTGAGTAGCAAGGTAGATTTCCTTGATTACAAAGCTCATGATCAGAATATGATCATGCATAGAGAGAGAGAGATGAACACATACTGGTAGAACCCTTAGCCTCGAGGAAGAACTACTCCCTCCTCATCATGGGAATCAGCAACGGCGATGGAGATGGTGGTGGAGATCGATGGAGATGGGTCCGGGGGCACTTCCCCGTCCCGGCAGGGTGCCAGAATAGAGACTTTCTGTCCCCTGAATCTCCCCTTTGGTGGCGGCGGCGCTGCGGAACTTTTCGTGGCTAGAGGCTGGATTCTTTAGGGTTTCTGCATCGGAGGCTTCTTATAGGCGAAAGGGCGATGTCAGAGGGTGGACCAGGGGCCCACACCACCTGGTGGCGTGGCTAGGGGGACCCGCACCACCACATGGTGTGGCCAGCCCCTAGCCCCTCTCTGTCTCGTCTTTTGGGTCCGTGAGTCTTCCGGTAAAATATCGACTTTGGCTTTTTTCCGGTCCAATTCCGAGAATATTCATTTTCTGGCTTTTCTGGAACCAAAAATAGTAGAAAACAGGCAACTAGCACTGTGGCATCTTGCTAATAGGTTAGTTCCAAAAAATGTATAAAAATACCTCTAAGTGGGGACTAAACATAAGAAAGTTTATACTAAACGAGCGTGGAACATCAAAAATTATAGATACGTTTGCAACGTATCAGACGGTCATGTGGAAGTTTCAAGTCCTTAGGTACTGAGGCCTTGCGAATCCTCTGTGTGAAACAGCTGGCTCTGCATAACTTGTGAAACGGCTGGCTTTCATCTCTGGGTCCGCTGCTCCTATGCTTGGTGTTGTCATTTCTTGTATTGCTTCGCGACTCGGATCCTACGAGATGCGCCTGGTGTGGTGATCGAGATCGTTGGGTGTGTCCTACTTGTCGAGGATTGTTGTGACGGCGTGGGGATCTTTGTGTGAGTCCTTGTTATGCTTCCGCGAGTGAGGATCCTACCATGTCGAGGTTCATCAGGGCAGAGCGGTGAAGGGATGCGCGCGGATCGTCAGGTGCGGGTTAAGTAGTGATCAGATATATTTGCGGGACCACAATGGCTGCCTGAGCTGTCTTTGCCTTGATGTTTCCTGCTTGATTGATTGACATGAATGATAGGTCGAGATCTCAAATGATTCCACTTCTTTCTGCTTTGGGGTTATTCTGTAGTCGAGATGTTGGCCTTCTTGGTGGTGCTGCTCCTGTTACACTCCTTGAACCTCGAGTAGAGCTTAATTGTGCCGGTCGTAAACTGGATTCGTTGGCTAATCTTTTTCTTTCATCGAACTGTCTTTGCATCCGGAGTAGGTCTCTCTTATTGTGATGGAGCAGATATTGGTATGCCAATAGATCCTCATGTGAAGCATCCGCCATCATTGGGACTACTCCCGAAATTGCCTCCCTTGCTTTTTGCCACGCCGACGCTGGTAGCCGAAGTCCTTGTCTCTCTCCTGTGTGAGATTCTCCACCTCCTCCTTGGACTATGCGATTATCTATTGTTTCTCCTCCGTTTCCGTGTTCTCCTTCGTTGTCGTGGTTTCCTGCATGGTCATCTAATAAAATATCATCGGGGTTGATAATAGGGTTACCGTTTTCATCACGTGGTGTTGAGGTATCTCCGTTGATCATGTACACTTGGTGGCGTGTTGTGCATGGCCTAATGGCGTCGTCTTTTGCTTCGGTAGGCGTGATGGTAGTACTCCGAGGTCGTAGTTCTGGATAGATTGCCGCCATCCTTTCTTCAAAGTGGACGTTTTCAGTGCTTTCTTCGGGTGCTGAGTTTGTCGGGTTTGCTTCATGTGGTGGGATTGGTTGGTGACCTTCTTCTCCTACTTTGATCCGTACTAAGATGTCCGTAGAGGATCCAACAGACGATACTGGTACCGCTATGGGTGTCGCCTTTCGCACCGACGGTTCTGATGCGATCAGGGCCGAAGGGCATGATTCTTGCATGATGTCTTCTTGGAAGTGAAGGCTTCCGATGATTAGATTGGATCCGCCATTAAAATCGGCGGATACCAATACAAGGGTGGGCAGGCATGGATCTGCTTTCGTCGAGTTGATGCTTTGTGGAGAGTGTTCCATCGAATCCTTGTTTCTAGCGTTCAGGTTTCCCACAGACAACGCCAATTGATGAGGGGTAACCTCGGCAATGCCCATGGTGATGTACTTAGGGTTTCACAGAAAAGAGAACGCTGAGGATTTCATCGGATGTCGGGAAAATGATGAAGACAAAGTTGCCTCAATATTGGGAAACACACTATTACAAGTTGTCCTCTAGATTTCGGTACCCTCGCTTGGGCTTCTCCTGTCCTATAGATAATAGGCCGGGTCTCAAAGCTGTATGCGGATAGGTTTCATACACGCGTAATTACAATACCAACACAATGTCGGTTCGTGGTTTCTTTCCTAATACAATCAAAGTCTTTGTCGGTTACTTCCTTGGGCTGCTATCTGGAATCTTCATGGGCCGTTGTGAGGACCGGAACTTAACTTCCAGATCCACTGTGTTTATTCGTCAATCCCAAGATCAATGTTGACGACACAGCGAAATGTATATCATTGCAGACGTACAAAAGTAATTTATTACAAAGTCTGGATAACAACATATCTAGTGACATTTATTACATCCAGAAAGCACAGCGGAAATATAAAACACGTAGTGACTCCATCTCGGCCACAGGCAGTCGATGTAGTCCACGAGGCCTCACTCATTAGCGTCATCATAGTAGTCATAGTCCTCCCCTTCATAGTATTCTGAATTCAACAAAAGTATTGCCATGAGTACATGACGTACTCAACATACCCCTTTATGCAAAACCTGATATGTCTACATGTGGCTTTATGTGGAGGTCATAGGGTTCTTTTGCATAAAAGCTAATTTTATTTGTAATTGATAGTAGTTTTGATAAACGCGGTTTTAGATGAAAACATGTTCATCATCAATGTAGTATTTCTCAATAGTGTGATTGTCCACGACAACTCACACAAGTCATAGATTCCAGGATAAGGATAGGGACAAAGAGGGAAGTAGCAAGACAGGTTCCCGTATGTCAAGAAAGATTCATGTGTCGTCCATGACCGTGGACACGGCTATTCTAATAGTTTAAACTCTGCAGAGGTTGTACACTTTTCCCACACGACACAATCCCGTGTTGACGCCCACCAGCCGTCGCTGGTTTAATACACACCAATTGGTGTACCGGTAGAGGGATTGTGACAAGGTCTTTTAGCTAGATCCCCCAAAAATATGACATGCCCACCAGGTATGGCGCACGGAACTGAGAGTACATCCCCAAACCGGTCCCCCCATCTGTGCCTAAGGCTCCCCCGCAGGCAGACACCTCATCGGCGGTACGGCGACATCGACACCTAAGGCTTACTAACTTACTTGACCAAGCCAATGCCCATTATAGCATGTGGTTGTACGTTGGTCACAATCTTCAAATCCAAGACTTATTAGGCCCTCATGTGGTACGGACGATGGATTGCCCCCTTCAACTAGTGAAGGGCAGCAATCGCTCCTTCCTTTGATCCAGTTGTCGCCCACACTAGTGTTTATATGGTAAGTTTCACCCAGAGTAGAATAGAGTAGAGGAAGCAACAACGGCTAGCTCAGCGAGTTCAACAAGTTTCAAAAGTATATATGTGACCCGAGGGTCATCCAATTCCTCCGAAGAGGAGAGATCAAGGATCCTAAATATTATTTAGCATGGCTAAGCAATTCTACTCTACATAATTAATATATAATCTCTACTTAGGGTTATGTATGGCCACAGGTGTATCAAGGTATGTGGGTAACCAAAAATAGCAGTAATATTTGTAAAACAATAACAACATGCACTTGTAAAACATGGGATAATTATGAAAGGGGCATGCCTCCATTGATGAATCCTTCTTCTTCAATAAGTTGATTATGTCCACGACCAAACTCGTCACTCCCTACTCGTTGTAACACTATCAAATGACAACCAAATAAATACCGAGGCAATAAATACCAAATGAAATACAAATCAAATGAATGATGAGTTGGTGTAGAATAGGACATATGATAATTTGGTTAGGATCTAGGAAGTGAGTTGTAGTAACTCGAATATGAATCAATTGAATGGATATCCCGGATTCTAGGATGATAGGATAGATTATCTCAACATAATATTGTGATAAGATATATGGATAGACTCGCTAGGTTTAGACGACTCGAGGTATATCGGTCGGTCTACCGTTCTCGACTAATAATAACATATTAGAAAAATATATGTTTTTGATATAACCACTATAGGTGGTCTAGATATAATATGCAATGCAAAATTACACCATAAGCTAGCTAGCTAGACATATTACTAAGCACACACATGAAATAACCGAAGCATGCAGAAAGCTGGTGTGACCATACACATGCAATAATAACACAATAACTAAGATGGAACTAAACTAAGATTAGGACATTTGCACAAGCAATACTGAGTACCAGACCTGACATGCAACGACATGAACCATGCAACGATATTGGCAGTATTCAAGCAAGTAGCATGGCATCAAAGAAATATCTAATATGATTATGCTAATGAATTAATTGCACGTCAAAATTAGTATCCAGTCTGACTACAATATGCAATCCAAGTAACTCCTATGACCACTCTATTCTACCAGCAGGATGAACAGTAGCACTAAATAAAGTCTACAAACAACCTGATATGCTCTACTACAGTGACCAAATTAAATATAACAGTAGCAACACTAGGACACGTTAGTTCAATCAACCAATAAAATCTATATAGCTAAGCAAGCATGTGTCAATTCTAAGTGAAGCAAAGAATTCAAATCAGACATACATAAATAGCTAACTAGTTAGTAGTAGTACACTTGACCCAAAAATTGAAATAGAGGGACACGACCATATGCATACGTGATGTATTGGAATCAATAGATTTTTATCAAAATAGACTGATCAACGTCGCGGATACTCGCATCTAACATCACTGGCGGGTTCCTAGAGTTACTCGGAATATGTCCTAAGTTGGGAACAAGATCATCATATCTATGCATGGTGGTCCAAACTGCTAATGCCACCGAACGGCGTTCGGTTCACCGGCACCGTTGTCAACTAGCAAACTACAATCGGAAACCATGTCTAGAAGGTAGGAATACATGTGTATAGTGTACAGGTGCAAAGATTTGGCATGGAGCTCACCAAGTACGACGTAATCGTGCGACGAAGATGATGAACCGAGTTTGAAGAGCGGCATAGAACGGCCGTCGTGATTGAAGGCATGGACTGCTTGTTCAAGAACGGGTTCTTCTTCTCCTTACGGGCATGGTGCCACAGCAGCTCGGCTTCTCGTGGTTGAAATCTTTGGAACGGGAGCGGAGTTTGGCGGTGATCTAGGTTGGAGCTCCACTAGATTCTGTCATGGGCGAGTTGTTGATGGGCTGGCGGCAGAGATGGCAAAAGAGATATAGGGTCGTCGTTTGGTACTATATAGGAGGAGATGATGTGCTCTAATTCACAAAGTTGAAGTGCAGAATCAAAGCGAGTAATAGCTGAGCAGTTTCTGCAATTACCTGCTGTTTGTGAGTGCGTTCGGGTAGAGGAAGCAGTGTGACGTTTCGCTCGGCTGTGCTGCGGGGAAATACAGTACGTGATGAAAGAATTGGAACGGTTCCGCGCGGCGAAGCTAGACGTGCTAGGCTGGGACTCCACTTTGTGTGTGCACGCGTGCGAGAGTCAGTCTCCTGGCGGGCAAGTATCGAGAGAACACTTGTTCGGCTGAGCTGCGAATGACTCTGTCGTACAGCCCAGGCGTATAGCCTACTAGTCTGGACGACTTGTACATGGACGCAGAGCTGATCGGTCTAGTGGTTGAAAAGAATAGCAGTATAAGATGAAAGTGAGGATTCGACCAATCAAAATAATATGAGAGAGAGGGTGCGATAGGATGCTGCAAGGAAAGAAAGCAAAATAGAGAGAGAAGCATGGTGGACTTGTATATATATATATATACACGATGGAATCTTAGAGAGAACTAGAGAGAAGTTTCACATATATACATATATGGTACAGTGGAGCTAGATACTAGAGTCAGTCTGGCATTCACGACAAAAGAAAGAGTGAGAGAAAAAGATGGTTTCCTAACGTATATGTATATATATACACCAGTTGGACATGTAATTGCATGTGCTTAGGCCAAAAGGATTTGTTTGGAAAGAATCAAAAGAAGCAATTGGCAATTTAAAAGCACAACCAAATAACAATACTAAAAGTAACTTTGAGAAAATAGTCTCTTTGTATATGTCAAAATAATTCCAACTATAACTTTGAGAAATTAGTATCTTTATATATGTCAAAATAATTCCAACATAGTTGGAATTGATTTAAGAAAAACAAAAAAAATTCAAAGGTGCATATTTTAATATGCTATAAAGCAGACAAGAATACAATCTGATTTGAGGGGAATAAAAATATAAAATTTATATTCACGTTGGTATTAATTCATATTAAAATCGTTTTGCATTTGAAAATTTTAGTTAAGCCTTAATTATTAAACCGAAATTTTCTAGTCCTCATTTTTAAATAAAAGTTTTTGAAAACTCAAAAAAAATCGGTCCGTTACAGCCGTAGGCCTTTTACCCAATGTAGGGTATTGAATAATGAGCATCCGACTAATAATACCCATGTCACCCATGATGACCCCTATGCATTTCATCAATCTTTCGTCGTTGAACCATGAACGTCGTGCCATATTCCTTTTGTCGCTTTGATATTTGCATTGTCCGAGATCTGATCAATGACATTACCATGTCGTGTTCAATCTCGTTACCGAATAATGCTATTTGACTCGTTCCTATAAGTGATATCCCCGTGATCAAATCACATGCTACGCAGCTATTGGATATAACTTATCCGAGTGGGCCTTGTAGTATCTTTTTGTCACGCGGATGGACAAATCCCGCTCTTGACGCATAATGCCTCTACATGTTCCTTCGAATACCTGAACACACCTTTATGATCATCGCTCCCACAAATGACGTTTGATGCTATGTAAATATTCTTGGGTGATATGCTTGATATGGCCTCACGGTCTAAGAAATAGGACACTAGGTCTGTTCTAATCATCGTAGCTTGAACTTCGTGACATGATCAGGTCACGATGTTTAGGTTGGGTATAGCTAAACATCTCATTCTCTTAATAAGGTGATTCCATTGTCAACTGGCATAAATGCCACATGATTAGGAAAACTTGATCATCTGTTGACCAATGAACCAATGACTAGAGATTCACCGGAAACTCCTGGTTGTTTGTATATCACACGTGTATTGATGTTTCCTTTAAATACAGTTATAGCATGATATAAAACTTAATCATAAAGTTCATGAAATATGATAATAATCCATATTATTATTAGTCTCTATGGCATATTTCCAACAGTTTCCCACTTGCACTAGACTACAAATAAACTAGCTGCATTTGTTACTAATCATCATCACCATATAACCTGGCACCTCTGATCATGCTTGCTCGTGGAAGAGGTTTTGTCTTGGATTTGCACTTTACAGCCCCATATACTTTGCAACTTACTAATGTCACCTTAATTGACATTAATACTTTATCATCTCATGACCTCCGGTCCCAATTCTCTAACAATTGCATGCTACTTTCCTAGTCTATATATTGCTACTTTCTACATGTCATTATTAAATCATCATTATATCATGCTCATGTCACCATGCCACCTTGCATTTGAGCATCATATAAAACCCCTCTTATTTGGTTATGATCCCATATGCATTATATTTTACTTTTATTTGCCTCTTGATATATTGTATTTGCTTCTTGATAAATTGCTTCATGCCCAAGTTGATTTGGGGGGCATATCTCTTACAACTCCACCACCTTTCTTTGTCACCACCTTATAATTCCACCATCCAAATTATATATGGCATTTGCATTTCTTTTGGGTTTCATGTCTAGCTCATATATAATAAGATGGATCCACTTCTTAATCTACATGCTCCCATATATGTTTTCAATTTTTCCAAAATATAAAGTATGTGGGGCATCATGGCCACCTTTGCATGCCATGCGAGTAGAAATGCTTCATCTAAGCTTCCATATGGTTTTATTAATTACATGCTCATATATGATGCTATTTTGGCTACAACTTGATCTAGTGGGAAATACACACAAGTTGGCCATTTGGATTCATATATGTGCATTTGTGGCTATTCCCATATGACAAGCAACCTCATTTATTTTGTTGATCCAAATTCAAATCTATAAGTGCATTTTTGGATATGTGACCATATGGAACCATGATTTTTTTACAATTATAAATGTGGCATAATTCAACATGCATGGCCCATGCAAGATTACCACCATCCTTCCCTTCTTGTTTTTCTTTTGGTTTATGGGGCTATTTGATTTGGAAGCTCTCAAGAGGAATCAGATTCAAATAATCTTCATGAACCATCTACTTTCCCTCCATGTCTTCTCTTTAGTTTGTACTTGAGCTTGTATCTTTATGTGGTTTCTTTTATATCTTTTGGTATATTCCAAATCAAACCAAACAAAGCAAATACAAATTGCAAAAAACATATCTAACTAATCTACCTATATACCTCTATTCCAAACCCTAGCTAATCTCCAACCCGATCCCTTCTTGTTGGTTTGGTTGGAACCAAACCATAGCAACCTCTCAATCTAAACCTATCTATGTTATCTAAATAACCAAATCTACTTTTATCTCCTCTTAAACCCTAAACCCAGCCGAAGCCCTACCAGACCTAGTGACCTCTCCCTGGCCCTCACCCTGGGGCGATCGAGAAGCAGCAAGGAAGCTTCACCGAGCCAAGCGATTGCACCCTCCCCTGCACCCTGGGGCCCCAGCGCCGCCATGCCCCACTAGCCAATGCCTGTAGTACATCGTCTCCCGCTATCACATGCCCAATGACATCCAGCCGCGCTCACACCTCGCGCGTGCCCTCCTCTCTCTAGCCACAAAGCAAGACCTAGCCTGAGCCCTCCTATTCCTTCTCTTGGTAAAGCTACAAAGCAAACCCATGAGCCTTTCTGATACGTAGCAAACGTATCTATAATTTTTGATGTTCCATGCTTGGTTTTATCTACTTTCATGTTTTGTCCACACTTTGGAGTACTTTTTATACACTTTCTTGGACTAACCTATTAACAAGATGCCACAGTGCCAGTTGCTTGTTTCGTGCTATTTTTGGTTCCAGGAAAGTCAAAAATTGAATATTCTCGGAATTGGACGGGACAAAAGCCAAAGTCAGTTTTTCACCGAGGGGGACATGGAGCCAAAATACGAGACGCAGAGGGTCCAGGGGCCAGCCACACCACCTAGCCGCGTGGCCATGCCTGGCCCACGCCAGGGGGTGGTGTGGCTGCCTAGGGCACCCTCTCGGCCTCCCCTTTCACCTATAAGATGCCTCCGATATAGAAAACCAAAGTATCCGATCAAAATTCCATGAAAGAGTTTGTAGCCGCCGTCATCTCCATCCCTAGATCGAGAGGGATCTGAAGCTCTTCCCGGCACCCTGCCGGAGGGGAGAATTCACCCTGGAGGCCTTCTTCATCACCATGCAAGCCTCCGGTGTGATGCGTGAGTAGTTCATCCTTGGACTACGGGTCTATGTAGTAGCTAGATGGTTGGTTCTTCTCCTTTGTGCTACCATGTTTAGATCTTGTGAGCTCCGTTCCTGATCAAGATCATCTATTTGTAATCATACATGTTTTGTTTGCTGGGATCCGATGGATATTGAGGTGCTATTTCAGATTGATTATTGGTTCTATCATGTATTTGTTATTTGTGATCTTGCATGCTTTCCGTTGTTAGTAGCTATCTTGGCCAAGTAGATGCTAGCAACTCCAACAATTAGTATTTATGCTCGATAGTGGGTTCATGCCTCTAGTAATCTAGGGAAGTGACAGAAATCTCTAAGGTACTAGATGTGATGTTGCTACTAGGGAGAAAATAGCAATCCTTTGTTCATAGAACAATCGTATTGTTTACACGCAATGCGTAATGCAATTATCTGTTGCTTGCAACTTAATACTGGAGGGGGTCCGGATGATAACCTGAAGGTGGATTATTAGTCATAGATGTAGTTGGATTATGCTCTATGTATAATATTGTAATGCCCAATCAAATCTCATACGAGTCAAGATGATTAGTATATGCATGTATGCTTTCTCGATGTTTGTCAATTGCCCCACTGTAATTTGTTCACCCAACATGTCATCTATGTTGAGGAGAACCACCACTAGTGAACTATGGACCCCGGTCCTTTCTTTTATCATCAATCTACAACTGTTTATTGTTTTTTGTTTACTTTCTGCAAGCTTTTACTTTCTTCCACACAATATGTTTAATCCTTTGTTTTCAGCTTCTGGATAATATGATGGTTAACTATTCTGACTGGCACACTGAAAGAGCTCCACAAGGCAAGAAGGTAAATTCTGTTGAAGAAACCTCCTCCTTGAGTGATAAAATTGATGTTATTATGTCTATGCTTGTTAATGGAAAGCTCATATTGATCCAAATCATGTTCTCTTAGCCTCTTTGGTTGCTCAAGAAGAGCAAGTTGATGTGAACTTTATAAGAAATAACAATTTTAGCAATGATGCCTACTGGAATAATTTTAGTAACAACAATTATAGGCCTTACCCTCCTAATAATACTTATGGTTATAATGGCAAACCTGGAATACCTAGTGAAGGAAGAATTTTAGAAATTGAAAGAGCCACTAAAAACTTCATGCAAATGCAATATGAACAAAATAAATTATTTACTAAAACTATGGAGGAACAATCTACCATTTTGAAGAATATTAGTCATCAACTTGAGAGTTTAAATAGGGAAATTCCTAGTTTGCAATTGAAACTTTGTAATGCTGAAAGAAATATATCATCTTTGTCTGAAGCACAATCCTCTTTGATTAATAAAATGGTTGCTAAACCCGAAACTATTGACAAATCCCTTTGCTGCTACTAATGCCATACAAGTTAGAATTGATGAAAATGTTAGACTACTAGCTGAATTGCATGCTAAGTGGGAAAGAGAAGATGAAATTTCTAGAAACATTAGTGTTTCTACTATCACCACCACTAGTGCTAAAGCTAGTAATATCTCTACTACTTTAGATGACAATTGTGATTTTGATCTTGATGGTTGCAATATCTCTGAAGTAATTAAGTTCCTACAAAAGCTTGCTAAAAGTCCTAATGCTAGTGCTATGAATATGGCGTTTACAAAACACATTACTGATGCTCTCATAAAAATTAAAGAAGAAAAGATGAAACATAAACTTCTATTCCTATGAAACAAGAAGATGGTTGGGAACCCATCATTAATATGAAAGTGAATGATTTTGATTTCAAAGCTTTATGTGATCTTGATAGTAGTGTTTCTATTATGCCTAGAAGGATTTATGATATGCTTGATTTGCCACCATTGGAAGATTGTTATTTGAATGTCCCACTTGATGATAATGCTAAAAAGAAACTCATGGGGAGTATTAATGATGTCATTATTATGGTTAACAATACCTATGTCCCGGTTGATTTCTATGTTTTGGATGTTGAATGCAATGCTTCTTGTCTTATTACTTTGGGAAGACCTTTTCTTAGAACTGTTGGTGCCATTATTGATATGAAAGAAGGCATCATTAAATATTAACTCCCACTCAAGAAAGGTATAGAACACTTCCCTAAGAAAAGATAGAATACCCATTTTTCCTCTCCTATGAAAACAAAATTTGCTCTTAATGCTTCTTCATTTGAGAATACTTGATTCTTTTTCTTGCTTCTTATGCCTAACTGAAAGGCGTTAAAGAAAAGTACTTATTGGGAGATAACCCAAAAGTTTTAGATGAGCCTTGGAAGTTATTACCTCTGTAATAACCGCTTCTTATCCTTTTTATTTGCTTTTTGTGCCAAGAGTAACCTCTAATGAGAGAGAATTAATGATTGGGAAAGTTGTTGTCCCGAAACAGATTTTTATGCTTCACCGTAAACATTCGTGTAAAAGCTTTGTACGTCGTTTTGAGGCATGAATTTTTGTGCTTCTGCCCCAGGTTGTTATCTAACTTTCGTTAGTTCAACACTTTTAGATTTGAGCAACAGAAGGTCTTCGAAAAAATTGGTTTTTACCTGCTAGTCTGTTTTGACAGATTTCTGCCATTATTTGCATTTGCTTCTTGTTGGTTCCTTTTTGAGTTCTTGGGGAATTGAGCTTTTTGAGGGAAGTGATACAGTAGCTTGTGTTTTAATGGAAGTTTTATTGGTGTTGAAACTGAATCCAAAGACTTATTATCTTGAGTGCAGTAATGTTGCTAATAAAGATTGTGTGAAGTTTTGTATGAAGGAAAAAATTTCAGGTGTATGGAGATAATAATGTAATGAGATGAAGAATGGACTAAAGCCCAAGCTTGGGGATGCCACCCCATGTCACCCCAAGAATTATCCAAGAGGTACAAGCGTCAAAGCTTGGGGATGCCCCAGGCATCCCCTTCTTCATCAATAAAAATCCCAGGTTTTTTCCAAACACTTCATTTTTATTGTTTCATGCACAGTTGTGATGTTCTTAGAGCATATTCGTTTTTTGTTTTTGGTTTTTGTTTGCTTCGTTCTCTTAGTTTTCTTGAATAAATTGGTTGGACCCCCTCTTTCATACATTGGTTTTCAAATAGTTTGGTTTGGATTGGAAAGAGTAGGAAAGTTCATGCTTAAGTGGAAAAAAGGAGTTTGTTTTTGACTGTGGCCTATGCTTTGTCATGCCATGCTTGATATTGTTTTTACTTTATGCTTAGTGATCTTTGATTTAGCATGACATGTTATAAACAATTGAGATTGCTTAATGTGCCTTGGAAGAATCATGCGTTGTTTTAGCATATTAAAGCATAGTATTGTGGTATTCTCCTTTGATGCTTTATTTGGGTTGACTTGGCGCATGCTCACACCATGTTATGACTATCCCAAGTCACCATACCCTTTATGATCCTTTAGTTTTGGACTTGTAGTATCACTTTATGCTTTGATTAATGATGTTTTGTCGCTTTGCATGATTATGGCCATTATTGCTCTCTTAGTTGGTCGCTCCCAGTATTTTGCTAGCCTCAGTAACCAAGTATGAGTTCCACCCATGCATCCAACTCCTAAAACCAAGTTAGTCCAAAGAGTCCACCATACCTACCTATTAGCATTTGCTATTTCAACTATATTCATGTTTTTGTCTACCTTCTGAATTAAACTTGTTATGAGAAAACTAGTGATTAAATCCCTCACGAACTTGATGGGACACTTTACTTTTCTTGCCCTTAAAAACTTGAACCATTTTGTCGTCTATATGGTATATGCTTGCACTTATATGTTGGGGATTAGCAGAACCATGTTGTCATGGGGAACGCTTTCAGCATTGCATTTGTACTTTGTACCTAGTTGATATCATGCTCTTTTGTCTATGGATGTCGTCGGTGTGAAATGAAAGGGGAGATTGTAAGTCCATGGAATTATGTATGTGTGTTAGAGAAACGCCTAGGCCGCTGGTATAATCCATGCCTAATCATGGTGGAAACCTTCAGTGTAACCGTAATGAGCTGTCTATGAAGCATTCTTCTTATAAAAAAAGAGTCAGATATTGAGAAAAGAGAGAAAAAGAAAAAAAATATGAGAAAAGAGGAAAGAGAGAAAAAAAGCACCGTTTTCCCATGGTAAATAAGAAGATTGCTGAGATGCTCGTTGTCATCTTGCCTTATCATTTTGATATGGGGATTCTTCTGTATCATCGGGCAAGGGGTACCATGTTGGCGTTTCTCTATGATACACATGTACTTACTATGACAAGAACTTACCGGTAACTAAACTTGAGGAGCATGAGGAGTGGCCCTCGTATTAAAGGGACATGAGATTTCCAACTTATACTTTGTCAAGCATATACTCCATACTTTGTTCACTTTAACCTAATCACTTCAAAATGCTTATGATAGGGGCAATGAGAGCTGAAAGCTAATAAGTACCATAATTTTTGGAAGGTCTTTATGAGACTTGAATCCCTGCTTCCTTCTATGAAGGCCTTTCTTTTACTTTTACGTTGAGTCTCCACCTTCTATCTTTATGCACCTATTTTAAGAGAATAGTGTGTTGGGTCCGCAACATAGAAAACAAAAAAATTCCTACGATGAGAACTACACACCAAGATCTATCTACTAGGTACAGAGCAACGGGTGGACATACATCCATCAAGAACTTATCCTCGAAGAAAACGAGTTATGTTAACGAGTAGGAACTCGTGGTTGATGTAGTCATACACTTGCCGATCTCAAGATAGTTTGTAAGTCCGAGCGCCACAAATCAGCAGCGCATCCGTCCTCGTACACACATTCAAGCCACCGGACAACCTCCACCTCCTCGCTCCAGCGATCCAGCAGAAGCAGCAACTCCTTCTAGATGAAATGCCACCGGGAACATGTATCTCGCTAATCCGAGAGCATGGGAGAATAATTCTAAAGGGGGAGAGAGATCCTTCACGAGGAGGTGTGAGGAAGGAGGAAGAGGGGGCCTTTTATATGAGGAGGGGGGTGCCCCTCCCCATGGCCGGTGCCTCATGGGGGGTGACCCCTCACCTCCCCCATTCATGTGGTGGTAAGGCCTCCACATTAAAATGCCTCTTCACATTCCCTTTTAAAGTCCCCAATTTAAATGCATTAAAATTCTCTAAGTTTAATGCTCTCTCATTTAATAAAACTATTTTATTAAATTTATTCAGAATTTTTTTAATTACTTTAATTAACAAACATTCACATATAACCCCTTGCAATATTTCAATATCACATGCAGAACCACTTTCTACAATTTCACCCGAAACAATTCCGGTTTCTATCGAAACAATTCCTGTGCTTTGCAATTCTTTCTTCTGAAACATATGTGCTCCAAAATGGTGTCCGGTAACTCTTAAGTGTGTCACCCTACGGTTCGTGAATAATGCACACATGATTGAGACTTCTCTCAGATCAATAATCAGAAGCGGGACCTGGAGATCCATACTGACTCCTGCATATTCAACGATGACTTCTGTGATCGTGAGAACCTTTAACGCTTGTAATTTAATCTCTTTGTCTCATGATATAATACATGTCCGAGATTCGATCATCGTTAGCCAAATACCTAGTTTGATCTCGTTTCCGACATATACTCTTTTCTCATTCCCGTGATATAACATTCTAGTGATCACATCACTTTCTTGCAAGCTATCTTAATGTGATATCACCGAGAGGGCCCAGAGTATATCTATCCGTCATCGGGGTTGAAAAATTCCAATCTTGATCCATGAGCCTCAACATAACACCTTCATAGTACTGAACCCATCTTTATAGTCACCCTGTTACGGTGTGACGTTTGATGTTATCAAGATACTCTTCCGGTGTTAGCAATTAACATGATCTCATGGTCTAAGGATAAAGATTACTTCGTATGATGTTATAGCAATGTAAACATAATGACTTGATCGTAATGCTATACTTCGGATGAATGTTCATCACATCATTTCACAAATGCTGTGACCTTGTTATTAACAACATCCAATGTCCATGATCAGGAAACCTTGATCATCTTGTTAATCAACAAGCTAGTCTATAAGAGAGGCATAACTAGGAACCCTTTTTGTTTATTAAACACACATGTATTGATGTTTCTGATCAATACAATTATAGCATGCAAAATATACATCTATCATATATAAGGAATACATAATAACAACTTTATTATTGCCTCTCGGGGCATATTTCCTTCAGTCTCCCACTTGCACTATAGACAATAATCTAGTTCACATAGTAATAAATCTAACACCCATGGATTTCTAGTGTTGATCATGTTTTTCCCTAGGGAGAGCTTTAGTCAATGGATCTGCTACATTTAGGTCCTTGTGTACTTTACAAATCTTTATATCTCCATCCTTGACATGTTCGTGGATGGAGTGAAACCGGCACTTAATATGCTTGGAATTCTTGTGAGACCTTGGTTCCTTGGCGTTGGCTATGGCTCCATTGTTGTCACAATAGATCACCATTGGGTCCAATGCACTAGGAACCATACCTAGTTCTGTAATGGACTCTTTCATCCAAACCGCTTCCTGCGCCGCTTCTGAAGCAGCAACATATTCTGCCTCCGTTGTTGATCTAGCCACCACAGGTTGTTTGGAACTCCTCCAACTAACTGCTGCTCCGTTCAAGAAAATACGTATCCGGATTGAGACTTAGAGTCATCCGGATCGGTGTCAAAGCTAGCATCGACATAACACTTAGCGACTAGCTCTTCTTCACCTCCGTATATAAGAAACATATCCCTAGTTCTTCTCAAGTACTTGAGGATGTTCTTGACCGCTATCCAGTGTTCCAAACCTGGATCAGATTGGTACCTACTAGTCAAACTAATAGCATGTGCCACATCCAGTCTTGTACATAGCATGACATACATTATAGAGCCTATGGCCGAGGCATAGGGGATCTTATCCATTATCTCACCTTCTTTCGCCGTAGCCGGACTTTGAGTCTTACTCAATGTCTTGCCTTGCAACATAGGTAAGAACCCCTTCTTACTGCCGTCCATATTAAACTTCTTTAATATCTTATCAAGGTATGTACTCTGCGATAGCCCAATTAGGCGCCTTGATCTATCTCTATAGATTTTAATGCCTAATATATATGACGCTTTACCAAGGTCTTTCATCGAAAATTTGTTGTTTAGATAACTTTTAACACTGTTTAAAATATCTATATCATTTCCAATCAATAATATGTCATCCACATATAATATCAGAAATGCCACATTGCTCCCACTCACTTTCTTGTAAATACAAGCCTCTCCATAAGTTTGGACAAATCCAAACTCTTTGATCACCTCATCAAAGCGGAGATTCCAACTCCGGGATGCTTGCTTCAGTCCATAGATGGATCGCTGAAATTTGCATACCTCATTAGCATCCTTAGGATCGACAAAACCCTTAGGTTGTATCATATACAACTCTTCTTCAACATTACCATTGAGGAACGCAGTTTTGACATCCATCTGCCATATTTCATAATCGAAATATGCAGCAATTGCTAACATAATCCTAACCGACTTAAGCATCGCTACGGGAGAGAATGTCTCATCGTAGTCAACTCCTTGAATTTGTCGAAACCCCTTTGTGACAAGTCGAGCCTTATAGATGGTCACATTACCATCAGCATCAGTTTTTCTTTTGAAAATCCATTTATTCTCAACGGCCTTTCGATCGTGAGGTAAGTCCACCAAGGTCCAAACCTGGTTATCGTACATGGATTCCATCTCGGATTTCATGGCTTCTAGCCATTTGTGGGAATCCGGGCTCATCATCGCTTCTTCATACATCGCAGGGTCATCTATTCAATCAACCATGAAATTCACAACAGGATTGTCGTACAGTTCAGGAGCTGCATGTGTCCTACTTGACCTGCGAGGTTCGGTAGTGTCCTATTTCGGAGTTTCATGATCAATATCATTAGCTCTCTCTTCATTAGGTGAATTCAACTCCGAAACAATTTCTGGTGCTGCGCTACTCGCCATTTCATGAAGAGAAGGTTCAATAACCTCTTCGAGTTCTACCTTCCGAATACTCACACCTTTCGCGAGAAACTCCTTCTCAAGAAAGGATCCATTCTTGGCAACAAAAACCTTGCCCTCGGATCTGTGATAGAAGGTATACCCAATCGTTTCCTTAGGGTATCCTATGAAGACGCATTTTTCTGCTTTGGGTTCGAGTTTATCCGGCTGAAGTTTCTTCACATAAACATCGCATCCCCAAACTTTAAGAAATGACAACTTAGGTTTGTTTCCAAACCATAATTCATACGGTGTCGTTTCAATGGATTTAGATGGTGCCCGATTTAAAGTGAATGCAGCTGTTCCAGTGCATAACCCCAAAATGACAGTGGCAAGTCAGTTAGAGACATCATAGATCGAACCATATCCAATAAAGTACGATTACGACGTTCCGACACACCATTACGTTGTGGTGTTCCGGCAGGCGTGAGTTGTGAAACTATTCCACACTCTTTCATGTGTGTGCTAAACTCGTAACTTAGATACTCACCTCCATGGTTAGACCGAAGAAATTTGATCTTTCTATTACAATGATTTTCCACTTCATTCTGAAATTCGTTGAACTTTTCAAAGGTTTCAGACTTGTGTTTCATCAAATAGATATACCCGTATCTACTCAAATCATCCGTGAAAGTAACAAAGTAACGATATCCACCTCACGCCGGCACACTCATTGGTCCACACACATCAGTATGTATGATTTCCAATAAATCTGTTGCCTGTTCCATTGAACTGAAAAACGGCGTTCTAGTCATCTTGCCCATAAGGCATGGCTCACATGTATCAAATGATTCAAAATCAAGTGATTACAAAAGTCCATCAGAATGGAGTTTCTTCGTGCGTTTAACGCCAATATGACCTAGACGGCAGTGCCACATATATGCAGATATATCATTATCAAGTTTAATCCTTTTAGCATCAACATTATGAATATGCGTAATACTACTATCGAGATCCAATAGAAATAAACAATTCAACACAGGTGCGTGACCATAAAAGATATCATTCTTATAAATCGAATAACCATTGTTTTCAGATTTAAAGGAATAACCACTTTGTATCAAACACGATCTGGATACAATGTTCATGCTTAGTGCAAGCACCAAATAACAATTATTTAGGTTTATAACTAATCCCGATGGCATATGGAGAGGTAGCGACCCGACGGCAATCGCATCAACTCTTTATCCATTGCCAACCCGCATCCTGACCTCATCCCTTGCTAGTTGTCGCTTGTTCCGCAGCCCCTGAACCGAGTTACATATATTAGCAACTGATCCCGTATCAAATACCCAGGTGCTACTGTGAGTACTAGTCAAGTACACATCAATAACATGTATATCACATACACCTTTGTTTGCCTTGCCGGCCTTCTTGTCCACCAAATACTTGGGGCAATTGCGCTTCCAATGGCCAGTCCCCTTGCAATAGTAACACTCAGTGTCAGACTTAGGGCCATCGCGGGGTCTCTTTTCAGGTGCAGCAACAGATTTGCCACCCTTCTTTCCCTTGTGCTTGCCTTTCTTGTCCTTCTTGAAACCGGTGGTCTTATTGATCATCAACACTTGATGTTCTTTCCTAATCTCCACTTCTGCAGTCTTAAGCATTGACAGAAGCTCAGAAAGAGACTTCTTCATGCCTTGCATATTATATCACGAAGCTCTTGTAGCTAGGTGGCAGAGATTGGAGAACACAATTTATGCCTAAGTCAATGGGAATCGTTATTCCCAAGGACACAAGCTTATCGGCGTACCCAGCCATTTTGAGTACGTGCTCACTAACGGAGCTATTCTCCTCCATCATGCAGCTAAAGAACTTTTCAGAAGCATTATAACCCTCTACGACAGCATGGGTATCAAAAATCATTTTCAATTCTCCCATGGTATCAAAGGCATTGCCATTTTCGAAACGCTTTCGAAGTTCTGGCTCTAGCCCATACAGTATGCCGCAATGAACTAAGTTGTGGTCCTCCTGACGAGTCATATAGACATTCCTTTCCTCGTCAGGGGCATCAGGAGCTGGTGGGGGGCCTAGCGGCGCCTCTAGCACATATTGCTTTTGTGCAGCAGTGAGGAGAATCCTCAAATTCATAGCCTAGTTGGTGAAGTTGCTACCATTCGCAGCAAGTTTCTCTTTCTCCATGAACACATTGAAATTAAAAGCAGGTGGTGCCATCTACAACAGAATTTGTAAAGTTTATTTAGACTAAGTTGATGATAGAGTGAGTTCAACTAATCCAAATTACTAATGAACTCCCACTTAAAAACGACATCCCTCGTGTCCTTTTGATGATTACATGAACCAAATCCACTACACCAAGTCCGATCATCACGTGAGTTGATGTAGCTTCAAAGGCGAGCATCTATATGGGCATCATATCAACTATATGACTCATGTTTAACCTTTCGGTCCGTGTTCCAAGGCCATGTATGTACATGCTAGGCTCGCCAAGTAAAAACCTTAGTATTCGCGTGTGTAAAACTGTCTTACACCCATTCCTATGAAAGCGTAGATTCGAGTACACCCGATCATCACGTGATGTCTCGAAACACGATCAACAGACCGGTGCATACTTAAGGAAGAACACATTTTTATCTTGATATCTAAATGAGGGATCATCTTACAATGCTACAAAAAGCACCAAACTAGCAGTATAAGATGCTAACATCTAATGTGTAAAGTGAGATGATATGGTCCATGCATTTGATCTCTATCATTTGCATCGTGGTATGATCTCTATCATTCCTTTGTGTGTAAGGCCAAGGTCTATGGAACTTACAAGTTGAATGTGTTGTAAGAGTATCTATCATACATCTACTTACAACAATACCATATCAAGACACTAGCCCAGCAACGATCTAAACTAGACGCCTCTAATTTATCAATTGCAAGTTTTACGTGGCTTAGGGCTTTCGGAGATAGAACCGTTCTTACCTACGAACATTAACCACAACGAGGATAACCAAGTTATTAGGAACTCATTGTAAATAAGATATTCACTATAGTAGGAGAGACAGACACCCACCAGCCACTTATGCAAAACAAGTTGCATGTCAGTCGTGGAACCGGTCTCATGTACGATGACATGTAAGGTTGGTCCAGGCCGCTTCATCCCACTATGCCACCAATATCCAAAATACATACAAGATGCAATAACATGATCATCATCGCCCACATATAAACATATGTGTACTACCCATGCAAAGCACCTACGCATAGATTAGGCTCTGATACCACTGTTGGGTCTGCAGCATAGAAAACACAAAATTTCCTACGATGAGAACTACACGCCAAGATCTATCTACTAGGTACAGAGCAATGGGTGGACATACATCCATCGAGACTTACCCTCAAAGACAACGAGTTATGTTAACGAGTAGGAACTCGTGGTTGATGTAGTCGTACACTTGCCGATCTCAAGATCGTGTGGAAGTCCGAACGCCGCAAATCAGCAGCGCATCCGTCCTCGCACACACGTTCAAGCCACCGGACAACCTCCACCTCCTCGCTCCAGTGATCCAGTGGAAGCAGCAACTCCTTCCAGATGAAATGCCACCGGGAACATGTATCTCGCTAATGCGAGACGATGGGGGAATAATTTTAGAGGGGGAGAGAGATCCTTCATGAGGAGGTGTGAGGAAGTAGGAGGAAGAGGGGGCCTTTTATAGGAGGAGGGGGGTGCCCCTCCCCATGGATGGCGCCTCATGGGGGTGACCCCTCACCTCCCCCATTCATGTGGTGGTAACCCCTCCACATTAAAATGCCTCTTCATATTCCCTTTTAAAGTCCCCACTTTAAATGCATTAAAATTCTCTAAGTTTAATGCTCTCTCATTTAATAAAACTCTTTTATTAAATTTATTCAGAATTTTGTTAATTACTTTAATTAACAAACATTCACATATAACCCCTTGCAATATTTCAATATCACATGCAGAACCACTTTCTACAATTTCACCCAAAACAATTCCGGTTTCTATCGAAACAATTCCTGCGCTTTGCAATTCTTTCGTCTGAAACATATGTGCTCCAAAATGGTGTCCGGTAACTCTTAAGTGTGTCACCCTACGGTTCGCGAATAATGCAGACATGATTGAGACTCCTCTCAGATCAATAATCAGAAGCGGGACCTAGAGATCCATACTGACTCCTGCATATTCAACGATGACTTCTGTGATTGTGAGAACCTTTAACGCTTGTAATTTAATCTCTTTGTCTCATGATATAATACATGTCCGAGATTCGATCATCGGTATCCAAATACCTAGTTTGATCTCGTTACCAACATGCACTCTTTTCTCGTTCCCGTGATATAACATTCGAGTGATCACATCACTTGCTTGCAAGCTATCTTAATGTGATATCACCGAGAGGGCCCAGAGTATATCTATCCATCATCGGGGTTGAAAAATTCCACTCTTGATCCATGAGCCTCAACATAACACCTTCGTAGTACTGAACCCATCTTTATAGTCACCCTGTTACGGTGTGACGTTTGATGTTATCAAGATACTCTTCCGGTGTTAGCAATTAACATGATCTCATGGTCTAAGGATAAGGATTAACTTATTAGGATGTTATAGCAATGTAAACATAATGACTTGATCGTAATGCTATACTTCGAATGAATGTTCATCACATCATTTCACAAATGTTGTGACCTTGTTATTAACAACATCCAATGTCCATGATCAGGAAACCTTGACCATCTTGTTAATCAACAAGCTAGTCTATAAGAGAGGCATAACTAGGAACCCTTTTTGTTCATTAAACACACATGTATTGATGTTTCCGATCAATACAATTATAGCATGCAAAATAAACATCGATCATATATAAGGAATACATAATAACAACTTTATTATTGCCTCTCAGGGCATATTTCCTTCATAGTGGCCATTCTTAGTTCTATGTCCATTGTCCCAAGACTTGTTGATTGATGCATAACTTTAGTGCTTGTTCTTAAACTATTTGTACCTAGTCACTCTTATGAACTTTGAAGGTGTCCTATGCATTTATGTTTGCTACTCTATGAGGGACAAGTTGAATGCTACTATGCTATGTTTTCTTTATGCGAAACAAACAAACGTCTTGCAAAGCATTGTTATTCATGAATCTTTTGTTTGTGCCTTTTCATTTTGCAACATAGTTGCTATGTCTTATTGTTAGAACTTTATCTTTCATGCTACATTGAAGTACTATGATCCCAGCTATCAATGTTTTACAAATACTTTGATCAAGTTTATGATGGTGCATGTCACCTCAAAAATTATTCTTCCTTTTTATCACTTACCTACTCGAGGACGAACAGGAGTTAAGCTTGGGGATGTTGATACGTTGTAAACGTATCTATAACTTTTGATGTTCCATGCTTGGTTTTATCTACTTTCTTATGTTTTGTCCACACTTTGGAGTACTTTTTATACACTTTATTGGACTAACCTATTAACAAGATGCCACATTGCCAGTTGCATGTTTTCTGCTGTGTTTGGTTCCAGGAAAGTCAGAAAATAAATATTCTCGGAATTGGACGGGACAAAAGCCAAAGTCAGTTTTTTACCGAGGGGGACACGGAGCCAGAATACGAGATGGAGAGGGGCCAGGGGCCGGCCACACCACCTGGCCGCGCGGCTATGCCTGGCCCGCGCCAGGGGGCGGTGTGGCCACCTAGGGCACCCCCTCGGCCTCCCCTTTCGCCTATAAGATGCCTCTGATACAGAAACCCTAAGTACGAGCGATCAAAATTCCACGAAAGAGTCTGTAGCCACCGGCATCTCCATCCCTAGATCGGGAGGGATCTGAAGCTCTTCCCGGCACCTTGCCGGAGTGGAGAATTCACCCTGGAGACCTTCTTCATCACCATGAAAGCATCCGGTGTGATGCGTGAGTAGTTCATCCTTCGACTACGGGTCCATGTAGTAGCTAGATGGTTGGTTCTTCTCCTTTGTGCTACCATGTTTAGATCTTGTGAGCTTAGTTCATGATCAAGATCATCTATTTGTAATCATACATGTTGTGTTTGCGGGTATCCGATGGATATTGAGATGCTATTTCAGATTGATTATTGATTCTATAATGTCTTTGTTATTTGTGATCTTGCATGCTTTCCGTTGTTAGTAGCTATCTTGGCCAAGTAGATGCTAGCAACTCCAAGAGTTAGTATTTATAGTGGGTTCATGCCTCTAGTAATCTGGGGAAGTGACAGAAATCTCTAAGGTACTAGATGTGTTGTTGCTACTAGGGAGAAATCAACAATCCTTTGTTCATAAAACAATCGTATTGTTTACTTTACACGCAATTCGTAATGCAATTATATGTTGCTTGCAACTTAATACTAGAGGGGGTTCGGATGATAACCTAAAAGTGGATTATTAGTCATAGATGCAGTTGGATTACAGTCTATGTATAATGTTGTAATGCCCAATTAAATCTCATAGGAGTCAAGATGATTAGTATATGCATGTATGCTTTCTCGATGTTTGTCAATTGCCTCGCTGGAATTTGTTCACCCAACATGTCATCTATCTTAAGGAGAACCACCACTAGTGAACTATGGACCCCGGTCCTTTATTTTATCATCAATCTATAAATGTTTACTGTTTTCTGTTTACTTTCTGCAAGCTTTTACTTTCTTCCACACAATACGTTTAATCCTTTGTTTTCAGCAAAACCGGTGAGATTGACAACCTCACTGTAAGTTGGGGGAAAAGTTCTCTAGTTGTGTTGTGCAGGATTCCAAGTTGGCAACAACACCTTGGAGGTGTTTCCTTGCTCCTACTGGTTCGATAACCTTGGTTTCATAATTGAGGGAAAACTTGCTGCTGTGCTCATGATAACTTCCTCTTGGGGTTCCCCAACGAGCTTGATATATTTTGGGCCATCACTTTCCTCTCCCCCAAATCTCCCCAACCACCCTAGGAACTTCAGATTGATATCTCACCTGCCAACTCGCCATCTCCCCTCCTACATCCTATCACCAAGTCTATGGCCTTCTCCATGTCCTCATGTAACCCTAGGCATGGTCGAATCTCGTCCTCAGTGTTCTGGTGATCCCCAAAGGCGCACAAGTGCTGCAGAAGCTACCCCTGCCTCCTCTCCACCCTCCCAGTACCTGCAGCTCTGCTCGATCTCACCAGAGATGGAGGAGACAACCTAGACCGTAAGCATCAGCAGTATCAGCAGCACCAGCCCGAACCAGATCGCCTCGACCTCAAGGAGTCTCACTTCGCATGTTGGCCGCCGGTGAGCCTAGCTACCCCATGGTATCCTCATCGTGATTGTGTTGTCGTTCCTCGCCGTTGAGCGTGCCGCCGCCTGCAGTCACCGCCGTGTTCAATACATGTTGTTGCAGAGCGCATTGTTCCTGTTAACCTAGTACTTGCCATGGTACGCCTCGCCACCGGCCTTCCCATCCACTTCCACAAGCACCAGGAGGTGTGTCGCAGTCCCCGCTAACTCCTCCACCCGCTAGCTCACCCCCGGACGTCCACCGGGGCCCCGTTGACGGCGACCTCACCGTCAATGGACACGCTATGCCGTCGTTTTTCCCTCGACTTCGAGCAAACTCGCGTCGCACACCGCAGACCTAGACCGAGACGTTGATGCCACCATATAGCCCGATGTTCCCGCTACAAATCGAGCCCGGCCATGCTCAAAACGATGAACCACGGTTGTCAGAATCCTTCTCAAAAAACGCCACGCGCGCCACGCTCTGGCGAACACCAGTAGTAGTAGAACGACACCGTTGCGGCCTCTGTTTCGTCCAGTTTTACGGCGTCCCTGATGCCCCTTAGCGACAACCCCCTGAACCATTCTGGTAGCCCTTGGTCTTAGCTTTCCAGCAAGCCAAACCACACCTCGCCCCGATCACGAGTTGTTGGGAATCCTCAGTGCAAGTCAGTGATATCACTGTCGTGCACTAGACACAGTTCGTCAGTAAACCACCTCGTAGGAACCTTTTGTTAAAAAAGACCCTGAGATTTTCATTCCTTCACATCGCTGCCCCCATCTAGGTCACGTGTCGACCCAGCACGGGACGCGCACGTGCTGGGACCGTATCCTCCTTGACCCCACCAGTCAGTGGGCGCGGCTAGAACCTACCCAAGTGAGAAACGTTGCTAGCACATTTTCTAACTCAACAAAAATTCTAGAAAGTTGATAAATCCAAATAAATTCATATGTTTTAAAATAATTCGAATTTAAAAAAATTCAAAATGAAATATGGTTCAAATTTAAATACGAATTCAAACATATTTTCAAATTTTCCTAGATTTGACTCTAACTAGTCAAACCTCTGACTGACCCTAATTTAATTGTTTTGCATTTAATAATAAATTTAAATTCCTATTTCCAAATAATACAAATAATATATGTTTTCTAATCAGAAAAATTCCAGGAATTCAAATAAGTCATCCAAGATAATTTTTGAGCAATTTAAAATTTCTAAATTATTTAAATGCCAGTAAATGCCTTTTCTTAATAAATATATAACTTTAATTCCGTAATTTCGAAATTGACAAATAATTTGTTTAAATCGATCAGCGCGACGATCCCGTTCTGTTTATGCATTCTATGATATAATTTGAAGCGTGCATCATATAAATATTAAGAAAATAGCAAGGTTTAAGGGAGCAAAATATGACTAAACAACTAATAAAATGCTTTATTCTTGTACCCCACATCTCATCCATGCCATGCTATATTATACCCTGCAATTGTGTATCATTCCATCATGGCATACCTTGTCTTGATTGTTGCATATGTTCATATGCTTGCGCACTTTATTTATTATGGCCCTTTGTGTGTTTGGCTTTTATTCCGGGCAGACGCCGGGCAAGGGAATTATCAAGAGAACCAAGAGTACTACCCGGATACCGGTTACCCAACTGCTGATTCTATAGGCAAGCAATTCTCCATGCTTGTATACATATAGCACATATGCCTTTATCTTATTCTTGCATCATTGAATCGGACTAGGATCAGGTGACATGGCATGTCACGCTGCAACATGCGGCTCCCATCTGCCCTTCAACTAGCATCCGACGCACAGAAGCAGCCCAAGACAAAAAATGCTCCCGGATGTCTAGATTGCTTCAGAATTCATGATTTGAACGCTATAAACAGCCCTTGGACAGTACAAATAGCAGTCATTTTCCATTGTACTTTTTGCATTCAGATTCAAAAGAAATTTAGACAACCAATAGCTTTGAACAATACACATTACAAACATCAGCCTTTCAGTTCTTGGACAGTACAAACAACAATCATTTATGTTGTTTGCATTAAGATTCATAAGAAATTTAGACAACCAACAACTTTGAACAATACACATTACAAACATCAGGCTTTTAGTTCTTGGACAGTACAAACAACAATCATTTATGTTGTTTGCATTCAGATTCATAAGAATTCATCAATATGTAGATTCATACAACCCACTTCATCACAAGAAATTCAGACAACATGGTTTGAAATTTCAGTACCACTTTCCATTGCATGCAGTAAGTTCTTAACATCAAACTGAGTGCCATTTGACTTGTACACTTAGGCCCCAAAACACTATAGTTAGCCCAAAATACTATAGCTAACTATGTCCATAATACTATCTAAAGAGCTTGCATGCTAGAACAGATCATGATCATCACAAGTTGGAGCATTCAAGAGCTGAGTGAAACTGATGATAACATTGCACTCTTGAAACTCTAAATTTACTCTTTTGTTGTTGTCACACTTCTCCGCTCATACCAATCGATCCCATTGCGTAACACTGATGATAGTATCTTCTTGCCAATCGATCCCATTGCATAACACTCGCAACTGAAATTCTGCCAAATACAAGCAAAGAAATCATAATTACAAGAAACACTAAATATATATCTTACGAGGTAACAACACTGAATATATATATATTTTATAACATGGCGGCTACCTATGCACGTGATCGCTGCTGTTGGGTATTGAGATCACAGCTACAGACGGAATCATGATGAAGGGTGGATTGTTCGTGTCCTAACATGGTGGTTGTTTTGAATTAGGAAATCTGCACCGGGTGTAACGCCATTAGTAGAACTTGTGCTCCCGGGTTCATATCTAGTGATCTATGTAGTTGATCCAATGGCTATATGTGTGTGCGTAGCTAGCCGCATGAGTATCCCACTATTTTTGATATATATATATATATATATATATATATATCTTACAAGGTATCTATCTGACAAGGTAGCAGCACTGAATATACACTGCAATCTGAACTAAGATCATAATCACACAAGTTGGAAACCAAAATTTTGCCTGACTCTAATTCTATTATATTAAGCATTGGGTCTATTTCTAGTATAGATACTAATTGCAATGAAGTTATCTAATAGAGAGTACAAGAAAACAATAGCAATCTATGAACTAAGAATAGGATAGGCACCTGTGAAGAGATGACGAGATGAATAGACTAGGTAGCAGCTAGTCACTAGGACATCAGTGACGACGCGGCGGCGCTCATCCCTGCCTCTCCCCGACGGCTGCTTGGAGCGCGCGAGAGCAAGAGCCGCCGGTGAAGTGCGCGAGAGAAGGATACGCCGGCGAAACACGCGAGAGAAGGACACGCCGGTGAATCGTGGTGCCGGATGCCCAACCCTCCTTTCCCCATCTTCCCTGCCAGAAATTTCTACTGCCCCATGCACTCTCCATGATTTGGTCGCTTTGACTGGCCGCTGGGAGCAATTTTTCCTTGGGCTGCTGCTGTGCGTCGGGTGCGGGTTGGAGGGTGGATGGGAGGCCGTGAGTTACCGCGTGACATGTCGTTCACATGTCACCTGATCCCAGTCCCATTGAGTCACGGTTGCATTAAATTTGAATCCCAAGTATTGCATAGCCTATTAAAACCCACTGAAACTTGTACCATCAATCCTATGAGCCATTACTACAGGAGTTGTTTGAGCCATGCGATTCCTAGAATTACATGTGTAGGGTTTATGCGAGTCTTTGGATAACGAGGTACCGAAACAACTTAAACTATGTAGTAATGGGATAACTAAAGAAAGAGGCACCGGTGGGCTAAAGCCATTATTGGTTCTTCCACGCTCACTTGTGTCCCATAGGACCTTGAGTACTTGATTCGTGTTCCTTGACTATTCTCACTATCCACATTCGGGAGACTCTATGGATCCCACTTCGCTTGAGCTTTATTTCTTGGGGCCACAAACTAGTTTGGGGCATTATTATTATCTGGTACTTATGACATGCTTTACTGCTTTACTTACGATCATGTGGAGTGCCTGTAATGTTTAGGACTTGTGCATGTTTCCACGGTATCGACAAGCCCAATCACACTTTCGGGTTCCCAGTCGTTTACAACTGTCTACACAAACCCTGGGTCCGTCTCGTAGCCGGCCAACTTTGTTGCGAGTAGCTTAGTGGGGTGGCCCCTAAAATAATTTATGAATCATGTGAATGCATTTTCGTGATGCCTCGTTGCTTTTTATTTGATTCTTTCCGAGGTTGATCGTGTGTGTGTTGCTATTTATGCTCCCCTGTACGGTAAATCTTTCTGAAAGCCGTGTCCGCGGTTATGGACGACTTGGAGCATAGTTTCTCAATCATAAACAAGCATAACTAAAGTACTATCTTTAATTTGACTAAGACATAACTAGTAATTAGCATAACACTCATGGAATGGTTAATAAAATTGCCAACGGATGGGATATTCTTCCGTCTTCTCGTCGGTAAGCGAGAAGAGGGTGATTGATGTTTATTTATGTTACTTATATCACTGTTATTACTAATTAACGAGCATATGTCCATCTCTGGTCGGGTGGATGTGTAGCATGTATCTATAGAACTGTTTAGCTATTATATTTTGCTGCAATTGCGTCACCCCTAGGTTGTTCCCTTTAGATGCATTAAGACTTGCTGAGTACCCCTAGGGTCTCACACGATAAATATTTGGTTCGGATGGACAAGTATATTCTCAAGAAGGTTACTAGGTCGAAGAGACCTATGATGGTGGCAATGACTGTCAGGTGTAGAGATTCCGGGAATGGAGATTCGTGAGATCTATGGGCAGGATGTGCTTATTTTCAGGGCATCTTATGCCAATTTTCTTCTTGTCCGTACTCGGATCTTGTTTTCTGCTTTTGCTTGATACTCTGATGTGTGATGTATGAGGATGTATCCTAAAGTATTATCTCTATCTAGGATATTTGGATCTTGCCATATGGCATTAAATATTTCTGTTTCTATTGTTTTTAGATGATGTGGCTCTGATATACTATTGTATGTCACTAACATACATACTCATTTGTGTATGTTTTTGAACGACCTATCGACTACGCCGCTCGCTCTTGTCCCAATGTTCTTGAAAGTGGGTAGGGTGGTTGGATGGTACCGTGCCCTGTTCTGCTTCTACGGGCCTACATGTGGGTGGCCTTGGGCCTCCACGTTAGAATCCCTATCAACTTTTAGGTTCATCCAGGCTTGAGCTTAGAGCATAGGGTCCGAGGTATTACAACTTTACAGCCCCATATCCTTTGCAACTTACTAATGTCACCTTAATTGACATTAATACTTGATCATCTCGTGATAAAATCTTGTGTATGTATCGTAGTTATGGCAACATAGTGAGGTTGGATTCAAGGAGCTAGCAGTGACGTTAGATCAGCCAAACCGAGCTTTCTCATGGGCACTGTTCCCTGGGACACACTCTCTACGAAAAGACGAACTAGTCCCTCCACAACAATATACATCACATTAGATGGTACCCTTTATATTTTATTATAAATGTAGTCATCGAAACACTAGTGCACTATGTACATTTTTTGATGTTTGTCACCTTGCTTCCTACTTGACTTCAGTCGGTATTATCGATGCAAGGATTTCCAAATCTTTTAAGGTCAATATATGCCCTTATAACATAACCCTTTGTGCTATAAGGTATGTCATCCTTCATAGACTTGAAAACACGTCTATAGTTCTCATTTAGACACTCTGGATAAACTTAGCTCAATATTCAGTGATTCATACTTAATCACATCCGAACGTTTCTTCTTGGATCATATATTATGTTGAGTTCTCATCATGGTTTCTAAGATAGAACCTATGTCTCAACATAGTGGATGATGATCATCTTTTTCTTTCTTTCAACTATTGATAAGGAACTTTAGTGTCGTTCCTAATTAGAATGGTCAAGGACCATTCCTTAAATAATTCCTATTCTGAAACTATTTCAGAATATCTTTTAGGAATACATTACAACATAATGTTGTAATATGCTTACTTCTCAACTTTTCCCTTTATAAATCATTATTTATTAGTGCTTGCGCTTTTATTCTTAATATGTCATACACACATAAGAATCAACATTAAACTCCCACTCAAAATATGTTCCCAACATATTCAAGTCTGAAACTTATATTGCTCCCACTCAAAATATGTTTTTTGCACATTAGAGTCTGAGACATTCATTGCCCTTACTAAAAAATGTGTCATTCACATATTGCTTTAGGAAGACTTTTATTGATCCCACTCAATTTCATGCAAATTGCATATCTTCTCAATATTTTGAATAACTTTAAAATCCCTTGATCATTTATATAACTCAGAGTTTATTACGAGACACTAGTACTTTACTAGTATCAAATCCACTAGCCTTTTAGCACTTCTGAATCAGATTTTTTTGAATTTGTCCAATACATTATTCTTGAAAAAATCGTGCATTTGTCATTCACCTTTTCCATCATGACCTTGCAGTCTTTTGGAAACATCAAGCAACCTTATACTTGGTAAGATTCAACAACATCTTGCTTTCTAATCTTGTGAATTTTGCCTCTAGGATTTCTCATAATTTTAGTTTACCATCATTTCCTTCGTAGTTTGTAGATATGCCATATTCCGATAACATGACAAGTGGTTCATAAATGTCTTCATACAAGATGTGCGGTACATTTGTGAATCATACTTTATTTAGTAAAAACACTAGTGGGGAAAACACAATGATCATTATCATTGATCCTTTCCTTTATGAAGAGAACCATTCAGGAACACGTTCCGTTGCGCTTCTCAACACTCTAATGTAGGGTTATGAACTCTTATCGTTCTTTAACTATCTTCCATTAGCTTCATTGTCGAAAACACAAATTTCTTTGAGAGTGCACCAAAATTTAAGCAATACTAGTTTTGCCTATATTTTGGTTCTAGCCATGAATTTTGTATTCAAAGTTTCCAATGAATAATCTACAAGGATTTGTTCGCCATTGTTTTGGTGATATCGAACAATCTCCAAAACTTTCAAGACAATCCATACAATATATTTTCCGATCTCACGAATTCAGGTGGTTCACTTATACTTGATGAGTGTTTGCTATTTCTTACTAATGGTCTTTACATTTACACTACAATGATTTATTTGGTGCCACCTATTCACCGACTTCATATCAAATATCGTATTGCGATACTTTTCACTTCGACGTATCAAATGCATTGCATTTTACAATACCTCACCCCATCTTATAATGTCTAATTTCATTACTATTGATCAAATCGTAGTAATTGGATTCTCCTTTTATTTTCACACCCCCTGATGCTGAAATTCTTTGATCATATCAAATAGTTTCACGCTTATGTTTTCTTTGGTAAACTCTTTTACAAAGTTCAACAATCACAGAATGATAATCACCACTTTGTTGAAATACGATACATCGAATATGTATTTTCCATCAACAATTCATCAAACACTTTGTATTCATGCAATACACGGTGTTTTAGTTATCCTACTGAACTTGGGCATGATTCATGTGACAAGAAATCAAATGAATTTCACATATTATAAACATAACTTTGAATTTCAAACAATTGTTTCATTCAAAATGAATATATCATTAAGTTGGGTATTTTTCAAGTCATTTTCAATATTATACAAATGTTCATGCACTATCAATTAGTTTCACAACAAGGATAATTCACACATAATCGAACAACATATGAACGCAAATAGAAATCATTCATAAAAGCATAACAACTGTTTGTTACAAACTCATATGAATAACCGTCTCACAAAGTGTGAAAAACACTAAAGAAGTTCATAATCCATCGATTATAATAATCATTCAAAAACGATAAACTAAATGATAAATGTCGAGGGAGAGTGTCGTCAGCTATCATCATCATGCTCGCCATCAACACGCAATGTCACCTCCTCTCCAGCAAGCAACTCTAATGCAGAAGGACATGTTTTCACCAAAATAGAACAAGTATCAAGTACTTTAATACTGCAGCAAGTGTTTGCAAGGTTATGACATTTATAAAACTATATATCAAATATATACCTTCGTCATCGACAACCTCTCCGATGATACATTCAACTTTTACGTTCCTGAAGCGTAGTTTGAACTCATGGAAATCCAGTGTTTTCATATCACCACTCATGATGCTATTCCAGACGTGTTCTTCATAGCTAGGAGGCAGCGAACGAAGCAACACTCCTATGTCAAAAGAGTAAGTCATCACATAGTCTACGAAGTAAAGCAGTCTCATGTGTGCATCATGTATGCGCCTCAAGTGACTCCTCAGACAAGTATGTTCCTCCATCTGTATGGAAAGGAACTCTCTAAGAAGCTCGTGCTTCCACATGTGTACATGGCTTATGAACTCTTCTCTCAGATGATCCGCCATCAAGTATGGGTCAAGATCACCCATGAGTGGGTGTATCTCGTACACCACCCCATAACGCATTATTACTTGAATAAAAGTGGACAGCTCTTGACGAAAATGGCGGTCTGCCCGCTCTCGTGGGGTCTCATAGTTATCTTGCTCGACCAAGTCCATCATGAGGCGTATGTAATCTACCACATTATGCTTAGTAAGGATATCATTTAGACGCACAATCCATTCAGGGAAGTTAGATCCATCAAGTCTAAGCTTTTCAGCAACTACCTACTCAGCAACCTCAAAGTAAGCTTCACGACGAGCCATGTCTACATTTACAAATGCAAAGAAGGAATTTAGACTAAGTTTATAATTATATGAGTTAAAACAAGAACTTCACTAAAAAAATCCTATCCCCAAAATGGTTTTAGTGATTACACAATCCCTATTCACTACACCGCCCCCAATCGTCACGGTCAGTGATATAGTTGCAAAGGTGGACGCACTAACGTTGATCACATCATTCATGTGACTCGTGCTTGATCTTTCGGCCATCCTTATTCCGAGGCCATGTATACACATGCTAGGCTTGCCAACTCAACCTTAGTGTATTCGCTGTGTAACATGGCTTACACCCACCGTATGTGAACGCAGATATGTCTGACACCCGATCGCCATGGACTGCCTCGTAATGGAGAACTCTCTTGGTGGTGCATACTAAGGGAGAACACTTTCATTGGTATTTTGTTTAGGGATCATCTTATTAGGCTACCATCAAGCATCTAATACTAGCACACAATAAGATGCATAAACAATAAACATTGAATGTAAGTGCGATGCGATATGGTCCTCCCGCTGTGATCACCATCCTACATCTCCGGATCCCGGTGCCAGGGTTCTGGCGCCGTAGGCACGAGGATACCGGTGTCTCCGATGTGGTAGTCCATCATCAACATGACTGTTACTACTACTTAGCAACATAAAGTAAACTACTTTACCTTGACTACTACCATATCACATCACAACACCTCTGCAAAACAAAGTTAGGCCGTTCATACAAGAACGTTCTTACCTACGAACTTCCACCACAACGTTGATCAAGTAGTTGTCTATACTACACCCCTTTCGAGGCCCTCTATTGTAAATGGCATACCAACTAACGCGAGAGAGACAGACACCCTCCAAAGACACTTTATATGGTACAAGACATATGTCAAGCGTGGATCAGTCTCGCGAATGAACGTGTAGTCGGTTGGGGGCTGCTTCATCAAGCATGTGCGGTATACAGAAGTACACGTGGGAGGGTAACAACAAAAAGATCAACGCCCACATGCTACAACTCGTGTGTTCTACCCGTACTAGTAATACTACACATAGATCTAGCTCTAATACCACTGAAGGGGTTCGCTCATAAAAATAATAAAATTTTCCTATGCCAAAAACCCTAATGCCAGGATCTATCTATTGGTAATGCAGTAACGAGAGGGGCTTTTCATGAACTTACCCTTGAAGACCGAAAAGCTTGTCAACGCTTGAGAGAGCGTGGCTGATGTAGTCGGTCCAAAGCCGACCTCGGGGTCGTGTTGAAGTCCTTCGGCTCCTACGGCTCCAACGACTCTGAGTGCTCCAAGTGTTGCACCTCCGAGAGAGTTACACACGTCTGCTGCCTCACGATGACTCCCGCTCCTCCGATCTAGCAGTAGTTGCAGAAGTAGAGCTTCTGTATCTGAATCCCTCAACACGGCAACGCTCCGTGGTGAAGAAGTCTCATGCTCGCGCGATCTAGACTTGGGACCACGGTCACGGGAGAGAGAAAGAGAATATCAACTGGAGGTCTCTCCAAAAGAGAGGGAACCTTTATTGATAATTGGTGTATTTAATTTGTCAAAATACCTCACGATAAATAGGACACCCCCTCTCCGACATAGTTAATTGCCTTAGCAATGTGGGACTAAACAAAGGAGAGGGAGATGGGGAGGCCCTTGTAGGCCCCATGCGGGGTGCCCAAGGCCCAGCCGGCCACTCCATCTCTCTCCTTCCTTTGGTCTTTCCCTCATGGGCCCTTTTCCCTCCGAATTTTGGCCCAATTAGGTATTTTACCTTTTAATTCATTTTTCTTTTATGAAATAATTATAAATAAATGATTAAATCAATATGTAACATTTACTTACATATTATTCAATCCTCGTGGCTATGGAACTCCTTCCACCTTCACTCCGGAGATCCTCCAGACTTATCGAAACCCTTCCGATTCTCTCTCTTTTCTTTGGTGATTCCGCCGATACCAAAATGCTCTCTAAGTATCATCAAGCCCTTAAGCGTGATACCCCACGGTTCGGGAACACTCCATGGTCGAGACCTTCCCGTACCAATGATCATTAGCGGGACCTAGATGACCATGATGACCCATGTGCATTTCACGAATCTTTCGTCATTGAACCATGAACATCGTGCCATATTCCTTTTGTCTCTTTGATACTTGTGTTGTCCGAGATCTGATCAATGGCATCACCATGTCATGTTCAATATCGGTACTGACAAATGCTATTTGACTCGTTCCAATAAGTGATATCCCCGTGATCAAATCACACGCTATGCAACTATTGGATAGAACTTCTCCGAGTGGGCCCTATAGTATCTTTTCGTCACGCGGATGGAGAAATCTTGCTCTTGACACATAATTCCTCTACACGTTCCTCCGAATACCTGAACACCTTTATTATCATCGCTCCTACAACTGATGTTTGATGCTATCTAAGTATTCTCGGGTGAAAGTGATTGATATAGCCTCATGGTCTAAGAAATAGGACACTAGATCTTTTCTAATCATCGTAACTTGAACTTCGTGACATGATTGGGTCACGATGCTTAGGTTGGGTATAGCTCATTATCTCATTCTCGTAATGAGATGACTCCATTTTCAACTGGCATAAATGCCACATGATCAGGAAACCTTGATCATCTGTTGACCAATGAACTAGTGACTAGAGATTCACTGGGAACTCCTGGTTGTTTGTATATCACACTTGTATTGACGTTTCCTTTCAATATAGTTATAGCAAAACTTAATCATAAACTTTATAAAATATGATAATAATCCATATTATTAGTTGTCTCTAGAGAATATTTCCAACAAAAAATGCACAGAAAAACATACGCACTAATAACACATGGATTATTAGGACAAAGTCAATTGGCTCAATAATAATATGATTATACCAGTGGACTCAATAAACACATTGTCTTGTGAGTAGAGAAAGGGGATTCTGTAAATCAATAAGGAGATGGCTCGAGTATTCTGCATTAAATGAAACTTGCAAATAATGTCATCAAAATACAGATGCTAATGATGTGCATTATTCCATTATTTTTTATTAAGTTGATATGAAAATAGATGCAAGATCCATGTCGGTGGTGTGAAAATACGAACCACGAATTAAGGAAGAAACAGTACATGATTCCAGCAGAATACTGATGTTGTTCTTTACCTTTCTTCTTGTTTGAGCACTTTGCTTAAGCTATGCTTAAATCATCAAACTTCTTAGTAAATGCCACAAAATCAAGGATAGGAAATGCCACGTAATGTGGCAACAAACTTCTTAGTAACTAACTTCATTTGTCCAGCATGTTGTCAAACATGTTATTATTCAAGGTTTATCAACCACCAATGAATAGAATAGACATCTTTTCCATGTAATAGGAAGTGTAATGGGATATTCAACTTTAGCTTCCATCTTCATTCTTTTAATGGAAAATTATGATCTCATGTCTTGCATCTGGTGATCGACTGTGAAATCAAGATATCAAAGATGAGTAGAGAAGGTACATGCTAAGAATGTAAAATACATTCATCATGGATCCCTAAATTCAAATAGAACATAAACATGGCCAAACAACAGTTGAAATTTACATGAAAAGCAATTATTTATTAAAGGTATTACCTCCATTCCATAATATAAGCCTTTTTTAGCAAGCTACTTATATTGTGGAACAGAGGGACTACAAAATAATGCCATGCCCAGTATATAGACCAACATCAATTGCTAGCACCATGAACATGCTTGACAAAAATATCAAGCAGGCGTAAATTGAGAGCAAAGTTTTGGTATCGGCAATTCTCAAAATGGTATCAGGTACCAATGAAAACACAATATGCTCCCAGATCAGCTGCAGATACACATCCTTATGTTGGATTCTTACATCAAAATTAGCGGAATATTTTGTTCCAAGGTGCATAGTTGTGGTAGGAGTATGATATAGTTTGTCCAATTGCAACTGTATAACAATCCCATTAGGATGCTCATATACACAAAAGTAACCAAATAATTAGCTATATACGCATATAGTCCAGTTTGTTCAAAAAGCAAGATAAGTCCTTTATACTGCAGATTTTTCGGTTTAGTATGCCTCCGCTATTTTCACTACCTTCAACTTGTAGTCAAGTTCAATGCAACTATCTAATACAATAATATAAGCTCAAAGTTCAGATTCAGCGTCTCGTTATCCAACGTGAACATATCATTATCCAATGTGAACATATGGTAGCAGTAAGAAAGCAAGGGTAATTGAGAGAGGGCACGAACATCTGCCCCTATTTTTTACAAACGCGATTTTAGAAGTCAAAAATCCCAAAACAAAATTTCAAGCGTACATCTCTGCAGAATGTGCCTGGCACAAAAACATTTCTTAAGAAAATTTAGTGCATATACCCTCTAGGGGCATTTTTGTCCTATTTACACAGGTGAAAAATTATCATTTTTTCACGAAACTTTCTACCGCGCACATATTTTACGGTGGTACGCGAGCAACTTTTTCTAGTGTTTTCGACATTTATAAACGGGTTTTGCGAAATGGGGCAGCTACCCCTATGTTTCAGGATGTATTTCCTAGGGACTTGGCCGTGAAGAAAACATAGAGAAAGTCAACATATATTTGGCAGTAAGAAAAGAGCTTTGTTCCTGTCACGCGAGGACACCACCGCCGTTGCCCGTGTTGTGCATTTTCCTTTTCGTTGTTTGTTGTGCACCACCGCTATTTGCCTTGTGGCATGCATTTTGCAATGGTTGTTTGCTTTTTGTTGGTAATCAATATGACAAACCAGCTCGTGCGGCACGCTCGTGCGGTGCCGCACGTGGTGTTTTTAGTGTGGTTACATGTTTCCGTATGGCATGCACTACGGCCATTCTCTTTTTCGGTGTCCATGCGAGGCCACAAATATTGGATTGTTAGCAAAAAGCAACTCTCCATGGAACTTATTGTGGGTAAAAAATATTCGTGATGTTTGCTATGGAAGTTCTCTTTTTCGATTACCTTGTGGAGTTGGATATGGCAGGTGCTTTTTTGTGGCCATACCTGATGGTGGTTTGGGTTAGGAAAAATATGAACTGGTTGTAACACCGTGAGTGCTGATTTTGGCTCCTGGGTTCATATCTACAAAACGTTGTTGCTGATCCAATGACTGTGTGTGCGTGCATAGCTAGCCGCCTAGGTATCCCACTATTTTCGTTATTTAAATACAGGATGTAATATGTAGCAAGTGCAGAATCAGCAATCTACTTATCACATATTACTGATTAAGTATCACATGGCCTTTTTCCTCTATGGTTAGTTGTGGTACCAAGTGTCAATGTAACTCTGCTTTGGCAATCTAATTTCTTCTATGGTAGCACCGAACTGGGACGGATTAACTGGTCTTGAGGATGCATCATATTGGAATAAAAAATAGATCTTGTAACTGAACAACACATCACAACTGGAAGAGCAATTGATGGAATGTAATCGTGTGATTTAGAAAATATGAGAAACAAAAGTCTTGGAAATAATCAAGATGGATTAGAGGAACTACGAACCTGGGGCTAGGGCTCAGCTTGAGGAAGTCCTCACCATCGTTGAACCCGGCAAACTATTGCCCCGCCTCTTTCCCTCTCTTCTGCACCGCCTCCCTAGTGGCACCATTGGTAGCATCCTCTCATCAGGCCCCTAGTACTGTACGTGTTTCCTTGGCTGATTTGGGTCTCCATTATTTCTGCAGGGAGGACGATTTGGGATCAGATCTTGGTGACGGCGTTGTGGCTTCTCTGCTCCTGTAGCCAGAAGAAAAGAAGTAACAAGCAGATCACAGACCTCCAAACCTAGATCAGCTCGTCCTCTGCGTGATGTCATGATCCATGCCTCCGACGCTGATCCACTCCAGCCATGCGGCCACCCTCCACTTCCGCTTGAACCCGGGGCGCCTTGTCCGTCCTCCCCGTGCGGCCTCGCCCCGAGGCACGACCTGAGCCACGGGAGGGCGAGAAGCAGGCTAAGGGGGCTCCCTGCCCGAATCCGGCAGCGGAGGAGCCGAGCTCTCCAGCCAATCCTCCTTCATCGCCCTGCAAGCCTCCGGACGGCCGGCCTTCTCCCACACGCGATTCACGAAGTTGCTCCATGAAGACGCGGGGAAGGGCATGGTGAGGTGGTGGTCGGAGTCGGGGTTGCCACCGGTATAGACCTGGGGAGGTCGCGGGTTGTCGAGAGGTGGGGTGGGTGCGGTTTGACTCGAGACAAGGCTGGAGTGCCCACACCAGCGGAAACCGATGTGCAAATGCCACCCATTGGCCCACGGTCAGTGGAAACGTACAGCAGTATGCACGGCAGATGGCCTCAGCGCGTGCGGTGACGAGCACACATAAGCTATTAAATAATATGAGTTTAGGACAACAACAATTTTAGTTCAAAATGAACTAAAAAAATTATCCTAAATGTCATATATTAAAAAACCGAGGGTGTATTTGATTTTAACAAAAAGGTGCGGAGTGTTGGATCATGTTGTAGACCCAGATGATGTGAAAGCAAAGGTACATGCATGATCCAGAGTGAAGGAAGGAAACGAGATTCTGTCCAAAAAAAGAAAAAGATAAAGTAAAAGGCAAAGAAAAATGTAAAAAAAAATCACAGTTCATGTTCATGTTTCTCTTTGACAAAAAAGCCTGGTGTCAGTTCACGTTTTAGACCCAGATAACGTGAAAGCAAAGATACATGACGTAGAGACAAGGAAACAAGATTCTGTCCAAAATAAAAAGATAAAGTAAAAGGAAAGGGCAAAGGCAAGAAAAATGTAAAAACAAATCAGGATGCTTAGCCAAATTAAAGCCGGATGTGCTGGTGGCCTCAACCAGATCCTGCCCTAGCTCCATGTGATGTCCTATAAATAGATGTTTCACTTCACTGTGAATACAGTTGCATATATACTGGCATTGCAAGCATTCATAGTTCCACTATATCAAAGCCCTTGCTGCAGTCTGACGGCCGGACGTGGGTCATCCATCATCTGTATTCCGGTACGGTGGTTCTCCACTTATCCCATGTAAGTTGCATTGGTCTGGTTATTACATCACTAGCTAATGTTAATTAAGTTCGGTACCAACACAAAAGAAAGAAAGAAAAGAAAGAAAAGAAAGAAAGAAAGAAAGAAAGAAAGAAAAAAGAAATGATGGGTATACCGTCAGTATGTTTTTCTTTACCTTGTCTTAGGATATACAAAAATGACGGGTATATCGTGAGACCGTAAAAGACTCACCAACATGGATATACTAGCTAATAATCTCGTTAGCTCTCTATACTAACAAATCTCTTCACAGTTAGTAGGTGATTTAGAGAATATTATTCTTTAAAATATGAAAGCCATTAATGCAAGACATGTGAATGTAAACTTGTCGTGCTTCGAATGCAGCAACCCATGTACTGTATGATTTAATTTTGTAAATGTAATCTTGGCATTCTTATATATGTCACTGAGATATGTTATTCAACTAGATTAATCACTTCACATACACAATCATATAAGTGGACCCTCGTGAAAAAAAAAATCATACAACTTACAAAAATAAATAACCAGGAAAAAATTGACCACATTCTTGTCTAATTTTCTGTGAACTTTTTATAATGGGATTTGCCATCCCTTGCCTAGCTGTTTTTTTTTGGAGGGGGCTGGTGTCACTTGATTTTTCCATGCCAAGATTCTCCCTACTAAGTGTGCAAAATTTATCTTGACGTCACTCTGACAACCATGTAGCATAGCACTTTAATTCGTGCACACAACCGAACCTTTCCCCAGTGTCATTTATTAGGTGGGACTACCTGGTTACACACTGATGTACTATACCAACACATACTTGTGTAGTAAGTAAGTCTGTTCGCTTGAGCTTCTCTCTCTCTCTCTCTCCAAGAGTAGAGGCACACGAAGAACCACCTTACATGCTTCAAAATCCTGGCCTACAAAGAATCACTAGTTCAATCCCACCAAAGCAAAATGGTTAACTGACCAGCCATACAGATTGACACTAGGTGACAACAGGAAAGAGAGCTGACTAGGGGTTGAAGTCAAGAGAAAAGGCCAGATTAGGATCAATTGGATCGAGAAGAACCTTTGAAGCTGTCAAGATCTGCCTGGTAGTGGGAAAGGAGTGAGCGCTGAGGGAACACAACTCTAGAGCTAAACTTCATCGGGATTAAGGTGAGCTGTTTCACAGACACAAGCACAAAACACCTACTATGGGGGTTAATCTCTTGATTGTACTAGCTCAGCACAATAAACAGATACTGAGTATTAGTAGTATGTCTTAGCTGAGGAAAAATGTGCTAGGCGATTTCAAGAACAAGCTTTTATTAGTAGCAAAATATACTTGGATCTGGGTTAAAACAGTGACACAAGAAACTCACACATCTAGCAACACTAGCAATGTAGCTGTGAGAACCGAGCTAGGCTCGGGTGGCTTTCCAGCGCAGCCAGGTGAGCTCACTGCCGGCGTGAGTTCGAAAGCTAGCTTGAACACCATGGGCCATGACGAGCACCAAATCTAGGCTCTCAAATAGACGGCACTAGTAGGAGGCAAGATTGTAGGGGAAAACAACTTACATGAGTAGCTCTGGGGTAGCCAAGAGAGTAGCAGAGAGGCAATTGCTGGCGAGATGCCCCATCCATGTGGTGGATTTGGGCAGCGGGAGTCCCTGCAGCATGAAGAACAGAGGGGAGCAAGCGATGAGGCAGAGAGAGGGAGGAGTTCCTGTGCGTGAGCACGTGTTGGTCGGTTGACCAATTGACCTGCTAGTACTTGGGTTTCAAGCGTAACTAGTACTCCCTCCGTTTTAAAATATAAGATGTTTTAGTTTTTTTAAAACGAATGTATCTAGTCTTCTTTTAGTATGCACGTTCGGAGTCTACATACATTTGGTTTAACAAAAACTAAAACATCTTATATTTTGAAACTAGAGAGTACTAGTACACTAGTACCTAGCAGGTTTATTTTTAGTCCAAATGTTGGATAGGCTCATGTGTTGACAGGGAAAGGGAAGGTTAGGAATTGTTAATCTATCCAATGACTCACAAATTCAAAAGGTGCCAATACCTTTCCTATAAATCGTAGCAAACCTAAAATTTAGGACTAATGAAGTATCTTGACTGTAGAGACACATGGTTATGTAGACATGATATATAGGGCGTGTTTAGCACAGCTCACAACAGCTTCATAAGCTGTTGTGAGCTGTTTTATTTGCCAAAACACTCATTTGGCAACAGTTGTCCATGAAGCTATTTTCCAAAACAAAACAAAAAATAGCTTTACTAGTGAAGCTGAGCTGTGCCAAACAGGCCCATAGTTTTCTATTATGTTTTTGGCTAAATACCAGTATAAGTATAATTATAGAAGAGAAGCTAAAACAATGGGAGGACCTCCGGAGAATATATATACATATTTTGGAGTCACCTTTTCGAAACAAAAACAAGTCATGTAGATGATACATCGATTTTTACTTTTTTCCAATCTACTTGCATCGTAACCTATTTTCTAAATTAAATTGAATGACAATAATGATGATGGGATTATAGTTAATTGATGATAATTAACTATTCGGTGTAGAGAGTTCATAGAATGTGATGACGCATACTTGCTAGGAATGCATTTCATTTGATTTATTATATGCTTGCTGAGTACATTGTACTCACTCTTGCTACCCTCCCCCTTCAGATGAAAAGAGACAACTTGTGATGATACGATGTACCAAGTGCACGATCTACATGAGTCGCGGGAGAAATACAATTTACACATAATTTCTAGTATAACCTGATGGAGTTCTTATTATACTTGTTCTAGGTAATGTTTCTTTAACTTTTTTTATTAATTAAATGTAACAAAGTTTGTGAGGTCCTAACTATCGTTCTGTTGCATCACTTTGATTAGGGTTATTATTCGAGAAGGCGTCGCTTTGTCGAATAGTAATCCGTAAGCCGATATTTTTATCTTGGTAGTAGTTGGTAAATATTAATGCACACAGAATAATCTGCAAGCGCGCAGATATTACACCGATGTAGCACTTCACCGAAGTAACCCAGTTTTATATCAGACCCAAAGAAAGTGTGTGAGAAAGGCTTAACTTAACCCAACTTCGCAACAAGGTTAGATAACATGAGTATAAAGGAGATTGCAGAGGCCTTCTAGTTCTAACTTCGGTAAGCTATGTCTTCTATTGTTCAGTTTTGGGAAAATTTCCAAGGAAAGCACACAGAGTATGTTTCCTATAGTAACCAAGTCATGCTCGACCCCGGGATCAAACCCACTTGAAAGGACGGCGTAGATGCAATCTTTAAGGCGATGGTGAACCATCATACGAAGGAGAGGCTGGCACGCAGGGCCCACATGCTGGCTGGAGTTGTTTTCGTCGCAGATAATTACGATTAAATCTGACAATGGGTCCATCTTGACGGTTTTCTGGATATATCCTGGTGAAAACATAGATTAACCAAAAATCGTGGAAATTGTTAGTTTGAACCCCTAAGTCCATGTTGGTGATTCATTTATGCAAGGTATATTGATGGTTTATGATTGACATTACCTACAGTCAACAGTAGTGAAAATGCGGAGCCTTACAGATAGTTAGGCTATTTTTCTACACGAAATTTAGTTAGAACCAGTTAATCGCAAATGAATGTTTGTTATAGTTAATTAGTTTATATTGGAGTTACATTTGGTCACACAGGAATATCCATATTTTCTCTTTTTGTACAGTTATTAACTAACATGGTATAACAAAAGAATTGGTGGGATCACAATACTCACAAGTTCTAGATCAAATATGTGACTTGCATCTTAGATCCTCCAATGGGTATAAAGTTCGAGTGAGTAGTTACTCTATATATAACCATTTGTGTCGTACACACCCCTTTCATAATCTATATTGATAGGTATATATAGCCTTTAATTTTTACCACTCATTAGTTCCTATTCCCGATGTACAAAATCCGCTACTTTGACCACATCACTCATTAGAGCGCTTACGGTAACAAGAATACAACACCAAATATAACCCATCCGAAGATTCCCCCCCCCCCCCCCCCCCCCCCCCACCAAAAAAAAGATCTTCCCCTCGAAAACCATTCAAGGAAGTCCTCGCGGAAAACACACGTTGACACCCGCCATATGTAAGAACTCTTTTCACCATCCGATCATTGCCCTATATAAGAATTCATTTTAAAGAGAATAACTTAATTAGCATCTATCCTCTAGCGCAGAGCCACTCGCTAGTTTCTTTGGAAGGGATCCGGCCTATTGCTTGTTTAGCTTGAGCTACCATGCATGGACACATCTCTTGCCCATTTGTCCTTACATAGTAGTCTACCCTTCAAGTGACAAGAAATACTATGCTAATAGAAAAAATTTCAAGCAAAAACTTGTTTTACCAACATTTGCAGTGATAGAATATATTGATGAATCAATTGTGAGTACAAAATAAATTCTGTATAACCTGGTCCTAAAATTTCAAGAAAGAACTTGTCTTACCATTTGAATAACTATTTAACTGTTCAGTAAATACTTTTTTTTCCGAACGTGCATTACATAATTCTTTGAGATATGTTCTGAGTGGCATGACGTTCTATATTAGTATAATTTATGAGGAAACCGTCGGTTCCCAGATGATTTAGTTTTTGCTATCTCAGCTTGTGACTGGGCACGCAGGCTGTTAACATAGCTAAACTAGTATATTGTGCTACTTCTCTCTCTGGCTTCGCCCGTAACTCTTACTCGATGAATCCATCCATTTCAGACGGGACATCGATGGCAGGGGCAGGGCAAGTACTGCATCTATGGGAAGAATGGGGCATCCAGGTGCTGGTGCTGCTCAGCTTCTCCCTCCAGATCATGCTCCTCATCATGGCGGAGCTCCGGCAGCGCATCGACTCCGGCGTGCTAATGGCCTTTGTGTGGTCAGCGTACATGCTGGCCGATGCTGCGGCAATCTACGTGCTGGGACACATGTCTGTGATGAGCAGCAGATCGCGGGGGCATGAGCTAGTGGCGTTTTGGGCGCCCTTCCTCCTTCTGCACCTGGGTGGGCAAGACAACATCACCGCCTACAGCATCGAAGACAACAAGCTGTGGCTGCGGCACCTGCAGACTCTTGCCGTTCAGGTGGCTGCAGCTACCTATGTGGTCTATGTGTCTTCCATCCTTGCCAGCGGGCTCCTCCGGGCAGCCACCATCCTGATGTTTGTGGTTGGTGTTGCCAAGTATGGAGAGAGAGTGTGGGCACTCAAGTGCGCTGGTAGTACTACCTCAGGCGGCTCAGAGCAGGGCGGCGGCAACTATGAACCTCTATTTTACGCCTCGGGATCCCATTACCGGACCATACCGTCCAAAAGTTGCCCGGATAAGGAAGACTACCTATTGGATGCTCACCTGTTCCTGGCTGTTCCTAAGAAATTCCTTATGAGTATGTTGCAGGATGAAGAGTTGCGGTTTCATGATATAGATGAGCATGCTTTGGTGGAGGTGGTTGAGATGCAACTCTCCTTGATGCACGATGTCTTCTTTACAAAGACTGGGGTGGTGCACAGCTGGTGTGGCCTCTGCGTCCGTGTCATTTCGCTGCCGGGCACAGCCGTGGCATTGTTGTTGTTTTCCCTTCATCATCATCATCATCATATGGCCGAAGGGAGTTACAGTAAAGTAGACATTGCTATCAGTTATGTCCTCCTTATAGGGGCTCTTGTTTTGGAGGTCATGTCAACTATCAAGGCAATGTTCTCGAGCTGGACAAGCTCGTTCCTGCTAAAACCGAGGAAGGATTTCACTAGGCCAGGAGAGGAAGAAAGAAACATCAGGGCCTTGCTTGGTCGTGGGATCACATCTGTCCGTCGGTTCCTGCATGCAGCAGAATGGAGAGGCAGGTACTGGTCCGGCTCCATGGGGCAGCACAACATGCTTCAGCTGTGCGTTGGTAGTAGGGTCAGCCGAATCAGCAGATTTGCGAGATGGATGGGATTCGAGGACCCCTGGAACACGCTGGCTTACTGCTCCTCCGTCCCTGTCTCGGCGCTCGTCAAGCAGCTGCTGGTCAAGCAGGTGTTGAGTTGCAGCGTCCTTCCAAACAATGAAGATCACATCGCTAACTCGAGGGGTTTGGCGGCCCTGAAGAGCAAGGGACTGCATGAGGAACTGGAATGGAGCTTGGACCCCAAAAGGTCCTTGGAGCAGACCATCCTTACATGGCACATCGGCACCAACATCTATCTCTTCTTTTGGTACAAGCAGAATAAGCTGGAGCAAGCAAATCTCGCCGGCGATCTCATCGAGGCGGTGGAGGCGCTCTCCAATTACATGCTCTTCCTCCTTGCCTCACGTCCCTACATGCTGCCTGCCCCTGTTGACCGTGGGATGTATGCCAATTCCTGCTATGGGTTGATTGGTATAACGTGCAGCTCAGCTGAGGATCTGGCCAACTTGCTGCTGCGGCACTACAGGGAGGAGGAGGAGGAGGAGACGGCTAGGACGAACCTGCCGTTCGACAGTATTCTAGAGTATAAGCCGAAGACCCTGTCTGCTATCCCCTTTGACACTTCTCTGGGTAACGCAGAAGACAGACAGAAGGCCTATCGGATGGACCTTACAATGCACCGTGGATGTAGGCTTGCCGCAGAGCTGATCCGCAACGGGATGCCAGACATGCCTTGTGCTGCAGTAATGCCGGAGCTCATCGCCCAGGTGTGGATCGAGATACTATGCTACGCAGGCCACCGGTGCAGCGCGTACTCTCATGCCAAGCAGCTCGGCAGCGGCGGTGAGCTCATCACTATCGCTACCCTTCTAGTGGAATATGTTAGCGCGCAGGCCCTTCCGATGCTACCACCACTACCCTTCTAGATTAAGCCGGGCTGATGTTGTTTTTTGTTGTGAGAGAAAAACATTGTGCCATGGCTGATAAGTTCAAGCGAACAAGGCCAATACATCATTTATAACTATATATAAGACCAATTACTCAAATAAATAATGCAAGTGTCAAATGCTACTATTCGGTTTTCTCAATACTTCTAGCATTTGTATGTTGATATTTTTAGGGAGTGAGCCTAGCTCAACTGGTTGGGGGAATGGATGTACAAACCCAACACCTGGGTTTAATTCCTCACATATGTGAATTTAGGTTCATATTTATACTTAACCAAGTTTAAAATGAAATCCTCCCTCCATTTTAAGTGAAAAAATTACAAAAAACCACCACATTACGGGTTAGGGTTTCAAAAAAACACCACTATATGTTAGGGTTTCAAAAAACCACCCGTCCAGCGCTAACGCGTAACAAAAAGCACTGATTCGTCTGAGGCACTCGGCTAACCGCAAAACTGACAGGTGGGGTCCACTATCAGGCTGACGTGGCACAACAGAAACAAACTAGGGTGATAAATATTAGGCAGTTACAAAATTTGGGTTTTTTTGTAAAATGGAAAGTCAACTCCTCTCTCCCCTACTCTGGCTCTATCCTCTTCTCTCCCAAGATCTCACGCTGCCGCCGCAGCATACTCTCCGGCTGCGCACCGCCCGCACTCCAGAGCAAGCCGGCATGTCCCTGGTCGATGAGGAGGCCACCGAAGACGCTTGATGTGTGCATCCATGGCCAGCGTAGGAGCGGCAATGCGACGAGGTAGACGGGCGGTGCCAATGCAGGACAGACTGGCAGGAGGCGGCGGACACATGACTAGACCACGAGGTCCCCTCCAACCTGCTGTGTGGCCATTTGGTAGCTTGACCTCGACGCGCCCGACCTCCCGTCGTTGAGGAAGAGGGGTGCAGGCCACGGCCGGAGGCCATGGGAGGCGGTGCCGCCATAGCATGCTGCAGCGCAAGAGGTGGAGGAGAACTCCATGCGGGCCTCCACGACCTGCTGATTCTACGGCGCGGCTTGCTTGGGACCGCCCGCAACGAGGGCGTTGGGAGCTGCAACGGGAGCGCTTCCGCGAGCGTCGCCACTATGGCTGTGTGGGTACTTCGGCGAGCGATTACCACCATACAAAGCTCCGCCGTCGTAAGAAGACTACTCGAAGAGCACCAGGGAGCCAAATCCCGTCTCGTCCTCGATTCCATCAAGCTTAGAGACCGCCGGATTGACGTCCTTGACAAGCTCGAGCAGGCGGATCTCCATCTTCATTGATTCCGACGGAGGAAGCCCCGGCGACCACCTCCTCCGCTAGCCTGACTCAGCAAGCATACGCCGGCAAATTCCTTCGCCTCTGCTAGCCTGCGATTCTGCAGTAGTCAACGCCCACCAGAGATTAGGACGACGAGGATGAACTCTGTTTGTTCCCTTCAGGCTCCCGAGAGACAGAGGAGGAAGACACGAGTGGTCCTCGGAAATTTTCAAAAACACCCAGAACTAAAATCTATTTAGCCCGTTTCACCCTCGATCATTTTCATTGTGCCACGTCAGCCTGATAGTGGACCCCACCTGTCAGTTTTGCGGTTAGCCGAGTGTCTCAGTCGAATCAGTGCTTTTTGTTACGCGTTAGTGCTGAACTAGTGGGATTTTGAAACCCTAACATAGAGTGGTGGTTTTTTGAAACCCTAGCCCGTAATGTGGTGGTTTTTTGTAATTTTCTCATTTTAAGTAGTACGTGCTCCTCCGCAACCCTAACCCTCCCGAGACGCCCCCAAGCGGCTTCAGGGGCTTCCTCTCCAACCTCCCCTAAAAGAACCCCCACCCCCTAGCCTCTCCGTGTCAGGCCGCCGCTGCTGCCGGCGGCGGTGGCGGCGCCCCGTCCATCTAAGATGGGGGAATGAGAGGGGTCTGTGGTGGCGTTTGATGCGACGCTGGCTGTGGGCTTGGTACAGCGCGGCCGTCTTGGCCGGGGCCTGAGGTTCTCCGGTGGCCGATGAGGAGTTGGAGGCTTGCCACCGCCGCCAGGGATGAGGCTGTGGTCTAGCCACGCTGATCTCATGCGGTTGTTTCCCTCCCCTCCTCTGTTGGTGCTGCATGGAGACGGTGGGCGGTGTGGGGGCCTGCTCATCTGCTGAATAAAGGCAACGGTCATAGGATTCCACTCATGCCAAGACGAGGATCTACTTGTTGCTTGCCCTCTCTGATCTGGTTGGAGTGGCGAGTTCCATAAAGCTTCGCCGGTGAACTCCTATGGGCGATTAGTGCCTGGAGATTGCCAGATTGGAGGGATTCGATCGTGCGCACCCATGTTTTATTTTGACCATTTGGGTTCAGAGGGAGCGTTTCGAAACTCTGTTGGTTGTTAATATCATGGGACATGTTCTCGTTCCATGATGCTGACGGAGAATATCATGGAGACCTGGATCTGAGGACAGACAATGGTGGTTCAAGTCTGGGTGGTGATGAGGAATTGGCTTGGTGACTCATGATTTGGAGCAGTGGCATGCAAGTGGGGACGACTGCACAAGGGAGGTTCACAGTCCTACCTTTTAGGGTGAAAATCCAGGGTCTGGCCTTAATTGGTTGTGTCTGTCAATGACATTGTTGAAGGTATTGTTTTGAGAGCGTGAGATTTCTTTAGGGTGAAAACCTAAGATCTATGATCGGCAATGATGGTGTTTATGCACTGTTCCCTCTTTGGAGGCGTCGCTTTTGGAGAAGCTGGACTTCCGGTACTGTCTTGGTGGTAGTACCGCTTTTTCAGCAATGGGTCACTGTAGCGAGACTTTTCTTTTTTGTATTTTTCTTCTTTTGGCTGTGTGCATCCGTATGGCCGCTAGGGCAATGCATTGTTGTAGATGCTTGGTGTAATTGGTATCTTTGTGATATTAACATATGCTCCTTTCTAAAAAAAGGTTTACTTATATGAATTTATAGAAATGTTACTTCTCTCTTCTTTTATTTATTTATGATCCTTTTGGGTGAGTGGAAGCGGTGAACCTTGAGGTGGTCTCATCCCGACAGCTCGACCTGGTCTCCATCGTTAATGCAGGGAAGCCACCAACGCTGAAGCTATTTTTCTTAAGTTTGTATAGTTCACATGAGAAATAATGGTAAAATCTACCAAAGGTCACTCGTCGCGGTAGAGCGTCGCATTTTCCTATGTGGCGTGGCGTGTCGCGGACACCGCCCGTCTCCAACCTTGCCGTTGGGGACAGCCACGTCATAGCTGTAGCACAACAGCATGGAGTTGCAGCCAGTGGAGATCACCGGGGTCCGTGTTTCATGAAGGAGTTCGCAGCGGGAAGGGTTTGATGAAGGCGTCACGCATATCCTCCCATGAGTCGATGTTGTTCGCGGGGAGAGTGTTGATCCACTGGTGAATGGAGCCTTCCATCATTAGTGGCAGGTAGCGCGCGATGAGTAGGTCGGTGTGGCCGGTGATCCTCATTTCCATGAGGTACGTGTCGATCCACACCGCTGGATCGAACGTGGGTTCGTACTTCTCGGTCTCCTTGGGCTCCTAAAAGTTTGAGGGGTACTTCTCACCCCGGACTATCGGTCCGAAGCATTTTGGACCGACTCGGCTGAGGGAGCCTCTGGGCTCGTAGTCGTTGTCATCTTGGTTCTTGAGGGTGTGATGGAGATCATGGGATTGGCGGGCTCCCCATGCCTAGTTGCTGATGATGTGGGTGCGTGTGTTGATCGGCTGGCTGTTGGCAGCAACCATGTTGCGATCCGGGCACGACTCGTTGCTAGAGACTGTGGGATACACGACCCTTGGTTGCAGCTCGTGCGGTTCGGGGGGTGGGAAGTTTTGCACGTTGGAAATGATGCCCTCGCCAGCGCGGTTGGTGGAGGCTGACCTACTACCGGAGGAGTGGGAGTACACTCGCCCGCGCGAGCCGCAACCCGCACTCTGGTGCTCCATTGCCTTAGCGAGTAGAGCTTGGGCGTAGCGGATTTAGAGTGTGTCTTTGACCGTAGGGTTGAGCCCGGTGACTGTGGATTGACTCGCGATGACATTGTCCATCGGAGTTGGGTAGATCGGGAGTCCATTGGTGTCGAACTCCTGTGGTGAGATCATGATCTGCGGCTTCTCTGGAGGAGGCGAGCGGGGGGTGGTGGTGGAGCTCCGTGTGCAGGCGCACCAGCAACTAGGCAGCTGCTGCGTAGTGTCGAGTTGTGGTAGAGCTCGAGCTAGGCCACACATGCGGGGTCACACTCATCGTCAAAGTTCAGTGCGGGGCCTTGGGTGCTGGTGTTGAGGCAACGCAATATGCGGCACTGATGATAGCGCGACAGCTCCTGCGCGGTTGATTGCTCGAGGTGGAACTTTTTGTGTTTGGCGAGTTCCTTGTTCTTTCGCCGCCTCCAATAGCTTGCGGTTCTCCTAGATCTCCTTCACCGTGGCCGTTGGTAGGAGCAGCGTGGTGAAGGGATTGACTAGACCATTGTCATTCGCCAAGATGGTGTTGTACCAGGTGGATTTGTCATTTCAAGCTAGAGTCGGAGTCGATGATCTAGAGGATGGAAGAGTCCTCAAAATCACTCGAGTTGGAGACTCGCTTGATCGATTTGGTGTGGGATGTTGCGAAGATGGATCCGGTGACCGAGAAAGGGGTCCCTGAGTCGGCATCATCAAGGAGAGCCGTGTCGCTCCCAGCTGTGCCGCTCTCGGAGGCTAGGAGGGTGATGGAACGAACCTGCTCCTCCAAAAGGAGATCGCGCGGAGGTGACCCAGAGATGATCTCGAATTCCACCGACTCGGTCGGGTCGGTGACGTCCGTGAAGCCAGCGAAGAGGTTGGTGGTGCTGATTGGCACCATGGCGGCGTGAGTGATCGGGCGAGATGCTAACATGTAGCTGCTCGGAAGAATGTGGTAGAGGTCACCGGTGGCGAGCATGCGGCTGATGGCGAAGGGCCGATCGACTAGAGTGTAGGGTCTCGCTGCAGATCTCAGTCCTGATGATCCATGCCCCACGGTTGGTGCCACTTTCGTGGGAATGTCCACGCTAGTCGCTATAGGGGTAGCGATTGAGTTGAATGTGGCAAGGGAGTGTGGATCGATATTGGAAGCACACATGGATTTACCCAGGTTCAGCCCCCCTAAGGATGTATTATTCTGGATGAGTTTACAAGGGAGACGAGCTCGGAAGCTAGGCATTGAGTCGCTTCTAAGGGGTGTATCAGAGTGTATATCCATAGAGAGTATCCTAGTGAGGTTTATCACTAGAGTTTACATGGATAACACCGAATTAGTTAAGGATTCAATGGGTTTGACCTAATCTAACTAGGCCTAGTTACGCTTATGGACCTTCTATCATCAGTCGTCATGCCTCTTAGTCACAGGTTTTCTAGATGCCATGCCAGCAAGCCCATTCACCGTGGGCCTGGCTAATCGAATCCACCTTCCGGGTATACCCCGACTAGCTCATATCATACATTTGTTCCTTGAGTGCCAATTCGCATGATCTATATGGCCAACCATCCAAGTAGCCCCGACCTTGTATCCACCACACTTGGTAGCCAATATTTTTGGAAACTAGTTGCATGGTATAGATAAGAGAGATATGATACATACACGGGTGTGAGAAATTGAATTACTATGTTCGCTACGCCTATGTAGAAATGATAAAGTTTTTAATGCTAAAACATTTCCCCATGCAGGTAAATTATTACAGTGCACGCTTATTCTAGGAGTGATCTACTCTACAAAAACCGGGACACCGCGCCCTTTATACGGAGGCGTGTACGCGGCTAGAGCAAGTGGCAAAAAAAATTAGCCATCATGGGTGGCAACATAGCTTGTGGATTGAACCTCCTCCACCATAGGCACATCTTATAGTTTCATGTATTTTAAAATTTGCCTATGAGATTGTTCACATCTATCTCCTTTCTATTACTTTTGGGTGTGTGCATCTTAGCTATACAAATACGGGGAAAATATTTTTAAATAACTAGTTAAGTGCATATACGTTGCTATGGCGCAACCATGACTACTTTCAGTAAATCAGCAACTCGTGTATTTTCCAACATACCTGAGAACCTCGCAAAAGCAACATATAATTTCTCTTCAACTTGAACATGTAATGTGCCATATATATGGTGCCATGGTTAGATGCTAAGACAAATGTCACCACATAAAAACTTCTACAGTGATCTCCCCAGCAATAAATACTCCCTCTGTCTAGAAGTAACTAACCTAGGTTTGTCTAGATTCGAATGTATCTATACACTAAAAAATGCGTCTAGATATATTTGAATCTAGACAAATTCAAGTCAGTTAATTATAGACCGAGGGAGTAGAAAACTTAGTTGATATATTCTAGACCCAGAGGCCAGAACAACGTAACATCAATAGAAAGATCAAGTGGAGATATGGTTCTAAACCCAGAGTAAAAATAGAAGCATTCTAGCTATCTGGATAAAAAAGAGGCATCTATAAAGAACTCGCCACAAGATTAGTAGTGAAGATCTAATATATGTATATATATAGGATATATTCATCTACTCCTGAGTGTAGTTATACCCACGTGTGTTTTACACTATCTAGACAATATCTACCATACGGAAGAGTATGTACGCATAGTATGAAGTATATAAGAATATTTGGGCATTATATATACTATTTTTTGGTAGTATGTAATTTTTATTCACATACTCCTTTTGTACGTACAAATATGACGGTATTTTACATATATAGTACAAACTCTGGGTGCACTTGCAATTTTTTCACCTAACTTATTTGGAAGTATCTTAGATATAGTATATGAACATACTCAAATAGATAAAGTATTACAAATACTTCTGTAAGGTATTATATGAGACGTGGATATAGTTACACCCGGAAGTAAGAAGTATTTTTCCTATATATATACATATATATATATAACTATTCTGCACCCTGGATGCTGAATAGGGTTTCTAGAGTGGCGCTATTTGACATCCAGGGTGTAGAATAGTTATTCTTTACCCACCCTCTATCTTTCAAACCGTACATGATTTTTACATCACGTAAATTTGTTCTTACCTCAGAAGTCAAGAAGAACATAAGAAAATTTAGACATGTCGTAAAAAAAATTGTTTACATATCGTATAAAAATACGAATAAAATGCATATTTTCTATGTATTTTATACTATAATGACTGAAAAATTGTATTTTTATGTCGATTTTTTTTACATTACTAATAAATATGAACATAATTATTAGCATACAAAACATAAATTTCTGAATGTGAAAACATAAAAATATGTGGGGTGCAAAATAACTATTCTGCACCCTGGATGCTGAATAGGATTTATATATATATATCTCAATGGGAATCAAGAGTCAGATGTAATTTCTTTCTATAAGGATCACGACAATGAGTTGGAAATAAATTCTTAACGGCCAGAAGAGTAAGCAAGAACCTGATGAACCAAAACAGAGGTAAGAACTACGTAGCATCTCTGTCATGAACTTTTCTGTCGAGATAAAAACTTGTACTTATTTCTCCATTTGGTAGTGCATAAAATAGATCCTTGGAGTAGCTTTAGGTGACGCATGAAATCCCAGAGGTAAGAACTACGTAGCGACAAATCAATTATCTGAGCCCTAAACCCCTTCCGGACAACAGGAAGGACCTTCCTGAATTATCGTCTTTCCACAAAATGATAGTACTGGTAGGCTCATTATATCACTCATACTATTGTCTAATGCCTCCATTGTCTGTCTCTCTGTCATGAAAGCCTCATCCCAAATAATGAGAGAAGTTGGCCGATAGGAGCTTGGCAATACCCCTCTGTTTAGTGAAGATAAAATCCACCATCATCAATGCTCAGCAATATCTTAAACTATGAATGAGTTGGTCTTCCTCCAAGCATTACGGCAATGGATATAGCTGTTGCTACAACAATATCTTCCTGCTCACATAAGTTTCCGAGCAAAGTCTTTCTGGTGTCTCTAGGACCATCCACGAAGAACATACCACCCCTCATCACCATCAATAGAAGACATAATTTCATCATATGCGTCTCTCTGATCTGTATTAATTGAGTCTGATAGATTTTTGTCCTCGCCATTGAGCTTGATGGTGGACTCCTCAAAGATCTCCCTTGGCACACCAGTGGCGCTATCAAATTCCTCATCGGATATCAGGAAGAGGAAATGACTTTATGTTCTTTGCCGCCACTGAACGACCTGCAAAAATAATGGTAGGGCAGAAACATAACAAAAAGAAATAAAGAAGAACAATATATTTTTCTATTAGTCTGCAACCGAATTTTATGTTTAAATAAACTAACAATTCAAATTAATCTATATCTATGCATTTAATGATGTAGCAATTTCACGTATACTAAACTCTATAAATTCGTAGGAAACATGACATCTCTAAAAATCTAATCCAACTGACATGTGCAGCTATCTTAGGTTAGAAGATGTGTTCTTTCTACCCGTTATAAGTATTTAAATTAAAAAATACATTAGTATCTCCAAGAACCCCTACCTGTGAAGTTTCTATCTCACCCCTCTCTCCTCCCCGCCCACATTGCCATGCCATTTTTTTGTTAGGTCCGTGTCTTGGTGCAACAAACATGTAGATTTTCTAATGTTCACCTAAAACGCCACACTTAGTAATTAGACTAATCTCCAAGAGATGATTGCATAATTATACAAATGAAAAATATATAATAAGTATACAGAAATTTTAGAGAACTTCTGCTAGGCTAAATGTCATCAAATCAAATTCATTGAGATGCAACATTCTTGGAGCATCGACACTGGTACATTCAGTATCAGAAATTATATCCTTACTCCGAACTCGACACGTTGAAGATGTTGTGCAATATAAGAAATTCTCAAGAGTTGTAGTACAGTGAGAGACACATTTAGTTGAGCAATAAGATGGAAATTCTTTTGAGAAATCGACAAGAACCTGCATGAACACACTACACACATGTCACAACTTCTAAGTAATTCCCAGCCTTACCTCCAATTCAGTTCCAAACATGGAGTAGCTAGCAAGATTCTTCCAAGCAAAAAAGCATACCGGCAAAACAACAGTACAGAAAGATAGGAGTAGGTCAAAAACAGTCGAGGTGTGGAAGACAACAAAAACCTCTATGAATTGCCTCGAGTCATGCATACTTGGATCACGGAATTTGCAAGCCATGTAACCATGATAATTTAATCATATGCAAAAGCTGAGTAGAAAAATATTATTATTATAGAACTTCATTTAAAGCACAACCTGAGACAATTTATCAAAATATACCCATATTCACAAGCTGTTTTCCCCTTCAACTATCCATATCTACTTAAATTAAAGCATAACTTGTCCAACAATGTTAAGTTCATTATAGAATATGCAGTACATTTAGTAAAACTAGGAAACATGGCCGTGCGTTGCAATGGAAGAGAAAAATATGTATCACGGAGATGTCCAAACCACTTGTTGCAATGTATATTTTATCACTTTATGCCATTTTACCCTTTTCAATGCTTTGCATTTTCAATCATTTTTTATTTGAGTTTTTCAACTAAACAGACTTTCGATTTAACCATCTAATTTTATCCACGGATAGAATTCAAAACCTTTTACATCACATATCTTTGACTTCTTATTTGATTTGACTGTCATAAAAAAATGCTATCTAAAATTTTATTTGTACAAAGTTTGAGCCAACCCTTTATTTTCATTCTACCTAGGACGCCAATTGCCTCCCCATCCGTGCTCCCCACCATCATCTTGTTTTTCTGCGAAAAAATCATTAGCTAAGTTCCACCGATAAAATTGCTCGGCACAGATCTCATCTCGTCCAGGTACTCGTCGTCCGCCCCACACGCTCACTCGTCCCCTTCGCTCGGTGCCCTCAGACCATCAAAATAGGCATGAGCATTGGACTTGCCGTCTGGCCCAAGCCCCAAGCTGAGAATGAGTTTTCTCAGCTCCATTTTCAAGTCTTCGAGCTTGCTTTTGCCAATATCTTGACTATCGGTGCCTAATTTTTGCATGGATCTTAACTAATTAACCATACATGGATGAGAATGCAGATGTGATTCAACGATTTTTTATCTAGTGTCATCTACACACACATGAAGTCACACTATCTCAACAGTGAGACTATCTCACCATCAAGCCACAATAAGGGGAATGCATGGATACAAATAATTTGATCCACGACCAAACCTCTCAGTTATATGGAAATTGAATTTAATTCACAGAAGAATTTTTTGATATGCAACTATGAAACACTCGACCCTATCAGGCGTAAAAGCTACTTATCTCCATTATCTCCATAATTAGCATGAAATTCTTCCTACCGGATCCTTGGAGTTCCAGAGACAAAATCATTGAGAATTTTTTTCAGTGTTGTTGGTAGAAGTCACGGGAACATCAATTAGTGAGAACAAACCATAGGCATCGGCAATGTGCAGCTAATCCAGATTTTATCGCTTGCTCTTTTTCTGTGCTACTGGCCATATGCCCCTATACCTTATGGGATCACGCCTGAAGGAGACGCCAAGCTATTGAATCGACCGACAGATCGCGCACGTAGCACATCCTGATAACATGACCACACCGAATATATTCACTTAGCGAGCAAAGACAGACAAAATAACAAAGTAATCCATGAGTCTAAGAAATGCACTTACCATGAGGTTGGATTTCCATAGATGAAAACAAAAATAACTGGATGCCCTTGTTTGGCTTTGATCTTGATGAACACAACGTAGCATCATTTGATGCCACAACAAATTAGTTAGCCATGACATAATTGTCATGAAAATTGGATCAATCCAAAAGTAATAAAGAACGGATGCTGAAGTGTTCTACGAGGTTGATAGATTACCAAACAAAAAGTGAGAGGTATCTACAACTTTATCACGACTAATTATGTTTCTATTGAACATTGGCACCTCCATTTGCATACCTAAAATTTGGGAGCATTAAGAAAGGTTGGAGAGAGATGGAGGGATGACCAAAGGATCATGAAACATTGCGTGAATATACTATTACATGGAGGATGTGAGGTCAACTCAACATTTAGAAAAAGTATTTTGAACTATCTTAGTTTGTGCTACTTCAGTTGCAACTTGCAAGATTTATTTTCCCCACAAGTGACATGGAATTGAATTACTAACATAGTATGACATAGAATTACTCTTAATTCAACATAAAATTTCATAAAAAATCAAAATAAATGGCATGTATATTTTATATACAAGGATTTTTACAACAAGATAGTTAGAAGGTGGATAAATTATGGTCTAAGATATTTGAGATGAACCTCGGGAATCTTCCCTTGAAAAGCTTCTTCATCCAACACCAACATGGTATGTGCCTATTGGATATGCATAGGCATTTTGTGAAGCAGGAGTAGGCAACACACAAGAATTCTGTAGCATTCACCGAGGTTCTGGAATCACATGGCAGTGAGAGATAAAAAAAGGAACTTAGATATACTTTATCAAATGTAAAGAAGTTCTGAGTCCGTAACATATATTGCTCTATAGTTTTTCCATAAGATCTTATAAAAACGTGAAGAGAAGGAACTCCAAAGTTTTTTCGATAGAACATCATCCATCTTACTTGAACTATTATCGCCCTAAGCTCCCAATAAATCGTGCAGCTCTTTTTTTAGGCCAAACTTCAGTAAATTCACACGAGATAATAAATCGCTGCAGTTAAACCAAGAAAGACATCGCAAAATCATAGAAATATGAAGTATGATTTTCCGAATACACATCAAGCTAGTCCTCGGTTACGACCATAATAGTGAATATATACAAATAGCAACCGAGACTTGACAGGACACTCTATAAAAATGATCTCAAGCTGTACAAACATGATATATTCATGTTTCCATGTTAACCATATTGACGCATCCCATGTGTAAAATATAGGCCTCAAATTCAGATGCTGAACAATCAAGTTATGTAGGTTCCATACTACCTGAATTCATGTGATGAAAATTACGGAACAAAGAAAAACACTTACTTCCAATATGTATTGCACTGGTTGAATTAGTTGTGATGCCTGAGCTATTAAGTGTAACAAATGAACAACATTAGTTGTCAGACTCAACATGCAATATACCTCCCGTATTTGGTTGTTGTATTTTGGCTGCTTTTCTATCAATCTTCGAGTCTCTATTCCTACATACAAATCGCGGTTAATGTTCGTACAAAGTAATTAAATATTACTGCACAATAATATCTACTATATAAAGCACAAGTTAAAGAGCACTGTACCACATGGGTCGAGAATAAATAACAGCTGCAGATCCTGTTCTAACATCAAAATCATGTAGCCATCAGACTCACTGATGGGGTTTAATTGTATGTCATCAAGGGACAAGAGAGAGTGGGTGGTACTTGCGCCTGGCTTAATGGGACCTGAGGCTTCCCACTTCGGCCCTTCCTTAGTTCTTCGCCCCACAGCTACTTTCCTCAAGCCGTTTCCCCTGTTCGTCCTCCTGTCCCTCGTACTGCAGAAGCCTCCGTCACGCGTTGCTACGAGAGAGGAGAGATAGATGCCAGGCAATGCTACTACAGATATTACAAGATACAATTACACAAATAAAAGAAGAACGTCCCTTACAGAAGGGATCAAGCTTACATGTCATCTTCTCTAGTGGTTTGTCAAAGCACAAAGATGACCATGAGTGAAGCAGGTTTCAGAACCAAAGGAAAATGAACCATGGAGTGCCATACAGGAATGCCAAAGAGACCATCGTGTACCTCAGTAGGGAGACATGCTAAAGTATCTGGTGGACTGGTACCTCACTTCTCTGAACACTGTGTAGGCAAGGTTTTCTATACAAACAGTAAATCCATTCATTATGAAACTATGAGCGGGCAGGCTTCTTACTAAAGTTCAGCTTTAGGGTACGTAATGGATTAAGATGATTTTGTGTTGGTTTATCAATTCATGTTAGACTCCTCCAAAATTAAATTATGTCTCTCTCTCTCTCTCTCTTGGTATACAAATACAAATACAAATACACTATACAATGAAAAATGCATTTACACCTGAGCCTCCATAGCTTTGCGTGCTCCACTTCAATGGTTTGATCTGGATGGGATTTGTAAAAATGTCAACACTAAATCCAATAAGAATGAAATGCAATTTGTTCATGTATATCTATGGATGAAGGGGAGGTTAAGAGTATGGGAGGAGTGGGGAGGGCTAGTAAAAGAGAGAGACCGGGAAGGAGAAATCTATCGAACATCTTGTGGTCGTCGACAAACCTGGGCATCAACACGCCTAGCTGCACGGTGCAGTCTCCACGACCGCGCCTCACCAAGGCGTCCACGTGCCGCGCTGCCGGGGAGAGCGAGGGTGTAGGCCTGTGAGTTGAGTTCCCACACGCAAAAGAAACACGGAGGAACGGCGGTGGCTGCTTTGCCGTCTGCATGGAAGAGGGGTTACAGCTGCGTGTGCGACGTCCAACCCGCACCCGGCGGCTCCTACATCCCCAAGGCGGTGACTGCAACTTTGCCGCAATGTGGAATAGGGGAAGCCTATCGGGAGAAACGGTGGTGGCTTCTAAGCATGAAGGTACGGTGGCGGCGAGTGTAAAGCCGGAGCTTCTAGAGTTTCCTACGCGGAGGGTGGGGAAGGCATACAAAATAAATATGCGTGGTATTCGGAAATAAATTCGGCGAGAAAATCATGGAATAGCAATTAAAGAGGACGACCATCACGGAATAGCTGCGCGTGAGGTTGCCGATTTTTTCTCCGTGCACGACGGGTTGGACGAAAGCGACGAAGCAGACCGACGTAGTGGCAGAAAACGGACACCAATATTTTTTTAGATAGTAGAGAAGTAATAGAGATTTGGTGGAAGGGCAAAACGGTCTAAAAATGTTGGACGAAACCAACGACCGGAGGAAACAGAGAAAATTCCTCATTTTTAAGTAGTAGAGATAGAGATAGAGATATGCACATGCAAAAAACGGTTCATTATAGAATATGCAGTACGTTTAGTAGTTCAACCCTCCAACAGCCAGCATGCTCAAAATCATCCATGTCAGTTTTTGAAACTGAAGACCCACTATTGTATTCACGATAGTGTACAAAAGTAGACTGGATAACGTGTCAGATTGGGGCAACAGATGGTGTTAAATTCTTCTAGGAATGTGAGTTGTCCAAACCATTCAGATCTAATGCAAATAATCCATTTCTTCCACACAACTGGGACAATCAGATTTAATCACACAACTATGACACATAATCAATGAACTCCTAGTATTGTGTGCATTTTTAATAGATAAATCTAGATCAAAGGCGTGAATGAAAATATTAGCAAACATAAGTAGACAATCGATAATAGAACATACCTTCCAGCCCAAAGCATGGAGTTCCCAACACTTTGTAGGCAGAACAAAAATGAGACTTGCGCATGAAAGAAAATACAAAGGAAATAGCTGCGCCTCGTTCTGGCTTGCTCAATTCCTTACACTGCCTTCCTGTTGTGTTGAGCACACCGTGCCGTTGGGCACCTTTTCTCGCTCCCTCTCGGCCGTTAACACATCCACGCCTAGCTCCACATGTCCCCGCCACCTGCCCGATCTCTAGCATTCTTATGAGTTAGACATTTGTGCAAATTTAGATGTAATACAAACCGCAAAAATGTGGTACCAAGATGTTAGGCAGCTATATGTGTACATATATTAGCCTAGGAGCTGTTATCAATATTGCATAAGGGCCCCACAAAATTCAGAGCCGTCCCTGGACCAGAATTAGGCTAGAAACAGTGGAAGCTTGATCAGGACTTCTTGTCATAGAGAATCACAATAGAGGCACATCTCTAAACAGAGAAACTGCAGTGTGCAACTGACAACTCAGATCTATATGTTCTTACTCGGAAGTCTTGTTTCTCACTTTTTTGTACAAGAGATAAAATGGAGTCATGGCATGGATTTAATAATGCATTTGTATGAACCTTTATGAGATAGATGTCTACATGTTAGGATCTAAAATTAGACCACGTGATTGTTGTTTTTTAGGGGAAAAAAAGTCCTACAATATTGCTCGGTGGCAAACTTATTACATATGACACTTTTCTGTATGATTCTTGTTCGACGTCAGTCACACATGCATTGCTACCCAGACCTCCCTTGGTTATCCAACTCAAAAGATGAATTGGGAGAAGCGCATTAGCCGCGTCGCATCGTACATCTATCAGACAAAGAAGTGTCGTACGTCAGGCACTTCTGATTTCAGGGAAGTACCTGCACAGGAGTATATCTTCTAGTCTACGTAGCTGAACCAGAACCCATTACCAGGTCATATTTATAGCAAATACACAGCTTGACCTTTGTTAGGCTCTAGTTTTTTAATTCTTCTTTAAATAATGTTATATATGAAACATTTAGGAAATTCAAATGACCATTTGGTTGACCTCGCAAAATGGTCTTATAGAAGGACCAATATCACAACCTTGCAAAATGATTTAGTTAAGTATAGTAACACCAAGATAAATTGATAATTTAAAATCATTCCTCTATTTCAGACCCTAATCTTTACAACTATACTATTCTTACCAGAGATTTAGTATCTCCAGGGATTGCATTTAGCCTCATCGGTATAGTTAGTAAATGAACTTAAGTGGGAAAAAGAATATAAGACCAAAAGAAATAATTAGAGGAATCATATATTAGAGGAATACAAAGTATACTTGTTGGAAATATGCAAGAGAAAATATAGACAAAGAGAAAATATGCAAGAGAAAATACTTTGATTAATGTCATTAGATGCAATGAGATTTTTCATGTCAGGCCTCGGATTATTTCGAAAACTGAACTGAATTTACTTATAGTAAGTAGTGTCACCTTGGTAACTGAATCAAAGAAGTGCAGAGCTGAAAACAAACCCTGTCATCTACCTTCAATCCTCCATCAACCAAAAGATATCACAAGTAAGAATGCATGACAATCGTTCCGATTAACCTGGTTCGATGCATCTAGTATAAAGCACGAACATTGGTGAGATCGCTAGAACAACCTGATAATTGCTAGCTGATGTACTCCCTATATGATTTTTCTGTTCACAAATAGCTCTCCAGCAGATGCCTAGGTTCTTTCAATATAAAAAATGAAGTAGAAGGCTTGCACATGGTATATGCAAAATACAATAATTACCTTTTTTTTGCAACCGGTTGTTTTGCTAGCTAAATATAAATCAGTAGATATGTTTTTGTTGTTCATTGCAATCCATTTCGAAGCTATGATAATCCACAGATAAGTAAGAATATCGTCCAAAACGCTAGAGCACCTTGCTCACCTCCCACATGACACAATAGGGCACGAGCATCCTAGTGCCTGACACCTGTTTATATCCCGTCCTGGGGCAGGGACTGCAACCAGTTGAAGCAAAATAGTTCAATCAATTAAGCCTCACAACCCAAAATCCCTAGCCCTAGGAGCTTCTGTAGGTAGAGCAAACATGATCCCTACACACAAGCTTCGTCAGATTTGCCTTTCTATGTACTAGTGCTAGTACAATACAATCAGATACTTTACAACTCCAGTAAATACTCAATTTCATAAGCTAACTGGTAATGATTTTACATGTGAGATTCCAAAATTATCTGCAAACTTGGTTAGCTAAAAATGATACTAAGATCTTAAGCGACTCCCATAGTCTTATATTCTTGAAGTGACAAAAACATATTCTACACCAAAATTGTTGCATAAATAAACATGAGCATTAGAGGTAGAGGTGGATTCGGTCCTAATTCTTTTTCCGGAGAGTGGATTCGGTCCTAATTCTTTAAAACAGAACATCTAGGTCCTGAATATTTATTAAGTGATTCATCGCCGGTCCTAAATTGGTCTGACCCGGGTTGACCGTTGCCACGTCAACTAGGAGTCGTTTGGCGGGAGATTTCCCGCAGCAGGCAGTTGGTGAAATATGCAAATGAACCCCTTTAAGTACATGGCTTCTAGATACCCCATCCTTATGTCTTCTTCCCCACCTCTATCCTCTCTCGCCGCCATGAGCTCATCCTCCTCTGTTTCCAAGCGACCGAAGAAGAAGATGGCTTCACCAGCGGCTCCGTCCTCGCTGATGCGCCTTCCCCCAGTGGATGTAGCTCCTATCACGCTTCTCCCCCTAGGGGCGCTCCCATTGGTGCAATGTCCGTGCTGTCGATTTCGCCGGACCATTCGCCTAGTCTCTCAATCAGAGGCCAATCCAGGGCGTGTTTTCTACAAATGCCCTAACCATCGTGTAAGTCCCCTTTTTTTTGCTTTCGATTTCACTGGACCATTCTCCTCTTTAGCTTATTCTCATATGTTTTGCGTGTCGACAGATAAATCCCAATCCTTGCAACCACTACTACTGGGAAGATGGTGAAGATAGTTATGTTGATTTCCTTTCTAGGAATGGTTACTACTTTGTTGATTCGGTTGCTGATGTACCATCTCAAGATACAGAGGAGGGTGAAGAACTAGGGCTGAAGAAGATGGACTGTCCAGTGCAGAAAATGGACCTTGTAGTGAAGAAGATGGATGAGCTAATTAAGATCTGTAGGAATGTGTTTGCTGCAATCATGTTTCTGGTTGTAGTATTGGTTTATGTAGCTATTGCTAAGTAGGACATGTTTTCATGTAATGTTGTGAATGGAACAAGTTATTGAGCCTTTGCTGCCAGTTAAGCAAGTTATTGAGCCTCTGCTGCCAATCATCTATGTCTCGACATCGACTCGAGATCGTTACTAGCTAAGCATAAGTAGTTAATAGAATCGAGATCGACTCGACAATTTACACCATTGTCTTGTTTCAGCCAAACTAAACTACTGCCAGCTCTAACAAGTGCACTGTAAATAAGTTTGCACTTACATGGTTTGATTGAAACCAGAGCCACGCATAAGCATCAGGTTTCTGTCAAACCTAGCCAAAAGATGAACAAAAGATGTCCAAAATATGCAGATACTACCATTCCATCAATTAAACATCTGGGACTTGGTTCTCCTTCTTCTTTGCCACTGGCTGCTTCTTTTTCTTCCTTAAACCAAGTGTCTTGGTTGGTGGTCTTGGAGGTGGGAGGTCATCTCTGCAGCTGGCAATGAATTGACTCTCAGGTATAGGACCTGGTGGTGCAGTTTGAGATAGCTGTGTTGCTATTGCCTACAAACCAAGTGTACATGAGTATCGAGTTAGAAAAGATAAATTTAATACCAACCAATTGACTCACTTGTTCCTGTAGAACTTGAATCACACTAGATGATGTAACACTGTAGCTCATTGCAGATTCCACTATACTGGTTGTTGCACTTGTAGCAATCTGGTGTACTACCTTTTTCTAAAACAAATTGCACAAATGTAAGATATAGTAATCATGTAAGGGCAGATCAAGTTCATAGATATACCTTGGCACTACTGCTTCTTCTCACTGGCATTTTAATTGGAGGCTGTAAGGACATATCAAGTTCTTCATCAGGTAACACAATGTTAATTGGTTGTGGTTCTGCTTGTTGTTCTTGTGGGGCAACATCAAGAGCTTGATGTGGTTCTGCTTCTGGGGCAACATCAGGATGTTGTGCTGCAGTTGCTGCTCTACCAAGTTCTAGGCACTTCCTTTTGGTGTGGCCAGGTTGATTGCACACACTGCAGTGGCCAATTATGCCATGTCTGCTAAGCCTAGTGCCACCATCTTCCTCTAGTGGACATTTCCTCCTCTTCTTACTAGGCCTACCAACTTGTTTGTCAAATTTAGGTGGCCTCATTTCAGGACCATTCACTTTCTTCCACATTTTGGGATCACTGCATGGCATGATTACCCCAGCATAAGCTGTTCTGAATACATCTAAGCTGTAGCACTTGTGAACTACTGTTTCTGGCTTCATCCTTTCATGCCTAAAAGCTGCACAGGCATGTCTGCATGGGATTCCTGATAGCTGCCATGCCCTACATGTGCACTCCATTTTGTCTATGTGCACCTCATATTCACCATGCAGACCATTTATCTTGAAAAGATGTTCTGCAGCAGGAATCACTTCATAATTGGCAGCAAACTCAATGTTTTTATCTAGCTTTTTCCTAATTTTGGGACAAATGCTGCCACACATTTCATCAAGTTCTTTCCTCTTGTTAAAATATCTAAGCATAACCTGGTCTTTGATCTTCTTAAGGCTAGTAACAATTGGCAGTTCTCTAGCATCAAGTATGTACCTACATTTGCAAGTAATGATTAGAGCAAGTAACTAAACTGGTTTGCTACATCTAATGTTCAGAGCAAGTAATGTTCAGAGCAAATAATGCATCAAGTATGGAAACTAACCTATTGAATACTTCACATATGTTGTTTAGCAGCAAGTCACATTTAGGCAATTCCTCAAAAAATGCCTTGCACCATTGTCTTAGATCAATTGCATCCAGGTACTCAAATGCTCCAACATCCAGTGCTTTCATCTCATCCATGTACTTCTGCCAGTCACACTGCCTTGTGGCTCTTGCAATTTGCCACAGCTTGTTCTTCAAAATGTCACCTCTAAACCCATTTCTTGCAAAGTTTTGGTGCAAATGTCTTACACAAAACCTGTGTTGAGCTTCAGGCCATATTGCATTGATAGCATTGATCAAACCCTACAAATGTACAACAGCACTAATAAATGCACAAAGAAAGGAGAAATTGCACAAAAAAGGAGAAATTGCACAAACAAAGGAGAAAATTGCACAAACCTTCTGCCTATCACTCATAAATGTCCATGGCCTTGTGTTTTCTATGCCTAAATCATCTTTTAGTGTGCTAAGAAACCATTTCCATGAGCTAGTATCTTCCACTTCAACTATAGCAATTGAAATAGGATAAATACAGTCATTAGGGTCAACTCCTACAGCTGCTAGCATCACTCCACCAAATCTGTTCTTAATATGGCACCCATCTATGCCTATAATTGGCCTACAACCTGCCATAAAGCCTCTCTTGCATGCATCCAATGACATATAACAATTCTGAAACACACCAGCATGTGCATTGACAAACATTGTACTTCCTGGATTTGATCTTCTAATCTCAGCTGCAAAATCCCACAACAAATTGTACTGTGCCAGTTCATCCCCATGGATCTGCTTCATTGCAATTCTTCTAGCCCTTCCTAGCTTGCTTCTACTTGCTGTCATGTTGAAATCTTTTTCTACCATCCTAGCAAAGTTCTTCAATGACATCTTGTCATCACCTCTAAATTTTTCCACATAATGAGATGCTAAATACCTTGCTGTGAACTGCTTTATCTTGAATTCTCTTTCACAATTGTGCTAGCCCACATATTTCTTCACTGTTCAAGCTTTTGTTCTGCTGTCTGGTGTAGCATACAAGTACCAGGGACAATCTGGTGCACAACAAGCCCTAATCCTCTGCAAGTCATTTTTCTTGTAATGCACACCTACCCTTTGCTGCACAATATATTCTTTTATTGCTCCCCTAAGCTCTATCACTGACATAAACACCATGCCAATCCTGAATTCCACTTGTATACTATTCTCTGGCCTCCACCTTCTCAACTTCACTTTCTTCTTCATCTTCTTCCTTCCTTGTTTGTCCACAACTGTTATTTCTTCTGCTGAATCGGCTGCTTCAATGTCTGAATCTTCTAGCTCTTGGAAATCTTCATCTGTATCATAGTCACTGTCTTGCTCCCATTTCGATTTCTTCGTCTTTTTGGCCTCAAAATCCTCATCTACCCATTCTTCAAACAAATCATCATCATCTGCAGCTAATTCATTATCAGACCACCCAGTCATCATCCAATTCACTATCACTATCATCATTTGCTTCTTCTGTTTCTTCTTCCACATTAAGCTTCCTCCTACTTCTTCTCAGCTCATGCCCATTGCTATGTTGCTGCTGCCTAGCTGGAAAACTGCCACTGCTTGTTGCATCTGATCCCTTGTACTTGCCACAAGCTGGGCTCAACATAGGAGGTAGACTAAGAGATCCACAGATCACAACATCATCTATTACAACATCAGCACTAGTAAAATTCATATCTTTGTGGTCCACAAACAACTGGAAATACTGAAATTTAGGAACAACAGCAATCATATGCAATGTGTCAACATCTCTGTCTACAATGCGGAGTCCTGATCCGAGATCCTTTCCAGGGAGAAGCCAGTACAATGTGTACTTGTCTCTGTCAGTATAACCTAGCTGCTCCATGAAATCTGCCAGCCACAGTGGTGACCAAGTATCTGCTTCACATCCGTCAAACCTAGCTTGCTTACCATCCACATAGCTCTTCGCATCCCCAAATCCGCAAAAAACCCGCCATAATTGATTTCTACTATGAATTCATCCTCAAGGGGTCCTACATAGCACGCAAATCGTCACAATCTATCAACGAATTGACCTACAAATCTACCGTCGAATTGTGGCTGCACGAAAAGGGGATTTAGGGTTAGGGTTACCATAGCGCGGGGGAGGATCGTTCGGTCGCCGAAGCTTCGGCCCCTTGCCCGCGTTCACCATCCCAGCCGCGGCGGCTGCCGCCACCGCTCTATCGCCTCCGGTCATCACCGGAGCAGCACCGTCGCCACCAGGTCGCCTCCAGTTTCGCGGGAGAGGATTGGAGGTGGAGAGGGAGCAATGAATGATACGAATGAGAGCAGCAGGGCCTAATTGCAATATTTCACCTCCGGCCGTTAGGCTACGTGGACGCCCCAGTTGACGTGGCAGCGGTCAACCCGGGTCAGACCAATTTAGGACCGGCGATGAATCACTTAATAAAGATTCAGGACCTAGATGTTCTGTTTTAAAGAATAAGGACCAAATCCACTCTTCGGGAAAAGAATTAGGACCGCTGGTATGGCTGCCTCTGAGCATTATTATCCCAAATGTTCTATACAAGGAAAGAAAAAAATATACATGTATCCTGCTACTCCTAATCGGAGGCTGTACCTCCCGTTTACTAGGACAACCTCTCATGTGCATGTTCAGACTCGCTTGCATCAGTACGTTCAGATTCGTGAGCATCACCATACCCTTGAGTTGTCCATCCATGTTTGACGAGAATGGGTCACATCACTGAGAACCGTACTAAGATACAAGTAGGCAGCACGATGAGAGGCAAGTAGGGGACAAACTTGTTATAGGGGGAGTAGGCGGTGATGGACGCATCGTTGTGGTCGGCCATGACCCTGGCTTAGGTCTCATCGCGGAGCCTCGAGTGCCGCTTCCAGATCGGCGGCCAGTGTCCCCGCCTAAGATGTTTAGGGCACGACGAGGGGGGAGTATCTGGCTCCGTCGCGGTGCCTGGGAGAGAGATCGTTGCTAGACATGGAGAGAAGACAAAGATTGACGGAGGTTGATGCGGTTGGTCGAGATGTGTACGGGAGGAGAAAGGGATCGTGGGCGAGAGCGACAAGAAAAGGTCCACTGATGGCCGGCCAAGGGGAGCCGATCCGGTCACTGGAGGAGCGGTCAACGTGGAGGAGACAGACGGAGTTGCCCGAGGCCACGGAGGCAGCAGGCGCAAGCGGCGGCGCATCACAGGGTTGGGAGGAAGAAGATGAGTCGGGAGGACAGAGAGAGGGGGTGGAGGATGGACGGGCTATGCGACAACGGAACGTCGGCATGTGTCGACGAAGGTGACGACGTAGTGCGAATCGGCAGAAAACGGAACAGCCTCCTCCTTTTTGATAGTAGAGATACATTTTTTTATTCAATTTCGAAAATAATACGTAAAAATCGGAATTTAAAGAAATAGAACGTCATCGACTCAGTGTGGACCGATCGGGGCTTGTTGGCCCAGCATGGGCAGATAGGGCTTTGTCGGTTGCTGCGCCGACCCCGTGTGGTCGGCCTGTTTGCCCCGCGTGGGCTGACAAGCGTCTATCGGCCGACGCTGAGCCTACAAGCCCCTATCGGTCCATGCTGAGCCGACGACGTGCTAGTTCTGTAAATTCCGTTTTTTTCTTAAATTGAATAAAAAGTGTATTATATATAAAAAATTAACCAAAGACGGGTGTAGCATCTTGATGTAAAGGGAAAAAAGAGAGTGCCAACCAGTTCTTATTAGTTACCACCTGATTATCAAACCATAACAACAACACTTCATTCCGTTGCTCTCGGCGAGATATGGACATGCAGCGGGTGGAGCTTGTAGCTCGTGAGCTGGATGGTGTCCACGTTGTCCTCGTCGCCCTCCTTGAGCCTCCAGGAAAACTCCTGGACGAACCGCGCGATGGCGGTACAGGAAATGGTTGACGCCTGCAGGGCCCCGGCGCAGACCCTCTTCCCGCCGCCGAACGCCATGGTCTTGAACAGGTCCGCGTCTTCGAAACTCCCGTCCAGGAACCTCTCCGGCCTCCATTGCTCGGGCTTCTCCCAGTCATTCTTGTTCATGTTACACCCATACAGGTTGATGATCATCTAGCACGATCAAGAAGTTCGTTTAGCCAAAATATCGTGTTCCATTTATGAGTGTTCATGTAGCTCCATGTCAATATGCATTATTGCTGTTGTCACTTGTCAATTACCTCTGTTCCAGCTGGGACGTCGTAGCCAGCCAGTTTGATGTTCTCATGGACGAACCTCGGAGGCACCAGTGGGACGGGACAATGGTATCTCAGCGTCTCGTGGAACACGGCGTTGAGGTAGGGCAACTGACGCAGGTGATCCTCGGTGACCTTATCATCGCCGCACACCTGTCGGATCTCCTCGTACAGTCGATCCTGATGTGCCGAAGATAATTTCTGTTAGCACTTTGATTCCGACAAGAGAACACTGAAAAGATTGCGTACACCACAGGAGAGTAGGAAGCTTGCCTGTATTTCTGGGTTCTTGGCAAGCTCGTACATAGCCCACTCGGACGTCACCAAAGTAGTATCTGCGGCCTCGATGATTGCCTCCCATATCAACATCGTCAATTGATCGTCTGTCAGTACATTCTCTGCTACCAAGAAGTCCAGAAAGGATATCTTTGCCTGCACATCACAATTTTAACGCGTCTAGAAGATCAATGAACACATAGGAGAATCAGATTAAAAACAAGGCATTTACAAGAAGCTATTGTGCAAATTAATGTGCCACCTCGCCACGCGCAATTCTTTTCTTTTGTTGGTTGACCAAGGCTCGCACCACTGCTGTTCGCCTAGATCCTGCAGTGAGAATTCTTGTATCGAAGCTCTTGTTTGGAACCCAGCTGAGGTATGGGAAGAAGTCCCTCCAGTCAACCTCAATTGCACACATCATCATCTCAACCACCGTGGCCTGGTAGATTTCTTCCTTTGATATCTCCCTCCCAAAATCCTCAACATAGACTGAACTCACATCCTCACCTAAGCTCTGAAATTGCAGTGTTCATTCTCAATATTGCAAATAATAAACGAAGGATCTAAAGATTGATTCAAAGTGATACTACCTCCAATCCAAATTAATAATCTCAGATTTATCTAGATTCGGATGTATCTAGCACTAAAACATGGCTACATCCATCTAAATCTAGACAAATCTGAGAACGTTAATTTGGTTCGGAGGGAGTACTAGTGACACTATGGATGAGCGCAGCATATCATGACATTTGTAAACTTACCTGAATCAAGGACAATCGGAACAGTTCATCCTTGAAAACTTCTCTCAAGTTTAGAGGAGAATGTGGGTCGTCATTCACCAGCGTACAGAGAGTGCTTAACATGTTATTCATCATCGTGTCTCTTGTGCCCCGAAATTGTTTCTAAATATTTTGCAAGCATTTTGTTGTGGTACATTTAGTATCCAAGAGGTGGCAACTGAACTGTGTAACTTCGGAAATGTTAAGACTTGTACCTGAGTAGCAGAACCCAACATGCCAGCCATAACTAAACGCTTCACCATCTTGTGGAAGTCATTGTAGTCACTCATAGCAACCATTGATTTATCATGACTCAGCACTGACAATGCCTTAGGTAGCTTTCGAATAGATATGGATGAATATTTCGCAACCATTGCCTGTAAATAATGGACATAATAAATGTTCTTGTAAATTTATAGTCGAACTTGACAAATTTGGCCGATGCCGATATCATTACTCTGTTCTGCATCAGAGCCAATCAAGAAAAAAGATATGCAGAATTTGTATATTAATCCGGTGTACTTTTTAGCTTAGTTGGGTAGTTCTTTCGGAAAAGAGATCAGTACTTCTTAACATGTTTTAATCGGTTTTTATTTCAGAGAGAAATCATTAAAATACATGATTTATCTCCAGCATGAGAAAAATATAGGTAAAAATAACAATCACTAAAATTTTGCAGTGAAAAAAGAACTCGTATAGCTAAATTTAAATTATTATAGTGCACTTTAAAAGAATAAATTGCTAAGGTGATGTCAACAGAAGCATACATAGCAAACATGAACTAGGTAATATTAAAAAATTCATAGTTAGAAATTAGAAGACCAAAAGATGAAATTTCCACAATAATCAAGATGTGCAAAAAGGGATACTTGTAGTTCAACAAAAAAATATTATCATGTGAATTTAAGAGAAATGAGAAATGCAAATTTCTTTATCACCTCCTTGGCTACTTCTGTCGAGTTGAGCACAGCTACGGATGAAGCCCCAGTCTTTATAGTGTATATGGGCCCATAAATTTCAGACCATTTTGCAAAGGTCTTATGGGGCTTCTTTTCTTTCAACTGGTGCAGATTTCCAATAAGCGGTAAACCAGGAACAGCTGCGTGACAATTAAAAAATTGGTGTCAGACGAGGTAATGTTTTTATTGCTCTTTCTTAGGAGACTTAAATAAAGCTCAGGTTATCAAAAGGAGGTAACTGGCGAACACTAGAATAATCCATATCACAAGTACGTTAGCGTGTATCTAGATTTATCCAACCATCATATTTGTGATATATAAATTATTCAAATTATTATATACTATAATATATGGCGGTAAAACCTCTTCTGTTCAGAAAGTTCGTGTTTTCGAATCACAGTAGCCGTAACTTACTTTAAACCATAACTAAGATCTGCTCACATGCATAACATATATTGAAGCCATTGTGCAGCCATAAACCAGGGAACATAACTTGTCAACTAGCTTTTTTCCTAAGTGGTTTGATCACCAAGATTCGAAGATCTACTGTGACAGATAGAGGAACATCTGAACTCGTTGTTTACGGCAGTTGATATCCGAATAGCAACAGTCAGGGATGCATTCCATTTCATTCTTTTCCCCAGCTAAACTTAATAGTTTGTTCAACATATATATTGATCAAACAAGACTCCAAAATTCCAAAGCCATGTCTGGAAGTTGGAACACAAGAAACCCACATGAATTCAGATTACTGCAATTTTCATAGGAAAGATGAAATTTCTCGGGTTCCGCACAGGGCATAAATTTGACCATGGCACTACACTAGGACTGCCGAGTGCTTGCACAAATACATCTGGAAATAATGAAACATACTAATTTGATTCTGTCGGCAGATTCTTTTTGTTTATTCTGAGAAGATAGTGACAAGTCACAACTGTGAGCAGCTCAGGAACATATCTATATGTCCTATACCTGTTCTCAAGAATGTAGAAAGAAAAGATAATTGAACCAATCTTTTCCGACAGTAACATCTCACTGCTTGTTTATGCATACGCAATATACATAGCATGTTGCAGCTGATTTGTCCAATTTTAGGAATAAAAAGGGTGAGTGGTATGTTGCAGGTGATTTGTTCAATCTTTTCCGACAGTTACTACTACATGCCATGCCGAGAATGCCACTGGTAGCACAATGCATCAAACTCTAAATTCGTGTCCGTAATCTCCATGGAGATACAGAACACCAGGATGCAATTCCAAAAAAAAAGGAGCAACATTTCCACCCCGCCACCTTATGATGCTCTGGAATTCACACGATGTGAGGGAAGCTTTAACGAGAAATAAAAGTTGAACAAGGCGAGTTATTCTGTGTGATAGGTACAGCAGGTCAGAATCGATGTCGGAATCCCAACCCAAGCATAGGAAAAAGGAGAGAACCTACGGTTTGAAACACAAATTTAAAGGTGGCTGGAACGACCGCACCCAAAAATGTATGAACATCACAGGATCGGCCGCAGGTCTGCACGCGTGCATTGTGAGGAGATACGGCGAGATGATCGTCACCTGGGGGCGCGTTGGAGCGGTCCTTGTGCCCCATCCCGACGATGCCACCCTTGCCGGCGAGCACCACAGCCGCGGCCACCCCGCCGACTGCCGCGGTGGCCGCAGCCACCGCTCCCCCGCCGCTCGCAGGGAGCGCGGTCAGAAGGAACTCCATCGGTCTGCTCGGGTGAGCGACGTCCGGCCTGGTGCGGAGCGGGGGGCGGGAGGCAGGCAGTGGCGGTGCGGCCTGCGTGCTTCGGTTTCGGCTTATTAGTGCTGGCGAGAGGCGGGTAAAGCGACAAAGGGCCAGGAGCGAGGCATATGGGCGCGCGGTAAAAGAAACGATTCCTACGCGTGAAATAGGAGAAGAGGTCTTCTTCTTTTCTTTTTTTATCTTATATTTTTATCTTTTAAAAATAAGGAGATCAGGGTAAGACTTTATTTGGTCGGAAAAACCGTTCCCCTCGTCGCCCCCGCGAGACGATAGGGGAACCCTAGCTTCCCGTCCACCGCCACCCCCAACTCCCCTCTCCTTCCCTCACCGCCGCTAGGAGGGCACGCCTAGGCGCCGGCGGCGGGGAGATCTCGTCGTCTCCCTCGGGGGGGGGGGGGGGGAGGAGGGTTGCGGGGTTGTCCGTCCGGGGCGGATTGTGGCGCTAGCACCGGGCGCCATGCCGGCGTTGCTGTGGCGGCGCGACGGGCGGCGAGGCGGTGGCGTGTCCTGGGTTGGCGCTTGCTGGCCGCGGCCGGTTCCCTCTGCGGCGGTGGGGGAGGCGTGACGCGGTGGTGGCGGGCTGCTCGAGCCGGCGACGACGCTCCAGGAACGGCGCTTCCAGCAGAGGCGGAGGTAGGCACGTCGGAGCGGCTCCCGGAGCAGCAGCGATGCGTGGGGACTAACAGCGGTGCGGGCCGGCCGGCCCAGATCTGGGCCCATTCGGGCTCGATCTGGGTAGTGCGAGCCCTAGCCTGCTAGCCCCAGCGCTGGGTGTGTGTGTGAGCTCTGCTTCGAGCAGGTTGGGTTGCCTAGGCGACGTTGCTGGCAACGGCGACGGCGCCGACGGCCGGGCGTGCCCCCACTTCCCCTTGGCCGTCCTCCCCGGCCCTGAGCGCAGGGATGATGCTGCTCTGGCCGGGTCGAGTGGAGCCCAACACCTTCTTGGTGTGGCGGCTCAAGGCGTTCTCTGACGCCGGCGGCAGGGGTGGAGGTGTTGGGTGACTAGCGATGCTTCTCTGAGGTGGTTGTGCGTAAAACTGCCGGTGACTCCTCCTAGGGCTAGCGTGGGGGCTCCATGTGAGGAACAGGGTGCTCGGTCGCGGGAGCGAGGTACCAAGCCTCGGGCGAAAGCCCTGCCTTTGGGCCGGTGACGGCGACGCTTGTGGGTGTCGTGTCCTGTTGAGGCGTCATCGAGGAGCTCTGGCACCTCCCTCGCCTAGGGTGTCAGGTTCCGAGTGAAAACCCCAGACTTGGCTTGCCAGATCGGGCGACGGCGGCATCTTCGATGTCGTACCCTCCATGGTGGTGGCGTCTTGGAAACCTGATTCCCTGGTACGAGTCGTTGCTCATCGTCATGGTCTTTCGGTGTTGGCCTCATGCGGCGTCTTAGTGCAGTTGGAGTGTCGGCCTCTCGGGTGGTATCGCGGATGGCTTGCGTGACGGGGATCCTCCTCTGAAGGAAATATGTCCTGAGAGGCAATAATAAAGTTGTTATTATGTATTCCTTATATATGATAGATGTTTATTTTGCATGCTATAATTGTATTGATCAGAAAAATCAATACATGTGTGTTTAATAAACAAAAAGGGTTCCAAGTTATGCCTCTCTTATAGACTAGCTTGTTGATTAACAAGATGATCAAGGTTTCCTGATCATGAACATTGGATGTTATTAATAACAAGATCACAGCATTTGTGAAATGATGTGATGAACATTCATCCGAAGTATAGCATTACGATCAAGTCATTATGTTTACATTGCTATAACATCATACAAAGTAATCTTTATCCTTAGACCATGAGATCATGTTAATTGCTAACACCGAAAGAGTATCTTGATAACATCAAACGTCACGCCGTAACTGGGTGACTATAAAGATGGGTTCAGTGCTACGAAGGTGTTATGTTGAGGCTCATTGATCAAGAGTGGAATTTGTCAATCCCGATGACGGATAGATATACTCTGGGCCCTCTCGGTGATATCACATTAAGGTAGCTTGCAAGCAACTGTTGTGATCACTAGAATGTTATATCACGGGAACGAGAAAAGAGTGCATGTCGGTAACGAGATCACACTAGGTATTTGGATACCGATGATCGAATCTCGGACATGTATTATATCAAGAGACAAAGGGATTAAATTACAAGCGTTAAAGGTTCTCACGATCACAAAAGTCATCGTTGAATATGCATGAGTCAGTATGGACCTCTAGGTCCCGCTTCTGATTATTGATCTGAGAGGAGTCTCAATCATGTCTGCATTATTCGCGAACCGTAGGGTGACACACTTAAGAGTTACCGGACACCATTTTGGAGCACATATGTTTCAGACAAAAGAATTGCAAAGCGCAGGAATTGTTTCGATAGAAACCGGAAATTGTTTCGGGTGAAATTGCAGAAAGTGGTTCCGCATGTGATATTGAAATATTGCAAGGGGTTATATGTGAATGTTTGTTAATTAAAGTAATTAACAAAATTCTGAATAAATTTAATAAAAGAGTTTTATTAAATGAGAGAGCATTAAACTTGGAGAATTTTAATGCATTTAAAGTAGGGACTTTAAAGGGGAATGTGAAGACGCATTTTAATGTGGAGGGGTTACCACCACATGAATGGGGGAGGTGAGGAGTCAACCCCCCCCCCCCCCATGTGCTGGCCATGGAGAGGAGGGGCACCCCCTCCTCCTATAAAAGGCCCCCCTCTTCCTCCTTCTTCCTCACACCTCCTTGTTAAGGATCTCTCTCCCCCTCTAGAATTATTTCCCCATGGTCTCGGATTAGCGAGATACATGTTCCCGGTGGCATTTTGTCTGGAAGAAGTTGCTGCTTCCGTTGGATCGCTGGAGCGAGGAGGTGGAGGTTGTTCGGTGGCTTGAACGTGTGTGCGAGTGCGGATGCGCTGCTGAGTTGTGGCGCTCGGACTTCCTCACGATCTTGAGATCGGCAAGTGTACGACTACATCAACCACGAGTTCCTACTTGTTAACAAAACTCGTTGTCTTCAAGGGTAAGTTCTCGTTGGATGTATGTCCACCCGTTGCTATGTACCTAGTAGATAGATCTTGGCGTGTAGTTCTCGTCGTAGGAATTTTTTTGTTTTCTATGTTGCGGACCCAACAGTGGTATCAGAGCCTGATCTATGCGTAGGTGCTTTGCACATGTAGTACACATATGTTTATATGTGGGCGATGATGCTCATGTTATTGCATCTTCTATGTATTTTGGATATTGGTGGCATAGTGAGATGAAGCGGCCTGGACCAACCTTACATATCATTGTACATGAGACCGGTTCCACGACAGACATGCAACTTGTTTTGCATAAGTGGCTGGCGGGTGCCTATTTCTCCTACTATAGTCAATATCTGATTTACAACGAGTTGCTAATAACTTGGCTATCCTCGTTGTGGTTCATGTTCGTAGGTAAGAACGGTTATATCCCCGAAAGCCCTAAGCCACGTAAAACTTGCAATTGATAAATTAGAGGCCTCTAGTTTAGATCGTTGCTGGGCTAGTGTCTTGATATGGTATTGTTGTAAGTAGATGTATGATAGATACTCTTACAACACATTCAACGTGTAAGTTCCATAGACCTTGGCCTTACACACAAAGGAATGATAGAGATCATACCACGATGCAATGATAGAGATCAAATGCATGGACCATATCATCTCACTTTACACATTAGATGTTAGCATCTTATACTGCTAGTTTGGCGCTTTATGTAGCATTCTAAGATGATCCCTTATTTAGATATCAAGACAAAAATGTGTTCTTCCTTGAGTATGCACCGTTCTGTGGATCGTGTTTCGAGACATCACGTGATGATCGGGTGTACTCGAATCTACGCTTTCATAGGAACGGGTGTAAGACAGTTTTACACACGCAAATACTAAGGTTCTTACTTGGCGAGCCTAGCATGTACAGACATGACCTCGGAACACGTGAGTCATATAGTTGATATGATGCCCATATAGATGCTCGCCTTTGAAGCTATATCAACTCACGTGATAATCGGACTTAGTGTAGTGGATTTGGTTCATGTAATCACCAAAAGGACACGAGGGATGTCATTTTTGAGTGGGAGTTCATTAGTAATTTGGATTAGTTGAACTCACTCTATCATAAACTTAGTCTAAACAAACTTTACAAATTCTGTTGTAGATGGCACCACCTGCTTTTAATTTCAATGTGTTCATGGAGAAAGACAAACTTGTTGCGAATGGTAGCAACTTCACCAACTGGGCTATGAATTTGAGGATTCTCCTCACTGCTGCACAAAATCAATATGTGCTAGATGCGCCGCTAGGCCCTCCACCAGCTCCTGATGCCCCTGACGAGGAAAAGAATGTCTATGTGACTCGTCAGGAGGACCACAACTTAGTTCATTGCGGCATACTGTATGGGCTAGAGCCAGAACTTTGAAAGCGTTTCGAAAATGGCAATGCCTTTGATACCATGGGAGAATTGAAAATGATTTTTGATACCCATGCTGCAGTAGAGAGTTATAATGCTACTGAAAAGTTCTTTAGCTGCATGATGGAGGAGAATAGCTCCGTTAGTGAGCATGTACTCAAAATGTCTGGGTACGCCGATAAGCTTGTGTCCTTGGGAATAACGATTCCCATTGACTTAGGCATACATCGTGTTCTCCAATCTCTGCCATCTAGCTACAAGAGCTTCGTGATGAACTATAATATGCAGGGCATGAAGGAGTCTCTTCCTGAGCTTCTGTCAATGCTTAAGACTGCAGAAGTGGAGATTAGGAAAGAACATCAAGTGTTGATGATCAATAGGACCACCGGTTTCAAGAAGGACAAGAAAGGCAAGCACAAGGGAAAGAAGGGTGGAAAATCTGTTGCCGCACCTGAAAAGAAACCTCGAGCTGGCCCTAAGTCTGACACCGAGTGTTACTATTGCAAGGGGACTGGCCATTGGAAGCGCAATTGCCCCAAGTATTTGGCAGACAAGAAGTCCGACAAGGAAAACAAAGGTATATATGATATACATGTTATTGATGTGTACTTGACTAGTACTCACAGTAGCACCTAGGTATTTGATACGAGATTGGTTGCTAATATATGTAACTCGATTCAGGGGTTACAGAACAAGCGACAACTAGCAAGGGATGAGGTCATGATGCGGGTCGACAATGGATCAAAAGTTGATGTGATCGCCGTCGGGACGCTACCTCTCCATATGCCATCGGGATTAGTTATAAACTTGAATAATTGTTATTTGGTGCCTGCACTGAGCATGAACATTGTATCCGGATCGTGTTTGATGCAAAGTGGTTATTCCTTTAAATATGAAAACAATAGTTGTTTGATTTATAAGAATGATATCTTTTATGGTCATGCACCTGTGTTGAATGGTTTATTTCTATTGGATCTCGATAGTAATATTACGCATATTCATAATGTTAATGCTAAAAAGATTAAACTTGATAATGATATACTTGCATATATGTGGCACTGCCGTCTAGGTCATATTGGCGTTAAACGCATGAAGAAACTCCATTCTGATGGACTTTTGGAATCACTTGATTTTGAATCATTTGATACATGTGAGCCATGCCTTATGGGCAAGATGACTAGAACGCCGTTTTCCGGTTCAATGGAATAGGCGACAGATTTATTGGAAATCATACATACTAATGTGTGTGGACCAATGAGTATGTCAGCACGAGGTGGATATCGTTATTTTGTTACTTTCACGGATGATTTAAGTAGATACGGGTATATCTATTTGATGAAACACAAGTCTGAAACCTTTGAAAAGTTCAACGAATTTCAGAATGAAGTGGAAAATCATTGTAATAGAAAGATCAAATTTCTTCGGTCTAACCATGGAGGTGAGTATCTAAGTTACGAGTTTAGCACACACATGAAAGAGTGTGGAATAGTTTCACAACTCACGCCTGCCGGAACACCACAACGTAATGGTGTGTCGGAACGTCGTAATCGTACTTTATTGGATATGGTTCGATCTATGATGTCTCTGACTGACTTGCCACTGTTATTTTGGGGTTATGCACTGGAAACAACTGCATTCACTTTAAATCGGGCACCATCTAAATCCGTTGAAACGACACCGTATGAATTATGGTTTGGAAACAAACCTAAGTTGTCATTTCTTAAAGTTTGGGGATGCGATGTTTATGTGAAGAAACTTTAGCCAGATAAACTCGAACCCAATGCGGAAAAATGCGTCTTCATAGGATGCCCTAAGGAAACGATTGGGTATACCTTCTATCACAGATCCGAGGGCAAGGTTTTTGTTGCGAAGAATGGATCCTTTCTTGAGAAGGAGTTTCTCGCGAAAGGTGTGAGTAGTCGGAAGGTAGAACTCGAAGAGGTTATTGAACCTTCTCTTCATGAAATGACGACTAGCGCAGCTCTAGAAATTGTTTCGGAGTTGACTTCACCTAATGAAGAGAGAGCTAATGATATTGATCATGAAACTCCGAAAGAGGACACAACCGAACCTCGCAGGTCAAGTAGGACACGTGCAGCTCCTGAACTATACGGTAATACTGTTATAAATTTCATGGTTGGTGAAATAGATGACCCTGCGACATATGAAGACGCGATGATGAGCCCGGATTCCAACAAATGGCTAGAAGCCATTGATACATTGCAAATGTATCTATAATTTTTGATGTTCCATGCTTGGTTTTATCTACTTTCTTATGTTTTGTCCACACTTTGGAGTACTTTTCATATGATTTCTTGGACTAACCTATTAACAAGATGCCATAGTGCCAGTTGCCTGTTTTCTGCTGTTTTTGGTTCCAGGAAGTCAGAAAATGAATATTCTCGGAATTGGACGGGACAAAAGCCAAAGTTCCTATTTTCCCGAAAGACTCACGGAGCCAGAAAGAGAGTCGGAGAGGGGCCACAGGGTGGCCACACCACCCCTAGGCGTGGGTCCCCCTAGTGCGCGCCAGGGCATGGTGTGGGCCCCCTGGCTGGCCACAGACCTTACCCTCTGGCCTATAAGAGGCCTCCCGAGGCATAAACCCTAAATAATCAAGCCTCCAGCCACGAAAAGTTCCGCAGCACCGCCGCCACCAAAGGGGAGATTCGGGGGACAGAAAGTCTCTATTTCGGCACCCTGCCGGGACGGGGAAGTGCCCCGGAGCCATCTCCATCGATCTCCACCACCATCTCCATCACCATTGCTGATTCCCATGATGAGGAGGGAGTAGTTCTCTCTCGAGGCTAAGGGTTCTACCGGTAGCTATGTTTTCATCTCTCTCTATGCATGATCATATTGTGATCATGAGCTTTGTAATCAAGTAGATCTACCTTGCTACTCAAGTGCTTTAATGAATCTCTGCTCCCCCCATGTGTGTGAAAGTGACAGCGTGCTCACCATGGTGGCACTTAGGCTAGAGGTTACAAATACTTGTTATGAGTTATATTTGGAGTTGGATGTTTTTATGAAATTGTGGTTTTTGTTGGACTCATCTAGTACTCAAGGTGACAGTGTGGGGTTTTCTAGATGGGAAAGGCTTACTTTGAGATGTGTTGTTATAGCCCTACCGTTGATTAGAGTGTCCAACCGGAGAGTAGTTAAGAGTAGTATCATAAAGAGAAGATATTTATATGAGAGTGTTCACTAGTGAAAGTATGATCCCTAGGCCTTGTTTCTTAGCATTGAAACACCGTTTGCTACTAGATTTGTTACATGTTTGCTTCCTTCCATCTTTATTTCAGTTTGCCTTTAGTCTTTTCCACGCCATCAAGCTATTTTCTATCACCGTTACCGCTTATAATTATCCATACCACTTGTGTTTCACTATCTCTTCGTCGAACTAGTGCACCTATACACCTGACAAGTGTATTGGGTGTGTTGGGGACACAAGAGACTTCTTGTATCTTGATTGTAGGATTGCTTGAGAGGGAATACCTTTGACCACTTCCTCCCTGAGTTCGATAAACCTTGGGTGATCCACTTAAGGGAAAACTTGTTGTTGTTCTACAAACCTCTTCACTTGGAGGCCCAACAACTGTCTACAAGAATAGAAGTGCGTAGACATCAAGCTATTTTCTGGCGCTGTTGCCGGGGAGGTAAGGTAAAAGGTACTCACATCCTCCGATGTGAGTGCTCGAAGTTATTTCCTTTAGATTCTGCACTTTTATCTTTTTGTTTCTTGTTTTCACTAGTTAGGCTTAATGGAAAACAACAACAAAATTAGAGAGCTTTATAGTATTTATCTTAAGTTAGGACATGAAGTGTTTGAAGAGAAAATTAAAAAACCTATGGAACTTTATTTGCATGCTAATAGCAATGTTGTTAGTATGAATTCTTTGGACACCATTATTGCTAATGCTATGGAAAAGTCTAAGCTTGGGGAAGCTAGTTTTTATGAAAATGATCTTTTTAGTTCCCCAACTTTGGAAGATAGATATTCTATTGCTTATGATGATACAAAACCTCCAATATATGATGATTACAATGATGAGTATGATATTTTTAGTCCACCTACTATTGAGGAGAAAATTAATTATGATTACAATATGCCTCCCATATTTGATGATTATGGTGATGAGAATAATAATGATAGCTATTTTGTTGAATTTGCTCCCACTACAATCAATAAGAATGACTATGCTTATGTGGAGAGTAATAATTATTATATGCATGTGGCTCATGATAAGAATATTTCTTGTGATAGTTATATTGTTACTTTTATTCATGATGCTACTGAAAGTTATTATGAGAGAGGGAAACATTGTTTTATGCATCTCAATAATATTAAGTTTCCCCTCTTTATGTTCAAAGTCTTGAAGTTGCACTTGTTTTGCTTTCCTATTCTTGTTGCTTTGTGCTTTCATGATTTGTTTATTTACAAGATTCCTATGCATAGGAAGAGGGTTAGACTTAAATGTGTTTTGAATTTGCTTCTTGATGCTCTCTTTTACTTCAATTTATATTTCTTATGTGAGCATCTCCTCAAACTATCATGCCTAACTTAAAGGCGTTAAACAAAAGTACTTATTGGGAGATAACCCAAAAGTTTTAGATGAGTCTTGGAAGTTATTACCTCTGTAATAACCTCTCCTTATCCTTTTTATTTGCTTTTTTTCCAAGAGTAACCTCTAATGAGAGAGAGGTAATGATTGGGAAAGTTGCTGTCCCGAAACAGATTTCTGTGCTTCACCATAAAAATCCGTGTAAAATCTCTGAACGTATTTTTGAGGCGTGAATTTTTGTGCTTCTGCCCCAGGTTGTTATCTGACTTTCGTTAGTTCAACGCTTTTTTATTTGAGCAACATAAGGTCTTCGAAACAATTCGTCTTTACCTGCTGGTCTGTTTTGACAGATTTCTGCCATTTTCTGCATTTGCTTCTTGTTGGTTCCTTCTTGAGTTCTTTTGGGGAATTGAGCTTTTTCAGGAAGTGCTACAGTATCTAGTGTTCTAACGGAAGTTTATTTGGTGTTAGAATTTGACCTTAGGACTTATTTATCTTGAGTACACTAATGTTGCTAATAAAGATTGTGTGAAGTTTTGTATGAAGGAAAAATTTCAGGTGTATGGAAGGAATGAGTAATGAGATGAAGGATGGACTAAAACTCAAGCTTGGGGATGCCACATGTGTCACTCCAAGAAATACCCAAGAAGTACAAGCGTCAAAGCTTGGGGATGCCCAAGGCATCCCCTTCTTCATCATTAAAAATCTCAGGTTTCTTCCAAACACTTCATTTTTATTGTTTCATGTACAGTTGTGTTGTTCTTGGAGCGTCTTTATTTTCATTTTTAGTTTTATTTTGCTTGGTTTTCTTATTTTTCTTGAATAGATTGGTTGTATCCCAACACACTTCTTTTGGAGAGAGACACGCTCCGTTTCCATTGCCTAGAACACTCTAGTTTTCATTCTTATTGCTCTGTGAGTGTTCTCTTTTGCCTGCACCGTGTTTAGCCTTAGTTTTCTCGTGCTTTCAGCTTAGAACTTTTTAGTTCTTCTTTGTGGATTTGTGAGACAAGCTCATTTGATCTTTATTTATTATCACCTTTGTGAGTTGTTTCAGATAGTTTGGTTTGGATTGGAAAAGAGTATGAAAGTTCATGCTTAAGTGGTAAAGAGAGCTTGTTTTTGACTGTGGCCTATGCATTGTCATGCCATGCTTGATATTGTTTTGGCTTTATGCTTAGTATTCTTTGCTGTAGCATGACTTGTTATAAACAATTGAGATTGCTTAATGTGCCTTGGATGAATCATGCGTTGTTTTAGCATATTAAAGCATAGTATAGTGATATTCTCCTTTGATGCTTTATTTGGGTTGACTTGGCACATGCTCACACCATGTTATGACTATCCAAAGTCACCATAGCCTTTATGATCCTTTAGTTTTCAACTTATAGTATCACTTTATGCTTTGACCAATGATGTTTTGTCGCTCTGCATGATTATGGCCATTATTGCTCTCTTAGTTTGTCGCTCCCAGTCTTTTGCTAGCCTCCACAACAAAGTATGAGTTCCACTCATGCATCCAACTCCCTAAACCAAGTTATTCCAAAGATTCCACCATACCTACCTACTAGCATATGCTATTCCAAGTATATTCATGCTTTTGTTTACCTTCCAAATTAAACTTGTTATGAGAAAACTAGTGATTAAAGCTCTCACAAACTTGATGGCACACTTTACTTTTTTGCATCTAATAAACTTGAACCATTGGGTCCTTCTTTGTTGCGTATATGCTTGCGCTTTATAAGTTGAAATTAGCAGAACCATGTTTCATGGGGAACGCTTTCAACATTTCACTTGTACTTTGTACCCCGTTGATATCATGTTCTTTTGCTTACGGATCCCGGCGGTGTGAAATAAAAGTGGAACTTGTAAGATCATGGAGTTTGTATGTGTGTTAGAGAAACGCTTGGGCCACTAGCCTAAGCCATGCCTAATCATGGTGGAAACTTGCAGCATCACCATAATGAGCACTCTATGAAGCATCCTCAATAAAAACCTATGCAAATAGCAAATAAAAAGATCGCTGAGATGCTCATTGTCTGCTTGCCTTGTCATTTTGATTATGGGAAAGCTCCCGTATCATGTGCAAGGGGTACCTCGTTGGCGGTTCTTAATGATACACATGTACTTACAGTGACAAGAGCTTACTTGTGACTAAAGTGAGTAGCATGAGGATCGGTCTTCGTAAGTAAGGGCCATGAGATTTCGGTTTATAACTTGTCAAGCATATCCTCTTAGTTGTGTCACTTTAACCTTAATCACCTTCAAGATGCTTATGATAGGGGCAATGAGAGCTGAAAGCTAGAAGTACCATAATTCTTGGAAGCTCTTTATGAGACTTGAATCCCTACTTCCTTTTATAAAAAGGCCTTTCTTCCACCATTATATTGAGTCTCCACCTTCTATCTTTATGCACCTACTTTGAGAGCATAGTGGCCATTCTTAGTTCTATGTGCATTGTCCCAAAACTAGTTGATTGATGCATAACTAGATATAGCTTGTGCTAAACTATTTGTATCTAGTCACTCTTATGAACTTTGAAGGTGTCCTATGCAATTATATTATTAGGGACAAGCTGAATGCTATTATGCTATGTTTTCTTTATGTGAAACAAACAAACGTCTTGCAAAGCATTATTATTCATGAATCTTTTGTTTGTGCCTTTTTCATGTTGCAACATAGTTTCTTTATCTTATTGCTAGAACTTTGTCTTTCATGTTATGATTGAAGTACTATGATCCCACCTATGAATGTTTTGCAAATACTTTGATCAAGTTTATGATGGTGCATGTCACCTCAAAAATTATTCTTTCTTTTTATCACTTACCTACTCGAGGACGAGCAGGAGTTAAGCTTGGGGATGTTGATACATTGCAAATGTATCTATAATTTTTGATGTTCCATGCTTGGTTTTATCTACTTTCTTATGTTTTGTCCACACTTTGGAGTACTTTTCATATGATTTCTTGGACTGACCTATTAACAAGATGCCATAGTGGCAGTTGCCTGTTTTTTGCTGTTTTTGGTTCTAGGAAGTGAGAAAATGAATATTCTCGGAATTGGACGGGACAAAAGCCAAAGTTCCTATTTTCCCGGAAGACTCATGGATCCAGAAGGAGAATCGGAGAGGGGCCACAGGGTGGCCACACCACCCCTAGGCGTGGGTCCCCCTAGGCCGAGCCAGGGCATGGTGTGGGCCCCCTGGCTGGCCACCGACCTTACCATCTGGCCTATAAGAAGCCTCCAGAGGCATAAACCCTAAATAATCAAGCCTCCAGCCACGAAAAGTTCCGCAGCGTCGCCGCCACTGAAGGGGAGATTCGGGGGACAGAAAGTCTCTATTTCGGCACCCTGCCGGGACGGGGAAGTGCCCCCGGAGCCATCTCCATCGATCTCCACCACCATCTCCATCACCATTGCTGATTCCCATGATGAGGAGGGAGTAGTTCTCTCTCGAGGCTAAGGGTTCTACCGGTAGCTATGTGTTCATCTCTCTCTCTATGCATGATCATATTGTGATCATGAGCTTTGTAATCAAGTAGATCTACCTTGCTACTCAAGTGCTTTAATGAATCTCTGCTCTCCCCATATGTGTGAAAGTGACAGCGTGCTCACCATTGTGGCACTTAGGCTAGAGGTTACAAATACTTGTTATGAGTTATATTTGGAGTTGGATGTTTCTATGAAATTGTGGTGTTTGTTGGACTTATCTAGTACTCAAGGTGACAGTGTGGGGTTTTCTAGATGGGAAAGGCTTACTCTGAGATGTGTTGTTATAGCCCTACCGTTGATTAGAGTGTCCAACCGGAGAGTAGTTAAGAGTAGTATCATAAAGAGAAGATATTTATATGAGAGTGTTCACTAGTGAAAGTATGATCCCTAGGCCTTGTTTCTTAGCATTGAAACACCGTTTGCTACTAGATCTGTTACATGTTTGCTTGCTTCCATCTTTATTTCAGTTTGCATTTAGTCTTTTCCACGCCATCAAGCTATTTTCTATCACCGTTACCGCTTATAATTATCCATACCACTTGTATTTCACTATCTCTTCGCCGAACTAGTGCACCTATACACCTGACAAGTGTATTGGGTGTGTTGGGGACACAAGAGACTTCTTGTATCTTGATTGCCCATGGGTGTTAGATTTATCACTATGTGAACTAGATTATTGTCGCTAGTGCAAGTGGGAGACTGAAGGAAATATGCCCTGAGAGGCAATAATAAAGTTGTTATTATGTATTCCTTATATATGATAGATGTTTATTTTGGATGCTATAATTGTATTGATCAGAAACATCAATACATGTGTGTTTAATAAACAAAAAGGGTTCCTAGTTATGCCTCTCTTATAGACTAGCTTATTGATTAACAAGATGATCAAGGTTTCCTGATCATGGACATTGGATGTTGTTAATGACAAGGTCACAGCATTTGTGAAATGATGTGATGAACATTCATCCGAAGTATAGCATTACGATCAAGTAATTATGTTTACATTGCTATAACATCATACAAAGTAATCTTTATCCTTAGACCATGAGATCATGTTAATTGCTAACACCAGAAGATTATCTTGATAACATCAAACATCACAACATAACTAGGTGACTATAAAGATGGGTTCAGTGCTACGAAGGTGTTATGTTGAGGCTCATGGATCAAGAGTGGAATTTGTCAATCCCGATGAAGGATAGATATACGCTGGGCCCTCTCGGTGATATCACATTAAGGTAGCTTGCAAGCAAGTGATGTGATCACTAGAATATTATATCACGGGAACAAGAAAAGAGTGCATGTCGGTAACAAGATCAAACTAGGTATTTGGATACCGATGATCGAATCTCGGACCTGTATTATATCAAGAGACAAAGGGATTAAATTACAAGCGTTAATGGTTCTCACGGTCATAGAAGTCATCGTTGAATATGCAGGAGTCAGTATGGACCTCGAGGTCCCGCTTCTGATTATTGATCTGAGAGGAGTCTCAATCATGTCTGCATTATTCGCGAACCGTAGGGTGACACACTTAAGAGTTACCAGACACTATTTTGGAGCACATATGTTTCAGACAAAAGAATTGCAAAGCACAGGAATTATTTCGATAGAAACCGGAAATTGTTTTGGGTGACATTGCAGAAAGTGGTTCTGCATGTGATATTGAAATATTGCAAGGGGTTATATGTGAATGTTTGTTAATTAAAGTAATTAACAAAATTCTGAATAAATTTAATAAAAGAGTTTTATTAAATGAGAGAGCATTAAACTTGGAGGATTTTAATGCATTTAAAGTAGGGACTTTAAAGGGGAATGTGAAGACGCATTTTAATGTGGAGGGGTTACCACCACATGAATGGGGGAGGTGAGGAGTCACCCCCCCATGCGCTGGCCATGGAGAGGAGGGGCACCCCCCTCCTCCTATAAAAGGCCCCCCTCTTCCTCGTTCTTCCTCACACCTCCTCGTGAAGGATCTGTCTCCCCCTCTAGAATTATTCCCCCATGGTCTTGGATTAGCGAGATACATGTTCCCGATGGCATTTTGTCTAGAAGGAGTTGCTGCTTCCGCTGGATCGCTGGAGCGAGGAGGTGGAGGTTGTCCGGTGGCTTGAACGTGTGTGCGAGTGCGGATGTGCTGCTGAGTTGCGGCGCTCGGACTTCCTCACGATCTTGAGATCGGCAAGTGTACGACTACAGCAACCACGAGTTCCTACTCGTTAACAAAACTCGTTGTCTTCGAGGGTAAGTTCTTGTTAGATGTATGTCCACCCGTTGCTCTGTACCTAGTAGATAGATCTTGGCGTGTAGTTCTCGTTGTAGGAAAATTTTTGTTTTCTATGTTGCAGACCCAACATCCTCGGACGGCGCAAGCAAGCCTCCGGATGACCAGTGGTGGGCTGGCCTCTGTGGTTGATGGCGGGTCGGTAAAGACTACATGCTAGTAAGTCAGTTGAGGTTGGGGAGGTAGACATTGCGCCGACGGTGTACCCCAGATCTGGGCTGAGCCTGGATGGCTCGCGGGATCTAGGTGGGACCCATCTTGGTTGCGAATGGCATGCTTCTAGCGATATCGACGATGCGCAAGCAGTGCGACTTTCATCGGTAAGGGTTCTATTTGGCGGAGGAGCTCACTCTGTGACGTCCTGGAGAAGCACTTGACGGATTTTGATGTTAGTCGTAGTCTTGTTTTGAGTGTTGGGTGTGTTGTATATATGGTGTTTCAGTCTTTTCTTAAGCTTGTAAATCAAACTTCTTTTTCTATCAATGAATGGAAACGCAAAGTTTTTTGCATTTTCGCGAAAAAAGGGAAAGAGTTTATTTTATTGTGAAAATACTCAAATCTATTATAGAAGTTCACCAGAAGTACAAAACACCTTCATATTTTTCATCTTAACTTTGACATCTTTTCGAGAACTGGAACATGTTTTGGCCTCTTCATTAAAGTGATGCACACTACCAAAACTTATTACATAGGGTTCATAAGTTAAAGTTTACAGCTCAAGAATCACACAAGGTGACAAGATGAATCAGCCAACAAAAAAGAGAGGACAAAAGGCTTCTATCCATCTTGTAATCTCTTAGAAAGCTCGCCAATCACCCTTGTTGAATATAACCCATACAATTGTCATCAACCGCTTGCACCTAAAACTCATGCGTTCTTGTTGGTCCACGCGAAGGAGAAAGAACCATGTGCGAATCCAATAGAAGGAGAAAGAACCACGTGCGAATCCAATAGGTAGCTCCGTGGATAACTTGTAGAAAATGGGGAGATCCAAATTTGTTAAAAACGACATTATTTTAACAATTTAAAATTATACAAACTAAACTACAAACCGCCGCACATATTTGAGCTTTACCTTTTTATCAATCTCGTTCAACAAATTTTTAAACATATTTGCAACACTGGTTTAGAGGTAAATTGTTAAAAATAAATGGAAACACTCTCCATATTAAGCATGCTAAGGGACATGAGATAAATAAATGCTCAATAAGAACGAAGAGATCGTAGATTTGGCTTGTATTTGAGATGAAGTTTTCTCATAACATACTTATTATATAGGCTAAATTAATTTTTTATCAGTTTTGTTATAGATTCATAAGTCGTTGGCTGTAAAATTAAGTATGGCACACTTAACTAGTTCGATCTTACCCAATATACACCCTCTTCTTTGCTAACAGGGATCCGGACAAATTGTTCATGTAAATAGTTATGCATGGGCTGCAGTCACTTGTGGTTGCACACCTGTTGAGATTTGGCAAAATAAGATACGCCATTCATGTCACCTCCTAAAGGGATAGGCAAAAAACCTATATGGGAAATACAAAAATACAAAACAAAAGGAGAGGCTCTTGTCGATCATAGAAGAGCTAGATGTGACGGCAGAAACTAACCCACCAAGTATGGATGAATAGGATGCATTGAGGGATGCTATTGTTGGTGTGACCAAACTTAGAAGGGATGAGGAAACTAAGTGGGATCAAAGGGCCAAGGTTAAGCATGTGCAACAAGGTGAAAATAATATGAAGTACTTCCACCTAATTGCTAATGGTAAACACAAGAAGAAAAACTATTTCAGTTGGAGCAACATGAAGGAAACGATGTGGGAGAAGGAAATCTAAAGGTCTAGGTTATGAAATTTTACAAAACAAATATTTGGGGCGTCAGTCCCTACAAATATATTTCTAAGGGAGGAAGTTAGCCAGGATATGCAACAACTATCTACTATGGAGAATGAAATTCTTACAACTTGATTCTCTGAGAAGGAGGTGTATGAGGCCATCTTTCAGATGGAGCATAATAAAGCTCCTGGTACAGATGATTTCCCGCAAAGTTCTACTAAAAATAGAATACTTAAGGAAGATTTTGATGGCGATGTTTTGTCTACTACATGTATGGGACTTGCCTCTGCCAAACTAAACTTTGGTGTCATTACATTACTATACAAAAATAAAATACGGTCCAAATCCAATAATATAGGTCTATTTATCTTTTCAATGTGAGTTTCAAAATTGTCACTAAGATTGGTACTAATCGCATTATGGGAATTTCTCCTAAGGTGATTCATCCCACACAATATACATTTATGCCAGGTCGACACATTATCAAAGTAGTGGTCATGCTCCATGAGACTAACCATGAGCTTCACAGGAAGAAAATGGATGGCATTCTTTTTCAAATTGACTTTGAAAAGATGTATGATAGAGTAAAGTGGCATTTCCTTCAACAAACTTTGTGGATGAAAGGATTTGTGCATGAGTGGTGTAGATTGGTTTTACAATTCGTACATCAAGGGACTATGGGGATAAAAGTTAATGATGAGATTGGTCATTATTTCTAAATGAGGAAAACACTAAGACAAGGAGATCCATTATCTCCCGTTCTCTTTAATATTGTTGCTGATATGATGGCTATTCTCATTGAACGTGCTAAGGAGGACGACTAAGGTGGAGGTATTATCCCTCTTCTAGTAGAAAGAGTGGTCTCAATTTTGCAATATGCGGGTGATGACATTTAGTTCATGGAACATGACCTTCAAAAGCCCGTGAATATGAAACTTTTCTTGTGTATCTTCGACCAACTCCCGCGCCTCAAAATTAATTAGCACGAAAGCGATTTTTTTGCTAATGGTAATAAGGAAGAAGAACAACAGTACAGATAAATCTTCGTCTGTGAGTCTGGTTCCTTACCATTCAGGTACCTGGGAATACCTATCCATTATAGAAAAAATAACAGATTGATATCCAGTAGAAACTTGCTTCAAAGGGAGTGTGGCCTTTTAAATTATTTAATAATGAGGGAGTGTGGCACAAGTTTTTACATAAAAGGTATCTCAACCACAAGACACTATCTGACATGGAAGCTAAACGCACCGGGTAATCTTTCCAGAAAGGAATTATACGGGTGAAGGATGAATTTGTAGTAGAGGCCATTTTCAAGTGGGAGTTGGTTCAACTACGAGATTTTGGAAAGACACATGGTTGGGTGATACCACTTCAGCATACCAGTGCCTATCATTATATAACATAGTTGAAAGAGCATGTGGGCCCCCATGTGTGGTTTTGGTAATTAATGACAATCTATGTGGACTAATGTTTGCGTTAAGTTGCACTTGTAGGAATTGTCCATTGACATTGGTTGGAGCATGTGTTGGCTTCAAGGTAGAAGAAATGAAGAAGCAGCATTGTCCAAGGGCTTTGGGCCTATTGGAATCTTGTAGAAGAAGAAGAATAAAGAAAAGAAAATCAAGTGTGTCTTGAAGAGGTAGATGGAGTTCCTCATGTGTATCTTCAAGACATCATCCAATTGGAGTTAGAAAAATATTGTGCAAGATCAAGATGCGCCATCTCTAGAATATCTCATGCTTGAAGCTTGCCATCCTCGGTGATCATGGATCCATGAAGGCAAGGTCAAAGAAGAGGTTTCCCCATGGTGTATGGGGAGCATGTTTCAAGTCTTCATCATTAAAGCTCAAGGAAGAGCAATCAAGAAAGGTGTCCATCTTGAGAAGGACAAGTTCGTCTACATCGAGCTCAAGTGGATTGCTCAAGTAAAAGGTATTATATGGATAGGATTTCCCTTTTGTCGGTCTCGTGTTGTTGTTGGGAAACCGGGTTTAGTATAGATAATCGTACTATCAAGAGGGGCTCTCGAGTGAGTAACTTGATCATATCCTTTAAAGAGATCTCAAACATTTGCATACTTGGCATCATTCTTCTTGGTTCTTATTTGGTTATTATCCATGAGAGGATTTAGAGCTTGTGTTAATATCCATGACAAGCTCAAATTCATCGAAAATGGATTGCATATGCATTCTCTATTGCGTTTTCGATGTTGGAGGTCTTACCGGTTTGTCTTTTATAGATAGGTTAAACCTTTCATCATTTGGCTATCCTACCTTGATGGACTATGAGGGTTCCCTTCATAATCTTTTAGAGATTGTTTTCCCCTTCTAAACGAGCCCAAGATCATCAAAATCGGAGTCCGGATACAAAAGTTATGATTGTTTTTGTAACGGTGTTTCTGCCAGTTTTGTGAGAGCCGGACACTCCGGGGTTCGCACCCCAAAGACTCAGGGGGGGCGGAGACTCCGGCCCAAATTCTAGCCCAGACTTCGGGGGTGTACAGAGAGCATCTAGAGGCTGCCGGGAGTCTGGACCTTGGAGACTCCGATCTTGAAGGCCGGAAACTCCGGGATAAGTGGTCTACAACGGCTAGTTGTCGTGGTGGGGGGCTATAAAAGGCCCCCTTCTTCCCCAAGGAGCTGGTGGCTTGCTCTCCCTCTCCCCTCCATTGTTTCTACCTTCAAGAGCTTGCAAATACTTCAATATGTCCCATATTTCTTAAATCTTGTTGGGGGATTTGAAAGAGGAGATCTAGATCTACAACTCCACCAATCCATATCTCCTCTATGTGAGGGGAACATCTTGGGATCTAGATCTTGAGGTTTTTTTGTGGATATTCTCTTGTGTTCTTCCTCTCTTATTCCCCCAATAGCTTTTGTAGCTTTGGTAGAATTTGAGAGTGAAGGACTTGCCATTGCATTCGGTGCATTGTTTTGATTTCTCTATGGAGGATTGATACGTTGCTAACGTATCCATAATTTTTGATGTTCCATGCTCGGTTTTTATCTACTTTCTTATGTTTTGTCCACACTTTGGAGTACTTTTTATACACTTTATTGGGCTAACCTATTAACAAGATGTCACAATGCCAGCTGCATGTTTTCTGCTGTTTTTGGTTCCAGGAAAGTCAGAAAATGAATATTCTTGGAATTGGACGGGACAAAAGCCAAAGTCAATATTTCACCGAGGGAGACACCTAGAATACGAGACGGAGAGGGGCCAGAGGGCCGCCAAACCACCTGGTCGCGCGGCCAGGCCTAGCCTACACCAGGGGAGTGGTGTGGCCGCCTAGGGCACCCCCTCGGCCTCCCCTTTCGCCTATAAGATGCCTCCGATACACAAACCCTAAGTATCCGATCAAAAATCCATGAAAGAGTCTGTAGCAGCCATCATCTCCATCCCTAGATCGGGAGGGATCTGAATCTCTTCCCGTCACCCTCCGGAGGGGAGAATTCACCCTAGAGGCCTTCTTCATCACCATGCAAGCCTCCGGTGTGATGCGTGGGTAGTTCATCCTTGGACTACGGGTCCATGTAGTAGCTAGATGGTTGGTTCTTCTCTTTTGTGCTATCATGTTTAGATCTTGTGAGCTTCGTTTATGATCAAGATCATCTATTTGTAATCATACATGTTGTGTTTGCGGGGATCCAGTGGATACTGAGATGCTATTTCAGATTGATTATTGATTCTATCATGTCTTTGTTATTTGTGATCTTGCATGCTCTCCGTTGTTAGTAGCTATCTTGGCCGAGTAGATGCTAGCAACTCCAAGAGGGAGTATTTATGCTCGATAGTGGGTTCATGCCTCTAGTAATCTGGGGAAGTGACAGAAATCTCTAAGGTACTAGATGAGCTGTTGCTACTAGGGAGAAAACAGTAATCCTTTGTTCATAGAACAATATTGTTTACACGCAATGCTTAATGCAATTATCTGTTGCTTGCAACTTAATACTGGAGGGGGTTCGGATGATAACCTAAAGGTGGATTATTAGTCATAGATGCAGTTGGATTACGGTCTATGTATAATGTTTTAATGCCCAATCAAATCTCATAGGAGTCAAGGTGACTACTATATGCATGTTTGCTTTCTTGATGTTTGTCAATTGCCCCACTGTAATTCGTTCACCCAACATGTCATCTATCTTAAGGAGAACCACCACTAGTGAACTATGGACCCCGGTCCTTTCTTTTACCATCAATCTACAACTGTTTACTTTCTGAAAGCTATTACTTTCTTCCACACAATACGTTTAATCCTTTGTTTTTAGCAAAACCGGTGAGATTGACAACCTCACTGTAAGTTGGGGCAAAGTTTTGTGGTTGTGTTGTGCAGGATTCCAAGTTGGAAACAACACCTTGGAGGTGTTTCCTTGCTCCTACTGGTTCGATAACCTTGGTTTCATAACTGAGGGAAACTTACTGCTGTGCTCATTATACCTTCCTCTTGGGGTTTCCCAACGAGCTCGATATCAACCACAAGCCAGCAAGTATTTTTCTAGCGCTGTTGTCGGGGAGTCAAGGACATCTTCACAAGGGTAGTCCCTCATAACCAATCTCTTTAATTTGTTTTATTTGTTTTGCTTAGTTTATTTCTGCTTTGTTTGCTTGTTTCTTTATCAAAAACACACAAAAATTAGTTGTTCTAGTTTGCTTTCTTTATTAAAAACACAAAAAAATTAAGTCTTTCTTAGTTGCTACCTCTTTCTTAGCTCACCATGTTGATCCCTAAGTTCACCCTGAAAGACCTTTCAATAGGTAGTTTCTCTATAATTGGAAAAGATAATACTGGAGAATTATTTAATCATGTTAGTAAGCCTGAGGATATTGAGGATAGATCCCTTGCAGAGCTTGCTCCAAATTCTGAAATTGCTACAGCTTCTTTAGTTCACATGTTGGAATCTAGGTTTGTTAACCTTAACCCCTTAATGCAAGTAATGTTTCTTAAACTTAAGGAAATTGAGGACCCTGAAAGAGAGATTTTATTCTGGAAACCTTGCTTAAAGAATTCTATGATGTTGCTAAGGAAGCTAGAAAATTCTTTCATCGTTTTAATATGCAAGGCTCATGTGTAGATGTTATTGGTACACGAGAAAAGATGAACAAAACCGAACCTAATGGGGAGGAAATTAAGATACCAATACCTATCAAACTTGTAGCAATGCATGAAGCCATAGAAAAGAATCTTGATTGGATTGTTTCTGAAAACCCGTTTGATGAAAATAGTGAACGCAAGAGCATTGAGAGAGGATCCTCTAGAACTTATTTTGATGAGATACCTTGCCTTGTTAAAGATATTTCTGGTATCAATCTAAATGCTTCTTCATTTGAGAACACTTGATTCTTTTTCTTGCTTCTTATGCCTAACTTAAAGGTTTTAAAGAAAAGTACTTATTGGGAGATAACCCAAAAGTTTTAGATGAGTCTTGGAAGTTATTACCTATGTAATAACCGCTTCTTATCCTTTTTATTTGCTTTTTGTGCCAAGAGTAATCTCTAATGAGAGAGAAGTAATGCTTGGGAAAGTTGCTGTCCCGAAATAGATTTTTGTGCTTCGCTGTAAAAATTTGTGTAAAATCTCGGTACGCCGTTTTGAGGCGTGAATTTTTGTGATTCTGCCCTAGGTTGTTATCTAACTTTCGTTAGTGCAACACTTTTTGATATGAGCAACAGAAGGTCTTTGAAAAAATTGGTTTTTACCTACTGGTTTGTTTTGACAGATTTCTGCCATTATTTGCATTTGCTTCTTGTTGATTCCTTTTTGAGTTATTTTTGGGGAATTGAGCTTTTTGAGGGAAGTGCTACAGTAGCTTGTGTTTTAATGGAAGTTTTGTGTTCAAACTGAACCCAAAGACTTATTATCTTGAGTGCACTAATGTTGCTAATAAAGATTGTGTGAAGTTTTGTATGAAGGAAAAAAATTCAGGTGTATGGAGAGAATGATGTAATGAGATGAAGAACGGACTAAAGCTCAAGCTTGGGGATGCCACGCGTGTCACCCCAAGAAATATCCAAGAAGTACAAGCGTCAAATCTTGGGATGCCCAAGACATCCCCTTCTTCGTCAATAAAAATCCCAGGTTTCTTCCAAACACTTCATTTTTATTGTTTCATGCATAGTTGTCTTGTTCTTGGAGCGTCTTCATTTTTGTTTTTGGTTTTCGTTTGCTTGGTTTGCTTATTTTGCTTGAATAAATTGGTTAGACCCCCTCTTTCATGCATTAGTTTTTAAATAGTTTGGTTTGGTTTGGAAAAGAGTAGGAAAAGTTCATGCTTAAGTGGTAAAAGATCTTGTTTTTGACTGTGGCGTATGCTTTGTCATGTTATGCCTGATATTGTTTTAGCTTTATGCTTAGTGATTTTTGTTGTAGCATGACATGTTACAAACAATTGAGATTGCTTAATGTGCCTTGAAAGAATCATGCGTTGTTTTAGCATATTAAAGCATAGTATTATGGTATTCTCCTTTGATGCTTTATTTGGATTGACTTGGCGCATGCTCACACCATGTTATGACTATCCCAAGTAACCATAAAATTTATGATCCTTTAGTTTTCGACTTGTAATATCACTTTATGCTTTAATTAATGATGTTTCCTCGCTTTGCATGATTATGGCCATTATTGCTCTCTTAGTTGGTCGCTCCCAGTCTTTTGCTAGCCTCGATAACCAAGTATGAGTTCCACTCATGCATCCAACTCCAAATAAAACCAAGTTATTCCAAAGAGTCCACCATACCTACGTATTAGCATTTGATATTCCAAGTATATTCATGTTTTTATCTACCTTCGGAATTAAACTTATTATGAGAAAACTAGTGATTAAAGCTCTCACGAACTTGATGGCACACTTTACTTTTCTTGCCCCTAATAAACTTAAACCATTGTGTCATCTATGTTGTATATGCTTGCACTTATATGTTGGGGAGTAGCAGAACCATGATGTCATGGGAAACGCTTTCAACATTGCATGTGTACATTGTACCTAGTTGATATCATGCTCTTTTGTCTATGGATGTCGTCGGTGTGAAATGAAAAGGGATCTTGTAAGTCCATGGAATTATGTATGTGTGTTAGAGAAACGCCTGGGCCGCCGGTCTAATCCATGCCTAATCATGGTGGAAACCTGCAGCGTAACCATAATGAGCAATCTATGAAGCATTCTTCTTATAAAAAAAGAGATTGAGATTGAGAAAAGGAGAAAAGAAAAAAAGAAAAAAAAGAGAAAGAGGAAAGAGAGAAAAACACTGTTTTCCCATGGTAAATAAGAAGATTGTTGAGATGCTTGTTGTCTGCTTGCCTTGTCATTTTGATATGGGGATTCTTCCATATCATCGGGCAAGGGGTACCCCGTTGGCGGTTCTCTATGATACACATGTACCTACTATGACAAGAACTTACCGGTAACTAAACTTGAGTAGCATGAGGAGCGGCCCTCGTATTCAAGGGACATGAGATTTCCAACTTATACTTTGTCAAGCATATACTCCATAGATTGTTCACTTTAACCTTAATCACTTCAAGATGCTTATGATAGGGGCAATGAGAGCTGAAAGCTAATAAGTACCATAATTTTTAGAAGCTCTTTATGAAACTTGAATCCCTACTTCCTTCTATGAAGGCCTTTCTTTTATTTTATGTTGAGTCTCCATCTTCTATCTTTATGCACCTATTGAGAGAGCATAGTGGCCATTCTTAGTTTAATGTGAATTATCCAAAGACTTATTGATTGATGCATCACTTTGATATTGCTTGTACTTAAACTATTTGTATCTAGTCACCTTTATGAACTTTGAAGGTGTCCTATGCATTTATGTTTGCTACTCTATGGGGGACAAGCTGAATGCCACTATGCTATGTTTTCTTTATGTGAAACAAACAAACCTCTTGCAAAGCATTGTTATTTATGAATCTTTTGTTTGTGCCTTTTCATGTTAGAACATAGTTGCTATGTCTTATTGTTAGAACTTTATCTTTCATGCTATGTTGAAGTACTATGATCCCAGCTATCAATGTTTTACAAATACTTTGATCAAGTTTATGATGGTGCATGTCACCTCAAAAATTATTCTTTCTTTTTATCACTTACCTACTCAAGGACGGGCAGGAGTTAAGCTTGGGGATGTTGATACGTTGCAAATGTATCTATAATTTTTGATGTTCCATGCTTGGTTTATATGTACTTTCTTATGTTTTGTCCACACTTTGGAGTATTGTTTATACACTTTCTTGGACTAACCTATTAACAAGATGCCACAGTGCCAGCTGCCTGTTTTCTGTTGTTTTTGGTTCCAGGAAAGTCACAAAATGAATATTCTCGGAATTGGATGGGACAAAAGCCAAAGTCAATATTTCACCGAGGGGGACACGGAGCCACAATCCGAGACGGAGAGGGGCCAAGGGCCGCCCACACCACCTGGCCGCACGGCCAGGCCTGGCCCGTGCCAGGGGGTGGTGCGGCCACCTAGGGCACCCCCTCGGCCTCCCCTTTCGCCTATATATTGCCTCTGATACATAAACCCTAAGTACCCGATCAAAAATCCACGAAAGAGTCTGTAGCCACCGTCATCTCCATCCCTAGATCAGGAGGGGTCTGAAGCTCTTCCCGGCACCCTTCCGGAGGGGAGAATTCACCCTAGAGGCCTTCTTCATCACCATGCAAGCCTCCGGTGTGATGCGTGAGTAGTTCATCCTTGGACTACGGGTCCATGTAGTAGCTAGATAGTTGGTTCTTCTCCTTTATGCTACCATGTTTAGATTTTGTGAGCTCCGTTCATGATCAAGATCATCTATTTGTAATCCTACATGTTGTGTTTGCGGGGATCCGATGGATATTGAGATGCTATTGTAGATTGATTATTGATTCTATCATGTCTTTGTTATTTGTTATCTTGCATGCTTTCCGTTGTTAGTAGCTATCTTGGCCAAGTAGATGCTAGCAACTCCAAGAGTTAGTATTTATGCTCGATAGTGGGTTCATGCCTCTAGTAATCTGGGGAAGTGACATAAATCTCTAAGGTACTAGATGTGATGTTGCTACTAGGGAGAAAACAGCAATCCTTTGTTCATAGAACAATCATATTGTTTACTTTACACGCAATGCTTAATGCAATTATCTCTTGCTTGCAACTTAATACTAGAGGGGATTCAGATGATAACCTGAAGGTGGATTATTACTCATAGATGCAGTTGGATTACGGTCTATGTATAATGTTGTAATGCCTAATCAAATCTCATAGGAGTGAAGATGATTAGTATATGCATGTTTTCTTTCTCGATGTTTGTCAATTGCCCCGTTGTAATTCGTTCACCCAACATGTCATCTATCTTAAGGAGAACCACCACTAGTAAACTATGGACCCTGGTCCTTTCTTTTACCATCAATCTACAATTGTTTACTGTTTTCTGTTTACTTTCTGTAAGCTATTACTTTCTTCCACACAATACGTTTAATCCTTTGTTTTCAGCAAAATCAGTGAGATTGACAACCTCACTGTAAGTTGGGGGCAAAGTTCTATGGTTGTGTTGTGCAGGATTCCAAGTTGGAAACAACACCTTGGAGGTGTTTCCTTGCTCCTACTGGTTCAATAACCTTGGTTTCATAACTGAGGGAAACTTACTATTGTGCTCATCATACCTTCCTCTTGGGGTTCCCCAACGAGCTCGATATTAATCACGAGCCAGCAGTATGATTCTCATGAGAAATTTAAGTTCTATAATGTCCATTAATTATCTCTAATTGGATTCTTTTGCCTCGTGTTGAGATTTATTGTTTATCACATTATGGGGGATTCATATGCTTAGTGCATATTACAAGCCTAGAAAATGTGAAAATTCGAGGTTGTGTCACTTAGAATTGATATTGATAATTATCTAGCTTCTATGTGACACATTTGCTCAAACAAGTTCAATGCCTTTGTTTCTCATCTTTTGGATCTTGTTTGTGAGAGTGTTTCTTTGTATGTGTTTCCTCATATTTGTATCTCTATATCCACATGGAAACCATTAGCGTCAAGTTACTCTAATCACTAGTGACTGTGTGACTATTGGAAGCTACCAAGAATCTCTTTTGAAGCATCAAGCTTAATTCTTATACTTTGTTATATGCTTCTTAGTGTGAATATGATCTTGGATATCCTTGTGAACTACCTCGGGAAGATTATTCCCAATACTTCTTGTCCTTGGACAACTAGTACTAGATTTGTGGTAGAATTTATTGATCATATTCACTTTGGCCTTTGCTTAATTTTGTTCTATATCTTGCCAAGAAAATGTTTTGTGTTGAATCCCAAGCTTTCCTTGCCTCTTATGGATCTTCTTATTTTATTGGTATCCTCTTGTGTTTTATTTAATGTAGGTACTAGTGATGATCCCATTCGTGTGCATTTTTCATTCAAAAGCAAAATTCTATAATGTACTACTTATGGGTGAGCTATCCTATATTATAAAGAGCACTCCTTTTTATGTTTCACCGTTTGATCCATATTATGTTTCATGTGCTTGGTAATTCAATCTTTTCTTTTTGGTATTTTGTGCCATCATGAAAAGTGTGGAGAGTTTAGTTCATTTGTTGGAATCTTGCTCTTTTGGGGAGTTGGTTTTGTCTCATTCTTTGTTTCGTGTTTTTCCCTTTTAGAATGAGATGAATCCTAGAGCATTTGTGTTTTTATCTATCTTTTGATCTTTGACTTTTGTCTTGTTCATTTGTTGAACTTGTGATCATTCATGTGTTCAATTGGTTCTTTGATACAATTTGGACACCTTTTGTTGTGTGACACTCTTATGTGTGCCATCTCGATTTACTTGGTATTTTTGTTCAAATTGTATCCCTTGTTGGTTCTTGAAAGCCTTATGCATGCATATTTACTACATGTTTATATTATGGCATGCTTGCTTTCTTTGATCCAATATATAGGAGAAACTCCACCAAATCCCATCGGCTAAGTTGTACATGCAATTCAATTTCATATCAATATGCACTTATTTATGTGGAGTCTCTCCTATATATTGTAGTTTCTCTAACTACTTTGGACCCAATGAGTTTGGGGACCGTTTTGTACTTAAATATGGTTTAGGTACATTGAAGATATACTGGATGCTTGACCCTCATTTTTGAAGAAATGTTGCGTGCATGGAAATTGGAGGCAGGCTATAGGATGATCAACAAATTCATATCCTCTACATCCTACCAATTATATCTTGGTAACAAGTATCTCTTTCTCATGCTCATATATCTTGCTTCTGACCGTTTGTGGGTTGCCTTCTAGCATGAATTTTTGTATTTGTATTTGTATTTTTTGTGGTTCTAGCCTTGGTTTTAAGAGAACTCCTTATTGCAAATGTGACGTAAGTTGAGATGAGTGCATATAATTGGGACTATACAAAATCATGCATATGATTCACCAATCCCAAATATGTCAATCTAGCAATTTTATTGCATATCCTTTCCTCAACTTCTCTCATGTGCAATAGTGAGATTTTGCTAGTTGTTTTTTTTCTTTGTGATACTTGTTGCCTTTCTCCATATATTCTAACCATCTCCTTTTAGCTTGGTGATTATTGTAATGTATGTAGTGTGTTGGTGTTTGAAGTTCATTAATGAACAATAAGATAAAATTGTGCCTTTGGCCATGCTTACAAGCAAAAATCTTATTGGTATATGTTATGACTTCATTTTGGTTTTCATGTCCTTTCTTGAGTATCTTGTTTATGTGTGCATGTTTCTTTGTGGACATATGTCTTTGTAATGCATTCCACTTAGAAACTTATACACATAAGAGAAGATAATTCTTAGTTGAGATTTTTATTCCTTGGATACCACCCTTTATTCCTTTTTAATTCTTTGGTGCCTTCCAAATTTATTTGCCTATGAGTGAGTGTTCCTTTTGTTTGTATCTTCAGGCACTCATATTTGTTCTCTCATGCCTTGTATTATTAAATGAGTTTGGATGAGTAAGGATTCCATGATTATGCATATTGTTCCCAAATGCACTTAGCATAATTGGTGCATAATCTTTGGGGAGCTCCTCTAATTCATTTAAGAATGCTCATTTGTCTTCTTTCTCATTTGTTGTGTTTTAAATATTTATGGGGGAGCGAGGATTCCATATTTGTGCATGATGTACTCAAATGCAACTATTCTATTTGTGCACAAATCTTGGGGAGCTTCTCTATTTTTATTTAAAACACTCATTTGATCTTATCATAATATCTTGTAGTTTCCATTTTGGACTCATTTGTTGTTTTCAATTGGTTTGTCGGATCTTGTGATTGCTTGCGTCATTTGTTGATGCTTCTTTCTTTAATTCTTTGGCAATCTTCGGGTCCTCAATATATTTCTACTTCCTCCCAAGTATTCATCATTGGATATGTGTGAATGCACACCTTTGGAGGAACTATCACTATATTGGCCTTCTAGAACTTGTCACCCATTTCAGCAATCGATGCCAATGGGGGAGAAGTTTTAGAGGGTTTAAGGGAAGTTGGTTTATGCTATGAGTTTGTTCTTAAGCATTTGCCTTTCATGCTCTTGCGTCTTTGTGTTGCTTAGCATGTGGTTTATATAGAGGAAACTCCACCAATGATAATGATTGATAATATATGCAATGAAATTCAAGTTCATCACACATGCATAGATTGTGGGGGAGTTGCTCTATATATGGTTGTGGTACCAATATCACATACTTGTGTAGTATTTGATATTGGTTCTACCATTTTATTCGTTAAATTTATTATATAAACCCTCTCAAAGGTATTGTCATCAATTACCAAAATGGGGAGATTGAAAGAGCATGTGGGCCCCCATGTGTGGTTTTGGTAATTAATGACAATCTCTATGGACTAATGTTTGCATTAATTTGAACTTGTAGGAATTTTCCATTGGCATTGCTTGGAGCGTGTGTTGGCTTCAAGGTAGAAGAAATAAAGAAGAAGCATTGTCCAAGGGCTTTGAGCCTATTGGAATCTTGTAGAAGAAGAAGAAGAAGAAGAAGAAGAAGAAGAAGAAGAAAGAAAGAAAATAAGATCATGTGTGTCTTGAAGAAGTAGATGGAGTTCCTCATGTGTATCTCCAAGACATCATCCAATTGGAGTTAGACAAAATGTGGTGCAAGCTCAAGATGCGCCATCTCTAGAAGATCTCATGCTTGAAGCTTGCCATCCTCGGTGATCATGGATCTATGAAGGCAAGGTCAAAGAAGAGGTTTCCCCATGGTGTATGGGGGAGCATGTTTCAAGTCTTCATCATTTGAGCTCAAGGAAGAGCAATCAAGAAAGGTATCCATCTTGAGGAGGACAAGATTGTCTACATCAAGCTCAAGTGGATTGCTCAAGGAAAAGGTATTATCTTGATAGGTTTTCCCTTTTTCCGATCTCATGTTGTTGTTGGGAGACCGGGTTTAGGATAGATAACCGTACTATCAAGAGGGGCTCTCAAGTGAGTAACTTGCTCATATCCTTCAAAAGAGCTCAAACATTTGCATACTTGGCATCATCCTTCTTGGTTCTTATTTGGTTATTATCCATGAGAGGATTTAGAGCTTGTTTTAATCTCCATGACAAGCTCAAGTTCATCGAAAACGGATTTCATATGCATCTTTATTGCATTTTGTTGGGGTTTTTACCGGTTTGTCTTTTATAGATAGGTTAAACCTTTCATCATTTGGTTCTATCCTACCTTTCTGGACTATGATGCTTCCCTGTGTAATCTTTTAGAGCTTGTTTTCCTCTTCGAAACGAGTCCAAGATCATCAAAATCGGAGTCTGGATGCAAAAGTTATGATTGTTTTCGTTTCGGTGTTTCTGCCAGTTTTGTGAGGGCTGGAGACTTCGGGGTTCGCACCCCGGAGACCCCGGGGGGCCGGAGACTCCGGGGGGAGCGGAGACTCCGGCCCAAATTCTGGCCCAGACTCCGAGGGGTGTACAGAGAGCATCTGGAGGCTGCCCAGAGTCTGGACCTTGGAGATTCCGGTCCTGGGGGCCGGAGACTCCGGTCTTGAAGGCCGGAAACTCCGAGATAAGTGGTCTGCAACGGCTAGTTGTCGTGGGGGACCTATAAAAGGCCCCCTTCTTCCCCAAGGGGTTGGTGGCTTGCTCTCCATTGTTTCTACCTTCAAGATCTTGTAAATACTCTCAATCCCTCCCATATTTCTTAAATCTTGTTGGGGGATTTGAAAGAGGAGATCTAGATCTACAACCCCACCAGTCCATCTCTCCTCTATGTGAGGGGAATATCTTGGGATCTAGATCTTGAGGTTTCTTTTGTGGATTTTCTCTTGTGTTCTTCCTCTCTTATTTCCCCAATAGCTTTTGTAGCTTTGGTGGAATTTGAGAGTGCAGGACTTGCCATTGCATTAGGTGCATCGGTTTGAGTTCTCTATGGAGGATTTGGTTGGTGAAATCAAGAAGATTGTCCCTCTTGGGTTCTTAGAACCCTAGACTATTATGTAGCCTTTGTGGCGTGTTCTTGGGCCTTTAATTAAGTTGTGGATCTCTCTCCAAGATAGTGGCCTTGGTGGAGATTATTGGGAGCCTCCAATTAAGTTGTGGAGATTGCCCCAATCTTGTACGGGTTTGATGACCGTCATCAAGTGTCCCATAGTGGAATGGGTGCTTGCCGCATGGTGGGTGCTCGGTAGAATAGGGTGAGGCCTCTTGTGGCGTTGGTGGTCTTAGTACCGCCCACCCCTCCAACGAGACGTACTCCCTTGTTGGGAGGAACTCGGTAAAATATCGTTGTCCCCGCGTGCCTCGGTTATCTCTATACCCAAGCTATTTACTTATGCACTTTACCTTGTGATGGCATTCGTGCTTTAAGTAATTTATATTGCTATTACTTTGTTACTTGTCTTACTTAGCATAAGTTGTTGTGCACATAGGTGAAATCTTAGTATATCTTGGCTTTGTGCTTGACAAATGAAACGCTAATTTTATTCCGTTATTGTTAAGCCCATCTCGCAAAAGTTTTAAACCACCTATTCACTCCCCTCTAGGCGACATCTGTGATCTTTCAATAGTGAAATGGAAAAATGTCATTGTTGCAAACATTTTAACCCGAGTACCGCTGAATATTGGTTTCAGAAGAGTACTAACCGGTAATAAATGGACATCTTGGTTAAATTTATGTCAAAGGCTAACGATGGTACATTTATCAGATGAGTCGGGTAGATTTATGTGGAAATTAACAGATTTAGAATTTTTTTCAGTAAAATCCATGTATAAAGGCATCATAAATGGTCATACGCCCTATAGAAATTGAAGATCCCACTAAAAATATTTTTTTATGCGGTTCCTAAACAACTAGTGTTGTTAACTGAAAAAAACCTTATAACAAGGAATTGGAATGGATATACAAAATGTTATTTATGTGGTGCACAAGAGACCGTTGAGCATCTATTCATATCTTGTCCTTTCAATAGTCTCATATGGTGCATAGTAAATTCTGCATATGACCTTCCTCCACACGCTAATATTACAAATATTTTTAAAAATTGGTTGAATGGGTCGATAAAATCTCTAAGGCTAGAATTCATATTGGTATTTTCTGCCTTATGCTGGTCGATTTAAAGATATGGAAACAACATTGCTTTTAACAAGACTAGAAATTTCAACCTTTTATAGGTTATTCATATAATGGCTCATTGGGTGCAGCTATTCTACTTCCGTCGGAGTAGTAGGAGATTAATGCTATTGGATGCAGATGGTCGGTGACGGTCGCACATGATATCTGCAACCGGATTGGCTAGCAGCATATTAGTCGACTACATGATGTTAGTTGCTATATGTTATTTCTCTTTCGCTAGTTGATGTTTGTGTCAACCTTGAGCGACCACTGAGTTGTATTAAAATATGAATGATAGACTCTTAATAAAAGGTTGTCTGTATCACTTGATATAGACGGTAGTGTTTGCTCTCTTTTCTGAAAAACAGTTACATATTATACACCCTGCATGTGTTATACATGTTGTCAACTTGTTCTTTTATAAGAAAATAAATTAATATCGCGAAGATACCAATTACGGTCACCATCTGCACGAACATGATGTTCGAGTATAACAAGGATGCACACCGCAAGAAATAAAATAAAAAATAATAATAAGGCCCTACCAGAGTGATCAGTCACTCGCTCTAGCAACACTAAACATCACCAAAGACAGCACCCGAACCATAAAAAAGACACTCCAAAAGTAACGTCTTCGAGAAGGAAACAAAGGACAAGCATTATCATCACCCGCTCGAAGATCTAGGTTTTCAACCAGAAAAAGTCGGAGTTCCCAAAGTAATGTCTTCAACATGGCCATTTACCAGGCACAGCCAATGAAGGTCAAACATTGGGTTTTCACCATGAAAAGCACGACTCCGTACCATAGCATCACCAAAACCGAAGTCTCCTAATGTTGTCGCCCCCACTTGTCATGGCCGCTGCTGCAAATCACCAATCACTAGGCTCGCAAACACAACAGCCTGTGAAGCAATTTTTTCATCACATCCAAGATCCCTCCTCCATCGTTGTCATTTGGTCTTCTAACCGTAGCCGACTTAACATTCCACACCACTGCCAATCACCATGGAAATCGCAACTTCAACGTGTCCCGTGGTGTCAAATGAAAGCGGGGCTTCACAACAAGTCCCATTGGCCGATGACCGTGGACGCGCACGCCCAAATTCATTCCAATCTAGGTGTCAAGGAGTACTTTGCAAACGGTGAAAATCATCGATAGAGAAGCCCAGATCTCATCAGTGGCCCGGTCAAAAGCGATTGGCAACAACAGAACAAGTCGGACAGGCAAGGACCGCTTGGGCCATCCTAACTCCTTTGTTGCAAGCAAGGGGACGACACGGGAAATGAACTCCATCGGCAAATCCACCTACCACAACAGGAGAGATCGACGACAAACCAAGAGGAGGTCGGCAAGGCACAGCGCCGCCACCCCGACCTCCGTGCTTCGACAACATGGGCGTGGCTGCCCCGTCACCGCCCAAGATCATTGCAGCCTGTCTCCCCCAAGTCACCTTCGGCAGCTAGGGCTTCGCCACCACGGCAAGAGCCGGTGGTAGCGGCTAGGGTTAGGCCCGGAGCCGCCCGGGGAGCGACATGGGACTCATAGACTAGTATCCCTGCTATCATCTTGTTTGGCCAACTTCAGAAGATTACAGCCAGTTCTTCTTAGCTAGCGCTTCATTATCAATGTAATCTCCTTCAGGTGGTTGGTTAACCGGCTATATAACTTGCAGGCCAAGCCCGAGAGGAAGGACATCACTTTAAGCCTTTCACAATACACACTCTATTTCTATAAAGATGAGCAGTTCTAAGTTACCACTTCATTATCAAACCACGACAACCACACTTCACTTCGTTGCTCTTGGTGAGATATGCACATGCAGCGGGTGGAGCTTGTAGCTCGTGAGCTGGATGGTGTCCACGTTGTCCTCGTCGCCCTCCTTGAGCCTCCAGGAGAACTCCTGGACGAACCGTGCGATGGCGGTGCACGAGATGGTTGACGCCTGCAGGGCCCCGGCGCAGACCCTCTTCCCGCCGCCGAACGCCATGGTCTTGAACAAGTCCGCGTCTTCGAAACTCCCGTCCAGGAACCTCTCCGGCCTCCACTGCTCAGGCTCCTCCCAGTCCTTCTTGTTCATGTTACACCCATACAGGTTGATGATCATCTAGCACGATCAATCAGTTAGTTTTAGCCAAAGACAAGTGTTCCATTTATGAGTGTTCATGTAGCTCCATGTCTGTTGTCAATTACCTCTGTTCCCGCTGGCAGATCGTAGCCAGCCAGTTTAGTGTTCTCATGGACGAACCTCGGAGGCACCAGTGGGACGGGAGAATGGTACCGCAGCGTCTCGTGGAACACGGCGTTGAGGTAGGGCAACTGACGCAGGTGATCCTCGGTGACCTTATCATCGCCGCACACCTGTCGGATCTCCTCGTACAGTCGATCCTGATGTGCCAAAGATACTTTTTGTTAACAGTTTGATTCGGACAAGAGAACACTAGATTACATACACCGTAAGAGAGTAGGAAGCTTGCCTGTATTTCTGGGTGCTTGGCAAGCTCGTACATAGCCCACTCGGATGTCACCAAAGTAGTATCTGCGGCCTCGATGATTGCTTCCCATATCAACATCATCAATTGATCGTCTGTCAGTGCATTCTCTGCTACCAAGAAGTCCAGATAGGATATCTTTGCCTGGGCACCGCAATTTTATTGCGTAAACATGATAAATGAACACATATGAGAACTGGATCAAAATAAAGCAGTTACAAGCTATGTGCAAATGTTCCACCTCGCCGCGAGCAATTCTATTCTTCTGTTGATGGACCAAGGCTCGGACCACTGCTGTTCGCCTAGATTCTGCAGTACGAACTCTTGTTTCGAAGCTCTTGTTTGGAACCCATCTGAGGTATGGGAAGAAGTCCCTCCAGTCAACCTCAATTGCGCACATCATCATCTCAACCACTGTGGACTGGTAGATCTCTTCCTTTGATATCTCCCTGCCAAAATCCTCAACATAGACTGAACTCACATCCTCACCTAAGCTCTGAAATTGCAGTGTGCATTCTCAATATTGCAAATAATAAACGAAGGATCTTAATATTGATTAAAATCAAGAAAGTGATACTAGTGACACTGGATGCACACAGCATATCACGTCGTTTGTAAACTTACCTGAACCAAGGATAGTCGGAACAGTTCATCCTTGAAAACTTCTCTGAAGTTTAAAGCAGAATGTGGGTCGTCATTCACCAACGTATAGAGAGTGCTTAACATGTTATCCATCATCGTGTCTCTTGTGGCCCGAAATTGTTTCTAAATATTTTGCAAGCATTTTGTTGTGGTACATTAGTTAACTGAAAGTATAAACGTATCCAACAGGTGGAAACTCAACTGTGTAACTTCGGAAATGTTAAGACTGATACCTGAGCAGCAGAACCCAACATGCCAGCCATAACTAAACGCTTCACCATCTTGTGGAAGTCATTGTAGTCACTCACAGCAACCATCGATTTATCACGAGTCAGCACTGACAATGCCTTAGGTAGCTTTCGAGTAGATATGGATGAGTATTTCGCAACCATTGCCTGCAAATACAGGACATAACATATGTTTGTAAATTTATATTCAATTTTTTTTTTTTGCTAATACTGATATCATTACTCTGTTCTGCATCGCAGCCCATATCAAGAAAAACTATATGCATAATTTTTCTATTAATCTGGTCTAGCTTTTAGCTTGCTTGGGTAGTACTTGCAGAAAACAGATCAGTTCATAACATGTTTCAATTGGTTTTTATTTGTGAGAGAATCATTAGAATACATGATTTATCTCCAGCATGAGAAAAATATAGGTAAAAATAACAATCATGTTAAACTTACATTTTTAGGTGAAAACAAACTTGTATAGCTAGATTCGAAATATTTAAATGTAATTTAAAATAAAAATGGCTAAGATAATTGTCAACAAAAGCATACATAGTAAACATAAACTGGGTAATATAAAAAAATCATAGTCAGAAGACTAAAAGGCTAAATTTCCACAATAATCCAGATGTAAAAAATATATATTTGTAGTACAACAAAAAAATATTATCACATGAATTTAAGACAAATGAGAAATGAAATTTTTCTGTATTACCTCCTTCGCTACTTCTGTTGAGTTGAGCACAGCTACATATGAAGCCCCAGTCTTTATAGTGTATATTGGCCCATAAGTTTCAGACCATTTTGCAAAGGTCTTATGGGGCTTCTTTTCTTTCAATTGGTGCAGATTTCCTATAAGCGGTAAACCAGGAACAGCTGCATGACAATTAAACAATTGGTGTCAAAAGAGGTATTTGTTTTATTACTCTTCCTTAGGAGACTTCAGTAAACTCAGATTATCAAAAGGAGGTAATTAGTGACCACTAGAATAAACCAGATCACAAGTAGGTCAGCGTGTATCTAGAAAGATCCAACCATCATATTTGCGATACACAAATTATTACAAATATTATAACTGCAATATATGGCGGTAAAACATCTTCAGTTCAGAATGTTCCTGTTTTCAAATCCACAGTAGCTGTAACTTAAAATAAACCAAATAATTGAGTTGCGCTCGCATGATAACATATATTGAAGTCATTGTACAGCCATAAAGCAGGGAACATAAGTTTTTCGCGAAAACGCAAAAGCTTTGTGTTTCGATTCATTGATAGAAAAAGGGAGTTTTGTACAAGTATATATACAAGCTCAGACGAGCTAACACCCCGTACAACTCAACCCACTAGACCTATGGGGCTGCGGGGATCAAGACACGAAGGCCAATCGCGCAGGGAACATAAGTTGTCAAATAGCTATTTTTCCGAAGTGGTTTGATCAGCATGATTTGAAGATCTACCGTGACAGACAGAGGAACATTTGGACTAGCTGCTTTCGGCAGTTGCGATCCGAGAACCAACACCCTTTAGGACAATAGTAAGTAAGAGGCTATAGAAACTCTGACGGTCATCAGTCAGGGATACATTCCGTTTCATCCTTTCCCCCAAATAAACTTAATAGTTGTTCAACACATATATTTGATCGAACAAGACTCGGAAGCCATGTTTGGAACTTGGAATAATAGAAACCCACATGAATTGAGCTGAAATTCATATTAGAGCAATTTCCATAGGAAGATGGAATCTCTAGTGTTCCACTCAGGGCTTAAACTTACCCATGGCACTACACATGGAAACTCAAGACTGCCGAGTGCTTGCACATGCAAATGAAGAAACATGTTAATTTGGTTCTGTCGGCAGATTTTTTTTCTCTTATTCTAGGAAAGTCAGTGACAAGTCACAACTGTGAGCAGCTCAGGAATAAGCTACATGTCCTTTACCTGTTATGAAAGAATGTGGAAAGATAAGCGAGCCAATCTTTTCCGACAGTAACATCTCAATGCTCATTTTCAGTCACTTATCTATCTTTCCTTGAGAGCTTATGGAGCACTTTTCCTTGTGAAAGTGCCAACCGGACTGCTTGCCCATGCATGGGGACCAAAAAAAAAGGAGCAGCTTGGAGTGGTGGGGAGTGAAAGCGGTCGCGTGATTCTTCAGGTTGACATGTTCTTATGTTCAGTGAGTTAGTCATACTAGGTGTTATTTTCCAAATGTACTGTTGATAAATTACCAACCTAAAATAGAATGTTTTTGATGGTTTTGTCAACACAGAAAAAATAGCATGCATACACACTAATTGACTGCAGTTAAACATAATACTCCTTTTCCCCACAACAACAAAAAATCCTTGTGCTTCTAAATATAGGAAATATCAGCTTGAAACACCCCTGTCCGCTTGATATCGATCAAAAAACAGGTGTAAAGCACAAGGATGTATATATGCTAGGCAAGATACATAGCATGATGCGTGTGATTTATCTATTTACAGGAAGAAAAGGGTTGGGTAGTATATCGTGTCGTATAAAGTACTAAATGCCGTGTTAAGGATGGCATCATTGCCTCGTCGGAAGCACAGCCCACGAAACTCCAGTTTTTTTTAACAGAATCGCCAAGGAGACGCAGAACACCGTGACAGCAATTTCAGAAGAACAGCGTGTCTGTCCACCCCGCCCGCCACCTTATGATGCTCTGGAGTTTAGACGATGTGAAGCGGAGATTCTGAACCGAAATTAAAATTGGATAAAGCGAGTTACTCGGCGTGACAGCAGGCAGGTCGGAATCCATGTTGGAATCCCAGGCAGAGGAAAAGGGGGGAGAGGACCTAGCTACGGTTTCAAACACGAATCAAAAGGGAAGCAGAGCAGTAACGAGACGGGTGGGGCGATCAAAGGCGTGCATTAATGAGGAGATCCGGCGAGAGATACGATGGTCACCTGGGGGCGCGTTGGAGCGGTCCTTGCGGCCCATGCCGACGACGCCAGCCTTGCCGGCGAGCGCGGCAGCCGCGGCCAGCCCGCCGACGGCGGCGGCCCCAGCGGCCACCGCGCCCCCGGCGCTCGCTGGGAGCGCCGTCAGAAGGAACTCCATCGGTGATCTGCCCTGGCGAGGGGCGTCCGGCAGTGGTGGCTGGCGCGGAGCCGGCGGTGTGGGGTGGGGTGGGAGGAGGAAAGGCAGGCAGGCAGTGGCGGTGCGGCCAGCGTGTGCTTTATTAAGGAGTAAGTGTTGGCGAGAGGCGGGGAAAGCGACAAAGGGCCCGGGGCGAGGCATATGGGCGCGGAGCAGAAAGACTCGATTCGCTCCCTTTCTTTTCACTCTTCGCTTCGAAAAAAATCCAGCGGCGCGGAGAAGAAAGGAAAAAAAATCTGGAAACTACCAAATGACAACCGGCACTGGCAGCCACCCGGCCACCCGGGACCTGTACAGCATATAGTAGTATGCTACTCCCTCTCGCCGAGTTTTCACCGAGAGGTGCAAAAATAAAATAAATAAAAAAGTTTTCACCGAGAGAAAAATACTTGCTCTCCCTGTCGTCGGGACGACCACCAAAATCGACACGACATAGTACTAGTAGAGCACAAAAAACGTGAAACATGTCCGCGAACTACCAAGACTTGCAATGCACCCCATGGTTTTTCGAGTCTCTAATAAAGATTCTAGAGAACCACACTGCGGCACACACACTCTAGCTCACTCCATGGGAGTTCTTTGCTTAAGCTTGTTTTAGAAACTCTACTGCGGATTGTATTAGGCCGATGATTTGTAAGGATTTTCCTTGATTAATAAAGTGCCCTAATTCTCAAAGAAAAGAAAAAAGGGATGCGTTTCAAGAGACATGTTGATCTTACCGGCGTATATCTCTCTCTCACCTTTCTCTTGCGATGATCACTTCGTCGGTGATTCAGCTCGTAATAGTCCTTATTACACAAAATGTCTCGTGTAGATGAGTTATTATATTCTTCCAATCGATGCTAAGTTTCGTCAATGGTTAATTTTCGGTATGCGTTTTTCTTTCGGAGATCGGTTTCACAAAATTTATCGTGCACGGTCAATCTATTCAGAATTCTACATAAATCTCTTTCCGGTTGTTGTACATAAATTTCGAAATAGGCTTTGCTCCCGTTTTACAAATAAAATGGACGCTCTACATAAATCTCGTGTTGCAAGTTTTTGATTTCTAGAGTCATAGGTAAATTGGATATGGGTTATTTATGGAGTAGATCAACCATATCTCTCTCACCTTACTCCGTCCTTATCTCTCATTTTATTGTGTCTTATTATTGTCTTCTCTTTGCAACAATGTTTCGGTTCGTGATGGTGTATGCACCGAAAATATCTGCATTGACTAGGTGATTCTAACTTTCATTAGTAAAGGTTAGAATATCTGCATTGACTAGGTGATTCTTGCACCGAAAATATCTGCATTGACAAGAATGAGAAAATAACCAGAAGGAATACTTTGTTGAACATATCTCTATTCTATCCACAGCTTGCGGATCATGTAACCTTCATTGGATTATTAGTAAAGGTTGCATGATTGATAAAAAGACAAAATCTGAAAAGCAGAAAGGATGTACACGCTCTTTTTATGCAACCGGCCGCATGGAGAAAAAAGCTCACGCCACATCTCCCACGCGCGAGCAAGGGAGTGAGCGAGCCTTGGAACCGATATTCCCGTCCATCGATAGAGCATCCGTGTCCACCGACCCACACCTGCCCTACCGATATCGATAGTGCAGAGCGGCGGGGGTGTCACCGGCCCGCACGTCGCAGTCCGTGCTAGCTCTGCACGCGATCGCTACGTCGCGTGGTCGGAATGATGGAGAGGCGAGAGATAGCCTGCCCACGCCGAATTGCCGGTGGAGGAGAAGTCGATGCGTCCGCCGAATGCCACGGGTGCCGATCATAGGAGCGAGATTAATTACTACTATTACCTCCGTTTCATAATATAAAACTTTCTAGCGGTTCAAATTGACCTATACTAATACTAGAAAAGCTTATATTTTGAAACGGAGATAGTAACATAATTGATCATGAGCATTCGTCATTTCTCGCTGGATTCCAAATCCAGAAGGATATACGGTCGATCCGATCGAACATATATACTCATTCTCTATGAACCGTTTAATATGCCATTGCCACCTGCTTGTTCCCCTGTGGAGGGGCACCTGCTTATACTGCTTATCATCGTCTGGCCGGGGCGTAGATGCCGCAGGGCGCGGTTCGGCGGAGCGGCGTTGATCCTCTTTTGTCGGCGAGTGCCTGTGCGATCGCGTGTGCTGCATCCGCGTCGTTGCTCGTCCTTTTCAACCTGAGGCATATGACGCCGCCACAAAGAACCGAGATCCGATTTGTTATCTGGCGCTTGTGTCGGAGAGATTCGGAGAAGTAAGATTTTAACATGAACGGGACGGACATCCGCCGGCCCTTAATTCGGTTCGAGTAGACCACTAGACCAGTACCTTTGTTCTATTTCCAGCACGACACTACTCGTCCTCTTAAGCATCTCCACGCGAGATCCTACCACGGCGTATTCTGTTCGAACACCAAATTTTTGCCCGTAGGATCCCGGTTTTATCCAGATTTGGTCCAAACTATGTCCGGCCTTCTCAGGCCGTTCCCGGAACGACGGGAACACGCTGGGAACGCCGGACGAAGCGAATTCGGCGGAAAAAACGGCGTTCCCCGAGTGGACCCACCCAGTCAACGGTACAAGCCGATTCGTCCTCATCCTCCCGCATCGAAACGCCGCGAAGGACCGTCGGGCATTAACCACCGGTCTCGTCGGCCACGCGTCGCCGTAATGGCGCGCCATCGTCGTCTCGGCTCCCGCGACGGACCGGCGGGCATTAACTTCCCGCCGCTTCCCCTTTTCCCGCCCTCGTCGCTACACCTTTCTCGCCTTCGCCACCCTCGCTCGGCCTATAAACCATAGCCGCATGCCGGTTCGCAGCACACTGTCCCCTCCACCCCGCACCACCACGAACTCCGGCGAAAGAAACAATCGGCAAAGAGGGAGATGGCGGAGAGGTTCCCAGGCGATCCCGCGGCGGCGAACAGCTTCGGCCGGCGAACGCTCCAGCCGTGGGAGGTGAGGATGCTCCACGACACCGGGTATATGGCGCCGCCAGACTTCCGCTGCCCTCCTGGTGGAGGCTTAGCGCCGGCAGCATACCGGTGCCACCGGTACCGGCAGACGACGAGATGACGGAGGAGATCCAGGCCGCCATCGCGGCGATGCCGAATCCGGAGCTCGCCGAGGACCCCGGCAACGTCGCGTACTGGGAGCACTTCTTCGAGGATCGTCGCCTCACCGAGCTGGCCGCGCACCCGGGTCCTCCAGGCTCGCCGCCGAAGCGCAACAACACGACGAGCCGCCGCCGATGATGGAGCGCGCAGGGGTGCACGCTCGAGGCCATCCTCGAGCACATCCACGCCAGCAACAACCCCCGGATGGGGTTCCTGCGTTCGCTGGCGCCGCCCCCTCGCCACGGGCACCAACCTCCGGCGAGCTAGGCGCCCAAGAGGATGGCCAGCCTCTTCGCCTCCTCCTCCACGTCGCGCTCCTCGGCATCAGCTCCTGTGTAGTCGCCGCGCAGCAGCGGCGAGTTCTTTCGGCCTCCCAAGCGCGAGGCCGACAAGCCGAGGACCTCGCCACAGAGGACATGCGCACGTTGCATCGTCATCAACGAGCCCCGCGCAGCGACGCTGTCGACCGGGCGGATTCCTCTTCGCCAGCCGAAGCATGAGCCCGCGGACTGGGGCGTTGCCGTCGACGAGGACTCTGTCGCCATGAAAATGGCGATCGAGTGTTCTCTGCAAGAGGCCGCGCCGTCGTCGCTGTCTACGGAGCCGAACATCCTCGTCTAGTCTAGGGCAGACTGGGAGGAGGAGGAGGCACGGTGCGTGCAGCGCCTAGTGGAGTAGGCCGAGCATCACACGAGAGAGCGCCGCGATCCTGCCCCGGCCAGAGCGCGCCCTGAGCCCGCCTACATGGGCGCGCCCCTCGTCGTCCTCGATGACGACGATGACGTCGTCCCTTCCTACCAGCCGTGGAGGTACGGCGACCCAAGACAGGGCAGCTCGCGGCCCTCGCAGACGCGGGGCAACGACGGCACGGCGGATCCCGACTACACCAACTTCTACCGCCACTTCGGCATGTGAAGTGGCGTCGGCATCGGCTTCATCGTTTTATTTTACTGTTTTAGTTTTTTGTTTATCCTAATTTGGCCAAAATTCGGGTACATATCCGAATTTGGCCAATTATTGTACGAACTTGCCATTGTTTGATTAAAATTGCCTATATTCGTCCAAATTTCGCCGTGTTTGATCAAATTTCGGCCAAATATAGGGACTCGGTCTAGGAACACAAGTGGGAAACGAGTGGAGATGCTCTTAGAAAGAAGGTGAGCCTCGGAGCATCTCCACTCGGCTTCCCAGGGCGTATTTTTGGTTTGGGCGCTGAAATTCGGCTCAGTCGCGTTCCCAGGACTCCGGTTTCGTCCGGATTTGGCCTAAAATACGTCCGGTATTCCCAGGCCATTCCCTCGGCGCCGGGAACATGCTAGGAACGCCGGAAGAAACAAATTCAGCGGGAAAAGAGCACTTCGCCGAGTGGACCCGCCCAGTCAGCAGCAGAAGCTGGTCCGTCCTCATCCTCCCGCATCGGAACAGCACGAGGATCGTCGGGCATTAACTTCCCGCCGCCATTGCCTCGGCTCCCGCGAAGGACCAGCGGGCATTAACTTCCCGCCCTCGTCGCTACACCCCTCTCGCCACTCGCCGCCTATATAGACCGCGCGCCCGGTCGGCTCCATCCACACTCTCGCAGCCCCCCAACTCCGGCGAACACTAGACTCCGGCGAAGCCTTCCCCTCTCACCATCTCCCTACCATGGGCGAGAGATTCCCCGGCGATCCTGCGGCGGCGAATGGCTTCGGTCGCTGCACACTCCAGGCGTGGGACGCCCGGCTCCTCCACGACGCGGGATATATGGCGCCGCCGGACACCTGGGTCCTGGCCGGCTGGAAGCTCAGCCTCGGCGGGATACCAGTGCCGCCGGTGCCGGTAGGCGACGAGATGGCCAAGGAGATCGAGGCCGCGATCTCGGCCATGGAGGACCCTGATCTCGCCGAGGATCCGGGGAACCTGCTCTTCTGGGAGCAGTTCTTCGCTGACCGGCGTCTGCAGGAGCTCGCCCGCCACGAAGGACCACCAGATTCTCTGCCGAAACGCAGCAACACGGCGGGAAGGCGCCACTGGTAGAGCGTTCCGGGGCGCATGCTCGCCTCGGTGATCGACCACATCCTCTCCGGCAACGTTCCCTGCCTCGGCTTCCCCCGCAACCCGACGCCGGTGACAAGGGCCACGCGTCGTCCTCCGGCCAACTGGCTGTCGAGGATTATGACTGGCTCCTCCTCCTTCGCAAGCTCGGCCTCCCGCTCCTCCGGTTCCGCGCCGCTTGTCCACTGGCCGCTTCCACCTCCGCCAGCCGAAGATGGAACCGGTAGATTGGGCGGTCCCCGTCAACGAGGATGCCTTCGCCATGAAGATGGCGATGGAGCAATCCCTCTGTGACGTCGTCTCCCCGCCGAAGCCTTCGTCGTTGGACATCCTCGCCTGGTCCAGGACGGACTGGGAGGAGACGGAGCGACGCCGCATCCATCGTCAGCAGGAGCAGACCGAGCGCCAGGTCTGGGCTGGCCGCCAGCTCGCCTATGATGGCGCGCCGCTCGTCGTTCTCGACGGCGACGACGACGCCGGCCCCTCATACCAGCCCTGACAGTGCGGAGACAACGGCCAGGGTAGCTCCCGCCCGCCCATGTCACCGAGCGACGACGATGACGACGATGACAAGGCCGACCCCGGCTACACCTCCTACAGCAACTTCGGCATGTAGAAACGGCGTCCGGCATCGGCGGCGGCAACGACCTTTTTAAGTTTTTCGAATTAAAATTCGGGTGTTCACCCGAATTCGATGTAATATACTATATTCGCCTTTAATTAATAAAAACCGCCTATATTCGCCCAAAGTTCGCCAAAATTTGCTGAAATTTGGCCAAACGCGGGAACTTGGTCTGGGAACGTGAGTGGGAAACTCGGCGTTGCCAGACCGAGATCTAGTTTAGTCCGGCCCAAAATACGCTCAGATTTGTGCATGGGAACGGCTAACGAGTGGAGATGCAATCAGGTCAGGTGGCTTTTCGACAGCGAGAACTTGCCATTTCTGAGAAACACATCACGATCACAGTACATAAATGACTCTGACGGGTCATGCGTAAAAATACTTTATGTGCAGACCTTAAAAAAATAAAGGATAAATAATGGTGGACTAAGTTATTTAAATAAAGTAAACTTCATAAAATATTAAAACATATGAATTTTAAAATAAAAAGAGAAAATGGAAAAGGTTAAATACGCAAGAAAACGAAAATAAAGCATGAGAAAGGGAAAATAGAAGGAGAGATGGAGTAAAGAAAAAAGAAAAAAAAAGAAACATGTCTATCTGGGCCGGCCCAATCAATCAACACTGCGAGAAGAGCTAACATAAAACCGCAACATTATGGTATTGTTCGACCCTTTGAGAAGGGAGCTCCTACGCACGCACACTACGTTGGCAATTTTTTTAATAATATACTTTATTTGATGATTTTGAGATGTATTATATCTTTTTAAAAATTTACAAAACTAGCACAAAGTCGGTTTCAGCCTGCCCGAATGGTCCTAGTGAGCCTGAGCCTGACCGAGTGGGCCATCGGCTGACAACACAACATGCACTCGGTCAGGCCCAAACCGAGTGCGCCAGACACCATTCGATCAGGCCCAGGCCGATTGGTTTATTTGATCAGACTCTGGCCGACTGTCCTACTCGTCTTAGCCCTCACCAAATCCTGCATGACCAATGCAACCCCACGTGATTAACCTAAATCTAGACATTTGCATTCATCTATTTTCTCCCGTCACCGGTTCTCGCCATTTTCTCCCACCACCGCTTCTATAAAACGCCGGCCAACCGATATATTTTCATTCACCATTTCATCAGTTCATCCTCTTTCTCTCTCCCTAGAATTCACCATAAGTGTGCCTTGTTCGGACCCTGAATACATGCCGAGGAAGAGGAAAGATGCAAGGTTGCCACCGGGGTGAGAGCGAAGAGATGTTGGTGCGACCATCTTGCCAAGATGAAGGAGAACGAGGATTTCTCTGGCAAGATGAGCATAAAGTTTTTCATGTGTCACAACTATGACCAGAGTCTACCCCCGTCAAGCTAGTTCATCGCACGAGAGGCTTCTGGTATGTTCTTAAAGGATGATGAATATGCTTTTTTACGTCATTTCTTTTTCTTCTATTCGTACTATTTATGTGGTTGCAGTCTCCTACGCCTCTCTACAAGTGGTACCATTGGATTAACACGGAGCAGCCAACATGGACCATGCAGGAGATTGAGGACAGGAGCCGGCGTGCATGGGCTAGCTTTCACGTTGAAGAACATGCTGAAAGGATTGTCGCGAACGACAAGAAGGATCGAGGGAGAGAACTGAAAGAATTAAGAGTGGAACAACCTCGAAACCGCGAGCTAAACAGGAAGAGAAGGGATGAAGATGAGCACTTAGAGGAGGTGCACAAGGAGGCCCGTGCGGCCGAAAGACAGAGATTAAGGGAAAGAGCTGCTAAGGCGCAAACAATAGAAGAACGTGGGGACAAGACTAGAAAGCACACGCGCTGGACTCGGGACTACTAGATGTATGTCTTAGAAGCAATGCATCTTCATTTTAGTTGTAATGTCGTGTATCTTAATTTCAGCATTAGTGTTTGTATCTTAATTTTAGCTTTAGTGTCATGATGTACCCTAATTTTAGTTTTAATTTTGAGATGTATTCTGCATTTCGTATTTGTTCCCTCCAAATTCTCCCGTAATAGAGTTTCTGCCAAATATTTCCCGCCATCTTCTTCCCGCTATTTTTTCTGCCAAATTTTTTCCGCCATCTTCTTCCCGCTAACTCTTCCCATCGTTTCTTCTATTTCCACTCTATAAAACCCTCCCCTCCCTCAGATTTGTAAGAACACAAGTTTTTTCCTCTCCTACAAATGAAATAAAATGTGAATCAAGCTTAGGCGAAGGGGGATCCATAAAGTCTCCCACATTTGGATAGTGCGATAGTCGAGGAACAAGTATAAAGTACTCGGGTCCTACGGGACACAAGTGAGCGTGGAAGAACAAAATAACAACTATAGCTCACTTGTGCATCTTTCTTTAGTTATCCCATTACTACATAGTTTAAGTTGTTTAGGTACCTCATTGTCCAAAGACTCGCGCAAACTCTACACATGCAATTCCACGGTTCGCATGGCTCAAATAACTCCTATAGTAGTGGCTCATAGGATTGATGATACAAGCTTCGATGGGGTTTAGAAGTAAAGGCTATGCAATACTTGGGATTCAATTTAATGCAATTGTGACTCAATGATGCAAGAATAAGATAGAGGCATAGGTGCTATATGTAATACAAGCATGGGTAATTTCTTGCCTATTGTATCAGTAGTAGGGTAACCGAGATCCGGGTAGTACTATTGGTTCTCCTGCTAGTTCCATTGCGTGACGTCTATCCGGAATAAAAACCAAACACACAAAGGGCCATAATAAATAAAGTGCGCAATCCTATGAATATATGCAACAACCAAATAGGGGTTTCCATGATGGAATGATGCACCATTGCGTGGTATAACATAGCATGGCATGGGTGAGGTGTGAGAACAATAATAAAGCACTTTAATTAATTATTTAGTCATGTTTTACTCCCATAGACCTTGCTATTTACTTCATATTTATATGATGCATGCTTCAATTAATATCATGTAGTGCATAATTATAATGGGTCGTCACGCTGATCGATTTAGACATATTATTTGTCAAATTTGGAATTATGGAATTAAAGTTGTGAATTTATTAATATAAGGCATATTAATGACATTTATTAATTCGAAAATTTGAAATGCCCAGAAAATATTTTAAATAGCATATTCATATTCGTGATATTTTTCTGATCATAAAACATATATCATTTGTATTATTTGGAAATATGAATTTAAAACAATATTTAAATGGAAAATAATTAAAATAGGGTCAAAAGTCAAAGGTTTGACTAGTTGGAGTTGACTCTGGTCAAATTTGAATTTAGGTTTGAATTCATATTTTAAATTCATTCATATTTCATTTAAGAAGTTGTTCTAGTTATCCTTCTGATCGTAGGTTTGAGAAGTGGGAGTCCCGCTTACTTTTACGTTTGGCCAGAGAGTTTTCGATAGACGAAGCTCCAGTTACATGGGACACTCACATTACTAGTGACGTCCTCCTTAATGAGTTGGCTGAGAGATTATTTAGGTATAGCCGCCCTAAGAGGACTCCTAAGGAAATTCGCAAAGAACTTCTCAAGTTGAATGCATTGTGGGAAGCGTTAAAGTTTCGAACCACAAGGCCGATGGAGTATTGGATATAAAACACTTGGTACTGGGTAAAGAGCGATGGTGAGAAAGAAGACAAAGACGATATATTCATGCCACCCCCCGTTGGAGGAATGTGAGAGCTGAGTGGGACAAGGCGGAGGGCTCGAGGGAGTTAGGCTCATCCTCCAAAATTCTAGCACAATGCTTATTTTCAATGTCTGCATCGAATAACATATATCTTCTATTTCTGCACATATTATAAATTAAAACATAGTTCATCACATGTTACAAATACTAACATAGTTTATCACATCTTACAAATACTAACATAGTTCATCGCGGGTTACAAATACTAACATAGTTCATCACAGGTTAACATATTGGTTCAACGTCTAGTTTCGCCCGCATCCTCTACCTCTTCGACCCCGGGTACCCCGTCCTTATGGAGGTACTATGCATGTACCGAAAGTGAGACAATTACTAGCCCTATGGCCAAATAAATTGCATAGAAAACACTGCTGAGTTGGGCCTCCAGCTTCTGATTCGTCCATATCATTCCGGATGCGTTTATACTGGCGTCTTCCTCTGCATGTTTGCATTGGAGTAGGGTGGGGGATGTACTGCCTTTCACCAGGGTTCACTGTGTTAAAATTGTCCACTACTCAAAATCCTGACATCTCACCGGTCCAGGTATTGACCACAGATTCTTTCAGGTAGTAGGGAGACACAAACGAGATTACGTCCATCCCGAGCTGTCCACAAGCAGCAATCACATGCGAGCAAGGCAGGTGAAGAAACTTTGGTTTATTGCATGTGCACTCATAGGTTGGCCATTGCTCATTTCCAATCTTCACCTCATGTGTCCTTAGCTCATTACCACACTCAAACTTATCGGTGGGTAACCGTACCTCAAAACGTATTTCTTCATTATCTATGGCCACGACAGTGTGTGTCTGATATTTTGCCATCTTTTTATCCATGTAGTCTATAATATTTTCGCAGAAAGGTGTGTTCGAATTGTTTAAGATATGCAACTAAGCTCTCTTTCATCAGTCTCTGAAATATTTAATTGTACCATACAAAATGCCCTTGACAATGGATGTAAGTGGTAGAGCCTTGTTACCTCTGAGAACAAAGTTATATGACTCGGCTAGGTTTGTAGTCATGATACCATACCTAGCTCCATGAGTGTTGTGTAGCAAAGATCACCTCTCCAAAGGTTTGTGCTCTATCCATTGTTGGAAGTTTTTAATCTGTCTCCCGAGCCTTCTCCTAGTACTAGGCGGATCTCCTGGAGAAGGCCACGGCTTCTGGTTTGCTGCATGAGATGCCTGGCGGCTTGCAAGGTCCCTGTGTCTCTTTTTATGCGGACGATGCAGCCATTTTCTTGACTCCCACGGAGCACGACTTGTCTACCCTGGCTTGCATCCTCCAAAGTTTTGGCGAGGTCTCTAGTCTTGTGACAAATGTGGCAAAAAGCTCTATAGCTCCAATTCGATGCTCCGATGTTGACCTTATGGCGGCTCTAACAAACTTCCCAGCTGCTACCGTTCAATTTCCCCTCAAGTACTTGGGCATGCCCCTTTCGCTTGGCAGACTAAGACGGGCAGATCTCCAATCTTTCATCGATAAGGAGGTTGTACGGCTGAACCCTTGGAAGGGCAGTTTTCTGAATCGGGCGGGCTGTACCGCTCTGGTGAAGTCCATTCTATCCTCCATGCCTATCTTCTTGCTAACTGCCCTAAGAGCCGACAAGGGCATCCTGAAGGCTTTTGCCAAGATCAGTTAGGGAATGCTATGGGCCTGCAAGGAAGTTGTTAGTGGAGGAAAGTGCAAGGTCAACTGGCAAAAGGTTTGTCACCCCAAGGATCTCGGCGGCCTTGGGATTCTGGACTTGGAGAGGTTCTCTCATGCGCTCAGGCTTCGCTGGTTATGGTACGAATGGACGGTGCCAGAAAAACCTTGGGTAGGATCTGAAACCCCAAACGATGCCACCAATAGAGACCTTTTCAACGCCTCTACCCAGGTCCACCATTGGCGATGGTGCCAAGGCTTCCTTCTGGTCCTCCTCCTGACTGGATGGTACTCCCCCAAAGGACTTAGCTCCCTTGATCTTCAAAGCGTCTTGAAGAAAGAACCGGACGGTTCGGGATGCTCTCGAGGGCCAAAACTAGGTTGCTCACATGGAGCAATACGTTTGCCTTTGGGATCTTCTTTTGGCGGTACAACTATCCCCTGGCACAATGGACTCCATAATCTGGACCATGTCGCCCAATGGTTGTTACTCGGCCAGCTCCGCCTACAAGGCCTAGTTCCTGGCCTCCCTGTCATGCACCTTCGGGAATTTTGTGTGGAAAACTTGGGCTCCCCCCAAATGTCGCTTCTTTGCATGGCTTTCCTTCACAACCGCCTCTGGACCGCCGACCGTCTTGCGAAACGGGGGTGGCCACACCTACCTACTTGTCAGTTGTGTAGATGCACCCCCGAAACGGCGCGACATATCCTTTTTGAATGCCGCTTTTCCAAGAGGATCTGGCTGTCGCGGCTTCTTGGCTCTCTTGTCCGGACCTTCTCATCTTCCTGGGGATGGGAAGACCTAAGGTGTTGAACTATTGGCATGCCATGTCCAAGACTCCCACCTCTTCTCCCAAAGGTTTACGAACCGCCATCTTGCTTATCGCTTGGGAGATTTGGAAAGAAAGGAATGAAAGAATCTTCAACAATAAATCCTCTTTGTCATATGTCATCATGCACAAGATTACGGAGGATTTAAAGGATTGGATTCTTGCCGGTGCTAAAGACCTAGCGGAGCTTGTAGGCTGACCTTTTTTCTCTTTTTTGGGGGTTTTCCCCTTTCTTTTTATTTTGTTGGCTCCGCAAATCCTATGTTTGCTCCTCCTATATCAATATAAAGGCAAAGATCTTTTTGCCAAAAAGGTACTAGGCGGATCAAATCCTTGCAAGTCACAAAGCCCTACAAGGTCTTCCTCCACAAGCGTTGCTCCAGTCGTAGCCCGTGCAGCTACTGCTGCTTGATGTGCAGCTATAGCTACGGTTTGTGCCGCTTTCCTCGCCCTGACAGGTTTCTGAGTGAATTCATCGAGATGTGGACGTATGAAATCATAGTTCCTTTCTCGGTTCTGCTTGCATAGTTTTTTGAATAGATTCATCGGGTTCTTGTTCCTAAACTGTGAGAAGAAATTAGCTCCCAAATGGCGCATGCACCAACGGCTCTGCATGTCAAGCCAAGGTGTTTGTTCTTTAGGCCCTGGCTGTGTCAAACGCTTGACCGCATTGAGTATACATGCATGCCTATCGTGAATGATGCACATATTGGGATTATCTTTCACAACTTCTATCTTGAGCTTCCTGAAGAACCATGTACAACTTTCAGTGTTTTTGCCCTCCACAAAAGCAAATGTGAGTGGGATAATTTGATTGTTGCCTTCTTGACCAATAGTAGTAAGGATGTGAACCTTATATTTTCTAGTGAGAAAAGTGCCATCTACACATATAACTGGTCAACAATGACTGAAAGCTTCGATGCATACGGCGAAAGAGAAGAACACTCGATGAAGCACCTTCACGGATGGGTCCTTTGGTATCACATAGTATTGGATGTTGACATAGGTGCCTGGGTTCCTATCCTGCAGTGTCTGGAGTTGTCTGACTACAGAGTCGTACGAGTCTCTGAATGAACCAAACATGTCATCAAGAGCCCTTTGCTTTTTCCCTCCAAGCCCTGCCATAAGAAATGTTGTACTTAAACCTGACCCTTACTTTATTCATTATAGACTTCACTTCCAATGCTTTGCACTCCACTATCTCCGTGTAAAACAACCGAGGCAGAAGTGTGGAGGAGAGGTTACGATGATCTATAGGGATAAATGGAATCTGACATGTGTGCATCACTAAGTCACTAACCAACCAATTTGTGTCGTACTTAGGGAGATAGCCATGCACCCTAGCTGGAAAATTTATATCCACGCATTCCATGGTCAAGTATTTTTTTACTAGACACCGTTGTACTAAAAACCCTCTATGTAGACAATGCCCAAGCAATGATTGCTTCTTGTTTGGATATCTGGTGCCCTGTGCAATTTTATTCTTATGATATTCCCATGTAGAATCATGACCGTCGTTAATGGTCATTCCATCCGAGATATTTTGATTCCATGATGCAGGAAGCAACACGTGCTCTCCATCGTCTTCTCCATCAGAATCATCAGAATCACCACTTTCACCATCCATGTAATCCTCATCTTCCATCAAGTCCTGTATGTATCCACCTTCCTCGTCCGCATCTGCCTCCCCACTATCGTATCCTCCACCTCCAGACTGACTGCTCTGCCCTGGTTCGTAATTGAAAGAACATTTCATGGTTCCCTGAGTTTTGTGTGTTAGATAACAATATTGTTGAGTTTCTCATGTGTTCTAAGTGTTGCAGGAAAGAGTTTTTGGTGTTTTGGGGCCGGATTATCCGCCCCCATCAAGGGCCGGATAATCCGGCCTGACCATCTTGGCCAAGGTTGGTTGCGTGTGAGCTTCTGTCTAGGGGCGGATTTCCCCCCGGACAATCTGGAGTTGGGGGCGGATTTTCCCCAGCTGGATAATTCGACCATCCTCTAGGGCCAGATAATCCGCCCCCCAGAGAAATGGCCAAGGGAGAATTAGCACGGGCTTCTGTCTAGGGCGGGTTTACCCCGGCCAATTTGTTGCTGGGGCAGATTTTTCCCCCAGCCGGATAATCCGGCCCTCCTCTTGGGCCGGATAATCCGGTCCTCGGGACAAGGTGCCAAGGCCCGCCCGGCGCGAGCTTCTGTTCGGGGGCGGTTTTTTCCCCGGATAATCCGAGTCTAGGGCGGAGTATTCCCCAGGCCGGATAATCTGACCCTCACTTGGACCGGATAATCTGGCCCCAAATGGCTCCAACAGCTTTATCTGGACAGGGGTATAAAATCCTCATCCACCCCTCCTGTCAGACCTCTTGATTCATTCGAAAAAGAACAGACCTGTTGCAAAAGCTCTCCCCCGAGATCTCCCACTTCAACCACCCAAAGGCTTCGATCTTTGGGGGAATTGAAGGAGGAGACATCATTCATCGTCATCACGAATCAAGCGCTTCAACTCCTCTCCATTCACTTGGAGAATCCCCGATCTAGTATTCTTGTTGATATCTAGATCTTGTGTTTCGTTATTGATAACTATTGTTCTTGTGGCAGCTTGTTGTCATTATGGGAGCCTCCAATTCGGTTGTGGAGTTGTGCCCCGCTAGTTGTGTAAAGGCGTCGGTTCCCGCCTCGAAGGGTTCCTATAGTGGAAAGGTGGATCAGGCCTTTGGTGGCGAGATCCATCGGAGAACAGGGTGAGGCCTATTGTGGCGTGGTGGTCTTAGTACCGCCCACCCCTCCAATGTAGATGTACTTCCCTTAACAAGGAAGGAACTACGGTAAAACAAATCTTGTGTCTCCGCGTGCTCTACTATGTTTCCTCGTTCCTCTATCTTACTCGCCTTTACTCGCTAGTAGTTAGGTTTGCATATAGGGAAATTCTACATAGTCTCATATCTAGAGAATTTACCTTTTGTGTCAAGCCTAAAATTGAAAAAGCATTAAAATTTGAAGTAGCACCTATTCACCCCCCCTCTAGGTGCCCATACGATCCATTTCAATAGGTATTAGAGCCTCGGCTCTTTATTCGGGCTTAACCGCCTAAGAGAAGTATGGGTACTAAGGAGAATGGGAGTGAGGCTGTGGATAAGGTCACAATGGATGACCTCAAGATGTTGGAAACAACCTTGTTGAAATACTTTGAGACCAAGATGAAAGAGATGCAATAAATGATTGCTCGTCTCACCGCATCTACAGCCCCACCTCCATCCTCCTCTAAGGCCACCACTCCTCTATCTAACGATAAGGCTCATGCCGGATCCAAGGAAGATGAAGTCGTAGGTGATAAAATAATGGCTCCGCCTCCAAGAAGGGAAGTGGTAAGGAGGATTATACAGAGGTCCCTCACTTATATTATCCCGACCCACCTATCTCACATCCGCATATAAACAATAGGGGTGATCCACCAAGCTTACTACATCTTCATTTAATCAATGTCAATTCTTAATGAAATCTCATGTATGCAGTTCATCAGTTGAGCTTTGGAGGATCATTGAAAATGGTCTTTATATTGGGGATCCCACGAATTTGACTAGAAGAGAAGTTGTGGACAGTCAACTAAATGCAACGGCTCTCCACATGATTCAGCTCGGAGTGGGTCCCAAGGACATGCCACATATTGAGCACTTCAATACCGCCAAAGAAGCTTGGGATGCTCTCACTGACTTGTTCATCGGAAATGAGAGCATGAGAAGAAATAGGTATGATGCCCTTAGCAATGAAGCTGAAGGATTTTACATATTGGATGGTGAGGACCATGAAGACATGTATAGAAGGCTTGAGGGCATTGCAACAACATTTAGAAAGCATGGAGCCACTCACATTGATGATGCTTGGATAAAAAGGAAATATATGAGTGCTCTAATGCCATTTGAGCCAACAGACTTGAAGAGTTTGCAAGGTAGACACAACTACCATCAAATGACTTCCAATGAAGTCATGCAAGAAATGGCGTCATTCAAGGTTGCAGCTAAGAACGTCGAAGATGCCTGTGCCGGGGCTATTGGAATGCAAAAAGTAGTCAATGTTGTTCTAAAGGCAAATGTTGTTGAACAAGATGAGGATGAAAGAGGATACGAGGGTGTCTCCATGGGTTGTCCTGAGGAGGTCAAGCGTGCTCATGGAGAGTACATGGCCTTCTACGCAAGGAACTTTTGGAAGGACCCATCTAAGGTCAAGTCTGAACTTGAGCGCAAGAATGGGTCAAGTGGAAGAAGAGAGAATAGCCCAAACTGAGGACATGTTACAATTGTGGAGATAAGTTACACTTTATGGATGAATTTCCTTATCAAAGTAGAGAAGACAATGGAGGCAGGCTCATCCTCAAGGAAAAATCCAAGGCTCCTCGAAGGAAACCATTCATCAAGAAGAATGGCCCTTACAAGAAGCAGCCTAAGATTGTATTGGTGGCTCAAGAGAAATATTCTTGTGCAAGTGAAGATGAATAAAATGAAGATAACTCTCGAGAAGTCGCTGCTATAGCCACCACATCGAGTCCTACATCTCTCTTCAACTCTCCAAATGAAAACGTCATCAACAACAACGTCACTTGCCTTATGGCAAGAGGGTCCGAGCTATCATCTTCCATTTCATCTTTTCCTAAGACCACTATGGATGTTAATATGGATGATCATACAAGTCTTAGGATAAAAGAAGAGGTTATTGCTTTGGACAATTTATTTACTAACTTGCAAGGTGAGCACAAACTTCATTTTGATGCTCTTATGAGTCAACTTGCTCACTCCGAAGAACTACTCGAAGAGAAGGGGAAAATTGAAAGAGAAGATGCTTTGGAGATAGCCTCTTTGAAGAACGCTCTAGAGGAAGAAGAGGAAACTCGAGTCTCTTTAGAGGAGAAACTTGAGTCAATTGAGGAGTCTCATGAAGAAATGGTTGCCCAGCTCATAAAAGAACATGACAATGCTCTTGCTAAGGTAAAGAAACTAAAGAAGGAAAATATTGATTTTGGGGCTGCTCATGCTAGACTCTCGGAGAAGTTTGAGAAACTTGACATTGCCTACAAGGCATTGGAGAGTGCACATTCTACTCTAAATGAGTCTTGTGATCAGCTATAAACTCAATTGAACAAGTATAATATGCCTAGCACATCCACACCAACGTGTGGACATGAAGGTATTATTGAAGAAAATGCAAGATTAAAGGAAAAACTTGTAAAGGGATCTCAATCTAAAGGTAAAGAAGTCCTAGATGAGATTCTTAGCAAGCAAAGGACAAACAACGGAAAAGAAGGTCTTGGTTATGTTCCCAAGACAAATAAGAAGAAGAAGAATAAGAAGAAGAAGAAGAAGAAGAAGAAGAAGAGCAAAACTTCTCAACCAAAGACAAGCACCACAACTAATACCAAGACTAATTATGTTGGTTTTGCACGGGCTAATAATCCTATTTATGAATTATTTTGTGATTATTATGGTGATGTCTATGCTAGCTATGTAGTCCCATTTGATAGTTACATATCTTGGTCTATTTGGGTTCCAAAGAGCCTTGTCACTAACATGAGAGGACCCATTGAGAAATGGGTACCTAAAACCAAGAAGTAACTTTATTGCATGGCTATGCTTCCGGTGGGTCCAAATGGGTGCTCGATAGCGGGTGCACTAGTCATCTGACCGGAAGCAAGGAGATCATCTCGGAGATGCAGCCAAACCATGATCACATAACCGTCTCCTATGGTGACAAGTCAAAATCTGAGGTATTGGGTCTTGGCAAAGTCTTGGTTGCTCACGATATCTCTCTCGTGGATGCCATGCTTGTTGACACCCTCGGTTACAATTTACTTTCAGCTCGTGCCCTTGGTAAGATGGGCTTGATAGTTTTCATTGATGGTGATTTGGTGGTACTCTTGTGGAGCAAGTCTCTATAGGTCGCTTTCGTGGGATATGTCGAAAATGACCTATATGTGGTGGACTTCTCGGGGAAAAACACTACAGGCCTGATGTGTCTTTTCGGAAAGGCCGACGCGGGTTGGCTATGGCATCGCCGAGTAGCCCACATCAATATGAGAACTTTGCAAAGTCTTCACAAGGGTGGCCACATCCTTGTACTAAAAGAAAATGTTTCCTTTGCCAAAGATTGTGTTTGCAGGGCTCGTGTTAAAGGGAAAATGCATGACTCTCCCCATCGAAGGAAGACCATTATTTCATCAAAGAGGATTTTGGAGCTCCTTCATGTGGATCTCTTTGGTCCTCCAATTCATGCAAGCCTCGGTGGGAAGAAATATTGCCTCGTGATTGTTGATGATTACGCAAGATACACATGGGTCTATTTCTTCAAGTTGAAGAGCGAGACTCAACAAATAGTCATCGATTTTGCCAACGAGGTTCAACGGCAACACAGTGTCCCTATATTGGCAATTAGAGGTGATAATGGCTTGGAGTTCAAGAACTACACTTTAAATGAATTTCTAAGTGAAGAGGGGATAAAACATCAATATTCTGTTGCGTACGCCCCTCAACAAAATGGTGTAGCCGAGAGAAAGAACCGGACCTTAATGGATATGGCAAGATCAATGTTGGCTGAGTTCAAGTCAGCATATAATTTCTGGGCTGAAGCAAATTTCTACCGCATGCCACTCATCTAACCGGCTCTACCTCCGCAAAATCTTGGACAAGACTCCCTATGAAATACTTACCGGTAACAAGCTCCTACTTTCGGGTATTTGGTTGTAAGTGTTTCTTTCTCATCAAAGGGGTTCGTTTATCTAAATTCGAGTCTAAGGATTTAGAAGGCATTTTTGTTGGTTATGGTGCCGAATCCCAAACTTATAGAGTCTACAATAAGCTCTCTGGAACTGTTGTAGAATCTTGTAGTGTGGTGTTCGAGGGAAATGATGGCTCCCGTGTGGGGAAAGTTGATGTTTGTGATGTGGATGTTGAAATACCCCAAGATGCCATAAGAAGAATGGGCGTGGGATTTTTCTTCCCCATTGAGGAACCCCTTGTGGCGGATCGGGAAGGACAATGCTCTACTCAAGTAGAGCCCTCATCGACACAAGCTCAACATGCTCCAACTGTTGGAGAAACTTCTACACCAATCCCACGAACTGCTGAAGATCGTCAAGCAACTTCTCCAGAAAGCTCCAGGATGGATTATCCGGTGGACACCGGATTATCCGGCCAAACCCCCTCAACTGGCAGAAGTGATCAAAATGCTAGAGATTCTGTTGCAAGCCCTAGGCCGGATTTTCTGGCTGACCCCAAATTATACGGCCCCTCTCCAGTTCGTGACAGGACCATTCAAGACTGTGAAGGTGCATCAAGTACTCCCAGGCCGGATTATCTGGCCACACCCTCGGCCAAATTATCCGGCCCTGAAAATCCTGAACAACAGCAGCCTTCTGATACGGCTATTGATCAACATCAAGGGCAAGATTTGTCATCTCCTATTCCTGCTAATCAAGCTGGAGATCAAGTCCAAGCCAATGATTCCAACGAAGACTCAAATGATGAAGTTATTCCCCCAAGAGACAACAAGCTAATTGAACTTCATCGCAAAGCTCATGCATATAGGAACTTTGAGTTAAGGGGTCACACTCTTGACAAGTTGTAGGTGATCTCAAACAAAGGGTGTCCACAAGAAGGGAGCTAGCAAGTTTTGGTGACACCAAGCTCACATATGCATGGTGGAACCCAAGAAAGTGTTTGAAGCTCTTGAAGATCCGGACTGGGTTATTGCTATGCATGAAGAGTTGAATAACTTTGAACGCAACAAGGTCTAGAAATTAGTAGAGAAGACCAAGGATTGTCGCAATGTTATCGGCACAAAGTGGATCTTTAAGAATAAGCAAGATGAAAATGACATTGTTGTAAGGAACAAGGCAAGACTCATGGCATAAGGCTATTCCCAAGTTGAGGGCATCGATTTCAGTGAGACTTATGCTCCAGTGGCTCGTCTTGAGTCCATACGTATCCTTTTTGCTTATGTTGCTCATAATAATTTTAAATTACAGCAAATGGACGTTAAGAGTGCTTTTCTTAATGGTCCTCTACATGAGTTGCTATATGTAAAGCAACCTCCAGGATTTGAGGATCCTAACTTTCTGAACCATGTCTACAAACTCGATAAGGCACTCTATGGCCTTAAACAAGCCCCACGTGCGTGGTATGAGCACCTTAAAGAGATTTTGCTAGACCGTGGCTTCGAAGTTGGGAAAATCGATCCCACTCTTTTTCTTAAGAGGGTCAAGGGGGGGCTCTTCGTATGCCAACTATAAGTAGACGACATTATCTTTGGCTCTGCTAATAAAGCTTTTAATGATGAATTTTCAAAGCTTATGACTGACAGGTTTGAGATGTCTATGATGGGGGAGTTACGGTTCTTTCTTGGATTTGAGATCAAGCAACTTAGAGAAGGAACCTTCATAAATCAAGAAAAATACATCCAATACATGCTCAAGAGATTCAAGATGACGGATCTTAATGGTGTTGCCACGCCAATGCAAACAAAATGTCACCTTGAACTCAATCCCCATGGTAAAATGTGGACCAAAAGGTATACCGGTCCATGATCGGCTCTCTTCTTTACCTCTACGCATCTAGACTCGATATTGTGTTGAGTGTAGGTGTGTGTGCAAGGTATCAAGCAGCTCCTAAAGAAAGCCACTTTATGGCGGTCAAGAGGATCTTTCGATATTTGGTTCATTCCCCTAATTTTGGTCTATGGTATCCCAAGGGCTCCAATTTCTCGCTATGTGGTTATACTGATTCAGATTGGGCTGGTGATAAGGATGATAGGAAATCAACTTCTGGAGCTTGTCAATTCTTGGGAAGGTCCTTGGTATGTTGGTCTTCTAAAAAGCAGAATTATATATCTCTCTCCACTTCCGAGGCTGAATATGTGGCTGCTGCTAGTGCATGTACTTAATTATTATGGATGAGGCAAACTTTAAAGGAATACGGTGTCAATTTTGACAAAGTGCCTCTTTTATGTTATAATGAAAGTGCAATCAAAATAGCGTACAATCCGGTGCAGCACACAAGGACAAAGCATATTGAGATTCAGAATCATTTTATTCAGGACCATGTTGCTCGAGGTGATATTGATCTATCTTTTGCGAGCACGAAGAACCAACTTGCTGATATTTTCACGAAGCCACTTGATGAATCGAGGTTTTGTTACTTGAGGAATGAGCTAAATATCGTTGATTCAAGGAGTTTGTCTTGATTACCCATGCACTCACTCTTATATCTCATCCTTAGTTGGTCTAAGTGTGGGCATGGATATAGGAGGAGTGTGGTCCTAATTAATTGGGCTAACCCTCCCCCATAATGTCGAAAGCAAGTCAAATCATTTCTCTTAATATCATTTTGTGATATGTGAGCTTATTGATGAGTATTGGTCATGAACCCAAGATATATATTCGCGGTGTCATACCATGCACTCCAACAAGGTGGCCTCGGCCACCGCCCTCTTCCATGAGAAGAGTTGGATTTATGTGGATCTTTTTGGTTGGTTTTGCTCATCTCGTATTCTTATGGAAATCACACTTAATTTTGGCCTTTAGTTGATTTGATTCTTGCAATCTTGAATGTGTAGTACCATATCAGTTTGGTTGTCTAATCCCAAGCCTCTCTCCATCCCTAAGCCATCTCTTCTAGCACACAAGTACACTGATCACACTTGTGGGGGTTTTGTTTGGGGATGCGCGTGCCTGAACCTATGTATAACAGGAATTCAGATTCCAGGCCAGATAATCCGTCCCAAGTGTAGGCTGGATAATCCGGCCCTGGGCGCTATAGTTTATTAAGGACTAGGCGTCGGGGGAAAGGGCTCACAACGAGCAGCTCCTCTTCCTTGACCCCCTCCATCTCCCCAGTCGTCGCCTGCCGCCCCCACCCTCCTCGAAGCCTTCCCGGCCGCTGGATTCTTCGGGCCTCCCCGGATCTTCTTCCCCGCGTCTCCCGGCACCTTCTCCTCTGTGTTCTTCGTTCAATGAGTGAGGGTAACTCCCTCTCTCCCCATCTTTTGATTTGATGTGTCACTTGTTGGTGGAACGTGGACTAGAGGTTGTTTCTTCGTGCAAAAATTGTAGTCTTGTAGTACCTAAGTCCGATCTACGTTTTTGCAATCGACCTAGGCGAATCTGAGAAATTCTGCCAGGGCTGGATTATCCGCCCCTAGCCAGGCCGGATAATCCGGCCTGACAGAGTCAAAAACTGCTTCAGATTTCTGTGGATTTGTTGCATTATGTATGTTTGTACTATGGACTGGTTGCCTACTATTTCAGTGGAATTCTTCGTGTGGGCTCAACTCTGGAGAACTTGAGCATCACTGATGTCTACGCACTTCTATTCTTGTAGACAGTTGTTGGGCCTCCAAGTGCAGAGGTTTGTAGAACAACATCAAGTTTCCCTTAAGTGGATTACCCAAGGTTTATCGAACTCAGGGAAGAAGTGGTCAAAGGTATCCCTCTCAAGCAACCCTGCAATCAAGATACAAGAAGTCTCTTGTGTCCCCAACACACCCAATACACTTGTTAGGTGTATATGTGCACTAGTTCTACAAAGAGATAGTGAAATACAAGTGGTATGGATAATTATAAGTGGTAACGGTGCCAGAAAAGAGCTTGACAGGTAGGAAGAGATTAAAGGCAATCTGAAATAAAGATGGAAGCAAGCAAACATGTAACAGATCTAGTTGCAAACGGTGTTTCAATGCTTAGAAACAAGACCTAGGGATCATACTTTCACTAGTGAACACTCTCATATAAATATCATCTCTTTATGATACTACTTTGAACTACTCTCTGATTGGACACTCTAATCCATGGTAGGGCTATAACATCAGTCCTCAAAGTTCGTATTCCCCATCTAGATAACCCCTCACTATCACCTTGAGCGCTAGATGGTTCCAACAAACACCACAATTTCATAGAGACATCCACCTCCGAATATAACTCATAACAAGTATTTGTAATCTCTAGCCTAAGTGCCACCATGGTGTGCACGCTATCACTTTCATACACGTGGGGAGAGCCAGAGATCTATTAAAGCACTTGAGTAGCAAGGTAGATCTACTTGATTACAAAGCTCATGATCACAATATGATAATGCATAGAGAGAGATGAACACATAGCTACCGGTAGAACCCTTAGCCCCGAGGAAGAACTACTCTCTCATCATCATGGGAATCAGCAACGGCGATGGAGATGGTGGTGGAGATCGATGGAGATGGCTCCGGGGGCAATTCTCCATCCCGGCAGGGTGCCGGAACAGAGACTTTCTGTCCCCCAAATCTCCCCTTTGGTGGTGGCGGCGCTGCGGAACTTTTCGTGGCTGGAGGCTGGATTCTTTAGGGTTTCTGCATCGGAGGCTTCTTATAGGCGAAACGGGCGATGTCAGAGGGTGGACCAGGGGCCCACACCACTTGGTGGCATGGCCAGGGGGAACCGCGCCACCACATGGTGTGGCCAGCCCCTAGCCCCTCTCCGTCTCGTCTTCTGGCTCCGTGAGTCTTCCGGTAAAATATCGACTTTGGCTTTTGTCCGGTCCAATTCTGAGAATATTCATTTTCTGGCTTTTCTGGAACCAAAAACAGAAGAAAACAGGAAACTAGCACGGTGGTATCTTGTTAATAGGTTAGTTCCATAAAATGTGTAAAAGTACTCTAAAGTGTGGACAAAACATAAGAAAGTAGATATAAAACAAGCATGGAACATCAAAAATTAGAGATACGTTTGCAACGTATCAACATCCCCAAGCTTAACTCCTGCTCGTCCTCGAGTAGGTAAGTGATAAAACGAATAATTTTTGAGGTGACATGGACCATCACAATCAAGATCAAACCATTTGCAAGCATTGAAAGCTGGGATCAAAGTACTCTAAACATGAGCATGAAAGATGAAGTTCTAACAATAAGACATAGTAACTATGCATGCAACATGAAAGGATACAAACAAAGATCATGAATAACAATGCATTGAAAGACGTTTGTTTGTTTCACATATAGAAAACATAGCATAGTGGCATTCAGCTTGTCCCTCATGGAGTAGCAAAACATAAATGCATAGGACACCTTCAAAGTTCATAAGGGTGACTAGATACAAATAGTTTAAGAACAAGCAATATCAACATTATGAATCAATCAATAAGTTTTGGGACAATGCACATAGAACTAAGAATGACAACTATGCTCTCTTAATTGGTGCCTAAGGATAGAAGGTGGAGACTCAATATAAAAGTGGAAGAAGGGCCTTCATAGAAGGAAGCAGGAATTCAAGTCTCATAAAGAGCTTCCAAAAATTATGATACTTATTAGCTTTCAGCTCTCATTGCTCCTATCATAAGCATCTTGAAGTGATTAAGGTTAAAGTGAACAAACTATGGAGTATATGCTTGATAAAGTATAAGTTGGCAATCTCATGTCCCTTGAATACGAGGGCCGCTCCTCATGCTACTCAAGTTTAGTTACCGGTAAGTTCTTGTCATAGTAAGTACATGTGTATCATAGAGAACCGCCAATAGGGTACCCCTTGTCTGATGATACAGAAGAATCCACATATCAAAATGACAAGGCAAGCAGACAATAAGCATCTCAGCATCTTCTTATTTACCATGGGAAAATGGTGCCTTTTCTCTCTTTCCTCTTTTCTCATCATTCTTTTCTTCTTTTTTCTCAATCTCTGTCTCTTTTTTTATAAGAAGAATTCTTCATAGATTGCTCATTATAGATACGCTGCAGGTTTCCACCATGATTAGGCATGGATTAGACTAGCCGCCCGGGCGTTTCTCTAACACACATACATAACTCCATGGACTTACAAGCTCCCCTTTCATTTCGCACCGACGACATCCATAATCAAAAGAGCATGATCAACTGGGTACAATGTACAAGTGCAATGTTGAAAGCGTTCCCCCATGACAGCTTGGTTCTACTAATTCCCAACGTATAATTGCAAGCATATACAGCATAGATGACACAATGGTTCAAGTTTATTAGGGGCAAGAAAAGTAAAGTGTTCCGTCAAGTTCATGAGAGCTTTAATCACTAATTTTCACATAACAAGTTTAATTTAGAAGGTAGATAAAAACATGAATATACTTGGAATAGCAAATGCTAATAGGTAGGTATGGTGGACTCTTTGGAAAAACTTGGTTTTATTTGGAGTGGGATGCATGAGTGGAACTCATACTTGGTATGGAGACTAGCAAAAGACTGGGAGCGACCAACTAAGAGAGCAATAATGGCCATAATCATGCAAAGCGACAAAACATCATTAATTAAAGCATAAAGTGATATTACAAGTCAAAAACTAAAGGATCATAGAGGCTATGGTGACTTGGTATAGTCTTAACATGGTGTGAGCATGCGCCAAGTCAACCCAAATAAAGCATCAAAGAAGAATACCACAATATTATGCTTTAATATGCTAAAACAACGCATGATTCTTTCAAGGCACATTAAGCAATCTCAATTATTTGTAACATGTCATGCTACAAAAAAAACACTAAGCATAAAGCCAAAACAATATCAAGCATGGCATGATAAAGTCTAAATCATAGTAAAAAACAAACTCCTTTTATACCACTTAAGCATGAACTTTTCCTACTCTTTTCCAATCCAAACAAATCTTATTTGAAAACTAATGTATGAATGAGGGGGTTCAACCAAATTATTCAATCAAACTAAGCAAACGAAAACTAAGAACAAAATGAAGACGCTCTAAGAACAACACAACTGTGCATGAAACAATAAAAATGAAGTGTTTGGAAGAAACCTGAAATTTTTATTCATGAAGAAGGGGATGCCTTGGGCATCCCCAAGCTTTGACGCTGGTACTTCTTGGATATTTCTTGGGGTGACACGGGTGGCATCCCCAATCTTGAGCTTTTTTCCATACTTCATCTTATCACATTACTCTTCCCTACACTTAAAATTTTCCTTCATACAAAACTTCATACAATCTTCATGAGCAACATTAGTGTACTCAAGATAATAAATCTTTTGGTTTAGTTCCAACACAAGTAAAACTTCCATTAAAACAAAAGCTACTGTAGCACTTCCTTTAAAAAGTTCAAATGATCAAAGAGAACTCAAAGAGAAATAGATTAAGAGGCAAATGCAAATAATGGCAGAAATCTGTCATAACAGACCAGCATGTAAAAACTAATTTCTATGAAGACCTTATGTTGCTCAAATCGAAAAGTGTTGAACTAACGAAAGTTAGATAACATCCTGAGACAGAAGCACAAAAAATTACAGCTCAATCCGACGTACAGAGATTTTTCACGAATTTTTACAGTGAAGCACAAAAATCTGTTTCCTGACAGCAACTTTCCCAAATCTTACTTCCCTCTCATTAGAGGCTATTCTTGGCACAAAAATCAAACAAAAAGGATAAAGAGAGGTTATTACAGAGGTAATAACTTGAAAGACTCAACTAAAACTTTTGGGTTATCTCCCAATAAGTACTTTTTTTTAACGCCTTTGAGCTAGGCACGATAATTTTGATGATGCTCACATAAGAAATATGAATTGAAGTAAAAGAGAGCATCAAGAAGCAAATATGGAATAAATTCCACTTCCTATGAAAAATAATCTTGTAAAGAAACAAGTCATGAAAGCACAAAGCAACAAGCATAGGAAAGAAAAACAAGTGCAACTTCAAAAATTTCAACATAAAGAGGGGAAACTTAATATTGTTGAGATACATAAAACCATGTTTCCCTCTCTCATAATAACTTTAAGTAGCATCATGAATAAAATTAACAATATAACTATCACATAAAACATTATTATCATGAGCCACATGCATATAATAATTATTACTCTCTACATAAGCATAGTCATTCTTATTAATTGTGGTGGGAACAAATTCAACAAAATAGCTATCATTATTATTCTCATCACCATAATCATCAAATATAGGAGGCATATTGTAATCATTAATTTTCTCCTCAATAGTAGGTGGACTGAAAATATCATATTCATCATTATAATCATCATATATTGGAGGTTTGGTATCATCATAAGCAATATGATAGCTATCTTCCAAAGCTGGGGAACTAAAAAGATCATTTTCATAAAAACTAGCTTCCGCAAGCTTACACTTTTCCATAGAATTAGCAATAATGGTGTCCAAAGAATTCATACTAACAACATTGCTATTAGCATCCAAAGAAAGTTCCATCGGTTTTTTAATTTTCTTTTCAGACCATTCATGTGCTACCTTAGGAAAAATACTATAAAGCTCTCTAATTTTTTTTTGTTTTCCATTAAGCCTAACTAGTGAAAATAAAAACAAGAAACAAAAATATATAATTGAAGAATCTAAAGGAAATAACTTCAAGCACTCACACACTAGCAATAGTACTAGAAGATAGCTTAGTAGCCAGAGGATGTGAGTACCTTTTACCTTACCTCCTCGGCAACGACGCCAGAAAAGAGCTTTGATGGCGCGTGGTTGATGTGGGAGCTTCTTCTTCTTAAATCCCTGACAACGGCGCTAGAAAATAGCTTGATGTCTACGCACTTCTAATCTTGTAGACAGTTGTTGGGCCTCCAAGTGTAGAGGTTTGTAGAACATCAGCAAGTTTCCCTTAAATGGATTACCCAAGGTTTATCTAACTCAGGGAGGAAGTGTTCAAAGGTATCCCTCTCAAGCAACCCTGCAATCAAGATACAAGAAGTCTCTTGTGTCCCCAATATACCCAATACACTTGTTAGGTGTATAGGTGCACTAGTTCGGCGAAGAGATAGTGAAATACAAGTGGTATGGATAATTATAAGTGGTAACGGTGCCATAAAAGAGCTTGACGGGTAGGAAGAGATTAAAGGCAATCTGAAATAAAGATGGAAGCAAGTAAGCATGTAACAGATCTAGTTGCAAATGGTGTTTCAATGCTTAGAAACAAGGCTTAGGGATCATACTTTCACTAGTGAACACTCTCATATAAATATCATCTCTTTATGATACTACTCTGAACTACTCTCCGGTTGGACACTCTAATCCATGGTAGGCTATAACAACACTCCTCAAAGTTCGTATTCCCCATCTAGATAACCCCTCACTATCACCTTGAGCGCTAGATGGTTCCAACAAACACCACAATTTCATAGAGACATCCAACTCCAAATATAACTCATAACAAGTATTTGTAATCTCTAGCCTAAGTGCCACCATGGTGTGCACGCTATCACTTTCACACACGTGGGGAGAGCCAGAGATCTATTAAAGCACTTGATTAGAAATGTAGATCTACTTGATTACAAAGCTCATGATCACAATATGATCATGCATAGAGAGAGATGAACACATAGCTACCGGTAGAACCCTTATCCTCGAGGAAGAACTACTCCCTCATCATCATGGGAATCAGCAATAGTGATGGACATGGTGGTGGAGATCGATGGAGATGGCTCCGGGGGCAATTCCCCGTCCCGGCAGGGTGCCAGAACTAAGACTTTCTGTACCCTGAATCTCCCCTTCGGTGGTGGCGGCGCTGCAGAAGTTTTCGTAGTCCGAGGCTGGATTCTTTAGGTTTTCTACATCGGAGGCTTCTTATAGGCGAAAGGGGCGATATCAGAGGGTGTACCAGGGGCCCACACCACCAGGTGGCATGGCTAGGGGGACCAGCGCCACCACATGGTGTGGCCAACCCTGGCCCCTCTCCGTCTCGTCTTCTGGCTCCGTGAGTTTTTCGGTAAACTATCGACTTTGGCTTTTGTCTAGTCTAATTCCAAGAATATTCATTCTGTAGCTTTTCCGGAACCAAAAACAGAAAAAAAAACAGTCAACTGGCACTGTGGCATCTTGTTAATAGGTTAGTTCCAGAAAATGTGTAAAAGTACTCCAAAGTGTGGACAAAACATAATAAAGTGGATATAAAACAAGCATGGAACATCAAAAATTATAGATACGTTTGCAACGTATCAGTCACCTGTTTTCTTCCACGTCCACTGCTGATGATGAGGAGGAAGACACCGAGGAGCTCGAGGATGGGGACGAGGACGGGGACGAGGATGAGGACTATGAGTGATCCCTTGGGGCGCTTCAACTCCTCTCCATTCACTTGGAGAATCCTCGATCTAGTATTCTTGTTGATATCTAGATCTTGTGTTTTGTTATTGATAACTATTGTTTTTGTGGCAGCTTGTTGTCATTACGAGAGCCTCTAATTCGGTTGTAGAGTTGTTCCCCACTAGTTTTGTAAAGGCGCTGGTTCCCGCCTCGAAGGGTTCCTATAGTGGAAAGGTGGATCGGGCCTTTGGTGGCGAGATCCATCGAAGAACAGGGTGAGGCCTATTGTGGCGTGGTGGTCTTAGTACCTCCCACCCCTCCAACGCAGATGTACTTCCCTTAACAAGGAAGGAACTGCGGTAAAACAAATCCCGTGTCTCCGGGTGCTCCACTACGGTTTCCTCGTTCCTCTATCTTACTCGTCTTTACTCGCTAGTAGTTAGGTTTGCATATAGGGAGATTCTACATAGTCGCATATCTAGAGAATTTACCTTTTGTGTCAAGCCTAAAATTGAAAAAACATTAAAATTTGAAATAGCACCTATTCACCCCCTCTCTAGGTGCCCATACGATCCATTTCAGTAACCACCATCTCCTCCTATCTAACTCTGCTCTGATTCGTGACCACCACCTCCAGCATTGGACATAGAGTACATCCTATAACTGGATTCAACACTATGGCCAGGACCGTGTCCACCATTGACTCTAGGCGGATCGATCTCCTTCAAGACAGGAAGCACTGGTACGACAGGGTGTATGTGCATGTCCTGGCAACCTCTTAACCACTTAAACCAGTTTCTGTCATGATCTAAATGCCTTAAAATTAGAAAATGTTCTTTTTGACTTTGTCAACAATGCTTGGACACTAACGGTGTATGTTTTGAGGTATGGCCTAAACAGCCCGACAACCATTTCTTCAACTGACTAACACTCCATGTTTGAGGGACAGTCAAATCCAACTCCACATACTGGAACTCACGCCAATCTGCTCCATAATCATAGTATTGGATATTACCAGGACCGTAGTAAACAACGAACTTCACTATATTGGACATCTCCACTAACATAAAAAATGCAAACTAATCAATTAATTATCGACCGTATGTACAACTATGTACAAGTATCTGCATATATTCTAAAAAATATACTAATAAATTATGTACAACTATCCAGAAATCATCTAAAAAAATGTACTAATAGCTGCCAAATATTCCCACAAATCCAACTACCAAATCTTCCAACTAATCCATCAGCCTAATATTTAATCGGCCAAAAATACTAACTAAACCACCAGGCATATTTTTCCACTAATTAACTTGCCAAATATTCTAATAGACTACTAACCACAGCGGACTACCACATAACCATATATAATAACTGTGATTATCGAGGGATTCGAGTTTAGCCTTAAAACGTGAGAAGCCACTTGGTACCGCAGCCTCGGTTCACCGGACAAGCAGCACGGCGCAGCTCATATAGCCCCCAGCTCCAAGCTCCACCGCAGCACCACCACCATTCCTCCAAGAAACCACCACCAAATTGAGTCCCGAGCTAGCCCATCAGTAGATCGAGCTTCCCCTACCTCTTTAGTGGTTTTAGAATGAAGATTTGGTGGTTAATCTGTGCTAAATCCAGCAAAATTGCTGGAGAATAACGAGAGCTCGCGCGTAGGAAGAGAGAAGAACACACAACGCACGGGAGGAAGGAGAGGAGCAGGGGAAGCTCGCGTGGAGTGGTCCTGGTGGCCTCCATTCGGTCAGATGCAGGCCGAACGGGCATTTGGCCTAGGCGTCACCGATTGGACCACTCGGCCAGCGCACCCGTGGTTGAACAAGACCCACGCCTCTCTATTGGGCACGCACCTTACAATAGCGTGTGCTTCTCTTGTGGATGCAATAGTGCAGTCATACCAACATCTTGTATGTACATGGCATTTAACTCAACCGATGACTTTCTTAGGACATGATTTCAATTCCCTTCATATTTGCAGTTTTCCATGAACTGGGAGCCATCACGATGAAAAGATAGACATGTTGTATGTGATTGTTTAGATATGATTCAATTTCTATGTATTATCATCAAGGTTATCAAGTAAATGGAAGAAATCCAAGAGTGCATCAAGGAATTGTGTGGATTAAAATGCATCGAAGCAATGAATAAAATTGTATGGTTCATCATTTTGAGCAGGGTAGAGATTTGTATCTTCATTCTCTCCTAGATGTTTGATCTTTCAACGGGCTCTGTTAACTTGAGGTAACCTCCAATTTTATATACTGGATGCAGATCATGTAATTCATCCAAGCAATGAATGAAAAAAATGTGATTCAACCACTACCACTTACTTTCGTGTTTTTTTCTTCGGTCTCTTTTATTTAGGGATGGCACCCGCAGGGAATGGGTGTAGGTGGAGCCACCCCTTACCCGTACCCGTTCTCCCCGAGTATACCCATCACCCGTACTCGTACCTGTCAACGGCTGCAAGTTTTTCCCATACCCGTCACCCGACAGGGTTAGTGGGTAACCGTGGGTTAAAATACCCCATATACGACACATCAAAATGAACAGTTTTTTTGTAGAAAACAACATTTAACAATATAATTTATAAGCATCAACACAATAAATTAAGTTCACAAACTCAGACAAGAAAAGAGATAATTTAACTGTATATAAGACCATAAAATAAGCATCACAATAAAGTATGTTACGTTATCTCAACTAATCCTAGAGATACCATGCTGGAGTTACAGGAATGGACTACGACAATAGAGGAAAAAGTATGCGTGCGATCAACAATCATCAATATATCCCGGTAAACGGAGATACTAGTCGTGAAATATGTGTGTTGTTTTGGCCTACCGAGATTAACGGGATAAAATAGATTATCTAAGTTAGAATTTGTATCGGAGGTCCACTTATCAGATATGTTGATGGGTACATGGGTACACGGGTGTGGGTTGTATGATCCCTTACCCGTACCCGTCACACCCGATGGTTTTAGAATTTACCCATTTATATATCCATGCGTATTTTTCTATCCAAAACCCTTACCCTAATAGGGTTTTTCCCGCCGGATAAACGGTGATGGCAACCATTGCCATCCCTACTTTTATTTGTTTTCTAATACAACTGTAGCGGGGTAGATAATACTTCTATAGTAGGAAAAGCGACATTGAGCTGCGGAGCCTGCTGGTAAGTGGTGGCTGACTGTCAAGATCCACGACCAACCAATATCAAACAATGATAGGAATCACTTGGGCAGAGGAGCAGGCTAAAGGAGTGTCTCTGGCCACTAGGGAGAAGGGCGTGAGCCCGTTGCACTACTGGGTGGGTGACAAGAACATAGCAAGCCTAGAGGAATTTAGGTGGGTAAAACTTCAGTAAACAATTTCAGATAACTTTCTCTCTATGATTCAATAATAATTTATATCACTCTATCTTGGATCACGAGAATAGTTTCAAATATTTTAAGGCACTCTAGCTTGGATCACGAGAATAGTTTCAAATATTTGAAGGAGGTTAGAAAATATTCTACCATGTCATATGAGAATATAAACTTTTATGAGAGAGTAAATTATTATATGGAGTAATTTCATAAACATGCACTGTTTAATGTGGCCCGATTGATTATATCACCAATTTTTCCGCGCCTCTTTGTAGCAACATACGGGCATTTAGAGCAAGTACAATAAGTTCTAGTCAGCCGACTATAAGGATTAAAATCCTATTGTTTTGCTTAGTTGGATGAGTGAGAAGATGAGAGAGAAGAAAACGGGCTCTAAACTAAGAACCAACTGCAGTACGTGCTCCTAGGCATCCTGCGAGAATGTGAGGTGGACCATATATTGATAAAGCACTACTTCCTTATGTCTACCTATTGTATGAGTTGACTATTAAGTTGGCTCTAAATGACGTGGCAATCATCTTATAGCTGGGTTTATTATTGAACTTGCTCTTAGCTAGTAAGACTAAATTTTGTCTCCCTCATGGTTTCGAACCTGCCATAATAGATAGCCCTTAAGATTTTAACATTTATTAAACTATACATGGATCATATAAATCATTGGAAATTTGACAAAGCTGAGTTGAAAACAAGGCACAGTTTAGAAATATATTACTCCCTCCGACCCATATTAGTTGACTCAAATTTTTCTAGATTCAGATGTATCTAAACATGTTTTAGTACTAGATATATCCGCATCTAGGTAAATTCAAGTCATCTAGTATGGATCGGAGAGAGTATTGTTTTCATTTCTCTCTTCAAATGTTGCGATTATCATCACATGGCTTCACTAATAAAACTAAAACAATGGTGTAGTCTCCTTTGTTGTACTCTGTGCGAGCGTTAGTCGCCGCTAAAAGACACAAGAGCGGAAGGTTCAATGCCCTCGATGAAAGCATTTTTTTTTTTGGGTTCAGAATAAATGAATAATGGTATTAGTATTACTATGCACACGTGTTAGCAGCTACACTAGGTAAGTACACTAGAGCCTCCGTCGGGAGTAGTAAACCAATGCTGCATGGATTTGCTGCCGGCGCCGCCCAAATCTACGGCCGGCCCGGCGGCCACGATTCATACACTCCCTCTCGCCGCGTTTCCATGCTCCCTACTACAAGTACCCACACTTGACTTGACGATCCCAACAGTTTTTTTAGTATATCTTAGCTAGGCAGGCCATTCATCCACCGCAATAACATGAACGCGCCAAGAAGCTGAGGCACAGCGTGTAGGCGTTGTGTTGATCTGATCCTCGCTCGATTCGACTAATTCGTCCGTCGGAGACGATGAATATGGCGGCGGCGGTGGTGTGCCTGCAGGCGCAGCGCGTCACCGGCCTGGCCGGCTCCGTGCACCAAGTCGACCTGGGATGCCACCTTCGTCATCCTCATCTTGATGCTGATCCTGAGCCGGAGGGGCGTGCCTCTGCCTCTGTTTCCAGCGGGGGCGTGGCCGACTTCCACAACCAGGTGCTCCTCCTCCACTGCGCTCTCGCCTCCTCCGTCGTCGTCACCGTCTCCCTAAGCCTGCTCTCCGACGACTCCCCGAGGCCTCGACGCCGGCACCGGCAGCAACAGTACTACCTCGAGGTCGACCTCGGCGCCGAGCAGCGGCAGGGCGTCCTCAGCTTCCCGATAGCCAGCGGCGCAGTGCTCACTCTCGCGCTACACCGCAAGCTACTCCCACTCCCTGCTGCTACCACTCCCTGCCTGCCGCTGCCCGCCTGTTGCCGCCGAAGGAGCCACCACCAGCACCGGCATGGCTACGACTCCGAGGACGAGTTCTCCGACGGCTTCATCGTCATTGAGAAGCGGTACAGGCGCCCGCCATCCGACAACCTCCCCACCAGCGACGGCGGCGAAGACGCCATGAAGTTGGAGCTGGACAGAGTGGAGGACGAGTTCCTGGCCATGCTGGAGCTGGCCGAAACGGCCGACGCCCGTATCGACCTGGACATGCTCGTCAGGGACGCCGAGGCCGAGCTTCTTGCCAGAAGTACTCATCTTCTCAATGCTGCTGCTGCCACCATGTAAATTAGCCGATGTAAAATCAAAATGAAGAGGACGGTTTTCTGAATGTCATGTGCATTTTTTGCGTCTTGCTAATCCCTTTCCCTTGACAGTCAATGCACTCCACTCTGCTAGCTCAGCACAGCCATCCTAGCCACAGCAATCCTGTGGCTCACACTACTGTCTGAAGCATGCAAGCAAACTACAAGTTCTAAAATCAAAAGGAACCACGAGATTCGCATCAGACCGACAGTGTAGTGTTGCTGACTGAATTCGAGCACCATTATTAGAAGATTACTATAACTAATTCTGCATAATGAATATTGTACGCCATCTCATCTTTTCTTACAGAAAAAAACTAGATCCAACATGTATTATATAGCAATAGAAATTCAATTCTAATGATCTAAAATCAGATCCATCAGGAGAATGTATCATCAGAAACAGAAAACATCGGCACTGGATGGCTGGTATTCGTACACCTAGTCAGAGTACTACACTAGTAGTTGACAGACTCACCATGGTTCTTCACTTGTATTTCTCCATTATGCGCCGGGCTTCTTCGGCTGGGTCCTCCGATAGATTGTCCCCTTCATCTGCACTCCTAGATCCCTCTTTTGGGTTCATCGCCAGGAAGCCAAAATATATAAGCCCCATCATCGCCTGTCACCATGAGACACATTTACGTGTTGAAAATAACTAGCTGTAACTGAACATTGTTACGCAACACATATGTCTGGCTATGGCAGTGAAGTCATTGCCGTGGGTACATACCAGTACAAACAACGCGGTGGAGATAACGGACTTGAGCAGAAAAAGGGCAACCGACACCGCCACGAATGTGACGCCTATCCTAGCAACTGGCCGTGGAACTGAATCCTGTCATACATCAAAGGGGAAAACTACTTCAGCTTCAAAACTGAACAAAATGCATTTGTGCTAAGAATTGAACCCTAAACGGATGCTTGTGGAAAGTTCCCATGTTTTTCCGAGAGAATTCAGTAATGGAGTCAAGTGGCTAAATTGATACGTAATACGTAAAACATACTGGGACAAGAGAACTTCCTGTCTCCACCGCATCCTTACCAACGCTCCATGCTGTCTGAACCGCTGTTGCGAAATGCAGGTGTTAAAGAGCAACACAGATAAGCTAATAAATGGAAATTCAATCATAACCAGACCAAGGAGGCATGAAATGAGCAGTTAGCAGGAGCAGGACACAGGCATCCTTGGAGAAATAAACACCAACATAAGTTCATGATGTGCATATCATGGTAGTAACACGCGCACACAAAGTAACTTCAAGTGAAATTTCAGCAGGCAGGGAGGGATACGTCGAGAAACGGAAATCCATGTCAGAAACTAGATATGTCGATATTCTGGTGTGCTGTGTTGAGTACGAAAAAGTGTTTCAATGGACATGAGCTATATATATTCAGTATCAGGCTCGTGCTGGCATAAATAATTCCCAAACAAACAAACAAACAAACAAATAATATTCCAGTAGTATCATCGTCTTAATTAGCTGGAGTGGCGGCCACTGAAATTTGTGTTATACTTTCTGGGTGCTGGCGCAAGTACAGTTCCTTGGTCCCCTAAGTGATTCAGTGCAGGTTGAATCGATGTGGCACACATTCAGAATCAGTAGTGCAGTTCCTTGGTTGTAATATTCAGTGATCCCAAATAGACGTAGCTAGCTAGACGCGGAAGAAGGCTTGGAGGATATTAGATAAGGAGACGAGCGAATCAAGGAATTGCGGAGGGGCAGAGGGAGGGACCTTTGGAGAAGTTGGACTGCGCGGAGGCGACGACGATGAGGCGCGAGGGGATGGCGCGTATGCGACGCATCGGCGTGGTAGGGGGAGCGGCTGACCAAGTACTGCGATTAGCCATGGCGGCGGCTGGAGCAAGCCGTGGGGCGATAGGAGCCACAGCTATCCCGCCATGGACGGCCATGGCGAATTTTCGATGCGGAGCGGTGCGGTGGTGACCACCCGTCCCGGGGCACTGAGAGAGAAGCGAGAAAATGACAAAAAAACCATCGCACAAGGTGACATAAAACCACCACGTTTGGGTTTTTTGACACATAAATGCCATTTTTGAAGCCAGGCCGACGCGGAGCATGATTCTCTTTGTTTAGCCGTCTAACCACTTTTCTGGCAGGTGGGACCCGCTGTCAGTGCGCACGTGGCGGGGGGGCGGACGGGCAGACGAGACGGCTGTTAGGCGACGCGTTAGGGCACGGTCCAAGCCACAGTGCTGTGCTCTCACTCTCGTCAGTTACTCTCCCGCGGCTCCCATGGCGACTGGAGGAGGTGGCGGCTCACCGGAAGGGCACAACGGCGGTTGGATTGGAGGCGGTCGCAATCGATACGTCAAGCAGGTGTTGTTCGGGCCGGGCTTCAACATGGGCGCCATCGATTTGGACAGCGACGAGGATCGCGAGTCGACAAACATCTCGCTGGAGCAAGAGCTAGATGGACCGCGAGTCGATGGACATCATAAATGGCTTGCTTTGCCTTGTCCCTCATCATTGTTAATACTAGTTTTCTTGACCTTTCATACTTTCTCACCATCTCTTCCACCTTAACATTGATGTCCACTAATTCTAGGCAATTCAATCCCTCCCCTTCATCTTTCACATGATACATTGAATCACAAAGCCCATACCCCTCCTTCTCCATCACTCCCAACAAGTTCAGAAATCTAATATCACACCGGCGCATGGTTTTTGCCACAAATTTGGCCCCATCGAATTGAATAAACAGTTCCCACGTCTCAGAATGGCCCCATCTAGCTCTTGCTCCAGCGAGATGTCCGTCGACTCGCGGTCCTCGTCGTTGTCCAAATCGACGGCGCCCATGTTGAAGCCCGGCCCGAACAACACCTACTTGACGTATTGGTCGCGACCTCCTCCAATCCAACCGCCGTTGTGCCCTTCCGGTGAGCCGCCACCTTCTCCAGTCGCCATGGGAGCCGCGGGAGAGTAACTGACGAGAGTGAGAGAGCAGCACTGTGGCTTGGACCGTGCCCTAACGCGTCGCCTAACGGCTGTCTCATCTGCCCGTCCGCCTCCTGCCATGTGCGCACTGACAGCGGGTCCCACCTATCAGAAAAGTGGTTAGACGGCTAAACAGAGAGAATCAGTGCTCCGCGTCGCAGTCTGGCCCCAAAAGTGGCATTTATGTGTCAAAAAACCCAAACGTGGTGGTTTTGTGTCACCTTGTGCGTAAATATGGTGGTTTTTGTCATTTTCTCGAGAGAAGCAGACAGAGTAGGTCGAAAACGGAACCGAAACATGCCTTATAGTTTTCGTTTCCTCCCGTGTCTCCGGAATTAAAAATGAAACGGGAAACTCTAGAAACGAACACGAATATTGAACGGTTACAAGACGGATACGATAAAAAATGGATATTTGTCGGAATACGATAGTGGCATAATTTCATGGTCTATACACCAAGGAACATATCATAGACAAAGAATAGCTCACAACTTCGACAAACGATAATTGAACATAAAGTAACATACATAATTCAACACTTGGACAAGAACATAAGTTCACATAAGTAGTTTCACATAAACGCTAAGACATTCACTTAATCAGTATGTAGCCTAGACCGGTTGCATGTATTACGCAGACCCTGCATATATTCTATGGCCCAACAAGAGCGAGGAAAATGTGATGAAAAGTACTATTTCGTACATGGGTCTATCTAGTTATGTTTTCGGAAAGTTTCCGTATTTGTTTATCCGGAATTTCCTTATCATTTCCATTTCCGACGAAAATGGTTCCCTCGTTTTCTTTTCCGTTTCCCTTTAGAATATTTCGTTTCCGTTCCTTTTCCGCAAAATATCGTTTTCGTTTCCTTTTTATCTCTCTGTTTCTATTTTCTCCGAAAACAAACGGAAAGCTTTCTTACCGTTTTCAACCCTAAGACAGAGAGACTCGAGGGCTTTGGCAGAGCTGATCGATCAGGGCCGTTGATTTTTTTTCCTATGTCTGGCAAACGGTATGTGATGCCACAACAATCAAAAAATATTTTCTATGGTGGAAACCTATTTTACAAAGATTTTTTTTATCAGGTGTTATGTGCAAGCCGCTGGTTGGACTTGGATCTCGGCGCTCAAATATCTAGGGTTATTATCCCTTGCCCGTTCCATTTCACTAGAGTTTTCTTCAGAATCCTCCTTCGTTTATCCTAGTTGATTGTTTCCCTTTACGATATGATGCAGGAGTACCACCCACACGCAAAGGTGCTCTCGAATCATCAAAAGTATCATGGATTTGCTAGGGGTCTTTTTCATATGGTGTTCTATCGATTCCACCTTATCTGGGATTTGGACATTTTTATGAGAAGTTTGCTTATCTATTGGATCGAAATTGAAAACATTATGTCTGGTAGATTACTTTGTGGCTATTGCATGATGCAGGCCATCCGACGGACGCTACTACATCCACAACGCCAAGTCCCCAAGCTCGTCCCCAAGTCACCCAAGAAGATGGACAAAGAGCAGCCACCTCCAAAACCGAAGTCTCCGCCGTCGTCACCCTGGAGTCTCCGCCAGATCCCGGAGTCTCCACCCGCACGCGCCCAGAGTCTCCACCCACACGCGCCCAGAGTCTCCGGTCCGACCCCAGTTGTCCATGTCTGCAAGCTTCTAGACTCCGTCCAAAGTCTTCGCCCGCTACCCTGGAGTCTCTGCCCCATACCGGAGTCTCCGGCATAAGTAATGGGCATGCGTGCCAACAGCTGGGCCTTCAGCCCATGTACCCCTCTAGTCCGTTCCAAACCCTAGTTTTATGCCCAAACTACCCACATTCTAGTGGCTGGCCTATAAATAGAGGCCCCACTTCCTCATGTATCTGACATAGATGATAGACTAAAGACAACCCCCTTTGTGAAATCTTTAGTTTGCATCATCCCCTTTACCAAGGGGACCGACTATCGTCACCAACCTCATTGGAGTTTGCATCACTCCTCCCTCATTGTACAAGGCCTTGGCGTCGGAGCCCTTCGCCAAGTTTTCAAGACCCTCTCCAAGGTGTTCTTCCCTCTCCGATTGGGATCGAAGGGAGAATGTTGACCGATCTTTCCTTGCAGGGATTCTATCGGACCGGTGGCCGCCGGTGGAGCAATTGGTCTTGTATCGTGTGAGTTTTGCGTGTGTTCATCGTGTTCTTCGCAAGGTGTGTGTTCGCTTCTGCTACCTTCTCCCCTTTCCCCTCGCTTTTCCATCGGTCTGACCACGAGATCCGTGAAGATCGGGCCACCCTTGAGGTTCACCCCCTTATCATCTGGTATTAGAGCCCAAGTTGCTCACGGATTTCCCCTCGTTCTTCCCCACCAATATTTTTCTTGAAAATCCACAAAATAGCCACAATTCCAAGTGGATCTTGTGATAACCATTATCATATTGTATCAGCAGATTTTGGTTGCCACGGATTTCTCATCGATTTGGTCTTTCCCCATAAATTCGAAAATTCCACCAAAAATAGACCCAATTTGTGTTTTGGATCAATATGAGATTTGTGTGAGTTTTGGTAGGTTTTGATCTGTGGATTACTTGCTAAACTTGTTGATCTACCTTCCCCTGCGTTCTCATAGCCTAATTCCTTGATTTCCCCCATCAATTTGAGGTTTTGGTTCGAATATTTCTGCCTAAAACTTGTCCCGGGCGAGCTTTGGAAGTTCCGGAACCGACCCGGCTGGAATCTTCGCCCCTGGGCTGGAGTTTTTGACATAAGTGAATCCAGGCCGGGGTATCTGCCCCCGCGAGGCCAGAGTTTCTGCCCTTGTACCAGGAGCTCGCAGCGGAAAACTGGTTGAACCTTCCTCATGATTTTGAGCATAACTTTTGTATTCGAACTCGGATTTTAGTGTTCTTTAGCTCATTTCGAAGAGGACAAAGAGATATACATCATAATCCAAGTGGTTCATGCTATCTACTCCATCCAAATTCCGTGAGAAAGGTGGAATCGAATAATAAAGGGTGAAGATCGGCGACGAAAGGTATAAAAATTCTGCGACTTCTTCCCACTTACATTCCTTTGTGAGCTACACTTCTTTTGTGAGCTACACTCTCTTTGCGATCAAAAAATACCTATTGGGACTAGTTCCTCCTATGATTTTTTGGGCTATGCACATTTGATACCTTGTAGAATTCCGAGCCAAAGTTGTGAGCGCGCTATCTCATATAGTTATCTTGTATAGTTGTTGGCACAAGGAAGAGGCAAGTGAAAAATAAAAGAAAAAAGAGAAAAAATAGAAAAAAGGAAAAGAAAAAGAAACAAACAAACAAGTACCTCATAGAATAGGAAGCGCAAGCTCGATAAACATTATATATGTGGTACTTATTGTGCATATCTTGTAGCCCACTAATTTTGTTGCAATCGAACTAGCGTCTCTCCTTGCACTTGTGCGACACGAGCTTATATTCTTATCTAGGTAATAATTTGGTTCTTAGCTCACTTTATCTGCCGCACAAGTACCATTTATCCCACTGTGTGTGTTTCCTTGTATATAATTTCCATCTTGTGGATTGACTTGTTTTGCTTTGTGATCATCGTGGTTCTTTACTTGCCAATACAACATCTTGACTTTGGATTATTCTTGGTCATGCCACTTTCCATACCCATCCACCATAAGCTTTGTGTGTATTTTTAGTGGTTAGTTGGTTTTGGTGTTCCGCGCGAACTTCACTTTACATGGTTTTTATTGCTCTCAAGTGTGGACACTTGGATGATACTATCTTCCAAGGTAAAGTAAGGTTTGATGTTGCATCCCTAACCCCCTACCACTTCCATATACACCACTTGGTCTTGTGAAGCATTTCTAGGGACTCCGGAACTGAGGAGGATTTCTATGGTGAATCCATGATGAGCTACCATGCCTACGCCTCCATAAGCATGGATGACATGATGAAGCACTACACCGACAATGGCTCCACATGCTTGGGTGATATGGAGTTCTACAACAACAATAATTCCCCAAGCATGGATGACATCAAGGACGACATCGACAAGCTCCTCAAGTTGTGTCGACCAAGACAGATCCTCCACCTCGAGAGCGCCAAGGTCCACCATCAAATGGACATGGTCGGAAGCGCTCTCAACAACTTCAAGAGCGACATGGAAAAATTCAAGCGCGGCATGGATGATAACTTCGCCAAAAACATGAGCATGATCGCAAAAATTAAAGAGTCTACCTCAAGAAGGCACCACAAGCATAAGAAGAGTGCCAAGGAAAATGACCATCATCGCGAATGTCATGTGGATGACAAAGTGTTGGCAATATGCCCTAGAGACAAATAATAATAAGGATTATTATCATATTTCTTGAAGTTTATGATTAAGTTTTATATCATGTTATAACTGTATTGAAAGGAAACGTCAATACACGTGTGATATATAGACAACCAGGGGTTCCTGGTGAAACTCTAGTCACTGGTTCATTGGTCAATAGATGATCAAGGTTTCATGATCATGTGACATTTATGCGAGTTGGAAATGGAGTCAACTCATTCTAAGAATGAGATGATGAACCAATACCCAACCTAAACATCGTTACCCGATCATGTAACGAAGTTCAAGTTACGAGGATTAGAATAGTAGACTATTCCTTAGACCGTGAAACTGTATTAATCACTGTCTCCCGAGAGTGCTTAGATAGCATCAAACGTCACTTATGACAGAGTGGTCATAAAGGTGTGTTCATGTATTTGGAGGAACCGTAGAGGCAATATATATCAAGAGCGGTACTTGTCCATCTATGTGACGGAAATATACTCAAGGGCCCACTCAGAGAAGTTGTATCCAATAGCTGCGCAACGTGTCATTTGATCATAGGGATATCACTTGTCGAAATGAGTCAAGTAGCATTGTTCGGTAACGAGATTGAACACGACATGGTGGTGTCATTGATCAGATCTCGGCCAATACAAGTATCGAGAGACAAAAGTAATAAGATGCGACAGTCATGGTTCAAACGACGAAATATCTTCGTGGAATACACAAGGGTCACATGGCCATCCAGGTCCCTCTATCGATCATTGGTCCGGGAGTGTCCTGACCATGTCTGGAGTGTTCCCGAACCGTGGGGTTTCACGCTTAAGGTATTGGTGATGCTTACAGAGTATTTACAGGATCGGTAGAATCACTGAAGAAGAGAAGAGAGAAAACTAGAAGGGTTTCGATAAGTCCGGAGGATGTCCGGAGTGGAGGTGGAAGGTATTCCATAACCACGGAGACTGAATAATATGTGAATGAATGTTAAATATTGATTTAATCATTTATTCATAATTATTTAATAAACAAGAAATCAATTAAAGGTTAAAAAGGCTTAATGGGACAATTCTGGAGGAAGAATGGCCCATGAGGGAAAGGCAAGAGGAGAGAAAAGGGGAAGGAGTGGCCGGCTGAGCCTAGCCCCTCCCCCCCCCCCCCCCCCGCGTGGGGTCCAGCAGGGCCGGTCGGCCGGTGCCCCCTTCTCTCCTCCTTTAGTCCCACCCCGGGACTTTGAGGGAGGTAGTACCTCCCCCCCTCCCTATATATAGTGGGGTATTTTGACCAGAAAATACACACAATATTCAATAAAAGGTTTCCTCACTTTTGGGGAGACCTCCAATTGATATTTCTCTCTCTCTCTCTCCTGTGACTGTGGTCCCAAGTTCGGACTAGAGACATCTTAACCACGGAGCGCTGTCACGCTTCGGGATTGGGATCCAAGAGCTCTACTTCCACAACTGCTGCTAGATCGGGGAAGTAGGAGTCATCGCCAGGCACCGGACGTGTGTAACTCCCTGCGAGGTGTCACACTTGGGGCACTAGGAGTCGTTGGAACCACAGGAGCGCGAGGACTTCAACATGACCTTGAGGTCTACTTTGGATCGTCTACATCAACCATGCTCTCCCGAGCATTGACAATGCTTTTCTGTCTTCAAGGATAAGTTCACGAAAATCCCCTCCCATTACTGTATTACTAATAGATAGGTCCTAGCAGCATCAGGGGTTCAGGGGTGTAGGGTAAAAATTTATTGTTTTCATACGCGAACCCCTACATTGGTATTAGAGCTAGATCTATGCGTAGTAATGCTAGTACGGGTAGAACACACGAGATGTAGTGTGTGGGCGTTCATCTTTTAGTTGTTACCCTCCCATCTGTACTTGTGTATACCATAGTAATGCTTGATGATGCGGCCCCCAACCGACTTTGCGCGTTCATTTGCGAGACTGGTCCATGCTTGACATATGGCTTGTGCCGTATAAAGTGGCTCTAGGGGGTGTCTGTCTCTCTCGCATTAGTTGATATTTCATTTGCAACGGAGGGCCCCGAAAGGGGTGTAGTATAGACAACTACTCGATCAGCGTTGTGGTGAAAGTTCATAGGTAAGAACGGTTCTTGTGCGAAAGCCCATTCAACCACGTAAAACATGCAAAAGATAAAGTAGAGGCGTCTAACTTTGTTTTGCGGAGGGCATTGCTTTGTGATATGGTTGTGGCAAAGGTAAAGTGATTACCCTATGTTACGAAGTAGTAGATAGTCATGGAGGCGACGGACTACCACGTCGGAAAGGCACTAGTACCCTGGTGTGTACGGCGCCGGAACCCTAGCGCCAGAATCCGGTGACGCCTGATGGAGATCACGACATGAAGGACCATATCACATCGCATTTACATTCAATGTTTATTGTTTGTATATCTTATTGTGTGCAAGTGTTAGATACTCGACGGTAGCCTAATAAGATGATCCCTGTTAAAAATTACCAATGATTGTGTTTCCCCTTAGTGTACACCACCAAGAAAGTTCTTCGGTATGAGGCAGCGCCGTGATGATCGATGTCAGACATATCTAAGTTCGCATACAGTGGGTGTAAGACATATTGCACAGCGAATACACTAAGGTTGAGTTGGCAAGCCTAGCATGTGTAGACATGTCCTCGTAACACGAATGGTCGAAGATCGAGCATGAGTCGCACGAATGATGTGACCGACGTTTAGCGTCCATCCTAGAACCCACATTGATGGCCGTGATGATCGGAGGATATGTGGGGGAAAGGGGTCATGTTATCGCTAGAACGCTTCAGGGGATAGGTGTTTTTAGTTGAGTTATTATATTAACTCATTTATATAAACTTATTCTAAATTCCTTTTGCAATTATAAATGTAGAGATGGATCACCGTGAAGCTTACTTTGCCATTGAGGAGTGGGTAGTTGGTGAGAAACTTAGACTTGATGGATCCAACTTTCCTAGTTGGCTTGTGCGCCTGAATGATCTCCTTACTAGGAATCATGTGGTAGACTACATACGCCGCATGATGGATTTGACTGAGCCAGACTACTATGAGACCCCACAAGAGTTGGTGGACCACTACTATCGTCAAGAGATGTCCACTTACATTCAGATAACAATGCATCACGGGATGGTGGATTAACTCCATCCGCTCATGGGTGATCTTGATCCATATGCGATGGTGGATCAGCTGAGAGCAGAGTTCATAAGCCATGTGCGTATGTGGAAGCACGAGCTGCTTGGAGAGTTCCTTTCCATAAAGATGGAGGAACACACTTGTCTGAAGAGTCACTTGGAGCGCATGCTTGATGCACACATGAGACTGATGTACTTTGTGGACTACTGGATGGATGATCCATTTGCGATAGGCGTGCTACTTCGATCGCTGCCTCCCAGCTACAAAGGACATGTCCGGAGTAGCTTCATGAGTGGTGATACGAAAACATTTGAGTTCCAAGAGTTCATATTACATTTCAGGAACATAAAGGTTGAACCAATCGCGGGAGAGGTCATCGATAATGAAGGTATATATTTGATATACAGTTTTATAAATGTTATAATCTTGCAAACACATATTGCAGTGTTAAGTATATTTGATACTTGTTCTGTTTTGCTGAAAACAGGTCCTTCTGTATGAGAGGTGCTTGCTGGAGAGGAGGTGACGTAGCGTGTTGATGGCAAGCATGATGATGATGGAAGACGACACTCTCCCTCATCGTTTATCACTCAGTTTATGGTTTTGGATAGTTATTGTGATCGATGGATATCTGAACTTCATTAGTGTATCTCACACTTCATGAGACGGTTGTTCATATGAGTTTGTAACAAACAGTTGTTCTACTTTTATGAATGATTTCTATTCGTGTTCATATCTTGTTTGATTATATGTGAATTATCCTTGTTTTTGAAACTAATTGACAATACATGAACATTTGTAAACTATTGAAATGCCTTGAAATTACCCAAGTTAATGATATGTTCATTACTGAATGAAACCATTGTTTGAATCCGAAGTTATATTGATAATATGTGAAAGACACTTGTATTCTTGTCACATATGAATCATGCCTAAGTTTGGCACAAATAACTTAAACACTGTGTATTACATGAATACAAAGTGTTTGATGAATTGTTAAAAGAGAATACATATTCGATGTATTGTAGTTTAACAAAATGGTGATTATCATTATATGATTGTTTACATTTTGTAAAGAAGTTTACCAAAGGAAACATGAGTATGAAACTATTTGATATGATCAAAGTATTTCATACACAAAGGGTATTAAAGATAAAATATAATCTAATTACTACGATTTAATCAATAGTAATGAGATTCGACATTATAAGAATGGCATAAAGAAAATTGTGAAATGCAAAGCGTTTGAAATGTCAAAATACAAAGCATCACAATATGATATTTGATATCAAAGTGGGTGAATAGATAGCACCGAATAAATCGTTGTAGTGTAGATGTAAAGACCATTAGTTAGAAATAGTAAGCACTCAATTATAGTATATAGTGAACCATATGAATTCGTGAGATCGGCGCCATATCTAGTATGGATCGTCGTGGAAGTTTTGGGGTTATTCGAGATAACCAAAACAATAGCGAATAAGTCTTTATAGAGTATTCATTGGAAATTATGAATACGATAGCCATAGCTAGAACCAAAAGGAAAGCAAAACTAGTATTGCTTGGATTTTGGTGCATTCTCAAGAAAGTTCACATTTAGTGGTATTTCTCAATTATGAAGCTTTTGGAAGATAGTGAAAAACACGATGAGGATTTAAAAAAAACCTGCATCAGAGTGTTGAGAAGCGCAACGGAAAGCGTTCATGAACGATACTCTTCACAAAGGAAAGAATCAATGATAATAATCATTGTGTTTTCCCCACTGGTGTTTTCACTACATAAAGTAGGATTCAAAATGTACCCCATATCTTGAATGGAGACATTTGTGAATCATTTGTCATGATTACCAGAATATGACATACCTATGACCTACTAAGGAAATAATGGTAAACTAGAATTATGACAAATCCTAGAGGCAAAATTCACTTAAGATTGGAAAGCAATTCATTGCTAAATCTTACAAGTAAAGGGGTTACTTGAATTTTCCTGAATGACTGCAAAGCCATAGTGGAAAAGGGAGGTGAATGCCAAAAGCACAATTCGTCAAGTATTGGCAAATTCAAATGGATTTGATTCAAGTGTGTTGAAAGTCTAGTGGATTTAAAACTAGTAAGGTACTAGTATATCATAGTAAATATCTCAGTTTGATAATTTATCAATGGATTTTGAAATCGTTCAAAATAGTGAGTGGATATGAAATTTGCATGAAATTGAGTGGGAGCTATGAAAGTCTTCCTAAAACAATATGTGAATGACATATTTTTTAGTGGGAGCAATGTAAGTCTCGAACTCAAATGTGTCGGGAACACATTTTGTGTGGAAGCAAAGTAAGTTTCAAATTCAAATATGTAGGAACATATGTTGATTAAGAGTAGTAACTCATACCCAAATATGTTGGCAGCATATTTTGAGTGGGAGCTTAGAGGAGTGATTATTAAGTGTGTATACGACAATAAAAGCGCAAGTACCAATAAATAATGATTTATAAGGAGTAGAAGTTGATAATAAGTATATTGCGATATTATGCAGTATTCCTTAAAGGATTCTGAAAGAGTTTCGGAATAGAAGTTAATTAAGGAACTGGTCCTTGATAACTCAAATTAGGAATAAAATTTAGTCTAACATCGATGGTTGAAAGAAAGAAAAGGATGATCATCATCCACTATGTTGAGACATAGGTTCTATCTTGGAGAATCATGATAATCTAAGAAGGAACGTTTGAAAAGTGATTAAGTTTGAATCATGGAATGTTGAGCTGAGTTTGTCCACAATGTCTAATAGAGAACTGTAGACATGTTTTCCAAATCCACAAAGGATGGCATATCTTAAAGCATAAAGTGTTATGTTATAAGGGAATATGTTGGAAACTCATGTATCGATAATACCGACTAAAGTCAAGTAGGAAGCGAGGTGAACAAAAACATCGAAAGTTGCACAGGGTGCACTAGTGTTTCGATAATTACATTTATAATAAATGAGGGTACCATCTAAGGTGATGTATAATGTTATGGGGGGGCTAGTTCTCTTTTAACGTAGAATGATGTGTCCCAGGGCACAATTCCCATGAGAAATCCCTCGAGGTTGATCTAACATCATTGTAGGCTCCTGGAATCCTGCCTCGTTCTGCTGCCATAACAATGATGCATATACAAAGATGTTATCATGTGATGATAAAGTATTAATATCAATCAAGGTGGCATTAGTAAGTTGCAAAGGATTTGGGACTGTAAAGCACATACCCAAGACTCAGCCTCTTCTATAAGCAAGCATGTTCAGGGTACCGGGATATATGGTGCCAATGATTAAGAACAAATGCAACTAGTTTATTTGTACTCTAGTGCCAGTGGGAGACTGTTGCAAATATGACCTAGAGACAAATAATAATAAGGATTATTATCATATTTAATGAACTTTATGATTAAGTTTTATATCATGCTATAACTTTATTGAAAGGAAACATCAATACACGTGTGATATATAAACAACCAGGGATTCGCGGTGAAACTCTAGTCACTTGTTCATTGGTCAAAAGATGATCAAGGTTTCCTGATCATGTGGCATTTATGCCAGTTGGAAATGCAGTCAACTCATTCTGAGAATGAGATGATGAACCAATACCCAACCTAAACATCGTTACCCGATCAGGTCACGAAGTTCAAGTTACGATGATTAGAATAAACCTAGTAGACTATTCCTTAGACCGTGAGACTATATCAATCACTGTCTCCCGTGAGTGCTTAGAGCATCAAACATCACTTATGACAGAGTGATCATCAAGGTGTGTTCAGGTATTCGGAGGAACCGTAGAGGCAATATATGTCAAGAGCGGGATTTGTTCATCTGTGTGACGGAAAGATACTCAAGGGCCCACTCAGAGAAGTTGTATCCAATAGCTGCGTATCGTGTGATTTGATCATAGGGATATCACTTTTTGAAACGATTCAAGTAGCATTGTTCGTTAACGAGATTCAACACGACATGGTGATGTCATTGATCAGATCCCGGGCAATGCAAGTATCGAGAGACAAAAGGAATAAGACGCGACAGTCACAATTCAAACAACGAAAGATCTTCGTGGAATGCACAAGGGTCACATGGCCATCTAGGTCCCTCTGTCGATCATTGGTTCGGGAGTGTCCCTACCATGTCTGGAGTGTTCCCGAACCATGGGGTATCACTCTTAAGGGCTTAGTGATGCTTAGAGAGTATTTACAGAATTGGTAGAATCACCGAAGAAGAGAAGAGAGAAAACCGGAAGGGTTTCGGTAAGTCTGGAGGATGTCCGGAGTGGAGGTGGAAGGTGTTCCATAACCACGGAGATTGAATAATATGTGAATGAATGTTAAGTATTGATTTAATCATTTATTCATAATTATTTAATAAAAGAGAAAGCAATTAAAGGTTAAAAAGGCTTAATAGGCCAATTCCAAAGGGAAAAGGGCCCATGAGGGAAAGGCAAGAGGAGAGAAAAAAGGAAGGGGATGGCCGGCTGGGCCTAGCCCCCTGTGCGGGGCCCACCAAGGCTGGTCGGCGGGTGCCCCCCTCTCCCCTCCTTTAGTCCCACCCCGGGACTTTGAGGGAGGTAGTACCTCCCCTCCCCTATATATAGTGGGGTATTTTGACAAGAAAATACACACAATATTCAATAAAAGGTTTCCTCACTTTTGGGGAGACCTCCAATTGATCTCTCTCTCTCTCTCGTGACCATGGTCCCAAGTTCGAACTGCGTGAACGAGAGACATATTCACCGTGGAGCGCTATCGTGCTGCGGGATTGGGATCCAGGAGCTCTACTTCCACAAGTGCTGTTGGATCGGGGAAGCGGGAGTCATCGCTAGGAACCAGACGTGTGTAACTCCCTATGAGGTGTCACACTTGGGGCACTAGGATTCGTTGGACTCACATGAGCGCGAGGACTTCAACACAACCTTGAGGTTGGCTTCAGATTGTCTACATCAACCACGCTCTCCTGAGCGTTGACAACGCTTTTCGGTCTTTAAGGGTAAGTTTGCAAAAAGCCCCTCCCGGTACTGTATTACTAATAGATAGGTCCTGGCAGCATCAGGGGTTCAGGGGCGTAGGGTAAAAATTTATTGTTTTCATACGTGAACCCCTACACCAAGTGCTTCACCAACATAAACCTTAGGCAAGGCACGCCAATGACCTCCGTCGACACCATCATTATAAGGCACCTTCAACTACTAGTGCCACCACCAAAATGGCACCAAGAGCAAGCCTTCTTCAATGCCATCAAGCTTCAACACCAAAACTTCAAGTTCAAGATGAAGCATCCAACCACAAGAGCTTCAATACAAGTTCTTCCCCAAGCACTCCAAGAATGTCATTAGAGCAAGAGATGGACCTCTACTTCACTAAGTTGGATGAGGCCGTAAAAAATATGACCCCTATGAAATAGAAGAAAACAAGTTGCTTTGCCAACAATCGGATGCAATGGCGAAGATGGCATCAAGGACCAATACTTCCTATATGAGTGGCACCACCACAATGGCACCCAAAGTACAAGACAATGACAAGGTCGAGAATGGTGAGCATGTGATTTTTGTTGGAAATATGCCCCAGAGACTAATAATAAGGATTATTATCATATTTCATAGAGTTTATGATTAAGTTTAACATCATGCTATAACTGTATTGAAAGGAAACGCCAATACACGTGTGATATATAAACAACCAGGAGTTCCCAGTGAATCTCTAGTCACTAGTTCATTGGTCAACAGATGATCAAGGTTTCATGATCATGTGGCATTTATGCTAGTTAACAATGGAGTCACCTCATTACGAGAATGAGATGATGAGATATACCCAACCTAATAATCGTGACCCGATCATGTCATGAAGTTCAAGTTACGATGATTATAAAAGACCTAGTGTCCTATTTCTTAGACCATGAGACCATATCAATCACTGTCACCCGAGGATACTTAGATAGCGTCAAACATCACTCAGTCACACGCTGATCATAAAGGTGCGTTCAGGTAATCGGAGGAACATGTAGAGGCATTATGCGCCAAGAGCGGGATTTGTCCATCCGTGTGACAGAAAAGATACTTGAGGGCCCACTCAGAGAAGTTATATCCAATAGCTGCGCAACATGTGATTTGATCACAGGGATATTACTTGTCGGAACAAGTTGAACAACATTTTTAAGTTCTAAGATTGAACATGACATGGTGATGTCATTGATCAGATCTCGGATAATGCAAGTATCGAGAGACAAAAGGAATATGACAGGACGTTCATGGTTCAACAATGAAAGATTCGTGGAATGCACATGGGTCAACATGGGCATCTAGGTCCCGCTGATGATCATTGGTACAAGAAGATTCTCGACCATGTCTAGAGTGTTCCCGAACCGTGGGGTATCACACTTAAGGGATTGATGATGCCCGGAGATCATTTTGGTATCAGCAGAATCACCGAACGAAGGAAAGAGAGAAAACCAGAAGGGTTTTGGTGAGTCAGGAGTGGAGGTGGAAGGAGTTCCATAGCCACAGGGATTGAATATTATGTAAGTAAATGTTAAATATTGATTTAATCATTTATTTATAATTATTTAATAAAAGAAAAATAAATTTAAAGGTCAAATACCTAATTGGGCCTAATTCCATAGGGAAAAGGCCCATGAGGGAAAGACCAAAGGGGAAGATAGAGAGGGGTGGCCGGCTGGTCCAAGGGACCCCGCGTGGGGCCCACTTGGGCCCAGGCTAGCGGTGGCCAACCCCCTCCTCCCTTCTCCTTTGTTTAGTCCCACATGGTTAAGCTAATTAGTTATGTGGGAGGGTTTCCCCGTATATATTGTGAGGTATTTTGACAAATTAAATACACCAATAATCAACAAAAGGTTACCTCTCTTTTGGGGAGACCTGCAGTTGATATTCTCTCTCTCTCTCGTGACCGTGGTCCCAAGTCTGGATCGCGTGAGCAGGAGACTACTTCACCGCGGAGCACCATCACGCTGCAGGATTCGGATCCACAAGGTCTACTTTTGCAACTGTTGCTGGATCAGAGGAGCGGGATTCATCGTCAGGCACCGGACGTGTGTAACTCCCTCGGAGGTGCAACATCTAGGGCACTAGGAGTCGCAGGAGCCGAAGGACTTCAACACGACCCCGAGGTCGGCTTCGGTACGACTACATGAACCATGCTCTCCCGAGCGTTGACAACGCTTTTCGGTCTTTAAGGTTAAGTTCGTGAAAAGCCCCTCCTGTTACTTCATTACTAATAGATAGGTCCTGGCATTAGGGTCCTTGGCGTAGGAAACATTTATGGTTTTCATGCGCGGACCCCTATAGTGGTATCAGAGCTTGATCTATGCGTAGTATTGCTAGTATGGGTAGAACACACAAGTTGTAGCGTGTGGGCATTGATCTTTTAATTGTTACCCTCCCACGTGTACTTGTGTATACCGAAGTAATGCTTGATGAAGCATACCCCAACGGACTTTACGTGTTCATTCGCGAGACTGGTCCACGCTTGACATACGGCTTGTACCGTATAAAGTGGATTTGGGGGTGTCTGTCTCTCTCGCATTAGTTGGTATGCCATTTGCAATGGAGGGCCCCGAAAGGGGTGTAGTATAGACAACTACTTTATCGTCATTGTGGTGGAAGTTCGTATGTAAGAATCAGTTCTTGTGCGAAAGCCCCAGCAGCCATGTAAAACATGCAAAGATAAAGTAGAGGCATCTAACTTTGTTTTGCAAGGGCGATGTGATGTGATATGGTAGTAGTCAAGGTAAAGTAGGGTATTTCTATTGCTAAGTAATAGTAACGATCATGGTGATGATAGACTACCACACCAGAGGCACCGGTACCCTGGTGCCTATGGCGCCGGAACCCTAGCGCCGGATCCGAAGACACAGGATGGAGATCACAGCGTGAAGACCATATCACATCGCACTTACAATCAATGTTTATTGTTTGTGCGTCTTGTTGTGTGATAGTATTAGATACTCGAAGGTAGCCTAATAAGATGATCCCTAAACAAAATAGCAATGAAAGTGTTCTCCCTTAGTGTGCACCACCAAGAAAGTTCTCCGTTATGAGGCAGGCCATGACGATCGGGTGTCACACATATCTACGTTCACATACGGTGGGTGTAAGCCATGTTGCACAGTGAATACACTAAGGTTGAGTTGGAAATCCTAGCATGTGCATACATGGCCTCGGAACACGGATGGTCGAAAGATCAAGCACGAGTCGCATGAATGATGTGATCGACGTTTCAGCATTCACCTTTACAACTATATCGCCGGTCGTGACGATCGGGGGCGGTGTAGTAGATAGGGATCATGTAATCACTAAAACCTTTTTGGGGATAGGAGTTTTTAGTGGAGTTCTTGTATTAACTGATATAATTATAAACTTAGTCTAAATTCCTTTTGCAATTATAAATGTAGAAATGGCTCACCATGAAGCTTACTTTGACGTTGCTGAGTGGGTAGTTGCTAAAAAACTTAGACTTGATGGATGAAACTTTCCTGAGTGGCTTGTGCATCTGAATGATCTCCTCACTAAGAATAATGTGGTAGATTAGATACGTGGCACGACAGATTTGGCCAAGCCTGATGACTATGAGACCCCACGAGAGCGAGCATACCGACATTATTATCAAGAGATGTCCACTTACATTCAAGTGATAATGCGCTATGGGATGGTGAATGAACTACATCTGCTCATGGGTGATCTTGACCCATATGCGATGGTGGATCAGCTGAAAGCAGAGTTCATGATCCATGTGCACATATGGAAGCACGAGCTTCTTGGAGATTTCCTTTCCATACAGATGGAGGAACACACTTTTTTGAAGAGTCACTTGGGGCGCATACATGATGCATGAGAATGGTTTACTTTGTGGACTACAGGATGACCGAGTCATTTGCGATAAGCGTACTGCTTCGGCCGCTGCCTCCCAGCTACGAAGGACATGTCCGGAGTAACATTATGAGTGGTGATACAGAAACACTAGATTTCCAGGAGTTCATATTGCATTTAAGGAACATAAAGGTTGAACCTATCGCTAGAGAGGTTGTCGATGATGAAGGTATATATTTTATATTCAATTTTATAAATGTTATAATTTTGCAAACACTTGTTGTAGTGTTAAAGTATTTGATACTTGTTATTTTTTTGGGTGAAAAAGGGTCCTTCTGCATGAGAGCTAATTGCTGGAGAGGAGGTGACGTTGCGTGTTGATGGCAAGAATGATGATGATGGCCGATGACACTCTCCCTCGATATTTATCATTTAGTTTATCGCTTTGGATGATTATTGTAATCGATGGATTGTGAACTTCTTTAGTGTGTCTCACACTTCGTGAGACGGTTATTCATATGGGTTTGTAACAAATAGTTGTTATGCTTTTATGAATGATTTCTATTTGCGTTCATATGTTGTTTGATTATGTGTGAATTGTGCTTGTTCTGAAACTAAATGATAATACATGAAAATTTTTAAAATATTGAAATGCCTTGAAAATACCCAACTTAATGATATATTCATTTTGAATGAAACCATTGTTTAAATTCAAAGTTATTGTTATAATATGTGAAAGTCGTTTGATTTCTTGTCACATACGAATCATGCCCAAGTTTGGCAAGATAAATAATACACCGCGTATTGTATGAATACAAAGTGTTTGATGAATTGTTGAAAGAAAATACATGTACGATGTATCGTATTTCAACAAGGTGGTGATTATCATTTTGTGATTGTTGAATTCTGTAAAAGAGTTTACCAAAGAAAACATAAGCACAGAACTATTTGATATGATCAAAGAATTTTAGCATCAAGGGGTATAAAATAAAAGAGAATCTAATTACTACGATTTGATCAATAGTAATGAAATTCGATGTTACAGGATTATCATAAGGAATTGTGAAATGCATTCTTGGTGCGTTGAAGTGCAAAGCATCGCAATGTGATATTTGATATCAATTGGGTGAATAGGTGGCACCATAAAAATCGTGGTAGTGTAAATGTAAAGACCACTAGTTAGAAATAGCAAACACTCATCACATATAAAGTGAACCATCTGAATTCGTGAGATCGACACCATATCTTGTATGGATTATCATGGAGGTTTTGGAGTTATTCGATATCACCAAAACAATAGCGAACAAGTCCTTGTAGAATATTCATGGTTAAAACCAAAAGATAGGCAAAACTAGTATTGCTTAAATTTTGGTGCATTCTTGAAGAAATTTGTGTTCTCGACAATGAAACTAATTGTCGTGGAAATGGCCACGACAGTCGCTGCCATAGGCAGCGATTGATCGAATCAGGGGAGAGAGCTGGCGACCATCTGAAGTGCAAGATGGGGGCAGATGCACATGGATTTACCCAAGTTCGGCCTCCCAGAGGGTAAAGACCTACTCCTGCTAGATTAGATTGATGGAGAGCGAGTTACAGGGGTGGCAAGCTCGGCGTCTAAGCAGCGAGTCGCTTGAAGGGGTTTATGATGGAACGTAAGTCCTTAAGCTACCCTAAGGAGGCTTATATAGGGGCACCTCGCTAGGGTTTAGAGTTTACAACCGAACAAGATATGGATTCGTAGGCTTTGACCTAATCTGACTAGGCTTCTAGTACGCTTCTGGGCCTCCAGTCTCCAATCGCCAGGCCTTCATCTTTGTCGCATTCCTGTCGCCATCCTCCAGGCCCACTCGCGAGGTCTTTGGCCCGATCGAAACGTCCTGCTAGGCATACCCCATTTGGCATATCCCCGTTAGTAGTCCCTGAGGCCATCGTTGATTCAAATGCAGGTGTTCATTTGGTAGTCGGAGTCGGCGAGTCCAATTTGGACGCCCAGTCGAACCGGCGAAGGACTCTGCCGATAACCGAGGAAATTTTCCACTAGGTTTATAGTCGCAGCTTTGGTGAATGCAATCACTACCGTGTTGCGACCCCGTCGATCAAACAGGGTATAGCTACAGGCAAGTTGAGTGGAAGGAGTTGGACCATCAGGCTGGTCAAAATATCCGTTGGGTAGTACAGGTAACTTCGGCATGATTACCGCGGGTAACGACTATCCCGAGATAGGCGGGTAACGCTTCTTTATAAGGAGAGCGACGGAACGGTCCTGCAACCTTTTCCTGCATTCCTCATCTTCGCGCTGTAACACCCTCGAATCGGCCCTATGCAAGTTTTAGCGCTTCCCTCCAAACCCTCATAGAAACGATTCAAGGACGCCCACCAGGCACTTGTGTGCGGGTGGAAAACGAAGTAATACCATTACACATTAGTCCATGATGGAACCCACAGAACATTTATATACAACAACGACTCCACGAGTCAAGAATACAGATATATAGTACAAAGATCCAAATCACCTTGAAAACGATACAACATCCGAGTACGGATAAAATGCAAATTGGGCTAAGAGCTCTGAAGAATAACCAATGGCGTCCATAACCCTGCCTAGGCCAAACCAGAAGGGTAACCCTGCTAATGACGTCGAACTTAAACCTGCTAAAACAAAAGGGGTGCCGACAAAGGGCAAAGGAAAAAAGAGGAGCGTCAGTACTGAGGCTAGTACACGACGAGGCTAGAATTCGGCGGCTCTCGCCTACATAGGTATGGTGGACTGAAGCGGCAGCGAAGCATGCACTAAACAACCTATAGAGACTCGATACATCTGTCGGCTATTAGAGAGGGGTAAGAAAGACCTATTCGAATCCAACCTGATACTAACACCAATCATACCCATCCTGGTATTCCCCCTCGAGACCAAACGAGGAAGTCAAACGGAGGAACTCACACAGTTGGCAGTTTTATTCATTCCATTATAGTTGAAGCACTTACTAGTCAGATACAATTAGCCAGAGATATCCCAAATCCAGTAGTTGTTGGCACTTTTATTTACTCATTCCGTTGTAGTGAAACTGATTACTAGACATGTCAAAGTCAAATTTATAGCACTACTTTAGTTATAGTTGTCTATGATCGAGATACTGTGCTCCAAGTCGTCCATAACCGCGGACACGGCTTTCAGAAAGATTTACCCTGCAGGGGTGCACAAATAGTAACACACACACGATCAACCTCGGAAAAACCAAATCAAAACCCAACGAGGCTTTCACGACAAAGCAATCACAGGATTCATAAATTATTTCAGGGGGCCACCCCAGTAAGCTACCCGCAACGAAGTTGGCCGGCTCCGAGACGAACCCAGGGTTTCTGTCAATGGCTATAAACGACTGGGAACCCGAAAGTGTGACTTGGCTTGTCGATACCGCGAAAACAATCCACGTTCCAAAACAGTACAGGTGCTCCACGCACAATCATAAATAAAGCAGTAAAGCATGGCATAAGTACATGATAGTAATAAAGCCCCAAACTACTTTGTGGCCCCAAGAAATAAGAGATGAATCAAGCTCTAGCTAAGGGGATTCATGGTCCCACATGCGGATAGTGCGATAGTCAAGGAATAGGTATCAAGTACTCGGGGTCCTACGGGACACAAGTGAGCGTGGAAGAACCAAATAACATCTATTGCCCACTGATGCATCTGCATTAGTTATATCTATTCCTAGCAATTTAATAGTTGTATTTAAAGTCATGATCATCTCCACCATTAAGCATGTCCACCATTAAGCATGTGCCATCCTTCCAACAACGGTGGAACAACAACGACGCGAAGCAGCACCTGAGCAAGCAACTACGACTCACAAGGCCGACTATCTATCAAACAACAGGCAATAGGATGTGTCCAAGGTAATATAGAGGCTGCATGGAATATAAATGGTGCATGGAAACTAAAGCATCGCAACAAGGATAGCAATAGATCAACAGGAGGAAGTAAAGACTAGAAATACAAAATAGGTAGAAAGGGGGAGATTGCTCGCCTGGGAAACATAGCCGAAGGTATATTATCCAAAGAACTTGTCGATACTCGCATCCACTCAACGCCCTAATCCGCAAAAAATAAAAGCACTAAAAGAAACATTGAATGCACTATTTAATACTACGGCAGAAGATTGGGTAGGATGCATGCATGATGTATGACATGGCAAAAGTGCGATGCAATTAGGCAATATTAAGCGGAACCGGGGTCTCGACAATTAATTAATGGTTCATGTTGTTTAGTTACCCCGCAATTTAAATGTTGTTTTAACAAGGCAAAACATGGCATCGTTCGCTACACAAATTTCAATGGAGCCAATATAAGACTAGATTTTCCCGCATAAGGTCTCCATATTTAATTATGAGGTGAATCGACAAAATGCCCAACCCACAAAATATGTATGCCATCATGAACAATTTAATATGCAACAAGTAGATGTCATTTATAAAATAAGGGTCTCGGGAAAAGGGGTCACTGATCACCCACAAGTATACGTGGTGTATCGCAGTATTTTCGAGGGAAGTTAAACCCAATTTATTGATTCGACACAAGGGGGGCCAAAGAATATTTATAAGCCTTAACAACTGAGTTGTCAATTCAGCTGCACCTGGAAACAATCTTTCTCACAACAGTTTATCAGTAGCAATAGTTTTGTAGTAGGAATAGCAAAATAACAGCAGTAGTAAAGCAAAGACAGTAGTAACAAAAGCAGTAAACAGTGGGATTCGAGTGCGGTAGGCATATGGATCGATGGACGGGCGTTGCATGGACAAAACAATTCACATAGCAATCATAACATAGGGCAATTGCAGATAAATAAGATAAAGCATCCAAGTACTAGACAATCCTAGGCATGTGTTCCATATATAGTCATACGTGCTCGCAATGAGAACTTGCACAACATATTTTGTCCTGCCAGCCCGTTTGCAGCGGGGCCTCAAGGGAACTACTGGAAATTAAGGTGCTCCTTTTAATAGATCACTGGAGCAAAGCATTAACACTCCGTGAACACATGTGATCCTCACATCAAATTCATTCCCTCCGGTTATCCCGATTTCTATCACTTCGGGGCCATTGGTTCCGGACAACAACGTGTGTATACAACTTGTAGATAAGACCATAAACAATACTATCATAATGAATCAATAACATGTTCAGATCTGAGATCATGGCACTCGGGCCCTAGTGACAAGCATTAAGCACAACAAGTCGCAACAAAGTCATAAAGCACTAATAAAAGATACTAGGCACCATGCCCTAATAATCTGATGCGATTACATGAACGATCTCATCCAATCCCTACCATCCCCATAGCCTACAGCGGGGGATTACTCACTCATAGATGGGGGAAACATGGATGGTCGATGGAGAAGCGATGGTGATGATGATGGCGATGATCTCCTCCAATTCCCCGTCCCGGCAGGGTGCCAGAACGGAGTTTCTGGAGCTGTTTCATGGAATCTGGTGGTGGCGGCGGAGCGGAACTCCTTCTGGAAAATCATCAAACCCCACGAAGTTTTTAGGTCAGAAGTCTTCTTATAGGTGAAGATGGAGGCCGAGGGGGTGCCTAGGGCCACCACACCATGCCCTGGCGCGGCCAGGCCTAGCCCGCGCCTGGGGGTGGTGTGGCCAGGCCCTGGCCCTCCTCCGTCTCGTATTCTGGCTCCGTGAGTCTTCTTGAAAAATAGGCACTTTGGCTTTTGTCCCGTCCAATTCCAAGGATATTCATTTTCTGACATTCCTGGAACCAAAAACAGCAGAAAACAGGCAGCTGTCACTATGGCTCTTGTTAATAGGTTAGTCGAAGAAATCATATGAAAAGTACTCCAAAGTGTGGACAAAACACAAGAATGTGGATAAAACCAAGCATGGAGCATCAAAAATTATAGATACATTTGCAATGTATCAACATCCCCAAGCTTAACTCTTGCTCGTCCTCGAGTAGGTAAGTGATAAAAAGAAAGAATAATTTTTGAGGTGACATGCACCATCAAAGACTTGATCAAAGTATTCATAAAACATTCAAAGCTGGGATCATAGTACTTCAATCATAACATGAAAGACAAAGTTCTAGCAATAAGACAAAGAAACTATGATGCAACATGAAAAGGCACAAATAAAAGATTCATGAATAACAATGCTTTGCAAGGCGTTTGTTTGTTTCACATAAAGAAAACATAGCATAGTGGTAATCAGCTTGTCCCTCATAGAGTAGCAAATATAAATGCATAGGACACCTTCAAAGTTCACAAGAGTGACTAGATACAAATAGTTTAAAACAAGCAATATCAACGTATGCATCAATCAACAAGTCTTGGGACAATGCACATAGAACTAAGAATGGCCACTATGCTCTCAAGAAGTGCTCAAAGAATAAGTGGAGACTCAACAAGTAAAAGAAAAGGTTTTGCATAATTTGAAAGGCTTCCAAATGCTGAAAGTATGGTACTCATTAGCTTTGAGCTCTCATTGCCCCTATCATAAGCATCTTTAAAGTGGTTAAGGTGAAAGTGAGGTCCAATCTGAGTTATATGCTTGACAGACTATAAACTGAAAATCCCAAGTCCCTTGAGTACGAGGGCCACTCCTCATGCTACTCAACTTTAGTTACCGGTAAGTTCTTATCATCGTAAGTATGTGCGTATCATTGAGAACCGCCAACAGGGTACCCTTGCCCGATGATACGGAAGAATCCCCATATCAAAATGACAAGGCAAGCAGAAAATGAGTATCTCAGCAATCTTCTTATTTACCATGGGAAAATGGTGCTTTTTTCTCTCTTTCCTCTTTTCATAAAACTCTTTTTCTTTTTCTTTTTCTCAATAGCTATCTCTGTCTTTTTTTATAAGAAGAATGCTTCATAGATATCATTATGGTTATGCTGCAGGTTTCCACCATGTCAGCATGGATTAGACCAATGGCCGAGGCGTTTCTCTAACACACATACATAACTCCATGGACTTACAAGCTCCCCTTTTATTTTACACCGACGACATCCGCAAACAAAAGAGCAAGGTATCAACTAGGTATATATTTACAAGTGTTGAAAGCGTTCCCCGTGACAGCACGGTTCTGCTAGTCCCCAGCCTATAATTTGCAAGCATATAACTTTCATGGAGAGTTCACAATGGTTCAGGTTTATTAAGTGTAGGAAATAAAGTGTGCCATCAAGTTCATGAGAGCTTTACTAACTAACTTTCTCAAAAACAAGCAAACATTTTATTCGGAAGGGAACAAGGCATATTGAATATGCACGGAAGTAGCAAATGATGCTAATAGGTAGGTATGGTGGACACTTCGGCAATATTTGGTTTAAGGGAGTTGGAAGAATGAGTAAAACACTCAGTGTAAGTGAAGGGTAGCAATAGTAAGGGAGCGACAAACGAGAGAGCAATATTGACCATAATCATGCAGAGCGACAAAACATCATTGATCAAAGCATAAAGTGATACTACAAGTTGAAAACTAAAGGATCATAAAGGCTTATGGTAACTTGAGATAGTCATAACTTGGTGTGAGCATGCGCCAAGTCAACCCAAATAAAGCATCAAAGGAGAATACCACTATACTATGTTTTAATATGCTAAAACAACGCATGATTCATCCAAGGCACATTAAGCAATCTCAATTATTTATAACAAGTCATGCTAAAAAAAAATACTAAGCATAAAGCCAAAACAATATCGAGCATGGCATGACAAAGCATAGGCCACAGTCAAAAACAAGCTCTCTTTACCAGTTAAGCATGAACTTTCCTACTCTTTTCCAAACCAAACCAAACCATTTGAACACCAATGTATGAAAGAGGGGGGTCCAACCAATTTATTCAGCAAACTAAGCAAACCACGCAAAACTAAAAACCAAAATGAAAACGAAAAATAAGACGCTCCAAGAACAACACAACTGTGCATGAAACAATAAAAAATGAAGCGTTTGGAAGAAACCTGGGATTTTTATTGATGAAGAAGGGGATGCCTTGGGCATCCCTCCCCAAGCTTTGACGATTGTACTACTTGGATATTTCTTGGGGTGACACGCGTGGCATCCCCAAGCTTGAGCTTTAGTCCATCCTTCATCTCATTACTCATTCCTTTCATACACCTGAAATTTTTCCTTCATACAAAACTTCACACAATCTTTATTAGCAACATTAGTGCACTCAAGATAAATAAGTCTTAAGGTTCAGTTATAACACCAAATAAACTTCCATTAGAACACTAGCTACTGTAGAACTTCCCTCAAAAGCTCAATTCCCCAAAAGAACTCAAAAAGGAACCCACAAGAAGCAAATGCAGAAAATGGCAGAAATCTGTCAAAACAGACCAGCAGGTAAAGACGATTTTTTTCGAAGACCTTATGTTGCTCATATCAAAAAGTGTTGAACTAACGAAAGTTATATAACAACCTGGGGCAGAATAAAAACAAATTACAGCTCAATCCGACATACAGAGCTCTCTCACAAATTTTTACGGTGAAGCACAAAAATCTGTTTCGGGACAGCAACTTTCCCAATCATTACTTCTCTCTCATTAGAGGTTACTCTTGGCACAAAAAGCAAATAAAAAGGATAAGGAGAAGTTATTACTGAAGTAATAACTTCCAAGACTCATCTAAATTTTTTTTGGGTTATCTCCCAATAAGTACTTTTCTTTAACGCCTTTAAGTTAGGCATAAGCAAAAACTAAAATGGATAGAATAGAAGTAAGCGGAGATAATCATGGTGAAAACATTGTTTTGTTCAATGAAATCCTTTTGTTAACAAGGTTGATCAGGTCTTGTTACCAAAAAAATTCATATGAGACAAAACTTTGTATTCCACTAATGATTATGTCACCTCAACCTTGATAGCAATGGTCCCAATCATAATAGTTTCAAATTTTTTCTCTTGGTATGGGACAATATATTTCTCCAACTTGAATGCCCTCAAAATGTTCAATTGAATTCAAACCATAAGTCCTTTCAATCTTCTTGAGGAAATAGACAATGTGTTCCTTGTCATTAACATTGAAGGTCACCTTCCCTTGATTACAATTAATAACAGCTCCTGCAGTATTTAAGAAAAGGTCTCCTAAGAATAATAGACATATTATCATCTTCAGGCATAAAAGTTTGAGAGGATGCTCTCATAATAAATATGAAGTGAAGTAAAAGAGAGCATCAAGAAGCAAATCCAAAACACATTTAAGTCTAACCCGCTTCCTATGCATAGGAATCGTGTAAGCAAATAAATTTGCAAAGAACAAAGTGACAGGCATAGGAAGATAAAACAAGAGTAACTTCAAAACTTTCAGCACATAGAGAGGTGTTTCAATACCATGAAAACTTCTACCACCATATTTTCCTCTCTCATAATAATTTCCAGTAGCCTCATGAATAAACTAAACAATATAACTATCACATAAAGCATGCTTTTCATGATCTACAAGCACTAGAGCTTTATCATAAACATTTTCAAGAGAATCCTTAGGAACATAACAATCATCCTCCTTTAGTAAGCATGGAGGACAATAAAATAATGTAAGGGATAAAGAGTTACTCTCATTAGAAGGTAGGCATGGGTAGCTAATCCATTCTTCCTCCTTTTGTTCATCACTCTCCTCCTCTTTTTCATCTAATGAGATTTCAGGTTCATCAATTTCTTCTTCCATAGGATCCTGCAAGGCATTAGTCTCTTCCATTTGTGGAGAGCATCTATTAAAATATTCAAGGATATAGCCATTTTCATCCTTGTAATTATCAAAGCAAAATTTAAGTATACCATAAACCTCATATTTGTAAGGTGAATCATCAATATTTTCAAGCAAACTAGCAAGTTCCAAAGCACCCTTCCAAGCAATAAATTCTTCAATTTGTTCCGCATCATAAAAGTCATAAATTCCTTTAGCATAGGAAGATATGGTATCATTATCATTATACTCACATTGAAAAGGGAGGTGTTTATACCTCTTTCTGCAACAAGATTCATCACAACAATAAGTAGCATTATAAATAGAGCACACGTTTCTAGCAATGGTATACAATCTATCAATTTGTTCCCATAAGTGTTTCCCTTTTTGTGACAAGCGGTGTTCCTTATAATAATATTTTTGATCTTCCGTGAACCCACCTTTCCAATAAGCTTCAGTTTCAAAGAAACCAACCATTGACAACAAGCATGACAAAGCAAGACAATAACAAACCACGAAAATAACAACTAGAGTAGGAACTATTTTTTTTTGTATTTTTGATAAATAAACAAGCAAACAAGGAGAAAATAAACTTAGCTTGAACAATAGTGAATCCAAGTGAACTTGATAAATAAAGCTATGCTCCCCGGAAACGGCGCTAGAAAATAGTCTTGATGACCCACAAGTATAGGGGGTGTATCGCAGTATTTTTTAGGGAAGTTAAACCCAATTTATTGATTCGACACAAGGGGAGCCAAAGAATATTTATAAGCCTTAACAACTGAGTTGTCAATTCAGCTGCACCTGGAAACAATCTTGCTCACAGCAGTTTATCAGTAGCAACAGTTTTGTAGTAGAAATAGCAAAGTAACAGCAGTAGTAAAGCAAAGACAGTAGTAACAAAAGCAGTAAACAGTGGGATTCGAGTGCGGTAGGCATAGGGATGGATGGACAGGTGTTGCATGGACAAGACAATTCACATAGCAATCAAAACATAGGGCAATTGCAGATAAATAAGATAAAGCATCCAAGTACTAGACAATCCTAGGTATGTGTTCCATATATAGTCATACGTGCTCGCAATGAGAACTTGCACAACATCTTTTGTCCTGCCAGCCCATTTGCAGCGGGGCCTCTAGGGAACTACTAGCAATTAAGGTGCTCCTTTTAATAGAGCACCGGAGCAAAGCATTAACACTCCATGAACACATGTGATCCTCACATCAAAGCCTTTCCCTTCTGGTTATCCCGATTTCTGTCACTTCGGGGCCATAGGTTCCAGACAACAACGTGTGTATACAACTTGAAGATAAGACCAAGAACAATACTATCATAATGAATCAATAACATGTTCAGATCTGAAATCATGGCACTCGGGCCCTAGTGACAAGCATTAAGCATAACAAGTCGCAACAAAGTCATAAATAACTAATAAAAGATACTAGGCACCATGCCCTAACAATCTGATGCCATTACATGAACAATCTCATCCAATCCCTACCATCCCCATAGCCTACGGCGGGGGATTACTCACTCATAGATGGGGGAAACATGGATGGTTGATGGAGAAGCGATGGTGATGATGATGGCGATGATCTCCTCCAATTCCTCGTCCCGGCAGGGTGCTACAACGGAGTTTCTAGAGCTGTTTCGTGGAATCTGGTGGTGGCGGCGGAGCAGAAGTCCTTCTGGAAAAACATCAAACCCCACAAAGTTTTTAGGTCAGAAGGCTGCTTATAGGCGAAGAGGGAGGCCGAGGGGGTGCCTAGGGCCACCACACCATGCCCTAGCGCGGCCAGGCCCAGCCCGCGCCTAGGGGTGGTGTGGCCAAGCCCTGGCCCTCCTCCGTCTCGTATTCTGGCTCCGTGAGTCTTCTAGAAAAATAGGCACTTTGGCTTTTGTCCCGTCGAATTCCGAGGATATTCATTTTTTGACTTTCCTAGAACCAAAAACACCAGAAAACAGGCAGCTGGCACTGTGGCTCTTGTTAATAGGTTAGTCCAAGAAATCATATGAAAAGTACTCCAAAGTGTGGACAAAACACAAGAAAGTGGATACAACCAATCATGGAGCATCAAAAATTATAGATACATTTGCAATGTATCAGTCACACATTGGCGTTTAGCGCTCTTGGTTCGATGTGGTTCAAGTTTGGTCTCGTCGGGATCGGTCTTCGTGTTTGGTCTTTGATCCGTGTAGGAGTGCTTGACGGTTCCGGGACAGAGACCTTGGAGGTTTTCGTGTTCGGACTTCGCCTCCGGGAACGGGGTCTTTGGATCGGCTTCGCCGCTCTCAATTCGGACTTGCTACCGATGGCGAGTTTGTAGCTGTTGGTAGTTCTCGAGGACACATGTACTTCAAGAGATCTTGTGGACAGTCTTGTCGGCTTCGAGAGGCTTGCTACAGTCTTTACCGAGCCACAACACAAACGCACGGTATCAAGCACACACCAAACGGAAGGGAACAAAAGCACAACGCGAGGAAGGCCATGTCCCGTTCGGGCATTAACCCGAACACCTTGCGACCGGGAAAACAGCGGAAGGGGCGGTGCTCTCGCAGGAAGGAGCTCATATGGGCGACGCGCGCGGGAGGCTGTCCGTTGTGGAGAAGCGACCGACGGAGGAGAGGGCACCGGAGACGAGAACGGAGGCGGGCCCACGCACGGCAGAGGTTCGTGGGGGTGCAGGGTCGGTGACGAGGCAGAGAGGCAGCGCGCTTGCGTCCCTGCGACGACGGGGATCCTGGTGGAGAGGAAGGCGGCTGCTCCTGGCGGCAAGGAGGCGCGGAAGCAGGGGTCCGATGGGTTTCGTGCAGGGTAGGTCGAGGAGGGAGCGCCAGTGGCACCGTGCAGGGTCGGTGACACGGCACAGAAGGAGTCAAGGTCCAGCGCGAGGTCGAGGACGAGCTCGCAAGGGGGCCGCAGGTCGAGGACAAGGTGCAGGCCGGTGCTACAGAGAGCGGGGGTGGCGCGGTGAGGCCTTGGCCGCCTGGTGGGAGCAGGACGAGGCCTGGCTGCGGGGTTAGGGAGGCCGGCGAGGTTGGCGGCAACTAGCGAGGAACCAGCCGTGCGTCGCGAGTGGTGACTGCAGGGCGGTGGTGCTCTGGCGGGCTCAGAGGAGAAGGACCCGCGCGGGGCGGAGCTTCGGGGCATTGGCGAGGGACTCTCGCGGCTGAGCTAGATGAGCGGCCGCGGTGGCTTGTGCTGTAGGGCAGCAACGACGGGGAAAGGGAGAGGAGCGTCCGGGGAGAGCGAGGGGTAGGTGGGGACTGGGGAATCGGGGGCGGTCGCATCGAGAGGGGGTCGCGGGGAGGGGGGGACGACGAGCGGGGCGAGGGTTGGTGTGGGTTGTACGCGTGAGGAGGTTGCGCCAGGGGAGTACGCGGGGTGGGGTTAGTTGGCCGTGTACCGCAGGCAGGGTTGGGCGGTCGCGCGCGTGCGGTGTGGGACACTGCGTGCGACGTAGGGCTGGTCGTTGTGGCGTGGCGTTGCCGTGCTGGGGTGGGCCAGGTGCGGACGGACACAGTTTGTGTAGCGCGGCTGCTGCGTGCGGGTGCCGTTTTAGGTGTGGCTCGCAGCTGCGGTTCGGGCAGGAAGCTAGGGTTAGGGTTAGGTATGGGATTAGGGTTCAGATAGATGGGGATCAGGGTTTGGAGGTGACCGACTGGGATTTTGGGCCTGGCTGGCTGCCTCCTAAAAAATAGATAAATTTTAATTATTTATTAATAAGACTAGTGTAATTAGTTTTTAGACAAATAAAATATCCAGGTAGATCTAGGGTTTTGATTTGAAACAAAAGGGAGGATATTAATGTAGAAAATAAAATAGGGCTTTTGGAAATTATTTTTAGGCAAACAAATGTATGATGACATGACGATGCTCAAATGCAATGTGACATGATGATATGAGCATGCGGTCATGATGATGCACAAAACAAAAACACAGCGATTTTCTAGTAGTGGTTTTACCAGGGTGCTACAATTCGACACCACTAACAAGGGATCTCACCGTTGAGGTCCGCCTCATGGTACGGGGAAGAAGGCCGGTGATCTGAATCTTCTCGCTTCGTGTAGATCATCGCGACACCACTATCAGGGATTCTATCTTCATGTCGAAATCGATGACACCACCAACAACATGTCGTTGTCCACGCTCGTCGAGAACACTCCGAAGAAACAAAGACGAAGATAGAGGTATCAAAAGATACGACCACCCCTACTTCAGTGGAGGAGTAAATTGCATCGGTCCACCATACAATGTACCAAAGCGAATGCTAAGAGTAGTGGTATGGTCGCGACTCCATCCCACACTCAAAGCATTACTCGGTACATGAATAGAAGAATGATGCGACCAACTCTCGGAATTCAGACTGAAGATCTCGACCAGCGAGGTTCGGAAACAAAGGAGTGATGCAGGGTTTCATCGGATCTGATGTAGATGAGGTCTTCGTGTTGGAAAACACCGTAAGGCACAAGAAGGAACAAAGAGAAGTCCAACAAATGAAGGATTCCTCAGATAACATGAAGATCGGATGTAGAAGCACCGTTACCAAAGGAGGAAGCGAAACCCTGAAGGTACGACGGAAACCAAACCACGAGAATTCCTCGACTTGAAGAAAAAGGTAAGAGAGCAGATTTAAAACACACAAAGGTAAGAGGAGAAGAGCATAGAGGTAAGGAGTAAAAACAGACCTAATCAGATCTATCCAACCGATTTTTCAAAAAATAATTTTGACACTCTACAACGTCTGTTAGCTAGGTTATCCTATAGGCTGGACCAGTGGGGTATCACAACTGCTGAGCTCTGATACCACTTTGTAACACCCTCGAATCGTCCCTATGCAAGTTTTAGCGCTTCCCGCCAAACCCGCATACAAACGATTCAAGGACGCCCACCAGGCACTTGCGTGCAGGTGGAAAACGAAGTAATACCATTACACATTAGTCCACGATGGAACCCACAGGACATTTATATACAACAACAACTCCATGAGTCAAGAATACAGATATATAGTACAAAGATCCAAATCACCTTGAAAACAATACAACATCCGAGTACGGATAAGATGCAAATGGGGCTAAGAGCCCTGAAGTATAACCAATGGCGTCCATAACCCTGCCCAAGCCAAACCGGAAGGGTAACCCTGCTAATGACGTCAAACTTAAACCTGCTAAAACAAAAGGGGTGCCGACAAAGGGAAAAGGAAAAAGAGGAGCGTCAGTACTGAGTCCAGTACACGGCGAGGCTAGAATTCGGCGGCTCTCGCCTACATAGGTATGGTGGACTGAAGCAGCAGCGAAGCATGCACTAAACAACCTATAGAGACTCGATACATCTGTCGGCTATTAGAGAGGGGTAAGAAAGACCTATTCGAATCCAACCTGATACTAACACCAATCATACCCATCCTGGTATTCCCCCTCAAGACCAAACGAGGAAGTCAAACCGAGGAACTCACACAGTTGGCAGTTTTATTCATTCCATTATAGTTGAAGCACTTACTAGTCAGATACAAATAGCCAGAGATATCCCAAATCCAGCAGATGTTGGCACTTTTATTTACTCATTCTGTTGTAGTGAAACTGATTACTAGACATGTCAAAGTCAAATTTATAGCACTACTTTAGTTATAGTTGTCTATGATCGAGATACTGTGCTCCAAGTCGTCCATAACCGCGGACACGGATTTCAGAAAGATTGACCCTGCAGGGGTGCACAAATAGCAACACACACACGATCAACCTCGGAAAAACCAAATCAAAACCCAACGAGGCTTTCACGACAAAGCAATCACAGGATTCATAAATTATTTCAGCGAGCCACCCCACTAAGCTACCCGCAACGAAGTTGGCCGGCTCCGAGATGGACCCAGGGTTGGTGTCAATGGCTGTAAATGACTGGGAACCCGAAAGTGTGACTTGGCTTGTCGATACCGCGAAAACATTCCACGTTCCAAAACAGTACAGGTTCTCCATGCACAATCATAAATAAAGCAGTAAAGCATGGCATAAGTACAGGATAGTAATAAAGCCCCAAACTACTTTGTGGCCCCAAGTAATAAGAAATGAATCAAGATCTGGCGAAGGGGATTCATGGTCCCACATGCGGATAGCGCGATAGTCAAGGAACAGGTATCAAGTACTCGGGGTCCTACAGGACACAAGTGAGCGTGGAAGAACCAAATAACATCTATTGCCCACCGATGCCTCTGTATTAGTTATATCTATTCCCAGCAATTTAATAGTTGTATTTAAAGTCATGATCATCTCCACCATTAAGCATGTGCCATCCTTCCAATAACGGTTGAACAACAACGACGCGAAGCAGCACCTGAGCAAGCAACTACGACTCGCAAGGCCGACTATCTATCAAACAACAGGCAATAGGACATGTCCAAGGCAATATAAAGGCTGCATGGAATATAAATGGTGCACGAAAACTAAAGCATCGCAACAAGGATAGCAATAGATTAACAGGAGGAAGTAAAGACTAGAAATACAAAATAGGTAGAAAGGGGGAGATTGCTCGCCTGGGAAACATAGCTGAAGGTATATTATCCAAAGAACTTGTCGATACTCGCATCCACTCAACTCCCTAATCCGCGAAAAACAAAAGCACTAAAAGAAACACCGAATGCACTATTTAATACTATGGCAGAAGATCGGGCAGGATGCATGCATGATGTATGACATGGCAAAAGTGCGATGCAATTAGGCAATATTAAGCGGAACCGGGGTCCCGACAATTAATTAATGGTTCATGTTGTTTAGTTACCCTGCAATTTAAATATTGTTTTAACAAGGCAAAACATGGCATCGTTCGCTACACAAATTTCAATGGAGCCAATATAATACTAGATTTGCCCGCATAAGGTCTCCATATTTAATTATGAGGTGAATCGACAAAATGCCTAACCCACAAAATATGTATGCCATCATGAACAATTTAATATGCAACAAGTAGATGTCATTTATAAAATAAGGGTCTCGGGAAAAGGGGTCACACATTGGCGTTCGACACTCTTGGTTCGATGTGGTTCGAGTTTGGTCTTGCTGGGATCGGTCTTCATGTTTGGTCTTCGATCCGTGTAGGAGTGCTTGACGGTTCCGGGACAGAGACCTTGGAGGTCTTCGTGTTCGGACTTCGCCTCCGGGAACGGGGTCTTTGGATCGGCTTCGTCGCTCTCGATTCGGACTTGCTACCGATGGCGAGTTTGTAGTTGTTGGTAGTTCTCAAGGACACATGTACTTCGGGAGATCTTGGTGACGGTCTTGTCGGCTTCGAGAGGCTTGCTGTAGTCTGTACTGGGCCACAACACAAACGCACGGTATCAAGCACACACCAAACGGAAGGGACCAAAAGCACAATGCAAGGAAGGCCATGTACCGTTCGGGCATTAACCCGAACACCTTGCGACAGGGAAAACAGCGGAAGGGGCGGCGCTCTCGCAGGAAGGAGCTCATACGGGCGACGCGCGCGGGAGGCCGTCCATGGTGGAGAAGCGACCGACGGAGGAGAGGGCACTGGAGACGAGAATGGAGGCGGGCCCACGCATGGCAGAGATTCGTGGGGGCGCAGGGTCGGTGACGAGGCAGAGAGGCGGCGCGCTTGCGTCCCTACGATGACGGGGATCCTGGTGGAGAGGAAGGCAGCTGCTCCTGGCGGCAAGGAGGCGCGGAAGCAGGGGTCCGACGGGTTCCGTGCGGGGTAGGTCGAGGAGGGAGAGCCAGTGGCACCGCGCAGGGTCGGTGACGCGGCACGGAAGGAGTCGAGGTCCAGGGCGAGGTCGAGGACGAGCTCGTGAGGGGGTCGTAGGTCGAGGACAAGGTGCAGGCCGGCGCGACAGAGAGCGGGGGTGGCACGGTGAGGCCTTGGCCGCCTAGTGGGAGCAGGACGAGTCCTGGCTGTGGGGTTGGGGAGGCCGGTATGGTCAGTGGCAACTAGTGAGGAACCAACGATGCGTCGCGAGTGGTGACTGCAGGGCAGTGGTGCTCTCGCGGGCTCAAAGGAGAAGGACCATGGTGGAGCTTTGGGGCGTTGGCGAGGGACTCGCGTGGCTGAGCTAGATGAGCGGTCGTGGCGGCTTGTGCTCTAGGGCAGCAACAACAGGGAAAGAGAGAGGAGCGTCCGGGGAGAGTGAGGGGTAGGTGGGGACTGGGGAATCGGGGCCGGTCGCGTCGAGAGGGGGTCGCGGGGTGGGGGAACGACAAGCGAGGTGAGGGTTGGCTGGTTGTACGCGTGAGGAGGTGGGGCCAGGGGAGTACGCGGGGTGGGGTTAGTTGGCCGTGTACCGCAGGCAGGGTTGGGTGGTCGCGCGCGCGGGCGGTGCGGGACACTGCGTGCGACGCAGGGCTGGTCGCTATGGCATGGCGTGGCGTTGTCGTGCCGGGGTGGGCCAGGTGCGGACGGACACAGTTTGTGTAGCGCGGCTGCTGCATGCGGGTGCCGTTTTAGGTGTGGCTCGCAGCTGCGGTTCGGGCAGGAAGCTAGGGTTAGGGTTAGGTCTGGGGTTAGGGTTCAAATAGACGGGGATTAGGGTTTGGAGGTGACCAGCTGGGCTTTTGGGCCTGGCTGGCTGCCTCCTAATTTTTTTTATTTATTTATAAGACTAGTGTAATTAGTTTTTAGACAAATAAAATATCCAGGTAGATCCGGGGTTTTGATTTGAAACAAAAGGGAGGATATTAATGTAGAAAATAAAATAGGGCTTTTGGAAATTATTTTTAGGCAAACAAATGTATGATGAGAGGATGATGCTCAAATGCAATGTGGCATGATGACATGAGCATGCGGTCATGATGATGCACAAAACAAAAAACACGGCGATTTTCTAGTAGTGGTTTTACCGGGGTGCTACACGCGCATCCATTCTCTCCGCCTCTCCTTGATCCATATTCCCCAGACCGAGTGATCTCGCTCCTTTCCTGATGGCGCCTCCGAAAGATCTATGGGGGAAGTCCAAATGCACCGTGGCGCAACTCAAGTCATTCAAAGACGTGGGGGTCCTCTGCAAGGGGAATTGGCGGATTCCCGCGTCCTCCGAGGTCAAGCCGAGACCACGAGCCGACGAGTTTATCTGCTTCCCAAGCCTCTTGGAGAGGGGCTTGGGATTACCCACCTCGGTCTTCTTCCGGCGGTTCTGCGTGTATTACGTGATCAAGCCGTCGGACTTGGGTCCACACAACATCGAGCAGCTGGCGATCTTCATCGCCTTCTGTGAATGCTACCTCGGCTATAGGCCGTATTTTTCCGTTGTGGCTGGAGCTGTTCCATGGCCGCATCAGTCGCGATGGATTCGGCGGTCCGGTCTTGGCAGCAGGCGCAGGCGGCGTCACGTTCCAATTGAAGCCGAAGGCCAACTTTTTCAAGCTCCAACTGCCAAAGAAGGCTGCGAGTGAGTGGAAAAAATTGGTTCTATGTGAAAGAGTCCACTCCCTCCAGTGAAGTGGCGCTCCCCGAGTACGTCGCGGAAAGAAGCGAGCCCCGCTGGCTGATAGCGGTCAAGCTTCCCGACGATCAGAGGATGGCCGCTGTGGAGATGATGGACCAGATCCAAAAGCTGAAGGACGAGGGATTGTCCACAATCAGTCTGTACAACTGCTGGCTCGGGCGGCGCTTGATCCCGTTGGCGACCCGGCTCCATTGGATGTATGAGTACATCGGGAAGAATGATCCCTCCCGGACCAGTAAGGAGGCGTGAGAAGCCGTGGATTATAAGGCCACTCTGAAGAAGATCATCGACGCGGAATTTACAACCATGTCAGTCGGGCTCGCTCCGTATGTGCCCAGGAAGAAGGAAGCTCCCACAGTAGGCCACTCTTGTCAAATTTACTCGTAGCCATTCTCTTTGATTATGATGCTCATATGTGGCCGTTCTCAGTTATTTCAATTCCTCGAGGGGTGGCTCCCCCCGCTCGACGAGGAGGTCCCCAAGGAGATCGAGGAGAGGGTCGATGGAGACTCCTCCGAGAGCGAGGAGGAAGAAAGGGATGTCCCTCCCCCAGCACCTGTGGCTCGCAAGACTCACATGCAGAAGCAACGCGAGATCGAGGCGAGTCGCAGTCTTGAAGAGCGTGACGAAGACGACGAGATCTTGCAGGAACAGAGCTCGTGGCAAGTAGCCACGCCTACGAAACCCGTGTGCAAACCGAAGTCGCAAGCAAAGAAGCCGGCTCCAAAGCCGGCGTCGCCACCCATATCGACGGTGGCGTTTGGGTCGGACGATGATTCTGACGATGACGTGACGAAGACCTCCCACGAGATCCCGGAGGGCGCGACTCCGACGATGGGACCAGAGGTCGCGGACGCGGTGGTGGCGGTAGAATTTCCACTCGCGGCCATCGCACCAACAACTTTGGTTATGGCGAAGCAGGGGCTCCAGGGGCCACGGCGCCAAAGTCGCCTCAACCGATAGGGACAACCGCGTCGTCGGGGTCGGAAGTTCCCGTGACCGCGGTGTCATGGGCCTCGGATGTTTTTGAGAAGGGTCTCACCCGTAAGCTGGGCCTGGAGCTAGACAAACCCGCCTGCATCAGCACGGGGCTACGCGCTCTTCCAGTCGCCAAATGAGTCGCAATTTTATTTTATTTTCTTGGGTGTTTCCTGATATGAGCGCCTCGCTGACTTGGTGATTTCGCAGGTCCGGTGCTAAGAAGATAGGTCGCCCTAGTGGCTAAGATTCCGGCGGTCATCACCACGGGGGAAGGCGTCTCCCCAGGAAGAGGAAGCCTGCTGCAGAAATCGCGGCTACTAAGGGCGCGAAGAAGCAGAGGGGTGATGCCGATGATGTTGCGACAGAAGACAACACCAAGGGGAGTGATCCTGTCGCCTATGCCGAGGAGGTGGCGGCCACTCAATCGGAGCCAGCTAAGGGGGCTCCGACAACAGAACCATCGGCCCCAAAAACCAGTGCCCCGGCAAGGGCGTCTGCGTCGTTTCCGCGTTTCATGGCGAAGGGTTTTTCGATCGTGGCGGAAAACCAGTCTCAGCAGATGCTAGAGATTGTTGATGAGAACGTTGGACCTCGCCGCGGGCGCACCTCCTTTGTGGTCCCTTCAGCGGACGCCTGTGGGCTTCACAACATGCTTGGTGCCGCCATTCAGGTAAGTTCAGTCCCCGAGTGTCTAGTCGCTGAATTTCAGCGTCTAAGCACTGAGTTTCTTCTACTCGCTAGTCCCAGAGTGTCTAGTCGCTGAATTTTAGCGGCTCGACACTGAATTTCTTCTAGTCACCAGTCCCCAATTTTCTAGTCACTGAATTTCAGCGGCTAGGCACTGAATTGTGTTTTTTGCAGTTGGTGATTGTTCATGCTACTTGTAGGGCTTGCAGAGGGAATCGGCTGATCGGCAAGCCGTGAAGGAACACCTTGAGCGCGACTTGCGCATGGCGCAGGAGGCTAACCGGCGACTCCAGGAGACTGCTGGTGAGCAATTGTTTTACTTGGCGACCGCGAGCTTCTGGTGGTTACGGGAGACTGACTTTTATTACTATTCCTTTGTAGATGGTCTTCTGGCTGCTATTGCCAAGGCCCGAGAGGGGTATGTGATGGCCCAAAATATATCGAGCTCGTTGGGGAACCCCAAGAGGAAGGTATGATGAGCACAACAGCAAGTTTTCCCTCAGTACGAAACCAAGGTTATCAATCCAGTAGGAGCAAGGAAACACCCCAAAGGTGTTACTAGCTGAGCTTTGGCATGGCGCACTACCGGTGCTAGTAGCAACGTGGAGACCTGCACAACACAACCACAGAACTTTGTCCCCAACTTGTGATGAGGTTGTCAATCTCACCGTGTTTTGCGAAAAACAAAGGATTAAACGTATTGAATGGAAAGAAGTAAAAGTTTGCAGAAAATAACACAAAGCAGTAAACAGTTTATAGATTGTATGTAAAGAAAAGGACCGGGATCCATAGTTCACTAGAGGTGGCTCTCCTTAAGATAGATAACATGCTGGGTGAACAAATTACAGTGGGGTAATTGACAAACATCGAGAAAGCAATACATGCATATACTAATCATCTTGACTCCTTTGAGACTTGATTGGGCATTACAACATTATACATAGACCGCCATCCAACTGCATCTATGACTAATAATCCAGCTTCAGGTTATCATCCGAACCCCCTCCAGTATTAAGTTGCAAGCAACAGATTATTGCTTTACGAACTGCGTGTAAAGTAAACAATACGATTGTTCTATGAACAAAGGATTGTTGTTTTCTCCCTAGTAGCAACAACACATCTAGTACCTTAGAGATTTCTGTCACTTCCCTAGATTACCAGAGGCATGAACCCACTATCGAGCATAAATACTAACTCTTGGAGTTCCTAGCATCTACTTGGCCAAGATAGCTACTAACAACGGAAAGCATGCAAGGTCACAAATAACAAAGACATGATAGAATCAATAATCAATCTGAAATAGCATCTCAATATCCATCGGATCCCCGCAAACACAACATGCAGAATTACAAATAGATGATCTTGATCATGAACGGAGCTCACAAGATCTAGACATGAAAGCACAAAGGAGGAGAACTAGCCATCTAGCTACTACATGGATCCGTAGTGCAAGGATGAAGTACTCATGCATCACACCGGAGGCTTGCATGGTGATGAAGAAGGCCTCCAGGGTGAAATCCCCTCTCCGGCAGGGTGCCGAGAAGAGCTTCAGATCCCTCCCGGTCTAGGGATGGAGATGACGGCGGCTACAGACTCTTTCGTGGATTTTTGATCGGGTACTTAGGGTTTACATCCCGAGGGCATCTTATAGTCGGAAGGGGAGGCAGAGGGGGTGCCAGGGGCGGCCACACCACCCCTAGCGCGGGCCAGGCTGGGCCGCGCAGCCAGGTGGTGTGGTGGCCCCCTGGCCCTTCTCCGTCTCGTATTCTGGCACTTGATGACTTCCGGAAAAATAGGCACTTTGGCTTTTGTCCCGTCCAATTCCGAGAATATTCATTTTCTGAATTTCTTGGAACCAAAAACAGCAGAAAACAGACAGCTGGCACTATGGCTCTTGTTAATAGGTTAGTCCAAGAAATCATATGAAAAGTACTCCAAAGTTGGAACAAAACACAAGAAAGTGGATAAAACCAAGCATGGAACATCAAAAATTATAGATACATTTGCAATGTATCAGTATGTCCCAGCTACGGAGCTGGACATGGTGAATGGGCGTATCGACTCGTTGGTGAAGGAGTTGGAGGAGGCGAAGTCGTTGATGACCTCTTCTGAGGAGAGGGCCAAGGCCATGGTCGCCGTGGCAGAGGAGGAGCGGAAGGTTGCTGATTCAATCATCCTTGGGCTGTAGAGCAATCTTGCTGCCCTTGAGAAGCATGTGACGGAGAACTGCTGGAAGCTCCTTGGTGAGTGGTTGCTCTTTCCTTTGATGTATGCGGTGAGTCCCCGAGTGGGTGAGCCCGTAGTGACATTGGGTTTCTGACATTGCAGCTGTGAGTCACTACTCTTACTCAAACTATGTTCCTACATATTTGAATTTGAGACTTATATTGCTCCCAATCAAAAATATGCCATTCACATATTGTTTTAGGAAGACTTTTATAGCTCCCACTCAATTTCATGCAAATTGCATATCCACTCACTATTTTGAATGATTTCAAAATCGTTTGATCAAATATCAAATTTGGAGATTTACTATGAGATACTAGTACGTTTACTAGTTTTAAATCCTCTAGACATTTAGCACACTTGAATCAAATTCATTTGAATTCGTCCAATACTTGACAAATTGTGCTTTTGTCATTTACCCCTTTTTCCACTATGGCTTTGTAGTCATTTGGGAAAATCCAAGTAACTCCTTTACTTGTAAGATTCAGCAACGAATTGCTTTCTAATCTCAAGGGAACTTTGCTTCTAGAATTTCTCATAATTCTAGTTTACCATTATTTCCTTAGTAGTTCGTAGGTATGTCATATTCCGGTAATCATGACAAATGATTCACAAATGTCTCCATACAAGATATGGGATGCATTTTGAATCCTACTTTATGTAGTGAAAACACTAGTGGGGAAAACACAATGATCATTATCATTGATTCTTTCCTTTCTGAAGAGTTTCGTTAAGGAACATTTTCCGTTGCACTTCTCAACACTGTGATGTAGGGTTTTGAATCCTCATCGTGTTTCACACTATCTTCCATTTGCTCCATAATCGAGAAATATCACTGAATGTGAACTTTCTAAAAAATGTACCAAAATCCAAGCAATACAAATTTTGCTTCTCTTTTGGTTTCAACTATGGATTTCGTATTCAAAGTTTCTAATGAATACTCTACAAGGACTTATTCATTATTTTTTTGGTTATATCGAATAACTCCAAAACTTCCACGACGATCCATACCAGATATGGAGCCGATCTCACGAATCCAGATGGTTCACTATATGTTCTAATTGAGTGCTAACTATTTCTAACTAATGGTCTCTACATCTACACTACAACAATTTATTTGGCGCTATCTATTCACCCACTTTGATATCTAATATCACATTGTGATGCTTTGCATTTTGACATTTCAAATGAATTGCATTTCACAATTTTCTTTTTATGCCATTCTTATAAAGTCGAATTTCATTACTATTGATCAAATCGTAGTAATTAGATTATATTTTATCTTTAATACCCTTTGTTGATGAAACACTTTGATCATATCAAATAGTTTCATACTCATGTTTCCTTTGGTAAACTTCTTTACACATTTAAACAATCATATAATGATAATTACCATTTTCTTAAAACATAATACATTGAATATGTATTTACTTTTAACAATTCATTAAAACACTTTGTATTCAAGTAATACACGGTTTTCAAGTTATTTTGCCGAACTTAGGCATGATTCATATGTGACAAGAAATTGAATGTATTTCACATATTATCATTATAACTTTGAATTTAAACAATGGTTTCATTCATTAATGAACATATCATTAAGTTGGGTATTTTAAGGCATTTCAATATTTTACAAATGTTCATGTATTATCAATTAGTTTCAAAACAAGGATAATTCACACGTAATCGAACAAGATATGAACATAAATAGAAATCATTCATAAAAGTAGAACAACTGTTTCTTACAAACTGATATGAATAACCGTCTCACAAAATGTGAGACACACTAAAGAAGTTCACAATCTTTTGATTACAATAATCATCCTAAAACAGAAACTAAGTGATAAATGTTGAGGGAGAGTGTTGTTGGCCATCATCATCATGCTCGCCATCAACACGCAACGTCACCTCCTCTCCAGCAAGCACCTCTATATAGAAGGACCTGTTTTCAGTAAAACAGAACAAGTATCAAATATACTTAACACTGAAAGTTTGCAAGATTATAATATTTATAAAATTGTATATCAAATATATACCTTTGTCATTGATGACCTCAGCGACAACGGGTTCAACCATCACATCTCCGAAATGCGATATGAACTCATGTGTTTCCGTGTCGCCTCTCATAATGCAAGTCCTAACTTGTGCTTGGTAGCTTGGTGGCAGTGACCGTATCACAACGCCTATTGCAAAAGAGCTTGCGAACCAGTTGTCCAGGAAGTATGGCAGACTCATGTATACATCATATATGCTCAATAAGTGATCGTCTAGTGAGGAGCCCTCCTCCATCTTTATGGAGAGGAAATCCCCCATCAGCTCATACTCCCATATGCGCACTTGTTCCACAAAATGTGATCTCAGATGTGCCATAATCATTCAGGGATTAAGACTTCCCACAATCTGCCACAACCCATCTTCCATCCCGAGGCGCATCGTTACTGATATGAATGTGGCCATCACACGACGACGGTAGCGGAGATCCCGCTGCTCCTGGGTCTCATGAAGATAAGGTGGCTCCAAGTACATCTCATAGATCATGTAGTCATCCACTTTGTTCTTGCTAAGGAGATCATGAAGGCGCATGACCCATGCAGAAAAGTTGGATCCATCTAACTTGAGCTTTTTTCCTTTTAACCAATTGTCAATAGGGAAGGTAATCTCGGGGAGAACCATTTTCTACATTTATAATTGCAAAAGGAATTTAGACTAAGTTTATAATTAAATGAGTTAATAATAACTCCACACAGAAACACCTATCCCCTAAAGGGTTCCTAGTGATAACATGACCCCTTTTCCCCACATCTCCCCCGATCATCACGGCCATCAATGTGGGTTCTAGGGTGGACGCTAAACGTCAGTCACATCATTTCATGCAACTCGTGCACGATCTTTTGACCATCCGTGTTCCGAGGCCACGTCTCTGTAACGTGCTAGGCTCTCCAACTCAACCTTAGTGTATTCACTATGCAACATGGCTTACACCCACTGTATGTGAACGTAGATATGTTTGACACCCGATCATCACAGCCTACCTCATACCGAAGAACTTTCTTGGTGGTGCACACTAAGGGGGAACACAATCATTGGTAATTTTAACATGGATCATCTTATTAGGCTACCGTCGAGTATCTAATACTAACACACAATAAGATATACAAACAATAACATTGAATGTAAATGCGATGTGATATGGTCCTTCATGTCGTGATCTCCATCCGTCGTCACCGGATTCCGGCACCATGGTTCTGGTGCCGTAGACACTAGGGTTGTTGGGTTCGCAGCATAGAAAACAAAAAATTTCCTACAATGAGAACTATACGCCAAGATATATCTACAAGATACAGAGTAACGGGTGGATATACATCCATGGAGAACTTACCCTCGAAGACAACAAAGTTTTGTTAACGAGTTGGAACTCGTGGATGATGTAGTTGTACGCTTCCTAATCTAAAGATCGTGTGGAAGTCCAAGCGCCGCATATCAGCAGCGCATCCGTCCTCGCACACACGTTCAAGCCACCGGACAACCTCCACCTCCTTGTTCCAGCGAATCAACGGAAGCAGCAAGTCCTTCCAGACGCAAGGCCACCGGGACCATGTATCTCGCTAATCCGAGACCATGGGGAAATATCTAGAGGGGGAGAGAGATCCTTCACGAGGAGGTGTGCTTTGTGAGGGAGGAGAGGGGGCTTTTATAGGAGAGAGGGGCTCCTCCCCTCCCATGGCCGGCGGCCAAGGGGGGTGCCCCCACCTCTTCCTCATTCATGTGGTGGAAGCCCCACTCACATCAATTTTGACTCCACCCAAAATTCCACTCACATGCATTTTATTTACTTTAATTAACAAACATTCACATAAAACCCCTTGCAACATTTCAATGTCACATGCAGAACCACTTCCTGCAATTTCACCCGAAACAATTTTGGTTTCTATCGAAACAATTCCTGTGCTTTGCAATCCTTTCGTCTAAAACATATGTGATCCTAAATGGTGTCCGACAACCCTTAAGTGTGTCACCCTACAGTTCGCGAATAATGCAGACATGATTGGGACTCCTCTCAGATCAATAATCAGAAGCAGGACCTAGAGATCCATACTGACTCCTACACATTCAACGATGACTTATGTGATCGTGAGAACCTTTAACGCTAGTAACTTAATCCCTTTGTCTCATGATATAATACATGTCCAAGATTCGATCATCGGTATCCAAATACCTAGTTTGGTCTCGTTACTGACATGCACTCTTTTCTTGTTCCCGTGATATAACATTCTAGTGATCACATCACTTGCTTGCAAGCTATCTTAATGTGATATCACCGAGAGGGCCTAGAGTATATCTATCTGTCATCAGGATTGACAAATTCCACTCTTGATCCATGAGCCTCAACATAACACCTTCGTAGCACTGAACCCACCTTTATAGTCACCCTGTTACGGTGTGACGTTTGATGTTATCAAGATACTCTTCGGTGTTAGCAATTAACATGATCTCATGGTCTAAGGACTAAGATTACTTCGTATGATGTTATAGCAATATAAACATAATGACTTTGATCATAATGCTATACTTCGGATGAATGTTCATCACATCATTTCACAAATGTTGTGACCTCGTTATTAACAACGTCCAATGTCCATGATCCGGAAACTTTGATCATCTTGTTAATCAATGAGCTAGTCTATAAGAGAGGCATAACTAGGAACCCTTTTTGTTTATTAAACACACATGTATTGACGTTTCCTATCAATACAATTATAGCATGCAAAATAAGCATCTATCATATACAAGGAATACATAATAACAACTTTTATTATTGCCTCTCAGGGCATATTTCCTTCAAGGGTGCCGGTGTCTTTCCGACGTGGTAGTCCGTCACCTCCATAACTATCTACTACTACGTAACATAAGTTAATCACTTTACCTTTGCCACAACCATATCACAAAGCAACGCCCCCTGCAAAACAAAGTTAGACGCCTCTAATTTATCTTTGCATGTTTTACGTGGCTGAATAGGATTTCACACAAGAACCGTTCTTACCTTCGAACTGTCACCACAACGCTGATCAAGTAGTTGTCTATACTACACCCCTTTCGGGGCCCTCCATTGCAAATGGCATACCAACTAAATCAATAGAGACAGACACCCCCTAAGCCACATTATACGAGGCAAGCCATATGTCAAGCGTGGACCAGTCTCGTGAATGAACACGTAAAGTCGGTTAGGGGCCGCTTCATCAAGCATTACTACGGTATACACAAGTACACATGGGAGGATAACAACTAAAAGATCAACGCCCACACGCTACATCTCGTGTGTTCTACCTGTACTAGCATTACTACGCATAAACCTAGCTCTGATACCACTGTAGGGGTTCCATGTATGAAACAAAAAAATACCCTACGCCCCTGAGCCCCTGATGTTGCCAGGTCCTATCTATTAGTAATGCAGTAATAGGAGGGGCTTTTCGCGAAGTTACCCTTGAAGACCGAAAAGCGTTGTCAATGCTCAGGAGAGCATGGTTGATGTAGACGAGTCAAAGCCGACCACAAGGTCATGATGAAGTCCTTGCGCTCTTGCGGCTCCAACAACTTGAGTGCCTCAAGTGTGACACCTCGCAGGGAGTTAAACACGTCCGGTGCCTAGCAATGACTCCCGCTTCCCTGATATAGCAGCAGTTGCGGAAGTAGAGCTCCTGGATCCAAATCTCGCAGCGTGACGACGCTCCGCGGTGAAGATGTCTCTCGTTCGTGCAGGCCGAACTTGAGACCACGGTCACGAGAGAGAGAGAGAGAGAGAGAGAGAGAGAGAGAGAGAGAGAGAGAGAGAGAGAGAGAGAGAGAGAGAGAATATCAATTGGAGGTCTCCCCAAATGTGAGGAAACCTTTGTTGAATATTGTGTGTATTTATCTGGCCAAATACCCCCACTATATATAGAGGGAGGGGAGGTACTACCTTCCTCAAAGTCCCGGGGTGGGACTAAAGGAGAGGGAGAGGGGGCAGCCGCCGGCCGGCCCTAGTGGGCCCTGCGCGGGGGGGGGGGGGGGGGCTAGCCCAGCCGGCCACCCCCTTTCCCCTTCTCCCCTCTTGCCTTTCCCTAATGGGCCCTCTTCCCTCCGGATTTGGCCGATTAAGCCTTTTGACCTTTAAATTGATTTTCTATTTTATTAAATAATTATGAATAAATGATTAAATCAATATTTAACATTCATTCACATATTATTCAATCTCCATGGCTATGGAATACCTTCCACCTCCACTTCGGACATCCTCCAGACTTACCGAAACCCTTTCAGTTTTCTCTCTACTATTCTTCAGCGATTCTTTCGATCCTATAAACACTCTCTAAGCATCATCAAACCCTTAAGCGTGATACCCTATGGTTCAGGAACACTCCAAACATGGTCGGGACACTCCCAGACCAATGATCGACAGAGGGACCTGGATGGCCATGTGACCCCTGTGCGTTCCACGAAGATCTTTCGTCATTTGAACCGGGACGGTCGTGTCTTATTCCCTTTATCTCTCGATACTTGCATTGCCCGAGATCTAATCAATGACATCACCATGTCGTGTTCAATCTCGTTACTGAACAATGCTACTTGACTCGTTTCGACAAGTGATATCCATGTGATCAAATCACATGCTGCACAGCTATTGGATATAACTTCTCCAAGTGGGCCCTTGAGTATCTTTCTGTCACGTGGACGGATAAATCCCGCTCTTGGCATATATTGCCTCTACGGTTCCTCCGAGTACCTGAACATACCTTTATAATCACTGTATTACCAAGTGACACTTGATGCTATCTAAGCACTCTCGGGAGAGAGTGGTTGATATAGCCTCACAGTCTAAGGAATAGTCTACGAGGATACATTTCTAATCATCATAACTTGAACTTCATGACATGATCGGGTCATGATGTTTAGGTTGGGTATTGGTTCATCATCTCATTCTCAGAATGAGTTGACTCCATTTCCAACTGGCATAAATGCCACATGATCAGGAAACTTGCTCATCTGTTGACCAATGAACGAGTGACTAGAGTTTCACTGAGAACCCCTGGTTATTTATATATGACACGTGTATTGATATTTCCACTCAATATAGTTATAACATGATATAAAAATTAATCATAAACTTTATGAAATATCATAATAGTCATTATTACTATTTGTCTCTAGGGCATATTTCCAACAATATCAAGCATATCATCATGAGATTTATTCAAACAACTTATACATGATATGCAAGGATTATCAATACGAGCATATAAATCATATATAGTGCTAGAAGTATTTAATTCCAAAGATGAAGAATCATCAACAGTAAGCTTACTATCAACATTGCAATTTTCACCACCATTCACCATATCATTACCTTGTGTCTTGCCACACTTTGGTGAAGTGGAAGAAGATGAGAACTAATCATGGCCGGAAGTGGAAGCAATACCATCATTCTCCATAATATTGGACACATCATATTTATATTGAAGTTTTGTCCATAACTCACGAGCGCTCCAAAAAGGTATGATTGAAGAAGTAACAACATGGCTCAAAGCATTAACAAGAACATTAGAAGCTTGAACATTGAGATATAAGTTTTTTTCATCCTCACAAGATAGATTTAGTAAATCCATTGGAAAAGAAAAACCTATATCTACAATTCGCTCCAAATTTGGGTCCATGGCTCGAAAATTATTAAGCATACGAATTTTCCAAATATCATAATATGTGCCACTGAATATGAAAATGTCATTGTGCACTAATCCCCTAGCTGACATCTTTACTCTCAAGGCGGTGAAACCTAAAATGAGAGACCAGGCTCTAATACCAATTGAAAGAACATAGATGCCGCCTAGATGGGGTGAATAGGCAGTTTAAAACTTTTATGAGATGGGATTAACAAAGGGGAATAAAACTAGCATTTACTTTGTCAAGCACAAAACCTATATAAACTACAGTTCAGCTATGTGCACCAATAACTTATGTTAAGCAATACAAGCAACTATGTGGTAGCTAGATATAAGACTTCAAGCACGAAGGCTATCACAAAGTAAAGTGCATAAGTAAATAGCTCGGATATAGAGATAACCGAGGCACATGGAGACGATGATTTTATTACCGAGTTCCTCTCATAAAGGGAGTATGTCTCGTTGGAGGAGTGGGTGGTACTAAGACCACCATGACACAAAAGGCCTCACCCTATTATCCTGTGAACCTCACCACAAGAGGCCTGGTTCACTTGTTCACTATCGGTGCACTTGTCGGTGGCAATCTGTAACCTCTCACAAATATTGGCGAACTTATCCATAACTCAATTGGAGGCTCCTAACAAAAAAGCTCGGGAAAAGCTCCACAACTTAATTGGAGGCCCCAGGTAATCCAAAAACCTTTGAAACAACTAAACCGTCTAGGGTTCCAAGAACCTAAGAGTAAAAAGCTTCTCACCTTTCACTGAATCGAATCCTCACCGAGAACTCAAATCGATGCACCAAATGCAATAGCAAGAACATAAGAAGTGCTCAAGTCCTTCTATCCCAAATTCCACCAAATCTACAAAAGCTAGTGGGAGAATAAGAGAGAAAGAACACAAGAGGAAATCAACAAAAGAAACCCCAAGATCTAGATCCCAAGATGTTCTTCTCACATAGAGGAGAGATGCATTGGTGGAGTTGTAGATCTAGATCCCCCTTTCAAATCCCCAAAAAGATTCAAAAAATATGGGAGGGATTAAGAGTATTTGAAAGCTCTTGAAGGTTAAAACAATGGAGGAGAGAGAGAATGCAACCAAGCAGCCTAAGGAGGAAGAAGAGGTCTATTTATGCCCCTCCCCAACAAAATATGACGGTTTGGGACCTCCCAGACCAGATAATCCACCCCTCCCCCAAATATTCCTGGTTCCTCGGGCCAAAATATGGCTAAGAACTTTGTGGCACGGCCCTCTGTATAGGGGGAGGATATTTGGGCCAGATATTTGGCAGGATAATCCATCCCTCCGCAAACTGGCAGAAACAGCAAAACTGAAACCATCATAACTTTTGCATCCGGACTCCAATTTTGATGATCTTTGTCTCGTTTAGAAGATAGTAACGAGCTCTACAAGATCATGCAGGGAACCATCATAGTCCAGCAAGGGAGGATAGAACCAAATGATGAAAAAATTAACGTATCTATAAAAGATAAACCGGTCAAACCTCCAATATCGAAAATACAATAGAGAATGCATATGCAATCCATTTTCATATGCCTCAGGTGGTGTGGCCCATCGAGACCTGAGTTTTCGCATTTGTTAGCTTCCAATCCTTGCAACTGTTGGGCCACGCAGAGAAAAACAAAACGTTTTCCCTACGCGGTGATCCCAAGATCTAGCTCAGGTAGAAGGCCACGAGGATTACCACTAGACGCACAGTTGCGGAATCGATGAAGCATGTCACTTGATGCAGTGCAGTCCTCACGATCTGTTCCGATCCACGATCGTCGAAGTGCTAAACATACAACACCTCTGCCAGTATCCACACGTACGAGGAGGAGCGCCAGCGATGGACTGCTAGGTCCGGTACGGCGACAACAAGACTAGACTGGACTGGAGCTAGGGTTTTCAACACATGGAGTGACCTAAGCATGTGCTCTAAGCACCTGCGCCCCAGCTTATATAGGGAGTGAAAGTGATCTCCACTCAGTTGTGGCCCATTCACTAAAAAGCCTATATTAGTCACCGCGAGTCCAACTCACTGACTAAGTCCATGTGTCTATTTGGGTCGAACCCAAATAGATTTCCTGTTTGGGTCTAACCCAAACTTGCTCCCGCTCTTAAGTGTGTGACCCGATAGGCTCATGGTACCCCGGACACGATTCCGAGTCTCACTCGTGATCGATCAGTCGGTAACGGCTCCTAGCAGAACGTGCCAACTCCCAAGTACCAAAGAGTCATGACGACATACCTTCCAATGCGACTTTCGTCTGAGTTCCTTTTGCCTCACGATATACCTTGTCGAACTATAGGCGAATAATAGTCATCCCTTAAATATTTCGACTCTCTTTCTTGATCCGAGATAAGTGATTCATCCGACTAACTCTTAGTCGGTCGCATTGGTTAACACTTAACCGAGTCACGCATGGCCATGCTTTCCGAATCATATCTTCCGAGAGAGCCCAGAGAATATCTCTCCAGATGGAGGGGGAAAATCTCGTCTTGGTTATTCACATCACGTAGCTTGATGCTCAATCGACCCGAACTCCGCCTTTATAACTGCCTAATGACGGAACAACGTTTGACAGAACCTAAGTTGGTGATCCTCAACTCGGATTGTGCAATAACCTCAGGTCTAAGGATTATATTGATTGAGACATGCAAATGAAGACTTGTTCATTGCATCTCAATATGGGTCAGTTTGACTCGCTAAACTCTTTATCCGAATCTGTGTAAGTCGAAATAGCATCTCCATGCCCATGATAAGTGGAACCGAGTCATCTGCCGACTTTCACATTAGTCTAAGTTGTGTGTCCAACACAACCTCAATGACCAAGGACAATTAGTATGAACAACATGAATATGCAGTTAATGATACATATCAGTAGTTCATACATGGACAATAATCTTATGAATACATTGGGAATAACATCATACATGATTGCCTCTAGGGCATATTGCCAATAGCAACCACGTCACCATCTATTTATCATTTGCTCTCTCTCTCTATCTTATTAGATATAAAGCATTGTCACCGCAATACTATTCTTTTCTTGCTCGCTACCCCTCTCTCCTCCCAGCGAACTGAAGACGTTAGCTAGGCGTTCCGCAGGAACGCTTCAATTCCTTGCTCTGTCACCAAGGCTTTCATTATTCTCTCCTCGCTTGCTTCTTCGATGCACTAAACGACTCCACTAGTCATCGAGATTTTGTCACATGTCACTCTCTTCGGATCACACACGGGTCCTATTTGTGTTTGGACCAGCATGAAAGTGAGTATTTCCATTGGCCTATGCACGTTTTCTTCTTTTATTTCACCTCCATGTATGTGTGGTTTGAGATTTTTTGGTTGTTCATGGAAAATGCGGGAAGCCGGTTCCTCGACGTGCACTACACGATGCCGGTCCGAGTTTTCTATTTTGTTGTTCTTACTTTTCACTAGAATAGATTATATCGTATATAACATGTATGTTCTTTTGCAGCCAGTACCAAAGAACATCATAATTAGATTGCTCTTTATGTTGCAACAGATGATGCGGGCATTGGGTCCTACCAATCATACCTATAGACACTTCTTCATTGTACCAGGGAGTCGGTGGAAAAATGTTTCTTTCATACATCACACTTGACTCCTGGGGATCCTCCAGCTCGCGGCGCGTTGAGTGGAACCGGTTTTAGTGTTGAAGGCACCAAAGATGATGTTGCATACTGTGCCATGGGCTACGTGGAAAGATTACAATATGTGCATCTACATGACTACACGTATATGAAATATAGAATGACAAAAGCAGAGATCAAGCGACAAAAGTATCGAGTACTATGACTTAAAGAGGAAGCGAAGGCCAGCAAAGATTCTCTGATAAAGTTGAGCAGAGGATACACGGCGACTATCAATGTCGCACGCCATGATTACGTGCAGCTTATCCGTGATAGCTACGTTATTATGTGTGTCCCCACCGAGCGTAGCCTAGTGAAGGTCGAGAAAAAGCTAAAACGTTTGGTAGTGGACTCTATTGCTCACCTTCAGAAAATCAGCATGAACCCCGCATGATGACTCAGACGATGATCTGCCGCCGCAGAAACGGATGCTCCTACCGGAGTTTGACTATCCAATTGTCGTCATCGACTTCAGCGATGTCTAGTCCTATTGATTCATAGTCTATTTAAGTGTCTTCTATATGTAGATTTTCTATGGTACTTTTTATTTATTAGACAATCGTTATAATTTAATCTTGCTATTTATTCTTTACTCTCGTCTACTACTTATCCAGGAGTATATATTTGTATAATGAAGTATCTACATTTCATGTCCTGTGTTGTATGAAAAACATACGTATAATCTATATTCTTTCTAGTATTTCTCGAAATGATGGTTTAGCAGACTTTTTAGGTATACTATATTGTCAAACCACATGAATCTAAAGGGTCGGCCTGAGATCCACATCGTAAGAATGCGACATTGTTCCCAAAAAATGGTATCAGTTAGCATTCCAAGAACAAATATTTTCTCTTGCATGAGGATGTAGCGCGATCATATCATAAGGCATTTTTTCTACCTTACGCACCCAGGGGCACATGGAGAAGTCTAGTATTAATAAATCAACAACACAATATAAGTTCGAGACCATTGCTGGGAAACAATGCAATCAAGCCCAAAAAAGCAAGAGAAAAAAAGAGAAACTAATGCGACGGTGCTAGATCAACAAAAGCGATGATGACCCGTAACCAACCCTCTAGAGAAGTCCCACCACACTCCTATGCCTCTCAATCGTCATGGCCAAGCAACACCTTCAGGAAGGAATACAATGTTGAGGATGCTGCTGCCCGAACTGATTCTAGGATTTGTCTCGATACATGGAGGGGAGTGGGGAAGGGGTACACCTGGCACCCTTCAATAAGGAACGATAGTACCCGCAGGAGGCACCGCGTCGGTTCTGGCCAAGCCGACAGAGATTTCTTCCAACTCCCAAAAAACAAAACCCCAGACAATCCGTAGGACTCCACCAAACTTGCTTCCCACCAACATGCGCCACCACGGTTTTGCAGCCACTACGTCATCTCATCATGGAAAACAATGTGAGGTCAGTCGGACCAAAAAGAAACAACCATAGAAAAAGATTACAGTACCACAACCACGCGGGAGGGAGCAACCTCTACCGTCACAGATTGTAGCCGACCGGATGTAGGGTCAAGATAACACCAGGCCACTAGAGTCGAAAGGCTAGAACATCACAACCACTTGGAGGACTTCCTCCACCGCCATCAGCCGATGTTGATCGGACATGGCTGCAGGAACACACAAGGCTGAGCAAGCCCGGTCGGGCCTAGGTTGGTCCCATAAAGTACCCGCCGCCATGTTGCAACACGTAGGCTATCGCCACCACCCTCTTGCTCGGAGCCATAGGCCCCACCAGGCCCAGATCGAGCATGTGAACCTCTCGCCGCCTCACTGTAGCAGGTGCGACATCATCACTACTATCACAATCACGAGCTGCTCGTCAGACCAACCGGAGAAGTCGTGACTGAATTTGAACCAGGAGAAGTATATGGCAAGTCCTATTACGGTTCCGAGAAAAGTTCAGAATATATTTAATCGAGTCCAGAATTTTCTAAAAGGTTGCTAGTGGTCACATGGGCTTGTAAAGGGGGCACCAAGGCCTCATTGGACAAGGCGGCACAACCCACCTTGGCCCATGCGGCTAGATTTGGGGAAAACCCTAGGAGGGGGTATAGGGAAGGGGAGTTTCCCCTCCCCCTTGGTGCCACCACCCACCATTTTGTAGGAGGGTAAGTCTAGGGCTGCCCCCACACCTATTAAGAGATGGGGAGGGGCTAGGGTGTAGCCACATAAAGCACTAGTCACTGCCTCCCCCTCTCTTCCATATACTTCTCCTTCCTTCAGGCAGATGCTCGGCATATCCCTATTACTTCCTATATACCATAAGTATTGTCGTTGTGCAACCGGAGTTTCATGGAGTTCTTCTATGTCGCTTGCAGGATCAAGGAGGAGGAGACGACACTAAGATGGATGTCTGGATACCACAGAGGTGCTTCCGAATGAAAGACTTCATCAGATTGATCCGACGCGGATATGACTACAACATCCATGATCCCTCGATTGTTAAACACTCGTGTGACTTCGAGGGTAAGTAGGTCAGATCTATATCTCGTTACTAACATCTCATGGATCGGATCTTGTTGGGATTCTTCCACGGGATTTTTTTTGTTTTCCTTGCAACGAGCCCATGAATTGCATGCTTAGCCCAACACTCTATAGGTATTTTGCTAAGCCACTCATATGCCTCCTCACTTTCTTCTTTCATCAAATCCATGTTTTGTGTAGGAATAGGCAGCATGATCCATGTGTTTTCAGCTCTTCACCTATAAAACCACTAGTTTTGAAGTTTGCATAAATAACCTAAGGCAAAATCCGTGTGGGATATTTGGGAACACTTGGTTAATTGCATTCAGCAAACCTTGGTAATTTAAGTGGTTCCGTCAGCTGAATGCTATTTTATTTATCCTATATTACCATGTAGTAAGCATTTAGAAGCAACCATGTAGTAAGCATTTAGAAGTAGGGAAGATACCTTTTGTCTGTCAAAGATGATTCTGTAGTTCCCATACTGCCCTAACTCCCGTCCAAGTGCATATTTCAGCCATGTCAAGAACCAACACTAGCTTGCTTTATGTTCTTTGTCCATTATTCCAAAGGCAATGGGGTATATATTGTTATTTCCATCCCTGCTATGACTTATAGAATTTGCTGTCCTGTTGTCAATCTAACGAAGTAACCATCCAAACTTACACAAAACATGCAAACACAAGTTAAATGATCAAATCAATCCAACATTGTATGAAATAAAGCACTATATGCACAAATAACTCACCATTAAATAACCTACGCCCACTAAAAAATCCTTGAATTTAAGCACTCAAATACATGAACATGCCATGGAATCTAGGGTTCTTGCTTGGATGCTCAGGTATATTCTTTGTTGTTACAATGCATCTACTACCAGGGTTGATATTAATTACAGTTTGTATATAGTCTCTTAACCTCTTGTACTAGTGAACATGATCACCAAGAACTGCTCTCACTGTTTCATTCTTAGCCATGTATGCCATAGTCTTTGGCATTACCACACCATATTTTATCTTGGAATTTTCTATGAGAATGTCAATTTTGGTTGTTGGAACAGTTCTAATAGTTCGCTCACATGTTTTAGCAACTATTTGGCATTTACCCTACAGACTACACCCACTAGGAGAGATGTATTCTCCAAGTGTAACTTCCTTAGGTAGAAAGTTTGCTCATTGCCAAATTTAGAACAAGTCATGTAAAAAGGGCACTCCTTTTCTATGAACTTGCCTATAATGTTATCCTTGTTATTTATGTGCAAATAATGATTCCTGAGATGTGCTATGTGAAGCTAATACAAAGCTCTCCTAAAATGGTAGACATCCACATAACACATTCTTAGGCACAGTTGATCTTCAGGATGCTGCATGTTATCATTATACCAAACTCTTGGAGCTCTCTTATTGGCCCTACTCTTAACTCCAATTGGAAGCACAAAATTGAGTGGCTCAAATTGATCATCATTATCTGAGCACATATTTCCATAGTTTTGACAGTCATCATCAGATGAGGGAAGTAATATGACATGTACTCAACTTTAGCTTCACAATGAGATCTTGAGGTTGGCCTTGGATTTTTTGGTGTCTTCGGTTTCTTCTCTGGATCAATAATGCAATCATTGTCTTCATCTAAATCAGTCGCTGACTCACAGAACACATCATCATCTGCAACATCAGCTCTTTTCCTCTTCATGTCAATGATGCTTTGAGTCATCTCATCCTTTTCTTCTTTAGCCTCTTCTTATTCTGCCTCAGAATCAAGACTGGTGCTCATCATTATCACCTTCTGAATCAATGATTGGATGTACTGGAATCTGCTCTGTTGTTTGAGCACATATTCCTCTCATGTCTCCAGACATACTATTTGCTTGTCTTTCTGCATTTTCTTCACATAACTAGGATATGCACTCGGTGTACTTTCAAAAAGTACTCCTTGCACATCTACTGAATATACAACTGGCACTCCGACCTTAGATATTTCTTTGAGTTATTCTTCACCATTGTTTATGGTGATGCCTGCACTTAGACAACCTCTTCCCTTAATTACTATCATTGAAACACGCTTCTTGTTGTCATATTTTTTACCATTTCTTTGACATTTCCCATGCCATCAATCAGTTCCATCCCAACCCTTCCTATGCCCTCCTCTTTCACATAATACATTTTTCATTAAGGCCATAACCCTTTGTGCCAATTAGTGCTAGAAAACTGATGAAGGTTATGCCGGATTCCCCAAGGGTTCTTTCTAGATTGTCTTGTCCATCTAAGTTGAACCTAATATCCCACATTGCATCATCCAAGATACAATGATTAAAGAGAATGAATTACATTACTACTTGTCCAACAATGATTAAAGAGAATGAATTACATTACTACTTGTCCTAACTCTGAAACAAAAACAACTAACTGAAGACAAGGGATAGGGGGCATGTGACATGGGAGAGGGAGAGAGATGGAGGACTTACTCCACGCCGCCGAGAGAGGAGGTCCAGTGGTGGCTCTCCGTTGGCTAGGCCTTCCACACCTTGGACAACATCGTCGCCGCACCAGGAACAATGAGGTGTATGTGCGAGGGTTGGAGCCACCGCAAAACTCCACCTCCTCCACGCCCAGGACCCCTAGCCTGTCGATGCCACTACAATCGCCGCGACCACCGCCGCCGGGATCTGGAGCCACCATGGGAAGTGAGCGCGGGAGGGGAACAATATGCGTGTGGTTCAGACCGCCAACGCTAGGGTTAGGACACATGGGTAGATTGTGGGGCCCACACACCATAAAAGGTGTCTGAGCTGGCCCTCAACCGCTTGCCACATCACCCCCTGATAGTGGGTCCCGCTGTCAGGTTTGTCGTTACCGCTCGCGAAATTGAGCATCAGCGCACAATGAGAGCCACCAGCGCAATGTAGGTAGATTTTTGCGAATTGGCCAAATACTGGTGGATTTTATAACTTCTCACGCAATTGTCGTGGTTTTTTGCAATTAACTCCATAGACGGAGGATAATTAGCTCATCTAGCACATAGATTCTGATTAGTATAGGGAACAAGCACTAGATGGATTTGTCTTTAATCATGGTTAACCATCTTAGACAATGTCAGGATTTCTAGCTGGAATTGTCGGAATCTCTTGATAATTTGGGGCGCGGCTAGCACCGGCATGCTGCCATGGTGGCGGTGGAGGACAACGGTGGATGACGTTTCGACGAGGCACAAGGTGGAATTGCAATTTTTCTATTTGTGGGATACTTTGTGAAAGTTGCGTGACACGTAAATTTATATCTTTTGGTGACCATGTAATCTTGGTAAAAAAAATAAACTACTACGGCGTTATAGGTGGTGGCGGGGAAAGGAGTCATATGTCTGCAATAAAGTTTTGCAAAAGGCCAGAAATAGCAACAAATTTAGCGAAGGGCCATTTAAGGGGGAAAGTCCGTACATGCTCTGAAGTTTCAACTGTTGAGCGTAGCCTTTCGTACTTTTCAAACAGTCTCTCTTACAGTCTTACCCAATCCCCAGTTTCCACGACTCGATTCTCTCCGCTCACAAATTCATGGTACATATACACGTACTCACATACGCGCGCGAGGTACCAAGCACAGACACAGTTTAACGGCCATGGACGTGGCCGCCGGCCATGGAACCGGTGGACTCCTCCTAAGATGAGAGGCACGCCCACACGGTGGTCGCGGTTCCTGTATATGGACGCCTTATTCTCGCTCGCGGCGGTGCCCCGGTCGCGCGTCCTGGAGCGCGCGGCGGCGCGCGTCCCCGGCTGCCTCTACCTCTGCCTCTGGGCGCCGGTGACCGCCCAGCCCTCATCCAGGTTCGTACCGCCGTATCGTATGCACGTACTTCCCTATTGCGGGCTCGTTCGGTTTGGTTCGCTCCTACGGTCTCACCGAGCAGCGCATTGTCTTCTCCGGCAGCCATTTGTTCTGCTTGGACGCGTGGATCGGCGGCGGTGACCGCGCGCGGCCGACGTTGGAGGCGTACCGAGGAGCGCTCTGCGCCGTCGTGAGCGGGTACGCATTGCGATTGCGATTTCAGTTCAGGTCTTACTCCTCACTCGGGTCTTTCATCTCGATTCTGACGGTGTGGTCGAGGTTTGCAGATGTGTGCCCGGGTGGGCGTACAGGGAGGGCCGCGCGTACATCGAGCTGCCGGAGCCGGGCCTGACGGCGTCGGCGTCGCTGCAGGTGCAGCAGCAGTTCTACCATGTCAGTGTACACAAAGAACTTTTCTTCATTTTCAAACGTTTGAAGGTTGAAGAGATCTGTTCCTCATGTTTGCACACATTGGTCTTTGTTTTTCCTACCTCCAGGAAGCCGGCACGAAGGTACGTACTACGTGCGTTTCTCGAACAAGCACACCTCACTGCTTTGCGATGCATTGCGTCGAATGAGCGATCGCTTGTAATCGTGGCAGATGGCGGTGTTCATGGGATGCGAGAGCGGGGAGATCGAGGTCGGCCTGTCGACTACATCGGCGGTCGCAGGGGCAGCGGTGGCGGACCACGTGCAGCAGGCGCTCCTGGAGGAGATCCTCGAGCTGCCACCGGCACGCCCCACTTCCTCGTCCTCCTCCATGCCATCGCTCTCGATCGGGAGCCCGGAGTACACCTCTCTCATCCGCGCGATGGCGACGCCTCTCGCGGCAGCGGGCGAGCCGTCGACGCAGCCGCTGCCCGGCTCGCTCGCGCCGGTCTACGGCCTGCATGAGTTCCCGACCGCAGCAGAACCCGACGACGCAGCCGCCGCCATGGCGCAGGCAATGCTCGCGCTCATCTCCTCCTCCGTCGCCTCGACCACCACCTCAACGCCGCCGCCTCCGCCGAGCTACTCGGCGCCCCCGTGGCTGGCGCGCCACCGCTCGTCGCCGCGGCGGACGACGGCGTTCAAGGCGTACAGCGCGGCGAGAGCGCCGATGGCGCGGCAGCGGCCAGGCGCGCCCGGGCAGAGGATGATCAAGACGTGCGTCTCACTCCTCGCGAGCGTGCATCACGCGGCAATGCGCAGCCGGGAGCTCGCCTTGGCGCGGCACGAGGACGGCGGCGCGCGGCCACCGCCGTCCACCACCAGCAGCAGCCAGCTGCACCACATGATCTCGGAGCGGCGGCGGCGCGAGCGGCTCAACGACAGCTTCCAGAGCCTCAGGGCGCTGCTCCCTCCAGGGGCCAAGGTACGGCTCACAAACAAATCATCCAGACATCCACCGATCATGGATCAACGCAAGATTTATTACAACATCATCTTTAAATTGTGATGATCGTTGGTTCTGTAGAAAGACAAGGCCAATGTTCTGGCCAGCACAACGGAGTACATGGCGAGACTGGTATCCCAGGTGTCCCACCTCCAAGAACAGAACCAGCAGCTGGAAGCACAGCTCGGCCTGAACCGGACCGCGAGCGACGACGGCTCATCGGAGAGAATAGAGGTGGACGTGACCACCGGGGCACCATCGACCTCGACATCGTCGGCATCCAGTCAGCCCCGAGAGGTGAGCGTGAGGGTGACGGTGCGGGCGGAATGCGACGTTTCGGAGGTGCTCATCTCGCTGCTGGCGCGGCTGAAGGAGACGGGGAGTTTCACCGTGGTGTCCGTGGAGGCAAGACAGCAGAGCGGTGCAGCTGCATGGGCCAGCCTAACACTGCGACTCACGGTAAGAGCTCCACCCTTTCCTTGCGGCCATGCCCTACGACGAAGCTGCCACATGGATACAACCACGAGACAATGCTGTCAGCCTACAGGCCACGCATGCCTGCAATAGTATGGTCAGAATAAATAAATCTATATTGGCGGTTGTAGACTAGCTCCGATGAGTTGTACCGTTGAACTTGAAAGGAACCAGAGGGGAAAGTTGGTGCCCTTGACCTGGATTAGACCATTCTTGCCGATTAAGCCCCGATATACAGTTAAATACTTGGATTACGCACGTTCCAAGCTCGAAGCTGACTAATAAGACACTTACCACACCTAGTACGTAGTAGTACCTCGTTAACTGTCGTGTCATCATGCCATAATTTACTCCACTGCACCGTTTGACAGGGCACGATCTACATCTGCCCTGATTTCCTCATGTCCTTTTCTGACACTGTCAACGACAACTCGAAAAGTACAATGTGTTGGAATTAGAAGTTGTGACGACCTGGCGCTGCTGAAAAGCACCCCGGTCAGAGTACTTGCTCTGCTCAACAAGCTTGACAAAGCGCTGCATTACCGTTCAAATGTTTGCTGCAGGAGGAGGCTGGCTACGTCGTGGACGAGGCATGGCTCAAGGAAGCTCTCAGGAAGGTTGTCGAGGACGCCACGACGACGACGGCGCCGCCATCAGGGTCGCCGTAGGGGTGGGTGGGCCCCACGTCGTACAACTGAAGCTTCTAAGCAGGATATCCGTATTGACCGTACCAGGGAGGCCGGGAAGGAGGCAGGAAAGGGACTTGGTTTCGTGGCAATGGCGCCGCCTCTGTTTTTCTGTCTTTAGTCTTTTGTGGTCCATGTCTTGGTATGCCAGATCAAGACTGGAAACATATCTGGCATATATAGTGCTGGGATTAGTCACAAGTGTAGCCTAGTCTTCTTGATGGTAGTTTATCTACTTGTCCACGTAGGGCCTTGTTGCAATTTTGACATGTATAATCTCTTCTGCCTGAGGAAAGGTCTAGTCATTGAGCAATTTTGTTTTGAATAACCTAGCACCAAATTCAAGCTTCAACTGTCCGTGCCTTTCCGGCAAAAGCTGTTATGATGAGTCTAACTTCTAAGAAACAAGGAACCATAGCAGGAATTACAGAACAGTGAACTGTACCATATCCAACAAGCCGGCGTTGAAAGCCACCAAAAAATGGTCTTCCAAACTACGAGAAACTGCATCGGTACAAAAATTGGTCACCTTCAAGATCTATACACAGACAAATTCCTAGACCGTGCATTTAGTGGCTCCAAGGAAGAAATATTAACTGAAACCCGTATAGTTTGACAGTGGAGATGGCCTAATGGGCATCCGCTGGGATCTCCAAGCCCTGTTAGCTTCCCCGTTGTTTATTCTTCTTGGAAAGAAAGGCCTTATGACATATATACAAGGTGGCAAGATTTTTGTAAAACGTACATGCCAATTAGTATCATACAAGATATATATACAACCAGCAGATAAGTCCTTCATGTTGAACTGTCGTGGCCGGTTATCGTTTAGCCTAGCTGGCTATCTAGCTGTATCAAGTTCTTCTGTGAGAGATTGATAACCGAATCTGCGATTACTCGTGCACTCGACTTCATGTAGCCGCCTGAGAAGGGCGTATGCATATCGATGTGGTATTAGTCGTTGATGTATGTGAATATGTAGGATAGCAACAAAAACACATAGTCTGGGGGAACAAGTGGTTCACCTGATGTCAGCATGAGAAGAGGAATGTTTTGATCTTTTGCAAACCTGAACACCTTCTCATCTCTAATCACCACACCTTCAGGACTTATCTGAAATTTGGAGGAACGTGTCAGATTCAGCAGTATAGCACCAATTGGAGCAAGGCAGAGAAAAAAAATTAAAGGCGATATTTTATTAGTAATAAACTAGTGTTCATAATATTTCAGCTCACGATTAGTTTCCAGTTTCCTGTTGTGGTATTACAGCCAAGAAAGTAAACTCTAGCTTAGGCAGAGAAATATTGAACTACTCCAAGTCTTGGTTACCGTTCATGTTTAAGATTCTGTACAATGTTGAAATCAAGAAATTTTCTACAGGTTGCACAGTTGCAGAATATGTTATGCACAGAGGAAGTTATTTATGGGTATAATCTTTGTGAACAATATAGAGTTGATCAGAAAAGTACATTCAAGTTGCCCAATGGATCACCATCCAGGATATCTGTTCCAGCATTATAAACAATCAACTGGGGCTGAAATCTACTTTGTGCAACCTACAAACAAAATATCCAAGAGAAACTGTAAATAGAAATTCTCCTAACAAGAAATAAAATTATAAATCTAAAATAAGAGTGAATGGTTAAAGGTTTAACAAGCCTTCCAAACATGCAGAACTAGTATGTTTCGAAGTGGATTAAGTTGGAAAGTTGGAGTAACAGACAAAAGAGTTGCCAGAGCCATTGGGTATGGACATTTCACCAGAAAGTAACACAGGGGAATTTATGTTGCCCAAGTGCCAATCCATTTTGAACATATTTTCACCATCTCAAACATCCGTTTCAGTTGAATAAGATGCAAATAACTTAATCAACAGTATGCTCTGTACCTCACAATCTAAAATAGTGAGTATACCAAATCACCTTTATGTACAGTTTACTGTAATCCTAGAATATATATCATGCAAAATATGGCACCTAAAATATCATCTTTCCCCTAATAATTCTCCTTATCCATTTGTAAATGCAAATTCTGCGAGCACCCCATCCATAAGTGTAAACGTACCTCGAGAGCCTTATCAAGCTGATCCAAGTAGTCATCTGTTTTTGTCCCACTCTGAAATGCACAATCACATAATGCACTCAACTCATATTTGAATTACATAAAAAAACAAGAGAATAAATAACCAACAGTTTGCAAGGAAGCAACTTACAACTAACTCGACTTTTTGATCAATATATCGCTTAGCAGCATGGTCCTAAAATAAAGTTATATCAGTTTCGATAGACAATCAGAAATGTTACGTGCATAAAAAACGAAATGACAATACACAAGAACAGAACTTAAAGTTGGCGACAATAATGACAGACTAAACTTCGGATAGTGAGTACTCTAGAGCAGTTCTGAACCATATAATTCATAATGATAGCCAAAGTATAATAAGCAGCAGAAAAAAAAAGATTGATGTTCCGCAGGTGTAACGAGAATTCTAAATGGCGATACTTACGAAGGGATAAATTCCAGCATTGTACATGTCCAAGATGTAAACCCTTTCTGCAAGCAGATTTATTGTTTAGGGGATCATCATACTGAACACAAAATGAATAGAAAAACAAAACGGATGGCGTACCATCATTGGCGAAATCCTTTTCATGGCCATTTCCTTGGTGAGCATCCAGATCTATGATCATTACTCTGCAAGTGTTTGAAAATTATAGGTACATATGAAGCTAAATAGTTAGTAAAAAAATTGGATCTTTGCATTGCACCTCCAATACATGTCTTGGCAAAACATAGTGCTTGCTAAGATGTGAACAAGCATAGTAATCTTCATAGGGAAGAAAGCATGATTAAGATGACATAAGATGATTATTAACACAGATATTTTACAGAATATACTGACAACTGGGCAGGCAAGCACATACATTGTATCAGTCAAATTAAGTCATACAAATAGTTCCAGACTAGAAAAACATAGTTTCTATAGTTGTCCGATCGGTATAAGTTTCTCACCTTGAAATATTTAATCGGACAAAGGCAAACTGAATGCAGAGTGTAATATCAGCGTAGGCACAAAATCCACCCCCTTCCTCCGCGGAACAATGATGAAATCCTCCACCGACATTGACGGCCCATCCTCTCTCAAGTGCAAGTTTAGCTGATAAAATGGACCCGCCAACCTATGGAAAAAAGAACTAGCCTATAGAGTTTCCTTGGTACTCAAACTTCCCATCTGGTTAGTTTCAGTACAGATGGGGGCAGCTAATCACAAGACATCACCTGTTTCCGGAAGGGGTACAGTAGCTTTTGCTGCACCAGCCAATTAGGAATGAACGTTAGAGGAGGAACCTGAGATACAAGATCTCATTAGCAATCCCACTGCACAACTTGGTACAAGTCAGGGCCAACTGAAGTTCCTCTTAAGAAATTAGTATATACCTCTACAATGGCCGCAACCCTGAAGCTGCTCTTGAGGCTGTTCAAGTATGACTCCGTGTGAACCTGGCGAAGGAAACAAAATTAAAGGGAATGCGACAAAATAAAGAAGATGATACACTACAGGCAAGCATAAAACGGCTTCCAGATTCTGGCTTCGTACCACCAGTAAATCTTCCTTGGAAGCTTCCAGCGGCTCAATCACTCTGTTCTTCTCCAGGTGGCCTTCTCTGGTGAGGAACCTGCATATGCGGCCCCATTTGGAGGAATCGAACGGGTGCCTGCACAAGGTGTTAGACGTAGCCAGGGCGTGTGTATGCAGGTACTACGGGAGGCGGAGAGCTGCTCACTCACATCTTCTCGATGCCGAGGAAGGCGATGTCGTACGCCGCGGAGTAGACCACCGGAGCCTGCGAGACGCAACCGCGACCGCAGCCACAGATTAACGAGTGATGATCGTAGTGATCGGAGGAACGTTTCCGCGGCCGAGGGTCTGACCTTGGAGCCCGGGACGTCGAAGTAGAGCTTGCTGGAGAGGATACGGTTGCGGCGGAGGGCGTCCGCCGGGGTGGGCCCCGACGCGGCGGCGGCGGCGGATGAGGAGGACATACCGGCCGGCGGATGGGAGGTGAGGGCTCGGGCGGGGTTGCGGAGGAGACGAATGCTCGCCTCCACGTCTGGGGCTCGGGGCTGGGAGTTGCGTTGTGTTGCCGCGGGGAAGAGGAGCGATGGCGATGGGGCTCACAGCCCCAGGACCAGGAGAATCCATTCGGTGGCGGTGCTGTACTTTTCGCGGGGCACTCCTTTGTAAGATTTGTATTTGCACTGTTTGCCCGGTTTCTCTTACTACAGACTACAGAGTCTTCGGAGCAGACGAATACGTTTTTCCGTGGAAGTAACGGTTGCAAATTGTAAAATATCCACACCGCCGCCGAGGAGAAAAAAATCGCTTTCGCTCCAGTCCTTCGCACGGCGCTTCCATGGCGATCTCGAGGCCCCGAGGCAGGGCCGTCCCTCTCCTCCCGCTCCTCCTCCTCCTCCTCCTCGCCCCGCTCATCTACTCTGGTACGGCTCCGCGGCGCCTTTGTACTCCCGATTCCGCCACACATTAGGCAGTTTGCCCTCCTGATGATCCAATCTGTGTCCGTCCATTGCAGTTTCCAGGATGCGATTGAGCTGGGCGCCGGAGCAGCTGCCCCATCCTGAATCGAGGAAGCGTCCTGATGCCCTCGTACTCGGCCCGGCCGCGGGCCAAGGCCGCCCTGATCGCCTCCAGTGCCAAGGTTTCTTCTTCAGCTTTCGTACTCTCTCAGTTTCTCGCATTGTGAATTGTGACAGGTGGTTGTTGCGCTTCTGGGTCTGGGAGTTGGGGAGTAGAGTTGGGCCCTGAGGCACACTCAAGCTGTGGTGTCAATTGACACCACGGCATTTTGCAAAACCATCATATGTTGGTACAAGCTAATGAAAAACATAGAAAACAGTACACAGCTTAGAGTCCTGGCAGTACCAGTGCTTGAGATGCAGTTACCAGTCTTGACCTCTTATTCGAAGATTGGGCATGTGAAGTTAGACGACTGATCTCTGTTCTTTCTGCCGTACGTAGTATAAATGTGCAATCTCTTAGCATCTCCATACAACAATGATTCAGGAGAATTGATTCTCATATGTAAGTTCTAACTGTGTTATCCCAATTTGAAGCAATTCTTGGAAGAGTAGGAAACGAGAATACTGTTATCAGTGCTTAAAGATTGTACATACACTAAATGCAACCTTATTTATTGACCACAATTTAGGAAATGTTCTGTGATATGCACTTAATAGTGCCAGTTATTCATACTTTTATAGCGTGATTTAAATCAGCATCTACTGTGTAGCTACTGACTGCATCTTACCGCTTTCCTCAGGACTTAAAGCTGTGAATAAGATCAGTTTAGCAAGTGAAGGAAAATATTCTGGAGAACTTGTTTCTTTTGTTACAGTATTCACAACATACAACTCTGACCCAGCTGGAGCTGGCAAAATGTCATCTGATGTTGTAACTGTTGGAAAACATTCGTATAGCAAGGTGGAAAGGTCCATGGCCATTCTAAACACTTTCATCAGTTTCATACAGGTACCTCTTCCTTGTTTGTGCTAGCCACTAGCTAACCACCAAAATGATTAAATTTCTTATCGTGTTTTTGCATGTTGTGAATGACTCATAAACACTCTCAGCTAAGAGAATTCTGAGAGTTAGTTATTTGGTAGTAGAGAAAGAGGAACAAATGTGGTGGCGACTAAAATAGATTTCTGGCATATAAATTGAATTCTGAGAGTTAGTTATCACTATGGGTCTATGGCCCAGCTAGCACACCTTTTTGTCGAATCCACTATGGGTGTTAGCCTTCTCGCATATAAATTGAATCTTCAAAAGTAGAAGAGACATATAAATTGGTGATTGCAAGGATGTTTGTTTAACATCTGATCTTATTTATAGAGCTCTGTAGGTCTCAATGCCAACAAGCAAAGTCATAATATTGACGAATCCTAAATCAAAATTGTCAATAAATCAAGGGAGGGCCACAATACTTCCTATCGATGGAAATTATTCTCGAGGAAATTTGATGCTTCAGAGAATCAAGTCCTACATTGTAAGTCTATATGCTTGATTCACACAACATCTTTCTCCATATGCTTCTCAGAAATTAGATGTATTGCTTATGTGATCTAGAAATATTAAGATCGTGCAACCATCTGTATGCATTATTTTCTTCTAAAATACTGATATCTTTATGTTTCTGCATCATATTCAGGCCTTTCTAGAGCTAAAATTTGAGGAGCTTGACCAAGTGAACAGTTTTAGTAATTATATTTTCACTGATTCTGATATGGTAGTGGTGGAGGATCTTGGATATATCTTCAAGAGATATCCTCATTGTCACCTTGCTCTTACTTTTCGTAATAACAAAGGCCAACCTCTGAACTCTGGATTTGTAGCGGTGAGAGGGACCAGTGATGGCATCTCTAAGTAAGTAAACATCTACGTAACCGATCTTAGTAAAATAGTTTGGTACTATATTAAATAATTCTTTCCTTTGCTTTTAGGGCTATCGAATTCTTCAAAAAGGTCCTTGAAGCATACAACCTAAAATATATGAAGGCTTCACGCATGCTTGGTGATCAACTAGCACTGGCATGGGTTGTGAAGTCTCATCTACCATCGGCTTTTGGGAAATTTTCTAGTCCTGAAATATTTACAGGTGAAGTCAATGGAGCATCAGTTTTGTTTTTGCCTTGTGCAGTTTATAATTGGACTCCACCTGAGGGTGCTGGACAGTTTCATGGTATGCCCTTGGATGTTAAGGTATAGCATTTTTCATACTCTGAGAACTTATCTGATCCATGTCCTACTCATGTTAGATTTTTTTTGTTTGAACACTAGTAGTTTGCACAGTTATTTGTTCTTTTGTTATCGGTACACTGTGTTTTTCATTCCTGCCACTTATCAGTGTTTACACATGCGGATTTTGTGAAGCTCCAGCTCCCAGCCTCCCGGGAGCATGTTGTTATGTGCAGTGTTCTTTCATTACATATGATAACATGCTAAATCTAATATAATGTTCTCAGGTTGTCCATTTCAAAGGTTCAAGAAAGCGTTTGATGCTTGAGGCATGGGATTTCTACAATTCGACCTCTCAAGTACCTGATATGTTGTGCCTTATCTTGAAAAGTGGCAGAACAAAATATGACTTCTGAACTGTTCCACAATGACGTTACACCCGGTACACTTTCTCTCCCTCCCGAAATCTCTGGCTGGGTCAGCATTTTGGGTTTGCTTTTCTGTTGTCTTTTCTAGTTCACGTATCACAATTAGTGTTAGTATTTGTAATGCTCTATGTATGTCTTACAACTTGTTTACGTGTGTCAAAGGTGTGCTTTACTCTGAAATTTTCTCTTAACAAACTTATCTTCTTTTCGCAGTTGATCATCACTGTCATCCTATGGGTCTGATTGGCTTAGACTTCAGCTCTGCCGTTCTGGGTCATTTCAAAAATCCAGGTGGTGCGTAATGCAGTAGAGTCATCGAAGAAGTTCAGGTGGCGTAAGATGAAACAGGGTGATCCAGAATACAGTGAGAGAGCAATTAGCATGTTTGATGAGATTGGTGCAAAGAGCCCCGTGGAAGCAGGGCCATATAAAATACTGGTACTAGCTAGGTAGCAGGGTGATCATGTAGGGAATCACCGGTTGTTTTTGGTGATCAATTTGGTAGCTTTGTCACTTTGTTACCCTTCACTAGCCATTCATGATGTAGCAGTTTCTTGGTTGCTGGCTTGAGACGGGCTTGCAGGCTAGTTCTGTTTCACTAGCCATTAATGATGTAACAGTTTGCCATTATTAGCAAATGATGATTCTTCGTAAATGAGAAGTAACAGGAAATGATCCTCGTGCTGTGTCTGTGTGCAATTGATCCTCGTAAATGAGTATATACTGTGTTCTGTTTCAAAGTTTTGCCAAGTTTTGATTGGAAAACTGGACAAAGCCTGGACAGAAAGCTTATATGGATTTTTGAAATGTATACACCAAATTCATTTGCTGAAAACGATAGTTTTAGAGTTCGAAAACTGTAATATAGCAATACATTGAACAGTATTTTGGTAAGAAAGAAATAATTAGTAAATAATTGACAGGTCACATGTTGCACTGCACATCATTCTATAAGAATAATTACATTACATCATCTTAGTCTCGAGGCTAAGGAGTACATGACAAGGACGATGTCCTAGCTTGTACAAGTATCAACAACACACTGCACATTTGTCCACTTGTTATGCTACTAAGATGATGCTAACTAAGTCCTTAGCCTCGAGACCGGAATGTCCTTGGTCATGTCGTCCTGAGACTCGACGAAAGCGACGACGACGGTGATATCGTCCTGCTTCCCGCCGGTGCAAGTCCGTCCATGTTCCCTGGCAGCGACGCTGAATGGCGAGTCCTTGGAAGTGTCCATCGACGCGTTGCGCGCTTGGCCGGCCATGATGTCCGCCATGTGCTGCGGCGTGAAGTTGAACGCAGTTCCCATCTGCACGGTCCTCTCCAGCGTCGAGTCGAAGAGGTTGTCGAAGAGGCCGTCCGACGCGACCACGAGCACGTCGCCTTCCTCCACGGCGATCTCCCCCACCGCCGCGCCGCTGACATTGTGGCTGCCCTCGCCGGCGGAGAGCTGGAACGGAGAGTTGAAATAGTGCTGCTGGGGCTGCGAGCGGTGGAGCAGCTTGCCGTCGCGGAACAGGGCGAAGCCGCTGTCGCCGATGTACGCCCACTTGAGCGCCTTGCCGGCGAGCGAGACGATGACGGCCGTGGACGCCCCCGGCGTGCCGGACGCGGCCGTGCGCTGGTACGCCCGGTCCAGGATCGTGTAGGGGCAGACCGGCTTGCCGAGCTCGGAGGCGGCCACCTCGGAGAAGGCGTTCCCCATCAGCCCGCGCGAGAAGGCGGCCGCGTCCACGCCTCTCGAGCGGCATCCCCCGACGCCGTCCGCCACGCCGATCACGCCGGCCACGGCGTGGAAGAAGTGGGAGTCCTCGTCGTGGTCTTCCACGTAGCATGAGGCGAAGTTCATCCTAAGCGGCGCCGCGGGGGTGTTCGGCCGCGCGCGCGGCTGCAGCTGCCGCGCCACGTAGGCGGCGTACCTCGCGACGTCCTCGCGGTCGTCGGCGGCGGAGCGCGGCAGGGTCCCGAAGTGGATGCCCACGGCGATCCGGTGGGCTTCGGGGGTCCGGCTGTAGACGTAGTCCAGGGTATCGCGGATCTGCGGCGGCGCCTCCATTGCCGGGCTTCGGTCGAGTTTTCCGACGAGCGAGCGAGTTGTTGGCTTTTCTTGGGCTTCTGGTCCTCCGGGCTCCGGCGAGCGAGTTCGCGCGACGCGAGTTCTTGGAGTTGGAGTTGTGGCGCGGTATAGAGTTGTACGTAGACTCGAACCAATTGGAGCGCTGGTATCTGTAGACACCGTCCAGATTGAACGACCTACCCAACCTCGAATTCATGTCAGAGCCGGATTTGAATTTGCTCGAGCCAGGATGGCAGGTGGGCTCGGCCGGGACTCGACCGGGACTCGGACTCGGACTCGCCGCGCGCGCCTCTGGGCAATATGCAGCATATGCTTCGCCGAGAAGTGATCGATCGTTCTCGTCTGTCACTTATGAACCCTGTCGCTTCTACCGAACACCTTCAGTCAGACATCTCCACTCGTTCCGCGTTTCCAGTCCGAATTCCGGAGCTAAATAGCGCCGGACGAAATGAGTTTTTGTTTGAGAACGGCTCGTTTTCCAGTCGCGTTCCCAGACCGAGTTCCCGGGCTTGGCGAAATTCAAAACACGGCAAATTTTGGTAAAATTTAGGCGATTTTCATTAATAGCGGGTGGATTCATAATATTACATCATCTAGGCTTAAAGAAAACTAAAAAAAACTTAAAAACGGCTGATGCCGATGCCGATGCCGTTCGCCGATGGCACGATATGAAGCTAGCTGGGCCACCTCTCTTTCTCAAAGAGACGGATCCCAGATCCTCAAACAAGAAAACACACATTGTGGCAGGTGACTACAGATTTCACTAATGGCCAAGCAAGCATGAACACGGCGCCGCCCCCGTCTGGCGGCCGAAGGGAGCCCTCGGTCGTTGTCGCTAGACTGCCAGACTCACACCTGACGAACAGATGAAAACATCCAGTTAGAGTGTTGCCGGTTTATACTTCAGTCGTCCTTCTATAACCCAACGGCTGAAATCTCTTCTTGCCGCTTCGCGCGAAGGTCATCTGCTATCCACCGTGGATCTTCTCGATGAGGCGGCACAGATTGCTCAAGGAGTTGTTGTTCTCTTCTTCAACTCTATTGCATTTCACCTACTCGCTTGTTTGTCGCCACTTGCAGCTGGCTATTTAGCTCGGATTAGAGCTTGTAAAACATATATGTATGTGTTAGATATAAAACCTAAATGTTGTGTTCCGACTTGCGTTCTGCTACTTGTAATAAGCCTAATATTCTGCCAAGAAAAGTAGCTAAGAAATTCCTGAGTTCTTGTCTGAATTCTCAAGGTTTTCCCTTTCTGTTGTGTTGGATCAGTAGATATGTCTATCAATTGGTATCAGAAGCTTCACGATCCTTGGCGGCGAGATAGATTGGTGTTTCGAGGTTGGTTTAGTTCTCCTTTAAAATCCCATCCTCCTCACCTTCTCCACGGTAGCGGTGTGTTCATTCAATGGCGGTGCTAGAGGCGGTGACGCCCATCTTGACGTAGTCGACGGCTATTGTGGGGCACAGTTCAGCTACAGATAGAGAGAAGAGGACTGTTTTTAAGGACAACCCTTCACTATAAAATCCAATTCCTACCTTAATCCGTGTAGCACTAGCAGCGGGTGACGCAGCGGTTGTTCTTGCTGGTTTAGAATCCCCCCTCACATGTCTTGTTCATCATCCTCTTCCGGAATGCCGGAGCATATTGTTCCTAGTAAATCTTGTAAAGATCAAATGGCAAAAGCAAACCGACAATTGTCTCAGAACACTAGTATGATTGAATTGAAATCTATGTAACTGGATGTAAAAACGATACAGAAAATAGGGTAGAGTATATACCATCTCAGCTGAAACAATTAGTTGTCTTGACTGCATTCTATCTCTGGGTGGTACAGTATATAGCACGATATGAAGTTGGCTTGGCCACCTCTCTTTCTCAAAGAGACGGATCCCAGATCCTCAAACAACAAAACACACATTGCGGCAGGTGACTACAGATTTCACTAATGGTCAAGCAAGCATGAACATCTATCGCCCCGTTTGGCCGCCGAGGGGAGGCCTAGATCATTGTCGCTAGACTGCCAGACTCACACCTGACGAACAGATGAAAACATCCGCTTAGAGCGTTGCCGGTTTATACTTCAGACGTCCCCTGTCGCAAGCGCACACCTCCACCGGTGCTGCGTCGCAGCAGGAGGGTTATTGGTAGGTTTGCGCCCGGCACGCCGATCAAGCAGCAGCAGAACACCATGATAGTGCAACTAGGGATTTCCCGTGAGGGTCAGGTGATCGGGGAGGAAGCTCTGCAAGCTTACCTCAAGTTCTTCGACGAGCCCATGACCCAGGAGAACCTGTCCGCGTGCCTGGCCCTCTTTGGCTGGATGTCGGAAGCGTTGCCGTTCGACGATGATGGTGTGGAGGCCATTGTGGTCTAGAGTTTGTGTTGTGGGGCTGATTCTGAGTTTGTAATAATAATAATGGCAGATTTCCTCTCATTCTTGGTTTGGAATGTGAGAGGCCTTAATCAAATGTCCCGGTGTGATGCGGTCTACCAGGTTGTTGCGCTGTCGGGTGCGAGTGTGGTGTGCCTGTGCCTGCAGGAGCCCAAGCTTCAGGTGGTCTCTCGGGCCACTATGGATCGCTGTCTGGGCCGATAGTTTGACGAGTTCTTTTTCCTCCCTGCTGATGGCACGTGGGGTGGTATACTGCTCGCGTGGAAATCGATGATGGTTGCCCTCTCTAACCCTCACGCTTCGGCCAATGCCATCACGACATGGGTTGAATCCCCGGGCTCAGGAGGGTGGTGGTTCACCGGGTTTTACGGTCCCCAGGGGAGCCAGATAAACGGCAGTTCCTGCGGGAGCTGGCCGAGGTGAGGGCGCTTAACCCGGGCCCGTGGTTGGTTGAGGGCGACTACAACTTGATCATCAACGCCGCGGACAAAAACAACCCCAACCTGAACCGGTGGATGATGACCAAGTTCAGGGGGACGCTGACCTTGTTGGAGCTCAAGGAGCTATACCTAAACAGTCGTCGCTATACTTGGTCTAACGAAAGGGCGCATGCTACGATGGAGAGGTTAGACAGGGTCTTTACGACTGTGGATTGGGACGTGAGGTATCCTTCCTCCTTCCTTCGGTGTTATCCTCCTCGACGTCTGATCATTGTCCGCTCCTCCTCAACCTCGATTGCCAGCTGGAGACCGGTAAACGCTTCCGTTTTGAGGCTTTTTGGCCCAAAGTGGAGAGGTTTATGGAGACTGTGGAGACCGCCTGGGCTTCGGTGTCGACGCTCGCGAACCTGTTCAAACGGCTCGCGGCGAAGTTGACTGCGACGGCTAAGGCCTTGACCAGTTGGAGTTATAGGATTATCGGCAACAACAAGAGGCAGATCCTGTTGGCCAATGAGTTGATCCAGATTGGATGTCGCTATGGAGACGAGGGGCCTATCCCCTAGCGAGCGTTCTTTCCGTAGGCTTCTCAAGAAGAAGCTACGGGGTCTCACCTCGCTGGAGAGGACGATTCCTCAGCAAAAATCAAGGCTGATGTGGTTGAGTGAGGGGGATGCCTGCACTAAATTCTTTCACTTACAGGCCAATCATCGGAGGAGGAAGAATTATATTGCCCACCTCAAGATCGAGGGGGTGTTGGTGGCCGATCAGCTGAGTAAGGCTAAGGCCGTGGACGCTTCCTATGAGCAGCTACTAGGGTCCTGCCCTGAACGTGAGGGGGCCTTGGACTTGGAATTTCTGGGGCTGATACAACATGACCTCTCCGAGCTGGATCTTCCATTCTCCGAGGAGGAAGTGTGGGGGGTGGTTTGGACTCAGGAGCTGGACAAGGCGCTTGGGCCTGACGGCTTCATAGGAAGGTTCTACACTTTGTGTTGGCCTATTATTAAGGATGATGTCCTTGCTGCCTTCCACACGCTGTGGGAGGGGGAATCCTGGGGGCTACACGCGACGAACAAGGCATTGATCATGTTGCTCCCAAAGCATGCAGATGCGGTAGAAGTCATGGATTTTCACCCCATCAGCCTTATTCATAGTCTAGCGAAGCTGGTGGCGAAGGTACTCTCGGTTCGCCTAGCATCGAGGATGCCACAGCTGGTGGCCCCCCATCAGAGTGCCTTTATCAGGGGGATATGCATTCACGACAACTTCTAGCTCGTGCTGGGCACGGCCAAGAAGCTTCACCGGCTCAAAACAACGGCTATCATGCTAAAGCTTGACATCATGAAGGCATTCGACACAGTGGATTGGGCGTTTCTACTCGAGGTGTTGGCTAAGCTCGGCTTTGGGGAGAGGTGGATCTCCATGATTTGTGGATTGCTAGGCTCGGCTTCAACGAGATTCCTAGTGAACGGCTCCCCGGGAGCGATGATATACAACCAGAGGGGGCTGAGGCAGGAGGATCCACTTTCCCCTTCTCTTTGACATGGTTATGGATGTGATCCATAAGCTCTTTGAGAGGGCGGTAGATGGGGATCCTTTCGGAGCTGGCAACCAGTGGGCTACGCCGCACCTCCATGTACACGGATGATTTCATTACCTTCATTTGGCCCATGCCCCTGGATCTTCGCACCTGTGCAGCAATCGTGGCTAACTTTGGAGGGGCCTCTGACTTGCGCACCAATCTAGCAAAGTGCTTGATACACCTGATATAGTGCTCATCGGGTCAGGTGGAGTTGGCGCGTGGTGTCCTGGGTTACGAGGTTGGCAGTTTCCCTTGCAAGTACCTTGGTCTCCCTTTAGGCCTCCGCAAGCCGACATAGGCGCAGCTGCAGTTTGTGGTGGACAATGCGGCTAACAGGCTACAGCCGTGGTGTGCGGGTCTGATGAACAGGGGTGGGCGCACCACCCTGGTGAAGATCACCCTTTCGGCCATCCTAGTCCGTGCACTCATGTCACTGGATGTCCTGTCCCACGTTGGTGGCATTCCGCAAGATTGTCCGGGCTTTCCTGTGGAAGGAACGGAGAGAGGCGAAAGGTGGCCATTGTCTATTGACCTAGCATAGGGTATGCTCGCCGAAGGAGTTTGGTGGCCTGGGCACCCCAAACCTCCGCTTGCTAAACTTCACGTTGAGGTGTCGTTGGGCGTGGCTACAAAGGGTGGGTCATGATAAGCCATGGGCGGATTTTGACCTTGGGCTTCTGTGCCAGACTATGGAGCTCTTCTACACCACCACCTGCTACACTATTGGCAATGGGGAGCGTGCCAAGTTTTGGCAGGATCGGTGGATCAGTGGCTGACGGGTTGAGGAGATTGCCCCAAACCTCCTAGCTACGATCCCCACGGGCAAGGTGAAGGTGAAGGTCGGTCAAGGAGGGGCTAGCTGGGACCTGACTTAGGGACTATGGGCTAGACCTAGGAGAAGCGGTAGTCCCGGAGTTCTTCATGTTGTGGCATGCTAGCTGAGGTTAGGCTGGTCCCTGGGCGCGAGGATGTGCTGACCTGGAAATGGTCGAACGATGGGAAGTACTCTTCAAAGTCGGCCTACGACGCCTTCTTTTTTGGCACCACCCGAGCGCTAGCCACCACCCAGATCTAGCTCTCTCGAGCCCCGCACAGCTGTAAGTTCTTTGTGTGGCTGGCATCGAGGGACCAATGCTCGACGACCGATCGGTTGGAGAAGCGTGGGCTCTCCCGACCGTCCAAGTGTCCATTGTGTGATCAGGAGCCGGAAAGCATCCAACATCTTCTGCTGGGATGTGTGGTGGCCCGAGAAGTCTGGACTTGGATGCTCCTTCGGTGGGGCCGAATCCAGTGGATGCCCATGGGGGACACGGACCTTCTCCGTTGGTGGACGATAAGACCTTGCACGAAGGCCCACCAGCGGGACCTCTAGACGACCATCATCTTGGTCTTCTGGAGCATCTGGAGAGACACCGGAACGACGTAGTTTTTAACGATGCGCACCCCGAGGTGGAGGCCATCACGGTGAGGATTAGGGGCGCAGGTAGTGGCCCTTAGCTAGGCTTTTTCATTCTGATGTTTTTGGCTTTCTGGAGCCGGTGCTCCTGGGGTTAGAGGGAGAGTAGGATTACATGCTAGGGAGCTATCACCCCTATGTTGGTAGCCTTAGCTTGCTGCCTTGTGGTGTTGTAATTGTCGTCGGCAGCTTCTACTATGTGTTTGGTACACCTCCTAGGGTGTATCCTAGAAAAGAAATATACTTCAGTCGTCCTTCTACGACCTCATGGATGAAATCTCTTCTTACAGCTTCATGTGAAGGTCATCTCTATCCATCGTTGATCTTTGATCGGACGACACAGATTGCTCAAGTAGTCGTTGTTCTTCTCCTCTTCAACTTTATTGCATTTCACCTACTCGCTTGTTTGTCACCACTTGCTGCTAGCAATTTAGCTTGGTTCTTGTCTGAATTCTCAAGATTTTTCCTTTCCGCTATGTTGTGTTGGATCAGTAGATAGGTCTATCAATTGGTATCAAAAGCTTCATGATCCTCGGAAGCGAGATGGATTGATGTAACGAGGTTGGTTTGGTTCTCCTTTAAAATACCACCGTCCTCACCTTCTCAACGGTAGCAGTGTGTTCATTCAACAACGGTGCTAGAGATGGTGACGCCCATCTTGACGTAGTCGATGGCTATGGTGGAGGCACAGTTCGACTACAGACAGAGAGAAAAGGATTGGGTTTTAAGGACAACCCTTCACTGTAAAATCCAATTCCTACCTTAATCAGTGTAGCACTAGCGGCGGGCGACACAGGCAGCGGTAGGAGAAGGAACGGTTGAGTCTAGTGTAGAATCCCCCCTCACATGTCTTGTTCATCATCCTCTTCCGGAATGCTGGAGCATATTGTTCTCGGTAAATCTTCTAAATATCAAATGGCAAAATAAAACTGACAACTATATCAGAACACTAGTTGATTGAATTGAAACCTCTGTAATTGGTTGTAAAAACAATACAAAAAACAGGGTAGAGGACAAATTGGAATTCGATGCTTTTCATTCCATTGTCTAGCAAAACTTTATCAGCATTCAAGAGTACTTCGGCACCATACATGCCAACTTTGAGATGTTGATGGCCACAATGACTTCTCAGGGCAATCCACAACAACTACCTCTACCTGCCTCACCACAACATCTACAACCAGGCATAGAAACTTCCCATGGATAAGCAAGTAATACTCAAACTCTACATCAACAACAAAACCATGCAATTCCGGTTGTGGGAACAATAGTTTCCTATGATCTAGTGGGTAAAGAAACACACTTGGATGGCTCGGCAAAATCATCTTATATGCACCCCAATTTCCCAAATCAAATAGCTGTTGGACAACAAGTTATTACAAGACTATACAACAGCCAACAAATACTCCACCATGATGATGAGGATGAAAATGAAATGGACAATAGGAGGCACCACAAAATCTTCAGAGGTGCAGAGTTTAGAAGAATTCAACCTGTAGCCAGCTAAATTAAATATTCTAGAATTTGATGGAAACCATGTTGACTCTTGTATATAAACAATGGAACAATACTTTGATTCAGCTAGAATAGCTTTAGAACAGAGAACATAAGTGGTTGTCACATATCTGGAAGGACCAGTTGTACAATGGTGGAGAGTCACGGGAATATATGCAAGAACATTATAATAGCCATCATGGTTCAAGTATTATATATTGCTACCACCTTGTTGCTTGTCTTGCTTAACATAGGTTGTTGGTGCACTTAGTTGAACCTAGTGGTTTTAGGTTTTGTTCTTTGATAAATTAAACATTAGTTTTATCCCGCATTTATTATAGCCTAAACCGTAATTATTTTGAAATCCTTCCCCCCTCTAGGCGATATCCTTTGTCCTTTCAGGCTTTTCTACAAAATAAAAATGCTTCTTCATGCGCTCTTATTGTCATCCTCCAACTCGATATTTCCCAAGAAAATTGTGCCCTCTCTATGGAGGAGTGTGAGCTTCGGGCTAGCCTAAAGAAGAGAGTCATTAGCCTTGCTATCATCGAAAGGGCTAGAAATAAGCAAAGTTCTACAATGAAAGATATTAAAGAAGGAGATGCCAATACTAAATACTTTCGCTTGAGGGTCAATGCACGAAGAAGGAAGAATCACATCCAACGCTAAAAGAATAATGGTATTTAGGTTACCAATCACGAGCACAAAGAAAAAATTATTCATGATCACTTCTCTTTGGTTATGGGGAGAGGGCAACCAAGAAACAAAGATCTTGTTTGGTATAACCTTTGGCTTGGGAATGTTTCCATGGAGGCAATTGATGAGCCTTTCTCGGAAGAGGAAGTTAAGAGAGTTGTTGACCGAATGCCTTCCGACAAAGCTCTCAGACCCTATGGCTTTACCGGGGCCTTCTTCAAGAAGTTTTGGGGTACTATTAAAGAGGATGTTATGGGAGCCATCCTTCACTTCAATAATCTCCATGTGAGATTTCTTCAATCGATCAACTCGGCAAATATTGTGCTATTGCCAAAAAGGAGGGCCGATGACATATATGACTATAGGCCTATTAGTTTGATTCATGCCATAGCAAAAGTCATTGCCAAGATCTTACCCCTTCGCCTTGCGCCTCTCATGAATGATCTCATTTCGAATGCTCAGAGCGTTTTCATTCAAAAGAGAAGCATTCATGACAAATTTATGTATGTGCGCAAACTTGCTAGAAGACTTCACAAGAGAAAAATCCCTACACTCATATTCAAGCTCGATATTCGCAAGGATTTTGAATCAGTTAGGTGGGAAATAATTCTTGAGCTCCTCAAGTGCCACGGGTTCCCGCCCAAGTTTCGGGATTGGATTACCGCCTTGTTATGTACCTCCTCCTCAAGAGTCATTCTCAATGGAATCATCGGGTCTCCAATTAAGCATGGGAGGGGGCTTCAGCAAGGATACCCGCTTTCGCCTCTACTCTTTGTCCTTGCCATTGACTCTATCCAAAAAATCCTTGAGTTGGACACTAGCCACGAGCTCCTTCAAAAGATTAGGGGAAGAGGAAATGCGATGTGAACCTCACTTTATGAGGATGATGCGTCCATTTTTGTGCACCCAAACAAGCAAGATATCCAAAAACTTTCATCAATCCTTGAGTCCTTTGGGGAGGTAACCGGCCTCCAAACAAATTTCCAAAAAATCATGGTGGTGCTCATTAGTTTCAACGAGATCGATCTTGATGATGTGCTTGAAGGATTATCAATGATTCATGCATCCATCCCCTTGAAATACCTCGGCCTTCTTCTCTCGGTTAGGCAAGTTTTAATAGTATGGATTTCCAACTGTTGGAGGATAAATGGCGGGAAAGCTTGTCATTTGGGATGGGAAAAACTTCAACATGGTCGGTCGCAGTGCCCTTGTTAAATCCATGCTCACTTCTCAAGCGATCTTCCACCTAACACTGCTCCCCATCCCTCCGGGTTGCTTCGCTATCATGAACAAGATTGAGCCCACCTTCCTTTGGGCGGGCACAAAAGAGATCTCTGGTGGCAAGTGCAAGATCAATTGGGAGAAGATTTGTAGGCCTACTCACTTTGGTGGCTTGGTTATCCTCCACCTTGAGAAATTGCGAGGGCTCTACGCTTGCGATGGCCATGGTTGGAGTGGCGCGACCGAAAGAAGCTTTGGGTGGGGACTAGCAGCCCATGCAATGAGGTGGATATGAGCCTCTTCTATGACACTACCACCATCACTATTGGAAAGGGTAACATTACACCATTTTGGGACTCCCCTTGGCTCTACGGAAAGATGCCAGAAGACATTTCACCACTCATCTATGAGGCATCAACTAAAAAGAAGTAGAGTGTCAAACATGCTTTGAGCGATAACGCGTGGATCTCCAAGATCAAGATGGATTCAAATTTGACAATTCCCCACATTCACCAATACATTCGGCTTTGGTGTGAGCTAAGCTGCATCCAACTTAGAGAAGAGGTGGAAGACTCAATCTCTTGGAACCTTCCAAGCAATGGGGAGTACACTTCTAAATCGTCCCATGAAGCTCAATTCTTTGGGGCAACTCTCACTAACATGAATAAGATGATTTGAAAGGTTTGGGCTCCTCCAAAGGTTAGGTTCTTCACATGGTTGGCAATCCAAAATAGGCTCTAGACCACGGACCGCTTGGAGAAGAGGAGGCGGGACAATTATGGACTTTTCCCACTTTGCAAGAAAACGCAAGAGATGGCAGCCCACCTCTTCATCCATTGTTGATTCACCAAGAGGGTTTGGGGCTTGTTGAAAGATTGTCTTGGTCTTCCTATCTTTCAAGCCTAGGCTTGGGACCAAAACCTCTACATCAAGGAGTGGTGGACTATGATGACGACAAAAGCCATGGAGAATCGAAAGGCAGTGGCCTCCCTAGTCATGCTCACATGTTGGACAATTTGGAATGAGAGGAATGCGTGAGTTTTCAATAACAAGGCCGCACTGCCTACAATTATTTCAGAGGTCATTAAAAGGGAAGCTAAACTTTGGGTGAGCATGGGTGCCGCGTCTTTGAGTCATGTAATATTGGGAGAGTAATCTGTTAGATCCCTTAGGATCACCTAGATCAAGAGATAAACCACAGAGAGAAGGATTTGGGTGTGTACCTTGATCTGGAGGTCCTGCCATGGCCTCCTCTTGTTACTTCTTCTGCTTGTGTTCTTGATCTTCAGTTGTGAGTGGTTCTTCCTGGTACTTAAAGTCCTTGCTTGATCAATGAGCAGGGGAGACAGTGAGAGAGCAAAGCGTATGAGTGTGTGTGTGCTCCTCAAACCCTAGGGCCCCTTTATATAGGACCTGAACCAGGTGAACCACACCTGAGAGATGGATGGTCAGGATGCCCCTGATCAGGGCATCCAAGGGTTGTAATTAAAAGCCCCTTAAAAGACCTTAATTTGTCTTAGATTAATTACAACAACCTGTAGATCAATGTATATTGCTTATATCCAACATTCTCCCCCTTGATCGTAAGGATAAACTTTATAAGCCCATTTCTCAACAAAACGGCATATGAGACAACCGAATTACAACGGTCGTATAATACTGCAGAACCCAGTTACTACAATACACCACTTTATTTCAAAACAGAACTCCTTTAACTTAAGAGCTCCACAAACTTATACTTATTACAAACTTATGAGCTCAACTCTTTGTTGAAACTTATACAGAGACAATAAATTGCAATGGTCAGTGAAGTACCATTGAACTAATTGACTACAGTACATCGTTCCATCAAAGAGAAGAACCCTTCTTAGACTTATGGGGAGATGGTGTCATAACGGTCCCAATTTCAGGATCAAAAGCCTTCTACCAATCCCATGCTAGCAACATGTTCTTTGAACACACTGGGTGGCAGGCCTTTCATAAGTGGATCCGCTAACATTGCGTTAGTCCTTATATGCTTAATACTTATTGTCTTACCTGGATTCTATCTTTCACAACATGATACTTGATGTCAATGTGTTTGGCAGCACCACTTGACTTGTTGTTACTCGAATAGATCACTGCGGGTGGATTATCACAGAAAAGAATGAGTGGCTCAGATATACTGTTAATCACCCTTAAACCCGGAATGAAATTCTTCAGCCATACTGCCTGGCCGGTTGCCTCATAACATGCCACAAACTCTGCCTGCATTGTTGACTATGTAGTAACACTTTGCTTGGTGCTTTTCCAAGAAATAGCTCCTTCTGCTAGGGTGAAAATATAACCCGATGTGGATTTATTAGTGTCAACACACCCCGCAAAATCAGCATCTAAATAACCCACCACCTCGAGGTTATCAGTTCTCTTATATGTGAGCATGAGTCCTTTAATGCCTTGCAAATAGCGTAAATCTTTCTTAGCAGCCTTCTAGTGATCCAACCCTGGATTAGACTGATATATGCCAAGCATCCCGGTTATAAAAGCTAAGTCAGGGCGAGTGCACACTTGTGCATACATCATACTTCCAATAATTGAAGCATAAGGAACTGACTTCATTTGTGCAGATTCATAATCATTACTTGGGCACTGAAAAGTCCCAAACTTATCACCCTTGAAAATAGGAGCAGGCGAGGATGAGCACTTATGCATATTAAACTTTTTGAGTACATTCTCAATGTACGCTCTTTGTGATAGCCCCAAGATTCCTCTGGATCTATCTCGGTGAATTTGAATGCCTAAGACATAAGCGGCTTCACCGAGATCCTTCATATCAAACTTTGAGGAGAGAAACCTTTTAGTTTCCAGCATCATATTCTTATTGTTACTGGCTAAGAGTATGCCATCGACATACAATATCAGGAAGACAAATTGCTCCCCCTGAACTTCACATAAATGCAATTGTCCACTTCATTCTCTTTGAAACCAAAATCCTTTATCACTTGATCAAACTTGAAGTATCATTGCCTTGAGGATTGCTTTAATCCATAAATGGATTTCTTAAGATGACATCCTAAGTGTTCCTTCCCTTCCATAACAAAACCTCCCGGTTGAGCCATGTAAACATCCTCATGTAAGTCACCATTCAGAAATGCCGTTTTGACATCCATCTGATGCAACTCAAGATCATAATGAGCCACAAGTGCCATAATAATTCTGAACGAGTCCTTAGAAGAGACAGGTGAAAAAGTCTCATTATAATCAATACCTTCTCTTTGAGTGAAGCCCTTAGCCACAAGCCTTGCTTTGAACCTTTCGATATCACCTTTGGAGTCACGTTTGGTCTTATAGACCCATCTACTGCCCATAGTTTTGGCTCCTTTAGGTATTTCTACTAAGTCCCATACATCATTAATGCTCATGGACTTCATTTCATGTTTCATAGAATCAAGCCATTCTGACGAATGATCACTTTGTATGGCTTCCTTAAATGATGCAGGATCATCATCCAACATCGACTCATTCATATCCTCACTCATATAAGTGACATAATCACCAGAAATGGCAGACTTCCTAGCCCGCTTAGACCTTCTGAGTGGTACATTATTTGGTACCTCAACCACAAATTTAGGCTGCTGAGCATCTTCCGTAGAAGTATCATTAGGTATGGACTCTGGCGGAGTCACTGATATCTCAGCAGGGGTAGGATTAGCAGTCCTTTCAACTGGAGGTATAACCTCATCATGAATAGGAAACATTGGCTCTTGGATCACAGGGATCGGAACATAATCCCGTTTCTCCTCCAAGATTATTTCCTTGGGAGTCATACTCCCCCTCATCATATCACTTTCCAAGAACACAGCGTGTCTTGTTTCAACAAACTTAGTGAATTGCTTCGGACAATAGAAACGATATGCCTTAGATTTGTCAGGATAACCAATAAAGTGGCACCTGACAGTCTTGGGGTCTAACTTTCCCATAATTGGATTGAAAACTCTTGCCTCAGCAGGGCAGCCCCACACATGCAAATAACTCAGGGTAGGTTTTCTCCCAGTCCATAATTCATACGGTGTTTTTGGCACCGATTTACTGGGGACCTTATTAAGAATATGTGTAGCTGTCTTTAGAGCTTCTATCCATAAACCAAGCGGCAAAGTGGGGTGACTTAACATACTTCTTACCATATCCATAAGAGTATGATTCTGCCTTTCAGCGACTCCATTTTGCTGAGGTTCGCCTGGTGCTGAATACTGAGCAAGAATACCATTTTCCTGTAGGAACTTAGCAAAAGGTCCAGGAATTTGTCCATAAGAAGTGTGTCTACCGTAGTACTCACCACCACGATCAGACCTTACAACTTTGATCTTTGGACCAACTTGATTCTCAACTTCAGCTTTAAATATCTTGAACGTTTCTAATGCCTCGGATCTTTCTTTGATAGGATAGATGTATCCAAAGCGGGAGAAGTCATCAGTGAATGTTATGAAGGAATCAAAACCATCCACTGATCTCACATTGAACGGACCACATATATCTGTGTGAACGATTTCTAAAACTCACGTGCTTCGATTTGCACCTTTCTTGATTCTCTTAGTATATTTCCCTTTGATGCAATCAATACAATGGTCCAGATCCGCATCCGGGAAATCCAAAGGATGAAGGACTTGCTCCTTAATGAGACGCTCAATTCTCCCCCTCGAAATATGGCTCAGACGATAGTGCCATAGTTTCGAAGAAGTCTCATCATCATCTCGCTTACGTTTGGTACTAATATTCACATTAGAAGAGGCATCAACTTCATTTAGGGAATCACTTAAGGAAACAAGATAAAGTTTGTCTTGTCGAAAGGCAAGACCAACATTATTATTGTCAAACATAATTATACATCTCTTGTTCCCAAAGTCACAGTGAAACCCATCATCATCTAAGCATGAGACAGACACAAGGTTTCGTCTCATAGAGGGTACATAAAGTACATTACGTAAACGAAGCATAAAGCCGCTATGGAGCATAAGTGTGAACTCTCTAATAGCCCCAGCCTCAGCCTCAACACCATTAGCAACTCTAATGGTTCTTTCCCCTCTTCTTAGGGTCCTCTTCGTATCGAATCCCTGTAAGGAGTTTGCAACATGAATTGTTGCACCTGAATCAACCCACCATGTATTGGTGGCATAATTAACATAAAGGGATTCGTCAACAAAGGTTATAACATTAGTACCTTTCTTATTGAGCCATTTCATGAACCCAATACAATCCCTCTGGACATGTACACTTTTTCCACAAAAGTGACATCCATTGGGATCTTTACCATCAGCATTAGGAGCTATGTTAGGATTCTTTTGCTAAAAGAACTTAGAAGATTGCCCTTTATCTTTAAACTGAGCAGGTTTAGGCTTCATAAACTTTTTCTTCTTCTGAGAATGCTTGAACTGATTGGCATGGTCAACTCGTCCAACTTTAAGCCTTTCCTCCTCTTGTACACATCTAGCCATCATTTCATCCATGCCCCATTTAGAATCCATCGCATTGTAATTGATGGTAAACTAAGAGAACTCCGTGGGCAAGGATGACATAATAAAATGGACAAGGAAACCTTCAGAGATTTCCATTTCCATTGTCTTAAGTTTAGTGGCCATGTTGATTTTCCTCATGATATGTTCTCTCAAACTCCCAGTTGGATTATACCTTTCATCAATAAGCCTTCTAACGAGGCTTGTTGCATAAATTTTGGATGATCCCTTAAACTAGTCATCAATCTTTCCAAGGTAACCCTTGGCAGTCTGAGAGTCTGGAACAACTCCCCTCATACTCTGAGTGATGGAGCCCTTAATGATCATGAGACACTTACGATTTGAATCCTCCCACTTAGTTTTGTCATCATCATAAACCCTTTTCTGGGCATCATAATTCTCATCACCTTCAGTAGGTGCTATAGGAGGATCCTTAAGGAGGGCATAATCAATATTCAGCAGAGCTAAAGTGATCTCAAGCTTTTCCTTCCATGTACCAAAATTGCTACCAGTCAACTGTTCTATGCCATTAATAATTCCGGCAATTTGAGAGGCATTAGATGCTGCAAAATAAAACAAATGCTTTGAATAAGCATAACCATTTCATACTCCTTTTATCAATCTAGTCTACATCAGCTTTGGCCAGAAATAGACATGATCAATAAAAATTTATGATCAAAATATCTGCCAATCAGCTTTGGCCAGAATGACAGATATAAGCCACACTTAATTAAATCATTTTCATCAGTCTGGAGCACATCAGCTTTGGCCAGAAGTGAACCAGACTAATAAAAATTTCATGGTCAAAATGTCCATAATCAGCTTTGGCCAGAATGATAGACATAAGCCATGCTTAATTAGAGGATTTCAAACTTTATTTTGCAGCAAAACATTATCATCACAATTTATTTGAAGAAGAACACAAAAGAAACAACTAAATATAATAAACACATCAAAAAGAATTAACTTATCATAATGAAACACATCAAACTTATTTAAATGTGATACACAATTGCATGACAAAGGAATAAAATGTCACACAATTATGTTCCATAATTGACATAATAAAATATGCCAAAAGTTTAGCCCCAAAACTTATTTGTATTAGCCCTAACTCATAATACATTAATTGTTAAATCTTTATTCTTAATCTGGGCTCAAACAGGAAAAAAAATTGGCCCAAAAGCCCTAACCACTCTCTTTTTTAGTAGAATTAGAAAACTTAAAATAATACTTCCGGACTGGGCCAAAACTGGCCCAGCCTGTCTCCCCCTCACCCCTTTCAGTGGCCCACTGGCCCATTAAGCAGCTAGTGTTGTAGATCATTGGATCTAATCCAATGGTGGAGGACGCCCTAGGCCAGAACAAAAACGACCCACGGCGACGCCCCCGCGAAACCCTAGCCTCATTTTCCCCCTTCCCTTCCTCTGCCTCCCCGCTACGAGCGAGAGAGAGAGAAGCGGTGGCGGCGGCAACGAGCACTAGCGCCAGAGAAGAAGACACGGCGTCGACCAAGCCCTCTCGCCGGAGCTGCGTGCGGCTTTGGCTTGCGCGCACCTCCGCCGAGCGGCTCTAGACGGCGCCCTCTACGCGAAGATGGCGGCGACAAGCAGGCGTCCCTGCCAGACGTCAACAACGCCACGCCAAGACCAACACCGCGACGGGCCTCGACAACGACAAGCGCCAGAGGAAGCACTGCCACAGCCCGATGCAGTGGACGGCGAGGCGGCTCGGGTCCGAGCCCGAGCACATCTGCCAGCTTAGAGGGTTGGCTTCGGCACCGCCATGGCCGGCGATGACGACGAGGCCCATCAGGTAAGTGTCCACCACCCTTTAAATCATCAAATTAGGGTTAGGGTTCCCTAATTTAGGAAATTAGGATTAGGGTTCGTCTGATTTGGGAATTAGGGTTAGGGTTCATCAGTAATTGGGGAAATTAGGGTTAGGGTTCATCGATTCGATGAACTAGGGTTAGGGTTCTTCAGTCAAATTGGGGATTACACTTAGGAATTGCATAAGAATTGAAATCCCCTCCTCAGAGTTACACAAAAGAAACCCTAGCACCTTTTCTTGATCAGTTAGGGCTCAAAATTAGAAGTTTTAGGGCTAAAACATCAACCTTATGCTGTTCTGAAGCAAGAACTTGAACAAGAACATAGCTCTAGCAACAAAACACTTGATCTTGATCAAAAACAGCAAGAACAAGCTCACTTAAGAATAAAACCTTAATAAAGAGGGCTCAAACTTGTAGCTAGGTGCTCTGATACCACTGTTAGATCCCTTAGGATCACCTAGCTCAAGAGATAAGCCACAAAGAGAAGGATCTGGGTGTGTACCTTGATCTGGAGGTCCTGCCATGGCCTCCTCTTGTTACTTCTTCTGCTTGTGTTCTTGATCTTCAGCTGTGAGTGGTTCTTCCTAGTGCTTTCAGTCCTTGCTTGATCAGTGAGCAGGGGAGACAGTGAGAGAGCAAAGCGTATGAGTGTGTGTGCTCCTCAAACCCTAGGGCCCCTTTATATAGGACCTGCACCAGGGGAACCACACCTGAGAGATGGATAGTCAGGATGCCCCTGATCAGGGCATCCAAGGGCTGTAATTAAAAGCCCCTTAAAAGACCTTAATTTGTCTTAGATTAATTACAGCAACCTGCAGATCACTGTATATTGCTTATATCCAACATAATCCTCTAGCGACTCTTTTTCTTTTATTTTGTCATGTCATGACTCTCCTTCTATTTTTAATGGAACGAGGCAAATCTTTTGTCTCCGGTTTCAAAAATAAAAATTCTTTGTAGTATCAAGGCACAACCAACTAAATTATATGATCCCACATAAATAAAAATTATGAAGATTGGAGCTTAACAAGAACAAAGAATGCATAAATTTACTCGAAAGACGGTCATATGGAAGGAAGAAAGTGAGGGCTGAGGATAGGAGCCTGGAAGGGGGCTTAGACGACGGCGATGGGCAGGTGAGCAGAGCACTGCCTGGCAGAGACGAAGTGCTGATTTCCGTTGCTTCTTGTGGTTCGGGGAGGAGGAGGGCGAGAAGAAGGTTGCCGGTGCCGCCCGCATCATCATCGCCATTGCCGCCTCTCCTCTGTCCCTAGGGTTATCCGCGCTACCACCACCATCACCTAGAAGAGGGAGTTATTCCGGCATGAGGCAGCCGCACGTAAACCTCGTAGCTAGAAGAACCATACCATAGCCAGTCTTGCAGTACTAATCTCATATATCCTGCTTCAGAAAGCCGTTTCAGGGATATCTTGTAGAAGTGCAGGTATATATGTGCGACGAGATTGGCATTCGGTCTGACATATATTTACAGAAGAAAATCACTTAAACTTAGTTCCAAAAAAATCACTTGATGTTTGGTACTCCGTCAGAGTAGGAAAAGCTCATTGAAATAAACATTTGTCAGATCGTTATTGCATACATGGATATAAAATGGCTACGAGCATGCATAAAGCATCAAGCAAGATTTATATTTTGCTGTAAAATACAAAAAATATATACAATTAAGAATACAAATTACAATATGTTGGGTGTATGTACAAGACCCAACACATACACGTGTGTAAGACAAACATCGTATTCTACGAAGGCGACGAGACCGGAATGTCCTTGGTCATATCGTCCTGAGACTCTACGAAGGCGACGACGACGGTGATATCATCCTTCTTCCCGCCGGTGCAATTCCGTCCATGTTCCCTGCCGGGGGGGGGTAGCATGAGGCGAAGTTCATCCTAAGCGGCGCCGCGGGGGTGTTCGGCCGCGCGCGCGGCTGCAGCTGCCGCGCCACGTAGGCGGCGTACCTCGCGACGTCCTCGCGGTCGTCTGCGGCGGAGCGGGGCAGGGTCCCGAACTGGATGCCCACGGCTATCCGGTGGGCTTCGGGGGTCCGGGTGTACACGTAGTCTAGTGTCTCGCGGATCTGCGGCGGCGCCTCCATTGCCGGGGTCCGATCGAGTTCGCCGGCGAGTGAGTTTTCGGTGCGCGCGACGCGAGTTCTTGGAGTTGGAGTCGTGGCGCGGAAAGAAACGAGATGATGATGCCGTTGTAGTGCTGTGCTGTGGTATATGTAGATGCCAGGAAAAACGAGCTACCCAGCCTCGAATTCAAATCAGAGTCGGGCTTCGATTTGAATTTGACTCGGACTCGCCGCGCGCGCCCCCGGGAAGTGACCGATCGTTCCAAGTAGTTCTCGTCTGTCAGACACCTTGGTTCTGAACCTGTCGCTGCTACCGAACCTGATGATCGTTCCAAGTAGTTGATGATCAACAAGGACCTTTCGTGTTGTCGTAGTCGCCAGTGCGAGGCAGCCACCAAAATTCTTCTCAGTCGTCTCCCCTCCGTCGTGTCCCCGCGAGGTTCAGACTCGAGATTCTTGGCACTTGAACCAGGACGGGCAAGTGTCGAAAGAAACACTCAATCACTGCACTAGAAAGCAATTTCTGAAGACTGAATGCTTTCTACTCTGTAAATTCAGCAGTTTGTATACCGTCATCCATGGCCCAAAAGCCAGTATCTGACTGTCAGATGATTCTTCTAGTACTAGTACATAGTATGACCCCGAGTGCTCTCATACATACCACCTCGGCTGGAACAATCTTTGGCTCGACTGCATTCTATCTCTGGGTAGTATATATACGACGATAAGAAAGCTGGCCCGGCCACCTCTCTTTTTCGAGGAGACTGATCCTCAACAAGAAGAGGTGATGGGTTTTTCAGTGTTTATTCTTCATAATGAGATGGAACTTCACATTTGAGGGGGTGAAATCTCTGTTGTACATGACGGTGATTATTAGTTTTGATTGCCCCTGTTTTGTTCATTTAAAGCCTTGGTTGTTCAAACATGTGGGCAACTTATTTATAGAACTCATACCAGTTGATTTACACAAAAAACTGCTATGATTCAGAGAATTCATAATGCCGCTGATCATAGAATTCATGCCAGTTGATTCACACAAAACTGGTCTATACGTACGCAGGTGGCAGGTCACACCAAACCAAACACGCTCAGAGCATCTCCACTCGCAACTCCCAATTTAACCCTGGCGTATGGGGGGCGTCGGCGCAAAAACCGGCTATGGGGAGGAGCCGGTCTCCAACCGTGACTCCCAAATCGATTCTCAAATTAGAAAATTGAAATTCGAGCAAGAAAAATAATATGGCGGGTAGAACGGACGATCGCCGATCGCCCATCGCATAGCCGAACATAAATAGTCTAGGCGTTACAAAACAAAGTCTCGACGATCACATTGTCGCAAATCGCTGCAAATCATCATAGTCTAGCGATCAAAAGAAGCCGTGCCGGCATCGCAGAGCATAGCGGCGCATCAGACGGCGGCGTCGACATCGACGACCAGCGGGGGAGTGCCTGTCGCCGGTGCCCGCAGGTGCTGGGGTAGTGGATGCCGCAGGTGCTGGGGTAGTGGATGCCGGTGGGCCTCGGACCTCGTGCAGGATCGCGGTGCGCTGAGCCTCCCATCACGCCCGCACGTCGGCGTCCATGTCCCTGGTGTCGACCATGAGGATCGACAGGTCCTCCCTCCTCTCGATGACCCTGATCAGCTCGAGCTTGGCATCCTGCCTCTCGATGACCGACGCCCACCTAACCGCTGCAACCTGCTCCATCTTGCCGGCCTGCTCCGCCCTCTCGGCAGCGTGCGAGGCGGCATCCGCCATGCAGGCCATGATCGAGCTGTGTAGTTTCTCGATGGCCGGCGCGGCATCCCTCGCCGCCTTGGCCTTCTTCTGCCCGATCGGACGGCCTCCCGAGGAGAGAGATGGCGGCACGTCGGGGTCGTACTTTCCCTTGGCGAGCGTCGTGCGCGTCTTGGTCCACTTGTCGCGCGTCTCGATCCTGGCGAACACATGGATGAACTTGAACTTGACGTCGTCGTTGTCCTCGCGGTAGGCGGTGATCATGGTGCGCATCTACGAAAGAAATGCAATGCAGCGAACAAACGACCATGATCAATGGCCGGCGACCCAACACAAGGCTACGATGGACAGTGGACACGCTGTGTTCACTTACTTGGTCCTCGAAGTTGGTGTCGCTGACATGGACACGGCGTACCTCCTCCACGACGCCATGCCATTTGTTGCAAGCATGCTGGATTATGTGCCAGCGGTGCGACATGTCGGAGTCGTTGCGGTCGTGGTATAGGTCCTTGAAGTAGGGGTCCAAGAGCCGCCGCTCGTCGTACGCCGCCTTGACCCGCAGCCAGTAGGCCTCGGAGCTCTGGTTCGCGCCGGTGAAGGTGTCGATGCTGACCGATTTCCAAGCCTCGGCGAGGCACTCGTCCTCCCGTGAGCTCCACTTCGGCCCGCGGCCGTCGTTCTTCTTCTTCTTCTTGACCATGGGCACCACCTCGGGCACCGGCGTGGGTGCCTCCTCCTCGTCGTCCTCGACGAACGCGTAGGTATCGTTCTCCCAGGGTTCTTGGCTGTCGTCGTAGGCCTCCGCCTCCCCCTGCGTGTAGAACGGTGGCAGTCCCCCCACCGTTGATCATGTCGGTCATGATGGCGTCGGTGCCCAGCGTCGTTTCGTCGAGCACCCCATGGCTGTCGTGGGCATACCGCCGTGGAAGAGGGGGCGGCGGAGAGCAGGAGAGGCGGCCAGGTTGGGTGCACCTTGGCTGAAGGCATTGGGGTTGAAGCTGGCGTTGAGGTCGACGGCACTAAAGGCATTGGGGTTGAAGCTGCCGCCCGCGTCGAGTGGCCCGCACGGCGAGAAGCGAGATAGCTTGGGTGTACCCTGGCTGTCCTGGGACATCGGGCCAGCCTGGGTTGTTGCCAAAGACGGCGACGGTGATGAGACGCTCCCTTGGCTCCCCTACGCGTGCGGGGGAAGCTCGGCATGCCCGCCATGTGGGCGGCTCTCTGCGCCATGAGCACCTCCGTGGCCAGAGCCTCCGAGGCCCGCTTCCTCCTCGCCCTGAGCTCTCTCTGCCGGCGGCTGGCGTTCTCAACCTGCCGGCGCTGCAGGTCGAACGCCCACTCCATGTTCATCATCCCCTTCGGCCGCTCCTTCCCCGGCTTGCCTCTCTTCTTCGACGGCGGCGCTGCTGCAGTCGCGCGGGGAGCGGCGTACTTCTTCCGTGGCATGGCGGCACGATCTGGTCTGTGCTGAAGAAATGGCGGGAGTGGGAGGCGAGGCGGGAGGGGAGGTGAGAGGTAAGGGCTAATTTTGGAGAGAACCGACGCTAATTTTGGTGGGAAAAGGAAATAATTTCAGCTAGATCGCCGACAAGGCTGGCCCGCCAAACTTTTCTCCGCCCTCCGGCGCCCCGATAACCTCTCTTGGAACTAGGTTTCGACTGGACGCCCGGGTAAATCGAGCGCGCGGCGACGCCAAATCAAAATTGGGAGAGGTGGGACCGAAAATTGACTCCGACGGAAGCCACGAGTGGAGATGCTCTCGCTGCCTAGAATGGACGTGCTAGCACCGTAGCTCTTGCACTTGCAGCAGAACACTACTACTCGCTGCTTCAACCCTCGGCTCTGAGGGCGAGCACTAGCGTCGCAACGGCGGGGTAGGGTCCTGGACATGGCGGGGGTGTGGGCGGCGCTCAGGACGTACGTGAAGCACGGCATCTGCGGCACCTTAATCGGCCTCACCGTCTCCGACCGGTACATCTCCCTCGCCGCCGTCAAAGGCTCCTCCATGCAGCCTACCTTAGGCGACAGGACAGGTAAACTGCCCCTCGCTCCCTCACCCGCTCCACATCCAGAACCGCCGCCGGATTCGTCCCGCGGGACCGATCTCTGACCACCGCCCACCCGCCCGTCAGGTGAATACGCGCTAGTGGAGCGGTCCTGCCTCGACTTCTCCCACGGCCAAGTCGTCACCTTCCTGTAAGCCTGCCTGCCTGCTCTCCGCCCTCACCCAAGTCCCCCCTTTCGGCCAGGGATTACTTGGTTGGGCGTTTCCTGTCCATGGGCTGGATCTTGGTTCGTGATGCTGTTTTTTGCCTGCGTGTGTGCAGGTTGCCGGCGGACCACCGGACCACGGTGGTCAGTAGGCTCATCGGGTTGCCCGGCGACTGGATCAGTGTCCCGGAGGCTGCGGAGATCCGGAAGATACCGGAGGGCCACTGCTGGGTTGAAGGGGACAACGGCACCGACAGCTGGGACTCGAGACATTTTGGCCCTGTAAGAATCTTCTTTTTTTCTGAGAGCGTAAGAAATTATATTTCTCCCGTATTCTTGGCACACTGGGTCAAAGGGAACTATGTATATCAGTGGATGGTGCCATCGGTATTCATGGTTCCCAAGGCGATGCAAGAGAGATGTATCGTAGCGTGTGGTGCTAGTACCAAGTACCAATGCTACTGCTGACATTGCTCAACTGCAATTTGTACTTGTGGTCAGTGTTGAGTCAGAGAAATGATTGATAGCTTAAGTCAAATCCCTCTTTGGTTTTGATGAATAGGGCATAATCCTCAGCACATTTTGTTCCAGTGAAGCCCTAACATCATCCATTTCAGTTCAGGTTTGAAAATTAAACCAAGCCAATATGAAGGCACTCCATTGTTTCTGGGTTCTTTTTTTTTATCTCAGAGTGCATTTGTTCACTTGCATTGATATCTTACGCATCCTTGCATTCGTGTGTTTACAGTATACATATTGCATTAGCTCCATCAAACAAGCGCATAATCGAGCTAAGCAGTTCGTACTTGTCTTGGTGCTATTTTTTATACTGCTATGGTGTTGTGTTCACTTGGTTACTGTCACCGTTGATGTCCATCTGCATTTTGAAGTTAGTTAAAATCCACAATACTGATTTGTCTTTTAATATTTTTGTTTATAAAATGTAGCAGCGTGCTAATATTTTTGTGGCTGATTTTGAAGTCGGATAAATGATTCATGGCTTGTGGATCAAAATAATGGTGGAAAAGTAGAGCAGACAACGTATTTGTGTATCCATACTAGCAAATGGTGTATATCTGTTCTATAATAATTGTTAATTTCATTACTCAGATTGCTATAGATAAAAACTGTCTCATTTATCTCTTATGCTTCATTTTTATCTTAAAATGCATTTGATGTATATGCCCATGATTAGTCGGAGCACACCAATACCATGATAAGTATTTAGGCATCCGTGCATTCCATGTGTTTATATAATACAGATTTTTGTTGGTTCCATTGAACAAGCGCATAAGCGAATAGAGGAGTGCTAAGCGGAGCAGGGGTACACAGTTGTCTTGGGGCCTTCCGCTATGATGCCATTTTTCATTTGGCTATTGTCTTCATTCTTGAACTCCACTCAATCTTCAGTCAGTAGTTAGTTCGAATCCACAACACTGATATCTCTTTCTGTACTTTTGGCTGAAAAGATACCGGTATACCCTGGAAATTTAAGTGCTAACCTGTGAGTGACAGCACCCGTAACTCATATACTGCTTATGTTATGCATTGATGTTTTTCTGTCCATTGTATGAGACTTAGGTAGAACATGGAGAATGCCTCAAACCGGTATTACCAATGCCTCCTGACTGTTCGCTATTTAAGCGCTCACCGATTTGATACAGTTTACCAAAATGATCTAGCGACACCGACCGTATTTAAACACACGCGTGACTTGTCTCCACACCAATGTGGAATGAATTTCTGTGCTTAATGTCTTCTTTTTTTGCTGTTATTTGCAGGTGCCTCTTGGTCTGGTGCGGGGGAGGGTTACACCCGTGGTGTGGCCGCCTCACAAGATTGGCCGGGTTGATAAGAGGATGCCAGAAGAAAGGGTCATGCCGCAGCAGCGACACGTTTAGTCTCTCTTCCCTGGTTCCACTGTAGGGCATGTAACATGAATGGCAGAAGCCTCTCAGCTCACTAAGGTAGCGAAGTAGATAACCCCTTTCGTATTCTTGTTCTTGACAGTGCCTCAGCCTGAGGCAGCCACCAAAATTTGGCTCGCTCGTCTCATCTTCCCGAGAGGTTCAGAATCTGAACTCGAGATAGCTAGTATTGAATAATGGACTCAGACCAGGGCAGGCAAATGTCAAAGACGCAATGTCTGAATGCCTGTACCTCAATCGCTGCACTGCAAAGTAATTTTCTGAACACTGGATGCTTTCGACTCCATAAATTCAGAAATATTTAGACCGCCGTCCATGGCCCAAAATGAAGTATCTGCACTGTCGATGACTCTTGTAGTACATAGTATGACCTAGTGCTCTGTTCCATACATAACACCTCAGCTGGAACAGTCCTCAACAAGGAAAACACACGATATATCTCTGGGTAAGTGGGTAGTATATACCACGATATGAAGCTTGCTCAGCCACCTCTCTTTTTCGAAGAGACAGATCCTCAGCAAGGAGAACACTCCATACACACAAGACCCAAATGCATAAACATCATCATAGCATAACGAGACAGAAGGAACAGATACTCAAAACTCATGGCATATCAAAAAAATTGGCTGGTTCACTAGAACAAATTGGCATTGTGTAACAAAACAAACTCTTACCAAAAGATTTGTCCCCGCGAAATTTACTTCACAATTTGAGACTGAAAATTCTTACTTACCAAAAACATAAATAGTGAATGGCTGCTGCCCTACCTTTGAGTGCGATTGATTTACATGATTGCAAGTAACAGAAGTTCGAAATGCATAAACCTCATATATATATAGCATAATAAAGACAGTAAGACCAGATGTCAAAACTTTTGTCATAGCAATCAACCATTTGTTCGGGTCATATAAGTAACACATGCAACTTGTTTCCTAAAACACATCAGTTGTTTTGAAACAAAATTTAGGTCCTAAAAAAGTTCTTTATCACCGCCGTCTTGACCCCAGGCACTGCTCCGCTCACTTGAAGCACTTGGCGTCCAGCAAGGCCTGCCCCTCGAACGGCTCAAGGTCCTCAATCATGGCGTTTACGTGCTCCTTCTGGGCCTCGTCGGAGATGTCCACCTTGGTCCACTCGTAGAGCTCCATGTCGTAAACCTCCGCTCACTTGAAGCACTTGGCGTCCAGCAAGGCCTGCCCCTCGAACGGCTCAAGGTCCTCAATCACGGCTCAAGGTCCTCAATCATGGCGTTTACGTGCTCCTTCTGGGCCTCGTCGGAGATGTCCACCTTGGTCCACTCGTAGAGCTCCATGTCGTAAACCTCCGCTCACTTGAAGCACTTGGCGTCCAGCAAGGCCTGCCCCTCGAACGGCTCAAGGTCCTCAATCATGGCGTTTACGTGCTCCTTCTGGGCCTCGTCGGAGATGTCCACCTTGGTCCACTCGTAGAGCTCCATGTCGTAAACCTCTTCCATGATGAACTTGGGGATTTCCTGGCCACGGAAGAGCCACAGTCCCTTGAGCTTGAATGGCGCCTCAGAACCAATCACGAGCATCTTGCCGAAAGCATACTTGCGGCACAGATCCATCCTCTGGAGGAACCCACCGACCTTGTTAAGGGTCACGTATGACACAGTGTTCTCTTCTTGGTACTTGTACTCACAGAACCACAGGGAGTAACCCTCTGGGTCATACATGTCCCAGAATCCTGAAACAGGCAACGTATATATAAGTTTCAATTCATTTGAGGATGACGGTTAAGAAATGAAGAACATACTTTTGAATCATCTTGATTGGATTGCACAAAGAGAAGTTGAAAAAATAGATTCACGCCATTCTATTCTGAAATGTAAGCTGACCTAATGTTAAACAAGTACAGAATGTCTCAAAGTCATTCTAGTCTCAGTTCATAACAAGGACAGTATTTCAGTACACCACAATTAGACAGATTAGAAAGTAAAACTACTATCCTGATGCACCAAGTAGAATTGGTTAAAGCTTAATTGCATGACTCGGGAGTTTCAGGAGGGTAATAGAATGTTATGTAAACAGAAACATGAAAAAAATGGACAATAGTTCTCCTTGACCTTTACATGCTTTGACAGAACAAAATTGTAGCTAACAGTTGTTGGTTATATTGCTAGATTCCACTACTATAGGTAGGTCTTGATTACAGGTATGTTTCAGGGATTAACCACCACTCAGAAATCTGTTTGCGGCCCCTATTCAAGCCAGAAGCGACAATGCACGAGAGAGGCAATCTTTCCTATCCAAAGAACCACTAGCATATATCCATGGAATCGGGGTTTAAGTGTCGGCAGATCTGGCAGGCGTAATTTGGAGCTAACATGCATCATCGTATATAGGAGTAATGACAACCGTACGTATGTACCGAATGGAGATGAATGAATTTATACCTGCCGGGACGACAGCTGCAGGTGCCGCCATGGAGATGGAGGAGGAGCGTCGACGGTGTGACGAATCTCTGGTGGTGGGCCGTTGATCGGCCGCCCTGGAGATGGAGGAGGAGGAGAGTCGACAGCGTAATGAGTGTGTGGTGATAGTGAGCTGTTGATCGGATGCCATGGAGATGGAGATGGAGGAGGAGCGTCGACGATGGCGTGAGTCGACCATGATGAAGCGGAGCGGCTGATGCGTTGCTGTTCGGGAGAGACCGCCGAGAATGATGACGACTGTGGCTGATGAGGATTGAGGAGGCCGCCCGCCCGCTGCCCTATTATGGGTCATCAGCCACAGTCGTCATCATCTCCATCTATCCATAATAGGGCAGCGGGCGGGCGGCCTCCTCAATCCTCATCAGCCACAGTCGTCATCATTCTCGGCGGTCTCTCCCGAACAGCAACGCATCAGCCGCTCCGCTCCACCATGGCCGACTCACGCTATCGTCGACGCTCCTCCTCCATCTCCATCTCCATGGCGGCCGATCAACAGTCCACTATCACCATACACTCATCACGCCGTGGACTCTCCTCCTCCTCCATCTCCAGGGCGGCCGATCAACGGCCCACCACCACCAGAGAGTCGTCACACCGTCGACGCTCCTCCTCCATCTCCATGGCGGTACCTGCAGCTGTCGTCCCGGCAGGTATAAATTTATTCATCATCCATTCGGTACATACGTACAGTCGTCATTAATCATTACTCCTATATATGATTAACGTGGCAGGCGTAATTTGGCTCCTTGGGACCCTCTTTCTTGACCTCCTTGGGAGCCTCTTTTTTTTGACCTCCTTTGGTTTAGCAGGAGCATCATTTCTGCGAATAGAAGGTACAGCCTCTGCCTGCTTGACATCACCAATGATCTTCTTGAAGTTAGGCATGGTCCAGAAGTACCTCTCAACATGAGGGAACTGAGACGTGAAGTCCTTGTTCAGTATCCCAGCAAAACCAGAGTAGAGGTTGCATGTCATCACGATATCAGCTAGAGTGACAGAATTTCCAACAAGGAATGTGCATGAAGCCAGATATGTGTTCAAAGCACCAAGCGACCTCTTCAATACAGCAATGCTAATTTCCTCAGACTGTATATACATACACACATAAAAATCAGAACCTTGCAACTCACCAATGCTCAAATACAGAGTATTCTGATATACCAATTCAACAACCTACCGCAGGAACAAAAGGCATGAAACCAAGCCTTGGGTACAGCCACCTTGCAATATTGGAATCTACCTCTGTGGTAGCGAAGTCTATCCATTGCTCCACACGTCCCTGCAAGAAACATTAACAGGTAAGCAACTAAACCCTGCTGCGCTATGACAGTAGAGTACTTGATAGATCACTCTTTCCAAGAGACATGATAGGTCACTCACATACTGGATGAGAGAATCCCCGAAAAGAAGATTGTCACCCTTGGAACGAGCAACTTCAAGAAGAAAGAAGAACAGTGATTAATTTAGTAAATGCAAAAATTCAGGTAAAACTTAAATCGGGTGTAACACAATAAATACCATAGCGTGCGATAGCATTGCTCTCAAAAATAGCACCATCAGGCGTCTCAAGAACAGGAACCTACAAAGAAATATTAGTCCTTGAGCCACTGTATCAAACTAACTTGTATCCCAGCTTAATTAGCGTACCTTCCCGAGGGGATTCATCTTGATAAATTCAGGGGTTCTGTTTGTGACGCCCATCTCAAAGTTCTTCGCCAGCAGAACCTTGGCCCCACAGTACTCTGCAGCAATAAGTGCCTTGAAGGCATTCTTGTTGCGGTCGCGTGAGTGCAAAATCTATGTGAAATAAAACATAGGATAAATACATTCAGAACAGTGGAAGAACATTTGTACCTGCATATAAACTAGAACATCTGCAAGCTGAGCAACTAAATGTAAACCAACAGGGTAGGCAAAGCGAATAAAGCAAGCAGATATGCACTAATCTCTCTCTGGCACACAAAAGAAACAGCTTCCTAGATTCAATCAAACGTGGTCAAGGCACTTATTGCTGGCATATCCTGGAGACCGAAGTTTGTGCATAAACATAAATTTACACGACTGTGTCAAAGTGAGTAATTGGCCCATCGGTCCAGCACACCTAACAAATCAATAGTGCTTGGTTCAGAACCAAGTAGAACCCTAGAACTACATCCATCAGAGACCTACCACCCGCGTCGAGCATCAGAGCAAACCAATCACACATCACGCCGCAACAGTAAATAAGCAACAACAAAATCCACGAAGCGGGATGAAACTCACGAGCGCCGCCATGTCGGCAGGAGCTGCTGGCTCTCGCCCGATTCCAAACCCCAGATCTGCACAAAAGGAAAACGAAACACCGCAGGAAACTGTGAGCGTGCGAATTACAACGGACGGACGGAGGGAGTTCTAGGAGGGGCGTGCGAAGATTTGGGATCTTACAGTGTCAGGACCCGGTGGCCGCCGACGTCGAGAGGGGGGAGGAAGTGGAGCTCAAGGCTCGGATCCGAAATAAAGAGGAAACAGGATACCGGAAATTTAGGGTTATTATTAGCGTACCTCCCATCCACCCTCTCCTACCCCTTTATACTGCAGGAGCAGGACCACGCTAAGTTACAAATTTATATTACAAGTTCAAAAACGAAATAGACACTGATCCCTACTAAATACGAGTTACATTAGCCTCAGACGTAGGATGAGGCGGAGCAATGCAGCCCGTTGATCTGTCGCTGGTGGTGAACAGGTCCTGACAATGCCCCCCCTCCTCCCCCCCCCTCCCCCCCCCCCCTGCAGACAAGACCTCAGGGCTTGAATGCGGGAAAAGTCCGTTGCACGAACTCCGCATCCTCCCATGTCGCCTCACTTGGTTCCAGGCCTTCCCACTGTACCAGCCATTGTGGCACAGGTACTTGATAAGCTTCCGTGGGATGTTTGCGAGGGACTTGCCTGCGGTCCAGGATTGCGACCGGAAAGAATTTGATTTTACCTTCAGGTGTGACCAATGGTAGTTCCGCAGAAGGTACTGCATTTTTGCCAACATGTTTCTTCAAATGGCTCACATGAAAAACATCATATAGCAGTGTCCCAGGTGGCAATTGTAGTTTGTATGCACACTTGCCCACCAATTGAACGATCTTGAAGGGTCCATACCAGCGGGGTGCAAGTTTCAGGGGGTTACCTCGTCCCAAGGCATGCTCTCGCTATGGCAACATCTTCAGGTACACCATATCTCCCAATGCAAACGACATGGGTGTCTTGTGTTGATCGGCATACTTTTTCATCTTGTGTTGTGCCCTTGTGAGATTCTGCTTAAGGACAGTGAGCATTGTCTCTTTTTCCTGTAATGTTGTTTGAGCTTCTGGAGACAAACTTGTCAGGTTAGGTAACTGTGCTAGCACAGGTGGTGAGTATTCATATAAAGCTTCAAAAGGGGACATTTTGAGAGAAGTGTGATAACAACTGTTATACCAGAATTCATCCGCAGGGAGATATTCAGTCCATTTCTTTGGGTTCTGGAATATCATGCAGCGCAGGTATTGTTCCATGCATTGATTCACACGCTCTGTTTGGCCATCTGACTGTGGGTGATAAGCCGTGGAGAAATGCAGAGAGATCTTCATGGAGGAGAATATCTCAGACCATAACTTGCTCAGGAAGATTGTATCTCTGTCAGATGTGATCACAGTAGGTGGGCCATGTAGCTTGATAATGTTATCAATGAACAGGTCAGCTACAGCTTTGACTGTGTATCGGTGGGACAAGGGCAGGAAGTGAGCATACTTGGTAAGTCGATCCACCACCACAAGTATAACATTATTTCCATGGGATAGTGGTAATCCTTCCACAAAATCCAGAATAATCTCAGACCATTTTTCTCAGGAATTCTCACAGGGTCTAGTAGGCCAGGATATTGTACCTTCTCAGTTTTTTAGATTTGACACACAAGGCAAGAAGCTACTCTATCGGTCACATATTCCTTGAGCTTTGGCCAGTGAAAGATGTGTTTCAGTTTACTGTAAGTTACTCTTGTTCCAGAGTGTCCTCCAAATGCAGATGAGTGTATAGAATCAAAGATTCTTTGCTTCAGGTCTGTAGCTGTTCCAATGCAGACTTTCCCTTTATATCTCAGCACCCCAGATTGAGCTGAATAGTGTAAGTGGCTTGCAGGGTTGATGGTCAGTTCTTGTAGTAGTTTGGTGTATTCCTCATCTCCCACATATGACATTGTAATATCATTTGCCCAAGTTGGTACAGCAAGAGACAGTGGTAAGCAAGATTCTGTTACCTGGTTGTGTTCCTCTGGTTGGAATTGCCTAGAGAGTGCATCAGCTGCTGTGTTGTCTTTACCCTTTTTGTATTGCACAGAGAAATCAAACTCTAGTAATTTTAACATGAGCTTGTGTTGGATCCCCTCCAACTGCCCCTGGCTAGCAATGTACTTGAGGCTACACTGATATGTCTTGATCACCAATTTATTCCCCAAGAAATAGTGCCTCCATTTCTTCAGGGCTTGCAAGATTGCCATTGCTTCCTTTTCATACACAAAGAGAGCTTTGTTCTTAGGTCCAAGAGCTTTGCTGTAGTAAGCTAGGGGTTTTGAATTTTGCATAAGGACAGCTCCTAGTCCTGTGTCACATGCATCAGTTTCCAATGTGAAAGGAATATTAAAGTTGGGCAGAGCCAACAGTGGTGGGTTAGACATCAGTGCTTTGAGCTTATCAAAGGCAAGTTATTGTTCAATTTCCCATTGAAATAAATTTTTCTTCAGGGCAGAGTGTAGGGGTTGGCAGATGTGTGCATAGTTGGGGATGGAACGCCTGTAATAGCTAGCGAGTCCTAGGAATCCTCTGAGTTTCTTCACTGTGGTAGGTGTTTCCCATTTGAGAATATCCTGTATCTTGGTTGGGTCAGTAGCTACCCCTTTGCCAGAGATTATGTGGCCCAAGTATTCCACATGTTGTTGCTCAAATTGACACTTAGATAGCTTGGCCTTTAACTGATGCTGCTTGAAGATGGAGAGAACCATTTTGAGATGTTCCAGGTGTTCCCTCTGTGTTTTGCTGTAGACTAGTATGTTATCAAAGAATACCAATACAAATCTTCTCAGGTGGGGAGCAAAGATTGTATTCATGAGTTGTTGAAATGTTGCAGGGGCATTGCACAGGCCAAATGGCATGACCAAGTACTCATAGTGTCCCATGTGGGTGGAGAATGCTGTCTTGGCAATATCTGCTTCATTCATTCTTATTTGGTTATACCCTGCCCTTAGATCAAACTTTGAAAAGATCTGTGCTCCCTGCAGTTCATCCAGTAAATCCTCAATGACTGGCATTGGGAATTTATTCTTGATTGTTTGTTCATTCAAGGCTCTAAAGTCAGTGCACAGTCTCCATGATCTGTCCTTCTTAGTCACCAACAGAATTGGAGAAGAATATGGGCTTTTACTGATTCTGATTTCCTTCCTCTAAAGCATTTCTTTGATTATCTGTTCCACTATATTCTTCTGACAGTGGGACATTCTGTATGGACGAATGTTTGGTGGCTTGTTGCCTTCCATGAGTGGTATTTGGTGGTCAGCCTCTCTTGTTGGAGGTAATCCACTGGGAGGGTCAAATATCTCCTTGAATGCATGTAACAGTGCTTGTACACCTGCCGACTGTGCTGCTTGGACTGGTTCCTTTGGTTCATCAGTAGTTGCCATATACACCAATAGGTAACCAGTGGCTCCTTGAGCAATGAGTTTGTTGCAAGTATTAGAGGAGATGAGCAACTTGTCCACAGGTAACAAGTAGTCATTCAGTGTCAGCAACTTCCCATTTACTCCAATAGTTAACTGCCTAGCAAGGAAATCGAATGTCTATAGGTTGTGCTGTTTAAACCAGTTTACCCCTAGAATTACATCTGAGCCTTGCAACTCCAGTATACGGAAATTTGTCTCAAATTGGTGCCCCTCAATAATGAACTGACAGTTATGTGCCATGAGACTAGAAGTGAGAGTGCCTCCACCTGCTACTTTGACTGTTCTTGTTGCTATGGCTGTCAGAGGTATTTTGTGCCTCTTGGCAAAAGCCATATCCATGAATGTGCTTGTGCTACCAGTATCAGCTAGGGCCACTGCTTCTACTTTGTTTATCTGGAGGAGGAGAAATATTGTAGAGTCACTAGGACAACCACTGTAGGCTGGTGGTGGTTATATGCACGTGGTTGAGGGGGTGCTGGTGGGGTTGCTGTCACTTTCTTCACATTGGATAAGTAAGCTTGCTCATATTTTCTTGCATACCAGTAAGCATTGAGTAATGACTCAGGCTTTTGACATTGCACCAAGTGCTTGATGTTATCCTTCAGTCCACTGACAAATCTGTCCACAAAGAAGGCTTGAGGCAGATAAGTGCACTCCCTTTTCATCTATGTCATCCATGTTTCATAGATATCAATATATGCATTGATAGTTGTTACTTGCTTCAATTGTTGGAGTTGTTCCATTGGATCTGTCACCACATTCTCTAGGAATCTAGTAATCAGTATGTGTCCTAGTTCTTCCCAAGAAATGTTCTGTAGGTCAATCCCAGAACTGCTAATCCATGTTTTTGCTTGGCCTGTGATATGAGCAATACCCCCATTTGACTCTGCTTTCAGCTGGAATGTCCACCAAGTTGAATATATCCTCACATTATAGCAACCATGCTCTGGTTGACTCTCCTGTGAAGGTTGGTATCTCGACATGAGGAGTCCTTAACTGTGGCTCCACATTGTGTTGTTGGGCATAGGTAATGGTAGGTTGGTTGTTGAATCTGTTTGTGTACTGGGATGGTGTAGGTTGCGGGATTTGTCTTTGCTGGTGGTAGTTTGGTTGGTTGTAGGTAGTGGTAAAGGTTGTGTGGGTGTTGTTTGGTGGTGTGTGTTGTGGCTGGTGTGGGCTAAGAACAGGATTTTGATTTTGAGTGGCGGTGGGGTTTTGGTTTTGTGGTGGAGTAGGAAGGTAGTACTGGGGTTGGTTAATTGGTTTGTGCGTTGCTCGAGGACATGCCGCGATGTCGACGGTGTCGCGCTACTCGTACTTGGCTCAGAGTCATGTGGCACAGCCTTCTGTCGAACATCTTCCGTGCACGGTTGAACCGGAAGCTGGGATGGTGTTAACGTGCCTAAATTCGGTGGAAAAGGTGGCTGATTTGGGCTTTGTGGTGTTGGTTTCGGAAGCGGAGGTGGATTTGGTGTTGGTTGAGGTGTTGGTAGCTCTATAATAGGGGAAAGCTGGGTGTTCGTGCGGTGTGGCGGTGTCACAAAGGTATGAGCTTGACCCGTTTCTGGCGAGTTTGTACCTTCTCTTGGCGCGATCTTGTCGAGGCTGAGTTGCATCTGGGCCATCATCGTCGCCATGTTCTCCATCTGGTCTGCGAGCGTGCCGATGGGAGCTGTCGACCCTGCTTGGAAGGCGCTCAGACGACGGCCTACCGAGCGAGCATCGCGCTCCACTTGTTGTCGTGCGCGTCAGGCGGCCAGGTCCGCGTCAGTGGTCGACTCCGATCCGATGATCGGTGCCCCATCTCTGTTCCTCTCTTTGGATGAGTGGAGCGAGCGGCTTGAGGCTCGGGAGCTGGTCCTCTCCGACATGGTGAGCGTTGCCGTGGATATGGGTGGGAGGGACGGGAGCGTTTCGCCGGTGCGGTGCTCGTGGATATGGGTGGGAGGGACGGGAGCGTTCCGCCGGTGCGGTGCTCGTGGTCAGAGGAGCGCGGTCTCTGATATCACCTTGTTAGGACCCGGTGGCCACCGACGTCGAGAGGGGGAAGGAAGTGGAGCTCGAGGCTCGGATCCGAAATAAAGAGGAAACAAGATACCGGATATTTAGGGTTATTATTAGTGTGCCTCCCATCCACCCTCTCCTACCCCTTTATACTGCAGGAATAGGACCACGCTAAGTTACAAATTTATATTACAAGTTAAAAAACGAACTCGACACTGATCCCTACTAAATACGAGTTACATTAGCCTCAGCCATAGGATGAGGCGGAGCAATGCAGACCGTTGATCTGTCGCTGGTGGTGAACAGGTCCTAACATACAGTGCAGCGCGTGCGAATCAAGACTTGATCGCGAAATCAGCAGCGAAAAACCCCAGGAGCCGAAGTTGGGGGAGGCGGGTCGAGAGGGCAGAGGGGTTTTACAAGGACCGGGGTCGTCGGGAGCAATGGGAACTCGAACAGGACGGACTAGCGGCGATGGCAAAACGTCACTCGCACGGAAACTAACTCCGTGGGTACCAAGTAAAGGCTTTTATAATCATATAGAGTAGTAGTAATGTTATGCAAATATGTAAAATGAAAAGTCATACTTCCTCCGTCCAGAAATAACCGACTTGAGTTTATTTAGAAGCGAATGAATCTATACACTAAAATACGTCTTGATACAAAGATTTTAATGGCTTCTTAATCTGATCAGCAACCTGGACGGTAATGCTATTACAAAGATTTTAATGATCTTGTGGAGAGTGTGGCACAAGATTTTTGTTGAGCTATGTACAGTCGTTAATTCAGATTAAGCACCATTCATCTGAAGATATCTTGAAGGGGAAATTTATTCTGAATTATGAGGATAGTATTTTCCATGCACCTGCGGTGGCTGCTCTGAGTCATCCACAGTGGACTCCCCCTCCTCTAGGCTGGATCAAGTTGAATACGGATGGTTCCTTTGGTGCGGCAGCTGATGCCGGTGCGGGAATTGTTGTGCGAGATCATGTGGATGCTATATTATTATCGTCTTGCCGCATGTTATCTAATTGCAGAGACGCTTTGGAATTGGAATTATTGGCTTTAAGAGAGGGTCTATCCTTGGCGCTCCACTGGCGCCTATTATGACTGAGGTCGACTGCCTGGAGATGGTGAAGATGGTTGAGAATGTTCAACTGGATAGGTCAGTGTATATGGCTGTCATAGAGGAGACTAAATCCCTGCTTAAGGTTCGCCAAACTTGTATGACTCATATTAGTAGATTTCAGAATACCGACCAGCCACTTCATGGGTAACTATGCTAGGACTGGTGAACGTACAGCAGTGTGGTTGTCTTCAGGCCCAGAGGGGGTTTAGCTGACATGTGTCAAAACTTTGCAATTCCTGAGGTTTGAGTAATACTATCTATTCGCAAAAAAAAATGCGTCTAGATACATTCGAATCTAAACAAACTAAGTCGGTTATTTTTGGATGAAGGGAGTACTATTTGGGAGGTAAGGAAAAAAATCATGTGTGATACTTGCATATCCTAAAAAATGATAGTCCCTATATCTCGAATTAGATGTCTTAGATATATCTAGACACCTTTTAGTGTATAATATATACGAGTCTAAAAAAAACTAAGATACCGAATTTGAGACCGAGAAGTATTTTAAATAGTACTCCCTCCATCCACGAATAACTGACTTCGATTTGTCGAGATTTGTATGTATCTATACACTAAAATATGTCTATATACATGTGAATCTAGACAATACAAGTCACTTATTTTTTAAGAGTAGTAAAGCTTACCTGCATACTGTGTTTTACATAATGTCTACTCTCTACATTTGCAAACTATGAGTGCTTTTTCATAACTTCTACTCCCTCACTAGATAGTATTTTAAATGGTTCTCCCTCCGATCCAAATTAATAACCTCATTTTTGTATAGATACGCATACATTTAGTCTAAATACTTAACTAGATACGTAGGAATCTAGATAAAATTGAGTCCATTAATATAGATCGGAGAGAGTATTAAAGCTTAACAACATACTGTGCTTTTTCATAACTTCTACTCCTTCCGTTTTTCAAATTATAAGATGTTTTTCATAACTTCTACTCCTTCTATTTTTAAATTATAAGATGTTTTAGTTTTTCTTAAAACTATATAGGCGTATTTTAGTTGTAGGTTCGAGGGAGTATCTTTCAAATGCAGTAGTTTTCACCGGCTTCTACTGTAACTTGGTTTCCAAGTGTGTGACTAGCTCATTGGTTTAGACTTTAGAACTGCACCAGTTATCTATCCATTTTTCTTGAATTATACACGAATAGATAGGGATGGAATTCGACTCGCTCAACTAACAAACTAGCTCAGCTCGGCTGGTTTACACGTCAAGCTCATATTTGAAACTCGGTTGGACTTGGTAAACTCGCGAGTCTCGTTTACCTAGTTATAAGTTGTGAACAGGAATACATATAACAAAAACTAGTAATTCTCCTACTTATTTAGAGCTGCAATGGTGATAGTACTTCCATAATAACACGAAGGTAAGATCAATGAGAAATACGGTAGCTCTACAACGTTATAGGTATAGAAACATTCATAGTTCAACACTTAATTATGGAAATTTTTTGAAATCTACAATTGTAGTTCAGCAAATACTCCCTCCATTCAGAAATATAAGACATTTTAGCTTTGTAAATAAATGTATCTAGACGCATTTTAATGTATAGATTGACTCCGAACCTTTACACTAAAAGATATCTAGATACATTCGATTCAAAAAATTAAAACTTTTTATATGTTTAAAAGGAGAGAGTAGCTCATAACGAGTTGATCGTTTAGCTCTCGTTTAGTTAAGTTCTAAGTTATAATTCCAACTATAAAACCCCAAAGTAACCTATAATCTGACATGGATACAAAAATGGGACAAGTGGAAGTGGGATTCAACTTATATACTCGACTTAACAAATCACACTTACCCCGCATATTCCACTTAGTTTAGCCACTCATTCCACTTAGATTAGAGTTAGTATAGGAGTCTAAATATGACATCACACTTATGCATCCCTATAGTGTTCACCAGACTCTACACCTGGTATTAACCGTGACAGCACAGGCCCTATACCCTGAGATAGGGGTTGGTTTGTTCTAAAGTGCAAAAGAAGTATAGTGAACGATACAACTAAAAAATAACAGTAACTATATCAGCAGATACAGCAACATCAGATGGTACAATCTGCAGTAAGACCCAGATGCATAAAACCTCATAGCATAACGATAGACTCATGACCTAGGCACAAAAATTGATCTGTTCACCAGGTAAAATAGGCATTAAGTAACAAGCAAACTCATCCAAAAAAAGAGACATCAACTGTTTCGACACTGAATTCATGTCCTACATAGTTCTTTGTAACCGCGGTCATCATCCCAAGCACTGCTCCGCTCACTTGAAGCACTTCGCGTCCAGCAAGGCCTCACCCTCGAATGGCTCAAGGTCCTCGATCATGGCGTTGACGCGCTCCTTCTGGGCTGGGTCGGAGATGTCGGCCTTGGTCCACTCGTAGAGCTCCATGTCGTAGACCTCCTCCATGACAAACTTGGGGATCTCCTGGCCACGGAATAGCCACAGTCCCTTGAGCTTGAAGGGTGGTTCAGAACCGATCACGAGCATCTTGCCAAAAGCATACTTGCGGCACAGATCCATCCTCTGGAGGAACCCGCCAACCTTGTTCATGGTCACAAATGACACGGTGTTCTCCTCTTGGTACTTGTACTCACAGAACCACAGAGAGTAACCCTCTGGGTCATACATGTCCCAGAAACCTGAAACAAATTACATACCATGAGTCAGGGACAGGGTTATAAAAATGAACAGAAATGATTTCCTAAATTATTTCACTTGGATTTTCGAAAGAAAAGGTTGACAAATAGGCTAACATGGTTGTATTCTGTTATTGTAAGCTAACATTTACTCAGAAAACAAAATTGTTATCATCCATGCATGACTCAGATGAAGCTGAGTTATAGACAGATAACAAGGACATAATGCCACAACTGCAGAAACATTCAGAAAACAGAACTGTTGTCCTGCTTCCAAGACTAAGATGAAGTTGAATTTTAATAGACAGAAACATGAGAGAATGGAATAGAGTTCCAATTAGCCCTTTACACCAATTAGTGTTTGACTGAACAAATTGGTAGACTATAATTTATATTTACTCATATCAAATCCACGTATCAGGCTTCTCAACAATTAGCAAACATCACAGATAGAAGTTGCAACAAATCACTAAAGAAACATGAGAGAATGGACAAAGGTCGGTTATCAAATCCCCTATCAGGCTTCTCAACAATTAACAAACACAGATAGAAATTGCAACAGATCACTACAGAAACATGAGAGAATGGACAAAGAGATCCAATTAGCCTTTACACACCAAATAGGATTTCACTAAACGAGTTTGTAGCTTGTCAATGGTTAAGTATATGTACTCGATTATCAAATCCACATATCAGGCTTCTCAATAATTAACAACATCACAGATAGAAGTTGCAACAGATCACTAACATACAAAATAAGAGATTTTGTTAAGACCGAAGTAATACCTTTAATGGCAACCTCATGGAAGTTGCTCTTGGTGTTTGAGTACAGCCTCTTCCAGTCATCAAGCACCATCTTGCTTGGTGGCAGCAGATCAAGGGGATTTTTAGCCTTTGGCTTCGGTGCCTCTTCCTCTGGTGCCTCAACCACTGGCTTCGGGGCCTCCTTCGGAGCCTCTTTCTTGACCTCCTTTGGTTTAGCAGGAGCAGCAGCCTTCTTCTGAACAGGAGGAACAGCCTCTGCCTGCTTGACCTCACCAATGACCTTCTTGAAGTTAGGCTGGTTAACCATTGTCCAGAAGTACCTCTCAACATGAGGGAACTCAGATGTGAAAGTCTTGGTCAAGAGGCGCGCAAAACCATGGTAGAGGTTGCAAGTCATGACGATATCCGCCAGAGTGACAGAATGCCCAACAAGGAATGTGTTGGAGGCCAGGTGCGTGTTCAGAGCATCAAGCGCCCTCTTCAATCCAGCAATGCCAATTTCCTCAGACTGTAATGGTGAAAATTAGAACCTTGCAGCATACCAATGCTCATATGGCTGATATACAAATACCAGTACTTACCGCGGGAATGTATGGCATAAACCCCAGCCTTGGGTACAACCACTTTGCAATATTGGAATCAACCTCTGTGGCAGCAAAGTCCATCCATTGCTCAACACGTGCCTGCAAGAATGATTAGAAGGTCAGTACTGCAACCTGCTGAGCTATAATGATACAAGTTCTGGATAAATCACTCACATATTCGATGAGGGAGCTGCCGTAAAGGAAGTTGTCACCCTTTGAGCGAGCAACTAAAGGAAGAATGGACAACATTAGTTAATTGAGGCAGTGTGGAGTCAGTCAGGTTGAATCAAAAGATGCAACAGTATATACCATAGCGAGCAATAGCATTGCTCTCAAAAACAGCACCATCAGGAGTCTCAAGAACAGGAACCTGAAAAGAATTATTAGTTCCAGAGTCTCTGTCCTTGGTCAGCTCAAAAAGTTGTGAAGTTAAATTGGTGTACCTTTCCGAGGGGGTTCATCTTGATAAACTCAGGGGTTTTGTTTGAGACACCCATCTGAAAATCCTTGGGCAGCTCAACCTTAACCCCACAGTACTCGGCAGCAATAAGTGCCTTGAAGGCATTCTTGTTGCCACTGCCCGAATGCAGAACCTATGTAAATAAGACAAGACAAACTCAGAACAACAGAAAATCATCTGTATCCGCAAATAGAGTAACCAGGACATAAATGCAATCAGAACAACCTACACCAACAGAATAAGCAGAGTAAATGAGGCAGAGATGCACTAATCTTTCTCAGGCATACACAAGAAAACAGCTACCTAAATCCGTTCCAACGTGGTCAACTAAGCAGATCGAGAATCCTAAAAGCTAGAAATAACTGACATGTCCTGGAGATCTAACAAGCTTGCGCATGATCGTACACAAATCTACACGAGACTGACAGAATACCAAGCGAGTAAATAGGCCATCGTTCCGGCGCCAGCTATCAAATAAATATTCGGATCGGAACCTGTAATTCCCACATCTGGGACCGACGAACTGCGCCCAGCAGAGACGCTATACAGATAAGGCATACGACCCGAGCATCAGACCAAGCTAACCACACATCACGCGCCCTTCAGATCGGAGCAGCTACCAGATCAGCATCTACTCGCAGGCAGCACGAGCTACGCAAACATACGTAAACAGCAACGGAATCTATGAAGCAAAGATGAAACTCACGAGCGCCATGACGGCCGGAGCTGCTGGCTTCGCCCGACCCAAATCTCAGATCTGCACGAAAGCAAAAGGAAACAGTGAGCTTCGACTATGATTACAACGAACAAAGATCGAGAGAAGGTAGAATTCTAGGGGACGGAAGCTTGGGATCTTACAGCGCGCGTGGATCGAGACGAAATCGCGGAAGCGGCGGCGAAAACCCCAGGAGTCGAGGGTGGGAGAGGCAGAGAGGGGTTTACAGAGGGAGAGGTGCGGATTTATGGCGGCGCTGGGGAGTGGGGAGGGGAGAGGAGCTCGCGGCTATCTAGGGTTGCGGCACGGAGGGCCCCGATGGCTCGGGCGGGGGTGCCTGGACGGACGAGATTTGTCGGGAAATGAGGAGGATGAGCGTGTGGCTTTTGTATTTTTTTGTGACTCCTTGAAGTTTCTTGGAACTGATATCAGGTCCATGCAAGGTCGATCCTGTAATTCGAAATTACTTGCACGAACCGTGCGCGCCACGGGAAATAAACGGGTGCGCAAGGGTCACGTCATCTCAAAAACGCATTGTGTGACGGATGCTCTAACTCTCCACGTCCTGAAGTGCTATGGTATTTCCAACTTCCAAGACATGCATTTGCGAAAAATATTGAACTATATATGACCGTAGCCCTGGAATTAAATCATTTGTTATGGATTGTATTGTTTGGCTACTATTTATGGCTGAATTTGTTTATCTTTCGTTGCTCTATGTGTGAATTGAATAACATTTTATTTTTTCGCGAAAACGCAAAAAACTTTGTATTTCGATTCATTGATAAAAAAGAGAGTATTGTACAACATGTACACCGACTCAGAAGAGCCAACAACACACAACACACAACTCAACCCACTAGACCTACGGGACCACAGGGATCAATGCCCGGAGGCCGACCGCGTCAGTAGCTGCCCAGAAACGAGCCCCGGATCGAATCGCGCTGACAAGGACAAAGATGTTGGGTGACGCATTGTCGAAGACGACCGTATTCCGTTGCTTCCATATCCACCACGTCTCTAGTACGAGTTCCCCCTTAGTCGGTCGATAAAACAAACCGCTTCTAAATTAAACTTAAGACGGCGGAAATTATTGACCGGCTCTCTAGATCACTCAATTGCAGCCGGTCAGAAATATTAATCGCCTCTGGGTGTCTACTGAGGCGGACCATTATGTCACTCGTCTCGAAAAACTAGTGTCGTGCATGTTCCTAAGGTAGCATGTGCATATTTTTTTTAGAAAAATCATGCGCATATTATTAATGCAGTTAGAAAGTGGAGATCGTACACTAGCCCCCATCCACACGAGTCCACACTTACATGTCACTCGAGGGCTACCGATGGCCCCGCGTATATAAACCCACTCGGTCTTCTTCATCCACGAGCTCGTGTCATTTTTCTCAGTTTGTCTAGTCACAAAACCCCAAACTGCACCTTCCGCACGCGCTGAAACTCCTTCGCTTTCACCATCGTCCTTCCTAGCTACGCTATGAAGCGTATGCGTGGAAACGAGCCTGGGGTAAAACCAGTTGGAGGCTCAGCAGCAGATGGCTCGATCATCGCCGAGCAGGCGGAGGCGGCTTCTTTGGGCACACAGGCCGCTCGTCGCCACGCCTTCGAGGCTTCGGGCTCCGTCTAGCCAATCGCCGTCGGCATCGAGCAGCAGAAGGTCGACAACATCGTGATGCCACCGACAGATCTGGATGAGGGGCATGCGGTAGGCGGAGGCAACCCGATGCTCTACATCAGCGACCCTATCCTCCACGAAGAAATCCTCGACGCAATCGCGGAGAACGATAAGTTCGAGGAGGAGGTCCCCGATGAGACGCCCGAGGTACTACTTTGCTAGCTTCTCTAGTCGCGGTCGTACTGTTCATAGGTAGATTTTGCTCAATCGTGTATAGATTCTTTTACTCTTGATATAGGAAATATATATGGTTTGAATGGTCGATTGTTTTGGAGATTTGATTAGATATGCTCATCTGCCATCTAGTAAATTTATCTTTGCTTAATTTATTATTATTCATACGGTTCTTCTTGTACTGTAAATTTAATCGATCTGTAACATTTGATTTTAGAGATTTTAGGAATTGCTAGCCGAGTGTTGATTTTAATACACAACATGTATATAATATTATATTTATATTCCTTACTGAGGCCAGTGATTCAATTTTACCCCAAAAGAGTGCAAAGGGAGACACATATGATGGTGTTAGATTTTTTTAAGAATGGTTAATGAACCTGAGGCAATGTACAACAATATAAATTGTTTAATTGGTACTTTGATTCACTAACTCTATCTCTAAAAATTATGAGGCCCTAGATTTATTCTACACATATGAACTATGATCTTTAAACAATTTCTCACTAAGGCCGATAATTGAAATTTTCCCCAAACACACAAATAATATTTTATATGATCTTTGAATGATTTGTATGATGCATATGTATATGCATGATTTTGATTATAAGTTGTTTCTACATGTACATGAAGATTGTTTGGTTTTTGTTATTTATATTACAATATTTAGAATTGTTTTTTACCTAAATTTGTGTCCCTGAATATTGTTTCGTAGAATTACATTTCAATTTTTTATTGTGGTCAATAATTCAAAATTGCCCCAGAAGAGAGGCAGACATATTGATGTCAATTTTTTAGCGAACCCGGGGCAATGTATTAGAACAATAGATTGGTACTTGGTTCGCTAACATCATCCCTGAAAAAACTTATGAGGCTCCTAGATTTATTCTACATTAATTGAACGATAACCTTTGAATTGTCATTGCATCCATTCCTAGTGCATAAGAATTAGATTTTAGTTTCTCACTAAGACAGATGATTAAAATTTGCCGAAAAGAGTGTAGTGGGACACATTTGTTAGTGTTATTTTTAACGGGGGGAGGGGGTTGTTTTGCCTATTCTGTGGTAGAGCCATTGACACGGACCTTGACAACATGATCCAGCACGCGATGGATATCCGAAGACCTTGGCGCGGCACGCATCCTACAACAAATTCTTCCAAACATATGTTAGGACTGGTATGTTTTCCCTCGAGTAGGCTGATGCATGCTCCTACTACTTCCCCTGCTAGGCGTCTCTGTGTCCTTTCTACTACTGCCCGTGCTTATATTTTGTTTAAGTTAATTATTATCTGGTTGCATGTAAGACAATATTCGCAGTGTCACTGGTGGTTGTTTAACTATTAATTATAAGAACCTCGTCTATATATGTATATTAATCTACTCTTTTATATGGAGTTCCTTAAAAATCCTAGTGTTCAGTTATTTCTTGTGCTCGATTATAATATAATTTAAGAAATACATCAACAAGATTTTAAATTGGTAAAAAATTCGTATTGAAGTAACTAAATGATCTCACGTCAACATTAAACATTTGAATTAGTCAAATTCAAAACAGTTGTACCTTATTGCTCTGCAGCATATATGAACCTCATTTACTCTTAGGACTCAGTTTCACTCTTCGATGTATATATGTACTACGCCATTTTTTTTAATGTATGAACCTCATTTACTCTTAGGACTCAATTTCACTCTAGCAAGCATGTGTAAACACCTTTCTTGCCTTTAAATTATGAATTATTCTCAATATTTAGGATTAACAAAATCCGGAATTCTGAATATATCTGGATGTCCGAATATTCACTTGACGAGATTTCTTCAAAGAATACATGAAAAAGGTTATATTGGTGAAAGATTCACAATTAAGTAACCAAATGATCTCACTTCATGATTAAACATTTAAATTAGTTAAATTCAAAATACTTGCACCTTATTTCGTAAAGATCCAAGGTTTGTACTACGCCAATTATTTTCTTCTATTTATGAACCTCATTTAGTCTCAGGGGATTCAATTTCACTCTAGCAAGCATGTATACACACATTTCTTTGCCTTTAAATTATGAATAATTCTAAAATTTTAGGATAATCAAACGCTGGAGTTTCGAATATATCTGGAGTTCCGAATAATTCTAAAATTAGTAATTTGAAAATAGCTAATATTCGCCCTCTGGTCCCCTACAGTACGGGCGCTCTCCCTTGCCTCCAAGGACCCCTTCGCCGTCCAGGTAGGTATGCGTGAAAACCAAACCCCCCAAACCCTAAATCAACAGTTTCGATTTAGAAATTGTGTCATGAAATTTGCCATTTTGCTTCTCGAATTTAACGTTGAGGGTTACCAAGCTGCAAAGATCCGACGGCGCCATTGGGAGAGACTCCCCCAATTGACCTACATCTGTCCCAACTCTTTTCCTCTTATATAAATCTCAAAATATATAATTGTCACTTCTAGTAATAGATATTTAATTGTCACTTACAGCAATAGATATTTAATTGTCACTTAATTGGCACTCGCAGTAAGGCGATAGAGATAGTGAGTTGTTTGATGTTGTGTGGCCCCAAATCCGACTGATCGTGTGGTATGCACAGAAATGTCGGAAGAAGATCGATGTGGGGAATCCCAGACCCCTCTCCAGGTGGCTCTGGAAGCAGATAATTTTGTCGGGGCGCGACTTCGGCTCTGTCTCACCGGTCGCGGGAATCCGCCAGTTCCCCTTCGACTTTGATTTGCCCCACAGATCTTTTGGACGTGCCATCGAGAGAAGAAAGGGGTCACTCTGTCTGGAAATTTCGGACCAGGAGTGGATCTGGAGATTGAGGATGCGCGAGGGTCGAGAAATGCGAAGAAGGTTTGCCTCTCCTCTGCCATTATCCTTATAACGGGACGCTACCCGCCAATCTCAGGATAGCCGTTACCTCGCGGTAAATTTGCCGAAGTTACCGTTGGAATTACCCAACAGATAGTTTGACCAAGCTGACGGTCCAACTTCATCCACTCGACTCACCTTCTTACCTGCCCCTTCCGATCGATTGGGAGTGGCGACTCGAGCACATTTCCACTCGCCAATGCTACGACTGAAGACACCTTTGAGGAATTTCTCCCTTCATTTGAGGAGTCCACCGCCGATTCGACTGGGCATCCACCCAGACTCACTGATACGTCTATTTTGCATCACTATTCTATATCATAATTCACTGTTATTCATTGATATATTTCGTATTGAGAGGTGATACTTATGTTATTTTATCTGTTTTTGCATGGTTGATGACTTTTGGAGCATGGACCGTGATGTCTACGCACTTCTATTCTTGTAGACAGTTGTTGGGCCTCCAAGTGCAGAGGTTTGTAGAACAACATCAAGTTTTCCCTTAAGTGGATCACCCAAGGTTTATCGAACTCAGGGAGGAAGTGTTCAAAGATATCCCCTCTCAAGCAACCATGCAATCAAGATACAAGAAGTCTCTTGTGTCCCCAACACACCCAATACACTTGTCAGGTGTATAGGTGCACTAGTTCGGCGAAGAGATAGTGAAATACAAGTGGTATGAATAATTATAAGTGGTAACGGTGCCAGAAAATAGCTTGAAGGCATGGAAGAGACTAAAAGCAAACTAAAATAAAGATGGCAGCAAGTAAACATATAACAGATCTAACAGCAAACGGTGTTTCAGTGCTTAGGCCTAGGGATCATACTTTCACTAGTGAACACTCTCATATAAATATATTATCTTCATGATACTACTCTGAACTACTCTCTGGTTGGACACTCTAATCGTTGGTAGGGCTATAACAGCACACCTCAAAGTTCATCATTCCCATCTAGAAAACCCCACACTGTCACCTTGAGCACTATATGAGTCCAACAAACACCACAATTTCATAAAGACATCCAACTCCAAATCTAACTCATAATAAGTATTTGTAATCTCTAGCCTAAGTACCACCATGGTGTGCACGATGTCACTTTCACACACATGGGGAGAGAAGAGATCTATTAAAGCACTTGAGTAGCAAGGTAAATCAATAGATTACAAGCTCATGATCACAATATGATCATGCATAGAGAGAGAGATGAACACATAGCTACTGGTAGGACCCTTAGCCTCGAGAAAGAACTACTCTCTCATCATCATGGGAATCAGCAATGGCGATGGAGATGGTGGTGGAGATCGATGGAGATGGCTCCGGGGGCACTTCCCCGTCCCGGCAGGGTACCGGAACAGAGACTTTCTGTCCCCGAATCTCCCCTTCGGTGGCGGCGGCGCTACGGAACTTTTCGTGGATTTCTGATTGACGATCTAGGGTTTATGCATCGGGAGGCTTCTTATAGGCGAAGAGGCAAGGTCGGTGGGTGGCCAGGGGGTCCACACCACCTGGTGGCGCGACCAGGGCTAGCCTGCGCCACCACATGGTGTGGCTGCCCTGTGGCCCCTCTCCGTCTCGTCTTCTGGCTCCGTGAGTCTTCCGGTAAAATATCAACTTTGGCTTTTGTCCCGTCCAATTCCGAGAATATTCATTTTCTGACTTTCTGGAACCAAAAACAGTAGAAAATAGGCAACTGGCACCGTGCATCTTGTTAAGAGGTTAGTCCAAGAAAGTGTATAGAAAGTACTCCAAAGTTGGAACAAAACACAAGAAAGTAGATAAAACCAAGCATGGAACATCAAAAATTATAGATACATTTGTAATGTATCAGACCGCTGCAGTCAGGATTCTAATGGAAAAGGTGCTGTTTGGAGGCAAAATTCGCGAAGATCAGAAAATCCGGGAAAATATACGGAAAATCCTATTTTTTCAGAAGACGAAGGAAGCCAGAAGGGGGGTTGGAGATGGGCCACAAGGGGCCCACACCACCCCCTGGCGCGGGCCAGCCTAGGCCACGCCACCAGGTGGTGTGGCCACCTTGGTCCACCCCTGGCACTCCCCTCTGGCGTGTATTATCCTCCCGAAACCCTAAGACTCGGGGAGCAACCATAGAAAGATTCTACCGCCTCTGTGGGGCGGAAAACACCGAGAGAGACAGATCTCTCCGGTAGACAGATTTCTGCTAGGGGAATTCCTTCCCGAAGAGGGGAGATCGTTGCCATCAACACCACCATCAAGCTGGACTTCATCGGGATCATCATCATCATCACCACCACCATCACCATCAGCACCCTCATCACCATCTACATATTGCTGTAACAATTGGGTTGCATCTTGCATAGTTCTTTGGGGAAACTTTTTTGATGTTGATTACTCTTTGTAGTTGATGCTATTGAGTGGAACCATTGAATTATTGTTTATGTTCAGATTGTTATACATCGTTATTCCATTTCTAATTATGATCCACATGATGTCTTGTGAGTAGTTCATTTTGTTCTTGAGGACATGGGAGAAGTCATGTTGTTAGTAGTGGAATTGCGTTGAGAAAGATTCAATGGTTTGATATTTAAGTTGTGGTGTACTTCTTCTAGTGGTGTCATGTGAACGTCGACTACATGACACTTCACCTATATGGGCCTAGGGGAATGCATTGTGTATTTGGCTACTAATCGTAGGGGTTGCCGGAGTGACAGAAACCTGAACCCTCGTTAGGAAACCATTGCACAAGGGACGTAAGGGTCTTAGAGTTTAAAGTTGTGGTTAGGTTTCTACCTTAATTACTTTCTTGTACTTACGGATGTTTGCAAGTGGTATAATCACAAGTATGTATTAGTCCTAGGAAGGTTGGTACATTAGCACAGGTTCACCCACACAACACTTAGCAAGCTAAAGAAGATTAATCAACTATATAAAGCGAAAGCACTTGACAGTCTTCCCATGTGTCCTCGAGAACGTTTGGTCATCTTAAGTAATACAACCGGCTTGTCCTTTGCTGCATAAAGGATTGGGCCACTTGCTGCATTTATTCCTATTGTCTTTTATTTACTCGTACTTCGTTTACTTGCTTTATCAAAAAACCCTAAAAATCCGTTTGCTAAGTATTTGCAGAGAATTCCTGATCCATACCGCTAGCCAGCACCTTCTGCTCCTCGTTGGGTTCGACACTCTTACTTATCAAAAATACTGCGATACACCCCCTATACATGTGGGTCATCAAGACTATTTTCTAGCACCGTTACTGGGGAGTGAAGCGCTATTGGAGAGTGGAACTGGTAAAGGAAACTTCTACTGTGAGTATTGTTTACTTCTGCTAGTTGCTTTATTTTTGTTATGGATAATTCACTGAGTTTCTTATTTGGTAATGCTACTACCACTGCTAAGGTAGTAGATAAGCCACCACCTGTTGAGAATGATGTTTTTAAAATACCTACAAGAATTATTGATCGTGTTATGGATAACTACTATGTTGGGGATGGAACTGTCCATCCCGGTGATCATTTGCTCTTTATACACGAATTATGCGGGTTGTTCAAGTGTGCAGGTATCACTACAGATCAAGTTAAGAAGAAGTTATTCTCATTATCGCTGAAAGGAAGAGCTGGGAAATGGTATAAGCTGCTGAAGAATGGTCAAGCTCTGGAATGGGAGGAAATAGTGCCTCTCTTTTATTCAAAGTTTTATCCTCCTAGTGAGATTCATAAAGATCGGAATCAAATATAGAACTTTTGGCCTCTTGATGGAGAGAGTACAACTCAAGCTTGGGGGAGATTGAAGTTACTAATGCTCAAATGTCCCATTCATGAGCTCCCCAACAATATTATTATCAATAACTTTTATGCAAGGCTTTCTCTTCATGATAAAGATTTATTGGATGCTTCTTGTGCTGGATCATTCACTCGCATGGAAGAAGAAGCTAAATGGGATCTTCTGGACGGTATTCAAGACAATGCTGAAGCTTGGGGGAATGACAAAGGTAGAAAGTCAGGTCTAAATTATGATTATGAATGCATTGAATCTTTTATGGGAACTGGCGACTTTCAAAATATTAGTAATGCTTATGGTCTTGATTTGCAAGTTATTACGAATTGCTTTATAGCTTTTGCTTCTTATATTGAAATTCCAAAAAGGGGATGGAATAAATACCATGCACCTTACAAAGATATTGTTGACTATGTTCCTATTGGGAGTGCTGAGTATTGCATTATGGATCCCATCTTACCTGAACCTTATATCGAGAAGATTCCCTTCCTAGAAAAGGTAAAGGATCATCCTATGATAACTAATGTAATCACCAAAAGTTAAAAAAGAACTGTAAAACCTAATGAACAAATAAACGTTGAACCTGTGGTAGCAATTGTGAAAGACCTTGTCACAAAAGCATAGAAGATGGACACATAGTCTTTTGTGAGGATGCTTCTAATATTGTTTCACATCCCAATAGAACTAAAAAGGCTAGTGTTCCTGTTCTTTCTATTAGAATTGGTGATCATTGCTATTATGGTTTATGTGATATTGGTGCAAGTTCCAGTGTTATTCCTTATGAGCTTTACAGAGAAATTATGCATGAAATCAGTCCCTGCGAATTGGAAGAGATTGATGTGGTTATTCACCTTGCTAATAGAGAGACCATCTCTCCAATTGGTATTGTACGAGACTAGGAAGTTCTTTGTGATAAGATTAAGTACCCTGCTGATTTTCTAGTACTCGGTTCAGCTGCTAGTAAAACTTATCCTATTATTTTTGGAAGACCTTTCTTGAGTACTTGTGGAGCTATTATAGATTGCAAAAGGGAGAAAATCTTGACTAAGTTTGCTGGGGAATATTATGAGTTTAATTTGTCGAAATTCGCTAAAGAACCTTGTGAAGAGGAAACCTATAATGAGGATTTTAGAGTTGAACAACTTGCTTCTATTTCTCTTGCTTCTAACAATGCTTTGCAGCAATTTATGGAAGATCATGAAAGTGAAATCTTCATGGAAGAAAGGAATGAGATTGACAAGATTCTCCGTGATCAGCCTAAGATGCTTAAACATAACTTGCCTGTTGAAGACTTAGGTACCACGTTGCCACCTAAAAAGGATCTGGTCTTCGATCTAAAACCTCTCCCTGATGATCTTAAATATGCTTATATTGATGATAAAAATATATATCTTGTTATTATTAGTGCTAAACTTTCAGGGAAGGAAGAAGAAAGGTTATTGGAGGTTTTGAGGAAACACCGAGGAGCTATGGGCTATACTCTGGATGATTTAAAAGGGATTTCACCTACTATATGTTAGCATTCTATCAACATAGAACCAGATGCAAAGCCAGTAGTAAAGCACCAACGACGTTTAAATCCTAGGATGAAGGAAGTGGTAAGGAATGAGGTATTGAAACTCCTTGATGCTGGTATTATTTACCCTATTGCTGACAGTGAATGGGTTAGTCCTGTTCATTGTGTTCCTAAAAAAGGAGGTATTACCGTTGTTCCTAATGATAATGATGAGCTTATTCCTCAAAGAATAGTAGTAGGCTATAGGATGTGCATTGATTTTAGAAAAGTCAATAAAGTTACTAAGAAAGATGACTACCCGCTTCCTTTTATTGATCAAATGTTGGAAAGGTTGTCTAAAAAGACCCATTTTTGTTTTCTTGATGGTTATTCTGGTTTCTCTCAAATTGCTGTTAAACAACATGATCAAGAAAAAACTACTTTTACTTGCCCTTACGAAACTTATGCTTATAGACGTATGCCTTTTGGTTTATGTAATGCTCCTGCTACTTTTCAAAGGTGCATGTCTGCTATCTTTCATGGTTTTTGTGAGGAAATTGTAGAAGTGTTCATGGATGACTTTTCTGTCTATGGAACTTCTTTTGATAATTGTCTGCACAACCTTGATAAAGTTTTGCAAAGATGTGAAGAAACTAATCTTGTTCTTAATTGGTAGAAATGCCACTTCATGGTTAATGAAGGGATTGTCCTCGGGCATAAAGTTTCTGAAAGAGGCATAGAAGTTGATAGAGCTAAGGTTGAGGCAATTGAGAAGATGCCATGTCCAAGAGACATCAAAGGTATTCGTAGTATCCTTGGTCATGCTGGTTTCTACAGAAGGTTTATTAAAGACTTTTCTAGGATATCAAAACCCCTCACTAATCTTCTTCAAAAAGATGTACCCTTTGTTTTTTATGATGATTGTAAGGAAGCTTTTGAAACTCTTAAGAAGGCTTTAACTACAACCCCTATTGTTCAACCACCTGATTGGAGTTTACCCTTTGAAATAATGTGTGATGCTAGTGATTTTGCTGTAGGTGTTGTCCTTGGGCAACGAATTGATAAAAAGTTAAACGTTATCCATTATGCTAGTAAGACTCTAGACGCTACTCAAAGGAATTATGCTACTACTGAAAAGGAATTTCTAGCTGTCGTTTTTGCTTGTGATAAGTTTAGGCCCTATATTGTAGACTCAAAAGTCACCATTCATACTGATCATGCTGCTATTAAATACCTTATGACGAAGAAGGATGCTAAGCCTAGGCTTATTAGATGGGTGCTGCTTTTACAAGAGTTTGATCTACATATAGTAGATAGTAAGAGTGCTGAAAACCCTGTAGCTGATAATTTATCTCGATTGGAAAACATCTCTTTTGACCCTATGCCTGTTAATGATAGTTTCCCAAATGAACAGTTAGCTGCAGTAGGGGTAAGCTCGCGAGGGAGCCCTTGGTACGCTGATTATGTTAACTTTATTGTCTCCAAGTATTTGCCTCCAACTTTTACAACTCAGCAAAGAAGGAAGTTCTTCTATGATTTTTGACATAATTTTTTGGGATGACCCACACTTATACAAAGAAGGGTGGATGGTATTATGTGAAGATGTGTTCCAGAATATGAACAAAAGGAGATATTGCATAAATGTCATGGTAGTGCTTATGGAGGACATCATGCAGGAGATAGAACTGCGCAAAAGGTGCTACAATTAGGTGTCTACTGGCATACCCTTTTTAAAGATGCAAGAAAATTTGTTTTATCTTGTGATGAATGTCAGCGTGTTGGTAATATCTCTAGACGCAATGAAATGCCTATGAACTACTCTCTAGTTATTGAACCCTTTGATTGCCGGGGATTTGACTTTATGGGTCCTTTCCCTCCTTCAAAAGGTCACACTCATATTCTTGTTGCCGTTGATTATGTTACTAAGTGGGTAGAATCCATTCCCACAAAGAGTGCTGACGGGGAGACTTCTCTAAAAATTCTTAAGGATGTTATCTTTCCTAGGTTTGGAGTGCCTAGGTATCTCATGACTGGTGGGGGTTCTCATTTCATTCATGGTGGTTTTAGAAAGACCCTTGCTAAATATGATGTTAACCATAGAATTGCTTCAGCTTATCACCCCCAAACTAGTGGGCAAGTAGAGTTATCAAATAGAGAAATTAAACCCATCTTGCAAAAGACTGTTAATAGATCTAAAAAAACTGGGCTAAAAAGTTGAATGATGCTTTATGGGCTTATAGAACTGCTTACAAAAATCCTATGGGGATGTCTCCTTATAAAATGGTTTATGGGAAAGCTTGTCACCTACCCTTAGAATTAGAACGCAAAGCTTACTGGGCAGTTAAAGAACTAAATAGATATTGTAAGCTCGCTGGTGAGAAAAGATTATTTGACTTAAGTTCTTTAGATGAATGGAGGAGTGAAGCCTATGAAAATGCTAGGCTCTTTAAGGAAAAAGTTAAAAGATGGCATGACAAGCGAATACTTAAGAGAGAATTTCATGTTGGTGAGAAAGTTCTATTATATAGGTCTCGTCTCAGGTTTTTTGCAGGAAAGCTACTGTCAAAATGGGAAGGACCTTTCATTATTGAAGAAGTATACCGTTCAGGAGCAATAAAAATTTCTTCTTTAAAAGATGATACTACACAAGTAGTGAATGGGCAGCGACCCAAGCACTATATTGCTGGAGATTCTTACAATGAAGATGTTGATGCCTTTCAAGTTATAACTCCGGAGAAATTTATCAAGGACCAAATTCAGAGACATGCAGAGGCTGTTTTCAAATAGGTGACAATTCTGGTAGGAAAAGTTCCACGAAAATACTATCCAACTATATTTTTGTAGTTTTTAGTCAATAAGAAAAGCTACAAAGTGAAAGAGGGACGGAAACAGAGCCAGGGTGGCTCACACCACCCTGTGGCGCGGTCCCACCCCTGGTCGCGCCACAAGGTGGTGTGGCCACTCCGGACACCGTCTCCGACCCGTTTTCTCCCAGTACCTTCCTTTTGTTTTGAAACTTCGTAATATAAAATCCCCCGGATCCCCCGAGGTTCGTATATCGTGTTTTCGTTGTGTTTTTGTTTCGATCTGTTTCTGCCAGGAACTATTCTTGAAGGTTCGGAAGCACAATGGTGTCCACCAAGGATAAAGGGAAGAAGCCTATGGAGGAAGATTTCCAAGACCCCAAGCAGGGGCTGGTACCTTTAGTCACTTGCCCTGCATCAACGAAAGCCCTACGAGTCACTAAGGAGTTCTGCGATAAGTACCGAGACTTGAGGAGGAAGGTGGACATGCTTCAGTGGGAGAATGATAGGCTTCGCAAGATGCTGGAAGATTTCCTCACGTCAACTAAGAAAATATTACCACCACCACATAAGGAGTAATTTGTCATCAGATTTGGCATCCCCTTAGTTTGTTCCAAGCTTGGGGGAGTACCGCAGTATCATATCACTATCTTCTATCTTTTTACCTTTTTAGTAGAGTCATATCATGAATAGAGAAGTTATTATGTAGGATGGTTTGCATTGTGGAAGTGTCCCCTCTCTCGTTAGATATGTATCCCTTGGTGTGAGTTGCCGTTACGGAATATTAATGAGAAGTTCTATCATTCACTCTTTTTCATAGCTTATATTAGTTTTCAATTCGTGGTTATATGATTGATCTTGTTGTTAGTATTGGTATCACTTTGGGATCATTGAGTGAATTTAGTTGGTTTTGGCAAACCTGGCTTGGTCAGTAGCAACACTATTTTTAAGAGTTGAATGAAAAAGATAAAAGTACTCTAAAGAAAACTAATTTCATCATATTTCTTTCTTGATTTGCTCATAAGTCTAGTATTCTCTAGTTAAGATCTTTTGTGCTTCCAAGGAAGATTGCATGTTTGTTTTTATCACTTGTATGTTTGGTTGTTTCCTTCAACTCTTATACTTGCTGCCCAACCTTGCTAGCCAAAAACCTGTACTGAGAGGGAATCTTCTCGTGCATCCACCTCCTTTAAACCAAACCCATGCCATTTGTGTCCACCATACCTACCTAGTAGCATTATTGCTATTCCAAGTAAATTCTTGTTTTATCTACCTCCCAAATTAAACTTGTTATGTGAAAATTAGTGATTAAAGCTCTCACGAACTTGATGGCACACTTTACTTTCTTGCACTTAATAAACTTGAACCATTGGGTCCTTCTTTGTTGCGTATATGCTTGCGCTTTATGAGTTGAAGTTAGCAGAACCATGTATCATGGGGACCGCTTTCAACACTTCATTGGTACTTGTACCTAGTTGATATCATGTTCTTTTGCTTATGGATCCCGGCGGTGTGAAATAAAAGTGGAACTTGTAAGATCATGGAGTTTATATGTGTGTTAGAGAAACACTTGGGCCGCTAGCCTAAGCCATGCCTAATCATGGTGGAAACTTGCAGCATAACTATAGTGAGCATTCTATGAAGCATCCTCAATAAAAACCTATGCAAATAGCAAATAAAAAGATCGATGAGATGCTCACGGTTTGCTTGCCTTGTCATTTTGATTATGGGATAGCTCATGTGTCATGTGCAAGGGGTACCCCGTTGGCGGTTCTCAATGATACACATGTATTTACAATGACAAGAGCTTACTCATGACTGAAGTTGAGTAGCATGAGGTTCAATACTCATAAGTAAGGGGCATGGGACTTCAATTTATAACTTGTCAAGCATATCATCTTAGTTGTGTCACTTTAACCTTAATCACCAAAAGATGCCTATGATAGGGGCAATGAGAGCTGAAAGCTAGTAAGTATCATAATTTTTGGGAGCTCTTTATGAGACTTGCAATCCCTGCTTCCCTCTGTGAAGGGCCTTTCTTTTACTTTGTAGTTGAGTCAGTAAACCTACTCCTTTCTATCTCAGCAAGTATTTTGAGTTGTTGTGTTTCATTCATTCATATGATGATTTATTCAATCATGTTTCTTATGTTCCTTGTTTTGCACTTTGCTCTTATCTTGATGTTTACTACTTTGAAAGCTATCATTGAAAACTAGTTATTTGTGAACTCCAGCAAATTATCAACTATTCTTCGACCAAGAGCTAAGTTTGCCATTACCAATTATGATTTACTTTATGTATCTTTATTGTGTTTCCTTTACTCATTGCAAGTTGAGTTATATAATAGTGAGTTATCTTCTATTATGATCTATGTATTGATGAATGTGATGCTTCTTGTCTTTATTCTTTTATCGACTCTTCACTCCATAAACCTGAGGCCATGTTTATTGAGCTCAGTTTCGCTTGGGGACAAGCGAAGTCTAAGCTTGGGGGAGTTGACACGTCCATTTTGCATCATTATTCTATGTCATAATTCACTGTTATTCATTGATATATTTCGTATTGAGAGGTGATACTTATGTTATTTCATCTGTTTTTGCATGGTTGATGACTTCTGGAGCATGGACCGCTGCAGTCAGGATTATGATGGAAAAGGTGTTGTTTGGAGGCAAAATTCACGAAGATCAGAAAATCCGGGAAAATATACGGAAAATCCTATTTTTCCAGAAGACGAAGGAAGCCAAAAGGGGGGCTGGAGATGGGCCACAGGGGGCCCACACCACCCCCTGGCACGGGCCAGCCTAAGCCGCGCCACCAGGTGGTGTGGCCACCCTGGTCCACCCCTGGCACTCCCCTCTGGCATATATTATCCTCCCGAAACCCTAAGACTCGGGGAGCAACCATAGAAAGATTCTGCCGCCTCTGCGGGGCAAAAAACACCAAGAGAGAAAGATCTCTCCGACAGACAAATTTCTGCCAGGGGAATTCCTTCCCGGAGAGGGGAGATCGTCGCCATCAACACCACCATCAAGCTGGACTTTATCGGGATCATCATCATCATCATCACCACCACCATCATCACCATTAGCACCCTCATCACCATCTACATATTTCTATAACAATTGGATTGAATCTTGCATAGTTCTTAGGGGAAACTTTCCCGGTGTTGATTACTCTTTGTAGTTGATGATATTGAGTGGAACTGTTGGGGGGATACCCCGAGTAGGGTCACACCGGGGTATAATGGCCGAGTTAGCCGAGGTACGACAAGGTCAAAGCAAGTGCTGGCCGAGTCACCTCAAGGCAGGCCGAATCACGGAGTAACCCGGACCAGAGGATATCGACCTAACTGAGTCCCGACCGACTTATGTCATATGCCGGTAAGATTTATATAACTTGTATGCAGGTACAGGTGTGGCCGGATTAACCAGGCACGATCCGGGTTATATCAGGCTTACAAGAGAAGGAAGGTATCTCGCTGGTCAAAAGGTGGCACTGTACGTAAAGCGTGAGCGAAGCAGACAGAGGCCAGAACCACCGAGGTGTGGCTGACAAGGGTGACGTTGCCAGAGTCGGATGATGCTGGCGCCGCAGAGGCTCACGTAGCCTCTGCATGGCTGGCGCTAGGGAAAAGTGACCCGGTCGGTTTGCTATTTTGGGAAGAGGCATATTCCCTGGAATGTGCCTCCACGTATGCCCTAATTGGAGACCTAGCTACCCCTATATAAGAAGGGCTAGGGCATCTGTAGAAAGGGTTGAGTTCTATTGGGTTATTTGACTAGTTGATGGGCATTTGAGTAGAGGGTTCCTGAGAGCAGAGCGGTGGTGAGAGTAAGAGAGTTCCTTATTCCTCCTCTCCCTAATACAGCTCAAGGAGAACTTGTAACTCATCTAGCTTGAATAATACAAAGCTTCTGTGTGTGGAATCACCACACTATCCCTCCCTTGATTCCTCTAGTGCATCTTGTCCCCACCTTTAGCCTATACATGGCATCTGCCATGACACAACCATGACAGTTGGCGCCCACCGTGGGGCTAGCGGCGCTAGCAGGAGTGAAGATCCGGACGGGAAACCTCATCGGCACTGGCGAATACATCGTCTCCGTGCTTGTTCAACGCTTTGGAGCGCTGGACTTTGTCAGCGACAATGCTGGTGCTTCGGCAAGCGACCTCTCCCGCGCAACGGCCTCTTTGTCAAGCTCAGCGCGCACAAGATCTACGTCGATGTCGATGTGTCGTGCGTTCACCCACGGCACATCATCGAGGGAGGCGAGCCACCCCTTAGCGCGGCTCGTGGGGAGCGTATCACTCGCTCCCCTGACCGCGCCGATGTGATGATGACTACGCCTGACGCTGGCGCAAGCAAAGATCCGGCACCAGATCCGGAGGTAACACCAAAGGCACCAAGGAAAAGTAGATGTCCTCAACTAGAGAGGCCAGAGAATGTGCTGCAGCAGGTGATAGATAGCCTAGAGAGCCCCATAGCACCTGCAGTAGATCCAGCTCGGGCACATGCCGAGTTAGAGGAGACTAGGCAGAAAATACTAGAGGGTGCAAAAAAGATAGCAGCGGCTCAGCAGTCGTTGAACATGACACTGTGTGAGTATGCAAAGGCAAATAAGGTAGATGTTGTAAAAGTGAAGGGGAGAAACCTCATTAGTAAAATGAACAAATAGGGTGATACTAGAGTTGAGGAATCAGAAAACATCATGTCCGTGGGGCTGCCAAAGTATAGTACCCTGGCAAAGAACCTCAGAGCAGCAGATGCAGCTGCGTCCGAGTTAGAGGGTTTGACGGGTGAAGCCCGGCAAAGGCAGCAAGATAGGGTCAATGAGTTAGTTCAGATCGCGAACAGACAAAATAAAGAATTGCTCAAGGCTAATCCGGGAAGAGCTGGGGCATCCAAAGTTGTTCATTCACGGTAGGTAACACAGAGAAATCTGCTGGAGCTGCATCGTCACCTCATGGTGGCCCAAGGAGAGAGGAGGTCGTAACCTCGGCGAGGAGAAACAAGCAGATAGTCCCATATGACCCGACAAGGGCAGGGAAAGGAAAAGAAGTGCAGATAAATGAGGATCAACGAAGTGTGAGCCGAGGTGAAGCTGGCCGAGGTAACCGCGACCAAGGCAATGCCGGTCAGGGAAACGATGTGAACGGAAATGCCGGATAGCGTAACTCGGCGGGCGCAGGGCAACCGCAGTAGCGGAATATACCACGGCAAGAGCGAAGTGCCGACCAAGGTATGCAACAGAGAGCAGCTCCACAGGAGCAAGATAGATACAATGACGGTGATTCGGAAATGGTGAACGCAGGATACCCTAGGCCAGACTATCACGTGATAGGGTCAAGATTGGGAAGCAGGAACTTGATGCCTGACGGCGCCAGGTTAAAACTGGATCAGCTTTATAGGTTGGAGCAGATTGAGTGTCAAGGTCCTCCGGGTCCTGCGTGCTTTGGGCCCCGGATCATGAAGGAGCCTCCGATGCCAAACTTCCAGTTACCCAGAGGCACAAAAACATATGACGGTAGCACAAAGCCGGAGGATTGGTTGATCAATTACGCGACAGCTGTAAAAATTGCTACAGGCAACTTGAGATGGGCTGTGAGATACGTACCTCAGATGCTGGAAGGGCCAGCGAGGGTATGGCTAAACAATTTACCACCTGGAAGTATCAACTATTGGATTGATTTCGAGGAAATGTTTGTCAGTAACTTCTCAAGCACGTATCAGAGGCCGAATAGGCCATAGAACCTAGCAATGTGCAAGCAGAGACCGAATGAGACGGACCGGGAGTTCTTGACCCGTTGGTGCAACGTGCGAAACTCATGTGAGGGTGTGATTGAGTCACATGCCATAGCTTGGTTTGCGCAAGGATGTAGATATGCAAGCATGTTGTGGCAAAGGCTGCAAAGGGATATGCCAACTACATTGGCAGAAACGATCCGGATTGCTGATTCATATGCCTTGGGTGATCCGACTCAACCTAGGCTGGTGTCAAACGAGTCAAATGAGGAGTACTACCAGCGAGATGGGGTCAGGTCATCCCGGCGGAATGATTACCGGGGTAAGAGAAGAGATGAAAGGCCGGATTACAGATATAGTTCGCAGCAAGTTGCAGCTGTAAATCGAGATCAACCCAGAGCAGGGAGTAATCAACGTTAGAAAACTTGAGGGCAACAATGGACTCCAAGAAATGATGGCAACAAACTTGGACGCAAGAGCAGAAGAAACAGTGGCAAGAAAAGAAGGACCGTCTGAGGTATACCTATGAGGTAATGCTGGATCAGCCGTGTAAATTTCATACGCCAAATCCGAGTAACCCGGTGGGTCACACGACTCGGCAATGTGAATGGATGAGGAAGTTAGAACAAAGTGGTTCGGGGAATGCTCAGGCACCTCGGAACGATCAACCTTGGCATTAGTTACCCCAGCAACAATTGCTCTCCGGAGCGAACACGCAACAGTTAATGTTGCCACCCCCTCCGCCGAGGTATGAAAACCATGAAAGAAGAGATGCAGTGCATCAGGTAGAAAACCGACATCAGCCATATTAGGGATACCCCGGAAATGAGGGGAGAAATGAATATAGAGAGCATCACCAGAGTTACTGTGTGTTTACCACGGAGGAAACATATCGAAAGAGTTTGCAGCACCAACATATGGAGGTGAATGTAGTTATGCCGGCAGTGACGAGGTACATGCCTTGGTCGGATCAGGAAATTACGTGGAGTATCAAGGATCATCCCAAGCTCATGCCTAGCCCTGGTTCGTATGCGTTAGTGCTAGACCCAACGTTCATCGGGCCAAATATCAATGTGAGATTTTCTAAGGTGCTGATAGATAATGGTAGCAGCATCAATATAATGTATGTGGATACAATGCGCAAATTGGGTATCTCGGAGAATATGCTCTAGGCCACGAGAACAACGTTTCATGGTATTGTGCCAGGCATTTCTTATGAACCCATTGGCTAAGTACGGGTTGATGTGTTATTCGGCACGCGAGATAACTGCCGGACTGAGAACTTGGAGTTTGAGGTTGTGATTTAGAAAGTGCGTATCACACGTTACTCGGCAGACCTGCCCTGAACAAATTCATGGCAAGTTGTCACATCAGTTACCTGAAGATGAAGTTGCTCGGGCCAAATGGAGTAATCACTATAGCAGGAGATTTCTGACGTTCCATTGAGTGTGCGTCGGCCGAGTCTAACCTGGCCGAGTCACTCGTGATCGCACAAGAAAAGAGAAAGATCCAAGAGGTGGCAGCATTGGCTCAATCCGCTCAGCAATATATGTCGGCGTTGAGTAACCCGCATGGAAGTGTCTCGTTTCACGCAACAAAGGATACAAAGAAAGTGCCTGTTGATGATCTGTTCCCAGAGCGCACCGTAATAATTGGTGCCGGGTTAAATGACAAATAGGAAAGCGAGCTTGTCAACTTCCTCCGTGAGAATCGGGATATTTTTGCTTGGTCCACACAGGACTTGTAAGGTGTTCTGATGGAGTTGGCCGAGCACTCTTTGAATGTGAGACCTGGAGCAAGGCCGGTGAAGCAACCTCTCTGCCACTTCGCCGAAGATAGGAGAAAAGTCATTGGAGATGAGATAGCTCGGTTCCTAGCAGCTGGGTTCATCATGGAAGTGCTTTACCCGGATTGGCTATCTAATCCGGTGCTGGTAGAAAAGAAGAAAGATGATCCGAATGTGGCAGTGGTTTGGCGTATGTGCATCGATTACACGAACCTGAATAAGGCATGTCCAAAAGATCCATTCCCACTGCCAAGGATAGATTAGGTCATAGATTCAACTGCTAGGTGTGAACTGTTGTCATTCATAGATGCATATTTTGGTTTCCACCAGATACCTCTAAATCCGGATGATCAAATAAAGACTGTGTTTATTACTCCGTATGGAGCTTATTGCTATCGCACCATGCCTTTTGGTTTACGTAATGTAGGGGCAACGTACCAAAGATGTATGCAAAAATGTTTGCACGATCAGATCAGCTAAAATGTGCAAGTGTATGTGGATGATGTGGTCATAAAAACCAAGGAAAGCAAAACGCTCCTTGATGATATCAGGCAAACATTCGTGAACCTAAGAAGATTCCGAATGAAGCTTAACACGGAAAAATGAACCTTCGGTGTCCTGGCTAGAAAATTACTCGTATTTTTTGTATCCAGCCGAGGTATCGAAGTTAACCCAACTAAAATTCGAGCCATAGAGAGAATAGAGTTGCCAAAGTGTCTTAACGATGTCCAGAAGTTCACTGGTTGCCTGGCATCCTTAAGTCGGTTTGTATGTCGGATGGGAGAAAAGGCATTACCTCTCTATCAACTAATGAAAAAGCGGACAAGTTCGTATGGACGCTGCAGGCCAATGAAGCCTTTATCCAATTGAAGAAAATGTTAGCCACTGCACTGATACGTCCAAAACGTATCTACTTTCCTGAACACTTTTGCTGTTGTTTCTCATCTATACTTGTGTGATTTGGATGCAACTAATGCGAACTAACGCTGTTTTCAGCAGAATTGCCTTGGTGTCTACTTTTTGTGCAGAAAATCAACTATCAGGAAAAATCCCGGAAAATATGCCAAAAATCCTATTTCACCCGAAGACTCCAGGAGCCAGAATACGAGACAGAGAGGAGCCCTGGGGTGGCCACACCACCTAGTGGCGCGGGCCAGGCCAGGCCACGCCAGGGGGTGGTGTGGGCCCCCCAGGCACCCCCTCGGCCTCTCTCTCCGCCTATAAGGAGCCTTCTGACTTAAAAACTTCAGGGGGTTCGACGTTTTTTCAGAAGGAGTTCTGCTCCGCCGCCACCACCAGATTCCACGAAACAACACCATAATTGCCCTATGTTCTGATTGCTATGTGAATTGTCTTGTCCATGCAACACCCGTCCATCCATCCCTATGCCTACCGCACTCGAATACCACTATTTACTGCTTTTGTTAGTACCGTCTTTGCTTTGCTACTGCTGTTACTTTGCTATTCCTACTACAAAACTGTTGCTACTGATAAACTGCTGTGAGCAAGATTGTTTCCAGGTGCAGCTGAATTGACAACTCAGTTGTTAAGGCTGATAAATATTCTTTGGATCCCCTTGTGTCGAATCAATAAATTGGGTTTAACTTCCCTCGAAAATACTGCGATACACCCCCTATACTTGTGGGTCATCAAGACTATTTTCTGGTGCCGTTGCTGGGGAGCATAGCTTTATTTATCAAGTTCACTTGGATTCTCTATTGTTCGCTGCTATCCATCCATCATGGGTAAGTCTCGTGATGGCAAGGTTCCTATTTACCATCCACTACAAGAAGAGGTACGATTCTGAACACCTCTACTGCTCTTGATTCACCGTCTGTTTTGAGTAAGTTCCTTACACCACCACATACACATGCTACACACACTGCTACTACTGCTGAATCTGAAACTTCTGATACTTATGATGCTGCTTCTACTGTGCTTGATAAGAGTGGTTCATTAGGTCCTTTCCTAGATGCTACAATTGCTAGAACTATAGCTGGAAATACCAAAACTCCTAATGAAGACACTACTACACCTGTTAGCTCACCTGAGTCTAGTGAGAGTTATGATGTTGAAGAAGATTATGTTGAGACGAACGATGAGTTTATTGAAGAATGTAGGAACACCCATGATAGGAGCGCTGCTAAGAGTCTCCTTGAGAGGCGTACTATTAGACCCAAATTATCTCTTGATGCTAAGTTTGCTGCTTCTCCCATAAACATTATAGATGAAGATTATGATTTCTCTCTCGATCTATCTTACATAGCTATTGTCGAGAAAGAACCTTTTTATGGGACTAAGAATGAAAGTGTGGTAGCACATATGAATGAACTCTCTACCATGAGTGGCTTGTTTTCTGATGATATTAAAATGCGTACTTACTTTGTTGCTAAGATTTTCCCTTTTTCACTGAAAGGAGAAGCTAAAACTTGGTTTGGTAATTTACCTCATGGATCTATTGATAGCCCTGAGTGCTTGATTAATACTTTCCTGCAGAAATATTTTCCTCCTAGTGCTAGACATGCTATTTTGCAGGAACTTTTTGATTTTAAACAGGGAGAAAAAGCGGAATTGCCCGAATCTTGGGCAAGGTTTTGTGCTTTGATTCATGCACAGGCTGGAAGTCCATTACCTAAGAATGAACTACTTGATATATTTTATAATGGACTAACCGAAGAATCTAGGACATACCTAGATAGTTGTGCTGATTGTGTTTTCAGGAATAGGACTCCCAAGGAAGCTGAGGAATTAATGGCTAAAATAAGCAAGAATTATGAAGACTGGACTCCTCCTAAACAAGCTATACCTGAAGTAATTGTACTTGAACCATCTATTCCTATGCCTATTCCAACATCAAAGAAGAGGGGAGTTATTGAATTAAATGATGAAGTGATGAAGGAAGCTAAGAAATGTCTTAAGGAGAAGGGAATTAAAGCTGCAGATGTCAAGAATTTACCTCCTATAGAAGAATTATGTAAGCCTATTCCCTACTCACCCACTATTGAGGTACACTCTCTCCAACACTTTGATGAAGGTGATATCCCTTACTTGAAACCTCCCGATCAATGCTTAGAAGAATTTGATATCTTTATTGTTAAGCAAGATAACTTTAATAAAAGGGTGCAAAATCATCTAATGGAAAACACTAGAGCTATTGTTGAGTTGAAAGATATTGTGGAAAGAACCTCTAATGACGTTAAAATGATTGTTAAACACTTTCAAATGGTTCAAACTCAAATAGATCAACTCTTTAAAGTGCAAAACGGCTTGCTAGTTAATGCTGCTAAAGAAAAACATGCTTATGAAATTAGAACTAGAAGTGGAGCTGCTACCCAGGATCCTCTATATCCTGAGGGGCATCCCAAAAGAATTGAGCAGGATTCTCAACAAGCTGAAAATAGTGGTTCTACTCGTAAGAAAAGGAAAAAGAAACATAAAACTGTCGTAGAACCCTCTAAACCTGCTATAGATCCTAATAGTATATCTATCTCTGATGCTGAAACTGAAAGTGGTAATGAAGAAAATGAAGTTCCCAGTGAAGAAAAAGTTGAAGAAGAACCTGAAAACCACACTAAGACTAGTAAATACACTAAAGAAGATTTTGTTGCTAGGAAACATGGTAGTGAAAGAGAACCTTGGGTCCAAAAACCTATGCCTTTCCCTGATAAGAAACACAAGTCAAAGGAAGATGAACACTATAATAAGTTTTGTGAGTGGATGAAGCCTTATTCTTGCAAATTCCTTTGACTGATACTATTAAACTGCCTCCTTACTCAAAGTATATGAAGGACATTGTCTCAAATAAAAGGAAGATCCCTAATGAAGAAATCTCTACTTTGCTTGCTAATTATTCCTTCAATGGTAAGGTTCCTAAGAAACTTGGAGATCCAGGGATTCCAACTATCCCTTGCTCTATTAAGAACAGTTATGTTAGAACTGTTTTGTGTGATTTGGGAGCTGGAGTTAGTGTTATGCCTTTCTCTCTCTATAAGAGGCTTCAGCTTGAAAAATTGATACCAACTGATATATCTTTGCAAATGGCTGATAAGTCTACCACTATTCCTGTGGGTATATGTGAGGATGTACCTGTCCATGTGGCTCATAATTGCTTGATATTAACTGATTTTGTTGTGCTTGAAATGCCTGAAGATGATAATATGTCTATTATTCTTGGGAGACCTTTTCTTAATACTGCAGGAGCTGTTATTAATTGTAATCAAGGAAAGGTGACCTTCAATGTTAATGACAAGGAACATACTGTCTATTTCCCCAAGAAGATTGAAAGGACTTATGGTTTAAATTCAATTGAACATGTTGAAGGCATTCAAGTTGGAGAAATATATTGTCCCATACCAAAAGAAAATTTTGAAACTATTATGATTGGGACCATTGCTATCAAGGTTGAGGTAACATAATCATTAGTGGAATACAAAGTTTTGTATCATATGCAATTGTTTTGATAGCAAGACTTGATCAACCTTGCTAACAAAAGGATTCCATTGAACAAAACAATGTTTTCATTATGATTATCCCCGTTTATTTCTATCCTTTGCATTTTAGTTTTTGCTTTCGTTTAGTTTTCTTTTTGTTGTTAGTTGCTTGCATGTTAGAACTTCTGTAGTTCTAGCCTTGTTTTTGTCCTTGCATCATGTTTCCAAAAAGAAAAAAATCTGTCTGTCAAAAAAATCATTCTTCTATTTCTGAAAAATGCCCAAAAATAAAGTGTCTCGAAAAATTCCAGAAAATTCATATTAAATTTTTACGTGAAAAAAGGGGCAGACGAGTACCTGGTAGGTGAAAGAACATGTGTGCCCCATGTGTGGTTTTGGTAATTTATGACAATATTTATGGACTTATGTTTGAATTGAGTTGTACTTGTAGGATTTGTCCATAGGCAATGCTTGGACCATATGTTGGCTTCAAGGCTGGAAGAAGAAGAAAGTGAAGAAGATCAAGTGTTGATCAAGGTTTCAAGGAATGATCCGAAGATTGGTGAAGTAGAAGTTGAGCCTATGGCAAGTGTGTCTTGAATAATAAGATGATCTCAAGTGTAGCTTGCCATCCTTATGGTGATCATGGATATGTGAACATATGCCTAAAATAGAGTCTCTTCCATAGTGGAGTATGGGGGAGCAAATTCCAAGTCTTCACCAAGCTAGCACAATCAAGAAAGGTGTTCCATCTTAAGGTGTAGAAGATCGTCATCATCAACATCAAATGGAATATACACAAAGCAATTGTTTGATCTTGATAGGGTTTCTTTCTTACCAGTCTCATGGTGTTAGTTGGGGAGACCGGTTTATAGGATAGATAACCGTACTATCAAGAGGGGCTCTCGAGTGAGTAACTTGATCATATCCCTCGGTGAGAGATCAAACCTTTGCATACTTGGCATCATCTTCCTTGGTTCTTATTTGGGTCTTACTCATGTGATTACTTAGAGCTTGTGTTAATCTCCATGACAAGCTCAAGTTCATCGAAAACGAATTTCATATGCATTCTCTATTGCATTTTCGACGTTGGAGGTTTTATCGGTTCGTCTTTTTGCGAGAGGTCAAACCTTTCGTCATTTGGTTCTATCCTACCTTGCTGGACTATAATGTTTCTCTGGATGATCTTGTAGAGCTCATTGTCCTCTTTAAAACGATCCCAATATCATCAAAAACGGAGTCCGGATGCAAAAGTTATGATTGTTTCAGTTTTGCTGTTTCTGCCAGTTTATAGGGGGCGGATTATCCGGCTATGGGGGCAGATTATCCGGCCCAATTTTTGGGAAACGGCTAAGGACTTTGAGGTGTGGCTCTCTGTAACAGGGGCGGATTATCCGGGCCTCCGGGGACGGATTATCCGGCCCAAATATCCGCCCCCTATACAGAGGGTCGCGCCGCGAAGTCCTTAGCCATATTTTGGCTCAGGGAACCTAGAATATCCGGGGGAGGGGCGGATTATCTGGCCTGGGAGGTCCCAAACGGTCATATTTCGTTGGGGAGGGGTATAAATAGACCCCTTCTTCCTCCTTAGGCTGGTGGCTTGCATTCTCTCTCTCCTCCATTGATTTGACCTTCAAGAGCTTGCAAATACTCTCAATCCCTCCCATATTTCTTGAATCTTTTGGGGGGATTTGAAAGGGGGATCTAGATCTACAACTCCACCAATCCATCTCTCCTCTATGTGAGGGGAACATATTGGGATCTAGATCTTAGGGTTTCTTTTGTGGATTTCCTCTTGTGTTCTTCCTCTCTTATTCTCCCACTAGCTTTTGTAGCTTTGGTGGAATTTGGTAAAGAAGGACTTGAGCACTTCTTGTGTTCTTGCCATTGCATTTGGTGCATCGGTTTGAGTTCTCGGTGAGGATTCGATTGGGTGAAAGGTGAGAAGCTTTTTACTCTTGGGTTCTTGGAACCCTAGACGGTTTAGTTGTTTTGCAGGTTTGTGGATTACTTGGGGCCTCCAATTAAGTTGTGGAGCTTTCCCCGAGCTTGTTTGTTGGGAGCCTCCAATTGAGTTGTGGAGAAGTGCCCCAATCTTTATGAGAGGTTACGGATTGCCACCGACAAGTGCACTGATAGTGAAGAAGTGAACCAGGCCTCTTGTGGCGAGGTTCACGGGAGAATAGGGTGAGGCCTTTTGTGGCGTGGTGGTCTTAGTACCGCCCACCCTCCAACGAGACGTACTCTCTTTATGGGAGGAACTCAATAATAAATCATCGTCTCTGCGTGCCTCGGTTATCTCTATACCCGAGCTATTTACTTATGCACTTTACTTTGTGATAGCCTTCGTGCTTGAAGTCTTATATCTAGCTATCACGTAGTTGCTTGTTTTGCTTAGCATAAGTTGTTGGTGCACATAGGTGAACCGTAGTTTATTTAGGTTGTGTGCTTAACAAAGTAAACGCTAGTTTTAGTCCGCCTTTGTTAAGCCCATATCGTAAAAGTTTTAAACCGCCTATTCACCCCCCCTCTAGGCGGCATCTGTATCCTTTTCAGTAGGTACCAGGGGGGCCCACCAGGTAGGCACACCATGTGGTGGCGCGGCTAGACCTGGGTGGCGCCATGCCCTGGTGTGGGCCACCCCTGGCCCCCCACCACTTCTCTCACCTGCCACTTTCTTCTCTCTCCCGAGTAAGCTCCAGTTCATAGCTCAAAATCGCGTTCTCTCTGTGCTTGCTCTCGATTTCTTTGATCTCTTTGCTCAGCCCATCTTTCTTGCTGAAATTTGGAGCATTTGTTCCTTGGTATGTGACTCCTCCCCTTGTCCAAGTAGATTTGTGTTTAGTGGATTGTATGTTGAGTATTTTGCTGCTGTAGGTGACTGGTTATGAGAGCTTGTAAGCTTGTTTGATGCTTAGAGATATAGTTTTGATGCATGTTTACGCCTCTTGCAAGTCCCTATGAGTAGAATCCTTCATTATATTTACTTTGCAATCACTTGTTTAATAGGTGTTTAAATTTCAGAATACCAAGCATGAACAACCACACTTTTGGAGAGATATTTGAGAGTGATGCACCTAGGAGGTCAAGGCCCTCAAGAACAGCCTCTCAATCTAGGCCATCATACAATGAAGACCTCATTGCAACACGCATTGGCAGCGAAAGGGATGATGGGGATGCTCACCCATCCTCTTTTCCTTGTTTTACTTTCTTGCAAGCTGCAGGTATTCTTGATGATTTCTTGCTACTGATTGAGAGGGTTGACTTGAGCGCTTATATGCAAGATGAGAGTGCACAATACGCTCTGCTCACCAAAACTTTTGTTGAGAGTTTCTCATTTGCTAACACATCATATCATTCTACTTTCTCATTTAAAATCTATGATATGCCCTTCACCATGCCTTTGGAGAGATTTTGCAGTATTGTAGGTGTGCGTATCATAGGGACCGTGAAGAAAATTCAAGGGCGACCCGCTGATTTGTTGGAACTTTACCGAGGGGTGACCAATGATGATGACCGCGTGGCGTAGCGCGGAAAGATAAGAAATATCCAACTCCCTGCTCTTAGATACTTTGCGTACTATCTTACCACTAGTGTATTGGGTAGGGAGAACACTAGTAATATCTCCAACTATCACTTAGCTTTCCTTGCTGCTGCACTCAACAATGATACTCGGTACAATCTTGGCTCGCTTATTGCTCGCCGCCTAGCTGCTAGAGGGCCTATCTATGGCGGCATCATTGCCTCGCGTGTAGTCAATGCATTAGATCTTTCAGTGGCTCCTGATGATGTTATGCTAGCACCACAGAGGCACGACCTTGTTGCCATGAAAACTCATCACTTTGTCACTACTACCTATGGTTTGAACAATCTAGTATATAGGATGCTTTTCACTGACGGGGATGAAAGGGAGATCCTTTTGCCATAACCTGCTTTGTTCAGTGTTGACAGGAGACCGTGGTCGTGCTCCAAGGAGGAGGTGGACGAGCAGCTTTGCTTGTTGGGTTTCCACGAGCAGCACCAGGAGGATGTGCCCTCCTACGATTACTCCCCTCACTACAGAAGGACGTACTCGAGCTCACACCAGGACGAGGGTACTTCCTCGTCATACCACGGTGACACTTCATCCTGGCCAGCTTGGGATTGATACCCACTTAGGCCAAAAGCCTAAGCTTGGGGAGGAGGTACGCCGACACCGCACTCATCTCCATATCATGTTGCGTCGGTACTTTGTATATTCATGTTTTCGTTCTCTTTCTAGTTTTCGTTCTTCTTTGCTTTTACTTTCTAAAACACAAAAAGACCAAAAATATCTTTGTTGTTTCTCTTTGGTTTGCTTTTTTTTCTTTTGCTTTGTTTGAACTATTTGAAAAACCCAAAAAGATTTTGCTTTGCTTGTTTTTCTCTTTTGGTTTTGTTTAAAAATCGAAAACACCAAAAATATTTGTTGTTCTTCTTTGGTTTTTGCGAGTTGGCTACAGGGTTCGGCAGTTCTCACTGGATTATTGGTTTCATATTATTATTCAAGCCACACAAGTGAAGAGCAATAATGAGGATCAATGACAACTTGAGGCGTGGTAAGAGGCTGGTAACGAACTCTATTTGTTTTCATTTTTGTACATATACTCATCATTGCGAGCTTGCTTAGTCCGTTCATGTAGAGTGTATGTTTTCTTTGGATGCTTAGTAGTTCTTGCTTTCTTATGATTAGCTCCAGCTCGCTAATAGTTTGTAGCATGTTTCATGAATGTTTGCTTGCATTACTCTATTCATAAATTGGTATGACACCGTGGTATCCTCCTCTGAATGTTTCATTTGATTGACTTGGTACATGCTCATGCATGCACATGACTGTGATAATCAGTTAAGCCTTGATGAATTATTTTGCCTTGAGGATCTTGAATCATTTTCACGCCATGAGTAGTCTTGTTTTGTTGCAAGCATGATAATGATAGCTACTGCTCTCTCGTTTGTCGCTCCCTTACTATTGCTAGCCTTCACTTCCACTGAGTGTTTTACTCAAGTTTCCAACTCCCTAAACCAAATATTTCCAAAGTGTCCACCATACCTACCCATTAGCATCATTTGCTACTTCCGTGCATATTCAATATGCCTTGTTTTCTTCCGAATAAAATGTTTGCTTGTTATGAGAAAGTTAGTTAGTAAAGCTCTCACGAACTTGATGGCACACTTTATTTCCTGCACTTAATAAACTGAACCATTGTGAACTCTCCATGAAAGTTATATGCTTGCTAATTATAGGCTGGGGATTAGCAGAATCGTGCTGTCACGAGGAACGCTTTCAACACTTGTAAATATATACCCAGTTGATACCTTGCTCTTTTGTTTGCGGATGTCGTCGGTGTGAAATAAAAGGGGAGCTTGTAAGTCCATGGAGTTATGTATGTGTGTTAGAGAAACGCCTGGGCCGCTGGTCTAATCCATGCTGACATGGTGGAAACCTGCTGCGTAACCATAATGATATCTATGAAGCATTCTTCTTATAAAAAAAGAGAGAGATAGCTATTGAGAAAAAAAGAGACTTATGAAAAGAGGAAAGAGAGAAACAAGCACCATTTTCCCATGGTAAATAAGAAGATTGCTGAGATACTCATTGTCTGCTTGCCTTGTCATTTTGATATGGGGATTATTCCATATCATCGGGCAAGGGGTACCCCGTTGGTGGTTCTCAATGATACGCACATACTTACGATGACAAGAACTTACCGGTAACTAAAGTTGCGTAGCATGAGGAGCGGCCCTCGTACTCAAGGGACTTGGGATTTTCAGTTTATAGTCTGTCAAGCATATAACTCAGATTGGACCTCACTTTCACCTTAACCATATTAAAGATGCCCATGATAGGGGCAATGAGAGCTCAAAGCTAACAAGTACCATACTTTCAGCATCTAGAAGCCTTTCAAAATTATTCAAAACCTTTTTCTTTTATTTGTTGAGTCTCCACATATTCTTTGAGCATCTTCTTGAGAGCATAGTTATCATTCTTTGTGTTTGTTTCATTACTTGATTATTTGTGTTATGACTTTGATGCTTGTATCCTTGATATCTTTACTTCTAGTCATCACTTGAATTTCAGAGGTGCCTAGACATTCATAATCAAAGGCAAGCGAGATACCACTCTATCATACCTTTCTATGAGCATAGTAATGTTGCTTATGATCGTGTTTTATGATACTTATTATTCTTGAGTTGGAATCTCTTCATAGCTTGCATTGATTATTAAGTAGACTCGGTTGCATACTCTTTACTATGAATTGTCTAAGTAGTGGATCGCATTGCTGAGAATATTTACATCATATGAAGCAAATGTGTTCGTGAAAGTTCTTTTATCGCACTCAGTTTTCAACTGAATTGCTTGAGGACAAGCAATAAGCTAAGCTTGGGGGGAGTTGATACGTCCAAAACGTATCTACTTTCCGGAACACTTTTGCTATTGTTTTTCCTCTATACATGTGTGATTTGGATGCAACTAATGCGAACTAACGCTGTTTTCAGCAGAATTGCCTTGGTGTCTACTTTTTGTGCAGAAAATCAACTATCAGGAAAAATCCCGAAAAATATGCCAAAAATCCCATTTCACCCGAAGACTCTAGGAGCCAGAATACGAGACGGAGAGGAGACCTGGGGTGGCCACACCACCTAGTGGCGCGGGCCAGGCCAGGCCGCGCCAGGGGTGGTGTGGGCCCCCCAGGCACCCCCTCAACCCCTCTCTTCGCCTATAAGGAGCCTTCTAACCTAAAAACTACGGGGGGGTTGATGTTTTTCTAGAAGGAGTTCCGCTCCGCCGCCACCACTAGATTCCACGAAACAGCACCAGAAACTCCGTTCTGGCACCCTGCCGGGACGGGGAATTGGAGGAGATCATCGCCATCATCACACCATCACTTCTCCATCGACCATCCATGTTTCCCCCATCTATGAGTGAGTAATCCCCCGCTGTAGGCTATGGGGATGGTAGGGATTGGATGACAACGTTCATGTAATGGCATCAGATTGTTAGGGCATGGTGCCTAGTATCTTTTATTAGTGCTTTATGACTTTGTTGCGACTTGTTGTACTTAATGCTTGTCACTAGGGCCCGAGTGCCATGATTTTAGATCTGAACTTATTATTGATTCATCATGATAGTATTGTTTTTGGTCTTATCTACAAGTTGTTTACACACGTCGTTGTCCGGAACTATGGCCCCGAAGTGACAGAAATCCGGATAACCGGAAGGGAAAGGCTTTGATGTGAGGATCACATGTGTTCACAGAGTGTTAATGCTTTGCTCCGGTGCTCTATTAAAAGGAGCACCTTAATTGCTAGTAGTTCCCTAGAGGCCCCGCTGCAAACGGGCTATGATGACCCACAAGTATAGGGGGTGTATCGCAGTATTTTCGAGGGAAGTGAAACCCAATTTATTGGTTCGACACAAGGGGAGCCAAAGAATACTTATCAGCCTTAACAACTGAGTTGTCAATTCAGCTGCACCTAGAAACAATCTTGCTCACAGCAGTTTATCAGTAGCAAAAGTTTTGTAGTAGGAATAGTAAAGTAACAGTAGTAGCAAAGCAAAGACAGTAGTAACAAAAGCAGTAAACGGTGGGATTCGAGTGCGGTAGGCATAGGGATGGATGGACGGGCGTTGCATGGACAAGACAATTCACATAGCAATCAGAATATAGGGCAATTGCAGATAAATAAGATAAAGCACCCAAGTACTAGACAATCCTAGGCATGTGTTCCATATATAGTCATACGTGCTCGCAGAACTTGCACAACATCTTTTGTCCTGCCAGCCCGATTAAGGTGCTCCTTTTAATAGAGCACCGGAGCAAAGCATTAACACTCCATGAACACATGTGATCCTCACATCAAAGCCTTTCCCTTCCGGCTACCCCGATTTCTGTCACATCGGGACCATAGGTTTCAGACAACGACATGTGTATACAACTTGTAGATAAGACCCAAATCAATACTATCATGATAAATCAATAATAAGTTCAGATCTGAAATCATGGCACTCGGGCCCTAGTGACAAGCATTAAGCACAACAAGTCGCAACAAAGTCATAAAGCACTAATAAAAGATACTAGGCACTATTCCCTAACAATCTGATGCCATTACATGAACGATCACATCCAATCCCTACCATCCCCATAGCCTACAGCGGGGGATTACTCGCTCATAGATGGGGGAAACATGGATGGTCGATGGAGAAGTGATGGTGATGATGATGGCGATGATCTCCTCCAATTCCCCGTCCTGGCAGGGTGCCAGAACGGAGTTTCTGGTGCTGTTTCGTGGAATCTGGTGGTGGCGGCGGAGCGGAACTCCTTCTGAAAAAACGTCAAACCCCCCGAAGTTTTTAGGTCAGAAGGCTCCTTATAGGCGAAGAGAGAGGCCGAGGGGTTGCCTGGGGGGCCCACACCACCCCCTGGCGCGGCCTGGCCTGGCCCGCGCCACCAGGTGGTGTGGCCACCCCAAGGCTCCTCTCCGTCTCGTATTCTGGCTCCTAGAGTCTTCGGGTGAAATAGGATTTTTGGCATATTTTCCGGGCTTTTTCCTGATAGTTGATTTTCTGCACAAAAAGTAGACACCAAGGCAATTCTGCTGAAAACAGCGTTAGTTCGTATTAGTTGCATCCAAATCACACAAGTATAGAGGAGAAACAACATCAAAAGTGTTCGGGAAAGTAGATACATTTTGGACGTATCAACTCCCCCCAAGCTTAGCTTATTGCTTGTCCTCAAGCAATTCAGTTGAAAACTGAGTGCGATAAAAGAACTTTCACGAACACATTTGCTTCATATGATGTAAATAATCTCAGCAATGTGATCAACTACTTAGACAATTCATAATAAAGAGTATGCAACTGAGTCTACTTAATAGTCATTGCAAGCTATGAAGAGATTCCAACTCAAGAATAATAAGTAGCACGAAGCACAAACATAAGCAACATTACAATGCTCATAGAAAGGTATGATAGAGTGGTATCTCGCTTGCCTTGGATTATGAATGTCAAGGCACCTCTGAAGTTCAAGTGATGACTAGAAGTAAAGATATCAAAGATACAAGCATCAAAGTCATAACACAAATAATCAAGTAATGGAACAAACACAAAAAATGACAACTAATGCTCTCAAGAATGTGCTCAAAGAATATGTGGAGACTCAACAAGTAGAAGAAAAAAAAGGTTTTGAATAATTTTGAAAGGCTTCCAAATGCTGAAAGTATGGTACTCGTTAGCTTTGAGCTCTCATTGCCCCTATCATAAGCATCTTTAATGTGGTTAAGGTGAAAGTGACACAACTAAGAGGGTATGCTTGACAAGTTATAAATTGAAGTCTCATGCCCCTTACTTACGAAGACCGATCCTCATGCTACTCAACTTCAGTCACAAGTAAGCTCTTGTCATTGTAAGTATATACGTATCATAGAGAACCGCCAACGGGGTACCCCTTGCACATGACACGGGAGCTATCCCATAATCAAAATACAAGGCAAGCAGACAATGAGCATCTCAACAATCTTTTTATTTACTATGTGCATAGATTTTTATTGAGGATGCTTCATAGAATGCTCATTATGGTTATGCTGCAAGTTTCCACCATGATTAGGCACGGCTTAGGCTAGCGGCCCAGGCGTTTCTCTAACATACATACAAACTCCATGATCTTACAAGTTCCACTTTTATTTCACACAGCCGGGATCCATAAGCAAAAGAACATGATAACAACTAAGTACAAAGTACCTATGAAGCTCTGAAAGCGGTCCCCATGATACATGGTTCTGCTAACTTCAACTCATAAAGCGCAAGCATATGCACAACAAAGAAGGACGCAATGGTTCAGGTTTATTAAGTGCAGAAAATAAAGTGTGCCATCAAGTTCGTGAGAGCTTTACTAACTAACTTTCTCATAACAAGCAAACATTTTATTCGGAAGAAAACAAGGCATATTGAATATGCACAGAAATAGCAAGTGATGCTAATGGGTAGGTATGGTGGACACTTTGGAAATATTTGGTTTAGGGAGTTGGAAACATGAGTAAAACACTCAGTGGAAGTGAAGGCTAGCAATAGTAAGGGGGCGACAAACGAGAGAGCAATAGCTGTCATTATCATGCTTACAACAAAACAAGAATACTCATGGCATGAAAATGATTCAAGATCCTCAAGGCAAAATAATTCGTCAAGGCTTAACTAATTATTACAGTCATGTGCATGCATGAGCATGTGCCAAGTCGATCAAATGAAACATTCAGAGGAGGATACCACAGTGTTATACCAATTTATGAATAGAGTAATGCAAGCAAACATTCATGAGACATGCTACAAACTATTAGCGAGCTGGAGCTAATCACAAGAAAGAAAGAACTACTAAGCATCCAAAGAAAACATACACTCTACATGAACGGACTAAGCAAGCTCACAATGATGAGTATATGTACAAAAATGAAGACAAATAGAGTTCGTTACCAGCCTCTTACCACGCCTCAAGTTGTCATTGATCCTCATCATTGCTCTTCACTTGTGTGGCTTGAATAATAATATGAAACCAATAATCCACTGAGAACTGCCGAACCCTCTAGCCAACTCGCAAAAACCAAAGAAGAACGACAAATATTTTTGGTGTTTTCGATTTTTAAACAAGAACCAAAAGAGAAAAACAAGCAAAGCAAAATATTTTTGGGTTTTTCAAATAGTTCAAACAAAGCAAAAAGGAAAAAAGCAAACCAAAGCAAAAAGAAGAAGCAAACCAAAGAGAAACAACAAAAATATTTTTGTTCTTTTTGTGTTTTTAGAAAGCAAAAGTAAAGAAGAACGAAAACTAGAAAGAGAACGAAAACATGAATATACAAAGAACCGACGCAACATGATATGGAGATGAGTGCGGCGTCGGCGTACCTCCCCCCAAGCTTAGGCTTTTGGCCTAAGTGGGTATCAATCCAAGGCTGGCCAAGATGAAGTGTCAACGGGGTACGACGAGGAGGTACCCTCGTCCTGGTGCGAGCCAGAGTACGTCCCTCCGTAATGTGCGGAATAATCATAGGAGGGCACATCCTCCTGGTGCTGCTCGTGGAAACCCAACAAGCGAAGCTGCTCGTCCACCTCCTCCTTGGAGCGCGACCACGGTCTCCTGTCAACACTGAACAAAGCAGGCTGGGGAAAATGATCTCCCTTTCATCCCCGTCAGTGAAAAGCATCCTATATACTAGATTGTTCAAATCAGAGGTAGCAGTGACAAAGTGATGAGTTTTCATGGCAACAAGGTCGAGCCTCCATGGTGCTAGCATAACATCATCGGGAGCCACTGAAAGATCTAATGCATTGACTACACGCGAGGCAATGATGCCCCCATAGATAGTCTCCCTAGCAGCTAGGCGGCGAGCAATAAGAGAGCCAAGATTGTACCGAGTATCATTGTTGAGCGCAGCAGCAAGGAAAGCTAAGTGATAGTTGGAGATATTACTAGTGTTCTCCCTACCCAATACACTAGTGGCAAGGTAGTATGCAAAGTATCTAAGAGCAGTGAGTTGGATATTTCTTATCTTTCCGCGCTGCGCCACGCGGTCATCATCATTGGTCACCCCTCGGTAAAGCTCCAACAAATCAGCGGGCCGCCCTGGAATTTTCTTCACGGTCCCTGTCATACGCACACCTACAATACTGCAAAATCTCTCCAAAGGCATGGTGAAGGGCATATCATAGATTTTAAATGAGACAGTAGAATGATATGATGTGTTAGCAAATGAGAAACTCTCAACAAAAGTTTTGGTGAGCAGAGCGTATTGTGCACTCTCATCTTGCATATAGGTCAAGCCAACCCTCTCAATCAGTAGCAAGAAATCATCAAGAATACCTGTAGCTTGCAAGAAAGTAAAACAAGGGAAAGAGGATGGGTGAGCATCTCCATCATCTCTTTCGCTGCCAATACGTGATGCAATGGGGTCTTCATTATATGATGGCCTAGCTTGAGAGGCTGTTCTTGAGGGCCTTGACCTCCTAGGCGCATCACTCTCAAATATCTCTCCAAAAGTGTGGTTTTTCATGCTTGGTATTCTGAAATTTAAACACCTATTAAACAAGTGATTGCAAAGCAAATATAATGAAGGATTCTACTCACAGGGACTAGCAAGAGGCCTAAACATGCATCAAAACTATATCTCTAAGCATCAAACAAGCTTACAAGCCCTCAAAACCAGTCACCTACAGCAGCAAAATACTCAACATACAATCCACTAAACACAAATCTACTTGGACAAGGGGAGGAGTCACATACCAAGGAACAATTGCTCCAAATTTCAGCAAGAAAGATGGGCTGAGCAAAGAGATCGAAGAAATCGAGGGCAAGCACAGAGAGAACGCGATTTCGAGCTATGAACTGGAGCTTACTCGGGAGAGAGAAGAAAGTGGCAGGAGAGAGAGGTAGTGGGAGGCCAGGGGTGGCCCACACCAGGGCATGGCGCCATCCAGGTCTGGCCGCGCCACCATGTGGTGTGCCTGCCTAGTGGGCCCCCTAGTACCTACCAGGTACTCCTCTGCCCCTTTTTTCATGTAAAAATTTAATATGAATTTTCTGGAATTTTTCGAGACACTTTATTTTTGGGCATTTTTCAGAAATAGAAGAATGATTTTTCTGACAGACAGATTTTTTTCTTTTTGGAAACATGATGCAAGGACAAAAACAAGGCTATAACTACAGAAGTTCTAGCATGCAAGCAACTAATAACACAAAGAAAACTAAACGAAAGCAAAAACTAAAATCCAAAGGATACAAATAAACAGGGATAATCATAATGAAAACATTGTTTTGTTCAATGGAATCCTTTTGTTAGCAAGGTTGATCAAGTCTTGCTACCAAAACAATTGCATATGAGACAAAACTTTGTATTCCACTAATGATTATGTTACCTCAACCTTGATAGCAATGGTCCCAATCATAATAGTTTCAAAATTTTCTTTTGGTATGGGACAATATATTTCTCCAACTTGAATGCCTTCAACATGTTCAATTGAATTTAAACCATAAGTCCTTTCAATCTTCTTGGGGAAATAGACAGTATGTTCCTTGTCATTAACATTGAAGGTCACCTTTCCTTGATTACAATTAATAACAGCTCCTGCAGTATTAAGAAAAGGTCTCCCTAGCAGCTAGGCGGCGAGCAATAAGAGAGCCAAGATTGTACCGAGTATCATTGTTGAGCGCAGCAGCAAGGAAAGCTAAGTGATAGTTGGAGATATTACTAGTGTTCTCCCTACCCAATACACTAGTGGCAAGGTAGTATGCAAAGTATCTAAGAGCAGTGAGTTGGATATTTCTTATCTTTCCGCGCTGCGCCACGCGGTCATCATCATTGGTCACCCCTCGGTAAAGCTCCAACAAATCAGCGGGCCGCCCTGGAATTTTCTTCACGGTCCCTGTCATACGCATACCTACAATACTGCAAAATCTCTCCAAAGGCATGGTGAAGGGCATATCATAGATTTTAAATGAGACAGTAGAATGATATGATGTGTTAGCAAATGAGAAACTCTCAACAAAAGTTTTGGTGAGCAGAGCGTATTGTGCACTCTCATCTTGCATATAGGTCAAGCCAACCCTCTCAATCAGTAGCAAGAAATCATCAAGAATACCTGTAGCTTGCAAGAAAGTAAAACAAGGGAAAGAGGATGGGTGAGCATCTCCATCATCTCTTTCGCTGCCAATACGTGATGCAATGAGGTCTTCATTATATGATGGCCTAGCTTGAGAGGCTGTTCTTGAGGGCCTTGACCTCCTAGGCGCATCACTCTCAAATATCTCTCCAAAAGTGTGGTTGTTCATGCTTGGTATTCTGAAATTTAAACACCTATTAAACAAGTGATTGCAAAGCAAATATAATGAAGGATTCTACTCACAGGGACTAGCAAGAGGCCTAAACATGCATCAAAACTATATCTCTAAGCATCAAACAAGCTTACAAGCCCTCAAAACCAGTCACCTACAGCAGCAAAATACTCAACATACAATCCACTAAACACAAATCTACTTGGACAAGGGGAGGAGTCACATACCAAGGAACAATTGCTCCAAATTTCAGCAAGAAAGATGGGCTGAGCAAAGAGATCGAAGAAATCGAGGGCAAGCACATAGAGAACACGATTTCGAGCTATGAACTGGAGCTTACTCGGGAGAGAGAAGAAAGTGGCAGGAGAGAGAGGTAGTGGGAGGCCAGGGGTGGCCCACACCAGGGCATGGCGCCATCCAGGTCTGGCCGCGCCACCATGTGGTGTACCTCAATAGTGGGTGAGTAGGGAATATGCTTACATAATTCTTCTATAGGAGGTAAATTCTTGACATCTGCAGCTTTAATTCCCTTCTCCTTAAGACATTTCTTAGCTTCCTTCATCACTTCATCATTTAATTCAATAACTCCTCTCTTCTTTGATGTTGGAATAGGCACAGGAATAGATGGTTTAGGTATAATTACTTCAGGCGTAACTTGTTTAGAAGGAGTCCACTCTTCATAATTCTTGCTTATTTTAGCCATTAATTCCTCAGCTTCCTTGGGAGTCCTATTCCTGAAAACACAATCAGCACAACTATCTAGATATGTCCTAGATTCTTCGGTTAGTCCATTCTAAAATATATCAAGTAGTTCATTCTTAGGTAATGGACTTCCAGCCTGTGCATGAATCAAAGCACAAAACCTTGCCCAAGATTTGGGCAATACCTCTTTTTCTCCCTGTTTAAAATCAAAAAGTTCCTCCAAAACAGCATGTCTAGCACTAGGAGGAAAATATTTCTGCAGGAAAGTATTAAACAAGCACTCAGGGCTATCAATAGATCCAGGAGGTAAATTACCAAACCAAGTTTTAGCTTCTCCTTTAAGTGAAAAAGGGAAAATCTTAGCAACAACGTAAGTACATATTTTAATATCATCAGAAAACAAGCCACTCATGGTAGAAAGTTCATTCATATGTGCTACCGCACTTTCATTCTTAGTCCCGCCAAAAGGTTCTTTCTCGACAATAGCTATGTAGGATAGATCGAGAGAGAAATCATAATCTTCATCTATAATGTTTACAGGAGAAGCAGCAAACTTAGCAGCAGGAGATAATTTGGGTCTAATAGTACGCCTCTCAAGGAGATTCTTAGCAGCACTCCTATCATGGGTGTTCCTACATTCTTCAATAAACTCATCACTCATCTCAACATAATCTTCTTCAACATCATAACTCTCACTAGACTCAGGTGAGCTAACAGGTGTAGCAGTATGTTCATTACGAGTTTCGGTATTTCCAACTATAGTTCTAGCAATCGTAGCATCTAGGAAAAGACCTAATGAACCACTCTTATCAAGCACAGTAGAAGAAGCATCATAAACATCAGAAGTTTCAAATTCAGCAGTAGTAGCAGTGTGTGTAGCATGTGTATGTGGTGGTGTAAGGAACTTACTCAGAACAGACGATGAATCAAGAGCGGTAGAGGTGTTCAGAACCGTACCTCTTCTTGTAGTGGATGGTAAAATAGGAACCTTGCCATCACGAGACTTACCCATGATGGATGGAAAGCATCGAACAATAGAGAATCCAAGTGAACTTGATAAATAAAGCTATGCTCCCTGGCAACGGCGCCAGAAAATAGTCTTGATGACCCACAAGTATAGGGGGTGTATCGCAGTATTTTCGAGGGAAGTGAAACCCAATTTATTGATTCGACACAAGGGGAGCCAAAGAATATTTATCAGCCTTAACAACTCAGTTGTCAATTCAGCTGCACCTGGAAACAATCTTGCTCACAGCAGTTTATCAGTAGCAACAGTTTTGTAGTAGGAATAGTAAAGTAACAGTAGTAGCAAAGCAAAGACAGTAGTAACAAAAGCAGTAAACAGTGGGATTCGAGTGCGGTAGGCATAGGGATGGATGGACGGGCGTTTCATGGACAAGACAATTCACATAGCAATCAGAACATAGGGCAATTGCAGATAAATAAGATAAAACACCCAAGTACTAGACAATCCTAGGCATGTGTTCCATATATAGTTATACGTGCTCGCAATGAGAACTTGCACAACATCTTTTGTCCTGCCAACCCGTTTGCAGCGAGGCCTCTAGGGAACTACTGGAAATTAAGGTGCTCCTTTTAATAGAGCACTGGAGCAAAGCATTAACACTCCGTGAACACATGTGATCCTCACATCAAAGCCTTTCCCTTCCGGCTACCCCAATTTCTGTCACTTCGGGACCATAGGTTCCGGACAACGACGTGTGTATACAACTTGTAGATAAGACCCAAAACAATACTATCATGATGAATCAATAATAAGTTCAGATCTGAAATCATGGCACTCGGGCCCTAGTGACAAGCATTAAGCACAACAAGTCGCAACAAAGTCATAAAGCACTAATAAAAGATACTAGGCACTATGCCCTAACAATCTGATGCCATTACATGAACGATCTCATCCAATCCCTACTATCCCCATAGCCTACAGCGGCGGATTACTCACTCATAGATGGGGGAAACATGGATGGTCGATGGAGAAGCGATGGTGATGATGATGGCGATGATCTCCTCCAATTCCCCGTCCCGGCAGGGTGCCTGAACGGAGTTTCTGGTGCTGTTTCGTGGAATCTGGTGGTGGCGGTGGAGCGGAACTCCTTCTGGAAAAACGTCGAACCCCCCGAAGTTTTTAGGTCAGAAGGCTCCTTATAGGCGAAGAGAGAGGCCGAGGGGGTGCCTAGGGGGCCCACACCACCCCCTGGCGTGGCCTGGCCTGGCCCGCGCCACTAGGTGGTGTGGCCACCCCAGGGCTCCTCTCCGTCTCGTATTCTGGCTCCTGGAGACTTCGGGTGAAATAGGATTTTTGGCATATTTTCTGGGATTTTTCCTGATAGTTGATTTTCTGAACAAAAAGTAGACACCAAGGCAATTCTGCTGAAAACAGCGTTAGTTCGCATTAGTTACATCCAAATCACACAAGTATAGATGAGAAACAACAACAAAAGTGTTCGGAAAAGTAGATACATTTTGGACGTATCAGGCTAGCAAGACAAAAAGATGTTGTGCAAGTTCTCATTGCGAGCACGTATGACTATATATGGAACACATGCCTAGGATTGTCTAGTACTTGGGTGCTTTATCTTATTTATCTGCAATTGCCCTATGTTCTGATTGCTATGTGAATTGTCTTGTCCATGCAACGCCTGTCCATCCATCCCTATGCCTACCGCACTCGAATCCCACTGTTTACTGCTTTTGTTACTACTGTCTTTGCTTTGATATTGTTGTTACTTTGCTATTCCTACTACAAAACTGTTGCTACTGATAAACTGTTGTGAGCAAGATTTTTTCCAGGTGCAGCTGAATTGACAACTGAGTTGTTAAGGCTGATAAATATTCTTTGGCTCCCCTTGTGTCGAATCAATAAATTGGGTTTAACTTCCCTCGAAAATACTGCGATACACCCCCTATACTTGTGGGTCATCATGCACCAGTATTAGCCTCTCCACTATCAAAAGAGTCAATGTTGCTCTATATAGCCGCAACCAATCGAGTTGTAAGTGCAGTGGTGGTGGTAGAGCGCGACGGAGAGGGTAAGTCGGTGCAGAGGCCAGTTTATTACCTAAGCGAGGTATTATCCGCTTCGAAGCAAAACTATCCTCACTATCAGAAAATGGCATATGGTGTGTACATGTCAGCAAAGAAGCTAAAACACTACTTTTAAGAACACCCAATCAAAGTGATATGTGAAGCCCCCATATCCGAGATAATGAGTAACAAGGATGCGAGCGGCCGAATTGCAAAATGGGCAATTGAGCTAGCCCCTTATGCTCCACAATACGACATGAGAGATGCGATCAAGTCTTAGGTTGTGGCCGACTTTTTCGTGGATTGAGCCAAGATGCAATACGAACCACCGCTACCAGATCTGAACTACTAGAGAATGCATTTTGATGGGTCGAAAACAAAAACTGGTTTAGGCGCCGGAGTTGTACTTACCTCGCCAAAGAATGACCAGCTGAAGTATGTGCTGCAGATCCATTTCACACGGTCAAACAATGTCGCCGAATATGAGGCACTTGTACATGGACTCAAAGTGGCAAAAGAAATTGGAATACGTCGGATCCAATGCTTTGGCGACTCGGATTTGGTAGTTCAGCAAGTCTCAGGGCAATGGGACGCACTTGATCCAAACATGGCATTGTACAGATTCCATGTGCAAAAGATATCTGGGTACTTTGAGGGATGTGAATTTGACCATGTACCCCGGGTGGAAAACGAGGCTGCCGACGTATTGTTGAAGCTCGGATCAACCCGACAAGCAATTCCACTGGGTGTAGCACTAGAGCACCTCAGAAAACCATCTATCAGGCCGTCCCTAGAAAACGACTCAATCTATATCCCGGCAGATCCGGAGTCCGGAGCTTTACCCATGGACATTGACGTGGGAAGTGGTTCAGGAAACCCGGGGACTGCTTCGCAGAACCCGGGGACTGCGCATCGCGATCCGGCCGAGGTTATGCCGGTGGAGCAAATGGAAGTAGATGAGGATGTGTTTCCAGTGTGAGCTATACCAGCTTGGGCGCTGCCCATATCTCAATTCCTGAAGGATGGAACTTTGCCCAGTGAAGAGGTGCTTTCCAGGCAAATTCAGAGGCGCGCAAAGGCGTACACAATCATCAATGCCGAACTATACAAGAGAAGTGTCACAAACATCCTCCAAAGATGTGTTGACCTAGAAGAAGGGCTTGACATCCTCCGGGATATACATCAGGGGGAATGTGGGCATCACGCCTCATCCAGAGCGTTGGTGGCAAAAGCTTTCCGGCATGGGTTCTACTGGCCAAGTGCCTTGGAACAAGCAGAAGACCTAGTAAGAAAGTGCAATGGTTGTCAGAGGTATGCTACCAAGACACATATGCCAATGTCGGAGCTCAAGACCATACCAATTACTTGGCCTTTTGCTGTATGGTGTTTGGATATGGTTGGTCCGTTTAAACCAGCAAGAGGGAACATGACCCATATCTTAGTCATGGTTGACAAGTTTACCAAATGGATTGAAGTGAAGCCAATAAGAAAATGTGATGGAGCTATGGCCGTGACATTCCTCAAAGATATCATCTTGAGATACGGCTATCCTCACCGTATCATACCAGATAATGGCACAAATTTTGCTGAAGTAGCATTTGCGCGATTCTGCCGAGATAAGAAGATCCGGCTGGACGTTGCCTCGATGGCCCACCCCGCATCGAACGGACAAGTGGAGAGATCCAACGGGTTAGTATTATCTGGGATAAAACCCCGGCTCATTGAGCCGCTGCAAAGATCAGCAGGGTGCTAGATAGAAGAACTACAAGCGGTACTGTGGAGTTTAAGAACAACTCCGAATCGATCAACAAGCTATACGCCATTCTTTCTGGTATATGGGGCAGAGGCTGTATTACCAGCCGACATAGAGCATAACTCTCCTAGGGTCACCCAATACACAGAAGCCAAAGTGCGAGAAGCCCGGCAAAATGATGTTGATCTGCTGGAAGAAGCGAGAGAATTGGCATTGTCCAGATCCGCCATATATCAGCAAAATCTCCGACGCTATCATAGCCGGAAAGTAAACCCCTGAGTCTTTTGGGAAGGCGATCTGGTACTCCGGTTGGTACAACATACTGCTGGCATGCATAACCTATCTCCCCCCATGGGAAGGGCCATTCATTGTGAGCAAAGCATTGCACAATGACTCATATTATCTCATCGATGCAAAACCACAGGAGAAGAACAAGGCGGACAGGTCCGGCGAGGAATCTAAGCGTCCATGGAATGTAGCTCTACTTCGTCCTTTCTACACTTAGCAAAGAAGTGTGTGTATCCGAGTCTCTCATATGTCGGTATGTATGCCGGCGATGAGCTTATCAATGAAATCGTGGCACCTCGAGTAGTAACTCAAGGACTGCCTTAATAATATTAGTTGTTTTCTATACTCGTTATTATTTTTTATGTCGGTTGGTTTAAGTTGCTTCTACCTAAGCCGGATTAGTAGTGTGTGAGCACCAAGAACTCAACTCTTCGACTTGCTGCTGTCCAACAAGATTTGGCTTCATGGCAAGCAAGAGAACAAGTTTGGAATTGTGTAGCACACAAAAACGACTAAGGAAAGGGAGCTTAACCGAGCCGACATTTGTTATTCGGACTAACCTTATGCTTACTTTATGTTACTATGCTGAATTATTTTGAGCTAATCCTAAAGTTTCCAAGTATTGTTAAGTCAATTTTTGAAACTCGGACTCGTAAGTCATAAAACCGAACCAAGGTAGACACGAGCCGAGCCAAGAAATTGGAGAAACAAGAAAATGAAACTCGGGGACTACGCCCAAGTTAATCCGGCACAAGTAACTTAGTAGCAAAATATGATCAATGTGCTTAATACATTTGCACCCAGCATACCGCGGATCTGATAAACTTCAAAGTGTTTGATATCAAGGAGCAGCGGGAGGAGGTAACTCGGCGCCAGCAGGGGGAACTCTGGCCTAGGCTTCAACATCATCTTCATATTCTTCAACGTCCGAGGCTTCGTCCTCTTCCTCCTCACCCGAACCATCTTCGGCATGTTCATCGTCGGCACCGCCAAGGAAGCTTGGTCCCTCGTTCCATTGATGGATGGGGGCATACTGAATGAGGCTATGGGCGCAAGCCTTGCTCCGAGCTATCCAATCTGGATCATTGGACCACCTTGATCCGGTGCGCATGCGCTCAAGAAGATTGAGGTTGATTTTCTCATACCATGTGAGCACATAGTGGAGGACGATCTCAGCTCCAGCGCGTCCAGCGGATTCCCTCCAAAGATCAAGCTAGGTCTCGCACTCCATTAACTTGGCAATAAGAGCGGTAGTCCCCTCCGGAGTATCTTCATCAGGCCAAAAGGCATTGAAGATCAGGATTGCCACATCCAGGATATCGTTACCATAGTTCTTCACAATCTTGACGCGAGAAGATAAGCTGACCAGCAGGTCCTCCATGTCATAGGGAATGTCTTCAGCACCAGGACCAATTGGGGTACCTCTCTTCTGGCGGAACTTGGCAACGGCAGTAGTTGCAATGGCATTACCCTCTAGAAATTTGTCTGAAAACAAGACAAGTGAAATAGGTGAAGGAGGTTTACCCAGAGAGATTCATACCGGCTAAAGGAAAAGAACTTACGAGAAATATGGCTGTGGATCCGGGTCAGCTCCTTGGTGCAATTGTCACGCCTCTTCCGGAGTTGCTCAAGCTCAGCATTCGCCGACTCAAGCTTAGTGTCGGCCTCTTTTAGCAGTTCTTGGTCCTTGGCAATTTGGAGGCTGAGACGTTCTCGCTCTTCAGTAAAATCTTGGCCTGCTTTATCCAGTTTGGATTTGTACAGCGCCTTGAGATTTTTCATGTCTGCCTTAAGCTTGGCAATTTCATCATCTTTGGTCCGGAGGAGGGCGAGATCATCATCCTTCTTCTTGAGTTTGGCCTGGTGCTGCCCTGCTTGTTCGAGAAAATGCAACATCATATCAGGCTCAGGCACACTATCTTTAAGAGATGCTGAAATAGTTTGTTGACCCGGCAAAGCCGAGGTATGAATATTTGCCGAGCCAAGAAGAAAAGGAGATAGAGCGTAGAGGAAGATTAAGCAAAAATGACTTACCCTTTATTTGGTCCAAGTTCTTCCTCATGAGGATGTTTTTGGCCTCCACTCCGGCTGCCCAATTCGAATAACAGATTAGTTTGGCGAAAAAGGAGAAAGAGAAATAGGAAAAATGCCAAGGGAAAAACTTACCCCTTTTCTCGTATGCCAAGGAGAACCCTCTGCTTCACCCCGTACTCGCCGGCGAGGAGGAGGAGCGCCATGATCGCCAGAACCAGTGCCGCCCAATGAAACCCTAGATCCCCGGTTCGCCAGCTCCGCCGACGCCCTGCTGCGCCTCGTCCCGATCCGCCACCGGCAACCCCCCCGCGGTGAGCCCCCCTACCGCCTAGACTTTCTCCGCCTTGCCGTAAAGCCCTAGCCGCGCCAAGCGTTTCGCCGAACGCCCTCGGTGCGCCGCCGCTCGCTGTTGTCTGCATGCTCCCGCGCCGCATAGTGCCTCAACTGGCCGCGTAGCTACTCCCTGACAACTACCCTGCCCTACCGCACTGGTACTGCTTCTCTGCGCGCGCGCCCCGCGTCGCGGGATCGAGTCCCCGTCTCGCCACTCTGTCGCTGCGTGCTGTTTTTTTTTCCGTCAGGCGTCAGATCGAGGAGAAAGAAGAACAGTACCGCCGCACACTTTGCCAAAAAACCCCAGCCTTTTTGTTTCCTAAACCCGCGATCCAACCGAGCCCACCAGTCAGCCTCCCCGTCCAGGTTGCAAAAACGCCCCCACAGTCTTAGCACACCAACCCGCGGTCCAGTGCGACCCCACCTGACAGCCTCTGCGGGTTCCGCCGCTGTCACGTGGGCCCTAGCCCGCTGGTCCCACCTATCGGCCGCAGGAGCTAGGTAAGCCCGCGGTAGAAAAAGAATTTCAGCGTGCGTGTGTCCCGCCAGCAGCTGGCCCACCCGTCAGCGTCTGTGGCTAGGTTTGCCTGAGTGTAAAACGTTTTCTGTTTCTGTTTTGAAATAAACTTTTCCAGAAATTGATTAAATTCAAATTCAAATCAGATTTAAATAACTTCTAAAATACAAATCCAAATAATACATGTTTTTGAATCAGAAAAATGTGAGGAATTCAAATATGCCATTCAAAATATTATTTGAACACTCTAAATTTTCGAGGTGATTAAAATTACAATAAAATGCCCTTTTCTTAATAAATTAATAACTTTAATTCCACAACTCCAAATTTGACAAATAATATGTCTAAATCAATCAGCGCAACGAGCCCGTTCTATCTATGCAGTCCTTGTTCTGAATTGAACCATGCATCATGACATTATTAAAAATCTGAACTGTTTATGACAATAAAACTTGGTTAAATAAATAATAAAATGCTTTATTTCTTGTATCCACACCTCACCTTTGCCATGCTACTTTAATGCCATATAAATTGTGCACCATTCATCATGGCATGCTTGTTTGCTTGACGCATTTTAATTCATATGTTTGTGCACTTTATTTATGTTGGCCCTTGTTTGTTTGGTTCTTCTTCGAATAGACGCCCAACAGGAGAATTACCAGGAATCACAGGAGTACTACCCAGATCCATCTCTCGCTTCAGCTGAGCTGCCAGGCAAGCACTACCACATGCTTGCATACATATAGTACCTATTGCCTCTATCTTATTCTTGCATCATTGAGTCGTGATTGCATTAAATTGAATCCTAAGACTGCATAGCCTTTACTTTTAAACCCCACCGAAGCTTGTTCCTCCATCCCATGAGCCATTACTACATGAGTTGTTTGAGCCATGCGAGTCGTAGAAAAGCATGTGTAGGGTATGTGAGTGTCTGATGGATAACGAGGTACCTAAACAACATAACCTGAGTAGTAATGGGATAACTAAAGAAAGATGCACTGGTGAGCAATATCTGCTATTTGGTTTTTCATGCTCACTTGTGTCCCGTAGGACCCCGAGTACTTGATTCCTGTTCCTTGACTATTCGCACTATCCACATCCGGGAGGCCTTATGGACCCCCCTGAGCCAGAGCTTGATTCATTTCTATTTCTTGGGGCCACAATTAGTTTGGGGTTTTATTACTATCATGTACTTATGCCATGTTTACTGTTTATTTACGATTGTGCGAGGAGCACATGTACTGTTTTGGATCGTGACACGTTTTTGCTGTATCGACAAGCCCAGTCACACTTTCGGGTTCCCAGTCGTTTACCGCCGTCCACACAAACCTTGAGTCCGTCTCGGAGCCAGCTAGCTTCGTCGCGGGTAGCTTAATGGGGTGGCCCCCTGAAATATTTCTGAATCCTGTGATCGCTTTGTCGTGAATGCCTCGTTGGGTTTTGATTTGGTTTTTCCGAGGTTGATCGAGTGTGTATTGCTATTCGTGCACCCCTGCAGGGTAAACCTTCCTGAAAGCCGTGTTCGCGGTTATGGACGACTTGGAGCACAGTTTCTCGATCATAGACAAGTATAACTAAAGTACCACTTTCAATTTGACTAAGTACTTGACTAGTAAATAGTGCAATACTCATGGAATGGTTAATAAAACTACCAACGGATGATGGGGTTGTTCGTCTGCTTCCTCGTTGGTAAGCAAGGAGGAGGATGGATCTGTTAATTATACTGTTATAACTGTTGTTCTTATTTAACGGACATCCGTCTATCATTGGTTAGGCGGATGGTTAGCGAGTATCTATAGAATTGTTAGGTATTATCTTTTGCTGCAATTGCGTCACCCAGGTTGTGTCCCCTTTAGAGGCATAAAGACTTGCTGAGTACCCCTAGGGTCTCACACGATAACCAGATGAACAGGTGTACTCGCAAGATGGATATTGGGTGGAAGAGACAGATGATGTTGGCAACGATCATTCGGTGTAGAGATTCCGGGAACGGGGATCCGTGAGATCTGTGGGCGGGATGTGATTATTTATGTGGCATCTTATGCTGATTTGCTTCTTATCCGTACTCGGATCTTGTTTTCCGCTTCCGCCTGATACTCTGATGTTTGTTGTATGAGGAGCTATCCTAAATTATTATCTCTATCTAGGATATTTGAATCTTGCCGTATGGCGTTGCAATATTTCTATTTCTTTTAGATGGAATGGCTCTGAGGACTGTTATATGTGGCTTGCATACATACTCATTTGTGTATGTAGTTGATCCCTTCGCCTGCCGATTACGCCGCTCGTTCTTGTCCCGATGTTCTGAAAGTGGTTAGGACGGCCGAAAGGTCTACCCTGAGTGGCCCTGGGCCCCACCGTACTATTTTAACCACTTTCGTTCATTCAGGCATGTAACTAAGAGCGTAATTCACCGAGGTAGTTACAATTGGTATCAGAGCCATCCTGCCCTTTAGGGTCTCAGCCAAATGGTCGTTGTCAGTCTAGCAAATATTTTTGGTAGCTATGTATACTAGGGAAAAACAAAACGTGAGAGTAGGACTGCTTCCATTTTTCTTCTTACCCACCCACCCACCCTTTTCTGGTAAGGAAGTGTAACATTTTCAATCCTTTTCTATAATTCAAACTAGGATTCACGTGTTCTGGGTTCCGTAGTACCATAGGTTGTGTGAGTGTGTGTGTGTGTAATTCCTTGTCTATCTGCTGCATCCAACTTGTTGCCGCTATCTGCCTTTTGGACTATCAACTGTTGGCACATTCCATACCGACAGGCTTTTGTAAACTGACGCGATCTATCTGACTCTTTGTTAACCGGTGCCATCTTGTTAAGGGTGTTCTTCCTTCCAGCAGTCTTTCACAGAATGTGGAGTTGCTAATCCCTATCTGATAAGTGGTTTTGCGCATTTATTGGTATTTTAATGCCGAAAATGTGGAAATTTTTCTTTGATACATCTATGTTTCCACACTCCTCTTCAGTCGTGTGTGAAACATTATCTATCTTCCTTTTATCGGCATGTCCATGCTAACTCATTCTTTTGTAACCGGCGCTTGATCCTGGAGTTTTATTTCGTTTCAAATTCTTCTGGGCTAAATACATAACATGTGTCGATCCGATGCTTGTGATCGTAATTTGGTTCTCGGCAAAGCTATATGACACTTATCATGAGTGGAGTATGGTCAATGCTATCGACACAATCCTCCAAATGGTGGCGGTTATCCTTTGTGATTCGAGTTACACCGTGATCATATCTATGCAGATTCAAGTATCTTTGGCAATCCGGAGTTTTCTCAAGGCACTATGGTTGTCTATCATCTGTTTATCATGCTTCACATCTTTTGGAACTCCATATCTGCAAAATTCTCGTTGATACGAGGGAATTGCATCTTTTCGCCTCTGATAGCTTTCTTAAGGTATGAGCTATCATCGTTCCTTTATCCAAGATCTCTTTATCTTTGTAACCGGCGATCCAATCGATAATGTGAACCAAGTGGCATTTCTTGTTCTCTTTCGAAGGACCAGATAGTCTATTCTGCCAGTGCATATATTTCAACACGAACCCGTGCTCTTAATGTTGATCTTTCAAAGAGCATTGAGCTCAGAAAGTGTTGTGAGCATTGTTCGTTCTCCTGCCTCTTGATCTTGATATTCTTGGAAGATTTTGTTCATCCGTGGTGGTATATCTTGATGATATGCTGGCCTATTCTATATCAATGGAAGAACATGGAAGGGCATTTGTGTCTCTTTCGCTCAAGCTTCGTGAACACTGCCTGTGTGCAAAGTTCTCAAAGTGTAAATTCTGGCTTCTTGAAGTCCAATATCTCGACCACGTCTTTCTGCTAAATACATCGCTTCAATTCTTGAATCAGCAAGCCCATTGGTAATTCCATCCTCCATCTTCAGCCAATCCGGAGTTTTTCCTTGTTGGCAAGTTATCATCGTGGTTCCGCTAAAGATTTTCCTCAAGACTGCTAAATCTCTCGCAATCATTTCAAGAAGAAAATGGAGTTCTTTTCACCTCTGTCTCGTCAAGTAATCTTTTGAAACCCTCTCGTTCTATCGTTATGCTCAATCCACTGGAGGTCATGAAGACTTTTCAGATCTCTTGTAATCCTTCTGTTCAAGTGGGTGCTATCTTTTTCTTTATCTGTTGAATCTTGCAGTTGTCTCCGTAATCTTCCTTCATATCTTTCCGGCGGCTTGGTACTTCCGACATGACGACAACATCATCATCTGTATCTATCTTTGAATTCAGTGAATCGTTCGCATCTATCCTTGTTTCCTAACGGAGTTCCGTGAGTTCTTGTCAAGATCTTCAGTCTGTGTTCGAAAGTTGGGTTGCATGGTTTTCTTATTCATGTACAGAGTAATGCTTTGAGTGCGGGATGGAGTCATGACCATACCACTACTTTTATCATTCTCTTTTGTACTATGGATTGGCGGATTAATGCAATTCCACTCAAACCACGGAAGTTAGAAGTGGCCTTTATCCCTCGATACTTTTACTTCCTTCTTGTCTTTCCGGAGTGCTCTCTCTAAGAAATAATCAATAATCTCTTGTTGGTGATCTTGTCTATTCTACATGGAGCAAATCTTTAATTATCTGGTGGAAGAAAATGCTTTTACCTTCTCATTTACTCTTCATTCTACCGGAGCACCACATTGTCAAACAAGATGGAAGGAAAATATCTCTCTCTTTGTTTCATCAATTCTTTTTCTGGGGTAAAGCCAATTATGGTCGATGAAATCAATCACAAAACCTTTTCCACATTCCACTTCTTCTAAGGATTCTACCATAACCTAGCATTTCCTCTTTCTCTTGAAGTTATATCCGTGCACCTCAATTGCGTGATCCTTTGGTTCTTACCGGCGCAACAAGAATCTAATCCGACAATGTCTAACTCAAATCTTTCCGTTGTTAGCAAGGAACTTTATTGTATGAAGGCAATAATGTTTTCCTCAATCTTCATTTCTTAAATCCGAGGGAAGAAACAATGCTATTGTCATAGAGGTTCATATCCTCTCCAAAGTAGGCCTTTTCTTCCGGCGAGACAAAGATTCATCTTCGCTTGCAGATGTTGATCTCTAATCCTAACGATGTGTCTTTTCTTCTACATGATACATCGTTCCTCCTAATTCTTTCAACAAGTGTTCCTATTCTTTTATCATGTTTCTCGAGAAAACCGGAGCTATGTTCATCCTATCCTTCTTGTCTCACGACAATCCTTCAATTCTTCTAACCCTTTGTTTCTCAAGCAAAACGCAAGACTCGCAACAAGTCAAGCAAGTTTTGCAAGGTGTAATGGTTGCACCATTCCGTTGTTCATCAACTTGGGAACGTGAGAGTCACCTTCGTTCCGAACACCCGCCTCTCCTCGTGTCTTTTTCTTTTTCCTAGGAATCTCGGGGCGAGATTCTTGTTTAGTGGGGGAGAGTTGTAGCATCCCAATTGTCTAACAATTGCAATGCTACTAGCCTAGTCTATATAATGCTACTTCCTACATATAATTTGTTGCATCATAATTATATCATGCTCATGTCATCATGCCACCTTGCATTTGAGCATCATATAAAACCCTTTTCATTTGGTTCTTATCTCATACGCATTTTATTAAATTGTAGTTGCCTCTTGATACATTGTAGTTGGTTATTGATGTATTGTTTAAATGCCCAGGTTGAGTTGGGGGCATATATTTTATTCAAATCCATCACCTTTCTTTTCACCACCTTATAATTCCACCATTCCATTAATCCATGAGCTTGTATTTCTTTTCTTTTGAATTTATTCTAGCTCATGTGAATGGGGTGGATCTAATCCTAACTATCTTTTGCTTGGCCTTTATTTCCACTTCTTGGGAATGCATAAGAATAATGCCATATTATTATTATTGTTTTCACAAAATAAAACATGGCATTTAATATTTTGCATGGGCCATGCAACCATCATCACCACCTTTGTCCCATTGGTTTTTCCTTTGTTTTAGTGGTCCTTTCTTTGTGGGATCATCTCCATATCTCTCCATCATTTCCCATGTACTCATCAACACCTTTTCTTCTATTTTTCTCCATGCATGATTTCAAATGAGGCCTTCCTCCCATACATCTTTTTCTCTCTCTTTTTCTTGGTTACTTCTTCACCTCATCTCATGTTAATTCAAAGCCCTCACTTTTACCTCTTGGGTTGATCTTTAAACAAGTTTTAAAATCTAACCACCTAATCAAAACCTAACCTAGCTTTCTCTCTCTATTTTCCTCTAACCCTAGTTCTACTTAAACCCTAACCCCTACCACACCTCACTTACCTCTCCCTCTCCCTGCCATGCAAGGCCCACCTCAGCTAACCCCTACCCCTCTCTTTCTCTCACCCTAACAAAACCCTAACCCGAGACCACACCTAGCTAACCCGAGTCCTCTCTCTCTCTCTCTCTTGGCCTCTCTTTCCTCTCTCGCTGCCACAAGGCCCCACCTTCCCCTCCTCTCTCCCTGGCCTACCTGGCAGCTCCGCCCTCGCCTGCCCTGCCCTGGTCGTGCACGACAAGCACGTGATCGAGGAGGAGAAAAAGGGCCGAAGCCACTTTATCTACCCCGTGCCCACGGCTGCCTCTCCTCTCTCCCTCTCGCCTTGTCCTCCTCCCACACGCCTCCTCTACCTCACCAGATCCACCCAACGCCCTGCCTTTCCTCTCCTTCTTCTTCACCGTCACCAGATCCTGCCGCCGCTCACCGCCAGAACCACCGGCGCCTCCTCGTTCCGGTCAGCACGCGCGATGTGGAGGTGGTCCAGGGGACCAAGGAGAACCCTCTGCTTCACCCCGTACCTGCCGGCGAGGATGAGGAGCGCCAGGATCGCCAGAACCAGCACTGCCCGACGAAACCTTAGATCCCCAGTTCGCCAGCTCCGCCGACGCCCTGCTGCGCCTCGTCCCGATCCGCCACCGGCAACCCCCCCGCGGTGAGCCCCTCTACCGCCTAGACTTTCTCCACCTTGCCGTAAAGCCCTAGCCGCGCCAGGCGTTTCGCCAAACGCCCTCGGTGCGCCACCGCTCGCTGTTGTCTGCATGCTCCCGCGCCGCATAGTGCCTCAACTGGCCGCGTAGCTACTCCCTGACAACTACCCCGCCCTACCGCACTGGTACCGCTTCTCTGCGCGCGTGCCCCGCGTCACGGGATCGAGTCCACGTCTCGCCACTCTGTCGCCGCGCGCTGTTTTTTTTCGTCAGGCGTCAGATCGAGGAGAAAGAAGAACAGTGCCGCCGCGCACTTTGCCAAGAACCCCCAGCCTTTTTGTTTCCTAAACCCGCGATCCAACCGAGCCCACCAGTCAGCCTTCCCGTCCAGGTTGCAAAAACGCCCCCACAGTTTTATCACACCAACCCGTGGTCCAGTGCGACCCCACCTGACAGCCTCTGCGGGTTCCGCCGCTGTCACGTGGGCCCTAGCCCGCTGGTCCCACCTGTCGGCCGCAACAGCTAGGTAAGCCCGCGGTAGAAAAAGAATTTCCGCGCGCGTGTGTCCCGCCAGCAGCTGGCCCACCCGTCAGCGTCTGTGGCTAGGTTTGCCTGAGTGTAAAACGTTTTCTGTTTCTGTTTTTAAATAAACTTTTCCAGAAATTGATTAAATTCAAATTCAAATCAGATTTAAATAACTTTTAAAATACAAATCCAAATAATACAAATGATACATGTTTTTGAATCAGAAAAATATGAGGAATTCAAATATGCCATTCAAAATATTGTTTGAACACTCTAAATTTTCGAGGTGATTAAAATTACAATAAAATGCCCTTTTCTTAATAAATTAATAACTTTAATTCCACAACTCCAAATTTGACAAATAATATGTCTAAATCGATCAGCGTGACGAGCCCGTTCTATCTATGCAGTCCTTGTTCTGAATTGAAGCATGCATCATGACATTATTAAAAATTTGAACTGTTTATGACAATAAAACTTGGTTAAATAAATAATAAAATGCTTTATTTTTTGTATCCACACCTCACCTTTGCCATGCTACTTCAATGCCATGTAAATTATGCACCATTCATCATGGCATGCTTGTTTGCTTGACGCATTTTAATTCATATGTTTGTGCACTTTATTTATGTTGGCCCTTGTTTGTTTGGTTCTTCTTCGAATAGACGCCCAGCAGGAGAATTACCAGGAATCACAGGAGTACTACCCAGATCCATCTCTCGCTTCAGCTGAGCTGCCAGGCAAGCACTACCACAAGCTTGCATACATATAGTACCTATTGCCTCTATATTATTCTTGCATCATTGAGTCGCGATTGCATTAAATTGAATCCCAAGTACTGCATAGCCTTTACTTTTAAACCCCACCGAAGCTTGTTCCTCCATCCCATGAGCCATTACTACATGAGTTGTTTGAGCCATGCGAGTCATAGAAAAGCATGTGTAGGGTATGTGAGTGTCTGATGGATAACGAGGTACCTAAACAACATAACCTGAGTAGTAATGGGATAACTAAAGAAAGATGCACTGGTGAGCAATATCTGCTATTTGGTTTTTCATGCTCACTTGTGTCCCGTAGGACCCCAAGTACTTGATTCCTGTTCCTTGACTATTCGCACTATCCACATCCGGGAGGCCTTATGGACCCCCCCTGAGCCAGAGCTTGATTCATTTCTATTTCTTGGGGCCATAATTAGTTTGGGGTTTTATTACTATCCTGTACTTATGCCATGTTTACTGTTTATTTACGATTGTGCAAGGAGCACCTGTACTGTTTTGGATCGTGACACGTTTTCGCTGTATCGACAAGCCCAGTCACACTTTCGGGTTCCCAGTCGTTTACCGCCGTCCACACAAACCTTGAGTCCGTCTCGGAGCCAGCTAGCTTCGTCGCGGGTAGCTTAATGGGGTGGCCCCCTGAAATATTTCTGAATCCTGTGATCGCTTTGTCGTGAATGCCTCGTTGGGTTTTGATTTGGTTTTTCCGAGGTTGATCGAGTGTGTATTGCTATTCGTGCACCCCTGCAGGGTAAACCTTCCTGAAAGCCGTGTCCGCGGTTATGGACGACTTGGAGCACAGTTTCTCGATCATAGACAAGTATAACTAAAGTACCGCTTTCAATTTGACTAAGTACTTGACTAGTAAATAGTGCAATACTCATGGAATGGTTAATAAAACTGCCAACGGACGATGGGGGTTGTTCGTCCGCTTCCTCGTTGGTAAGCGAGGAGGAGGATGGATCTGTTAATTATACTGTTATAACTGTTGTTCTTATTTAACGGACATCCGTCTATCATTGGTTAGGCGGATGGTTAGCGAGTATCTATAGAATTGTTAGGTATTATCTTTTGCTGCAATTGCGTCACCCAGGTTGTGTCCCCTTTAGAGGCATAAAGACTTGCTGAGTACCCCTAGGGTCTCACACGATAAATTGTTTGATTCAGATGAACAGGTGTACTCGCAAGATGGATACTGGGTGGAGGAGACAGATGATGTTGGCAACGATCATTCGGTGTAGAGATTCTGGGAACGGGGATCCGTGAGATCTGTGGGCGGGATGTGATTATTTATGTGGCATCTTATGCCGATTTGCTTCTTATCCGTACTCGGATCTTGTTTTCCGCTTCCGCCTGATACTCTGATGTTTGTTGTATGAGGAGCTATCCTAAATTATTATCTCTATCTAGGATATTTGAATCTTGCCGTATGGCGTTGCAATATTTCTATTTCTTTTAGATGGAATGGCTCTGAGGACTGTTGTATGTGGCTTGCATACATACTCATTTGTGTATGTAGTTGATCCCTTCGCCTGCCGATTACGCCGCTCGTTCTTGTCCCGATGTTCTGAAAGTGGTTAGGACGGCCGAAAGGTCTACCGTGAGTGGCCCTGGGCCCCACCGTACTATTTTAACCACTTTCGTTCATCCAGGCATGTAACTAAGAGCGTAATTCACCGAGGTAGTTACAGTGTACAAAATCCGGGCCAAGTGGAACTTAACCTGGCTCTAGGTGTGTGCATATTCGAAGTGTACAAGATCCAGGCCAAGTGGAACTTAACCCGACTCTAGGTCTGTGCATATTCGAAGTTACTAAGGAGTTACACTAATTTCTCTAAGGAGCATCCGGCCGAGTAACAAGTTACTCCCCCGGAGGCTCGGGGACTAATGGTTATATCACTAATATCTGGTACATGTTAAAGAAAAGGCGAAGTAGCGTACGTCCATCATCCGACCCGCAAGGTTGATTGCCTTGGCAGCTGTGTTCATCTGCGTGGCAAACTCGACAGGCCTAAATTTCTCAGGGAGATCGTTATTATGGACGAACTCCGCCTTGTTCTAGTTGTTAACGAACTCGATCAAGGTTGGTGGATAGCGTTCTCCGCTGAGCATGTGGGGCACGACCAAACCCTTGGCATGGGCTTCCCTCCTTTCAACCTGGGCAACAGTGGGGCTAGTGTGCAATACAAGTTGCGCATCAGCTGACCCGGCAGAGGTGTCCTTCGTCAGCGGGGTCTTCTTCAAAAGCATGGACGCGAGTGTACACTATCCAGCCTCGATAGATGCTGCCCTGGTGGCATCAGGAGCTTTCTTGCCCTTGGGATGCTGCTGGGAGGTTGAAGTCTGTGCTGTGGATTTGCCCTTGGGCATAGCCTTACTGCTAGCCTTGGTGCTGGTCGTGCCTTCTCGCTGAGCCTTGGAAGACTCGGACGAGGTGGAGGGGCTTGGTGCTATTGCTGATGCATGTGCTGCTGCTGTTGGTGCTGGAGCTGACGCTGGTGCTAGGGTTGGTCTTGGTGGAGGTGCGGTAGATACCTCGGCGGTGGAAGATTGCGACTGAGCCGAAGAGGAACGAGGAGCAACCGCTGCCTCAGCAGAGCCATTTCCCCCTACTCCGAGGTTGCCCTCCTCTGGACGAGGTGGGCTAGAACCCGGAGTAGCCGTTGAACCCTCCTGAATGGGGCTCAACGGGCGTGTATCATCGCCACGAGAGGGAGAAGGGCTATGTCGGAGCAGCGAAGCGATGCCAGATCCGCTCTAAGGAACTTCCACCGCAGACCTGCCGAATCAAACGATGAAGGATAAGAAATCATAACAAAGGAAAAACAAATGAATGGCAAAGCACGGAGCAGAAAATTCAATAAGGAAGAAGTGACTTACTCATCTGAGGTCAAAGGCTCCTTGGGCTTGCGAGCTCTCCGGGTTATGGCCTTGGTCGTGGGCTTGGTGGCAGCTTTGTCTGCGAACTTCTTTCGCCTCTTGGTTGGCTTAGAAGGTCCGGAGGAAGAAGCAGATGCGGCCGCCCTTTTCTTTGATGCGACCGGGACTGGCTCACCCGTGGCAGGGGAGGATCTTCATGGATCTGCCCACCAGGGTTAGCTGATGCCGGAAAGGCATAAGAAAGGGGGACAGCGTCAAATGCTTCCATCACCTCAATGTTGGAATCATCTTCATCGTCAGGCGAATCTCTAATGGAAGATAATTTACTGGTGTGTCGCTTTTTCGTGTCGGGGAACGGCAGGAACATCTCCTAATCCGGCTCCTCCTCATCCGGGGCATCTCGGTCATTTGCCCACTTGAGAGAAGGCTCGGTGCCTGATACATTGCAAATGTATCTATAATTTTTGATGTTCCATGCTTGGTTTTATCCACTTTCTTGTGTTTTGTTCCAACTTTGGAGTACTTTTCATATGATTTCTTGGACTAACCTATTAACAAGAGCCACAGTGCCAGCTGCCTGTTTTCTGCTGTTTTTGGTTCCAGGAACGTCAGAAAATGAATATTCTCGGAATTGGACGGGACAAAATCCAAAGTGCCTATTTTTCCGGAAGGGATCAAGTGCCAGAATACGAGACGGAGAAGGGCCAGGGGCCGGCCACACCACCTGGCCGCGCGGCCAGGCCTGGCCCGCGCCAGGGGGTGGTGTGGTGGCTCCCGGCACCCCCTCGGCCTCTCCTTCCACCTATAAGTTGCCATCGGGATGAAAACCCTAAGGACCCGATCAAAAATCCATGAAAGAGTCTGTAGCCGCCGTCGTCTCTGTCCCTAGATCAGGGGGGGGGGGTCTGAAGCTCTTCCCGGCACCCTGCCAGAGAGGGGAATTCACCCTGGAGGCTTTCTTCATCACCATGCAAGCCTCCGGTGTGATGCGTGAGTAGTTCATCCTTGGACTATGGATCCATGTAGTAGCTAGATGGCTGGTTTCTCCTCCTTTGTGCTTTCATGTTTAGATCTTGTGAGCTCCGTTCATGATCAAGATCATCTATTTGTAATTCATACATGTTGTGTTTGCGGGGATCCGATGGATATTGAGATGCTATTTCAGATTGATTATTGATTCTATCATGTCTTTGTTATTTGAGATCTTGCATGCTTTCCGTTGTTAGTAGCTATCTTGGCCAAGTAGATGCTAGCAACTCCAAGAGTTAGTATTTATGCTCGATAGTGGGTTCATGCCTCTGGTAATCTAGGGAAGTGACAGAAATCTCTAAGGTACTAGATATGCTGTTGCTACTAGGGAGAAAACAACAATCCTTTGTTCATAGAACAATTGTATTGTTTACTTTACACGTAGTTCGTAAAGCAATAATCTGTTGCTTGCAACTTAATACTAGAGGGGGTTTGGATGATAACCTGAAGGTGGATTATTAGTCATAGATGTAGTTGGATGGCGGTCTATGTATTATGTTGTAATGCCCAATCAAGTCTCAGAGGAGTCAAGATGATTAGTATATGCATGTATTGCTTTCTCGGTGTTTGTCAATTGCCCCGCTGTAATTTGTTCACCCAGCATGTTATTTATCTTAAGGAGAGCCACCTCTAGTGAACTATGGATCCCGGTCCTTTTACTTTACATACAATCTACAATCTTTTACTGCTTTGTGTTTACTTTCTGCAAACTTTTACTTCTTTCCATTCGATACGTTTAATCCTTTGTTTTCCGCAAAACACGGTGAGATTGACAACCTCATCGCAAGTTGGGGACAACGTTCTATGGTTGTGTTGTGCAAGTATCCACGTTGCTACTAGCACCGGTAGTGCGCCCTGCCAAAGCTCAGCTAGTAACACCTTTGGGGTGTTTCCTTGCTCCTACTGGTTCGATTAAACCTTGGTTTCATAACTGAGGGAAAACTTGCTGCTATATTCATCGTACCTTCCTCTTGGGGTTCCCAAAAAGCTCTACGTCGAAAGTCGAGCGCATCAGTGCCATCCTCAAGAGTTTGCTGAAGAAACATCTAAGAAAAAGAAAATGCGAAGGGGTCAAACATACAACAATTCCGACATATGATTTAACTCGGAAAAAGATAGGGTCACGAGATTTACCGCAGGAGGAAGCCTATCTCGGCAGAAGTGCTCGATCCCCCACTCCCACTCAGCGGAGAAGTTTTTGTTAGTGGTGAAGAGGGCCTTGACCCGGCGGAAAATCTCGGTGTTGCTCAACTCGAATGAGGAGGTCCGGTTGGGGTCAAGGCGCCATCTCATGTGCCAAAGTTTATGCGTGTGTTTCTGGAGAGGGGAGATCCGATTGCGGACGAAAGTGATCATCGCATCCTCGTTGCGCAGCCTGGCATCCTTCAGCTCCTGGAACCGTTTGTTGACTTGGTTCGCCAGGACAGTGGGTTTCTTGGGGATCCGGTCCCACAGATCCGGATTAGGAGGACCCGGAGTGTAGGGGCGCAGCCGGATCAGATCTTCAGTCGTGCCATTTCTGACATAAAAGAAGGTTCGGGCCCAGCCCTTGCAAGAATCAAGCCCCGTGACTCGGGGAAAGAAGGATTGTTTCCGAGGAGAAATAGAGGCATCGCCGAACTGCGTAAGTTGTTTGTCCTTCGGGTCAAGCTCTCTATTCGGAATCACATTCCGGCAGAGACCGAAAAACCGGATCCAGAGCTCCTTAGTGGGCCACAATCCAGTGTAGCCCTCTATGGTGGAAGCAAAGGCAGAAAGGGAAGTGATGGCATTCGCCGGAAGGTGATGCGGTTGAAGCTCGTAGGTGTTGAGCCAATCATGGAAGAAGTCGCTAATGGGGAGGCCTAACCCACGCTGGAAGTGAGAGAGGAACACCACGAACTCACCCAGATTGGGTGAGGGAGCGAGTTCCTCGGCAGCGAGGCGGGCGATGACGCCCTCCGGGATACTGCACGTACGGTAGAGCCAGTCGAGGTCGTCCTGGCATACCCAGGACCCAGCCCAGGCACCACGATCGGCATTCTCCGCATCCTCCTCCATCTCCTGTTCCGCGACGGTGAGTTCTTCCTCTGTCATCTCTAGGTCGTTGTCCTCACTGGCCCTATCGGCGGTGGGGGGCAGTGGCCTGGACTGGCGCGGACCCGTGGCGGTGGAGATGCGGGGGAGTCGCGGCGATGCTGGTGCGCGAGGAACGGTGCGGCGGCGGCGCAGCTAAGCAGGTGCGGCGGCGGCGCTGTCGCTGGGAGGAAGAAGAAGAAGAGGCAGAGGGGCGCGAGAATGGGGAAAAGTCCCAAGGGGCGCGCCCCTCCCCTATTTAACCACGCCCCAGCGGGGTAGTGGGATCGAGCGGTGTGGACGGGCCACACGGTGTGGCCGTGTATAATCTAGATCAGCCAATCAGAGGCGAGCCACAGGAAGGGCCACACGACGCAGGAGATCCCACGACGTGACGTGGTGATACAGTTAACGAGGAGATAGACACGATGTGACGTGTGCAACAGTAACACCTGACATTAACTGCGGCAGCAACTGGCACAGGCCCTTAAAATGAGGCAAAACAATGATTACCCTCCACGTGGGGAAGCGTACGAGAGAAGGAAGAATGACTCAGATGAGTATAGGGTGACCCGGCCAGCGAGTGAAAACTCAGAATGTGCCAAGGAAAAAGATAGCCAATGAAATCCGGGATATGAGATAACTTGGAAAAGGGAGCAAAAGGCTCGGAAAAATTGAACCTGCTGTGGCCTTAGCGACTGAGGCTGCTAAGACCGCACCAGCTTCGGGGACTAATGTTGGGGGGATACCCCCGGGTAGGGTCACGCCGGGGTATAATGGCCGAGTTAGCCGAGGTACGGCAAGGTCAAAGCAAGTGTTGGCCGAGTCACCTCAAGGCAGGCCAAATCACGGAGTAACCCGGACCGGAGGATATCCACCTAACTGAGTCCCAGACGACTTATGTCGTATGCCGGTAAGATTTATATAATTTGTATGCAGGTACAGGTGTGGCGGATTAACCAGGCACGATCCGGGTTATATCAGGTTTGCAAGAGAAAGAAGGTATCTCGCAGGTGGAACTGTATGCAGAGCGTGAATGAAGCGGACAGAGGCCAGGACCACCGAGACGTGGCCGACAAGGGTGACGTTGCCAGAGTCGGATGACGCTGGTGCCGTAGAGGCTCACATAGCCTCTGCATGGCTGACGCTAGGGAAAAGTGACCCGGTCGGTTTTCTATTTTGGGAAGACACATATTCCCTGGAATATGCCTCCACGTATGCCCTAATTGGAGACCTAGCTACCCCTATATAAGGAGGGCTAGGGCATCTATAGAAAGGGTTGAGTTCTATTGGGTTATTTGACTAGTTGATGGGCATTTGAGTAGAGGGTTCCTGAGAGCAGAGCGGTGGTGAGAGTAAGAGAGTTCCTTCTTCCTCCTCTCTCCAATACAGCTCAAAGAGCACTTGTAACTCATCTAGCTTGAATAATACAAAACTTCTGTGTGTGGAATCACCACACTATCCCTCCCTGGATTCCTCTAGTGCATCTTGTCCCCACCTTTAGCCTATACATGGCATCTGCCGTGACACCACCACGACAGGAACCATTGAATTATTGTTTATGTTCAGATTGTTATACATCATTATTCCATCTCTGATTATGATCCATATGATGTCTTGTGAGTAGTTCGTTTTGTTCTTGAGGACATGGGAGAAGTCATGTTGTTAGTAGTGGAATTGTGTTGAGAAAGATTTAATGGTTTGATATTTAAGTTGTGATGTACTTTTTCTAGTGGTGTCATGTGAACATCGACTACATGACACTTCACCTATATGGGCCTAGGGGAATGCATTGTGTATTTGGCTACTAATCGTAGGGGTTGCCGGAGTGACAGAAACCTGAACCCCCGTTAGGAAACCATTGCACAAGGGACGTAAGGGTCTTAGAGTTTAAAGATGCGGTTAGGTTTCTACCTTAATTACTTTCTTGTACTTACAGATGTTTGCAAGGGGTATAATCACAAGTATGTATTAGTCCTAGGAAGGTCGGTACATTAGCACAGGTTCACCCACACAACACTTAGCAAGCTAAAGAAGATTAATCAACTATATGAAGCAAAAGCACTTGACAGTCTTCCCATGTGTCCTCGAGAACGTTTGGTCATCTTAAGTAATACAACCGAATTGTCCTTTGCTGCATAAAGGATTGGGCCACTTGCTGCATTTATTCCTACTATCTTTTATTTACTCGTACTTCATTTACTTGCTTTATCAAAAACCCCTAAAAATCCGTTTGCTAAGTATTTGCAGAGAATTCCTGATCCATACCACTAGCCAGCACCTTCTGCTCCTCGTTGGGTTCGACACTCTTACTTATCGAAAATACTGCGATACACCCCCTATACTTGTGGGTCATCACTCACATACTCTGACTGCCAAGTAAACAACTGCGCCAAACCACCGTTGGTCTCGGGGACTACTGATGGGATATGCCGAATGGTGTATACCTAGAAGGACGTTTCGACTAGCCCAAGCTCATTGCGAGTGGGCCTGCAGGACGACGACTAGAAAGCGACTGAAGGAGATTCCTAGCGACTAGAAGCTGGAGGCCCAGAAGCGTATATAGCCCAGTCGGATTAGGTCAAAACCTCCGAAGCCTTAACTGATTTAGTTGTAATCGTATAAACCCTAGCGATCTACCCCCTATATAAACCTCCCTAGGTTACTCTCTGTACTCACGTTCCATCATACACCCCATCCAAGCGACTCGCTGTCTAGCCGCCGAGCTCGCCACCCTTGTAACTCACTCGCCGATAATACAATCTAGCGGGAGTAGAACTTTACCCTACGGAGGCCGAACCTAGGTAAATCCCTATGTCTTTACCCTCAATCTCACACCGCAGATGGAGACTTTCTCTTGCCCCAAATCCTTCCAATCGCTAACCCTGGTAGCGACTGCCATGGTCATTCCCACGACAAGGAATGTACCGATTAGAGGTTCCATCTTGTGGCTCCATCTCATTCCCCTAGTTCAGCACACTCGGGATCCACAATCTACGATTAAAAAATATGCTCAGATCTAAATTGAGAAGGATAGAAAGGGAATTAGGGTTTCTAATGCCACTCACCATGTTCACCATAGAACGAAAGCGCCACCGTCGCTAAGAATGTTACGCCACCGCCGCTAAGAAGGAAGGGGGTGAGCTCCGTTGCCGCCGAAGAAGAAGGGGAAGAACTGGCTACACGGGGTGACACGCGGACTCGGCCAGAAACGGGTGCATGTTTGATTCAGTCCGACGGTTGCAAATGATTGAATGGGTTTAATTTGTATTAACCTAAACGGTACGCTAACCTAAACAACTTTGTTGATGGCCGGTTTATCACCCGTGCGGCCCTAGGCTATTTTGTAGCTAAGAAACGTCACATGTGAGCTATTTCAAGCAATGATGTTGCACTCCTTCCAATTCACTACAAAGACATCGCACCAGAGCTATCAACCCCTGATTGGAGATGGCATACACTTAACGTCATCTAAAAACTACCCAACAAGAATAACGTACCGTGGGTGATTTTTAATAGATCAGCAGAATTTTGCAAAACACTATAGTATAGTGTTTTTTGTTAAAACAATCGATATATATTTAATATGTTATTACCTAGGTAGTTGGATTTAGTAGCATACTAGATAGACCAGTGCACCCTCTGCCATGCCATCCTCTACTAAAGGCATTTAAGTTCTTTGCTTAGGAGGCTTGTTTGCTTTTTGTTTTTGGTTTGCCAAGACCTAGGCATGGTCACAGTATACACGTGTAATGCCATGAAAGGGCATGTGTAGCTATATAACACACACCAACCACCACAACAGGAAACACGCCCCTTGAACCGCAACATCGAACAGTTGAAAGAAAAATGTAGAGCTGAGAAAAGAATTAATAAACCAGAGCGAGGAATAGATAACCTAGAGAATGCAAGCAGCCCACAAGGAAAACAATAAGACGACGCCGGGTAGGACCAAACCTAAGGTTGACTGCCAAAGCAACCAAGTGACCTCATTTTCGCGGGCAGCGGAGCGGTAACACACAAGCAGGTGGGTCACATCCAACGGTACATCTGAGCAACATAGAGCCCCAATTCCACCAGCAGCATACCAAATGGGCCTCATTCAACGGGACATGGCCCGAGAAACCATAAAATCCCAATTTCACCAACAGAGAACCGGTAATACACTAACAGATGGGCCCCATCTAGCGGGAAACAACCTGAACAACCAAAGGCTCTCAACCAGAGACTTTTTCTTTAAGGGACAACATATTATCTTTTATGTCCAGAGGTTAGTACTACAAATTATGTTAGCTCCCACTAATGCTTTTGTTTAGCCAACAATATTGTTATGGTTTATGAACCCTATGATGATGTTAGTCTAAGGGTAACATTAAGTAACAACGTTCTTAACCTATTTCAGCACCTGATGGTGGTACTATCATGCAAATCTACTTTTTTCTGTCTAATCTGATTTGTGAAACGGAAAACACTTAAATCAGAAAATTGTGCACATATATACGCTGTTGTTATGTCACAGAAAATACTAAAATAGCATAATACATACGTGATATAACACAAATTCTAATGTAAGTGTGAAAAACTTTAGGCTAACCAAAATTTAAATTCAGTTTTGTATGTAAAATTCACCATAGATAATAGTTAGGTAGTCTCAGTGAATCATAACTGTATTCTAATGCCTTGTTAAAGGCGGGAGAAAAATATTTTGCTATTTGAGTCGGTATGTCATAATGTCATGCATCCAGTTGTGCTCCCTGGAGTAATAACTCATGATGAATCATAAATGGAAGTGACTCACATGATTATTCTGGTCCAAAGTATGAGGTGTTTAGTCTATGCATACAACAATGAACATTTTGTTACAGTTATTTCCCCTATGGGCTGCTGGTTTCTAGAATAGATATCTAATATCTTAAAAGCTGGTAATGTCAATTCTTACAATAATTGTATAATGGTTGGAGTGGCGAAGCCACCTCTTGGTGACCCTAGGAAACTGCCCGGGCTCGAATGGCAAATCTCTATTAGCAAAAATTATTGGCATAGAGATTTTAAAGACATTTGTTTGACAGAAATTCACCGATGTAGCTGCACGAAAAATGAACTGAAAGTAACATCAACATGAGAAGAAATATGTGCACATCATGTACATGTGAGTTTCCCGGACTGGGATGGAAAATCTCCATTTGCAAAATTTGTTATCTTAGAGTCTTAAACGATATTTGTTTGGACAGAAATTTACCGGTGCAGCTGCACAAAAAAATGAATTGAAAGTAATGCCAACATGGAAAGGAATATGTGCACATCATGGACCTGTGAGTTGGACATTCCCCGATCTCATTCGCAAGCTAACACAGAGAAACCTCCAAACAAAGGAAATCACAGAATTGACAGAAAAACATACTCCTAGGGACAAATGTTCCAAAGGTTTTCCCCCAAAACTGTCATGAATTCTAGCTAAGTTTTCTTATAATTCAAGTTCAATAGTGTGATGAGATGGAGAGTCCCCAAGATTTATTCTTCCATTTGTAATCAAAGATGTAAATGTGTTGGCTAATCAATAAAATACGTTAGGTGGCTTTTCCCTAAAAAAATGTATACAATATACCCAAATAATAATTATTGCAGGTGGCGTTGTAGAAATATCTACCGACATGATTGTCTCGATGAATTTTGATCAATCACGAAACTTATAACAATTCCTAAGTTCAATAAAAGTTTGAGTGCATTTCATTTAGTACATGTAAAACAATAAAACATGGCTATGTATAAGGAGTTAAATTCATATTTTGGAGTATACATTTTATTTTACATGACACTTCGATGTACATAAAAAAATGCAATCAGGGTTTGGAGAAATTAGCACCATCTCTGCCGTGAGGGGACCATGAGGGAAAGAGGCTATGCCAATCCAGATTGCAGTATGTGGTATTACAGACGTTGGGAACCACCTATCAACATTTTCTCTTTCTCCTATGCATGTATGGCATAAAAAAATTATTTGCCAGCTAAAAACAGTAACTTAGACATGACCGATTATAACTTGATGATACACAAACATTCACTTCTTCTCTTCTTGTCATCAGTCATTTTGCCCACATTTCATTTTAAGATGAATTTTCAAGAACAAATATGAAAAATAATATGATGGCTCTGAAGAGGAAATACCCATGGCATGTCTATACCCTCGCTCTTACTAAATAGAATAGAAAGAGCAGCTCGTCAAGCAGAGATACATGAATATCTTTGTGGTTGCAGTATCATGGTTTCCAGACTCATGACTCTAGTCATAGCGGAACTTCTCTAATTACATGATTCTTGTCTAACATTTATGTTTTTATGAGAGTTAGAGCTTGCGGTAATGCATAGAAATAGTAGATCGTATGGCAAAGGCACTAATTCGTTCTTATTTCCGTATATCTCAGCGTGCTAATTTTTAGTGTCTAGCTCAGAAATAACAACATGGAACTTATTACCTTGGGTATCTAAATCAAAATGCTGAAGGACTCATATATGTATGAAGTCAATCAACTTTAGCACATAGAAACATAAGGAGTAACCAATCGCAGTGGGAAAAAAATAGGAATATGCCGCATGTACGTCCGTACACGAGCGCCATAGAGGGATGGGAAGGGGATTACCTGGTACGGTGCCACCTCCACACGCTCCAATTGAGGGTGGCATTCTAGCTACAGTTGTGGTCTCTCACGGTGGAAGCACGGAGCATCACCAGCATGAAGGCCCGCGACAGGGTCGGGCCATCCTCGGGTCTCGCGTGGGCCTAGATGAGATGGCACCAACGGAGGAGAGAAGGGCGCTGAGGGGACCACCATCTTCCCCATCTCCTACGGTTCTTCCACCGCCGGATCCTCGAGCCTCCTCATCGCCTCCACTACAACTTTTCCTCGTCGAGCCACCGGCGGTCGCTGGCACGTCGGTTTGTCCTCCGCTTCCTGCGACATGGCGCTGCTTCACTACCCGCTCTGCAACAATCAAGATTCAGCCTTATCGCCATCTCACCCAAAGATTCAGTGTTATCTCTGCTAGCGCCGACTAAGATTAGGCGTACCACCGGGGCCACCGCCTCCACGTCGCCCCGTCTTCTCCTGTCGGTGCTGTCATCTAGTGACTGGATAAGGAAAGAGGCAAACGGAAGAGAATTATGCCTAGGACGCTGGTCTCACGTATTTTCGCTAGACTAAAATATGAACCAAAGAAGCGTGAACTCGACGGAAGCCGATAGCAGAGGAGCCGACCTTGCGGTTTAACCAACGTAGCGGACCATGTGAACGAGCGAGGTGGTATGTCCTGCTGACGGACAATGGGACTAACGAAAAAATTCTGATCATTTAGAGGGGGTCGATCCCACCGGCAGCGAAGCGCTAACTCACTTGCGTGTAGACCCGACAAAAGGAACATGTCGATGAACAAGAGGCGCTCAAAGCTAGGGAGCTTAGAGCAATTTGGCGTAAGTTGTAAACGAATGATCAGAAGTTGGAACCGAGAAATACTTGTTTTAGCATTCCAGTGAAGGGATTTAAATGCATAATGGCACCACTCTGCGTCAGGGATGCTCTGAACCGGATATCCGGTATCGTGTGTAGCATATGGATTTGTTTTTTAAGGGGAGCATCTGGATATTCGGGCCACTCAAAAAGCACTGGCCTTTGAAAAAAGCAATGTGATTAAAAAACCGGGTCCTTACCAAGTGGACTGGCAGCCTGGACCCAGCCACATAGGCCCATTTCCAGCCCAGAGTTTACAGGCCCAGTTGATGCGTTATACATTTTGGCTCTTCGATCATCGATGGCTTTCTCTATCTCTAACAAAAATTCGGCTCTTCGACTTGGCTCGCGGAGCCGTTGGCGCTCTCCGCGAAGTCCCCATCACCCAACCACGGCGAAAGGCGAACTCCGAGGGCGGCCGTGGGCTGCGGCCATGGCAACCCCACCGCCGGATCCCATCTACCCCAGCCCACCATCCCGTTCTCTCTCCAAGTGTCTATCGCCGCCACATCTGGAGGTGAATCGCTCACGCCCTCCTCTTTCTTACCACGATCGCACAGGGTGATCGAATCGGGTGCGGGTTCTGTGCCGTGCGTGTTGTGTTCGACGAAATGCACCTGAAGCATTACTGGCCTCCTCCTGACGCGCTATGTCTCGCGAGGTATGTACTTGCTCTTGCTTCTAGTCAGCTTAGCCTGCGGATGTGGCATCGGTGGTTCGAGGGTTACAAGATCGAAATGCTGTAGCACGAAAAGAGTAAATTGAGGTCGTACATTAATTCTCGAGATATATTTTGCATGACATGAGTAGCAGCAGCAGAGAGGCTTATCTAGTACACTAGCTATTTTCGTGGAGATTGGGTGATCAACTGATCAGAACTGCCTAGGAATTCCGAGCTTCTGATTGTTAGTTCATTGCCATAAGGAGAAATTTAGACCATAGCTCTGATAGGTCGCATACGGCCTTAGGTTCCTTTTCTGGGTCGAATTTGTTCGTCTGTTGGATTTTGCATTATGAATAATATATGGCTGGCCGGGGGATATCCTCCATTTTGAAAAAAAGATAAAGGTGTAAATACTCAACTTAAAACTACTGGTTTGAGTGTATTGTTACTTGGTGAGGTAATGTGTCAGGTTATATCATTTTATTTTTTACTTGGATGTATTTTGAATGGAAAAAACATTCCCTTATATCAGAAGTTCATTCATAGAACTGATTGTGCAAGATGAAGGTTTAACACTTCAAAATACTGTCCTAATCAGATCAGCCGTCCAACTGGAGGAGTTTCTATTGCTGTAAACTTATTTGAACCTTTTGAGACGGAGGAAACCATTCTTTTTTTTAACAGAAGAGGAAACATCCTACTCTTCTGTAACTCAATTTATCTGGTCATCTTTTTTGAATTAATTTATGCTGGATGAATTTCCATGAAGCTCTATATTAATATTATCTAGGTCTGGCAAGAGATCGATAAAATATTACCTGAATGGCCTTACATAGTTTCTGAACATAATCATGCTTACCAAAGACAAAAGGTAGATCTACAAGTGCCTTTTTAATTTTTTCCACGTGCATTTAGCAGCTAAACAATATGGGTGATACTTATTATTCCTGATGAGAACCGAGCGTCGCTCGGTTGGCTAGCAGGGAGAGTGCTCCTGCAGCCCACCTGCATTCAAGTTCTGGACTTCGCGGTGTGCCTCAGGTTGTTCTTCCATAAAAAATGCAACCGAGTGCTGGTGCTTGGTTGGTCTTGTTTTTTCTTATTATTCAGATTGGAATCCAGCAAATATAGGCGGGTCAACTCAACCAAATTTACTCGCACTTCATATGTTAAACATGATGCATATGTCTGTGTCTTTATTGAGTATGTGATAGATCTTCTGATTACATCAGAAAGTGGACACCACGTGAACAAAGCTCAAGATGAGGTCCAGATTTCTTGATTGAGTGGTGTGTATGATATTTGAATCAAGACCAGTTGCTACTATGCAAAATCTGCAAAAAGGCGCCTGGTTCCTGTATTTGAAGGATACCAGGTATTATCACACCTTTGTACACCTCAATTCATCAACTCCTTAAGTATATGCTATCAAACCATTCACATATTTTATTACCAGTAACCACGCCAGTATTCTTTCTTCTAACTGTATTCTTGTAACTAATAGAGTTTTATGCTTTATGTTTTTGAGAACGATAATTTTGTAAACAATATTTAGACAACGACATTGCGAAAAAAATTATATTTATAGAGATGTGGCTACCTTATGGGGATGCATAGGGGTAGCATCTGAGGGGGAATGAATTGGGAAGGACATAAGAGTCAAGGGAGGAGGTAGAAATACTTATTGTGAACTAACAAGATACAAAAATATGAATCAACCTAAGTACATTTTTTACCTATAAACAGAAGTACCTTGCTTACATTTGCAGTACTTCCTGAAATGAAATAAAGTAGAAATTGGTGATGCAGTAACATGCAGAAAAAGCAGGAGGATTTGAACTTTTTGACATTCTGTGGGAGCCACATCTGCTTTCCAAAATAAAACCGAGAAGAAAGGAAACATAAGGAAGCAACAGAACAAAAAAGAAATAATGAACATATTCCTCTCCTTTTGGAAAAAAACGAGATTGCATGATAGCTCATTCCGTAAGCAGAGATACTCACTGCCAATTGCTACGCCCGCAACCATAAGTTACTGGTACGTTGCCATCAAATCTACTAGTTTGGTCCTTTATCTTTGTATGAAAATGACTAATTTATTTTCTGTAATTAGTTAGAGCATAACAAGTAGAATACATATCAGCTAGTATCTATTTAATACACTTTCACCACCTTACTATCCTAATGTTACTTGTAAATCTTAGACAGATGCAAGCTCTTTAGGTCACTGACAACTGAGTGTAATGCTGGATTTAAGAGGGGAAACCCCATCCAATTCCTATTAACGAAATATTTGGCAAAAATTCATTGCAGCATCCTACAAAAGATCAAAGAACAGAACAGGCTCAGATTACTTGAAGGCCGCCCCAAATATGCAAACCTGAACCCTCAACGACTTGCACAAAGTCACATCCATTAGGTTTCATACAAGCAACCTTCAGCCAAAAGATTCTAGTCAAGACACAAAATAAAATGTTATATATAGTTATTCATATCAGATAAAATATACTGACAGAAACCATATTTGGTACAGTTTGAGTGCAGATACGATTTCCGAACAGAACTATGCAATTAACCTGTGATGCAGCCTGAGGCACCCTGTAGAGTTTTCAAGCTTACAAAAGTGAGACTTTATGAATGTTAAACTGAAGGGACCATTTTATACTTGGTATATGCAGGTCATGTTAGCAAGCCAGCATTAGTAAATGGTGTATATTAAGCCATAACAATAGTGTTGAAATCTCTTGTATATGCTTATAGAGCATTAGAGCAGTTTCACTTACAAAATAGGGCTGAAAGAGGCGTTGGCAACTACGTTATGTCTTCACATAAAAATGGGAGTGTACTGGCTTTCAAGCTTGATTCGAAAATCTGGTTCAGCAGTCTCTTTTATCCTTATTGCATTTAGCACCCATCATACGTATGATCCATCTTCCTTCCGAAGCGTAATCCCAGAATGGTACAGCTTTTAGTCCCAGAATATGTGGCTGTGGTTCATCTCTTGATCCCACCCGTAGGTTAACCTTATCCCTAATTATTCTGTCTTTGCCTCTTCCTTTTTGTTGTTTCTCTGGTAGCTACCGGTTGTTGTGGGCGTGTGCCCCTCACAACCACTAACTGGCTCGCTATGTGAACACATCCCCATCATCCTTGTAGTCAAATGAAAAAAAAAAATGTTGAAATCTATTACTCCCTCTGAACCATAATAAGTATCGTTGATTTAGTACATTTTTGCACTAAATGGACACTTATTTTGGATCAGAGGGAGTATATGATTTGCCATGATTGCTGCTTAGCCTTGCTTTTGCTACTAACTGCAGAACCTGCCTTTTTGTGTGTGTGTGTGTGATTGTTACTGCCAATAATGTTCAGGACTTCTCTACATTGATTATGAACTGGTATGACCTGATCTCTCAATGCTGTTTGATTCTGTTTCATGTAGATTGAGAGTTCAGTAGCACCTTGTCAAATATCGTGGCACACTATTTGAACAGGGAAAATAGTGTAGAAGATAATTGGTATTATTATTATTTTCTGTCAATTATTCTGTTTCATGTGACTAATACATGATGATCACTAAGTTGCTGGTCTATTCCTGTATATGTCTTGTTGTAGTTTCTTTGTCCTATCCCGAGTACCAACAACCGACTCCGACTCATTACGTACCACTCTGAAAAATCTGCTACTGTTAGCGCTGATCACTAAAGCATAATGGCATGCTTTGGAGGTACAGCACACACATCCTTAACTGAACTCCCAGATGTTTATCTACAGTAACCGTCGTGTGCTGAATCGCCAACCATGCATTCGCTGTTACCCCCACAGGGGGGTCCCTGTAGACATGGTGCACAGTGTCCTCTTGCTCCAAGCCATGACCCGTTTGGATTTGCAGAGCGCTGTGAAAGCTACGTATTTGTTCAGGCCCAGGTCTATGATTGAGAGCGTCGCCTGACCTTACCACCTTACAAACCCGTGACAGCGAGCGAATTACGCGGCGAGTGATTCAAAGACCGTATACGTATGCGTCCTGGCCATCATACAAACCCAGCCCCGCTGCCCCTCTGTTAGAAACATTATCCAGCCGTAGGAATGGTAGTACGACAAGAAGTTTGACACCCGGGGCTGTATCGATCTTTTCGTACACCAGTGTGTGAACCATACTATGGCCTATCTCAAGCGCCTTATCAGCAAAAACTAGTAACACCTATCAAGGCAAGACCATCCCTGTGTAGTTTAATTTGGATGTGATGGATTGGATACCGGCCTGTCTTCTCTTCTGCTGCTCATTAAAATCTTGTGGGTTGGGGATGCTGTCATGGGATACTAACTGGCCTACTCGCTGCCTGATATTTCCACCACTCACTGTGATGATGCACTTGGTTCCCAACTGATTTTCAGTGCCGTGCATGCTGTTGTGCAATGCGCAGGGCCCTCTTCAGGACAACCAAGCGAGAGATGTAGACAGAACAGTGAACACAGTCCTGCTGCTTTGATAACTGCTGTATTCCCTGGAGTCAAGGGTCACTGATCACTGTTTGACGCCAAGACTCTGTGCTGGGTCAGTTTCTCTTCAGACTTTGTGTAGCCTGATCTTTTTCGCGATCTAAACTGTTGCTGCCATGGTTTGGGGGTCAGGGATTGGGACTCCCGGTCGCTAATAAGCTGAAAACCTTGACCAGCTTTCTTCTTCAGAGTTTCTTTATTAAGAAAGGAGTACATATATTGTTATCTGCCATGTTATTATTATTACTGCCTTATTATCAACTCATCTGGCTCTTCAGGCACGAAAATCTACTTGACGACTGATCCGACAGTTGTGCCGACCGACCACCAAGAGCAAGAATCAGAGTCCAATACTTACCCTGTTTGTTGATGACCTGCAGCTTCCCAAACCGGTCAGAGATATTTTAGCTGCTGCGATCTGGACACGCAACGGGCCGCCGGGGGAAACATCCGTTCCTGAAGATCTCTACAGGTAATAAGTGGGTCAACCCCGACGATCCTCTCCCCAATTTCCTCTTCTCTGTCAGTCCCATCCACATACACGATCACAGATCACACCACATGTGCCATGCACGCCCATGACGTGCCACGATCCATGGGCTGTAATAAAAAGTCGGGAACGGGAGGGAGAGGATGGCATCATTGGGCAGAGGCAGACGCAGACGCAGCTGTGCTGTGCAGTGGGCGCGGCTCCCAATTGGTGGCTTGTTTGGGCGTGCGACGCCTCGCTGCTGCTGCATCTGTCCCCATTAGATGAGGCCCAGATCACGAGAGGGGGCGAGGAACAAGTCGCCCAGATTTTGGCCGCACGCAGCTGGGGCTGTATGGGCTCGCATGTGGGATCTCCTCGATCGCTCTCAAGGTTTCCCACCGTGTCTGCCCCCTCCTCCCCTCGTCTGGCATGGTTTCCCTTCCCTTCCCATCGCAACGCAGACGCAGACGCGGCGGAGGATTTGGGTAGATAAGATCAGCCTGGGGGAATAGAAAGAGCTGCTAGTACTGCTGCGCGTTGAAGGGATATATACGGACGATCTAGCTAGCGAGAGCCGGGGGAGCTAGCCAACTTCATTGCGTTTGCCTCTTTTGGGAATCGGCGTGGATGCAGGATTCTGGCCTTTCTGTACCCGTGCTGGGAAGTGGTACATGCATGCAGTGTGTCATGATGAACGTTTGGGATAACCGTGATCTATAGAAAAAGAGTAAATTGCAAATTACTACCACAATTCGGGCATCGGTTACAAGTCAGTACCAACATTCTTAATTTTTCCAGTTCAGTACCAAATTTGAGACATAGAGTTGCGAATAGAACTAATTTTCATCTAATAACAGTTTAATACGCTTCCGACAGGTGGGACCCATTTCTAGAGCTGACTAGTCAACAAAAATGGCCACGTTGGTGTTTTGATTCCCCATCCAGAAATCCCACGTGGCAGGAGGTGTGCAGCGGGGGTGGCTGACGACTGGCGTCCATGCGTACAGTATGGGGAGGCCGGCGGCTAGCTGGTGGCCGCGCGCGCCGCAGGGGGAGGCCGGCGGCTGGCGGTCGTGTGCGTAGCAGAGGGAGGCTGGGGCTGGCTAGCGGCCGCCCGCGCAGCAGGGTGAGGCCGATGGCTATCTGGTGGCCGCGCGCGCGGCAGGGGGAGGACGGCAGCTGGCGGTCGCGCGTGTAGCAGAGGGAGGCCGACGGCTGGTTGGCGGCCGCACACGCAGCACGCGAGGCCGGCGATTGGCAGCCACGCGCACGGCAGGGTGAGGCCGGTGCCTAGCTGAAGGGCACGCACGTAGCAGGGGAGTGCGGCGGCTAGCTGCCGGGCGCGCACGCGACAGAGGAAGGCCGGCGGCTAGCTGGCGGCGCGTGCGCAGGAGGGGAGGACGGCGGCTGGCGGGCGCACGTGCAGCAGAGGGAGGCCATGGGCTGGCGGGCAGGCGCAAAACAAAGTGAGACGCTGCAGTGGAGGCACATCAGGGGAAGGCGGTGGCGAGCGGGCAGACGCACAACAGAGGGGGGCGCTGCAGCGGAGGGACAACAAGGGGAGACGGCGGCGAGTTTGCCTGGGAACGACGACGACAACTGCTACTGCTGTAAACATGTCAATGAGGGGGGAGAGGGGATGAGGCACAGAAGATGATGCTGGCAGGTGGGCCCCACGTCCAGCTCAACTTGTCCTCCACATTAGCCGCCGAATCACCCTTACGGATAGGTTCCACCTGTCGGAAGCGTGTTAAACTGCTATTAGATGAAAATTAGTTCTATTCGCAACTCTGTATCTCAAATTTGGTACTGAACTGAAAAAATTAAGAATGTTGGTACTGACTCGTAACCGATGCCCGAATTGTGGTAGTAATATGCAATTTACTCATAAAAAAAGAGGAGGCTTTGGTTGTATGAAATTTGGCATCTACAACTGAAATACTACTCCTCCGGGTCTCTCAGATGCAAAAAAAGTACCACCTCCGTCTCAAAATAGATGTCGCAGATTTTTCAAATTTTGCATGGATCTATATACTAATAGTGTCTAGATTCATCTAAATTTTGACAAATCTGCGATATCTATTTTAAGACGGAGGGAGTATCTGTTCTTGAGTTGTGGAAGTCATTCTAGATGCAAAAGAGTTGCATACCAGAGCTTCGTGCAAGAACAAAAAAAAAAAAGCTTTTTACGAAATTTTTTGGCTTTACACAGTGGACAAGTGTAAACTCCGGATCTCATTTAGGAACCACCTTTTTATGCTCTAGAATTTCAATACTCTCTTCTCTAGAAGTAACCGACTTGAGTTTTCTAAATATGAATGTATATGTACTCTAAATCATGTCTAGAATAGACAAACCTAAGCCAGTTATTTTTGGACGGAGGGAGTAGTAGTATTTTTTAACCAATCCGGGTCTCATTTGTATATTTCTTCTCCAAAGGAGTGCTCATCGATTGTTTAGTTTACACGACTGGAAGGTTAAACAAATGAATGTCCACTCATTACAACTATCTACTACATATAAACTAAAGAATACCGGTTGTCCAAAATATGTGAACAATGATTAAACATTCTTCTTTTCAGCGAATATGTACTGCTTCTTCCAGTATTAAAAAAATCAAATCTTCACAAAAATAAATAAAAGGATAGCACGATTGTATAACTATCTATGTTCAAAAAATTTGTAATAAGGGAGAAACTAGTTAAGTGAATGCCTCTGAAGAAGGAAGATAAATGCAGCAACGTAGAAGGCAATGTACTTAGGGTCAGGTTAAGGGCGATATATGAGGTGCACTCATTTTACTGATACAAAACAATACTGCTACCATCTGTAACAGTAAAAAGGAACACGTACGTTACTTTCTTGACACATGCTAGTCATGTAATGGTGTGCTTGTAATATACTTATAGATTTCATGCTCTGGGAGTGAACATGAAGGACGAACCATGCTTGCGGTGGGCCAGGGGGACATGAAGTGTCTCTTTGCCTGGTGAACTTTAATGTTCTTTGTCTACACCCGAAAAGGGGCAACGAATGGAGAGAGGCAGAGATACCGTCTTCATGCAAATCTATATCTATGAATATTTTTGCCGGGAAAAAACTGAGTATGAATATGAAGTGTGTACAGTGGCTCTTGAGCCTCCTCAAAGAGCTCTCGACTTTTATCGAACTTGTTGTCTTGTGCGCTACTAGTCTGATACAGTAGTTTCTTTTTTGCAGGGTACTGATACAGTAGTTTTAAACTGAGTAAGTAGTATATTTACTTTTATGCTGGATGTAAGAGGTCTGAGAACATATGTGATGATATAAGCTGGCAATATAAGTCTAACAAGTGCCTAAATATACGTCTACCAAGTGCCTAATTAGCTAATTCAATAAGTCGGTAAGTTTCTGTTTGAACTTGCAAGTTAGGATCAGCCTCCCTTTAACTATATAAGCCCCAATAGATATGGTACTTTAGTATGCATAGCCGTCTACATAGCTTTCATCTTATGCAGATATAGTGAGTACATTGCTCTGAACTGTCTCAGTTTTTATCATATTCCAATTTAGGTTGTTAAGCTTGTAATTTTGCTCCAGCAGGGGTTTGTACAAGCTAGTATAGGTTGCACAGCTTGGCAAACTTAGGCCACGTACTATGATCTTGTAAATCATGGCTGTTCCTGTGCCAGTTGTATGGTTAATTAACAGTCACTTGAACCAGAACTAGCTTAATAATTGCACGTTGCTATGAGATAATATTTTGATTGTACATGAAGACATTGCTTAATTTGCTTTTCTATTTTATGGATGTCTGTACCAAGAGCACGTGCTTGTGTGATGTTTGACCACGTCACAACAAAACCACTTGTTTTCTTCTATTTCTCTCTATATGGGAAGAAATTGGTAAATAATAACATGCACTATTTGAACATAAAAAATCTTTGGACATGAGAAAATTACAAGATCGATTGGACCGGACTTTTTTTAATGGAATTTCAAATAGAAATATCATTAATTTGCACCATTTATTTAGCTTTGATTTTTGCTCCATCGATCAATTGCAAGTTCGTAAATTTCAAAGGAAATCCCAACATGTCAATGGCGTATACCATGAGATACATGAAAAGTCCAAGAAAAAATAGCAATAGGAAAATAAAACTGACATTATTTACCATGCATACGGGCTTGCTTATATAGGTGTGGTGAGAAGGTAAACAATAATGCTGCAAGAAAGAAGACAATACTCCTTGTATGTAGATTTCGTTTGTATATGTGAAATGAGTTGTTCTAAATCAACATTTGTTCCTCGACTTGAGAATGCCGACATGTTTTACATGTCATGGAACACCAGAATTTCACCTTCAATAGAGAATATATACTATACATCTAAAATGTCCAACATTTGTCTAATCCACCGATAATTTGTTCAAAATCTAGTTTGACTACCACGGTACAGCAAAAAGGAAGTAAGATTACAAGTAGAAAATGTCACTCCACCCATTAAATAAGGGTTCCTAGCTAGAAACTATCACTCCACCCATTAAATTAGTGTGCAACTTGATTCACTCAAGCATAAAGCAAGGGAGCTAATCGTCAGTCATTATGCCGATGTTCCAAGAGTGAGCTCAATGGGCTTCGGGTCGTCTTCTTCTAGACCTTATGGGAGCAGCTGCAGTTGGTCATTATGCCGATGTTTCAGAAGTTTTACATAGGGACCCTCGTGATATCCAGGTTGAACTTTGGCATGATTACCCTGATCCACAAGGTAGTGGGGACCACAAATATCCGCCAATTTAGACCAATCACGGTGATCAATGTGATCTGGCGCATCTTCGCCAATAGGATTGCCCCGTCATGGAATGCCTGACCTATCCACTTCAGTTTTCCTTCTTGAAGGGGCGCTTGATTCATGATGGTGTTCTTGCCCTCCATGAAATTACTCATGATGTTAAGGTACGCCATCATAAAGGAGCGTTCCTCAAGTTAGACTTTCAGAAGGCCTATGACAGGTTGGGCTGGGCATTCCTTAGACAAGTCCTCGAGAGGCGAGGGCTTGATGATAGGGTGGTTAGTTGGACTATGTAGTTCGTCATAAGTGGTAGCACCGCTATCAACGTCAACCGGGAGGTTGGTCCTTATTTCAGGCCGACCTGCAAGTGAGACAAGGGGATCCGGTCTCTCCCCTTCTGTTTAACTCTGCGGTGGATGTCCTTGCAGAGATTTTGGATAAGGCCAAAATCGTTGGCCACATCTCGGGGGTGGTAGGGAATCTCATCTCCATAGGTGGGATCACCCACCTCCAATATGCGGATGATACTATGATCATTGTTCAGGGCTCGAAGCTCGATATCATCAATCTCAAATTCTTGCTCCTTTGCTTTGAATCCATGTCAGGACTCAATATTAACTTCGACAAAAGCGAGGTCATGATCTTGGGGTTCTCAGACGAGGATAGACAACATATCGCTGACAACCTCAACTGCAGGCTGGCGGACTTCCCTATTACCTATTCGGGGATGCCTATTAGACATACACGGGTGTTGATCAAGGATCTAGCTCCCTTGATCGTGAAGGTTAGGTCTAAGGCTGAACCTTGGCGTGCTATACTCACGTCCAATGGGAGTAATACGCTCCTAATCAACTCGTGCATGTCTAGCATCACCATGTATCAGATGGGGCTCTACCTCCTACCTAAGGGAACCCATGCGGACTTTGCGAAAGAGCTGTCCAGGTTCTTTTGGGTAGCCAGGGACGGGCACAAGAAATACCATATGGTGAAATGGGCTTACATTTGTACCCCTAATATTCTTGGGGGTTTAGGGATTCTCGATTCGTGCTGCTTCAATGTGGCCTTGATGCTCAAATGAGTATGGCGTATCCTCCTGGACGATGGAGGACTGTGGCATCATCTCATTAAGGCCAAATATCTCCAAGGCTGCCCCTATTGGCATGTGAGCGTCGGGAAGTCTCCCAGTTTGGCGAGCCATCTAGGATATAAAAACATATCATTCGTAGGGGGCACTTTTCATCGTGGGCAACAGGAAAGAGTGCTATTTTGGTTGAACCCCCGGTTACAGGCTCTTCCCCTGTGCCAGGAGTTCCTGGCCTTATTCACCGTTTGTGCAGCTCCCGCGATGTTAGTGGCCGAGGCTGGACATGGAGGCAACTGGAACATCCCGTTCCGGAGGACCTTCAACATTGTTGAGGCTATTGATTTCCTGAGACTGCGGGGCACCTTGCCCTTGTCCCTCTCGAAGGAGAGAGACGGGTATCTTGGCGCCAGTCTCATCCGGGAGCCTTTTTGGTTAGTTCGGCTTATAGGACCCTCTTCTAGGGACTAGAGCTTGCATGGACGACACACCTTTGGAAGTCACCCTTACCTCTTAGCTTGAGGATCTTTTTGTGGCAGCTGCTATGGGACCGCCTTCCTTCAGGGGCAGAGGTGTTGAAATGTAACAACCCGGGCAACAGGCTGTGTCCACTATATGGGATGCGAGAGTCATGCGCCCATATTATGTTCATGTGCCCTGCCGCTTTAGTTTCTATGAAACTTTATCCGGGAAGCCCTCGAGCCTGCCTAGTAGGCCCAAGAGCTCGGTGAGTTCCTTGATACGGAGGCAAACCGTACTAAAAGAGGGCACCACCTCTTCTGATTAGTGTTTGCGACCCTTACATGGTCGCTATAAAACATTCGTAATAATATGGTGATAAAGAGGATCTTTCCAAGATGTGCCTTTGACTCTATTTTGCTTTCTTTACTTACCTTTAGCAGTGGTACCCGCTATCTAAGTAGCGGGATCAGGAGCGCCTGGACAACATCCTTCAGGTGATGAGGTTGTCGGCGCAGCGCTTCGTGGCCCCTGATCGTCTCTCCTCGGAGGGGCATGTCTAGGATACGAGCTCCCTCGCCCTCTTTTGTTTTGTTGGCTTTGGGCGTTGTTGTGTTGTTGCCCCAGCGAACCTTTTTTCCTTTTTTTGACGTCCCCTCAATAATTTTGTCATACTATGTACTTGGATGTTGTTTTATTTATAAAGCGGGACGGAAGCCTGTTTCAAGGAGGAGGGAGCTAATTGTTGGGGAACGACGTGCTACAAAAATAACTGTGTACAGGACAAAGATCACATATTTTACACTAATTTTCTTTGTCCAACGGGATTAGCTAGGCCAAACAACATGCAATCGGTGCTACAGCAAAATATCCTTTGCCCTAATTCGAGGGCACGCTACAGTGGAAATAGGAAATGATTGGCGCATAGGATCATACACACCTCACGACATCCCCAGAGCGGCTAGGAATAGAGAGAGAGACCCTGATCCTGGCCGGCCGGGGCCCTAGGAATTGTAACGTGTGTTTGCACAGCGCCCGACGTGTTTTACTGTTCCCCGCCGATCTAGCTCATCCCTTTCCTGTGCTGCCCCTCCTAGTGTCCCTCTCCGTGAAAGTGATCACACAAGGCCTAGACGACCCCTCTCTCTCTTGGTTCCTTTATAAAAGGGACCTGCCTCCCCCTCCTGTCCATGATCTCTAGCTCTCGGCCGCCTCCTGCAGATTGCCTTCCCAAGCTGCACACATCACAGTGCTCAGCCTGATCTCTGGCCAGGCTAGCTAGCTAGATAGATTTCTAGCTAGATCTGATGTCTACCATCTACATGAGCCAGCTCTCTACTGCTTTCCCTCTGATGGAGGAAGATCATCACCACCAGGATCACCATCAGGGGCACTTCCAGGCCTTCACCATGCCCAGCAAGGATCCCCCGATCTTGTTCCCTTTTGTGATCAGCAGCAGCAGCAGCCCTAGTGACAACAGTGGCCTCAGCTATGGAGGATCAGACCCGCATCATCACCTCAGGCAGCACACAGCTATGCTAGAGCCCCAACATGTAAGTATACCAGCTGAGCTGAGTGGATCTCCACTGTACTAGTACTAACTAATTTGCTTGCAGCTCACTTCTAGCTAGCTTGTTTTTAGTTGCTTAATTAACATGATCGGTGGATCTTTGCTTGTCATGTCATCAGATGGTGGGTGGATCATCCAGCGTGCTTTCGATGTCGCCGTTCCCCACCGTGGAGAGCATCCGCGACGACATGATCGAGCGATCCTCCTCCTCGTACGACCCATACGATATGGAGAAGCTGCAGGCCGCCGCCGCGAGCGGATCGCTCAAGGCCGGCAGGTGGGCGGCGCCTGCCCCGGCAGCCAAGATGAGGATCACGAGGAAGACGAGCGATCCGGCTCCGGCCGGTGCGAAGAAGCCGAGGAGGAGGGCGCCGGCGTACGAGGATCATCACGGCGGCCACATGATGATGAGCGGCATGATGAACCAGCAGGCTCTGGGTGTTATTAGGACATGCTCCGACTGCAACACCACCAAGACCCCCTTGTGGAGGAGTGGTCCTTGTGGCCCCAAGGTACGCAACCGCACTGGATGGTTTGTTTGTTAATTATTCGATCTGTGGTCACTTGGTACTAGTAGTAGTAGTACTAGTGAGTTAGTTATCGGTGTAACGGTAACTGACTGCTTTGCTGCGGTTTGCATGGCGCAGTCGCTTTGCAACGCGTGCGGCATCAGGCAGCGGAAGGCGCGCCGGGCGATGATGGCCTCCGTGGCTGCGCCTGCTGCCGGCACAGACGTCGTCGGCGCCAAGGCGGCGTCCGCGCCGGGTGATGCCGCCGCCGCCGCGGTGACCGCGCACCACAAGGTGAAGAAGGAGAAGAGGGCGGTGGACGTCGACCGGTCCTTGCCGTTCAAGAAACGGTGCAAGGTTGTCCAGGATCACGCTGCCACGAACACTGCTGTGACCGGCGCAGCCGCTGCCGTCGAGGTTCCTGCTGAGCCTGTCATCGTCAGCACTGCCGCCGCTACTGCTCCAGAGAGGGCCGATCTCGTCGACACCATCGGGGCCAACTGGAGCATGAGCCCCGCTGCCGCCGCCGCTGCCTGCTTCCGGCCATCGGCGCCGGCGCCCTTCGCGGCGCAGGCGCAGGACGAGATCACGGACGCCGCCATGCTGCTCATGACGCTGTCCTGCGAGCTTGTCCGGAGCTGATCGACCGATCGAGCATTCGAGAGGCAGGCAACACTATCTGCTACGGTACCCCGCCACTCAGGCTTTTTTGCCTTAGTCCGTTAGACAGTCAGTACGTACTGTCCGTGCTGCCGCGTTTTTGGCTTCTTGTTCATGTTGCTAGTGTAACCTGCATGCGCTACTCTTAAAGTCTTGTGATTCGTTTGTGTGTAAGATTATTTAAGACAGAGAGAAAGAAAGAGAGAGATATCTAGAGATCTAGAGAGAGGAAGAGAGGTAGAAACCAAGGAGAGAAAGGATCGGAGGATAATTAAGAATGTGAGCTATAGCTAGCTAGGATCTGCAAACACTACCGTGAGATCGAGTGTGAGTTCAGTTGGAGTACGTAGTAGCAGCCTTTTGTTGCCCAAGGTATAGCATGTATGTTTGTTCTTTGTTTTGTTCGGACCATTTGTGTACCGTGACTCGTAATAATACCGGAGAAACCGGACCACGAAATGTTGCTGTTCATCGGGACTCGCGCTCATGACTTTTACTTGTGATCGATGATTGTAGTATGTCAGTGATGATCTGCTTTAGTTTTGGTCAGTAGAGTGACCTTTCTAACCTTTTTCCACTGATTTTGAGGCGAATGTTCTCTTTATATCATATGCGATCTGAGAAGCTTAATTGGTTTGATGCCAATGCTGATTGTGGATCATGCTAGGTATTAGCTTAATTTGCATGAAGGAGAGCAGAAATTTGGAATTTTGGACTTCATATCACCCCCAAAACTGATTATTTCACACCTTAGTTGTGGTAAGTGTGGTACTAGCATAGTCGGCAGTTGATCCTTTAGATTCAACCTCAACTATGTTACAGCCTCAGACCGTTGGCAACAAACATTATAAAACTATGGAAAGAGAGTCAAGGAAACTTTACAACATTACAAAGAACTTCACGACATTATCGTTATTCTTGGGTTCGATGAAGAGGATCATTTAACTATAGCAAGAGCAAGAAAAATAGAGTGTTTCTTATCACAACCGCTCTTTGTGGTATAAGTTTTTACTGGTTCTCCAGGAAAGTATGTTGGTCTTGCAGAAACTTTTACGGGATTTCAACTTGTCCTTTTCAGAGAATTAGACGCACCATCTCAACCCAAGTTTATCACCATGAAGCAACATAGTTTTCATATTTTACGTCGGAAACGCTATTATGCGAGCATTTGGGGTGAATTTATCCCAAAAACAACCAATGCAAACATGCCCAAGCTAATAGTTGGATCTATATGAAGACATATGTGACATCTACGCATTTTTTTCAAAACTTTGTAATTTATTAGGCTGCCCTTGGGTGTTGAATCTGGCAGAGTACAATCTCATCCATTGTCTGATAAAAGATATACACATGTTGTCTCATTCAAAGTGAACTACTATGTACGAGTAATAAGTCCATGTGCACCATTACATCTACCTTTCGTAATTTTTTATAGAAAAAGTCAGGGATCCATTTGGTTGAAGGTTTTTCAAAGGGATGTAGGATCTCAATCTTTAGGATTTGTTCCCATGGTAACCCTTAGGTTTAAAGGAAGGAGTGAAACTATTAGAAGTACTATGAAACCTTTGAATATGTAGGATTCAACAAAACATGTCATCATATTTGTGGGTTTTTCCTCAATTCCTACACTTCCAATTCTTGCACTCCATAGAGGCCCTAAAAAGGTTGCAACCCTAAGAAAAAGTTTCCTTCCTTACTATTTGAATTAAAATTGCACCAAATGAACATTTTCTTTAATTTATGGAGGAAGCTAAGCATGAACGAGCCCTAACCATTAACCTTACCGAATGCATAGCAAGGATCACACAGACCAACTGAGGCGACAAGTATAGTACTCCCTTCGATCCATAATAAGTGTCGCTCATCTAGTACAAATTAACTATGGTAAGATACACATCCAACATTTTGTAGTGAATTTTCCTCTATTCTTTTTAATATTTCGATTGCTAGCTCGTAGACTATATGTATGTTTGAAATAAAATTACGGGCCCAAATCCGCGCTGTGAAAACCTGACATTGTGTGGGTTGTATGTCCATTTCCCTAGCAAAGAGGCCTAAGCTAGAAGTGAGCTAGACTGTTATCGAATTGAGTGTGACACGCGTTAACCATGGCCACATTTCTTTGGCAGTTTTGTATGCCAAATGAATGTACACAATATGGTTGGTTGCACTTGACCCTAGTCAGAAAAGAGGAAAGAAACCATGCAGTCAAGCAATTTTCTTGTCACTTTGCACATGCCAGGATTGAAAAGCACGGGGGCGCGAAAGGGAGTAGTCAAACATGCAATACACTGTCAGTGGATCAGTATGACAGTACCACGGCAATGTCACGGGCCAGGCTCACCGCCGCTCACGCTAGGTAGCAATGTACTAGCCGCCAAAGCTGAAGCAAATCATAAATTTCGCGGTAGACTCTTGTCAGAAACCCCTGCTGGCTGCTGATGATGCTAGATACAGTGTTTTACTTAGCTTTCTGGAGCATATGCATGGGTACGGAATTTAAGCCCTCGATGTTTTGTTACATTTGTCATGATCTATGTACCTCACGGCTCAGTACACACCTAGTACAAGGCTAAGCTAATCTCAATGACAATTTAATATTAGGATTAGTGAATCGTAAGCGCACCGTGCATGGTGCCGTCCAGAATGAGCACATGGTTGCTTTCCTTCGGACCCGTTTGGTAGTCTGCATGGGGTGAGGTAGCTTCTGGGAAGATGAAATCGGCCCGTTTGGTTGCCTGCGTGCGAGTTTGGGCTACGCCAGCGTGCTTCTTAAAGCAGACCAGGGACAGACCCAAAGAAAACGCTCGAATCGGCCGTTTCTGTGGAGCCTGTCCAGAGCTAGCGCACGAGTGCACCAGCTCGTGCAACTCTATCTCCTCCTCCTCTCTTAAACACGTTCATCCAAACCACTTGTGATTAGCACATACAAGCTTCAAATCGAGTCGAGCTATACATGAAAAAGATGCGCATCAATGATGGCTTCCAGTCTGACCATCGGCTTCGAGGTTCGTGATCCCTATCTTCTCCTATTCGTGGTCAAAGTTAGAGTTTTTTGGGTACTTTTATCATATTTGCAGCACACAATCAATCTTTCAAACTTTCCTTTGAGGAGTAGTTTGATCTTGCTATTCCCCACAACTCCCATGTTGCAAGTTTTTGTTTTGATGGAGGTAGAGGAATCCATATGTAGCTTCTTAACTTGTATGTGAGGTTGAAGAAGAAGATGAGGTTGAGGAAGAAGATGTACATGCAAGGCATGCAGGAAGAAGGCGGCCAATGACGTCATCGCCGACCTCGGATATGATCGCAAGGAGCTCCCCTTGGTCGTGACGAGCTCCCCTTCATCGCTGTCGATCGCACCCGTGACCACACTGAGGTCCCCTTTGCCGCGTACCTATTTCAGGCGGTCCAGTCCGTCATGTTCGACCTCGAGTTCTTGGATGCCGCGGGCAAGGGTGCCGACATGGAGCAAGATCGAGCAGTTCCAAGTCCAGCAAGCCATCGAGCAATAGTACTGTGTCTCGCCGTGTTTGTGTTCTGCGGCGCCAGCGCGGCCGCAGTAGGTGACCCCCGGCCTCCGTCGTTGGTGCAGCCACAATAGGTGTCCCGCCGACCTCCGTAGCCAGCACAGTCACAACAATTGTGTTGCCACCCTCCATCACCGGCGCAGCCGTAGAAGTTGTCCCGCCGCCCTCTGTCATCGAGCACGAACATGAAAACCAAGAGCTGCTAATGACGGTTTAGGTATGCATATTAGTGTGATAGGCAATCCGGTGCAGGCAACCAAACAACATGCATTTGTTGTTGTCCTCATGCAATGCAGGCTATCAAACAAGATGCAAAAGGTGGCCCGGGGGTTGGATGACTGTGACAGTGCCCTCCGCAGCACTGCCCGACTGGGGCAAAAAAATCAATGCAGGCTATCAAACACACCCTATATTTCTAGGAGGAGATATTAATATCCCAAGGTTCCGGTTGGATAAGAAAAATGACCTCTTTGATAGCTACTAGCCTTTCTTGTTCAATGATGCCATTGACAGATTGAATCTTAGAGAGGTAAGTATGACTTAATAATAATAGGCCAGTGCCTACATATGAGAAACTGGATCGCGTACAAATGGATGCCGAGTGGAAAACAAGGAACCATATGGTGTCAGTACGTGATGTATTGAGAAATTTTGATCACGACCCATTACTTCTTGACACTGGCTATGATAAACTGCATGGAAAGAAGCCATCATTCAAATTTGAATTCGATTGGCTTTCCCACCATGATTTTGAGGATATGGTCAAAAAAATTTGGAACGGGCCTGTGGTTGGGAGCTCACCTATCCTAAGGTGGAATTATAAAATCCGTGCTTTATGGAAACACCTGCAAGGATGGACAAGACCCATAAGTGGTCTACATAAGAAAGAAAAGAAGACTCTCTGAGATAATTGATACTCTTGAATCTCTCGCAGAATCACGGGTGTTGTTTGACGTGGATATCACCCACGGATATCATCATGGAGGTGGAACATGTCCCGGTACGGAGGTGGCCTAGCACGACGAATCAATAGGCTAGGTCCGCACGTCATGCCGACTTGGAGTAGAAGACAAGGAAGCATATGTAAATCCTAGCTGGCTGCATATATAAATCCAGCAGGGGCACCCCTTGGGAAGGGCAACCTTTGGTTAGATTAGACATATACAATCTATACAACACCCTCCGCCAAAGCTATGAAGCATGGCGACTACACTGTAAACCAATCTATGATCATATAGTGACTTATAACAGCAGTAGGGATCCTCCACCACTAGGGACCTGAACCTGGGAACATCGTGTACCAATCTCGCTCCCAAATTCTCCTACATCGTCTTTTCCTACTCTCTAAGCTACCCCTATAGCATCTTCCATGACTATCCCACAACATTGTTACAACATGAGCTTGAGTTAAAAACCAGGCAAATGAACAAATAATTCGCCTATTACGAGACAAAGAAACTAAGTGGTATTAAAGATCCAAATCCCAAATTATCTTGAAATGCGATATTAACAAACGATACTTCTATGGTGGCTAATGGCCGGCATAGAAATAAGTATATAATACTCTCCATCCATATAAGGGTACAATTGAGGGCCAAAATGACTTGAAAAAGTATATAACAAGGTATTATAAGACCATGTTATGACCACCAGAGTAAGCAAATATTCCTCTGGGTTAATCACAAACAGGGGATATCCCTCAAGTATCCAATGAATAGAATGTGTTCTTGACTGTTTCCTTCACAGAAGAGGAAGTAAGAAAGGCAATCTTTGAAATGGAACATAATAAAGACCCTGGTTCGAATGGATTTCCAGCTCAGTTTTATCAAACCTTTTGGGATATTATTAACTCTAATATGTTAGAGTTGTTCAATGATCTTCATCAGGGATAACTCAAAATTTTCAATCTTAACTTTAGCGAAATTATTCTGTTGCCTAACATTAAGGATGCGGAACGGATCCAGCAATATAGACCGATCTGTTTCCTCAATGTTAGCTTCAAAATGTTCACAAAGGTGGTGACCATCCGTTTAATTCGGTGGCACACAATTTGGTTTATCCAACTCAGACCACATTTATGCAATGGCGATATATACTCAATTGAGTAGTAACCCTTCATGAAAAGGTGCATGAGATGCATAAAAAGCCTGAACGGTGTGACCTTTACGTTATCTTTACAATTGAATTGGAGAAGACCAATGATAAAGTCAATTGACCTTTTCTTTTTCAAGTTCTTAAAATAAAAGGCATCTCCCCAGAGTGGCGCGCTTTAATCCGAAACTTTGTGCAAGGAGGTAGTGTAGCCATAAAATTCAATGATGACATTGGCCACTACTTTCAAACAAAGAAAGGTTTAAGTCAAGGTGACCCGCTATCCCTGATGCCATTTAGCATGGTGGTTGGCCATTTTGATAGAGAGAGCCAAAAATGATGGAAAAATTGATGGGATCGTACCACGTCTAGTTGATGGAGGACTGTCAATTCTAAAATATGTCGATGATATAATTCTTTTGACATCGAAAAGGACAAAAACCTGAAGTTATTTCTCTTGGCATTTGAGAAACTTTTGAGCGTCCAGTTGAGAGGGGAGAGAAAAATCTAGTCAGTAGGAAGGTAGAGTAGGAGGAGGGGAGTAGTTTAGGTGGAGGTGCGGCAGTAGAGGAGGCTTGAGGCGGCCGAAGCAGCCGTGAGGAGAAACGGCGACACTAGTCGCCATCACGTCGCCAACGTACGTGAGGGGCGTGGGCCTGACGTGTGAGCCTAGTGGGTCGAGTCACTTAAGTGACTAGACTGACCGGTGGGCCTGAGGGCATTTCAGTCTTTTCACATTTCTAGAAATACCCATTCAATAAAAAACAATCCTAGGCATTTCAAAAAATAAAATAAAAATTCCCCTAGAAAGATAAAAATTAGTAGAATCCAAAAATTAATTTTTGATTATTTTCAAAAATAGTTATAAAGTTACGAAAATTGCAAACCACTTAATAGAGGATTAAATCCATAAATGAGAACACAAATCCCATAAAAACAAACTAAAAATACTTCTAAATAGGGAAAATATATGGAACGAGAATTCCTATTTATCTAGAATTATAACATAATACAATTGAAAAGTCTCTAATAATCCACAATAAATATTAAATGATCAAAAAGAGGAGAAAATACTCCAAAGATGATAAAAAATCCATTAAAATATGAATCTTTGAATATTCATGTTTATGGAGTGATAAATAAAATTCCCAATAATAGTGCTATGTAAATCCATTAATAATTGAATAAAACTCTAAAGGATTGATGAGAATTCTAAAGAGAAACTAAAAATAGGTTATAAAATACTTTAGTCAAACCTTAAACACCTAAATTAGGGCGAAGGAAATAACCAACTAAAATAGAATAATTATTTAGGATATTAAGCATGCATTTGGATTTTATACATTGTCATTACCGGATAATGATGCTTCTTTTCAGAAACAGAGGTCCAGAGTAGTGTGGAAACCTCGAATTAGCCTAATTCGAAAACAACAGGTAAGTTCATTCTTGCATACTTAGTGAGACCAAACTTGCGATATATATAATTTCAAGGGAATTCTTACATGTCCTTTGACATATTTGAGAAATTGTTTTCAAAACCTTATCACTTGCATTTAAAAACACAAATTACTATTTTCATAATGAATATGATATATGGATTACTGGCTCACGGTAGTCGGATAATTTAAAATGGTGGGCGATGGAATCATGGTTAGAAATATGGTTGGGAAGCCATATGGTGACGATTCTATTGTACTGGGTATTCACTTAAGATTAACAACGAATATAGTTAGTAATTCTTGCGCTATATAATAACGCGTTAGCCACAAGTTCTAAAATGGGGCAGAGAAGTTATTTGTACCTTTTTCCTTTCGTACGTCCTCATATCCTAAGTCGGGCTGAGATCCAAAGGGGAGATCAGTGGGTGGGAACCCGTGATGTTCCTATCCTGTACTTCAGGGTAACAACTTAGCATATTAGAAGGGATGGTTATTGAGCGTAGGTCTCGTGACCGAAACTCCTTACAATGGGGGGATTGTGGGGTCGTGGCGAAGGAAAGTGATTGACTTAGACTTTGAATGAGCCTCGAACCAAGAAAGTTTGAACGGGAAGTCATACCCTATTATGCATAAAGGTTAAGGTGATTTGTGGGAAAAGTAGTTCCCCTCTAGAGAGTGTATGAAACATGACATGTTACTCCCTATTTTAGGAAAGGATTGTGAATGCAACGAGAAAGGGATTACATGAAATCCTGTATAATCTGTGAAGGCTGGCAGACATAGTTTTTGAAAGACTAAACCTTACCTTTTCTAAAAATCCGATTTTGAAAACTAAGCATAGGCCTAGGATTCTTATCCATGGCTTTAGATAGAGCATCATAAAACCACCATAAAACTTATTAAGTACGCTCGTACTCAATCTAGACTTCTTAACCCTTGATTAGGCACCAAAAAGACAGAAGACACAACTACTGCAGAAGATGTTGGGTCCATAGCATAGAAATAAAAAAAATTCCTACGATGAGAACTACACACGAAGATCTATCTACTAGGTACAAAGCAACGGGTGGACATACATCCATCGAGAACTTACCCTCGAAGACAACGAGTTTTGTTAACAGTAGGGACTCGTGGTTGATGTAGTCGTACACTTGCCGATCTCAAGATCGTGAGGAAGTCCGAGCACCGCAACTCAGCAGCGCATCCGTACTCGCGCACACGTTCAAGCCACCGGACAACCTCCACCTCCTCGCTCCAGCGATCCAGCGGAAGCAGCAACTCCTTCCAGACGAAATGCCACCGGGAACATGTATCTCGCTAATCCGAGACCATGGGGGAATAATTCTAGAGAGGGAGAGAGATCCTTCACAAGGAGGTGTGAGGAAGAAGGAGGAAGAGGGTGGCCTTTTATAGGAGGAGGGGGGTGCCCCTCCTTCATGGCCGGCTAATGGGGGGTGGAGGTGACTCCTCACCTCCCCCATTCATGTGGTGGTAACCCCTCCACATTAAAATGCCTCTTCACATTCCCCTTTAAAGTCTCTACTTTAAATGCATTAAAATTCTCCAAGTTTAATGCTCTCTCATTTAATAAAACTCTTTTATTAAATTTATTCAGAATTTTGTTAATTACTTTAATTACCAAACATTCACATATAACCCCTTGCAATATTTCAATATCATATGCAGAACCACTTTCTGCAATTTCACCCAAAACAATTTCCGGTTTCTATCGAAACAATTCCTACGCTTTGCAATTCTTTCGTCTGAAACATATGTGCTCCAAAATGGTGTCCGGTAACTCTTAAGTGTGTCACCCTACTGTTCGCGAATAATGCAAACATGATTGAGACTCCTCTCAGATCAATAATCAGAAGCGGGACCTGGAGATCCATACTGACTCCTGCATATTCAACGATGACTTCTGTGATCGTGAGAACCTTTAACGCTTGTAACTAAATCCCTTTGTCTCGCGATATATTACATGTCCGAGATTTGATCATCGGTATCTCCATACCTAGTTTGATCTCGTTGCCGACATGCACTCTTTTCTCGTTCCCGTGATATAACATTCTAGTGATCACATCACTTGCTTGCAAGCTATCTTAATGTGATATCACTGAGAGGGCCCAGAGTATATCTATCCGTCATCGGGATTGACAAATTCCACTCTTGATCCATGAGCCTCAACATAATACCTTCGTAGCACTGAACCCATCTTTATAGTCACCCTGTTACGGTGTGACGTTTGATGTTATCAAGATACTCTTCTGGTGTTAGCAATTAACATGATCTCATGGTCTAAGGATAAAGATTACTTCGTATGATGTTATAGCAATATAAACATAATGAATTTGATCGTAATGCTATACTTCAGATGAATGTTTATCACATCATTCCACCAATGTTGTGACCTTGTTATTAACAACATCCAATGTCCATGATCAGGAAACCTTGATCATCTTGTCAATCAACGAGCTAGTTTATAAGAGAGGCATAACTAGGAACTCTTTTTGTTTATTAAACACACATGTATTGATGTTTCCGATCAATACAATTATAGCATGCAAAATAAACATTTATCATAAACATGGAATAAGATAATAACCACTTTATTATTGCCTCTCGGGCATATTCCCTTCAGTCTCCCACTTGCACTAGAGTCAATAATCTAGTTTGAAAAACTTTGCGTATTGAACACCTATGGCTTTCTAGTGTTACATATACGCGATTGCTAGTGGTTAACATAATCTCCAGATCTGATAGTTTCAGGTCCGTGTGTATTTGCATGTCTTTGCGTCTCTACGCATCACTCATTCTCAAATGAGATGGCATTGTATAAATTTGGTCCTCTGGTGAGACCTTTAGTTTGTTCGGGTTAAAATATGTTGATATTATGGTCACACAATATATCTTCATAGTATTAGCCCACTTTGAACCACACCTAGTTTGATAACAAACTACTTAACACAAATGCCCTCCTTTGCTGCTACTATAGCAGTTATATACTTAGCCTTTTGTTGTAGTATCCGTCACAATGTCTCAACTTTGGAACTCATCCAAATCCATCATGGAACATCCTTTCCATTACATTGTGCCACCCATAGTCTAAATTGAGATAAATTTAATTTGTATCTTGTGACAAAAACTAGTATCAGTGTAACACTTTACAATGAACTACCTTTAACTATTTGTCACTTATACATGATATATTCTTAGTTCTTCCAAAGCTCATAAGAATATCTTTACTATCGTCCAATGATCATCTTATGAATCATCCTGGTATGTGCTTATAACACTCAGAGCATAGGACATTTTGGATATATACATATCACGGTATAATCGATCAAAATCTTCATGTGATTTTACTCACCAAGTGTTGAAACACTTGAATCTTGATGCAATCCTTTCCATGCAGCAAGAACCTTTCTTGTTGTTTCCATATTGAACCCTTTCAATATCTCATATATGTATGTCTGGCACAAACATATTAGCGCCTCAATCTATCCATATAGATATTGATGCCAAATATTCCGGGTTTGCCCAAGTCTTTCATCGAAATCTCATTTTAATGAAATTCTTAACTTGTGTCAATACAAGATACATCATTTCCAATCAACAATATGTCCTCTACATAATGTATTAGAAATATGTCTCAGTGCTCCCACTTAATTTCTTGCAAATGCAAGCATCTTCATCATCTCCGATGAATTTAAACTCTTTTAACAGTTTCATCATGGTGAAGATTCCAACTCCGCTATGCTTACTTCAACTATCGAAGTTTGCATGCCCTTTTAGCACCCTTTGAATTAATAAAACCCTTCGGACCGTGTCTTGTACACGTCGTAGGTAACCATTCTATTAGAAGAACATTGTTTTGTTTGTTCAACTACCATACATCAAATTATATGTAGTGGTTGCTATATTAATCCATCAAGACTAAATATCGCTATGAAAGATCAAATCTTGTCATAGTCAACTCCTTGAACATTGTCGTAAACTTCTTTCTGACATGTCAACTATTTCATAGATATTAAACATCCATGTATTATTTCTTTATAGATCCAAACACGACCGATAGGCTTCACGCCTTTCCGGAGGGTCTTTCAAGTTCAGAAACTTGATTTCTCGTGTATGGATACTATCACAGATTCTATGACTTCTAGTAATTTTATGGAGCCATGGCCCATCATCGCTTCTTTGCATGTAGTCGGTTCATCATTGTCAAAACAATAACGACTTGCTTATCAAATCACACTATTTGATTCTTACCGACCCACATGGTTCAATAGGAACTCTAATCTCTGAGATCACACCCTTTGTAATCACGGGAGCCATGAGCATTGTGGCGGTCACCGGGACACTTTCCGGCGCTGTGCTACTTAGCACATATAGCTAAGGTTCAACAACCTTATCAAAGTTCTATTTTCCTCCCACTTAACTTTTCACGAAAAATTCCTTCTCAAGAAACTTGACATTCCAAGTAACAAACTCTTTTCTCCTCGGTGTTATGGAGAAATTCCCAACAAATTCTTTGGGATAACCTACAAAGACATGCTTATCCGACTTTGGTTGTAAACATTTTACTTATGCTTAGCATACCAAAATTTAAGAAAAGACAATTCGGGTTTTATCCCAAACCATAACTTATATGATGTCATTTCAATGGATCACAATGGTGCTCTTTTCAGTAATAGCGGTAGTCTCTAAAGCTTCAATCCTTAAAAGATAATGGCAGTTTTATAAATGACATCTTTGATCTTACCATGTCAAACAAGGTTTGATCTGATCTCTCGAACATACCATACTTCTGTGGTTTATCGGGAAATGCAAATCATGGAACAATTCCTCAAATCTTAGGTGTTTTGCTAAACATGTAACTCAAATATCTTTCTTTATGATCGAATCATAAACTCTTTATTTTCTTGTTATAATGATTTTTCACTTCATCTTGAAAGTCTTTGAACAATTTTCAAATGTTTCATACTTCTTCCTTATTAAGTAAATATATAGATATATTCACTTAAATTTCTGGAGAAAGCATATGAAGCAAAAATATCCATCGCATATGGCTACACATAATGGACTATATACATCAACATGCATAATATCCAATAATTTAGTCATCCGTTCCTCTTTGGCCTATGGACGGAGTTTCAATTATCTCGAGGAAAGTCTCACATGCGTCAATTGATCAAAATCAAAGACTCCAAAAATCCATCAACATGGAGTTTCTTCATGTTTTCTTTCAAATATAATTTAAACAGCGATGCCACTTCATAAGTGATTTTTCAATCATTTGTCTTGCGACATTTTAGCAATAGTGTTTATGTATGTGATTTCTCCCACTAGACTTGTAAAAGTTCATCCATCCTTTATGGAATACGGTAATTATTTGAACAACCATTGTTCTCGTAATACCGGAACAAAATAACAATTATTAAAACAAATCTTGAAGGCTAGGTTTGACGACAACGAAAAACACAATAACACTTTATTTGTTTTCGATGAACATCATCACTTATTCTCTTGCCAGTTTCTTAGGCCATTGCAGTTCATGAATTGCGTTGTCCTGTATGACACTTCATACCAACCAATTCGGTATCCAATACCGGTATCCAATACCTAAGAACCACATTGTTTAACAAGCAAGGAATACAACCATAACATGTATATCTTCTATATACTTAAGCTGGACATGTCCAACTTTTTCTTTTCTGCCAAATATTTTATAGATTCTCTTTCAGCAATTCCTTTTCCTTTTAAAAGAATCTATCAACATCAATTGTGGTGTCATTCACATGACACATAGTACAAAGCGTATATAGTCAAATACTAATACCTTCGGACTTGCACTTTGAAGTGGATCACCATCATGAAATGTTTGGTATTCTTTCAAAAATCCATTCTTTAGTAATCTATTAGTGTAGTAAACATTTTACTTACATCTTCTATTCATCCTTATCATGACAACTTTCATGATCAAGCTACTATAGCTTATAAGGAAGAATGACGAGCATAATTTTAGTTCCCAAAATCTTATGGGAGATCTGGATGCTTAGCATCTCCATCCTTCACAAATTCTCATACAATATGAGAACATGTATTTTTCTAAATTACACTCTATCATAATGCAACCAAAAACTTTGTTTCAGATATCACAATATCTTTCACACATGATGGTTTCTGAAACAATTCTTTCAGCTCCTAGACAACCTCGATATTAAAACAACTTTTGAATATCAAGAATCATGGAGGCAAACATGATACTTTAGATACTAACATTGGAATTCTTACTCTTGATTTAATACTACTTATTAAACTTCACGGAGTAAATAGAGTTTGCTGAAAGTTTGCAATAAGACTTCTAAACTTTAAATTGACATTCAAAACAATACGATACCAGTTCGTAAAGTAAATATCCAAAATTATATAGTTCTATTATCTCAATTAAAACTAAGCATAAGGTAGTGAACAGATGCCAATGACTACAACAAATTATGCAAATTCACTTTGATTTAGTTTATGACAAATTGAGTTCGACTAATCCAAATTAGACTAAGTTTATGATAGATTGAGTTCAACTAATCCAAATTACTAATGAACTCCCACTCAAAAACGACATCCCTCGTGCCTTTTTGGTGATTACATGAACCAAATCCACTACACCAAGTCCGATCATCACGTGAGTCGGTGAAGCTTCAAAGGCGAGCATCTATATGGGCATCATATCAACTATATGACTCATGCTTAACCTTTCGGTCCGTGTTCCGAGGCCATGTCTGTACATGCTAGGCTCGCTAAGTAAGAACCTTAGTACTCGCATGTGTAAAATTGTCTTACACCCATTTGTATGAAAGCGTAGAGTCGAGTACACCCGATCATCACGTGATGTCTCGAAACATGATCCACAAAATGGTGCATACTTAAGGGAGAACACATTTTTATCTTGATATCTAAATGAGGGATCATCTTACAATGCTATAGAAAGCGCCAAACTAGCAGTATAAGATGCTAACATCTAATGTGTATAGTCCATGCATTTGATCTCTATCATTTGCATCGTGGTATGATCTCTATCATTCCTTTGTGTGTAAGGCCAAGGTCTATGGAACTTACACGTTGAGTGTGTTGTAAGAGTATCTATCATACATCTACTTACAACAATACCATATCAAGACACTAGCCTAGCAACGATCTAAACTAGACGTCTCTAATTTATCAATTGCAAGTTTTACGTGGCTTAGGGCTTTCGGAGATAGAACCGTTCTTACCTACGAACATGAACCACACCGAGGATAACCAAGTTATTAGCAACTCGTTGTAAATCAGATATTGACTATAGTAGGAGAGACATACACCCGCCAACCACTTATGCAAAACTAGTTGCATGTCAGTCGTGGAACCGTTCTCATGTACGATGACATGTAAGGTTGGTCCGGGCCGCTTCATCCCACTATGCCACCAATATCCAAAATACATAGAAGATGCAATAACATAATCATCATCGCCCACATATAAACATATGTGTACTACCCGTGCAAAGCACCTACGCATAGATCAGGCTCTGATACCACTATTGGGTCCGCAGCATAGAAAACAAAAAATTTCCTACAATGAGAACTACACGCCAAGATCTATCTACTAGGTACAAAGCAACGGGTGGACATACATCCATCGAGAACTTTGTTGGAGATATGCCCAAGAGGCAATAATAAAAGTGGTTATTATTGTATCTTTGTGTTTATGATGAATGTTTACATCCCATGCTATAATTGTATTATTAGGAAACATTAATACATGTGTGTTTTGTAAACATAAGAGAGTCCCTAGTAAGCCTCTTGTTGAACTAGCTTGTTGATTAATTGATGATCATGGTTTCCTGATCATGGACATTAGGATGTGATTAATAACAAGGTTATATCATTAGGAGAATGATGTGATGGACACACACACCCATAGTAAGCGTAGCATAAGATCAAGTCATTAAGTTTGTATTGCTGTAAGCTTTTAAAAAGCATAGTAACCTAATCCTTCGACCATGAGGTTGTGTTAATCACCATCACCGGATGGGTACTTTGATGACATCAAACACCGCTTCGTAACTGGGTGGTCATAAAGGTGTCATTGGGTATTCTGAAAGTATGTGTTGAAGCGCATAGACCAAGATTGGGATTTGTCCATCCATATGACGGATAAATATGCTCTGGGCCCTCTCGGTGGAATGTCATCTAGTTAGCTTGCAAGCATGTGACTGGGTCACAAGGGATGACATATCACGGAACGAGTAAAGAGTACTTATCAGTAACGAGGTAGAACTAGGTATGGAGATGCTGACGATCAAACCTCAGATAAGTATAGTATCGCGTGACAAAGGGAATTGGTTTCGTATGTAAATGGTTCAATCGATCGCGAAGTCATCGTTGAGTATGTGGGATCCATTATGGATCTCCAGGTCCCGCTGATGGTTATTGATAGGAGATGTGTCTCTGTCATGTCTGCATATTCACGAACCGTAGGGTGACACACTTAAGGTTCGAAGTTGTTTTAAGTAGATATGGAATATGCGTTGGAGACCGAATGTTGTTCGGAGTCTCGGATTGGATTCGGGACATCACGAGGAGATCCGGAATGGTCCGGAGAATAAGATTCATATATTGGGGATAATTTTCTGAGTTAGGAAATGTTCCGGAGTATTTGTATGAGGGTTCTAGAAGGTTTCGGAATGTTCTGGAAGGTTCTGGAAGGTTTCTTGGAGTTTGCTTGAAAACCAAGGAAGGGATCAAGGAGTCCTGGTGGGTCAAGACTAGGAGTCATGGGGGAGGAGGACTCCTCCCCCCTCCCCAATCCGCCGGCCCTAGAAGGAGGGGAGTCCTAGAAGGACTCCCCCTCCCATGGCGCCTCACCCCCTTTAAATAGAGGGGCAGGGGCGCCCCCTCCACCCCCTGCTCCACAACACCCAATCTCCGCCGCCTCTCTCCTCCTCCTTTCTTCTGCACAGGCATAGGCGAAGCCCTGCAGAATTCTCTACTCCACCACCACCATGCCGTCGTGCTGCTGGGATTCCGTGGAGAAGATCTACTACCTCCGCTGCTCGCTGGAACGAGGAGAGGAAGGTCTGCTTCGACTCCGCACGTGTGACCGACTGCGGAAGCGCTGCCGAAACGCGGCGCCGGAAGGATCGTCCACTTGACCGACTGCGGAAGCGCTGCCGGAACGCGACGCCGGAAGGATCGTCCACACGATCTTGAGATCGGCAAGTGATCGACTACATCATCCACGAGATCTAATCTCGTTAACGCTTTCGGATCTACGAGGGTTAGTTCCTATCTATCTCGTTGCACATTCTAATAGATTAGATCTTGGCTTTTATCTAGATTAGATCTGGGTTTTGTTCGTTCTTGCGGTAGAATTTTTTTGTTTTCCATGCTACGAACCCATCAGTGGTATCAGAGCCGTATCTATGCGTAGATCTGTTGCACGAGTAGAACACAATGTTTATTTGGGCGTTGATGATTTTGTTGTCGGTGTCTTAGCGTGTACTTTGCATCTTGCGGCATGGTGGGATGAAGCGGCTCGGGCTAACATTACATGTCATCGCACATGAGACTTGCTCCACGCTTGACGTGCAACTTGCTTTGCACAAGTGGCTTTGCGGGTGTCTGTCTCTCCCACCATAGTTAAGATTCAACTTACAATGAGCATCTGACAACACTTGTATCAACGTTGTGGTTCTTGTTCGTAGGTAAGATCGGTTTTATGCGAAAGCCCCAAACCACGTAAAACTTGCAAAGAAAATTAGAGGCGTCTAACTTGTTTTTGCAGGGGTTTTGTGATGTGATATGGCCATCATGTGATTGTGATTGTATTTGATGTATGCAATGATCCTTGTTGTACTATGGCAACCCGCAGGAGCCTAATGGTTGTCTTTAATTCTGTTAAGACCTGCGTGTCTATTCATCTTGTAATAGCTTTATTCCAAGTAGTTATAATAGTTGCTAGTGATGATGGACAACCATGAAGCGGCGCCACTGACCTTGACACAATGCTGGTGATGATGGAGATCATGTTCGTGCTTTGGAGATGGAGATCAAAGGAGCAAGAAGAAAAGGCCATATCATATCACACTAATTATGAATTGCCTGTGATGTTAATCCTTTATGCATCTTGTATTGCTTAGATCGCGACGGTAGCATTATAACATGATCCCTCTCACTAAATATCAAGTAATAAAGTGTTCACCCTTAGTTGGCACCGTTGCTAAGACTCGTCGTTTCGAAGCATCTCGTGATGATCGGATGTGATAGATTCTACGTGTGCATACAACGGGTGCAAGCCAGATTTGCACATGCGGAAACTAAGGTTATCTTGACGAGCCTAGCATGTACAGACATGGTCTCGGAACACGGAATACCAAAAGGTAGAGCATGAGTCATATAAATGATATGATGAACATGAAGATTGTTCGCCGATGAAACTACATCTTCTCTCGTGAAGATCGGACTTGGTGTAGTGGACTTGGTTCGTGTAATCACTAAGACAATGTGAGGGATGTTGTTTTGAGTGGGAGTTCACCTAGTTAGTTTAAGAATTAAATTTGAACTCAATTTGTCATAAACTTAGTCTAAACTACTTGCAAATTGTTGTAGATTATGGCGACCCCCTCCATCAATTTCAATGCGTTCCTAGAGAAAGAAAAGCTTAAGAAGAATGGAAGCAATTTCATGGACTGGTTCCGTGGACTGAATATCGTCCTCAGGGCTGGTCAGTTGACCTATGTGCTCGAAGCACCGCTAGGTGACCCACCTGCAGATAATGCCACCGATGACGAAAAGAATGTTTTCGCCACTCGGAAAAATCATTACTCCACAGTTCAGTGTGCCATCCTGTACGATTTAGAAGCGGAGCTCTAGAAGCGTTTTGAGCACCACGACCCGTTCGAGATCATTAAGGAGCTCAGGCTAATTTTTGAGACTCGCGCGGCCATGGAGAGCTATGAGGCCTCCGAAAAGTTCTTTCACTGTAAGATGGAAGAGGGAAGCTCCGTTAGCGAGCACGTGCTCACCATGTCTAGGTACGCAAACAAGCTCCAAGAGTTGGGAATATCGATTCCTAATGAATTGGGGATTCACCGTCTCCTTCAATCACTGCCACCAAGTTACAAGAACTTTGTGATGAACTACAACATGCACTGCATGAACAAGACGTTGCCTGAACTGTCGTCCATGCTGAAAACTGCTGAAGTGGAGATCAAGAAGGAGCACCAAGTGTTGATGGTCAATAAGACCACCAATTTCAAGAGACAGGGCAAGCCTAAGAACAAGGGCAACTTCAAGAAGAACGGCAAGAAAGCTGCCGCTTCTGCTAAGAAGCCCAAGGCTGGTCCTAAGCCTGAAACTGAGTGCTTCTACTGCAAGGGTGCTGGTCACTGGAAGCGTAACTTCCCCAAGTACCTGGCGGATCTGAAGAACGGCAACATCAAGAAGAAAGGTATATTTGATATATGTGTTATAGATGTGTATCTTACTAGTAATCGTAGTAGTGCCTGGGTATTTGATACTGGTTCGGTTGCTCATATTTGTAACTCGAAACAGGAGCTGCGGAATAAACGAAGACTGGCAAGAGACGAGGTGACGATGCGCGTTGGAAATGGCTCCAAGGTTGATGTGATCGCCGTCGGCACGCTCCCTCTACATCTACCTTCGGGATTAGTTTTAAATTTGAATAATTGTTATTTGGTGCCTGAGTTAAGCATGAACATTATATCTGGATCCTGTTTATTGCGAGACGGTTACTCTTTTAAGTCCGAGAATAAAGGTTGTTCGATTTATATGAGTAATATCTTTTATGGTAATGCACCTGAGATGAATGGTTTATTCTTACTGAATCTCGATAGTAGTGATACACATGTTCACAACATAGATGCTAAACGTATAAAATTGAATGATAATTCTACATACATGTGGCACTGTCGTCTTGGTCACATTGGAGTGAAGCGTATGAAGAAACTCCATTCTGATGGACTTCTTGAATCACTTGATTTTGAATCACTTGAAAGATGCGAAGCATGTCTAATGGGAAAAATGACTAAGACTCCATTCTCTGGTACAATGGAGCGAGCTACAGACTTATTGGAAATAATACATACCGATGTGTGCGGTCCAATGAGTGTAGCATCGCGTGGTGGATATCGTTATGTTCTCACTTTCACGGATGACTTAAGTAGATATGGGTATGTCTACTTTATGAAACATAAGTCCAAAACTTTCGAGAAGTTTAAGGAATTCCAAAGTGAAGTGGAAAATCATCGTAACAAGAAGATTAAATTTCTGCGTTCTGACCGCGAAGGTGAATATCTGAGTTATGAGTTTGGCATACATTTAAAGAAATGTGGAGTACTTTCACAGTTGACACTGCCGGAACACCACAGTGTAATGGTGTGTCCGAACGTCGTAATCGAACTCTCTTAGATATGGTTCGGTCTATGATGTCTCTTACAGATTTACCGTTATCATTTTGGGGCTATGCATTAGAGACAGCCGCATTCACTTTAAATAGGGCACCATCTAAATCCGTTGAAACGACACCGTACGAATTATGGTTTGGAAAGAAACCTAAGTTGCCATTCCTTAAAGTTTGGGGTTGCGAAGCATATGTAAAGAAGTTACAACCTGATAAGCTAGAACCCAAAGCGGGGAAATGCGTCTTCATAGGATACCCTAAAGAAACAATTGGGTATACCTTCTATCATAGATCCGAAGGCAAATTTTTCGTTGCCAAGAATGGATCCTTTCTTGATAAGGAGTTTCTCTCGAAGGAGGTGACTGTAAGGAAAGTAGAACTCGATGAGGTTATTGAACCTTCTCTCGGATTTGAGAGTAGCGCAGCACCGGAAGATGTTTTTGTGCCGCCTGCACCAATTGGAGAGGAAGCTAATGATAATGATCATGAAACTTCAAACGAAGTTACTACTGAACCTCGCAGGTCAACGAGGGTTCGTACCACTCCTGATTGGTATGACTCTGCCTTGAACGTCATGTTGGTGGACAACGCTGATGACCCTGCGACGTATGAAGAAGCTATGGTGAGCCCAGATTCCGACAAATGGCTAGAAGCCATGAAATCCGAAATGGGATCCATGTACGAAAACCAAGTGTGGACTTTGGTGGACTTACCGGATGGCCGTAAGGCTGTCGAGAACAAATGGATTTTCAAGAGAAAAAAGATGCTGATGGTAATGTTACCGTCTATAAATCTCGACTTGTCGCGAAAGGGTTCCGACAAATTCAAGGAGTTGACTATGATGAGACTTTCTCACCAGTAGCGAAGCTAAAGTCTGTGAGGATTTTGTTAGCAATTGCTGCACATTTCGATTATGAGATTTGGCAGATGGATGTCAAAACGACGTTCCTTAATGGTGATATTGAGGAAGAGTTGTATATGGTACAACCCAAGGGTTTTGTCGATCCTAAAGATGCTGACAAGGTATGCAAGCTTCAGCGCTCCATTTATGGACTGAAGCAAGCATCCCGGAGTTGGAATCAATGTTTTGATAAAGTAATCAAAAACTTTGGGTTTATACAAACTTATGGAGAAGCTTGTATTTACAATAAAGTGAGTGGGAGCTCTGTAGCATTCCTAGTACTATATGTAGATGACATATTGTTGATTGGGAATGATATAGAACTTCTTAATAGCGTCAAAACCTATTTGAATAATAGTTTTTCAATGAAGGATCTTGGCGAAGCGGCATATATTCTAGGCATCAAGATTTATAGAGATAGATCAAGACGCCTAATAGCGCTTTCACAAAGTACATACTTGGACAAAGTTCTAAAGAAGTTTAGAATGGAAGATAGCAAGAAAGGGTTCGTGCCCATATTGTCAGGTAAGACCTTGAGTAAGACTCAAAGTCCAGCTACGGCAGAAGATAGAGAAAAGATGAACAATATTCCCTATGCCTCGGCCATAGGTTCTATCATGTATGCCATGCTGTGTACAAGACCGGATATAGCACATGCTGTTAGTTTGACTAGCATATATCAAAGTGATCCTAGAATGGAACACTGGACAGCGGTCAAGAATATCCTGAAGTACCTAAATAGGACTAAGGATATGGTTCTTTCTTATGGAGGTGATGAACAGCTTGTTGTAAACGGTTACACCGATGCTAGTTGGAACACCGATCCAGATGACTCGAAGTCACAATCGGGATACGTATTTATTTTGAATGGTGCTGCAGTGAGCTGGAGGAGTGCGAAGCAAAGCGTTGTGGTGAAATCTTCAACTGAATCGGAATACATAGCTGCTTCGGAGGCTGCACAAGAAGCCGTTTGGATGAAGGAATTCATTACTAAACTTGGCGTGGTTCCCAGTGCGTTGGACCCAATGGCCATCTACTGTGACAACACAGGTGCCATAGCTAATGCGCAGGAGCCAAGGTCACATAGCAAGCTGAAGCACATCAAGCTACGTTTCCACGCTATTCGCGAGTATGTCCGAGATGGTGACATAAAGATTTGCAAAGTACACACTGATCTGAATGTGGCAGATCCGTTGACTAAACCTCTCCCTAGGGCAAAGCATGACCAACACCAGAACGCCATGGGTGTTCGGTATATTACCATGTAATCTAGATTATTGACTCTAGTGCAAGTGGGAGACTGTTGGAGATATGCCCAAGAGGCAATAATAAAAGTGGTTATTATTGTATCTTTGTGTTTATGATGAATGTTTACATCCCATGCTATAATTGTATTATTAGGAAACACTAATACATGTGTGTTTTGTAAACATAAGAGAGTCCCTAGTAAGCCTCTTGTTGAACTAGCTTGTTGATTAATTGATGATCATGGTTTCCTGATCATGGACATTAGGATGTGATTAATAACAAGGTTATATCATTAGGAGAATGATGTGATGGACACACACACCCATAGTAAGCGTAGCATAAGATCAAGTCAGTAAGTTCGTATTGCTGTAAGCTTTTAAAAAGCATAGTAACCTAATCCTTCGACCATGAGGTTGTGTTAATCACCATCACCGAATGGGTACTTTGATGACATCAAACACCGCTTCGTAACTGGGTGGTCATAAAGGTGTCATTGGGTATTCTGAAAGTATGTGTTGAAGCGCATAGACCAAGATTGGGATTTGTCCATCCATATGACGGATAGATATGCTCTGGGCCCTCTCGGTGGAATGTCATCTAGTTAGCTTGCAAGCATGTGACTGGGTCACAAGGGATGACATATCACAGAACGAGTAAAGAGTACTCATCAGTAACGAGGTAGAACTAGGTATGGAGATGCTGACGATCAAACGTCGGATAAGTATAGTATCGCGTGACAAAGGGAATTGGTTTCGTATGTAAATGGTTCAATCGATCGCGAAGTCATCATTGAGTATGTGGGAGCCATTATGGATCTCCAGGTCCCGCTGATGGTTATTGATAGGAGATGTGTCTCTGTCATGTCTGCATATTCATGAACCGTAGGGTGACACACTTAAGGTTCGAAGTTGTTTTAAGTAGATATGGAATATGCGTTGGAGACCGAATGTTGTTCGGAGTCTCGGATTGGATTCGGGACATCACGAGGAGATCCGGAATGGTCCGGAGAATAAGATTCATATATTGGGGATAATTTTCTGAGTTAGGAAATGTTTCGGAGTATTTGTATGAGGGTTCTAGAAGGTTTCGGAATGTTCCGGAAGGTTCTGGAAGGTTTCTTGGAGTTTGCTTGAAAACCAAGGAAGGGATCAAGGAGTCCTGGTGGGTCAAGACTAGGAGTCGTGGGGGAGGAGGACTCCTCCCCCCCTCCCCAATCCGCCGGCCCTAGAGGGAGGGGAGTCCTACAAGGACTCCCCCTCCCATGGCGCCTCACCCCTTTTAAATAGAGGGGCAGGGGCGCCCCCTCCACCCCCTGCTCCACAACACCCAATCTCCGCCGCCTCTCCCCTCCTCCTTTCTTCTGCACAGGCATAGGCGAAGCCCTGCAGAATTCTCTACTCCACCACCACCACCACGCCGTCGTGCTGCTGGGATTCCATGGAGAAGATCTACTACCTCCGCTGCTCACTGGAACGAGGAGAGGAAGGTCTGCTTCGACTCCGCACGTGTGACCAACTGCGGAAGCGCTGCCGAAACGTGGCGCCGGAAGGATCGTCCACTTGACCGACTGCGGAAGCGCTGCCGGAACGCGACGCCAGAAGGATCGTCCACACGATCTTGAGATCGGCAAGTGATCGACTACATCAACCACGAGATCTAATCTCGTTAACGCTTTCGGATCTACGAGGGTTAGTTCCTATCTATCTCGTTGCACATGTCTAATAGATTAGATCTTGGCTTTTATCTAGATTAGATCTGGGTTTTGTTCGTTCTTGCGGTAGAAATTTTTTGTTTTCCATGCTACGAACCCATCAAACTTACCCTCGAAGACAACGAGTTTTGTTAACGAGTAGGAACTCGTGGTTGATGTAGTCGTACACTTGCCCATCTCAAGATCGTGAGGAAGTCCGAGCGCCGCAACTCAGCAGCGCATCCGTACTCGCACACATGTTCAAGCCACCGGATAACCTCCACCTCCTCGCTCCAGCGATCCAGCGGAAGTAGCAACTCCTTCCAAACGAAATGCCACCGGGAACATGTATATCACTAATCCGAGACCATGGGGGAATAATTCTAGAGGGGAGAGAGATCCTTCACAAGGAGGTGTGAGGAAGAAGGAGGAAGAGGGTGGCCTTTTATAGGAGGAGGGGGGTGCCCCTCCTTCATGGCCGGCGCATGGGGGGTGACTCCTCACCTCCCCCATTCATGTGGTGGTAACCCCTCCACATTAAAATGCCTCTTCACATTCCCCTTTAAAGTCCCTACTTTAAATGCATTAAAATTTTCCAAGTTTAATGCTCTCTCATTTAATAAACTATTTTATTAAATTTATTCAGAATTTTGTTAATTACTTTAATTAACAAACATTCACATATAACCCCTTGCAATATTTCAATATCACATGCAGAACCACTTTCTGCAATTTCACCCGAAACAATTTTCGGTTTCTATCGAAACAAACCTGCGCTTTGCAATTCTTTCGTTTGAAACATATGTGCTCCAAAATGGTGTCCGATAACTCTTAAGTGTGTCACCCTACGGTTCGCGAATAATGCAGACATGATTGAGACTCCTCTCAGATCAATAATCAGAAGCGGGACCTGGAGATCCATACTGACTCCTGCATATTCAACGATGACTTCTATGATCGTGAGAACCTTTAACGCTTGTAACTAAATCCCTTTGTCTCGCGATATATTACATGTCCGAGATTTGATCATCGGTATCTCCATACCTAGTTTGATCTCGTTGCCGACATGCACTCTTTTCTCGTTCCCGTGATATAACATTCTAGTGATCACATCACTTGCTTGCAAGCTATCTTAATGTGATCTCACCAAGTGGGCCCAGAGTATATCTATCCGTCATCGGGACTGAAAAATTCCACTCTTGATCCATGAGCCTCAACATAACACCTTCGTAGCACTGAACCCATCTTCATAGTCACCTTGTTATGGTGTGACGTTTGATGTTATCAAGATACTCTTCAGGTGTTAGCAATTAACATGATCTCATGGTATAAGGATAAAGATTACTTCGTATGATGTTATAGCAATATAAACATAATGACTTTGATCGTAATGCTATACTTCGGATGAATGTTTATCACATCATTCCACCAATGTTGTGACCTTGTTATTAACAACATCCAATGTCCATGATCAGGAAACCTTGATCATCTTGTCAATCAACGAGCTAGTCTATAAGAGAGGCATAACTAGGAACTCTTTTTGTTTATTAAACACACATGTATTGACGTTTCCAATGAATACAATTATAGCATGCAAAATAAACATTTATCATAAACATGGAATAAGATAATAACCACTTTATTATTGCCTCTCGGGGATATTCCCTTCAGAAGATGCCACTAAAGAGGAGGTTTATTATGATGAACCCGACCTCTTGAGAAGAATTGAAGGCGTAGATTATGGAATAGAATTTGGAACAGAGAAAGAAAGTGTAGAATTAGAAGAATAGTTTCGCATGCATAGGAGCCAGGCAGAGCAACCTAGACCATACCCAATAAAGTTGCAATGCTCTGATGGTGCTTAACTTAAAAGTGCCATTGTACCTCAAGCTAGCGTTTTTAAATTTATTAGTCGAAGATTGTATTATTCTTGTTATGTGAATAATAAGGAATAAAGAACTAGTTGGACCCGCAATGATTCTGTTTTACCACTCTAAGGGGTTTAATACTCATGGAAGATGACTTCCGTAAGTGTTATGCCAATGACTTTTACACTAAAACATGAAGTGGTGTGCGTGGTCACCGTAGTCAACTGTCTTTGGAGGCCGATCTAAGGGATAGATCTACATGGCCCCCGGTCTAGGATTTCGGTGAAAACTGATTATCGAAGCACCAGAATACCGCAAAAACTTGCATGTGGCCCTTGAATATGTGTACAAGTGTGGTGGAAGGTTCATAGAGGCAATATCTAGCTCCTGGGTGTGACCATATTTGCATACATGCGGTAACACTTAGTAAAGGTCTGGACCAATAGGTGGAAAGTCCTGTTGGAAATATGCCCTAGAGACAAATAGTTATAAGGACTATTATCATATTTCATATAGTTTATGATTAAGTTTTATATCATGCTATAATTGTATTGAGTGGAAACATCAATACACGTGTGATATACAAACAACCAAGGGTTCCCAGTGAAACTCTAGTCACTGGTTCATTGGTCAACAGATGCTCATGTTTCCTGATCATGTGCCATTTATGCCAGTTGGAAATGGAGTCATCTCATTCGGAGAATGAGATGATGAACCAATACCCAACCTAAACATCGTGACCTGATCATGTCACAAAGTTCAAGTTACGATGATTAGAAATGGATCCTCGTAGACTATTCCTTAGACAGTGAGGCTATATCAATCACTGTCTCCCAAGAGTGCTTTGATAGCATCAAGCGCCACTTGGTAATACGGTGGTTATAAAGGTGTGTTCAGGTACTCGTAGGAAACCGTTGAGGCAATATATGTCAAGAGCGGGATTTGTCCATCCATGTGACGGGAAGATACTCAAGGGCCCACTCGGAGAGGTTATATCCAATAGCTGCGCAGCGTGTGATTTGATCACGGAGATATCACTTGTCAGAACGAGTCAAGTAGCGTTGTTCAGTAACGAGATTGAACACGACATGGTGATGCCATTGATCAGATCTCGGGCAATGCAAGTATCGAGAGACAAAGGGAATAAGACATGACTGTCCCGGTTCAAACGACGAAAGATCTTATTGGAATGTATAGGGTCACATGGCCATCCGGGTCCCTCTATCGATCATTGGTGCGGGAGTATCATGACCATGTCTGGAGTGTTCCTGAACCGTGGGGTATCACGCTTAAGGGCTTGATGATGCTTAGAGAGTGTTTATAGGATCGGTAGAATCACCGAAGCATAGTAGGGAGAAAACCGGAAGGGTTTCGATAAGTCCGGAGGATGTCCGGAGTGGAGGTGGAAGTGTTCCATAGCCACGGAGGTTGAATAATATGTGAATGAATATTAAATATTGATTTAATCATTTATTCATAATTATTTAATAAAGAGAAAAATCAATTTAAATGGTCAAAGGCTTAATGGGCCAATTCCCGGAGGAGAGAGGGCCCATTAGGGAAAGGAGAGAGGGAGAAGGGGCCAAGGGGGTGGCCGGCGCCCTAGTGGGACAACACCCTCGTGTGGGGCCCATGGGGGTGGCCGGCGGTGCCACCCCTCCCCCTCCTCTCCTTTAGTCCCACCCCGGCGCTTTGAGGGAGGTAGTATCCCTCCCCCTATATATAGTGGGGGTATTTGGCCAAATAAAATACACCAATAATGAATAAAGGTCTTCTCACTTTTGGGAGGACCTCTAATTGATATTTTCTCTCTTCCCCTCTCTCCCTTGTGACTGTGGTCCCAAGTCTGGACTGCACGAACAAGAGACATCTTCACCGCGGAGCGCCGTCGCGCTGCGAGATTCTCTACTTCTGCAACTGCTACTGGATCGGGGAAGCGGGAGTCATCGTCAGGCACCGGATGTGTGTAACTCCCCACTAGGTGTCGCACTTGAGGCACTCAAGTCGTTGGAGCCACGGGAGCGCAAGGACTTCATCACGACCTTGAGGTCGACTTCGGCTCGTCTACATCAACCATGCTCTGCTGAGTGTTGACAACGCTTTTTGGTCTTCAAGGGTAAGTTCGCGAAAATCCCCCCTGTTACTGTATTACTAATAGATAGGTCCTGGCAGCTTCAGGGGTTCAGGGGCGTAGGGTAAAATTTATTGTTTTTATACGCGGAACCCCTACAGTGGTATCAGAGCTAGATCTATGCGTAATAATGCTAGTACGGGTAGAACACACAAGATGTAGCATGTGGGCGTTGATCTTTTAGTTGTTACCCTCCGTCGTGTACTTGTGTATACCGCAGCAATGCTTGATGAAGCAACCCCCAACCGACTTTACGCGTTCATTCGCGAGACTGGTCCACGCTAGACATACGGCTTGAACCGTATAAAGTGGCTTAGGGGGGTGTCTGTCTCTCTCGTATTAGTTGGTATGACATTTGCAACGGAGGGCCCCGAAAGGGGTGTAGTAGAGACAACTACTTGATCAGCATTGTGCTGAAAGTTCGTAGGTAAGAATGGTTCTTGTGTGAAAGCCCATTCAGCCACGTAAAACATGCAAAGATAAAGTAGAGGCGTCTAACTTTGTTTTGCAGGGGGGCATTGCTTTGTGATATGGTTGTGGCAAAGGTAAAGTGATTACCTTATGTCACATAGTAGTAGATAGTCACGGAGGTGACGGACTACCACGCCGAAATGACACCGGTACCCTGGTGTCTACGGCGGCGGAACCCTGGCGCCGGAATCCGGTGACGACGGATGGAGATCATGACGTGAAGGACCATATCACATCGCATTTACATTCAATGTTATTGTTTGTATGTCTTATTGTGTGCTAGTATTAGATACTCGACGATAGCCTAATAAGATGATCCCTGTTAAAATTACCAACGATTGTGTTCCCCCTTAGTGTGCACCACCAAGAAAGTTCTTTGGTATGAGGCGATCCATGGTACATGCACGGGTGTTAGACATATCTACGTTCGCATAGAGTGGGTGTAAGCCATGTTGCACAGTGAATACACTAAGGTTGAGTTGGCGAGCCTAGCATGCCATAGAAGCATGGCCTCGGATCACGGATGGTCGAAAGATCGAGCACGAGTCGCATGAATGATGTGACCGACGTTTAGCGTCCACCTTTGAACCCACATTGATGGCCGTGTTAATCGGGGGAGATGTGGCTGATAGGGGTCATGTTATCACTAGGAACCCTTATGGGGATAGGTGTTTCTGAGTGGATTTATTATTAACTTATTTAATTATAAACTTAGTCTAAATTCCTTTTGCAATTATAAATGTAGAGATGGCTCATCGTAAAGCTTACTTTGTCATTGAGGAATGGGTAAAGGGTGAGAAACTTAGACTTGATGGATCCAACTTCCGTAGTTGGCTTGTGCGCCTGAATGGTCTCCTTACTAGGAATCATGTGGTAGAATACATACGCCGCACGATGGATTTGACTGAGCCAGACCACTATGAGACCCCACAAGAGCTAGCAGACCGCTACTATCGTCAAGAGATGTCCACCTACATTCAGATAATAATGCATTACGGGATGGTGGATGAACTCTATCCGCTCATGGGTGATCTTGATCCATATTCAATGGTGGATCAGCTGAGAGCAGAGTTCATAGGACATGTGCGCATGTGGAAGCACAAGCTGCTTGGAGAGTTCCTTTCCATACAGATGGAGGAGCATACATCTATGAAGGGTCACTTGGAGCGCATGCTTGATGCACACATGAGACTGGTTCACTTCGTGGATTACTGGATGGATGATCCGTTTGCGATAGGCGTACTGCTTCGATCGTTGCCTCCCAGCTACGAAGGACATATCCGGAGTAGCATCATCAGTGGTGATACGGAAACATTGGATTTCCAAGAGTTCATATTACGTTTCAGGAACGTAAAGGTTGAACCAATCACTAGAGGGGTCATCGATAACAAAGGTATACATTTGATATACAATTTTATAAATGTTATAATCTTGCAAACACATTTGCGGTGTTAAGTATATTTGATACTTGTTCTGTTTTGCTGAAAACAGGTCCTTCTGCATGAGAGGTGCTTGCTAGAGAGGAGGTGACGTTGCGTGTTGATGGTTAGCATGATGATGATGGCCAACGACGCTCTCCCTCAACATTTATCATTTAGTTTATGTTTAGGATGATTATTGTAATCAAAAGATTGTGAACTTTTTTAGTGTGTCTCACACTTTGTGAGTCGGTTATTCATATGAGTTTGTAACAAACAGTTGTTCTACTTTTATGAATGATTTCTATTCGTGTTCATATCTTGTTTGATTATATGTGAATTATCCTTGTTGTTATGAAGCTAATTGATAATGCATGAACATTTGTAAAATAATGAAATGCCTTTAAAATACCCAACTTATATGTTCATTAATGAATGAAAAACCATTGTTTAAATTCAAAGTTATAAAGATAATATGTGAAAGTCATTCGATTTCTTATCACATATAAATCATGCCTAAGTTCGGCAAAATAACTTGAACACCATGTAGTACTTGAATACAAAGTGTTAAATGAATTGTTAAAAGTAAATACATATTCGATGTATTGTGTTTTAACAAAAATGATAATTATCATTATATGATTGTTTAAAAGTGTAAAGTAGTTTACCAGAGGAAACATGAATATGAAATTATTTGATTTGATCAAAGTGTTTCATCAACAAAGGGTATAATTATAAAAGAGAATCTAATTACTATGTGAAAGGGCATGTATGCCCCATGTGTGGTTTTGGTAATTAATGACAATCCCTATGGACTAATGTGCAAATTGAGTCTCACCTGTAGGTTTGTCCATTGGCATCGCTTGGACCATGTGTTGGTTTCAAGGATGAAAAAGAAGCTTTGTCCAGGGGCTTTGTGCCTATTGGAATCAAGTAGAAGAAGAAGATCAAGTATGTCTTGAAGAAGAAGAAGAAGAAGAATAAGAAGATGGAGTTCCTCATGGCTATCTTCAAGACATCGTCAAGAATTGAAGTGCAAGCTCAAGATGTGTCCTCTTTAGAAGATATCATGCTTGAAGCTTGTAATCCTCGGCAATCATGGAATAATGAAGACAAGTTCGAAGAAGAGGCTTCCCCATGGAGTATGGGGGAGCATGTCTCAAGACTTCATCAAGCAAGTGCAATCAAGAAAGGTGTTCCATCTTGAAGGTGACAAGATCGTCTACATCAAGCTCAAGTGGGATGCTCAAGCCAAAGGTATGATCTTGATAGGGTGACTACTTTACCGGTCTCTTTTAGTGTTGGGAGACCGGGTTTAGGATAGATAGCCGTACTATCAAGAGGGGCTCTCGAGTGGGTGACTCGTTCGTATCTTTCGGAGAGAGCTCAAACCTTTGCATACATAGCATCATCTTTCTTGGTTATTGTTTGGTTCTTGTCCATGTGAGGATCTAGAGCTTGTGGTTATCTTCATAACAAGCTCTAGTTCATCAAAAACGGATTTCCCTTGCATATCTTATTGCGATTTTGATCTTGCGGGTTTTGCGGCTCCACACCTTGGGAGGTATCTCACATATATATTCATGGTATTTTCTACACGTCGTTAACTTTACAACAAAATTGGTTTCATCTCGTTTGGAGTTCGGATGAAAAAGTTGTGTTAGTTCTGGTTCTGAAGTTTTTGCCTAACCGGTAGTTCCGGCGGGCCACCGGTAGTACCGCCAGGGCAGTTTGCCGCCGGTAGTACCGGTGTTAATTCCGGCCCAACTTCTGGTAAACCCATTTTTGGTTCAGTACTCTCTCTACCTGGTTAGCGCTATTTGATGAAACTTGGATCAGATCTTGAGGCGGTAGTACCGCTAGGACATTCTTGTCACCGGTAGTTCCGGTGAAGCGGCGGTAGTACCGGCCAGGCTCGCGTTTTTTTCCTTTCTCTCGCTGTTTTCTGACCGTTGGCTGGGTGCCACCGGTAGTACCAGCCACCCACCAGTACTACCGGCCATGCGCGAATCTGTAGTACCGGCTAGGCTCGCGTTTTTGTTCTTTCTCTCGCTGTTTTCTGACCATTGGCTGGGTTCCACTGGTAGTACCGGCCACCCACTGGTACTATCGGACGTTGACCTTGTTGACCTTGAAGAGCTTGCCCTCTCCCCTTCCCCCTCCTATGATTCTTGCATCTTTTTGAGGTATTTGAGAGAGGAGATCTAGATCCACAAGCCCCACCAAACCAAATCCCTTCTTTGTGAAGGAATCCTTGGGATCTAGATCTTGGAGAGTTTAGTGTTGTCCTCTTGTGTTCTTCCTCCCTTATTCCCCCAATAGCTTTTGTAGCTTTGGTGGAATTTCAGAGTGAAGGACTCGCCTCTTGCATTTGGTGCATAGGTTTGAGTTCTCCTCGGAGATTCGGCGAGTTCAAGCCCTTGGGCTTGTTTCTCTTGGGTTCTTGGAACCCTATACGGTTGTGTGGTTGGATTGTTGACCTTTTGTGGTCGTTTAGCCTTTTGTGGCCTTGTTGCCTTTTGTGGCTTTGTAGCCTTTGTGGCATTATTGTTGGGAGCCTCCAATTGAGTTGTGGAGATTGCCCCAATCTTGTACGGGTTCGGTGACCGCCCTCAAGTGTCCCATAGTGAAACGTGAGTAGGCCTTTGTGGCGAGCTCACGGGAGAATAGGGTGAGCCTTTTGTGGTTTTGGTAGGTTGCGTGCCTTCGCATCTTGGGGTGAGGCCTTGTGTGGCGTTGGGTGAGCATCAAGCCACCACACCTTGAGGTGAGCCACTTGTGGCGTTCGAAGTACATTGCGCCCCTGCACAATTGACAAAATGAGTAGTCTTGAGCGTGAGTATGCTAATGACATTGCAAACTTAAATGAAGCTCTTGAAGAGGAACAAACCACCAAGAAATCTCTTGAGGAGACCTTTGCTCTAGAGCTATCTAGAGTAAAGAAATCTCATGATAGAGATCTTGAGGTGGCAAGTGACCTCCAAATTAAAAATGATGAGCTTGAAGTTGCCTATGCTAAACTCCTTGAGGATTTTGAGCACATCAACAATGGCTCTACGGTCATCAAGGGGGAGCTCATCAAACTCACCGAGTCACATGAGAAACTTAAAGCTTCATACACTAAAGAGCTTTCCAAGTTGCCCTCACCTCTTACTACTTTCGATGATGCTTGTGCTACTAACTCTATCTCTTGTGAAGCATCTATTGTGAAGGAGAATGTTGAGCTACATGCTCAACTTGCTTTGCCAACTAGCAACTATGGGAAATTGGCAGAGAGTCATGCTAAGCTCTCAAGCTCGCATGATGATCTTCTAGTTTCCCATGGTAGGCTAAAGTTGGCTCATGAGGCTATTTGGTCAAAGGTAACTGATGACCCACAAGTATAGGGGGTGTATCATAGTATTTTCGAGGGAAGTGAAACCCAATTTATTGATTCGACACAAGGGGAGCCAAAGAATATTTATAAGCCTTAACAATTGAGTTGTCAATTCAGCTGCACCTGGAAACAATCTTGCTCACATCAGTTTATCAGTAGCAACAATTTTATAGTAGAAATAGTAAAGTAGCAACAGTAGTAAAGTAGAGACAGCAATAACAATAGCAGTAAACAGTAGGATTCGAGTGCGATAGGCATAGGGATGGATGGACGGGCGTTGCATGGACAAGACAATTCACATAGCAATCAGAACATAGGGCAATTGCAGATAAATAAGATAAAGCATCCAAGTACTAGATAATCCTAGGCATGTGTTCCATATATAGTCATACGTGCTCGCAATGAGAACTTGCACAACATCTTTTGTCCTGCCAGCCCGTTTGCAGTGAGGCCTCAAGGGAACTACTAGAAATTAATGTGCTCCTTTTAATAGATCGCCGGAGCAAAGCATTAACACTCCGTGAACACATGTGATCCTCACATCAAAGCCATTCCCTCCGGTTATCCCGATTTCTGTCACTTCGGGGCCATTGGTTCCGGACAACAACGTGTGTATACAAATTGCAGATAAGACCATAAACAATACTATCATAATGAATCAATAACATGTCCAGATCTAAGATCATGGCACTCGGGCCCTAGTGACAAGCATTAAGCACAACAAGTCGCAACAAAGTCATAAAGCACTAATAAAAGATACCAGGCACCATGCCCTAATAATTTGATGCCATTACATGAACGATCTCATCCAATCCCTACCATCCCCATAGCCTACAGCGGGGGATTACTCACTCATAGATGGGGGAAACATGGATAGTCGATGGAGAAGCGATGGTGATCATGATGGCGATGATCTCCTCCAATTCCCCGTCCCGACAGGGTTCCAGAACGGTGTTTCTGGTGCTGTTTCGTGGAATCTGGTGGTGGCGGCGGAGCGGAACTCCTTCTGGAAAAACATCGAACCCCCCGGAGGTTTTAGGTTAGAAGGCTTCTTATAGGCGAAGGGGGAGACCGAGGGGGTGCCTAGGCTGGCCAGACCATGCCCTGGCGCGGCCTAGGGGCACCCGTGCCTGGGGGGGTGGCCAGGCCCTGGCCCTCCTCCGTCTCGTATTCTGGCTCCATGAATCTTCCGAAAAATAGGCACTTTGGCTTTTGTCCCGTCCAATTCCGAGAATATTCATTTTCTGACTTTTCTGGAACCAAAAACAGCAGAAAACAGGAAGCTGGCACTGTGGCTCTTTTTAATAGGTTAGTCCAAGAAATCATTTGAAAAGTACTCCAAAGTGTGGACAAAACACAAGAAAGTGGATAAAACCAAGCATGGAACATCAAAAATTATGGATACATTTGCAATGTAGCAACATCCCCAACCTTAACTCCTGCTCGTCCTCGAGTAGGTAAGTCATAAAAAGAAAGAATAATTTTTTAGGTGACATGCACCATCATAAACTTGATCAAAGTATTTGTAAAACATTCAAAGCTGGGATCATAGTACTTCAGTAATAACATGAAAGACAAAGTTCTAGCAATAAGACAAAGAAACTATGATGCAACATGAAAAGGCACAAACAAAAGATTCATGAATAGCAATGCCTTGCAAGATGTTTGTTTGTTTCACATAAAGAAAACATAGCATAGTGACATTCAACTTGTCCCTCATAGAGTAGCAAACATAAATGCATAGGACACCTTCAAAGTTTATAAGAGTGACTAGATACAAATAGTTTAAAACAAGCAATATCAAGGTATGCATCAATCAACAAGTCTTGGGACAATGCACATAGAACTAAGAATGGCCACTATACTCTCAAGAAAGTGCTCATAGAATGTGTGGAGACTCAATAAGGAAATGAACAGGTTTTGAAAAGTTTGAAAGGCTTCCAAATGCTGAAAGTATGGTACTCATTAGCTTTGATCTCCCATTCCCCGTATCATAAGCATCTTTAAATGGTTAAGGGTAAAGTGACACAACTAAGAGGATATGCTTGACAAGTTATAAATCAAAGTCTCATGCCCCTTACTTACGAAGACCGATCCTCATGCTACTCAACTTCAGTCACGAGTAAGCTCTTGTCATTGTAAGTATATACGTATCATAGAGAACCGCCAACGGGGTACCTCTTGCACATGATACAAGAGCTATCCCATAATCAAAATGACAAGGCAAGCAGACAATGAGCATCTCAGCGATCTTTTCATTTACTATGTGCATAGATTTTTATTGAGGATGCTTCATAGAATGCTCATTATGGTTATGCTACAAGTTTCCACCATGATTAGGCATGGCTTAGGCTAGCGGCCCAGGCATTTCTCTAACATACATACAAACTCCATGATCTTACAAGTTCCACTTTTATTTCACACTACCGGGATCCATAAGCAAAAGAATATGATATCAACGAGGTACTAAGTACCAATGCAATGTTGAAAGCGTTCCCCATGATACATGGTTCTGCTAACTTCAACTTATAAAGCGCAAGCATATACGCAACAAAGAAGAACGCAATGGTTCAGGTTTATTAAATGCAAGAAAATAAAGTGTGCCATCAAGTTCGTGAGAGCTTTACTAACTAACTTTCTCATAACAAGCAAACATTTTATTCAGAAGAAAACAAGGCATATTGAATATGCACGGAAATAGCAAATGATGCTAATAGGTAGGTATGGTGGAAACTTTGGAAATATTTGGTTTTAGGGAGTTGGAAACATGAGTAAAACATACTCAGTGAAAGTGAAGGCGAGCAATAGTAAGGGGGTGACAAACGAGAGAGCAATAATGGCCATAATCATGCAGAGTGACAAAACATCATTGATCAAAGCATAAAGTGATACTACAAGTTGAAAACTAAAGGATCAAAAAGGCTTATGGTGACTTGGGATAGTCATAGCATGGTGTGAGCATGTGCCAAGCAACCCAAATAAAGCATCAAAGGAGAATACCACAATACTATGCTTTAATATGCTAAAACAACGCATGATTCATCCAAGGCACATTAAGCAATCTCAATTGTTTATAACAAGTCATGCTACACCAAAGAATACTAAGCATAAAACCAAAACAATATCAAGTATGGCATGACAAAGTGATGTCTACGCACTTCTATTCTTGTAGACAGTTGTTGGGCCTCCAAGTGCAGAGGTTTGTGGAACAGCAGCAAGTTTTTCCTTAAGTGGTCAAAGGTATCCCCTCTCAAGCAACCCTGCAATCAAGATACAAGAAGTCTCTTGTGTCCCCAACACCCAATACACTTGCCAAGTGTATAGGTGCACTAGTTCGACTTAGAGATAGTGAAATACAAGTGGTATGGATAATTATAAGTGGTAACGGTGATAGAAAATAGCTTGATGGCGTTGAAAAGACTAAAGCAAAACTGAAATAAAGATGGAAGCAAGAAAACATGTACCAGATCTAGTAGCAAATGGTGTTTCAGTGCTTAGAAACAAGGCCTAGGGATCATACTTTCGCTAGTGAACACTCTCATATAAATATCTTCTCTTTATGATACTACTCTTAACTACTCTCCGGCTGAACACTCTAATCGATGGTAGGGCTATAACAACACACCTCAAAGTAAGTCTTTCCCATCTAGAAAACCCCACACTGTCACCTTGAGTACTAGATGAGTCCAACAAACACCACAATTTCATAGAAACATCTAACTCCAAATATAACTCATAACAAGTATTTGTAATCTCTAGCCTAAGTGCCACCATGGTGTGCACGCTGTCACTTTCACACACATGGGGAGAGCAGAGATTCATTAAAGCACTTCAGTAGCAGAATAGATCTATAGATTACAAGCTCTTGATCACAATATAATCATGCATAGAGAGAGAGATGAACACATAGCTACCGGTAGAACCCTTAGCCTCGAGAGAGAACTACTCCCTCCTCATCATGGGAATCAACAATGGTGATGGAGATGGTGGCGGAGATCGATGGAGATGGCTCCGGGGGCACTTCCCCATCCCGGCAGGGTGCCGGAACAGAGACTTTCTGTCCCCCGAATCTCCCCTTCGGTGGCGGCGGCGCTGCGGAGCTTTTCGTGGCTGGAGGCTTGATGATTTAGGGTTTATGCATCGGGAGGCTTCTTATAGGCCAGAGGGCAAGGTCGGTGGGCGGACAGGGGGCCCACACCATGCCCTGGCGCGGCCTAGGATGGCCCACGCCAAAGGGGGGTGTGGCCACCCAGTGGCCCCTCTCCAACTCTCCTTCTGGCTCCGTGAGTCTTCCGGGAAAATAGTACCTTTGGCTTTTGTCCCGTCCAATTCCGAGAAAATTCATTTTCTGATTTCCTGGAACCAAAAACAGCAGAAAACAGGCAACTGGCACTGTGGCATCTTGTTAATAGGTTAGTCCAAGAAATCATATGAAAAGTACTCCAAAGTGTGGACAAAACATAAGAAAGTAGATAAAACCAAGCATGGAACATCAAAAATTATAGATACATTTGCAATGTATCAACATCCCCAAGCTTAACTCCTACTCGTCCTCGAGTAGGTAAGTGATAAAAAGAAAGAATAATTTTTGAGGTGACATGCACCATCAAAGACTTGATCAAAGTATTTGTAAAACATTCAAAGCTAGGATCATAGTACTTCAATCATAACATGAAAGACAAAGTTCCAGCAATAAGACAAAGAAACTATGATGCAACATGAAAAGGCACAAATGAAAGATTCAGGAATAACAATGCTTTGCAAGACGTTTGTTTGTTTCACATAAAGAAAACATAGCATAATAGTATTCAGCTTGTCCCTCAATAGAGTAGCAAATATAAATGCATAGGACACCTTCAAAGTTCAAAAGAGTGACTAGATACAAATAGTTTAAAACAAGCAATATCAAGTTATGCATCAATAAACAAGTCTTGGGACAATGCACATAGAACTAAGAATGGCCACTATGCTCTCAAAGTAGGTGCATAAAGATAGAAGGTGGAGACTCAATGTTTAAGTGGAAGAAAGGCCTTCATAGAAGGAAGTAGGGATTCAAGTCTCATAAAGAGCTTCCAAAAATTATGGTACTTATAGCTTTCAGCTCTCATTGCCCCTATCATAAGCATCTTGAAGTGATTAAGGTTAAAGTGAACAAACTATGGTGTACATGCTTGACGAAGTATAAGTCAGAAATCTCATGTCCCTTGTATACGAGGGCTGCTCCTCATGCTACTCAAGTTTAGTCACCGGTAAGTTCTTGTCATTGTAAGTACATGTGTATCATTGAGAACCGCCAATGGGGTACCCTTGCCCGATGATACGGAAGAATCCCCATATCAAAATGACAAGGCAAGTAGACAACGAGCATCTCAACATTCTTCTTATTTACCATGGGAATATGGTGCTTTTTTCTCTCTTTCCTATTTTCATAGTATCTTTTTTTTTATTTTTCTCTTTTTTCTCAATATAGGACTCTTTTTATAAGAAGAATGCTTCATAGACAGCTCATTATGGTTACGCTGCAGGTTTCCACCATGTCAGCATGGATTAGACCAGCGGCCCAGGCGTTTCTCTAACACATATACATAACTCCATGGACTTACAAGCTCCCCTTTCATTTCACACCGACGACATCCATATACAAAAGAGCATGATATCAACTAGGTACAAGTACCAAGTGCAATGTTGAAAGCGTTCCCCATGATAGCATGGTTCTGCTAATTCCCAACAAATAAGTGCAAGCATATACAACATAGACGACACAATGGTTCAAGTTTATTAAGGGAAAGAAAAGTAAAGTGTGCCATCAAGTTCGTGAGAGCTTTAATCACTAGTTTTCTCATAACAAGTTTAATTTGGAAGGTAAACAAAAACATGAATATACTTGGAATAGCGTATGCTAGTAGGTAGGTATGGTGGACTCTTTGGAATAACTTGGTTTAAGGATTTGGATGCATGAGTGAAACTCATACTTGGTTGTGGAGGCTAGCAAAAGACTGGGAGCAACAAACTAAGAGAGCAATAATGGCCATAATCATGCAGAGCGACAAAACATCATTGATCAAAGCATAAAGTGATACTACAAGTTGAAAACTAAAGGATCATAAAGGCTATGGTGACTTGAGATAGTCATAACATGGTGTGAGCTTGCGCCAAGTCAACCCAAATAAAGCATCAAAGGAGAATACCACTATACTATGCTTTAATATGCTAAAACAACGCATGATTCATCCAAGGCACATTAAGCAATCTCAATTGTTTATAACAAGTCATGCTACAGCAAAGAATACTAAGCATAAAGCCAAAACAATATCAAGCATCGCATGACAAAGCATAAGCCACAGTCAAAAACAAGCTCTCTTTACCACTTAAGCATGAGATTTTCCTACTCTTTTCCAAACCAAACCAAACTATTTGAAAACCAATGTATGAAAGACGGGGTCCAACCAATTTATTCAGAAAAGTAAGCAAACCAAGCAAACAAAAAACCAAAATTAAAACGAAAAAGAAGACGCTCCAAGAACAACACAACTGTGCGTGAAACAATAAAAATGAAGCGTTTGGAAGAAACCTGGGATTTTTATTGATGAAGAAGGGGATGCCTTGGGCATCCCCAAGATTTGACGCTTGTACTTCTTGGATATTTCTTAGGGTGACACGCGTGGCATGCCCAAGGTTGAGCTTTAGTCCATCCTTCATCTCATTACTCATTCCTTCCATACACCTGAAATTTTTTCCTTCATACAAAACTTCACACAATCTTTATTAGTAACATTAGTGCACTCAAGATAATAAGTCTTAAGCTTCAGTTCCAACAGCAAATAAACTTCCATTATAACACTAGCTACTGTAGCACTTCCCTCAAAAATCTCAATTCCCCAAAAGAACTCAAAAAGAAACCAACAAGAAGCAAATGCAAATAATGGCAGAAATCTGTCAAAACAGACCAGCAGGTAAGACGAATTTTTTCGAAGACCTTCTGTTGCTAAAATCGAAAAGTGTTGAACTAACGAAAGTTTGATAACAACCTGGGGCAGAAGCATAAAATTTCACGCCTCAAAAATATGTTCGGAGATTTTACACGAATTGTTATGGTGAAGCAGAGAAATCTGTTTCGGGACAGCAACTTTCCCAACCATTACTTCTCTCTCATTAGAGGTTACTCTTGGCACAAAAAGCAAATAAAAAGGATAAGGAGAGGTTAATACAAAGGTAATAACTTCCAAGACTCATATAAAACTTTTGGGTTATCTCCCAATAAGTACTTTTCTTTAACGTCTTTAAGTTAGGCATGATAGTTTGAGAAGATGCTCACATAAGAAATATGAATTGAAGTAAAAGAGAGCATCAAGAAGCAAATTCAAAGCACATTTAAGTCTAACCCACTTCCTATGCATAGGAATCTTGTAAAGAAACAATTCATGAAAGCACAAAGCAACAAGCATAGGAAAGGAAAACAAGTGCAACTTCAAAATTTTCCACATAAAGAGGGGAAACTTAATATTGTTGAGACACATAAAACCATGTTTCCCTCTCTCATAATAACTTTCAGTAGCATCATGAATAAAATTAACAATATAACTATCACATGAAACATTCTTATCATGAGCCATATGCATAAAATAATTATTACTCTCCATATAACCATAGTCATTCTTATTAATCACAGTAGGAGCAAATTCAACAAAATAGCTATCATTATTATTCTCATCACTATAATCATCAAATATAGGAGGCATATTGTAATCATAATTAATTTCCTCCTCAATAGTAGGTGGACTGAAAATATCATACTCATCATTGTAATCATCATATATTCGAGGTTTTGTATCATCATAAGCAATAGAATAGCTATCTTCCAAAGCTGGGGAACTAAAAAGATCATTTTCATAAAGACTAGCTTCCCCAAGCTTAGACTTTTCCATAGCATTAGCAATAATGGTGTCCAAAGAATTCATACTAACAACATTGCTATTAGCATGCAAATAAAGTTCCATAGGTTTTTTAATTTTCTCTTCAAACACTTCATGTCCTAACTCAAGATAAATACTATAAAGTTATCTAATTTTTTTGTTGTTTTCCATTAAGCCTAACTAGTGAAAACAAGAAACAAAAAGACAAAATTGCAGAATCTAAAGGAAATAACTTCGAGCACTCAGACCGGAGGATGTGAGTACCTTTTACCTTACCTCCCCAGCAACGGCGCCATAAAATAGCTTGATGTATACGCACTTCTATTCTTGTAGACAGTTGTTGGGCCTCCAAGTGCAGAGGTTTGTAGAATAGCAGCAAGTTTTCCCTTAAGTGGATCACCCAAGGTTTATCGAACTCAGGGAGGAAGTGGTCAAAGGTATCCCCTCTCAAGCAACCCTGCAATCAAGATACAAGAAGTCTCTTGTGTCCCCAACACACCCAATACACTTGTCAGGTGTATAGGTGCACTAGTTCAGCGAAGAGATAGTGAAATACAAGTGGTATGGATAATTATAAGTGGTAACGGTGACAGAAAATAGCTTGATGGCGTGGAAAAGACTAAAGAAAAACTGAAATAAAGATGGAAGCAAGCAAACATGTAACGGATCTAGTAGCAAACGGTGTTTCAGTGCTTAGAAACAAGGCCTAGGGATCATACTTTTGCTAGTGAACACTCTCATATAAATATCTTATTTTTATGATACTACTCTTAACTACTCTCCGGTTGAACACTCTAATCGATGGTAGGGCTATAACAGCACACCTCGAAGTAAGTCTTTCCCATCTAGAAAACCCCACACTGTCACCTTGAGTACTAGATGAGTCCAACAAACACCACAATTTCATATAAACATCCAACTCCAAATATAACTCATAACAAGTATTTGTAATGTCTAGCCTAAGTGCCACCATGGTGTGCACGCTGTCACTTTCACACACATGGGGAGAGCAGAGATTCATTAAAGCACTTGACTAGCAGAATAGATCTATAGATTACAAGCTCTTGATCACAATATGATCATGCATAGAGAGAGAGATGAACACATAGCTACCGGTAGAACCCTTAGCCTCAAGAGAGAACTACTCCCTCCTCATCATGGGAATCAGCAATGGTGATGGAGATGGTGGTGGAGATCGATGGAGATGGCTCCGGGGGCACTTCCCCGTCTCGGCAGGGTGCCGGAACAGAGAATTTCTGTCCCCCGAATCTCCCCTTCGGTGGCGGTGGCGCTGCGGAACTTTTCGTAGCTGGAGGCTTGATGATTTAGGGTTTATGCATCGGGAGGCTTCTTATAGGCCAGAGGGCAAGGTCGGTGGGCGGCCAGGGGGCCCACACCATGCCCTGGCATGGCCTAGGCTGGCCCGCACCAAGGGGGTGTGGCCACCCTGTGGCCCCTCTCCGACTCTCCTTCTGGCTCCGTGAGTCTTCCGGGAAAATAGTAACTTTGGCTTTTTTCCCGTCCAATTCCGAGAAAATTCATTTTCTGACTTCCTGGAACCAAAAACAGCATAAAACAGGCAACTGGCACTGTGGCATTTTGTTAATAGGTTAATCCAAGAAATCATATGAAAAGTACTCCAAAGTGTGGACAAAACATAAGAAAGTAGATTAAACCAAGCATGGAACATCAAAAATTATAGATACATTTGCAATGTATCACAAAGCATAGGCCACAGTCAAAAACAAGCTCTCTTTACCACTTAAGCATAAACTTTTCTACTCTTTTCCAATCCAAACCAAACTATTTGAAAACCAATGCATGAAAGAGGAGGTCCAACCAATTTATTCAGCAAACTAAGCAAACCAAGAAAACAAAAAACCAAAACGAAAACGAAAAAGAAGATGCTCCAAGAACAACACAACTGTGCATGACATAATAAAAATGAAGCGTTTGGAAGAAACCTAGGATTTTTTATTGATGAAGAAGGGGATGCCTTGGGCATCCCCAAGCTTTGACGCTTGTACTTCTTGGATATTTCTTGGGGTGACACGCATGGCATCCCCAAGCTTGAGATTTAGTCCATCTTTCATCTCATATCTCATTCCTTCCATACACCTGAAATTTTCCTTCATACAAAACTTCACACAATCTTTATTAGCAACATTAGTGCACTCAAGATAATAAGTCTTTAGGTTCAGTTCTAACACCAATAAACTTCCATTAAAACACTAGCTACTGTAGCACTTCCCTCAAAAGGCTCAATTCCCCAAAAGAACTCAAAAAGGAACCAACAAGAAGCAAATGCAGAAAATGGCAGAAATCTGTCAAAACAGACCAGAAGGTAAAGACATTTTTTTTAAGACCGTATGTTGCTCAAATCGGAAAGTGTTGAACTAACGAAAGTTAGATAACTACCTGGGGCAGAAGCAAAAAAAAATCACGCCTCAAAAGGACGTACATAGATTTTACACGAATTGTTATGGTGAAGCAGAGAAATCTGTTTCGGGACAGCAACTTTCCCAACCATTACTTCTCTCTCATTAGAGGTTACTCTTGGCACAAAAAGCAAATAAAAAGGATAACGAGTGGTTATTACTGAAGTAATAAGTTCCAAAACTCATCTAAAACTTTTGGGTTATCTCCCAATAAGTACTTTTCTTTAACGCCTTTAAGTTAGGCATAAGCAAAAACTAAAATGGATAGAATAGAAGTAAGCGGAGATAATCATGGTGAAAACATTGTTTTGCTCAATTAAATCCTTTTGTTAACAAGGTTGATCAGGTCTTGTTACCAAAACAATTTCATATGAGACAAAACTTTGTATTCCACTAGTGATTATGTTACCTCCACTTTGATAGCAATGGTCCCAATCATAATAGTTTCAAATTTTTCTCTTGGTATGGGACAATATATTTCTCCAAGTTGAATGCCCTCAACATGTTCAATTGAATTTAAACCATAAGTCCTATCAATCTTCTTGGGGAAATAGACAGTATGTTCCTTGTCATTAACATTGAAGTTCACCTTTCCTTGATTACAATTAATAACAGCTCCTGCAGTATTAAGAAAAGGTCTCCCAAGAATAATAGACATATTATCATCTTCAGGCATTTCAAGCACAACAAAATCAGTTAATATCAAGCAATTATGAGCCACTTGAACATGTACATCCTCACATATACCAACAGGAATGGTGGTAGTTTTATCAGCCATTTGCAAATATATATCAGTTGGTATCAGTTTTTCTAGTTGAAGCCTCTTGTAGAGAGAGAAAGGCATAACACTAACTCCAGCTCCCAAATCACACAAAGCAGTTCTAACATAACTATTTTTAATAGAGCAAGGGATAGTTGGAATCCCTAGGTGTCCTAGTTTCTTTGGAACCTTACCATTAAAGGAATAATTAGCAAGCAAAGTAGAGATTTCTTCATTAGGGATCTTCCTTTTATTCGAGACAATATCCTTCATATACTTTGAGTAAGGAGGCAATTTAATAGGATCAGTCAAAGGAATTTGTAGGAATAAAGGTTTCATCCACTCACAAAACTTATTATAGTGTTCATCTTCCTTTGACTTGTGTTTCTTATCAGGGAAAGGCATAGGTTTTTGGACCCAAGGCTCTCTTTCACTACCATGTTTTTAGAAATAAAATCTTGTTTAGTGTACTTAGTATTCTTAGTGTGCTTTTCAGGTTCTTCTTCAACTTTTTCTTCATTAGGAACTTCATTTTCTTCATTACCACTTTCAGTTTCAGCATCAGAAATAGATATACTATTAGGATCTATAGCAGGTTCAGAGGGTTCTACAACAGTTTTATGTTTCTTTTTTCCTTTTCTTACGAGTAGAGCCACTATTTTTAGCTTGTTGAGAATCCTGCGCAATTCTTTTGGGATGCCCCTCAGGATATAGAGGATCCTGGGTAGCACCACCACTTCTAGTTCTAATTTCATAAGCATGTTTTTCTTTAGCAGCATTAACTAGCAAGTCTTTCTGCACTTTAATGAGTTGATCTATTTGAGTTTGAACCATTTGAAAGTGTTTAACAATCATTTTAACATCATTAGAGGTTCTTTCCACAATATCTTTCAACTCAACAATAGCTCTAGTGTTTTCCATTAGATGATTTTGCACCCTTTTATTAAAATTATCTTGCTTAACAATAAAGATATCGAATTCTTCTAAGCATTGATCAGGAGGTTTAGAGTAAGGGATATAACCTTCATCAAAGTGTTGGAGAGAGTGTACCTCGATAGTGAATGAGTAGGGAATAGGCTTACATAACTCTTTAATAGGAGGTAAGTTCTTGACATCTGCAGCTTTAATTCCCTTCTCCTTAAGACATTTCTTAGCTTCCTTTATCAATTCATCATTTAATTCAATAACTCCCCTCTTCTTTGATGTTGGAATAGACACTAGTATAGTAGGTTCAGGTACAATTACTTTAGGTATAGCTTGTTCAGGAGGAGTCCAATCTTCATAGTTCTTACTTATTTTAGCCATTAATTCCTCAGCTTCCTTAGGAGTCCTATTCCTAAAAACACAATCAGCACAACTATCTAGGTATGTCCTAGATTCTTCGGTTAGTCCATTATAAAATATATCAAGAAGCTCATTCTTAGGTAATGGACTTCCAGCCTGTGCATGAATCAAAGCACAAAACCTTGCCCAAGATTCAGGCAATACCTCTTTTTCTCCCTGTTTAAAATCAAAAAGTTCCAGCAAAATAGCATGTTTAGCACTAGGAGGAAAATATTTCTGCAGGAAAGTACTAATAAAGCAATTAGGACTATCAATAGATCCAGGAGGTAAATTACTAAACCAAGTTTTAGCTTCTCCTTTCAGTGAAAAGGGGAAAATCTTAGCAACAAAGTAAGTACGCATCTTAATATCATCAGAAAATAAGCCACTCATGGTAAAAAGTTCGTTCATATGTGCTACCGCACTTTCATTCTTAGTCCCACAAAAAGGTTCTTTCTCGACAATAGCTATGTAAGATAGATCGAGAGAGAAATCATAATCTTCATCTATAATGTTTATGGGAGAAGCAGCAAACTTAGCAACATGAGACAATTTGGGTCTAATAGTACGCCTCTCAAGGAGACTCTTAGCAGCACTCCTATCATGGGTGTTTTTACATTCTTTAATAAATTCATCGGTCATCTCAACATAACCATCTTCAATATCATAACTATCACTAGACTCAGGTGAACTAACAGGTGTGGTAGTGTCTTCATTAGGAGTTTCAGTATTTCTAGCTATAGTTCTAGCAATCGTAGCATCTAGGAAAGGACCTAACGAACCACTCTTATCAAGCATAGTAGAAGCAGCATCATAAGCATCAGAAGTTTCAGATTCAGCAGTAGTAGCAGTGTGTGTAGCATCTGTATGTGGTGGTGTAACGAGCTTACTTATAACAGATGGTGAATCAAGAGCAGCAGAGGTGTTCAGAACTGTACCTCTTCTTGTAGTGGATGGTAAAATAGGAAACTTGCCATCACGAGACTTACCCATGATGGATGGATAGCAGCGAACAATAGAGAATCCAAGTGAACTTGATAAATAAAACTATGCTCCCCGGCAACGGCGCCAGAAAATAGTCTTCATGACCCACAAGTATAGGGGGTGTATCGCAGTATTTTCGAGGGAAGTGAAACCCAATTTATTGATTCAACACAAGAGGAGCCAAAGAATATTTATAAGCCTTAACAACTGAGTTGTCAATTCAGCTGTACCTGGAAACAATCTTGCTCACAACAGTTTATCAGTAGCAACAGTTTTGTAGTGGAAATAGTAAAGTAGTAGCAGTAGTAAAGTAGAGACAGCAATAACAATAGTAGTAAACAGTAGGATTCGAGTGCGATAGGCATAGGGATGGATGGACAGGCGTTGCATGGACAAGACAATTCACACAACAATCAAAACATAGGGCAATTGCAGATAAATAAGATAAAGCATCCAAGTACTAGATAATCCTAGGCATGTGTTCCATATATTGTCATACGTGCTCGCAATGAGAACTTGCACAACATCTTTTGTCCTTCTAGCCCGTTTGCGGCGGGGCCTCAAGGTAATTACTGGCAATTAAGGTGCTCCTTTTAATAGAGCACTGGAGCAAAGCATTAACACTCCGTGAACACATGTGATCCTCACATCAAAGCCATTCCCTCCGGTTATCCCGATTTCTGTCACTTCGGGGCCATTGGTTCCGGACAACAACGTGTGTATACAACTTGCAGATAAGACCATAAACAATACTATCATAATGAATCAATAACATGTTCAGATCTGAGATCATGGCACTCGGGCCTTAGTGACAAGCATTAAGCACAACAAGTCGCAACAAAGTCATAAAGCACTAATAAAAGATACTTGGCACCATGCCCTAACAATCTGATGCCATTACATGAACGATCTCATCCAATCCCTACCATCCCCATAGCCTACAGCGGGGGATTACTCACTCATAGATGGGGGAAACATGGATGGTCGATGGAGAAGCGATGGTGATGATGGTGGCGATGATCTCCTCCAATTCCCCGTCCCGGCAGGGTGCCAGAACGGAGTTTCTGATGCTGTTTCGTGGAATCTGGTGGTGGCGGCGGAGCAGAACTCCTTCTGGAAAAACGTCGAACCCCCAGAGTTTTTAGGTCAGAAGGCTTCTTATAGGCGAAGATGGAGATCGAGGGGGTGCCTGGGCTGGCCAGACCATGCCCTGGCGCGGCCTGGGGGCACCCGCACCTGGGGGGTGTGGCCAGGCCCTGGCCCTCCTCCGTCTCGTATTCTGGCTCCGTGAGTCTTCCGGAAAAATAGGCACTTTGGCTTTTGTCCCGTCCAATTCCGAGAATATTCATTTTCTAACTTTCCTGGAACCAAAAACAGCAGAAAACAGGCAGCTAGCACTGTGGCTCTTGTTAATAGGTTAGTCCAAGAAATCATATGAAAAGTACTCCAAAGTGTGGACAAAACACAAGAAAGTGGATAAAACCAAGCATGGAACATCAAAAATTATGGATACATTTGCAATGTATCAGTAACATCTAGTGAGCCTCATGTGGACATTAGCACTACTTCTACTCCTAGCGTCATATTGCCATGTGCTAGTCCTTGTGATTCATCATCTCATAACCATGTTATATCTTGTGATGAATTGCATCCCTTGTCTTGTTGTCTAATAATGTAGCATCTACTTCCTCTAGTATTGTTGTTGATACTAACCATGTAGAGGAAAAAAAGAAGCTCAAGGCTCAAGTCACTTCTTTGAGGAATGACTTAAAGAAGTGTCATGAAGGGAAGACCACTCTCAAGAACATCTTGGGTGTGCGAAGATCCCCAAATGACAAGAGTGGGCTTCGATACAACTCCAACATCAAGAACAAGCCCACCAACAAGTTGAAGCACAAGGGCAACAAGAAGAATGGCCAAGGTCAAGTGAAGAACCCGGCCAACATTGTGTGCTTCAAGTGCAAGGAAGAAGGCCATCATGTGAGATGTTGCCCATTGAAGAAGAAGCATCAAGGGAAGCGGCCTCAAGCTCCACCTCAAGCTAGAAGAGGGCATATTCCCAAGACTCAAGATCTTCCTCAAGGGGTGGCATCTTCCATGAAGAAAGGTAGCAAGAGAAGAACTTGCTATATATGCCACGAGAAGGGGCACCTTTCTTCCTCATGCACCATGGGTATCTCCTCATCCAAGCCTATCTTGATATATGATGCATATTCTCTTGGTAAGGATGAGGTGGGCAATGTGTTTGCCAAATATGTTGGTGCCCAAAGTGGGGTCAAGAAAAGAACCATTTGGGTGGCCAAGCCTATTGTGACTAACCTCTTAGGACCCAACTTGGTTGGGGACCAACAAGCTAAAACTTGATCAATAGGTGTTGGTTGGAGGGAATTGGGGGCTTGGCTACATTATGAAGAATTGAGGGATCTTCATTATTTATTTTTGTCAAGTCAAACCAATTGGATTATCTTGCTTCTACCTTATATCCAATGTTCGTCCTTGTGGTAACATGTGATCAACTCCTTTAATTTGAAAGTTACTTGCTCCCTTGTGGGCCACCGGTACTACCGCCAGGGCAGCTTGCCGTCGGTAGTACCGGTGTTAATTCCGGCCCAACTTCCGGTAAACCCATTTTTGGTTCAGTACTCTCTCTACCTGGTTAGCGCTATTTGATGAAACTTGGATCAGATCTTGAGGCGGTAGTACCGCTAGGACATTCTTGTCACCGGTAGTTCCGGTGAAGCGGCGGTAGTACCGGCCAGGCTCGCGTTTTTTTCCTTTCTCTCGCTGTTTTCTGACCGTTGGCTGGGTGCCACCGGTAGTACCAGCCACCCACCAGTACTACCGGCCATGCGCGAATCTGTGAGTAACGAGCAGATCGGGGAGCCCTTTAAAAGGAGCTCCCATTTCCCCTTCGGCCCTAACTCTTGCTCTTTCTTGGTTTTTGGCTTTCTCTCTCCTCCATTGTTAACCTTGAAGATCTTGCCCTCTCCCCTTCCCCCTCCTATGATTCTTGCATCTTTTTGAGGGATTTGAGAGAGGAGATCTAGATCCACAAGCCCCACCAAACCAAATCCCTTCTTTGTGAAGGAATCCTTGGGATCTAGATCTTGGAGAGTTTAGTGTTCTCCTCTTGTGTTCTTCCTCCTTTATTCCCCCAATAGATTTTGTAGCTTTGGTGGAATTTGAGAGTGAAGGACTTGCCTCTTGCATTTGACGCATAGGTTTGAGTTCTCCTCGGAGATTCGGCGAGTTCAAGCCCTTGGGCTTGTTTCTCTTGGGTTCTTGGAACCCTAGACGGTTCTGTGGTTGGATTGTTGACCTTTTGTGGTCTTGTAGCCTTTTGTGGCCTTGTTGCCTTTTCTGGCTTTGTAGCCTTTGTGGCATTATTGTTGGGAGCCTCCAATTGAGTTGTGAAGATTGCCCCAATCCTGTACGGGTTCGGTGACCGCCCTCAAGTGTCCCATAGTGGAACGTGAGTAGGCCTTTGTGGCAAGCTCACGGGAGAATAGGGTGAGCCTTTTGTGGTTTCGGTAGGTTGTGTGCCTTCGCATCTTGGGGTGAGGCCTTGTGTGGCGTTGGGTGAGCATCGAGCCACCACACCTCGAGGTGAGCCACTTGTGGCGTTCGAAGTACATTGCACCCCTGCATCTCTCCAACGGAGACGTAGCTTCTTTGGAAGTGAACTTCGGGAAACAAATCATCATCTCCTCGTCCATCGGTTATCTCTCAACCGAGCCCTTTACTTATGCAATTTACATTATGATAGCCTTCGTGCTTGAAGTATTTTATCGTGCTATCATCTTGTTGCTTGTCTTGCTTAGCATAGGTTGTTGGTGCTCTTAGTGAACCTAGTAAATATAGGTTTTGGCTTGATAAATTAAACGTTAAGTTTTATTCTGCATTTATTAGAGCCTAAGCTGTAATAATTTTAAAACGCCTATTCACCCCCCTCTAGGCGACGTCCATTTCCCTTTTACTATGATTTGATCAATAGTAATGAAATTCAACTTTATAAGATTGGCGTGAAAGAAATTGTGAAATGCAAAGCGTTTTGAAACGTCAAAATTCAAAGCATCACAATGTGATATTAGATATCAAAGTGGGTTGATAGATGGCACCAAATAAATCGTTGTAGTATAGATGTAGAGACCATTAGTTAAGAAATAGTTAGCACTCAATTAGAATATATACTGAACCATTTGAAGTCGTGAATGTTTTGGGGTTATTCTATATAACCAAAACAATAGCGAATAAGTCCTTGGAGAGTATTCATTGGAAACTTTGAATACGAAATCCATAGCTGAAACCAAAAGAGAAGCAAAAGTGGTATTGCTTGGATTTTGGTATATTCTTGAGAAAAATCAATTTTAGTGATGTTTCTTGATTATGGAGCAAATGGAAGATAGTGAAAAACATGATGAGGATTCAAATCCCATGCATCAGAGTGTTGAGGAGCGCAACGGACAACGTTCCTGAACGATTCTCTTCACAGAAGGAAAGAATCAATGATATTGATCATTGTGTTTTCCCCACTAGTGTTTTCACCACATGAAGTAGGATTCAAAATGTAATCAATATCTTGTATGGAGACATTTGTGAATCATTTGTCATGATTATTGGAATATGACATACCTATGAACTACTAAGGAAATAATGGTAAGCTAAAAGTTATGAGAAATCCCATAGCAAAAATTCCCTTGAGATTAGAAAGCAATTCGTTGATGAATCTCACGAGTAAAAGGAGTTACTTGAATTCTCCCAAATGACTGCAAAGCCATAGTGGAAAAGGGGTGAATGAAAAAAGCACAATTTGTCAAGTATTGGACAAATTCAAATGAATTTGATTCAAGTGTGTTAAATGTCTAGTGAATTTAAAACTAGTAATGGTACTAGTATCTCATAGTAAAACTCCAAGTTTGATATTTGATCAAAGGATTTTGAAATAGTTCAAAATAGTGAGTGGATATGCAATTTGCATGAAATTGAGTGGGAGCTATGAAAGTATTCCTAAAACAATATGTGATTGACATATTTTTGAGTGGGAGCTTATAGGAGTAATTCTTAAGTGTGTTAAGAATGAAAGCACAAATACTTATAAATAATGATTTATAAGATGTAGAAGTTGATAATAGGTGTATTATGATATTATGTAGTATTCCTTAAGGGATTCTGAAAAGGGTTTCAGAATGGAAGTTAATTAAGGAACTAGTCCTTAATAACTCAAGTTAGGAATAGTATTAAGTTTAACATCAATGGTTGAAAGAAAGAAAAAGGATGATCATCATCCACTATGTTGATACATAGGTTCTATCTTAGAAAACCATGATGATAACTTAACATAATATATGATCCAATAAGGAACGTTTAAAAGTGATTAAGTTCGAATCACAGAACGTTGAGCTAAGTTTGTCCGCAGTGTCTAGTAGAGAACTGCATACATGTTTTCCAAATCCATAAAGGATGACACATCTTAAACCATAAAGGTTTGTGTTATAAGGGTATATGTTGGAAACTCCCGTAAATACCAACTAAAATCAAGTAGGAAGCGAGGTGAACAAAACATCGAAAGTTGCACAGAGTGCACTAGTGTTTCGATGAATACATTTATAATAATAGATAAGGGTACCATCTAAAGTGTTGTATAATGTTATGGCGGGGCTAGTTCGCTTTTAACGTAGAATGATGTGTCCCAGGGCACAGTGCCCATGAGAAAGCCCTCGAGGTTAATCTAAAGTCACTGTAGGCTCCTGGAATCAGGCCTTGCTCTACTGCCATAGCGACAATGCATACACATAGATGTTATCATGTGATGATAAAGTACTAATGTCCATCAAGGTGACATTAGTAAGTTGCAAAGGATATGGTGCCAATGATTAAGAACAAATGCAACTAGTGTATTTGTACTCTAGTGCAAGTGGGAGACTGTTGGAAATATGCCCTAGAGACAAATAGTTATAAGGACTATTATCATATTTCATATAGTTTATGATTAAGTTTTATATCATGCTATAAATGTATTGAGTGGAAACATCTATACACGTGTGATATACAAACAACCAGGGGTTCCCAGTGAAACTCTAGTCACTGGTTCACTGGTCAACAAATGATCATGTTTCCTGATCATGTGGCATTTATGCCAGTTGGAAATAGAGTCAACTCATTCTGTGAATGAGATGATGAACCAATACCCAACCTAAACATCGTGACCCAATCATGTCACGAAGTTCAAGTTACGATGATTAGAAATGGATCCTCGTAGACTATTCCTCAGACCGTGAGGCTATATCAGTCACTGTCTCCCGAGAGTGCTTAGATAGCATCAAGCGCAACTTGGTAATATAGTGGTTATAAAGGTGTGTTCAGGTACTCGGAGGAAACCATAGAGGAAATATATATCAAGAGCGTGATTTGTCCGTCGATGTGACGGGAAGATACTCAAGGGCCCACTCGGAGAAGTAATATCCAATAGCTGCGCAACATGTGATTTGATCACAAGGATATCACTTGTCGGAACGAGTCAAGTAGCATTGCTCGGTAACGAGATTGAACACGACATGCTGATGTCATTGATCAGATCTCGGGCAATGCAAGTATCAAGAGACAAAGGGAATAAGACACGGCTGTCCCGATTCAAACAACGAAAGATCTTCGTGGAACGCACAGGGGTCACATGGCTATCCAGGTTCCTCTGTCGATCATTGGTGCGGGAGTGTCTCGACCATGTCTGGAGTGTTCCCGAACCGTGGGGTATCACGCTTAAGGGCTTGATGATGCTTAGAGAGTATTTATAGGATCTAAAGAATCGCTGAAGAATAGTAGAGAGAAAACCGGAAGGGTTTCGGTAAGTCCGGAGGATGTTCAGAGTGGAGGTGGAAGTGTCCCATAGCCACGGAGGTTGAATAATATGTGAATGAATGTTAAATATTGATTTAATCATTTATTCATAATTATTTAATAAAGAGAAAAATCAATTTAAATGGTCAAAGGCTTAATGGGCCAATTCCTGGAGGGGAGAGGGCCCATTAGGGAAAGGAGAGAGAAAAGAGGCCAAGGGGGTGGCTGGTGCCCTAGTGCCCTCCCACCCCCCCCCCCCCCCGCACGGGGCCCATGGGGGGGTGGCCGGCGGTGCCTCCCCCAACCCCTCCTCTCCTTTAGTCCCACCCCGGGACTTTGAGGGAGGTACTACCTCCCCTCCCCTATATAGTGGGGGTATTTGGCCAGATAAATACACACAAATTCAATAAAGGTCTTCTCACTTTTGGGAGGACCTCTAATTGATATTTTCTCTCTCCCCTCTCTCTCTCGTGACCGTGGTCCCAAGTCTGGACTGCGTGAACGAGATACATCTTCACCGCGGAGCGCCGTCGTGCTGCGGGATTCGGATCCAGGAGCTCTACTTCCGCAACTGCTGCTGGATCGGGGAAGCGGGAGTCATCGTCAGGCATCGGACATGTGTAACTCCCCGCGAGGTTTCACACTTGAGGCACTCAAGTCGTTGGAGTCACGAGAGCGCAAGGACTTCATCACGACCTTGAGGTCGGCTTCGGCTCATCTACATCAACCACGCTCTCCTGCGCGTTGACAACGCTTTTCGGTCTTCAAGGGTAAGTTCGCGAAAAGCCCCTCCTGTTACTGTATTACTAATAGATAGGTACTGTCAGCTTCAGGGGTTCAGGGGCGTAGGGTAAGATTTATTGTTTTCATACGCGAAACCCCTACAAATCCCGCTACAGGGTAACCGGGGGGAATCTTCTTGTTAAATGATCTCAAACTTGGTTTTCTATGTAGGTATGACCTAAACAAACAAAAATTATTATAAAATTCCATTGGTCAACCGTCATTGGAGGCCGGTCAAAGAGGTAGATCTACTAGGCCACCGATTTAGGGTTTCGGTGGAAACTGACCACTAGAGCGCCAGAATACCACAAAACTTGCATGTGGCCCTTGAATATATGTACAAGTGTGGTGGAAGGTTCATAGAAGTAATATCTAGCTCCCGGGTGTGTCAATATTCAAAACCCAAACCCTGGATAAAAAACTATGTAGCACATGTAGATAAAATTTCCCCCGCTTTGAGCTGAATCAGGAGTTGAAAAAGGAAAGTCAAAACTTTTCGTGCGGATAAACTGCAATATTTCTTCTTCACATTGCTTGCCAATCCAATACACACACGTGCTCAAAGATTTCCCATTTTTCTATTTTTTTGAATTTTCTACGGCTAGGTCAAACTATGGTCAAAACTCCACCAAAGAAACACACATCGAGCCAATTACAGGACATGAAACAACAACCCACAAATCACCCCACTGAAACAGATCTAGGTCATCCATTTCCTACTAATCCAACCGCCCACCTCTCTCTCACCTTATCCACCCTACCTTTTCCAACCACCCACTCCTTCCCAACCCCACTCGCGCCCGCACTCCTCCCCGACACCATATGCACCCGCGCGCCTCCCCGACCACTGGAGCAGGCCGTTGCCGTCGGTTTCTTGCTGAATGGAGCCTTCTCTGTCACGCTTGAGATCCTAGCACCGCCGACTAGGCCCTCCTCCTCCTTCTCGTCTGGCCTCTGCCTCCTGCACCTAGGTGTAACACCCTCGAATCAGACCAATGCAAGTTTTAGCAATTCCCGTCAAACTCGCATAGAAATGATCCAAAGATGCCCACCAGGCACATGCGTGCGGGTGGAAAACGAAGTAATATCATTACACAATAGTCTACGATGGAACCCACAGAACATATATATACAACGACGACCTAATGAGTCAAGAATACAGATATACAGTACAAAGATCCAAATCACCTTGAAAACGATACAACATCCGAGTACTGATAAGATACAAATGGGGCTAAGAGCCCTGAAGAATAACCAATGGAGTTTATAACCCTGCCTAGGCCAAGACGGAAGGGTAACCCTGCTAACGACGTCGAACTTATACATGTTAAACAAAAGGGGTACCGACAAAGGGAAAAGAAGAAAAAAAGAGCAGTCCGTACTGAGGCCAGTACACGGTGAGTCTAGAATTCGGTGGCTCTTGCCTACATAGGTATGGTGGACTGAAGCGGCAGCGAAGCATGCAGTAAACAACCTATAGAGACTCGATACAACCATCGGCTATCAGAGAGGAATAAGAAATATCTATTCAGGAACCAACCTGATAGTAACACCAAACATACCCATCATGGTATTTCCCCTCGAGACCAAATGAGAAAGTCATTCTGAGAAAACTCACACATTTGGCAGTTTTATTCATTCTTTTCATGGTGGTTATCCAACTTACTAGTCAGGTAAGATACAAGCCAAATTATAACAGTAAACTTTAGTGTAAGTTTTCTATGATCGAGAAACTGTGATGTAAGTCGGTCATAACCGTGGACACGACCTTTCGAAAAGATTTAACCCTGCAGGGGTGTACCAAAATTTCCACACACTTCCACCCTTTTTGCCAGATCAATTAACATACACCCATTGGTATGTTGGCGGAGCTTAGACGCTTTCCCAGACCCAAATACAAGTGAGATAATTTAAATGCAACAATTTAATTATATGTTCTATGCAATGTGGCACGATGAACATGATGATGTTGCAAGATGATGCACAAAAATAAAAACAACAAACGATTTTCTAGTAGTGGATTTTCCGGGGTGCTACACTAGATGTGATGGTAGGCTCTGGACAGCCGGCGGCGGAGACTCCCTCGCTCATGTCCCCGCCTCCCTCTGGCCGTTAGCGTGCTCGTGCAGGCGAGGCCGCACCTGCTCGCGCCCTGCAGAAACGACGACGATTGACACCAACTCCATCGTCCACCTCCACGATCCCCTCTCCTCCTTCCCCAGGTCCGGTGACCGGACCGGTGAGGAGGAAGCCATCCTCCAAGACTACCATGATGAGGAAGTAGGCGGCGAGGGAGAGGCTGACGACGAGGAGGAGCATCACACGCATGACGGCGGCGACGGTGGCCATGGCTAGGGCATTTTTTTAATTTGACCGCTTTGTCGTTGGCATACCTTCTGCGTGGGTCCCACATCTCTACTCGTCGTCACCTAGGTGGCCGTCATCTGCACGTGTCGACGATCGCGCTACACTGATAGCCACAGGAAACCGTCGGCCTAGCTTGAGATGCCGACGGGCAGGGCGGTACGCCGATGCGACCTAGCCCGACGGAGAGACGCCGATGGCGGTCGTCGGCTTACGGGTAGGCTGACGACAATCGGGGGTACGCCAACGGCCTTTGCCGTCGGCCTAGCCTCCGAAACCTGTAGTGACGCATATGTGTTTTAGCTTTATGTTGGTCTATATGGACATGCAGAAATGGTATAACTTTTAACAAGAAGAAATCGTTTAACATTTGGCAGGAATTCCATATGATGGCACACTGAGTGCAACTCTGGACGTATCTTCGACCGCTGGAGCAGCGGGATGCTATGGCTTCTAGCTACAGTTGGTTGCTGACGGTCGCTCAGCATATCTTTAGCCCTGCTGACCGCATATTAGTAGACTAGATGCATAATTGCTATATGCTTATTAGCTTCCGCTGGTTGATTTTTATTTCAACTTTAGCTGATCCATGATTTGTAACGCTACTGATGCAGATTCTGCGGGTGATATTCCCTCATTTTGAAAAATAAACATTTGCAAACCAAGACGCGGAAGATGGGCGCCCATATTGTGCTGGAAAATGATGATGCTACAAAACGTGAAACTTGTATTCTGTCGATGATTGTTATTCTGGTTGAGCTGCTTTTGGCTGGTCGATGGCAACAAACTTTCTGAGATCCTGATGATCTCTTATGTTGGCATGTGTAGCCCTCTATGCTACTGTAATATCTATTTTCGCGTCGTAGTAGTCTTGTTTAGATTTGCACTAACACTAGGTGGCGCTTTGAACTTGCTTACTTTTGTTTGCACCTGGATGACCATTCTTTTCTTCTTCCATCCACAAAGTTACACCTCACAACCACCCCGATCAAAGTAAAAGTCCAGATTATGGAATCCTGGAAATATCTGACGAAACGCCTGAACACATTCGCCTGACAAGACAAACAAGGGCCAGCAAGAACCACAAGCAAGTCAGACATCTCAGCTGAAACCTAGAAGCCTCTCAAGAGGCTAGCTAGCTCTAGCTGAAATTTCCAGTGATCCCCAAAAGGAGAGCGGCGAATTGTTGCGCCGGATTTCGTGGCTCCCGGTCTCGCTCATCTTGATGCCACCAGACCAGACACGATCGCGATCTCGCTTGGCTCCTACATCCCTTGAACGGCTTGTGCCGTTGCTTTCGATCTTGTCCTCATCAAATTCCTTCTTCCCGGCCAGCGCGCGGCCGTATATATGCCGCCAGTGTTCGCCGGGGTTTTTATGTGGTTCCGATCCGTTGCCATTTTGTTCCTCGGCCGTGCTGGCCGGCGACCTGGAGGCTGCGACGCCGCGCGTTGGAACCAGTTGTCCTGTACGTCGTCGCCTCGATCTAACCGTCGCCGTCGTGGGAAATCCTCGACGGGGATGGTTCATGGTTCTGGTTCGGACAAACAGAGTTACTACTTATTCCGTTGTGCCTGAGATATATTTTTTGTGACCAATGGCTTTGCTGATTGGACGGCCTGGGCGATGAACCGATGGCCGTGCTGCTGCGCTGCTAAGATAAACGACTTATCGTCATCTTGATTAGCAGCTCCGCCTTATCCGCTCATCCGGATTCCTAGCTGTACCCACGTGTTTCTGTGATAACGAATGACTGGACAGTTGATAGACCCATGGATGTGTTGCGTTTCTTTTGTATTTTGATTTTACAGAAACCTCACCTGTGTGATCTTTTTTATATTTTGAGGGGCTGTGTGAGCCTTTTTAATCTTGTTTTGGCAAAGTAACTTTTATTTTTACCTGGTGATCTACCTACTAGATATTTGCGTTTGGCCAGCTCGTCAGCATACTCCACCATGAAGAGGGGAAAAGGGAGGAGCATGGTGAAATATATTGCTCGTGTTTCTCATGAACTTAGCGTATTGGGTGATTTAAGGGGTTGTTTGGTTTCCAGAAACAACTCTTTACATCTTATATTAGGAGGGATATGGTGCTTTTTTTATTGTGGTTGGTTTATGTCTACTAGTTACTTTCACTAAATTTTATGCCTGTTTCCCATATACATCCAAAAATCCTTAGTTTATTACCACAGTTCCCATAGTATTGTTCTAGAAAATATTTTTGTTCTTAGTTTTTCATGATCTTGTCCCCATATTTTTCTTCATCTATGTATCCTCATTCGCTATAAGTTCAGTTATTGAATATGATGACCGGGTGCCATATGTGTGAAGGCCACTGTCGTGTTAATACAAAAACCATCTTGAAAAATGTATTGTATGGTGTACAAAATAATCTATTTCAAGGGTTTATGGATAATGTTTTGTGTTTTTGAAGAGGTCCAAGTAACCTAATTACAGGAGGGTTGTGATCTAAAATTTGCCTATAGTTGAGGTACGAAAATGTAAATATTTGCATACTTGAGAAGTACATTACATGGCTGTATGAATTTGACCATCAACAAACCATGCCACGAGAGCATGAAAATGGAGAAAACTTCCAAAATTCTAGTGTAGAACAAAAGATATTTTGGAAGAACCAATAGAAAAAGAAAGACTAAAATTTTGTTTGAAAATGAAAGTGTTATTTCTGGCAAAGAATGTAATAGGAATGGATTTTTCTTTATTATTAGAGTGTGTCCTTGAGATGATATCCGATCTATTAGCCCATAAAATGAGGGAAACAACTGAGATAAACAAATATTCTTTATTCTAGTGGGCTTCGGTTTGCTATGTGTTAGAAGAGGAAAAGGGAATTTAATCCAAAAAATACTAAATAAACTCTATAATTTTCATGAAATTCATAGATGCGTATTTTTATATTGAATATTAAAACATTTAGGTTAACTGTTCCATACCAAAAAAAAACACTAGTCAAACTCTCCTAAAATCTAGAAAATAACGATTTTGTTATAGGGTACATATAAATCTGCCTCAAATAGACAAACTAAAATTGGTTTTACATATTGTTTGTATTCTGATAAATATTTGATTGTTATTTGACCCACCATGTACTCTTTCTTTTACATTCGTATCCTACACTATTCAGATTCACTATTCATATTCGTTTCTATACCTGGTTTTCAGCTCCTAAGTGAGATAAAATGGTAGAGCCTATTTTCGAGCGACCCTACCCCCACCCTAAGGCCTCTCCTAGTGCCCTTCCTTAGCACCGTCTCGTAGCCTCACACACCATATTTTTTTTCTACATGGCATGTAATTCTATAGAGAGGCGACAAAATCATCAATAGTCTATTGTATAGATCACCCATTTAGATTCAGCAATCCAAATAAATATGGGAATTAATACACTGAGACAGTTGTATCAAATCACCTGCCTTGTACTAAGAGAGGTGTTCCGAGACGATGCATTGGGATTGTTCTAACTAACTCAACCACTCCATGAGATTTTTGCACCGAATAATTTCAAAGTATATGCCAATTTATTGAAGAGCACAAGTCACTGTTCTTAGAAAAGTGACTATTGTAGAGTAGGGTGTGACACCCCGGGATCAGGGTTAAACAAATCCCAAACCATACTTTGACATAAGCCTAACCTACAACTCGAGGATATCCAGTGAAGAATTGGTAACACAACAGTCACCTGTGACACAAAAATTATCACAACAAGCTCATAACTGGGCAGAGAACTAAAATATTATAAGCAGAGGTCATTGACCACAACCATCAAACAACGGAAGGCAAATTATGCTATTAAGTATAGCAAACCTAACAAATGGTCTAAGAGGCCTGATGCATAATGATGACGTCCCAGCCCATAGATTCCAGGCTATCGGCCGCCCGGCCGGGAACCCCAAGCTACTCGTCGGTGTCGATGTCGTACATAACTCATCTTCAAGGAACACTTACTCTGCTACAAAAATATCAACAAAGCAAGGATGAGTACAGGGTGTACTCCACAATTCTTACGACTGGTGGGGTTATTTTTCATAAAGCCATCTTTGTTTATAAGTCAAGAGAGAGAAGAAGCTCGTCTAATCAGAACATTTTAAAAGGGAATAAGAGAGCGACATCTCCGAAGTATTGATCATTATCTTTGATATCCACCAAAACCTCATCATCCTCTGAACCTCAACTAGGATCACCCCCTTGTACCCATGAGAAAACATTCTTAACAAACCTTAGTTGCCAAGTTTTATGATTAGTTTAATTTTTTTTATGATCTCGTGCCCATTCCCAAGTCATCCATAAATGTGCACATGTATCTTCGAAAAGATTTAACCCTGCAGGTGTGTATAATTTTACTCATACGTACCAACCTTCTCTTAATGCCACATGATTAGCTCACTTCCTTGAAAGGCCGACAGAGGGTAGTTGGCCATGACATTTACCTTGCTTTCGCCTAGTCCATGAGTCTCCAAGAAAGGGTCTTCTCAGCCCAATCTCTATGTCCAAAAATCGGGAGTACTCCTAGAGCCTCCTTCCTCCTTGGTCACGCCCTATATGATGCACCATCGTTAATCCATCCAAATATGCAGATGCCAAATCACTAACTACAGATCATGGATCAGACTAGGCAAGTTAGTGAGTCGAGGGGGTTCCCAAGCCCCCGTGTGGCTATATGCTCGACCTGGTTCCGAGGGCAAGAACTCCCGGGTCCTAGGGGTGGCGAGCATGGGACTACAAAACCACATCCCACTATGGCCTCCCATACAAGTCTTAGCATGTCACTACAACACGGTGCTCAGGCACTGGCGCTTATAGACGATGAGGCACAACCCTAGTCGACGCGCTCACGCTGGCGTGGCATAAAAAAGCAGCCAAGGATAACTGCTTTGGGGATTCGCGAACGGCGGCATATTTTTTAGCGCGGCACAACGTGATCTGCCGACCTAGCGCTTCCATGGCGCGGCATGGGATATGCCTTATTACATTAATAAAGACGGCGGAAATTTAGTGTCGTGTAACCACACACTGTGGCGCATTACTCTACCGTGTTTGGCACCTTCCAGCGGCACAACAGTTAATGACAATTAGTGATTAACAAATATGATTTCTCACTAAATTCAGAATGTACTAAATACTCATTAATATATGTAACTATATTTATTTACACAATAAATCATATTACATACATTTACATGATCCTAAATTAACTATTGCAATTGCTACTAATATTACAATGCAAAAGGTTGCATGTTGCAAACCAGTTGATTTTTCTAGAGCAAATTTTCTGATTCTCTTAATCTTCAATATGTCTACTTCTTTCTTTCTCTTATGTGCAAAGTGGATATCATCCAGCTGCAACTCCAGCTACATCTTCTTTTCTTCTATCATTTCCTTCTCTTGCAGAATTTTCTTGATGTCTTCCTTCAACTGCTTGTTTTCTCTTTCAAGAACGAGCATCATGTCTTCGATGCTGCTCAAACGAATCTACATATAAGGAAAATAGATCGAATCAGTAAAAAAGCACTCAAATCCCAATCGACCATACCGCAAAGAATAGATTAGTGGAAGGACCCTAACCATATTTTCTGGCAAGGATGGACAAATTTAGCTCCAGATCCTACGGGAGGTGAGACGGACAGATCTGACTTGACAACTCACGGGAAGGGACATGAGGGACATATCCGGCTCGAGACCTAATGGGGAGTGGGATTGTTGGGGGGATACCCCCGGGTAGGGTCACGGCAGGGTATAAATGCCGAGTTAGCCGAGGTAAGGCAAGGTCAAAGCGAGAGCTGGCCAAGTCACCTCAAGGCAGGCCGACATACGGAGTAACCCGGCCCGGAGGATGTCCACCTAACCGCGTCCCGGCCAATGTATATCGTACGTCGGCAGGCTATTTGTAACTTGTCTGCAGATACCCAAAGGGCCAGATTAACCAGTCTTGAGCCGGGTTATACCAGGCTTGCAAGAGAAGGAAGGTATCCCGCTGGTCAAAAGGTGGTCTCTGTGTGCTGGAGCGTGAGCGAAGCAAACAGTGGGAGGGACCAGTAGGGCGTGGACGACAAGGGTGATGTAGCCTATGTCGGCTGACACTAGCGTCGCAGAGGGTTACGTAGCCTCTGAATGGATTATGAAAGGAAAAGGAGACCCGGTCGGTTTGCTATTTTGGGAGAGGCATATTCCCAGGAATATGCCTCAACGTATGCCCTAACTGGCAACCTAGCCTCCCCTTTATAAGGAGCGCTAGGGCCTCTATAGAAGGGGCTGGCCGGTGGTAGTTGGTTCATAGGGTGGAAGTAGTGGTGAGAGTAAGAGAGCTTCTTCTTCCTCCTCTCCCCAACACAGCTCAAGGAGCATCTGTGAACTTAGTGAACTTGAAGAATACAAAGCATCTGTGTGTGGAATCACCACGCTATCCCTCCCTAGATTCCTCTAGTGCATATTGGCCCCACCTTTAGCCTATCCATGGCATCTGCCGTGACACCACCACGACAATTGGCGCCCACCGTGGGGCTAGCGGCGCTAACAGGAGTGCAGATCCGGACGGGAAGCATCATCGGCACCAACGAGCACATCGTCTCTGGGCTCGTTCAGCGCTTTGGAGCGCTGGACTACGTCAGCGACAATGCTGGGAGCTTCGGCAGGCGACCTCCACCGCACAATGGCCTCTTCGTCAAGCTTGGAGCGCACAAGATCTACGTCGGCGTCGATGTGTCTTGCGTTCACCCATAGCATGTCGTCGAGGGAGGCGAGCCACCCCTTAGCGCGGCACACGGTGCGCGTATCACTCGCTCCCCTGACCGCGCTGAGGTGATGATGATAGTGCCTGACGCTGGCGCGAGCAAAGACCTAGCACCAGATCTAGAGGTAACACCCAAGGCGCCTAGGAAAAGTAGAGGTCCTCCACTAGAGAGGCCAGAGAATGTGCTGCAGGAGGCAATAGATAGCTTGGCAAGCCCCATAGCACCTGTGGTAGATCCGGCTCGGGCACAAGCCGAGTTAGAGGAAACTAGGCAACAAATACTAGAGGGTGCGAAAAAGATAGCCGCGGCTCAGTAGTCGTTGAACATGACGCTGCGTGAGTATGCAAAAGCAAATAAGGTAGATGTTGTAAAAGTAAAAGGGAGAAACCTCATCAGTGAGATGAACAAAGAAGGTGAGACTAGAGTTGAGGAATCAGAGAACCTTTTGTCCATGGGGCTGCTGAAGTACAGCACCCCGGCAAAGAACCTCAGGGCAGCGGATGCGGTTGCATCTGACTTAGAAGGTCTGACGCGTGAAGCCCAGCAGAGATAGCAGGAGAGGGTCAACGAGTTAGTTCGGATCGCTAACAGACAGAATGAGGAGTTACTCAGGGCTAACCCGGCAAGGGCCGGGGCGTCCAAGGTCGTTTATTCGGTAGTGGGTAACCCGGAGAAATCCGCTGGGGCTGCATCATCCCCTCATGATGGCCCTAGAAGAGAGGAAGTGGTAACTTCGGCAAGGAGAAACAAACAGATAGTCCCATATGACCCGGCAAGGGTAGGGAAAGGAAAGGCAGTGCAAGGAAATGAGGATCGACAAAGTGTCAGCCGAGGTGAAGCTGGTCGAGGTAACCGCGACCAAGGCAATGCCGGTCAGAGAAACGCTGGAAACGGCAATGCCGGACAACGTAACTCAGCGGGTGCAGGGCAAAACCTACCTCGGCAACAGCAGCAGCAGAGTATACCTCGGCAAGAGCAAAGTGCCGGCCAAGGTATGCGACAGAAATGCGCTCAACGAGAGCAAGACAGATACAACGTGGTGATTCAAAAATGGCGAATGCAGGATACCATAGGCCGGATCATCATGTGATAGGGTCAAGATTGGGAAGCAGGAACTTGCTACCAGATGACGCTAGGCTAAAACTGGATTGACTCTATAGGTCGGAGCAAATTGAGGGGCAAGGTCCTCCAGGTCCAGCATGCTTTGGACCCCGGATCATGAAAGAGCCTCCGGTACCTAACTTTCAGTTACCCAGAGGCACGAAAACATATGATGGCAGCACTAAGCCGGAGGATTGGTTAATCAACTACGCAACGGCAGTGAAAATTACAACAGGCAATCTGAGATGGGCAGTGAGATACGTACCTCAGATGTTGGAGGGGACAACGAGGGTATGGCTAAACAATTTGCCACCCGTAAGTATCAATTGCTGGCTGGATTTCGAGGAAATGTTCGTCAGCAACTTCTCAAGCACATATCAGAGACCGAACAGGCCACAGACCCTAGCAATGTGCAAGCAGAGACCAAATGAGATAGACCGAGAGTTCCTAACTCGTTGGTGCAATGTGAGAAACTCATGTGAATGCGTGATTGAGTCACATGCCATAGCTTGGTTTGCACAAGGGTGTAGATATGCGAGCATGTTATGGCAAAGGTTACAAAGGGATATGCCAACTACGCGGGAAGAAACAATCCGGATTGCTGATTCATATGCATTAGGTGATCCGACTCAACCCCGGCTTGTGTCAAACGAGTCAAATGAGGAGTACTACCAGCGAGACGGAGCCAGATCATCCCGGCGAAATGACTACCGGAGTAAGAGAAGAGATAATAGACCGGATTACAGATACAGTTCGCAACAAGTTGCTGTTGTAAACCAAGATCAACCCGGAGCAGGGAGTAATCAGCGTCAGAAAACTGGAGGGCAGCAGTGGACTCCAAGAAATGATGACAAGAAAACTTGGATGCCGGAGCAAAAGAAATAGTGGCAAGAAAAGAAAGACCGGCCGAGATATACGTATGAGGCAATGCTGGATCAGCCCTGCAAGTTTCACACGCCAAATCCGAGTAACCCGGCGGGTCATACAACTCGGTAGTGTGAGTGGATGAGGAAGATAGAGCAAAGTGGCCCGGGGAATGCTCAGGCACCTCGGAATGATCAACCTCGGCATCAACTACTCTCCGGAGCAAATACGCAACAGTTAATGTTGCCACCACCTCCACTAAGGTATGAGAACCATGAGAGAAGGGATGCAGTGCATCAAGTGGAAAACCAGCATCAGCCAGATCAAAGGTACCCCGGCAATGAGGGGAGAAATGAATACAGGGAGCATCACCAGAGTTACTATGTGTTTACCACGGAGGAAATGGATAGAAAGAGCTTGCAACGCTGACATATGGAGGTGAATGCGGTTATGCCGGTAGTGACGAGGTATATGCCTTGGTCTGATTAGGAAATTACCTGGAGTATCAAGGACCATCCCAGGATCATGCCGAGTCCTGGTTCGTATGCACTAGTGCTGGACCCAACATTCATCGAGCCAAGTATCAATGTGAGGTTCTCCAAGGTGCTGATTGACAATGGCAGCAGCATCAATATCATGTACATGGACACAATGCGCAAGTTGGGTATCTCTGAGAACATGCTCCAAGACACAAGGACCACTTTCCATGGCATTGTGCCCGTATCTCCTTCGAACCCATTGGCAAAGTCCGGGTTGACGTGCTATTCGGCACTAGATATAATTGTTGAACTGAGAATTTGGAGTTTGAGGTTGTGAACTTAGAAAGCGCATATCACGCGTTACTCGGCAGGCCAGCCCTGAACAAATTCATGACAAGTACTCACATCAATTACATGAAGATGAAGTTGCCTGGGCCAAATGGAGTAATTACTATCGCTAGGGATTTCCAACGTTCCATTGAGCGTGCGTCAGTCGGATCTAACCTGGCCGAATCACTCGTGATTGCACAAGAAAAAAGAAAGATCCAGGAGGTAGCGGCATTGGCTCAGTCCGCGCAACAGTATATGCCGGCGCTGAGTAACCCGCATGGAAGTGTCTCATTTCAAGCAACAAAGGATACAAAGAAAGTGCCTGTTGATGATCTATTCCTAGAGCACACCGTAACAATTGGTGCCGGGTTAACTGAGAAATAGGGAAGCGAGCTCGTCAACTTCCTCCGTGAGAATCAGGATATCTTTGCTTGGTCCACGCAGGACTTGCAAGGTGTTCCGAGGGAGTTGGCCGAGCACTCTTTGAATGTGAGACCCGGAGTAAAGCCGGTGAAGCAACCTCTCCGCCGCTTCGCCGAAGACAGGAGAAAAGTCATTGGGGATGAGATAGCTCGGCTCCTCGCAGCCGAGTTCATCATGGAAGTACTTTACCCGGATTGGTTATCCAATCCAGTGCTTATGGAAAAGAAGAAAGACGATCCGAATGTGGCAGTAGTTTGGCGTATGTGCATCGATTACACGAACGTGAATAAGGCGTGCCGAAAAGATCCATTCCCACTGCCAAGGATAGATCAGGTCATATATTCAACTGCTAGGTGTGAATTGTTGTCATTCATAGATGCATATTCTGGTTTCCACCAGATACCTCTGAACCCGGATGATCAAATAAAGACTATTTTTATCACCCTGTACGGGGCTTATTGCTATCGCACTATGCCTTTTGGTTTATGTAATGCAGGGGCAACGTATCAAAGATGTATGCAAAAATGCTTACACGATCAAATTGGTCGAAATGTGCAGGTGTATGTTGATGATCTGGTTATAAAAACCAAGGAAAGCAAAACGCTCCTTGATGATATCCAGCAAACATTCGCGAACCTAAGGAGGTTTCGAATGAAACTTAACCCGGAGAAGTGTACCTTCGGTGTCTCGGTCGGAAAATTACTCGGATTTCTTGTCTCCAGCCGAGGTATCGAAGCTAACCCAACTAAAATCCGAGCCATAGAATGAATGGAATTGCCGAAGTGCCTTAACGATGTCCAGAAGTTCACTGGTTGCCTGGCATCCTTAAGTCGGTTTGTATGTCGGTTGGGAGAAAAGGCATTGCCTCTCTATCAGCTAATGAAAAAATTGAACAAGTTCATATGGAGGCCGCAGGCCAATGAAGCCTTCATTGAGTTAAAAAGGATGTTAGCCACTGCACCGGTGTTAGCCTCTCCACTCTCAAAAGAGCCAATATTGCTCTACATAGCCGCAACCAACCGAGTTGTAAGTGCAGTAATAGTGGTAGAGCGCGACGAAGAGGGTAAGTCGGTGCAAAGGCTGGTCTATTACCTGAGTGAGGTATTATCAGCGTCAAAGCAAAACTATCCTCACTATCAAAAGATGGCATATGGTGTGTACATGGCAGCTAAGAAGCTGAAGCACTATTTTGAAGAGCACCCCATCAAAGTGATATCTGAACCCCCCATATCTGAGATAATGAGCAACAAGGATGCAAGCGGACGGATTGCAAAATGGGCAATTGAGATAGCCCCTTATGCTCCACAATTCGACAGAAGAGATGCGATCAAGTCTCAGGCTGTGGCCGACTTTTTCGTAGATTGGGCCGATATGCAATATGAGCCACCATTGCCAGATCCGAATTACTGGAGAGTGCATTTTGACGGATCAAAAACGAAAACCGGGTTAGGCGCCGGAGTTGATCTTACCTCTCCCAAGAAAGACCAACTGAAGTATGTGCTGCAGATCCACTTCACAGCATCAAACAATGTTGCAGAATATGAAGCACTTGTGCATGGACTCAAAGTAGCAAAAGAAATTGGAATACGTCAGATCCAGTGCTTCGGTGACTCGGATTTGGTGGTTCAGCAAGTCTCAGGGCAATGGGATGCCCTGGATGCAAACATGGCATTATACAGATTTCATGTGCAGAAGATATCAGGATACTTTGAGGGATGTGAGTTTCACCATGTACCTCGGCTAGAAAATGAGGTTGCTGACGTATTGTCAAAGCTCGGATCAACCCGACAAGCGATTCCCCTAGGTTTAGCACTAGAGCACCTCAGAAAGCCATCTATCAGACCATCCCTAGAGTCCGAGTCAATCTATATCCCGGCCAATCCGGAGTCTGAAGCTGTGCCCATGGACATTGATATAGGAAGTGGTTCAGCAAACCCGGGGACTGCTTCGCAAAACCAAGGGACTACACAGCGTGACCCGGCAGAGGTTATGTCGGCGGATCAAATGGAAATTGACGAGGATGTGTTTCCGGTGCGAGCTATACCAGCCTGGGCACTACCCATAGTCCAGTTCCTGAAGGATGGAACTTTGCCCAATGAAGAAGTGCTTTCAAGGCAAATTTAGAGGAGGGTGAAGGCATACACGATTATCAATGCCGAACTATACAAGAGGAGTGTCATGAATGTCCTGCAACGGTGTGTTGACCCGGAAGAAGGGCTTGACATCCTCCAAGATATACATCAAGGGGAATGTGGACATCACGCCTCATCTAGGGCCTTAGTGGCAAAAGCTTTCCGGCATGGATTTTACTGGCCAAGTGCCTTGGAGCAAGCAGAAGATCTAGTAAGAAAATACAATGGTTGTCAGAGATATGCTACCAAGACACACATGCCAATGTCAGAGCTCAAGACCATACCAATTACCTGGCCATTTGTCGTATGGTGTTTGGATATGGTTGGCCCATTCAAGCCGGCAAGAGGAAACATGACCCATATCTTGGTTATGGTTGACAAGTTTATGAAATGGATTGAAGTAAAGCCAATAAGAAAGTGTGATGGAGCTACAGCCGTGTCATTCCTCAAAGACATCATTTTGAGATATGGTTATCGTCATAGTATCATAACGGATAACGGCACCAATTTTGCTGAAGGAGCATTTGCGCGATTCTGCCGAGATAAGAAGATCCGGCTAGATGTTGCCTCAGTAGCCCACCCTGCATCGAACGGACAAGTGGAAAGATCCAACGGATTAGTATTATCCGGGATAAAACCCCGGCTCATAGAGCCGCTGCAAAGATCAGCGGGGTGCTAGATAGAACTACCAGCAGTATTGTGGAGTTTAAGAACAACTCCAAATCGATCAACAGGCTATACGCCATTTTTTCTGGTATATGGGGCAGAAGCTGTATTACCAACCGACATAGAGCATGATTCGCCTAGGGTCACCCAATACACAGAAGCCGAAGTGCGAGAAGCCCAGCAAAATGATGTTGATCTGCTGGAAGAAGCGAGAGAATTGGCATTGTCCAGATCCGCCATATATCAGCAAAATCTCTGACGCTATCATAGCCGGTAAGTAAACCCTCGAGTCTTCCGGGAAGGTGATCTGGTACTCCGGCTGGTACAACGTACTGTTGGCATGCATAAGTTATCCCCCCCCATGGGAAGGACCATTCATCGTCAACAAAGCATTGCACAATGACTCTTATTATCTCATTGATGCACAACCATAGGAGAAGAACAAGGCGGACAGGTCTGGCGAGGAATCTAAGCATCCATGTAATGTAGCACTACTTCGTCCGTTCTACACTTAACAAAGAAGTGTGTGTATCTGAGTTTTTCATTCGTCGGTATGTATGCCGGCAATGAGTTTATCAATCAAATCTTGGCACCTCGAGCAGTAACTCGGGGACTGCCTTAGTAATATTTGTTGTTCTATGTGTTTGTTATTTATTTTTATGTTGGCTGGCTTAAGTTCCTTCTGCCTAAGTTGGATTAGTAGTGTGTGAGCACCAAAAACTCAAGTCTTCGACTTGCTGTTGTCCAACAAGAATTGGCTTCATGGCAAGCAAGAGAACAAGTTTGGAATTGCGTAGCACACGAAAAACGACTAAGGAAAAGAATGTAATCGATCCGACATTTATTATTCGGACTAACCCTAGGTTTACTTTACTTTTACTATGCTAGATTATCTTGAGCTAATCCTAAAGTTTCCAAGTATTGTTAAGTCAATTTTTGAAACTCGGACTCGTAAGTCACAAAACCGATTCAAGGTAGACGCGAGCCGAGTCATGAAATTGGAGAAGCAAGAAAATGAAACTCGGGGACTACGCCCAAGTTAATCTGGTGTGGATAACTTAGTAGCAAAATATAATCAATATGATTCATACATCTGCACCCGGCATACCGGGGATCTGATAAATTTCAAAGTGTTTTTAGTGCTCAAGGAGCAGCAGCAGGAGGGGGTAACTCGGCGCTAGTGGGTGGAGCTGTGGCTTCAGCCTCGTCGTCATCTTCGTTCTCTTCCCGATCTAAGGCTTTGTCCTCTTCCTCGCCATCCGAACCATCTTCAACATATTCGTCGTCAATGATGCCGAGGAAGCTTGGTCCTTTGTTCCTTTGATGAACAGGGGCATACTAGATAAGGTTGTGGGCACAAGCCTTGCGCCGAGCAACCCAATCCGGATCATTCGACCACCTGGACCCGGTGCGCAAGCGCTCGAGAACCTTCAAATCCAGATTTTCGTACCAAGTGAGCACGAAATGGAGGACAGTCTCAGCTCCAGCATGCATGGCGGATTCTCTCCAGAGGTCGAGCTGGGTCTCGCAATCCATCAGCCTGTTGATCAAAGCAGTGGATCCCTCCGGAGGATCCTCACCAGGCCAAAGTGCACGGAAGATCCGGACGGCTGAATCCATCATACCCGAGCCATAGTTCTTTGTAATTTCTATGCGGGAGGATAGGTTGACCAGCAGGTCCTCCATGTCATAAGGAATGGGTTCAGAACTAGGACCAGTTGGGGTACCCCTCTGCCGGCGAAACTTGGCAACAACAGTAGCCGCAATGGCATCGCCCTCTGGGAATTTTCCTGAAAACAAAACAAGTGAAGTTGGTAAAGGAGTTTAACCCGGAGAAATACACGTCGGCGGAAGGAAAAGAGCTTACGGGAGATATGGCTATGGATCCAGGTCAGATCTTTGGTGCAATCAGCATGCCTCTTCCAGAGCCTCTCAAGTTCGCCAGTAGATGAATCGAGCTTGACGTCAGCCTCCTTCAGCAACTCCTGATCCTTTGCAAGTTGGAGGCTGAGACGTTCTCGCTCCTCGGTGAAGTTTTGGCCAGACTTGTCCATCTCATTCTTGTGGAGCTCTTTAAGCTTTTTCATCTCAGCCTTGAGCTTAGCAAGTTCATCATCCTTGGCTCGGAGTTTGGCAAGCTCTTCGTCCTTCTTATTGAGTTCGGCCTAATGTTTCCCTGCTTGTTAGAGAAAATGCAGCATCATATCAGGCACAAGCACACTATCTTCAAGGTATGCTGCAATGGTTTGTTGACCCGGTAGAGCCGAGGTATGAATATCTACCGAGTCAAGGAGAAAGGAGAAAGAGCACGGAAAAGGCTTAACCAAAGCGAATTACCTTTTATCCCGTCCAAATTATTTCTCATGATGGTATTTTCGGCCTCCACTTTGGCTATGCAATCCGAATGATAGATTAGTTCGGCGGAAAAAGGCAAAGGAAGATGAGGGAAATTCAAAGAGAAAACTTACCATTTTTCTCGCACTCAGCAAGAAGCGCAGCATGTTTCGAGCGCAACACCTTGTGTGAGTCCAAGAGGCGCTGAAACTCAGCAGTCCGACGATTGGTAGTGATCTGAAAACAGCAATGTTGGCTCGACTATGTGCATATTTGAAGTGTGCAAAATCCGGGCCAAGTGGAACTTAACCCGGCTCTAGGTGTGTGCATATTCGAAGTGTATAGAATCCGGGCCAAGTGGAACTTAACCCGGCTCTAGGTGTGTGCATATTCGAAGTGTGCAAAATCCGGGCCAAGTGGAACTTAACCCGGCTCTAGGTGTGTACATATTCGAAGTGTACAAAATCCGGGCCAGTGGAACTTAAACCGGCTCTAGGTATGTGCATATTCGAAGTGTGCAAAATCCGGGCCAAGTGGAACTTAACCCGGCTCTAGGTGTGTGAATATTCAAAGTGTACAGAATCCGGGCCAAGTGGAACTTAACCCGGCTCTAGGTGTGTGCATATTCGAAGTGTACAGAACCCGGGCCAAGTGGAACTTAACCCGGCTTTGGGTGTGTGCATATTCTAAACCACTAAGGAGCTACGCTAGTTCTCTAAGGAGCATCCGGCCGAGTAGCAAGCTACTCCCCTGGAGGCTCGGGGACTAATGGACATAGCTTTAAGTACTTGTGCATATTAAAGAAAAGACAAAGTAGCGTACCTCCATCATCCGGCCAGCAATATTGATAGCCTTAGCTGCCGTGTTCATCTGTGCGCTGAACTCGGCGGGCCCAAACTTCTCCGGGAGATTGTCGTTGGGATTGACGAACTACGCTTTGTTCCAATTATTGACATATTCAATCAAAGCCGGAGGATAGTTCTCTCCACTAGGCATGTGGGGCGCAACCAAGCCTTTGGCGTGGGCCTCTCTCCTCTCAACTAGGGCGGCAGGGGGGCTGGTATGCAGTGCAAGTTGCTTGCTGCCAGCTGACCTGGAGGAGGCATCTCTCTTCGGCAGCACGGACGCAAGGGTGCGCTGTCCAGCCTCGATGGATGATGCCTTGGTGGCACTAGAACCTTTCTTGGCCTGACTGCCAGCCTTGGGCTGCTTTTGGGAGGTTGAGGCTTGAGCTGTGGATTTGGATTTGGGCGCAGCCTTGGTGCTAGCTGGGTCTTCTCGCCGAGTCTTGGATGACTCGGACGAAGCTGAAGGAGTTGGTGTTGGTGCTACCGCTAATGATGGTGCTGCTGGTACTGCTGGTAGTACTGACGCTGACGCGTGTGCTGCTGCTGCTGGTGCTGGTGCTTGTGTTGCTACTGGTGTTGTTGTTGATGCTGCTGCTGCTGCTGGTACCTCGAAAGTGACGGGTTGCGGCCGAGCCGATGAAGAGCTGGGAGCATCCGGCCTTAGCATGTCCTCGGCCGCACCACTTCCCCCTGCACCGAGGTCGCCCTCCTCTAGACGAGATGGGCCAAGATCCGGAGCAGTCATCGAGCCTTCCTGAACTGGGCTCAGTGGGCGCGTGTCATCGTTGCGAGGGGGAGATGGGGTGCACCGGAGAGACGAAGCAATGCTGGAGCCGCTCTGGGGAACCTCCATGGCTGCCCTGCCGAGTCAAACAATGAGTAACAAGTTATAACAAAAAGAAAGGCAAGGAGACAAAGAAGCATGAAGCAGAAAATTGGACAATGAAAAGGAGACTTACTCATCCGAAGTCAGAGGCTCCCTAGGCTTTCGAGCTCTCCGAACTACGACCTTAGTTGGAGGTTTGTTGGCAGCCTTGTCAGTGGACTTCTTCCGTCATTTGGTTGTTTGGGCAGGCTCGGAAGAAGCAGCCGAAGTGGCGACCCGTTTCTTGGATGCGGCAGGAACCGGCTCACCCGTTGCAAGAGGGGGGTCCTCGTAGATCTGCTCAGCCGGATTAGCTGAATCCAGAAATGCGAAAGAAATGGGAGCTGGGTCATATACCTCCAACATGTCAATATCGGAATCATCCTCATCGTTAGGCCAATCCCTTAAGGAAGAGAAGTTACCAGAGGTTCGCTTGGATCCGTCCGGGGCAGGCAAGAACATTTCTTGATCCGGTTCCTCCTCATCTGAGACAAGCCGATCCTTCCCCCATTTAAGGGAAGGCTCGGTGCCGTCTTTGAGGGTCTGCTGGAGAAAAAACTAAAAGCAAAATGCAAGGGGATCAAATAAACAACATGTTCCGACATAGGGAGTAACTCGGAGAAGGATTGGGTAAGAAAATTTACCGTGGGAGGAGGATTGTCCCGGCAGTAGTGCTCCAATCCCCAATCCCAATCCACGTTGAAATCTTTGTCAGTCGTAAAGATGGCCTTAACCCAACGATATATCTCGGTGTTGCTCAGCTCGAAAGAGGAGGTTCCGGTTGGGGTCAAGATGCCCGCTCATATGGCAGAGCTTGTGTGTGCGCTTCTGTAGGGGGAAACCCGGCTGCGGACGAATGTGATCATCACATCCTCGTTGCGTAGCTTCAGCTCCTTCAGCTCCTTGAATCGCTTGTTTACTTGGTTCGCCAAGACATTTGGCTTCTTGGGGATCCGGTTCCACAAACCCGGATTAGGAGGGGCCATTGTGAAGGGGCGCAGCCGGATCAGATCTTCATCCGAGCTATTCCTCACATAAAAGAAGGTCCGGGCCCAGCCTTTGCAAGACTCGAGGCCGATAACCCGGGGAAAGATAGAATTCTTGCGGGGAGAGATAGAAGCGGCGCCGCACTAGGTGAGCAATTTGTCGGCAGGGGCACTGGCCTTATCCGGGATAACATTCTTCTTTAGACCGAAGAATCGGATCCAAAGCTCCTTGGTGGGCCACAAGCCGATGTATCCCTCTATGGCAGATGAGAAGGAGGAAAGAGAAGTAATGGCATTCGCCGGAAGATGATGAGGTTGGAGCTCGTAGGCATTGATGAGATCATGGAAGAAATCGCTCACTGGCAGGCCGAAGCCACGCTGGAAGAGGGAGAGGAAGATGACGAACTCACCCGGGTTGGGCGAGGGAGCAATTTGTTCGGAGGGGAGGCGAGAGATTACACCTGTGGGGATGCGGCGGGTGTGGTAAAGCCAATCGAGGTCATCTTGGCACACCCACGAGCCGGCACACCCAGGCACCGCGCTCTTGCACCTCACCTTCCCCCTCCATCTCCTCTTCCTCGACGACGATGAGCTCCTCCTCTGTCATCTCCAAATTACTGTCCTCACCGGCCCGATCAGAGGTGGGGGACAGAGGTCTGGATTGGCGTGGCCCCGTGGCGGTGAAGCGGCGCGGGAGCGGCAGCAAGGAAAATGCAAAGAAACGAGGCGCGACGGTGGCAGCGCTAAGTAGTAGTGGTGGCGGCGGCGCTGTCGCAAGGAAGAAGAAGGAGGAGATGAGCAGAAGAGGGTGAGAAGGGGGGAAATGGCCAAGGGGCGCTCCCTCTCCCCTATTTAACCGTGCCTTGCGAGGGATAGTGGGATCGGGCTGTGCCTCGAGGCCACACGGTGTGGCCGTGTATCTGCCGGGTCAGCCAATCAGAAGCAAGCCACAGGAAGGGCCACAGGGAACAGGGGATCGCACGACATGACGTGGTGATGCAGTTAACAAGGAGGCAGCCACGACGCGACGTTTGCAACAGTAACCCCTGACAATAAGTGTAGTAACTGGCGCAGGCCCTTAAAATGAGGCAGGTGATGATTACCCTCCACGCAGGACGTGGGGAAGTGTATGAGAGAAGGAAGGATAACACAGAAAACTGATGAGTAACCTGGCCAGCGAGTGATAACTCGGAATGAGCCAAGGGAAAGTTAAGCCAAGAGATTCAAACTTCAGGGTAACTCGAAAAGAGGAGCAAAAATCTTGGTAGATTGAACCTGTCGTGGCCTTAGCAGCTGAAGTTGCTAAGACCGCACCAACTTCAGGGACTAATGTTGGGGGGATACCCCCGGGTAGGGTCACGCCGGGGTATAAAGGCCGAGTTAGCCGAGGTAAGGCAAGGTCAAAGCGAGATCTGGCCAAGTCATCTCAAGGCAGGCTGACTTACGAAGTAACCCGGCCCAGAGGATGTCCGTCTAACCGTGTCTCGACCGACGTATATCGTACGTCGGCCGGCTCTTTGTAACTTGTATGCAGATACCCACGGGGCCGGATTAACAAGGCATGAGCCGGGTTATACCAGGCTTGCAAGAGAAGGAAGGTATCTCGCTGGTCAAAAGATGGTCTCAGTGCGCTGGAGCGTGAGCGAAGCAAATAGTGGGAGGGACCAGCAGGGCATGGCCGACAAGGGTGACGTAGCCTATGTCGGCTGACGCTGGCGTCGCAGAGGGTTACGTAGCCTCTGCATGGCTTACGAAAGGAAAAGGACACCCGGTCGGTTTGCTATTTTGGGAGAGGCATATTCCTAGGAATATGCCTCCACGTATGCCCTAACTGGCAACCTAGCCTCCCCTTTATAAGGAGCGCTAGGGCCTCTATAGAAGGGGCTGGCCGGTGAGTAGTTGGTTCATAGGGTGGAAGTAGTGGTGAGATTAAGAGAGCTTCTTCTTCCTCCTCTCCCCAACACAGCTCAAGGAGCATCTGTAAACTTAGTGAACTTGAAGAATACAAAGCATCTGTGTGGAATCACCACACTATCCCTCTCTGGATTCCTCTAGTGCATATTGGCCCCACCTTTAGCCTATCCATGGCATCTGCTGTGACACCACCACGACAGGGATGATGGACAACAGATCCGTCTCGAGATCTCATGAGGAGTGGGACGAGGGACGATAGATCTGGCTAAAGATCTCAATGGGAGTGGGATGAGGTATAGATATGTTTAAGTGTAGGTGCGCACCGGCTGGACGTTGGCGGCTGGGCGAGAGTGAGGCTCATCTGTTGAAATATGTTCGGGTTGTGTGTGAACTGGAGGTGGGTGGTGGGTGGTATACCGAGTGCCTTGGTGAGCTTGGTGGGCTTCGTGGGCTTGTTGTACCTTTTGAAATCAAACTCTCTTAGCCTTATAACCAAAAAGGAGACATTAAACAACATAGATATTAGTTATTACAGTTTTGGTAAAGCAGTCGATGGAAAGCAACATTCAATTTTTGGTAGGAAATCACAAATATACATACTCAGTAAACGATACTAGTATTACTTATTACATATGCTCAACTAAGTCGGTTAGTTCACTCCTAATCGACAATATATCTTTGACAATACTGCTGCACTCCTCCTTAATCAAGCTTAGATCTTTCTTCTCAGTACGACTTTCCTTCCATACTTCTTCTCGTAGCGTGTTCAAATCTTCCTTTACTTTGACCTCACACCATAGATGAATTAAAGTACGATGAAGTACCATCGATTCGTGATCTTCATCAACCCATGCCACGAAATCGCAGGACATTTTCTCATGGCCGCATGCGTAGAACTTGCGGCCGGTGTCCTCCGGCCTCGTCTTGTCGCACACCACAAAGCGACACGGTGGTAAACTGCACTTGCAACTCCGGTCTGGCTGCGAGTCGACTCCGTTCCAATCTAGGTCATAGATATCCGCAGGTACATTGGGTTGGATCTTCAAAAGGAAAATAGCCATGTGTGAGATTGTAAAATCCTCAACTCAGATCTTGATCAAAAAAACGTCAAGAGTGGCGCAATCTAATTGTAAACAGAGGGAGTATAACCAACGCACATACTGGCATCTCACAGTCGAGTTATCCACCCGACGTCTGCTGAAGCTATCACCGGGCGCCTCCACAGTCTCTGTTCCCGTCGCTCACAAGCTAAAGATTCGTACTGAGGGAGGTTTCAGAGAGGAAAGCTAGATATGAAGACAAGGCTAGGCTCGGTGGTGGGCTAGACAAGTCAGCGACGTAGACCAAACCAGTCAACGGGATACGCTTGGCGTTTTCCACTATGAGACCGGCAGTTAACAACACTTGCAATGGGTGGTGCATATCGTAATGCCTCCACCCATCTACTGAGGCATTAAAATGCGTCAGTCAACTCGAACACCAACCACGACACAAACATCCGCTGGTACCCTGTGTGCCATGGCATATAATTGGACGCCGTGACAAAACGGTGCCACGACAGCTCATCCGCCGAGTAACCAACTATTGTTGGTTCTTTTCGCTTATGCCGCCCCAAAAATCCATCGAGTATCGGGGGGTATTTTCTAGTGTGTTTAACCTTTATCATTGATCCCACCTCATTAGTATATCTCATTCTCTTGTCATACTAGATTCTCTATATTTGATATATTAAAAGATCAACGCCCACACGCTACATCTCGTGTGTTGTACATGTACTAGCATTACTACGCATAAACCTGGCTCTGATACCACTATAGGGGTTCCGCGTATGAAAACAGTAAAATTTTACCCTACGCCCCTAAACCCCTGATGCTGCCAGGACCTATCTGTTAGTAATACAGTAACGGGAGGGGCTTTTCGCGAACTTACCCTTGATTACCGAAAAGCGTTGTCAACGCTCAGGAGAGCATGGTTGATGTAGACGAGCCGAAGCCGACCTCAAGGTCGTGATGAAGTCCTTGCGCTCATGTGGCTCCAACGACTTGAGTGCCTCAAGTGTGACACCTCGCGGGGAGTTACACACGTTCGGTGCCTGACAATGACTCCCGCTTCCCTGAACCAGCAGCAGTTGCGAAAGTAGAGCTCCTGGATCCGAATCCCGCAGCGCGACGATGCTCCGTGGTGAAGATGTCTCTCGTTCGCGCAGTTCAAACTTGGGACCATGGTCACGAGAGAGAGAGAGAGAGAGAGAGAGAGAGAGAGAGAGAGAGAGAGAGAGAGAGAGAGAGAGAGAGAGAGATCAATTGGAGGTCTCCCCAAAAGTGAGGAAACCTTTTATTGAATATTGTGTGTATTTTCTTGTCAAAATACCCCACTATATATAGGGGAGGGGAGGTACTACCTCCCTCAAAGTCCCGGGGTGGGACTAAAGGAGGGGAGAGGGGGCACCCGCCGACCAGCCCTGGTGGGCCCCGCACAGGGGGGCTAGTCCCAGCCGGCCATCCCCTTCCTTTTTTCTCTCCTCTTGCCTTTCCCTCATGGGCCCTTCTTCCTTTGGAATTGGCCTGTTAAGCCTTTTTAACCTTTAATTGCTTTCTCTTTTATTAAATAATTATGAATAAATGATTAAATCAATACTTAACATTTATTCACATATTATTCAACCTCCATGGCTATGGAACACCTTCCACCTCCACTCCGGACATCCTCCGGAATTACCGAAACCCTTCTGATTTTCTCTCTACTATTCTTCGGCGATTCTTCTGATTCTATAAACACTCTCTAAGCATCACCAAGCCCTTAAGAGTGATACCCCATGGTTCGGGAACACTCCAGACATGGTGGGGACACTCCCGCACCAATGATCGACAGAGGGACCTGGATGGCCATGTGACCCCTATGCGTTCCACGAAGATCTTTTGTCGTTTGAACCGGAACAGTCGTGTCTTATTCCCTTTGTCTCTCGATACTTGCATTGCCCGAGATCTGATCAATGACATCACCATGTCATGTTCAATCTCGTTACCGAACAATGCTACTTGACTCGTTCCGACAGGTGATATCCCTGTGATCAAATCACACGCTGCGCAGCTATTGGATGTTACTTCTCCAAGTGGGCCCTTGAGTATCTTCCTGTCACATGGACGGACAAATCCTGCTCTTGACATATATTGCCTCTACGGTTTCCTCCGAGTACCTGAACACACATTTATAACCACTATATTACCAAGTGGCGCTTGATGCTATATAAGCACTCTCGGGAGACAGTGATTGATATAGCCTCACGGTCTAAGGAATAGTCTACGAGGATCCATTTCTAATCATCGTAACTTGAACTTCGTGACATGATCGGGTCACGATGTTTAGGTTGGGTATTGGTTCATCATCTCATTCTCAGAATGAGTTGACTCCATTTCTAACTTGCATAAATCCCACATGATCAGGAAACTTGATCATCTGTTGACCAATGAACCAGTGACTAGAGTTTCACTGGGAACCCCTGGTTGTTTATTTGCCACTCGTGTATTGATGTTTCCACTCAATATAGTTATAGCATGATACAAAACTTAATCCTAAACTATACGAAATATGATAATAGTCCTTATAACTATTTGTCTCTAGGGCATATTTCCAACACTTCGGCCTCGTCCTGTCGCACACCACAAAGCGACACGGTGGTAAACTGCACTTGCAACTCCGGTCTGGCTGCGAGTCGACTCCGTTCCAATCTAGGTCATAGATATCCACAGGTACATTGGGTTGGATCTTCAAAAGGAAAATAGCCATGTGTGAGATCGAAAAATCCTCAACTCAGATCTTGATCAAAAAAACATCAAGAGTGGGGCAATCTAATTGTAAACAGAGGGAGTATAACCAACGCACATACCGGCATCTCACAGTCGAGTTATCCACCCGACGTCTGCTGAAGCTATCACCGGGCGCCTCCACAGTCTCTGTTCCTGCCGCTCGCAAGCTAAAGTTTCGTCCTGAGGGAGGTTTCAGAGAGGAAAGCTAGATATGAAGACAATGCTAGGCCCGGTGGTGGGCTAGCCAAGTCAGCGACGCAGACCAAACCAGTCAACGGGATACGCTTGGCGTTTTCCACTGTGAGACCGACAGTTAACGATGCTTGCAATGGGCGGCGCATATCGCAATGCCTCCACCCAACTACTGAGGCATTAAAATGCGCTAGTCAACTCGAACACCAACCACGACACAAACATCCGCCGATACCCTATGTGCCATGGCGTATAATTGGCCGCCATGACAAAATGGTGCCACGACAGCTCATCCGCCGAGTAACCAACTATTGTTGGTTCTTTTCGCTTATGTTGTCCCAAAAATCCGTCGAGTATCGGGGGGTATTTTGTAGTGTGTTTAACCTTTACCATTGATCTCACCTCATTAGTATATCTCGTTCTCTTGTCATACTAGATTCTCTATATTTGATATATCATCTGGATGAACCAGACTCGACTGCTAAGCTTGGCTAAGCAGGACACGAATATAAGCTCTAGCAGGGCACACAAGCCAAACCTAGTTATGCTAGGAGCAGTGGATCAGGTAATACCAGCTCGAAGGAAGTAATGCAACAGATAGGTTACTCTATCTATCGATAAAAGACCATAGTGGAATTGTATGCATCATGGCAAGAATTGAAGTGCTTTAGAAATCATAGGATTGTATAATGGTGGGGATATGCTTGCCTTTGCCCGTTGATAACCAATAAGAAGATCTTCGGTAGCCTTCTACTTGACTTAGTCATAGTTGGTCAAGTATTGGTCTTCGTTCTTCGAGGGTGTTGATCTCGAACTTCGATCTCGAAGTGAGTATCGTATTCTACCGGGAAGAACCAAACACCAAAAATAAAGGGAAATAATTAAAATATGGCATCAATGCAATGCTCAGGCAAGAATGAGGATATAAAAGTTAAATAGGATTGAAATGTAACCCTAATACATGCCTGACAATTTAAGAGGCGTCCGAGGGTTGCAAACCCTAACTCAGGAGGAACCTCGGAATCACCTTCGGGGGTTATTTTGTTATTCTAATTAAACTTGTCATGAAAGTTTCTTAACAATGCATGATTTTAATGCTATAAGACGGATCTCATTTTTCTGAACATTTTGATATATTATTTGTATTTTTCTAACTTATAAATAATTAATTATTGATTTTATAAGATTTAAACCATTTTCTTAAATTATTAACCAAATAAACTGGATTACTGCATCAATATGACATCAACACAGCATCAGCTCACCCTAACCCTAACCTTTTTACACCGTAGATGTGTCTATCCGCGGTCACTGACAGCTGGGCCCAGGGCCACGTAGGCTTGCCACTCTAGCAAACCTTGCTTGAGCCCACACTGCCACATCGACGACGCGTCACTCCTGACGGCCACTGTGGCAGACGGTTGTCGTCGCCGGTGACTCAGGCCATGCCAGCAAACGCGAGAGGGTGCGCTCGAACCGCGCGGTGACGACGAACCTAAAAACGGCAGCACTACTAGCTAGGTGTCACCAGAGCTACAACCATGGCGAGAGGCGGCGGCGGTGCTTGAAGGTTGATGTCGCGCGACGATTACAGCGAGCTGCGAGCAAACTAAAGATGCCTTGAGCGTCATAGGATCAGTAGGAGCGATATGGGGTTGTGGGAGAAGTGTCTGTCAGCCAAAATCGACGGGGACGGCGGTCGTCGGAGACGAAGGTGCCGATTGAGACGATTTGGACTGCGCTGGCTTGCTCTGCTTGGGGCAAACGACCAAGAAGAACGAGGGGAGCACGAAGGTGGGATCGGTTGGCCGGGAAACGGCTAGGGACGATGGCGCCCCGAAGCTCCGACGAGCTAGGGTTGCAGCGGATGAGGGAGAAGGTGGGAGGAAGGATTGGCTCGTTCTCTATGGTACGGGGTCCTTATAGGTGGTAAGAGTGGCGGCCACACGTATCTTGGCTGGCCGATCATCACGGCGAGGGCGGACGGCGAGTGTGACGCTGGCGAGCTGCTTCGGCACGGCCTTTTGGCGAGAGGCAGAAAAAACGAGAAAAGAAACACGAAGGGCGAAGGGGTATGGGCCGGACTGGGCTAGTTGTCGGGCCGGCTGCGGGCACGCGTGAGCGGCAGGAAGAGAGGGAGAAGATTTGGGCCGGCCTAACTGATCTCTGGCTCTGTTTTTATTCTGAAAACATTTTTCTATTTTTGTTTCTCTTTTTCTCTTTGTATTTCAAATTCATTTATTCTGAAAACAATTTGGGCTCTTCACCTTTTGTATTTTTTTCCAATATTCAAAACCTTTTGAAATAGCTTCAAAAAGAAGGGTGGATTAGGGTTTATCATTTTTGTTTTCTTGTTGGCATTTTGTCTAAGCAAAATAATGATGCTTATGAATGCACATTAAACCTTAATTAGTCATTAACTGAAACTGGGGGTTACATAGGGCGGCCTACACTTAATTGGTTCATGCTGCACTGCAATATCAGAATCCATTTCACATAATAAAATACACCGCAGGTCAGCCGTACCAGAATAAATGACATGAATATTGATATAGAGGTATATCTTGATTGTAATTTAAACATAGTCAGCATAACAAGAATGTTTTTTTTTTCGAACAAACGAGAATGGTAAGAAAAAAGAAATATGATAGCACTAGCCTATTATCCATTGACCCTACTACCAGATTAACTAACTCAACCACTTTATTAGATCGTTCCACTATATGATTTCAAACTATGGCGCAAAATGATTTGGAAGAGTAGTGCAGTATAAAAGAACACAAGTCCTCGTTGAAGAGAAGTGTGACTACACTTAATTGGTTCGTACTACGCAGCAATATCATAAGCTGCTTCAACTAAAAAAGAATACACTACAAATCGGCAGTATCTGAATAATTCATGTCTGACATGAATATTGATAAAAGATACTACATTTGATTGCAATTTAAACAGAGTCAACATAACTGGAATGCTTCTTTGAAGCTTTGTAACCTATAGTTACATGATTGCACGTCGATCGGCAGATGTGCTCAGGCACTCAGTGTAGCCGAAGAAAAGAAGATTCTTTAAACTAGACTGCAAATTAACTAGTATCCCAAATACTTCGCCAGAGATTTTCCTATACTTGGGGTACGGAAAACAGATCCATTACGTGTCCATTTCGACCCCTCTCATTCCAATCCTATGATCTGAATACCTACCGAGTCTGACCAACAGGTGAATAATCCAATCCCTGCTTCACTGACGAGAGCCAGCAAGGAATTAACCCTTCAACTCGATGAACAAATAAAATCTCAGGACGGCGTGATCGTAGCCGGTGCTGTGCTGGCCACCACGGCCGGTGACGGGAAGATCCCCTGCCCCGGCGACAGAATCGCCCGCGGGTCGTACTTGGCCTTGAGCTCCGCGACCCTGTCCCACTTCGCCCCGAAATGCCGCCTCCACCCCTCCTGCGACGCGTGGTGCGGCAGGTACTGCTTGCACCCGATTTCTTCCCGGTCGCACAACTCCAGCACCGCCTCGTTCTCCCTCTCCAGCCGCTCCAGGTCGCCGGCGGCCACCGACGACCGGAGCAGCCCAACGGCGTAGAACACGTCCTCGCCGGGTGGCGTCACCGTGGTCATCCAATCGTCCCACTTGTCTCCGTTCATGGGGTACATGAGGATGAGCCCCACGGGCTTGGTGTCCCTGAGGATGCCGCGGAACACGCCGGCGGTGAAGTCGTGGATGCGTGAGCTCGGGACGAAGAGGTTGAGCCACGGGTGCGGCACGTCCCACACGCCGGCCGACCTGAGCTTCTGCTCCTCCTGCCCGACGCGGTCCAGGAACTGCACGTACGTCACGTCCCTCACGAACACGAACCCCGGGACGAAGCTCAGCTCCTCCAGTAGCGCCTCAAGCTTCTGCAACCAAAACAAGTTTCTGTTAAGGAAAAAAAAAAGTTCAACAGGCTGCGTTCGGGCCGGGCCGGGCCTGACAGGGGCTGTGCTCCAGAAAAAACACCATGCTATGTAGTATGTACCTGATCTACGGTGGCAGCAGAGTGGTCATCGTAGTACATTGCGCCTTCGATGTAGTAGATCGCGGCTGATCCCGTAGCCACCGCGAGCTCTCTGAGCCGAGCAAGCTCCGAAGCCGAGAAGAAGGACGACGACCTCCGGCCCTCAGTCAGGGTCCGGTTGAGCTGGACCTGCCCCTCGACGTAGTCGAACCCGGCTCCCATTCCCATAGAGATGAGCAGCTCTTGATCAGCAGTGAACGAGTGCACGTCCGTGTACGCGAGCCTGACCCACTTGACCCGCCTCGGAGCCCGCTCAAGCCCGATCCGGGCCCGGGTTATCACCCCGAACTGGCCCAGCCCGCCCAACGCCGCAAAGAACAGCTCCGAGTTGCTGCTCAGGGAGCAGGTGATCATGTCTCCCGTGCCTGCAACGAACAATAATTCGATTTGCTATTACTTTATATGGATGCTTGCTGCATTCGTGTGCACCAGTTGATTATTATGCAAGAAACTAATGAACGACGTGGACACTAGTCCTATTCAGATTGCGTATATGCCCAGGCAGGCAGAAAACCGGTAGTACCTACCTGTGACCACGTCAAGTTCATGTACGTTGGAGATCTGTGGGCCGTGCCGGAACACCTGCCCGCCTATGCCGGCGTTGGAGAGAGTGCCGCCGACGGTGATGCGGAGGTAGTCGGTCCACACGCGTGGCGTCAGGCCGTGCTCGAGTGTGGCATGGAGGACGTCGATCCACAGCTGCTCGCCACCGACGTCCACGTACATTCCTTCGGCCGACACGTTTACACGGTGACCATTGTCACCGTGTCCAAGCGAGGGCATGTCGACGACAATGCCACCTGGAGCGAGGGCCTGTCCTCTAGAGGAGTGACCTTTCCCACGTGGCGCCACCGTGAAGGGTGTATGCTGGTAGAGCGAGAAGCGGATTAGGGCAGCTATGTCGGCGGGCGAGACCGGGTGGAAAACCCCATTTGGGGCGGCTTCCACAATGTGGCCGAAGTCCGAAGAGGCCCTAGCCGTCGAGCTCTGGTCAGTGTGGATTCTGGACGCTATGTCGAGGGTGAAGAGATCATCATCGAGAGCGTCGGATACAGGCACTCCGAGATGACCGGTGGTGGAGAGAAAGCTGGTGACCACGAGAAATGTGGCTAAACGAGCTATCGGCATGCTGCTGTAACAGAGGTTTGGGACGTGATGAACCGTGTAGCTTGAGTTTGCTACTTGCATGAATTGAGAGAGAGAGATCTTGGTGTGTGCTCTCATGTCAACAACTCCGATCCTAGCTAGTACATATTTATAGGTGTGCTCTTTGCTGCCGCTAGAGCTGACAAAATGAGGGCAGGAGTGGAGTGTCTCTAATTGTTTAAATTAACAAGATTTCAAGGATTCCATTGACTTCTGACAGAAAACAAACATGCATGCTCCTACCATGGTCACAGCCCTCTCTCTGGTCAGACTCTAAGACCTCGTTGATTTGATTCTGCAGGCCCAACACACGATGTTTAAACTCAAAAAGGGCCCAGTAATTTATTAGTCGTCCCAGTTAATAATTAATGAGTATGCAACATGAAATACATCTAGAGTATGTTTGCATGTGGGAACGAAATTATAGGGCATTGTTCGGAAGCTGAAAACACTAAACTGTACTCCCTCCGTCTCAAAACAGATGTCGCGGATTTGTCAAAATTTGAATAAATCTAGACACTATTTACTATATAGATTCATCCAAATTTTGACAAACTTGCAACTTGAAACAGATGTCGGCGGTCGATGCTAGACGTGGTGCGCAGGCCGGATTGTGTGCGTGCGAAAATACCCTATATCTATAGGTCCTGATCTGTATCCCTCTACAGGGTTAATACTCGGTTTGGATATATACCTGGGCGTAATTTTATGAGTTTAGGGGGAGGGCTCGTACTAGATCAAACCCCTATGTAAGTTTAATGTTACTCTATGACTTAATAGTAAAATCAAGATAATTATATCCACAAACGGCTGCTTTTGTCGACTGAACAAAAAAGAACCCCCAAAACAATTCAGAGTGCAGTGCGCATGTATTTGTTCCCTAGTGATCTAGTACCCCACAAATTGACCTTTCTTTTCTTTCCTAGAGAGAGGCAACGACTATAATGGAGTATTTTTGTTCTTCTGGGTATTGTCAAAGATACCGTATCTCTGTTGACCTGCATAGCAGCCAATGGATGGGCTGAGAATGAGCGGTGCGGAGTAGAATTTTGAGTTCATGCGGACGGCTTAAGCACAACATAAATGGTATTTCGGACGGCAGTGTTAAATAATCAAAGAGATGGAGTATTATTATTGGATTGTCAGCATGGATGTTAAGGCCTTCGTGTACTCGACCAAATCAGAGCTCGAGATATGTCAACCGCTTAAATAACATCCAAGGATTAGTGGTAGTCATCTAGACAATTTCATAAAAAAACATTGCAGGGAGACAATTCCATAATTTTCGTAACTGAAAAGTGGTAATGCTCCCCATTCATGCACCAAAGAAAGAATTAGTGCATGGAATTTATCCAAGTCAACTGCAGTACAATGCAGTAGCTGACCTAGAAACTTTTAGAAGATTAAACGAACGAGTTTAAGATGTGAATTTTTCAGACATCGTAATAAAAATCTATAAAAACACAAACCTTGCACCGTCAGTAAGCCTGGACGGCTGCTCGGGCTAGAGGGACGCTACAATGCTTATAATCTTGAAAAGACAACAAAATGTAACTATATGAAAATCAAGCTGCAACACAGGGAAAATATTGACGGGAGCTGCCTCCCAGGTCGCACGGACTTGCGACTTCGAATGCGATCGTATCTGCCGCCAAGGGAGCCTCGTCCTTCTCGCGCCGTTAACCCCGCCGCCGTCGAAAGAGGCCACCTGGTGGAAGACGGCAGCGGTGGGGTGCTTTCCGCACCTTCTTCCTTCAGCCCCAATGGTTTCTTCCATCTTTATCCACGAGTCAGTCTTCCGATCTGGTTTCTTCCATGGCTCGATGATGCGCCGCGGGATGTTGGTCCAGCTAGGTTCCCAGCGCTCGGCATACGAGCCTCAAATGGATCATCCTCGTCCTCATAGTTCACGTTGTCCTCGCACTTGTGCTTATGCAAGCGGCCGCACATGACGGCCAGCGGTACGTGCACCGAGGATGACGAGTTCTTCTTCGATTGGAGTGGATGAATCCTGTCTGCTTCACCAGGGTATTGATTTGCCAAATATGTACACTTCTCTGCCGGGCAGAACTACCACATAGGCAAATCTGCATGTGCGGCTTTGAGGAGGCACGTCTAGAAGACCCAATTTCGTTGGCACCACCGGCTATGTTACCATGGCATCTTAGCTGCGATTACTGTGATAGGCCGGAAAAAACGCATCTCCCCTCGTGGGTCAGTCGTGCGGCGGCGTCTTCGGACCGGAGGGTCACCATCGCCCCTCCCCAGGACCTTCTCCCTGTGGCTACCCTAGCCGCTGCCATTGCCGGCGCCGGCGATGGTGGCAGCGCTCGGTCGCCAAAGGCGAGGGCAAGGAGGCGCATCGGGTGGACTCTCTCCCACGCGGAGGCGAAGCCTGATGGATGCGCGACGGCTGCGCCCTCGATGGACAACGTGGGAGATGGGTGGAAGGATGCGGCGGTCTGGTCCATGGTAGCACGGCGGTGCAGCCTTTGCCGGCGACCGGCTAGCCTAGCGCCGACTCGATCTAGGCAGCAGGGGCCAGATTTGCATGGGCCGCGGCTGTTGCAACCTCGTGCGCCATTTTCCTACTATGGTGGAGGCTCTTCCTCCTTCGTCATCGTTGGGTGGCAGCGTGGGGGCCTGCTCGTCCGCTTCATTGAATAAAGGCGGCGGTCCTAGGATTCCTCTCACGCCAAGACGATGATCTACTTGTTGCTTGCCCTCTTTGATCTGGTCGGAGTGGCGGGTTCCGGAAGGCTTCGCCGGTGAACTCCCAAGGGCGAATAAGGCATGGAGATCGCCAGATTGGAGGGATTCAGTCGCGTTCAACCATGTTTTTATGACCGTTTGGTTTTAGAGGGAGCGAGGCGAAGCTCTGCAGCTTGTTGCCATCATGGAACATGTATTTAGTTCCATAGTGAAGTCAGTATGCGGTGAATATCATGGAAGCTGAGATCAGAGGAATACCAATGGTGGTTCGAGTCCTAGTGCCGATGTGGAATTGGCGTGGTGATTCATGACTTGCAGAAGTGGCATCGGGAAGTGGGAGAAGCAGCACAAGAGAAGTTCACAATCTTATCTTGCAGGGTGAAAACCCAAGGTTTGACCTTAATTGGTTGTGCCTGGCAATTGTCTTGTTGAAGGCATTGTTTTGTGAGTGCTGACTTTCTCCAGGGTGAAAACCTTTGAACTTTGATCGGGCGACGACGGCGTTTGTGCACTGTTTCCTTCTTAAAGACGTCACTATTGGAGAGGGTGGACTTCTAGTGTTATCCTGCTGGTGTTAGTGTTGCTGATACAAGAAATTGATCGCTATAGCGGGACTTTTCTTTTTGTAATTTTTATTCTTTCTTTTCTGGGTTGTGTGCATCCGTATGGCCGCTAGGGCATGAGTTGTTGCAGAGGCCGGGTGTAATTGGTATCTTCGCGATATTAATATGTACTCATTTCCAAAAAGGTTGTGATTCCTATGGTGCCGACAATTGATGGGAATGTCAAGATGGTTGCCCGAAAGACCAGTGGATCTCGATTGTGTGTATTTGGATGTGGAGAAGACTCTGATCCCGATGATTGGTCTTTTGCAGTAGGCTTGGCAAGAGGGGGCGGCAACATAGGGACTTCGTTCTTAGTGGTGTTCTTTGGGCACCAAGTCTAGATTACCAGGGTGAAAACCCTAGGTCAAACCTTCATTGGTTGTCCCCGTCAATGAGGGATCTATATTCTTCTCCTTGTTGAAGGCATTTCCTAGAGTTTTTCAGACTTTCTTCGGGGCGAAAACTCATGATCTGATGATCTGACGATGACGGTGTTTGTGCACTATTCCCTTACTTAAGGCGTCATTTATTAGAGAACCTTTTGTTGTTCGAGTGTGGCCATTGGATGTGGTAGTTCCTCCTGCTTCGTTGATCAGTTCGATAATGCTTTTATTTTACTTATTTTTTCCTTTTCTCTTTTTTGGCTATGTGCATCCTTGATGTTTTTCTTGACATCATGTTGTTGAAGAGGTCTGGTGTAATTGATATCTACTTGATATTAATACATTCTCTTTATCAAAAAAAATGAAAAACAAATAAACATAATCCATATATTTTCTTATGGGAGTTTATATTCCCCGGGTGGAGCATTAGTCGGAGGTTGGAATCAAACATTGTTGTGCAAGCTTCATGAGATATGACTAGTCAACCATTTAATAAATTTTGATCAGATGATCTATTCCATTAATTTGGTAAACATGGAAAAAGAGGAAATCTCAAACATGAATAGGAGTAGAACATCTTAATTGCGGTTACTCCTTGAGAGCCTAGCATTCCATAATTGCTATTCAACCGGTGTAAGTGGTCGTCCCGCCAAACTTCCCCTTGTGTCTAACAAGGAAGCAGTTCCCGACTACCCACTTCATAGGACAATTGAAACGGTATCCAACCAGTGTTCTTGTAGGAAATTGTTTTTCGTTGCTCGGAATCGAGCTCTAGGTCATGAAATGATTATGAAGGATTATTTTTCCTTGGTTTACACATATCCCGCTCATCACTTCATAGACGTGTGCCGATATCTATTTGTGCAAACTATCGAAGCTTGCGAGGCCAGCTGTTGATAGTTCGCTCGTCGGAGGAATATTGTTGGCCTCATTGGGCTTAGTACATATCAAAAGATATCTAAGGTAGCGCGGGTGATCACATACGGTATTCCAAAAACCAATGAGTATGTTTGCATTGGAGAAGGCACTACCCTTGAGTGTGTGAGGAAGTTTGTGGATATAGTGACCGAGGTCTTTGGTGTTGAGTACCTCTCATCTCCCACTAAGGAAGACACAAAGAGGCTAATGGCCATGAGTGAAGCAAGGGGATGGGTCGGGCATGCTTGGGGAGCATCAATTGGATGCACTGGAGGTGGAAAAAATGCCCTCCGGCATGGCACATTACGCAGTACATTAAGCAGTGACATCCGAGGAGTTGTGGTTTTGACATTGCTTTTTTGGGTTGTCGGGGTCTCCCAATGATATCAATGTTTTGCAGATATCTCATCTATTTTCTAGGCTTTCAAGTGGTGATGTCTCGGCTTGCAACTTCATGATCAATGGCTATGCATATGGCATGGGGTACTATCTAGTTTACCTCATATATCATTCATGATCAACATTTGTGAAGACAATCTTAAATCTTCAAGGTAAAGTACAATCTCAATTTGGTATTTACCAACAAGCTTACTGGAAGAACATTGAGAGAGCATTTCATGTGTTGTAAGTTCGGTTTGCTATTGTGGTCCACCTCGTTTTTAGGACCAGGAGTCTCTCACAAATATCATCACAGCTTGTGTGATATCCATCAGCATGGTCGTCGAGGATGAGAGGGGTTTGGGCCTAGATTTTGTTTACAATAATATTGGTGACCATGTGAAACCTCACCGAAATCTGGACCAGATCGATGATTTTCCTGAGATGTGATGGCAGATTGAAAAGCGGGAGTAACATACCTAGTTGTGTGATGATCTTATAGAGTATCCGTGGAAATTATTCCGGAGATAGTCTCCCATTCTACATGTCTATTCATTTTTATTCATGTGTCATTTGAATAATTCTTTGCATTTAGGAACATTTTTAGTTTTTTAATTGTTTGCATCTAAAATATTATTTTATTTGGATTATTGTTGTATTGTGTGATGTTAAAATATTCATTTTTTTGACTTATATTGGTGTTATATTAGAGATTATTTAGAGTATACATGCATATTCATATCAAGAGTAAGAACTTTTTTCATACCATACAAGTTATGTTTACAATACGACTTTCGTGGGATCTGCTCTGGCAGTGCCCAGGTCAGAGCATAAAAATACTTTATTGTTTTTGTTGGATGCATTTTTAGGGGTCTCGTAGAGTTTCTCTTAGAGCGAAGAATGACTCGGATGCTCGTCTTACATTTTTCAACATCTAAGTGAGTACTGTAGGGGTTCCGTTTCCAACAAGTACTATCTTCCTTCAATAATACAAGACTTTTGTTCCAATCACTAGTACATAATAACGTTATGAACACAGGTTGAAACCCTCGTTGACAACAGAAAAAGGGTAGGTTGCCAGATAGTGTCGCTGATGTGAAGACCTCTAAAGACACGGAGGAAATAACCGTCACCGATAGCCACCACTTTCGTCAATGGTCTTTACAATTCCTCCATTTTCATAAACTCTAGCTCATCAGTTACAGTTATTTTTCTTCTACCTATTTTCACTTAATTATTTTTCTCTGCCTAGAATATATAATTTGCAGCGTAGTAAACTGTCACACAACAAAATCACTAAAACATGTTTAGATTTTATTCAATCATATCACAGTCAATTATCACCGATTACATTTCGTTCACAATATGACCAGGTATGGATAGTCATGTGGACAACAACAATATCTCACTGTACCTATCATTCCACATCATTTTTTTGAACATGTCATGCATGATACTACATATGATACTTTAACTATGGAAAGTCTTAAAATCCAACCGCAATCCACATCATATTTTGACTTGTCTTAGTGCCACTGGTTTGAGATTGCTTTGGCTTGTCCCGCAATCTGTGGATCTCATCATCCTTCTTTTACGATGCTACAAGCACCCTTGGACTCGTCTCTAGAATGAAGAGTCCAAGCAACCAGTGATGGTTTATCTAACCCCCCTCCATCTGTGAAAGCTTGTTATTATGCAATGTGACCGAAGTAGGCTCATGTTTCAAAAAGATTATGATGTGAGTTTAGAGTATTGGTTCAAGGTAGTGTAACCAAAGTAAGCAGTTAAATGATAACAACACCCGTAGTTTAATACCTTCGAGATGCTCAAAGTTCTAAATTCTTTTCAATTCCGTGTATTTAGCTCATTTAACAAGCTAAATTATTTGGGTCTTTGTTGGGTTTCGCATAGGGAATTAAAAAAATTCCGGTACTACTGACACACCGAGATCAAATATTCAAGAACATGACAAGTAATAGATCCAGTTCTCACCAACATTGCAGCAAATATTCGTTCATCGATGAAGATGTTGGTGATGCGCTTGATGTAGGATCAACAGAATGATCCCTTCGAAGGTATCCGCGCATCCGGTGAACTTGTTCCCGCGGAGCTTCGCCATCCAGGGGTCGGCAACGCCGGAGTAGAGGCGCAATATTCTCGACTCATAAGTGGAGAAGGATATAGTAGAGGGAGGGAGGCAGAAAAAGTCCTTTTGTGGGATGGTTTGAGGGCTTGCCCTCCCTCCCATTATATAGGAGGAGACGAGGAGGGGGTACCTCGCATGCCAGGGTTCCTCCCTGACCTCTGCCCCTCCCCAGATCCCCTCGATCTCCTCATCAATGCTTGATCTCCCTCGTTATTTTTAATATTATATACTTCCTTTAACAGAAGATACGGTATCTTTCCATAATGACTAGATCAAAGCAAATCACAATTAGCAATTAGATCGTAACCTTCCTAAAATGGATCCCACCAATTTAGCAATATGTGTGGCAGACATAGGAGGCACATGCGCCACATATGACGGGCCTGGGTTCCCCATGCGCCACCCCTAGGTGGGCCATGGGAAGCCCAGGCGCCACCCCCTTTCGGGGCTTCACTCTAGCATATGATTTCCCTCTCAAAACTATTCTGTAACTCCAAAACTCTTCTAATATTCTCCTGAGATTTCTCCCGATGATTCAAATGATTCTAGAGCATCTCTCACTTACATACGTGCTCTACTCACTCTACAGAACAAGATATGTTAAGCGTGTGACCCTGTAGGTTAGGTATTATGTGATCATATGTCCACAGAACTCTTTCTAGACAATAATCAATAGCGGGATCTGGACACCGATGATGATTCCCACATAATCATGAAGTTATCGAACGAATCTATTGATGTAAATACTATCCCTTTGCATCACGATACATGACAATCCCGATGTAAGACAATTCGGTATTCTCATAATACAACTCTTGATTACTATACCATGTTGATCTCGTTACCGTTTGTCGTTCTTTCTCTTATTCGCATATTACGGTATATGGTGCATCTCATCACCTTGTGTCTGGCCAGGCGTATTTGTGATACCGTAATATCGACAAGGGCCCAAGAGCATCTCTTCATTGACGGAGGTGAAAATCCTATCTCGGACTACCTTATGACTAGTCATAGATCCCAACATATATGAAAACATCCTTAATTGCCTCCCGGTTAAAGGAGACGTTTGAAAGAAATCAAGCCATTCCTTCCACTACGAAGGACAACTGATATCCTCATGGTCAATGGACTAAGTGATATGACATCAACAACGATATACCAACAATAGAATGATGGTGTTTATCTTTTAGTAGATCATTTTGACTTGGGTTGGTTCAGCATCCTTGTTAAACCATAACAATATACCCTCATTGTCAAATGGTATCCTCGTTACAATAACTATACCATGATCTAGAAAACTTGATCATCTTTGACAATGAGCTAGTCATGCGTATGAGAGCAGAAACACTTGGTGTTTATATCTTTACAAGTGCTACCGAGTTTTCCTTTGATTCTCACAATCAAGACATAGAGCATCTATAACATAAAAGATAAACTACAATTATGAATAAGGAATAGAAATAAACATTTATTGGCCTCTAGGACATATTCCCAATAGTTTTCACCAGCCTCTGCATAATAATTTCATGAGTAGTAAGAATAGGACAAAAGAGATGCTACATTACATAATATAGTCAAGGATTATTAGAAAAAATACGTAGGATAGGAGTAGGAGACTAGAAGATGCCTCTCCTATAGCTTGTCCTCCGTGAATGATTCGGAGGCAGGAACTTATTCTTCTAGCAATAATTTCTTAGACAACTAATCCTTTACTATACAGTGTGACCGAGATACTATTAAAACCAAACAGAACAAGGATTACACGCGCATAAAATCATAACGAGGATAAGCACATTGACATAACTTGTCAACTAAACTTAATGTATTGTATAAACCTTAGATATAACTCTACTACGTACAATAGCGTTTAAGGTATAGGGTCTGAATATAACGTGGATGTTTATTAAACTGAAAACAGTGGCAAGTCAAATAGGCTATAGTAGTAGAGGATCACCAATATATCTGCATCTCTATTAGCGTGCAACAGACCTGGACAAGGTGGAGGCGGCAATGTAGGACGTGCCGCTTGGAGGATAGGCGCAGGAAGCGATGTCTGCCGAGGGGAATAAGCGGAGGCAATGATGTTGTTCATGCCACTTGGAGGAGAGGTGCAGGAAGTGATGCCTCCCGTTGGGAATACGCGGAGGTGGCGATGCAGGCCATGCCGCTCGGAGGAGAGGCCCAAGGAAGCGATGCTTGCGGCTGGTAAGACGCGGTGGCAGAGACACCACCCGCTACGAGAAGACTCAGTTCAGCTGCCATACCGTTCTCTAATCTAGGATAGTGTTGGTGGAGTAAGGGTTAGGGTTGCCACTCAATGAAATTTATTGCTCCAGCTACCACGTCGCAACGGACATTATTAAAAACTGTGTCCTCTGAGTTTCTTCCCTGACAAGCATGACCACTAAGTGTTATGGCATTTTATTTTCACAGGGCTATGGAAAACAAAATTGCTATTTTTAAATTATAGTTCACAATTATAATAAAACTAATATGAGTACTACATCTCCTTGCACCCTTCTTCCATGTCATCATCGTCCTTCGCACGACCTCGCTTTTTCCTCATCGCCCTCCGCCTACGGGGCCGCATCCTCCTCATGATCGTACTCCTCTGGAGATGTCTCCTCCTCATCGTCAGTCCACTCCGCATCAGAGTTGTGCTTCGGCTTCTCCTTAGGTCCTTCCATGAATTCAATGAATTATGGATCATCAGAGCTAGAAGTCGACGACAGTTCGTTCTTTGGTCCATTCACAGACCCATCGGTGTGGTCGGGACTATCGGGCGGCGAGGAAGTTAAATCCTGGGATTCCTAGCTCTAGGGCATCTTTCGAGGGAGAAAGTCAGTGAAAGGTAGATCCGTGAAGCGAGAGAGAAGCGACCCTTATAGGCAGTAGAGGGCGGTTCCAATTCCTCGTAAATTCCACCACACTTAACCGACATGCTTCCACTTCTAAAGTTAATTGAAATATTTCTAAACGCTGCCCTTCGAGATTTAGTTCACATTGCACATGAGTATCTATAGAAGACTGTAGAAATATAATTGATATCGGTCACAGATATATAAAAGTGACTGTTGACGTTATATTTGTCTCACCGATGTTTATACCCCTGCAGCGGCCCATCTCTGGCAGGCCATGTCGGCAACGGGCAATTACTTTAACCTTGGGTTGTATTACTGCCGTTTCCGATGGGTATATCTGGGTCGCTCTGTACTAGTGAATAATGAAGTGAATAATGAAGGAATTGATGGATGATCTTTTCTCTCAAAACCACAATCACGAATCTTATAACAATGTTCACTGATTTTGATCGCAAATTCAGAGGAAAAGGCCGCAAAATACCCTCATTAACCAAACTGAAAGGCGAAAATTCTGCAACCACATTACACGCATACATGAATAGCTATTTATCTTTCTAGCCGAAGAATTACCAATTCTTGCAGCCAAACACTACTCAGTGAGTACCTTCTTTTCTTTCCTATGGAGGGGGCGACTTTCAGTTATAGTAGAGACAGGGAATTATTTTTCTTTTTCTGAACATTCAGAAACATATCATACGGAGTACTTTTGTTGACATGTATACCGGCCGATAGATGGCCTGAAAAAGATCAGTGCAGAATGGCCTAGGCACATAACTAATTGAATCGGCAGACGGCAAGTTTTATATAACCAAAGAGATATCATTACTGTACTACATTGGGAGCATGAATGCTAAAGCTTACGTGTCTCCGAACAAATCAGAGCTCGAGATATGTCAACTGCTTGAATAACCTCCACGGATTAGTGGTGGTCATCTAAACAATTCCACAGTTTTTTTTAACCACAAATTCAACATAGGTAATGCTACCCATTCAAGCACCAAAGAAAAAGTAATGGAAATTGTATTTAATTCAACTTAGTAGTGTGTGTTATAATACAACTCTTTTTAGGTTTAAGAGTCCTAGTCGGTTTGTTATAGGGTTAGGCCGGTGCACCTAGACCCTCATATATACCTCTTATAATTGCCACAATATTATTATCACTTATTATTCTATACAATTCTACATGGTATTAGACTTCCGATCGTAGGGTATGGCTCACCCGCCGACCCCGCCATCGCCCGGCTACTTCGAGCGGCACGTCGCTATCGTCGACGCCAAGGTCGCCGCGGCCACGGCCCCCTCCACCTCTACCTTTACTTTAGCTATACCTCCACCAATAGCTCCTTCAATCTCCTTCACCGACACCATATCCGATATTAGCCCCTACGTACCCGTAACCCTAGACCTCGCTGCTCACAACTACTACCATTGGCGTCACCTCTTCGACGTCCACCTCGGGCGATGCAACCTCTGCTCTCACGTTGCCGACGACGCTCGCCCTCAACCTCACGATCTGCAATGGGTCAAGGATGATCTCGTCATTATTCAATGGATCTACATGCGATTCTCCACAGAAATCTTCAATCTCATACACCGTGATGGTGCCTCCGCCGCCGATCTGTGGGCAGCCCTTCGTCAGCTCTTCTAGGACAACGTCGACGCTCGCGCCAACAATCTCCACACCGAGCTTCGAAACACGGTGCAAGGTGATGCACCCGTCGGCGTCTACTGCCAATGCCTTAAGGCGATCGCGGATCAACTCCGCGAACTTGGTGATCTGATCGACGATCGGCAGCTCATCAACGTCCTCCTCGTCGGCCTCAGCGAGCGGTTCGAGAAACATGTCTCCTTCATCCCTATGATGCGTCCACGTCCCTCCTTCGTCGAGGTTCGCTCGATGCTGCGATGGGCCGATCGTGCCCAAACCAACAAGGACTCCCGTCCTCAGGTCTTCACTGCTGATCCTTGACCGCCTGCACCACCGCGCCACCGCCACCTCCTCCAATGGCTCCTCCTCAACCATTGGGTTGGCGTCCAAGTCCCAACTACAGTGGTCGAAACCCTAAACCAACGCAGTTTTGTACAGTGACTGCTCCTCCTCCGCCCTTGGCTCCGGCTCCACCGTCTAAACCACCAACCGCATCACCGCCGTCCCCTGGCTGGCGTCCTTCTCCTGATCCATGGACCGGGCTAGTCCAGGCATGGCCTATGCTCTGGTCTGCCCCGACGCCCTATGGTGCCCCGCCTGCCTACACTGGTGGCTGGCTGGCCGGTGCCCGCCCTCACACCGGCGCTCCCGTCCTCGCGCCGCGACAGCCGACGGCCACGTACCACACTGCCCCCGCCTACGCGCCAACAATCTACAACGCTGCTCCTTATGCTTCATATGGCGTTACAACCTCACCCTACATACCACAGTGCAATATGTTGCAGTATAATGATGGTGGCTCTATCTATACGCCAATGCCGGCCCTACTACCGACGCCGCCACACCCGCCAGCTCCCATGTCTACACCGGCCTCTACTTCGACTCTGAGTTGGGACCAATCTGCTTTTCTATAAGCCATGAACAACTTTGCTGCACAAGAAAACTCAGGTACGGATTGGATTTTTGATTCAGGTGCTTCTAGTCATATCTATGCATCAAGTAATTTGTTGTCTTCCTGCACACCGTCTCCTTTTCCATCTATTACTCTCGGTGACGGATCATCTATTCCTATTTACTGTGTCGGTCAAGCCCAAATCCAATCTCCAATCAAATCTTTGCTTCTTAGCGATGTTCTTGTAGCTCCTGCACTAATTAAAATTTTGATTTCTGTTCACCAATTCACCAATGACAATCACGTTTCTGTCGAATTTGACCCCTTTGGTTTGTCTGTGAAGGATTACTGGACCAAGGCCGAGATCGCTCGGTTCAATACCCCTGGTGATTTGTATTCCCTCCATGGTGTTCCGGCCGCTGCCCCTCCATCGTGTATGGTGGCCTCTGTTGATCTGTGGCACCAACGTCTCGGCCATCGCAATAATAATGTGTTATCTACTCTTCTTAGTGAATTTTCAATACCTTGTAATAGAGATTCTCATAATTCTTCTATTTGTCAGTCGTGTCAATTAGGCAAACATGTTTGTCTCCCCTTTAGCTTCTCTCTGTCCTCTAGTACTTTTCCTTTTGAGTTACTTCATTGTGATCTATGGACATCACCAATAGAAAGTGTTTCTGGTTTTAAGTATTATCTTGTTACTATTGATGATTTTACACACTATGTTTGGATATTTCCCTTACGCAACAAATCCGACGTTCACAATATTTTTCTTAATTTTCAGCGCTATGTCTCGGTCCACCTTTTCCTTCCAACTTTAAAAACCGAAATTTCTTTCTCCGATATGGAATTCTTCTGCATTTTTCCTATCCCTATACCTCCCCTCAAAACAGCAAGGCCGAGCGTTCTCTTTGCACTATTAATGGCATCACTCGCACCCTTCTTATTCAATCTTCTATGCCTCCGAAGTTCTGAACTGAAGCTCTCCACACGGCCACATATCTACTTAACATTCGACCATCTAAAGTTAATCCTCAAACCACACCCTACTTCTTTTTATTTCTTTCTCGCCCAAACTACTCTGACGTTCGTGTCTTCGCCTGTCTTTGTTTTCCTAACTCCTACTCTACTTCTCCTAACAAACTTTCACCCTGTTCTATCCCGTGCGTCCATCTAGGTTTTTTCAACGAACACAAAGGCTATCGTTGTCTAGATCTTGTTAGTGGTTGCGTACATGTGCCTTGTCATGTAACTTTTGCTAAAAATATTTTTCCTTTTTCTGAGCGTCAATATCTTGATCCTAAAACATCCACACCATCTACTAGTTCCCCTCGTCCAAATAATTTTCCCTTCCTTCATCAGCCACCTCCTGCCGTCGCTCCTGCCGCGGCAGCAAAAACACCCGAATTTTCTGCCGCGGCAGCCGATTCTACCACGCCTTCTCCTGCCGCCACCTCTATTGCGGCTGCCGAAACCGTCAAAAACTCTGCCGCGGCAGACTTCCTGCCGCTGCCGTCTCCACCGCCGACTCCCGCGCCTGCTTCTTCCGTTGTGTTGGGCGCGTCTTCCACATCATCATATGTCCCTCCTCCTTATGCTATTATCGTCCTAGCTCCCACTAATGATCATACCATGCGCACACATGGCAATTCCGATTTTCGTTTACCCGCTAAAGATCGTCTAAATCTCAACGCATCTCTGTCTTCTTCCTCTATTTCCAAATCTTTCAAATCAGCTCTCCTAGATCCTAATTGGGCCGTAGCCATGAAAGATGAATATGATGCTCTCATTCAAAATAATACTTGGTAATTAGTTCCTCGTCCATCAAACACTAATATAGTTTCTGGCAAATAGGTTTTTCGACACAAATTTAATTCTGATGGAAGTCTTGCATGTTATAAAGCTCGATGGGTATGTCGTGGTTACTCTCAGCAACACGACATCGATTATGATGAGATTTTCTCTCCAGTTGTCAAACCCAGCACTATTCGTACTGTTCTTAGCATCGTTGTTTCTTCTTTTTGGCCCATCCATCAACTCGATGTCAAAAACGCTTTTCTCCATAGCTCTTTTCAAGAAACAGCTTATTATCAACAACCTCTTGGCTTCGAAAATTCCTCTTATCCTAATCATGTTTGTCTTCTTCAAAAATCTCTCTATGGTCTAAAACAAGCATCACGGGCTTGGTTTCAACGTTTTTCTACTTATGCTCAAACAATTGGCTTTACTCCTTGTTCTGACACTTCTCTCTTCACCTTTCATCATAATACCGACACCGCTTATCTACTTCTCTATGTTGATGATATTATTCTCACAGCTTCCTCACAACACTTTTTAGATCATATTATCTCTCTTCTTCGCAAAGAATTTTCTATGTCCGATCTAGGTCTTCTTCATCACTTCTTAGGTATTGATATCATCCGTGACTCATCTGGTCTTTTCTTATCTCAACGTCAGTACACCCTAGATCTTCTTTCTCGTACTGGTATGCTTGATTGTCAACCGTCTCGTACTCCTGCTGATACAGGTTCAAACCTTTCGGCCGATGGTGATCCCTTTTCTGATCCTTCTCTTTATCGTAATCTTACCGGCGTGCTCTAATATCTTACTCTTACTCGTCCTAAAATTTCTTTTTCTGTCCAACAAGCTTGCCTTTACATGCATGATCCTCGTGTTCCTTACTTTAACCATGCCAAACGTATTCTTCGGTATCTCAAAGACACATTAGATTTAGGTCTTTATATAAACAAATCTTTTCCTACCTGGTTGGCAGCTTACTCTGATGCAGACTGGACTGGTTGCCCCGATACTGGATGGTCCACATCCGAATTTTGTGTTTTTCTTGGTAACAATTTGATTTCTTGGTCTTCAAAAAGGCAGGTTACGGTTTCTCGCTCGTCAGCCGAAGCTGAGTATCGCATTGTGGCTCATGCGGTTGTTGATACGGTTTGGTTGCGCCAGTTGTTGTCGGAGCTGCATCGCCCTATTGAGCAAGCTACTATTATTTACTGTGATAATATTTCAGTTGTTTACATGTCAGGGAATCCGGTTCAACACCATCGTACCAAGCATATAGAGATCGATATTCATTTTGTTCGAGAGAAGGTGTCTCTTGGTCAAGTTCGTGTTCTACATGTGCCTACTCCAGCTCAGTTCGCTGATATCTTTACTAAAGGACTCGCGACTACTCCGTTTTAAGACATTCGTTTCAGTCTCAACGTCGTCGAGCCTACCGTTGACACTGCGGGGATGTTAGGATACAACTCTTGTTAGGTTTAAGAGTCCTAGGCCGGTACATCTAGACCCTCATATATACCTCTTGTAATTACCACAATATTATTATCGATTATTATTCTATACAATTCTACAGTGTGAAATGTTCGCGAACAGCATCGGCTATGTTTGGGAGGAGAAAAAGAACTCTACTAAACTCTCTTGCATTGTACTCGATCTGGGGGGGGGGGGGGGGAAGTGTGCCCTGAACCAGACAAGATGAATAATTTTTTTGCGAAATTTCACCGATTCTATTAATCAAAAGGGATCCCTTAGTTAAATGAAGCTTAAATCGAATGCCATGAAATCCTGTCAAAACTTACTCTTCCGATACCCACGAAAAAGAAAAAGAAAAACCTTACTTTTCCGATGTTGTTTAATTATCATGTTATGGAAGGGAAGAAAAACTGTGATGTGTTACATTGAACTGGGTAAAAAGTGTGCCCTGAATCCGGACAAGATGACTTAAACTTGTGAATAGGTCGCTGTTGATTAATAGAATCTTAAATCGACTTATATGCCATGGAATATTGTCAATGCTTACATTAGTTTCACATTTTTTAACCTCCAAAAGCTTAATATAGTACTGGTAGATGCTAAGACCTTTGGAATATACAACCTTCAGGTTATCAGTCACTGAAGCACGTCGTCATTGCCACACTTGTCACTCCCCGTGCACCGTGCAGGGTCATCCTAGCTTCAAATGCATGTACAACTGCCAGGTAACAGTCACTGCAACAAGTCATTGGCAGTTGCCACACTAATCGAGCTCCACATGCACAGGATCATCCTATACTCTCCTCATTCCAAAGTAATTGAAGCTACCGGTTTATTTTACATAGAACTTCTGTAAGTTTGACCGACATTTTTTTTCGAAATGCGGGTAATATTCCCCGGCCTCTGCATCAATCGATGCACACAGCCTTTATAAAGATATAAGTCAAGTATCAAGTTTACAACTCAAGAGTTGGCCAAAGTTGCCACAAAGATCAACCAGTGAAATAAGATAAACATAAAACAACTAAACATGTAGTCGTCTAGTATGTTGCCAAGTAGCATGGTTGTAGAACTCCTGAGCGACCGCCAACAGCCGTTTGCATCCGGACAACATGGCATCTCGGTTCCGAGGTGGTAATAGGTACGCCCACAACTGCACCCAATGCACCATCAAATGAATAACTTGCATATAATTGAAAGTTTTCTTTTTGTTAAAAACATCAAATCTATGACCGACTATATAGAAAAATATACTACTCCACTTATATATATCTACAATATCAAATCTATGAAGTACGGAAATATATTTGTAATATAATGAAACTAAGTTGGTGTTACACATACTTTGTCTTGACGTGCAAACCGGCACAATGCAAATCGAATCGCGGACGACGGCAAGTTTTAAATAACCAAAGAGATAAGCATTATTTAATAAGCTGGGAGCATGAATGTCAAAGCCTACGTGTATTAGTAGAATAAATCAGAGCTCGAGATACGTCAACAGCTTGAATAAGGATCCACGGATTAGTGCTGGTCATCTAAAAAACTCGACAACCCATGTTTTTTGGAGAGAAAAAGAACAATTGGCGCAACCAGAGTCTCCTATGTCTAATTCTCTTGCACTGTGATTTAAAGAAATGTTCGCAAAAAAATTAAAAAAAGTTCCATGGCGCTTGGTCCAAATTGGTGCCCTGAATGGGTTCCGGGGGAGGAAAGGAGGTGTGCCCTGAATCCGGACATGACGACTGCAATGCTAGTCTATATATTGAATAAACATGTGAATAGGTCACCGTTAAATGAAAGGGGCCCCTTATAGTAGTTAAATAAATCTTAAATCAGATGCCATGGAATATTATCAAATCATACATTTCCAATGCTGTTTAACTATGTTAGTAAGAGGAACAAAATACTCTGGTGTCTTTTACATTGTGCCCTGAATCTGGACAAGATGACTTGAACTTGTGAATAGGTCGCTGTTAATATATACTGGACTAGTAGAATCTTAAACCAAAATTATGCCATGGAATATTGTCAATGCTTATATTACAATTTTATTACATTGCTCGTTCGTCAACGGCATTGCATGGCAGCTCTGAGGCCTTCGCCGCACCACCACGATCGAAGAAATTATCGGTGGTTGTGAGGAGCTCCCTGTTGAATGTATATGAGAACAAAACACACACAATGAAGGAGATTCTGGCTGGTTCGGTTACAGCGAACATAGTATTGATCATACAAGAAGAATTCACAAACTTCTTATCTTTCTTTCCTTTTTTTTTGGTCTGTGATTTGTGTTCCGAAGAATTTCAACATGTTTTGGTCACAACTTAACGGGCACAGAAAAATCACAACATTACACAACACATTGTTTCACAATAACTGGAGTAACAGAAATAAAGGGTGCGCTGCTCACTATACCTCCAGATATGTAGTCTGGTTCAGTAACTCAGGCTTGATTTCAGCACACAGAAACATTCCAGACAAAATAAGGGAATCATGAGTTTGACAAATACAACATAAATATATATTACTACTAGTAAAGTAGCCAGAAAAGGTTCTTCATTGTCCTGACACGAAAACACATTCTAGCAACGGTGCCACAAAAGAAAAACTAGCAGAGTCTAGAACGATGTCTCTCCTACACCACTGCTTATTCTTCATCCGAACTCTCGTACGCCAGACCAAGTAAGCTTCCAGTTACATTCTGCGGCCTAGCCTCTGTTGCTTCAGCTGGTTTTGAAAATGGCTGCACAACACAACTGACTGCCCCATGAGATGATTCTTTCCCAGTTTCACCAAGCGGTTGGTCCTGACAAGGGATTTTGCTGGCAGAAACTTCTTGGTTCTCCTTAGCTCTATCGCTTTCTGCTGCTACTTGCAAAGGAGGGCTGCCAACCTTGGGTCGCTTGGGTTTGATGCCAACGATATTCTTCAGGAGATCCCGTTGCCTGCACATCACCATCAGTTATATGCCATTATAAGAAATGGCCTAGTGGATGGAAACATAATGCTTGTTGCTAACAGCTTATACTCCCTCCATTTCAAAAGATAAGATGTTTTGAGAACCACACACTAAAAGGCATCTTGTATTATGGAATGGAGGGAGTAGATGCTTACCTTATATCACTTTTTGGTCTAGCATCAACACAAAGAGCCACGGGTAGAGCAGGTGAAGAATCAGCTAAAACTGCTGCTTTGTAAAGCCAAGGTTAAGGAAACAAAACAGACTATAACATACACATATCTAAGTTAAAAAACATCGGCGAGTAGGCTGTGTTGTGCTATTCCAACAAATGAAAACAAATCACATAATAATCATGTCTCTACCATGCTATCCCACCTAATGAAAAGGAAATCAAATAATAAGTATGTGTACAATCGCAAATTGACATAGCAGGGCTACAGGACCTCTTGGATCATATTGATCAGATAGTACTTTATAAAATGCAAGCTATGACGTTTCATTAAAAAGAGGATATCTTAAAAGCAGCGAATGCCCGCTTCTCTGTACGGCGAAGGAGACGCTCTGCATCTTCCTCAGCCTCCATTTGCTCTTTAAGGTAAAGCAAATCATCACTGTCCAATGCTGAAGAACACACAATAACACAAAATAACAGTTAAGAAGCAGCCAGCATGCAGTCTTCCTCAAAAGAAGTGTGAAATACCTCCTCGTCCGTGAAGGTAGCCTCCCCTCTCACCAGCAACATCCTGCATCTGTTGGCATCAACCGCCCAGTAGAGAGCCAAAATTTCTGTGAGGGCATGTTATCAGAACATGATATGTAGAAGTCCACCGGTAGCACTAGTAATGGAATCGAGCGTTGAAGAAATGATGTGTTATTTTCACTGTCACAGCTAAATGCTACTCTACCAACAAACCACTGACCTCGGCAGAGAATACATGTAACCTCAACCGAAGGTAACCCTCTAAATTTCTGCCCACATTGGACGATATATAACAGTGCATAGTAAATTATGAAGTTCAGCTTGTAAGAAGTTTTTTATACTAACTGTAATACCATCAACTGCACTAGCTATATCTGCAGCACCAATCCATCTATGTAATGCATACTCTAAGGACATCATCATGTAAAAGAAGTGAATCACTACACCAGAACAATCGACACTATGCCAGATTTACACCCATATAAATGCAAAACAGAAAATCCACTCATTCACACATTGGAATTAATTGGAGTTTAACATCTCTTTTTGAGCTGAAATTTGACATATGTTTCAGTAGCAAATGAAACTAACTTCTCTTAAAATACAATATATTTACCAGGAAAGTGCCACTAGTTAACTGTAAGATCCAATATATTCACATCTTATGCAGATATTCTTTTAAAACGTGTATAGATATACATCGAAATGCAGTAGCAGTAACAATACAATCCGGTTAACCTTTGCAACCATGCGCTGGAAGGTGACGTCTTCATCATCGATCTTCCCCTTCCCCAACTTCCTATCTGCAGATCCACACCACAAACATAAAAAATCATATAGCCCAATTAAAATGCCAAACAAACAAAAGGATAAGAACTTCTGGGAAACGAGAGTGATTAATCATCAACCTTTAGGATCACTGAGATTGGTGTACTCACGGACCTCACGTCCAGACATGTCGAAAACTCAGCTGGGCCCTATGTAGATCCAGAACTGATGTCAGATACACTCTTTATTCTGATTTTCTAATTAGTGGTAAGAGTTTTACCAGGTTTTTTCTCAACAGATCAGTAAACTGGTGCATAATAGAAAATCAAAACTGCTATGACTCACCAGATCCAACCAATTGCTAACTTAGTAATCTTACTGGAACACATATAAACAAAAATGATCCTTTAAAGACAATTGGTGTACAGCCAATCCTAATACTAGAACTGTTCTCTTGCAGTACTTGCTCTATCTGATACTTTTACATATGTACATGGGAAGTAACTCTACTGCACATCCTTTGCATTTTGGACAAGTAGCAAACATTTATAATGACTAATTTAGGATGTCGAGTTACGCCTGGAGATGTGTCAGATATATCCAATAGACATCCACAGTTCATCGACTTCAGTTCTTAACAAGCCAGCTAGCCGGAGAATTTCATACGATACAACACATGCACAAGTGTTTCAGGATGTTTGTTAAAGCTGCCCACGAGCTAAATTTCACCCCATGACCCATGTCATGTGACAAGAAAAAAAGCTAATTACCCCTTCAAAGGGGCTTCTGCTTGCTTTAGCTGAACGGTCTACATAAGCTCTGGTCTGGGGAAACCCCAAGGACCTCATATCCTGTTTGAAATGGTATTAAAATTTGAGCTTATTGTCTCGTGAAAGGCTCAAAGTCTGTAATAGCCCTGAATTTATTTGTGGTCTGCTTATTTGATAGTATCATTCTTTAAGACTTTTTTTGCGGCAACTGAGCAAGGATATAAATGTTAAACATAAAAAGAAGAGCTAATGTTTTTTTGAAGTGGCAGATCAACTAAGAGCAAGGTTAAATGTTTTCTTGCCAACATAAGGAGTTGCAACTTACAAGGTATAAAATGCACCACATCATGCAGCATGCGGCAAAGAAAACTCATAGGATGCATACACCAAGAAAAAATTGTACAAGCACAAATGTATTAACTGTAAACATATTCTTGCAGATAGACATGCAACAAAAAAAAAGTACACATACATGAACGTACTATTATGCACACGAAGGAGAAGTGCAAACCAACAAGAGCAGTAGTCTTCTACTCTTCTCATGGGTGCCAAAACACATTGCTACATTAGTAAGACTACATCCATCCCAATTCCATTTGTTCATTTTTTTTTTACTTCTGATATAATGGTACAGAACATAAGTAAGAAAACACTGACATAACATGGAAGAGCAAGTCCTCTATGTACAAATTATTTCCTGCCTAACCATCAGAAATGCAGAATTTACTCAATCCCTACCTAATACAAAAAATCATAGTATCTACAAGGTTCCAACAGTAGACAAGTCTGTTAAATCGCTAACTTAGACCTAAATAATATGAAGAACGAACAAGCTCCAGACTTGTGTTCTTTTCTGTTAACTCGCATACTCAAAGCATAAATCTGCAAATCCAAACATGCATACATAGAACTACAACAAACAATTCTAACAAATCTGGAGGGCGGGCAAATTAACAAGTCTTACCTTGCGGGCCGGCAAAGTGGAGGGCACGAGGGAGCTGGGCAGGCAAATGGAGTAGATGGGTGGGTGGGTGGGTGGGGGGGGGGGGGGGTATTCGGGGGAGGTGCGCGGAGCTGGGAGGCGACCTGGTCCGGAGCGGCGGCGAAGGGGAGCCGATAGAGGGGGGCGGGATCAGGAGGAGGCGGAGGGAGGGAGAGCGAGAGAGAGGAGACGAGCCGTCGGGTCGGATTGAGAAAAACCCCGAGCTGGATTTTGCCCGTAATTTCTGCCAACTCCGATGGCTATCCCGTGAGAGGGTTTGGACTCGAATTAAAATTCGAGACAAGATCAAGTGAGCCTACCGAGGTATAATGGGGGAAGATCCTGTGCCGCTGGCCTCGTCGCCGTTCGCCTCAGTGTGCGACAGGACAAGCCCAAGCCGTCCCCCGTCCCGCCAGTCGCCGCCGTTAGGGTTTCTCCGCTCACCTCGCTTCTCTCTCTCTCTCTCTCTCTCTGGATTTTGCGACGGGAAAGGGGGTCCGTGTTTTTTTACCGGATGAAACGGGCAGAAATCGGAAAGCACAGGAAAAGGAAAACGGGCCGGCGAAACTGGGCTCGGACAGAAACATTCTCGGCCCCGAGAAAACCTGGATTTTGGCCTAAAAATATGTTACAATTATGTTTAGTTTTTATTTTTAAACGAACGTACACATATTCACTCCGAACCGGTGCTTCACATATGTAAAACATACTAGCATAATGCCCGTGCAATTGCTACGATAAAAGGACACCATATCATCTAAATTAAATTTTTAGTACAGGTATGCCTAGCTTGATAATGATTCTTAGAGCATCTGCACTGCGCTTTCCAAATCATCGCCGGCAACGTCGCCGACACTTCGATACTGGGATGTTGGCAGTGCAATCCCAAATTCGGAAGGGCTTTTTCCCAGCGGCGCTCCCGATATTTCTATCCCCATACGACAAATATGGACAAATTTTAAAACGAATAATAGTTAAATCGGCGTCAGTTCAAATTCGGACAAAGTTTGGACAAACTTAGATGTACTATAAACAAAACCCTAAAAAAGGCCCCAAACACGCCGCCAAACCCCTCGCCAACTCGCCGCCATCCTAGTCGCCACGGTAGAAGACGGAGAACTCGAGGCCACCGTCGCCGTCGTCCTCCTCGTTGGTCTAGTCCTCCTAGTTGTCGTCGTCCTCCGGCTCCAGCTTTGGGAGGCCGATGGTGCCCACGCGGACGGCCCTGGCACGTCAGGCTCGTTGTCGACGTCTTCGACCGACCACCACTACGTGTACACATTGGTGGCTGGCTGGATGCTGTTAAAGGATGCCGCCACGAGCGCAGCCTTCCCCGGCTCATCATTGGGGTCGTTGGCCTGGGCCTAGATCTCGAGTTCCCACCATGTCTTCTCCTTCTTCGGGCCGGTGTCGGTGGCTAGAGCGCCGGCATCGGTGGCTAGAACTCCAGCTCTGGCTTCGGGCTACGAAGAAGAAGACGGCCGCGCCGGGGTGACGCCAACTTCTCCGGCTTGGGGCTTAGGAGGCGTGGTCCGTCGCGGATGACATTGATACATTGCAAATGTATCTATAATTTTTGATGTTCCATGCTTGGTTTTATCTACATTCTTATATTTTTTTCACACTTTGGAGTACTTTTCATATGTTTTTTGGACTAACCTATTAACAAGAGTCATAGTATCAACTGCCTGTTTTCTGCTGTTTTGGGTTCCAGGAAGTCAGAAAATGAATATTCTCAGAATTGGACGGTACAAAAGACAAAGTTATTATTTTACCGGGGGACACTTGGAGCCAGAATACGAGACAGAGAAGGGCCAGAGGGTGGCCACACCACCTGGTGGCGCGGGCCAGGCCAGGCCGCGCCGGGGGTGGTGTGCGCCCCTATGGCACCCCCTCGGTCTCCCCTCTCGCCTATAAGAGCTCCCGATGCATAAACCCTAAAGAATTAATCAGAAATCCATGAAAAGTTCCGCAGCGCCGCCGCCACCGAAGGGGAGATTCGGGAGACAGAAAGTCTCTGTTCTGGCACCCTGTCGGGACGGGGAAGTGCCCCCGGAGCCATCTCCATCGATCTCCATCGCCATTGATGATTCCCATGATGATGAGGGAGTAGTTATTCCTCGAGGCTAAGGGTTCTACTGGTAGCTATGTGTTCATATCTCTCTCTATGCATGATCATATTATGATCATGAGCTTTGTAATCAAGTAGATCTACCTTGATACTCAAGTGCTTTAATAGATCTCTGCTCTCCCCATGTGTGTGAAAGTGACAGCGTGCACACCATGGTGGCACTTAGGCTAGAGATTACAAATACTTGTTATGAGTTATATTTGGAGTTGGATGTGTCTATGAAATTGTGGTGTTTGTTGGAACCATCTAGTACTCAAGGTGATAGTGTGGGGTTTTTTAGATGGAAAAGGCTTACTTTGAGGTGTGCTGTTATAGTCCTACCATCGATTAGAGTGTTCAACCGGAGAGTAGTTAAGAGTAGTATCATAAAGAGAATATATTTATATAAGACTATTCACTAGTGAAAGTATGATCCCTAGGCCTTGTTTCTAAGCACTGAAACACCATTTGCTATTAGATCTATTACATGTTTGCTTGTTGTCATCTTTATTTCAGTTTGTCTTTAGTCTTTTCCACGCCATCAAGCTATTTTATATCACTGTTACCACTTATAATTATCTATATCACTTGTATTTCACTATCTCTTCGCCGAACTAGTGCACCTATACACCTGACAAGTGTATTAGGTGTGTTGGGGACACAAGAGACTTCTTGTATCTTGATTGCATGATTGCTTGAGAGGGAATACCTTTGACCACTTCCTCCCTAAGTTCGATAAACCTTGGGCAATCCTCTTAAGGGAAAATTTGTTGTTGTTCTACAAACCTCTGTACTTGGAGGCCCAACAACTGTCTATAAGAATAGAAGTGCGTAGACATCAAGCTATTTTCTGGCGCCGTTGCCGGGAAGGTAAGGTAAAAGGTACTCACATCCTCCAGTGTGAGTGCTCGAAGTTATTTCCTTTAGATTCTGCAATTTTGTCTTTTGTTTCTTCTTTTCACTAGTTAGGATTAATGGAAAACAACAACAAAATTAGAGAGCTTTATTTATCTTGAGTTAGGACATGAAGTGTTTGAAGAGAAAATTAAAAAACCTATGGAACTTTATTTGCATGCTAATAGCAATGTTGTTAGTATGAATTCTTTGGACACCATTATTGCTAATGCTATGGAAAAGTCTAAGCTTGGAGAAGCTAGTTTTTATGAAAATGATCTCTTTAGTTCCCCAGCTTTGGAAGATAGCTATTCTATTTCTTATGATGATACCAAACCTCCAATATATGATGATTACAATGATGAATATGATATTTTCAGTCCACCTACTATTGAGGAGAAAATTACTTATGAATACAATATTCCTCCTATATTTGATGACTATGGTGATGAGAATAATAATGATAGCTATTTTGTTAAATTTGCTCCCACTATAATTAATAAGAATAACTTTGCTTATGTGGAGAGTAATAACTATTATATACATGTGGCTCATGATAAGAATGTTTTATGTGATAGTTATATTGTTAATTTTATTCATGATGATACTGAAAGTTATTATGACAGAGGGAAACATGGTTTTATGTATCTCAACAATATTAAGTGTCCCCTCTTTATGTTGAAAGTCTTGAAGTTGCACTTGTTTTACTTTACTATGCTTGTGGCTTTGTGCTTTCATGACTTGTTTCTTTACAAGATTCCTATGCATAGGAAGTGGGTTAGACTTAAATGTTCTTTGAATTTGCTTCTTGATGCTCTCTTTTACTTCAATTTATATTTCTTATGTGAGCATCTTCTCAAACTATCATGCCTAACTTAAAGGCGTTAAAGAAAAGTACTTATTGGGAGATAACCCAAAAGTTTTAGATGAGTCTTGGAAGTTATTACCTCTGTAATAACCTCTCCTTATCTTTTTTATTTGCTTTTTGTGCCAAGAGTAACCTCTAATGAGAGAGAAGTAATGATTGGGAAAGTTGTTGTCCCGAAACAGATTTTTGTGCTTCACCATAAAAATTCGTGTAAAATCTCTGTACGTCCTTTTGAGGCGTGAATTTTTGTGCTTCTACGGTTCTGCCCCAGGTTGTTATCTAACTTTCGTTAGTTCAACACTTTTTGATTTGAGCAACAGAAGGTCTTCGAAAAATTCGTCTTTACCTGCTAGTCTGTTTTGATAGTTTTCTACCATTTTCTGCATTTGCTTCTTGTTGGTTCCTTTTTGAGTTCTTTTGGGGAATTGATATTTTTGAGGGAAGTGCTACAGTATTGTTTTAATGGAAGTTTATTTGGCGTTAGAACTGAACCTTAAGACCTATTATCTTGAGTGCACTAATATTGCTAATAAAGATTGTGTGAAGTTTTGTATGAAGGAAAAACTTCAGGTGTATGGAAGGAATGAGTAATGAGATGAAGGATGGACTAAAGCTCAAGCTTGGGTATGCCACGCGTGTCACCCCAAGAAATATCCAAAAAGTACAAGCGTCAAAGCTTGGGGATGCCCAAGGCATCCCCTTCTTCATCAATAAAAATCCCAGGTTTCTTCCAAAAGCTTCATTTTTATTATTTCATGCACAGTTATGTTGTTCTTAGAGCGTCTTCTTTTTGTTTTCGTTTTGGTTTTTCATTTTATTTTGTTTTATTAGTTTGCTGAATAAATTGGTTGGACCCCCTCTTTCATACATTGGTTTTCAAATAGTTTGGTTTGGAAAAGAGTAGGAAAAGCTCATGCTTAAGTGGTAAAGAGAGCTTGTTTTTTACTGTGGCCTATGCTTAGTCATGCCATGCTTGATATTGTTTTGGCTTTATGCTTAGTATTCTTTGTTGTAGCATGACTTGTTATAAACAATTGAGATTGCTTAATGTGCCTTGGATGAATCATGCGTTGTTTGAGCATATTAAAGCATAGTATAGTGGCATTCTCCTTTGATGCTTTATTTGGGTTGACTTGGCGCATGCTCACACCATGTTATGACTATCCAAAGTCACCATAGCCTTTATGATCCTTTAGTTTTCAACTTGTAGAATCACTTTATGCTTTTATCAATGATGTTTTGTCGCTCTGCATGATTATGGCCATTATTGCTCTCTTAGTTTGTCGCTCTCAGTCTTTTGCTAGCCTCCACAACCAAGTATGAGTTCCAATCATGCATACAACTCCTAAAATCAAGTTATTCCAAAGAGTCCACCATACCTACCCACTAGCATATGCTATTCCAAGTATATTCATGTTTTTGTTTACCTTCCGAATTAAACTTGTTATGAGAAAACTAGTGATTAAAGCTCTCACGAACTTGATGGCACACTTTACTTTTCTTGCCCTTAATAAACTTGAACCATTGTGTCATCTATGTTGTATATGCTTGCACTTATTTGTTGGGAATTAGCAGAACCATGATGTTATGGAGAACGCTTTCAACATTGCACTTGGTACTTGTACCTAGTTGATATCATGCTCTTTTGTCTATGGATGTCGTCGGTGTGAAATGAAAGGGGAGCTTGTAAGTTCATGGAGTTACGTATATGTGTTAGAGAAACGCCTTGGCCGCCGGTCTAACGGTGGAAACCTGCAGCGTAACCATAACGAGCTGTCTATGAAGCATTCTTCTTATAAAAAAAGAGTCCTATATTGAGAAAAAAGAGAAAAAGAAAAAAAAAGATTATGAAAAGAGGAAAGAGATAAAAAAGCACCATATTCCCATGGTAAATAAGAAGATTGCTGAGATACTCGTTGTCTGCTTGCCTTGTCATTTTGATATGGGGATTCTTCCGTATCATCGGGCAAGGGGTACCCCGTTGGCGGTTCTCTATGATACACATGTACTTACAATGACAAGAACTTACCGGTGACTAAACTTGAGTAGCATGAGGAGCGGCCCTCGTATTCAAGGGACATGAGATTTCTAACTTATACTTCGTCAAGCATGTACACCATAGTTTGTTCACTTTAACCTTAATCACCTTCAAGATGCTTATGATAGGGACAATGAGAGCTGAAAGCTAATAAGTACCATAATTTCTGGAAGCTCTATATGAAACTTGAATCCCTACTTCCTTCTATGAAGAACTTTCTTCCACTTATATGTTGAGTCTTCACCTTCTACCTTTATGCACCTACTTTGAGAGCATAGTAGCCATTCTTAGTTCTATGTGCATTGTCCCAAGACTTGTTGATTGATGCATAGCTTTGATATTGCTTGTTTTAAACTATTTGTATCTAGTCACTCTTATGAACTTTGAATGTGTCCTATGCATTTATATTTGCTACTCTATGAGGGACAAGCTGAATACTACTATGCTATGTTTTCCTTATGTGAAACAAACAAACGTCTTGCAAAGCATTGTTATTCATGAATCTTTTGTTTGTGCCTTTTCACGTTGCAACATAGTTTCTTTGTCTTATTGCTAGAACTTTGACTTTCATGTTATGATTGAAGTATTATGATCCTACCATTGAATGTTTTACAAATACTTTGATCAAGTTTATGATGGTGCATGTCACCTCAAAAATTATTCTTTCTTTTTATCACTTACCTACTTGAGGACGAGCAGGAGTTAAGCTTGGGGATGTTGATACATTGCAAATGTATCTATAATTTTTGATGTTCCATGCTTGGTTTTATCTACTTTCTTATGTTTTGTCCACACTTTGGAGTACTTTTCATATGATTTCTTGGACTAACCTATTAACAAGAGCCACCGTGCCAGCTGCCTGTTTTCTGCTATTTTTGGTTCCAGGAAGTCAGAAAATGAATATTCTCGGAATTGGACGGGACAAAAGCCAAAGTTATTATTTTACCGGGGGACACTTGGAGCCAGAATACGAGACGGAGAAGGGCCATAGGGTGGCCACACCACCTGGTGGCGCGGGCCAAGCCAGGCCACGCCAGGGGGTGGTGTGGGCCCCTCCGGCACCCCCTCGGTATCCCCTCTCGCCTATAAGAGCCTCCCGATGCATAAACCCTAAAGAATCAATCAGAAATCCATGAAAACTTCCGCAGCACCGCCGCCACCGAAGGGGAGATTCGGGGGACAGGAAGTCTCTGTTCTGGCACCCTGCAAGGATAGGGAAGTGCCCCCGGAGCCATCTCCATCAATCTCCACCACCATCTCCATCACCATTGCTGATTCCCATGATGATGAGGGAGTAGTTCTTCCTCAAGGCTAAGAGTTCTACTGGTATCTATGTGTTCATCTCTCTCTCTATGCATGATCATATTGTGATCATGAGCTTTGTAATCAAGTAGATCTACCTTGCTACTCAAGTGCTTTAATAGATCTCTGCTCTCCCCATGTGTGTGAAAGTGACAGCGTGCACACCATGGTGGTACTTAGGCTAGAGATTACTGATGACCCACAAGTATAGGGGGTGTATCGCAGTATTTTTGATTAGTAAGAGTGTCGAACCCAACAAGGAGTAGAAGGTGCTGGGTAGTGGTATGGATCAGGAATTCTCTGCAAATACTTAGCAAACGGATTTTTAGGGGTTTTCGATAAAGCAAGTAAACAAAGTACGAGTAAATAAAAGATAGTAGGAATAAATGCAGCAAGTGGCCCAATCCTTTATGAAGCAAAGGACAAGCCGGTTGTATTACTTAAGATGACCAAACGTTCTCGAGGACACATGGAAAGACTGTCAAGTGCTTTCGCTTCATATAGCTGATTAATCTTCTTTATCTTGCCAAGTGTTGTGTGGGTGAACCTGTGCTAATGTACCGCCCCATCCAAGACTAATACATACTTGTGATTATACCCCTTGCAAACATCCGTAAGTACAAGAAAGTAATTAAGGTAGAAGCCTAACCACAGCTTTAAACTCTAAGACCCTTACGTCCCTTATGCAATGGTTTCCTAATGGGGGTTCAGGTTTCTGTCACTCCGGCAACCCCTACGATTAGTAGCCAAATACACAATGCATTCCCCCAGACCCATATAGGTGAAGTGTCATGTAGTCGACATTCACATGACACCACTAGAAGAAATACACCACAACTTAAATAACAATCTATTGAATCTTTCTCAACACAACTCCACTACTAACAACATGACTTCTCCCATGTCCTCAAGAACAAAACGAACTACTCACAAGACATCATATGGATCATGATCAGAGATAGAATAATGATGTATAACAATCTGAACATAAACAATAATTCAATGGTTCACTCAATAGCATCAACTACAAAGAATAATCAACACCGGGAAAGTTTCCCCTATGAACTATGCAAGATTCAACTCAATTGTTACAGTAATATGGAGATGGTGATGAGGGTGCTGATGGTGATGATGGTGGTGATGATGATGATGATCCCGATGAAGTCTAGCTTGATGGTGGTGTTGATGGCGACGATCTTTCCTCTCCGGGAAGGAATTCTCCTGGCAGAAATCTGTCTGCCGGAGAGGTCTTTCTCTCTGGGTGTTTTCCGCCCGCAGAGGTGGTGGAATCTTTCTGTGGTCGCTCCCTGAGTCTTAGGGTTTCGGGAGGATGATATACGCTAGAGGGGAGAGCCAGAGGTGGGCCAGGGCAGCCACACCAACTGCTGGCGCGGCCTAGGGATGCCCTCGCCAGGGGGTGGTGTGGGCCCCCTGTGGCCCATCTCCACTCCCTCTTCTAGCATCCTTCGTCTTCTGGAAAAATAGGATTTTCCGTATATTTTCTCGGATTTTCTGATCTTCGCGAATTTTTCCTCCAAACAACACCTTTTACATCAGAATCCTGACTGCAGCGGTCCATGCTCCAAAAGTCATCAACCATGCAAAAACAGATGAAAGATATAAGTATCACCTCTCAATACGAAATATATCAATGAATAGTAGTGAATTAAGACATATAATAGTGATGCAAAATGGACGTATCAATTACAAATACTTGTTATGAGTTATATTTGGAGTTGGATGTCTCTATGAAATTGTGGTGTTTGTTGGAACCATCTAGTACTCAAGGTGATAATGTGCGGTTTTCTAGATGGGAAAGGCTTACTTTGAGGTGTGTTGTTATAGCCCTACCATCGATTAGAGTGTTCAACCGGAGAGTAGTTAAGAGTAGTATCATAAAGAGAATATATTTATATGAGAGTGTCCACTAGTGAAAGTATGATCCCTAGGCCTTGTTTCTAACCACTGAAACATCGTTTGCTATTAGATCTATTACATGTTTGCTTGTTGCCATCTTTATTTCAGTTTGTCTTTAGTCTGTTCCATGCCATCAAGCTATTTTCTATCACCGTTACCACTTATAATTATCTATATCACTTGTATTTCACTATCTCTTCGCCGAACTAGTGCACCTATACACCTGACAAGTGTATTGGGTGTGTTGGGGACACAAGAGACTTCTTGTATCTTGATTGCAGGATTGCTTGAGAGGGAATACCTTTGACCACTTCCTCCCTGAGTTCGATAAACCTTGGGTAATCCACTTAAGGGAAAACTTGCTACTGTTCTACAAACCTCTGCACTTGGAGGCCCAACAACTGTCTACAAGAATAGAAATGTGTACACATTAGACGCCACCGCCAGATCATCAAGGGGGCGGGTACGACACTGTGTGCGGTGATGGCGTGAGGGAGGACGACCGCGGCGGTGCCACAGAGAAGAGGCTGCGAGGGCATGGCGGCGGCCTGTAGCCGTAGTCCCGCGGCGTTTGGTCGATGCCACGGCCTTACCACCAGACCTTCCTCCCAATGCAGTTGAACCGGTTGGAGTACGACCCAAACAACCGGGCAATCTCCTTCTCCCGCCCCTCCTAGAACTAGGAGAGCCAGAGCACCATGTCGCCCATTGCCCAGCTGGGGTCGTCGAGTTGGTCGGCGTTGAGAGTCTGGCCCGCTCGTTGATATAGGTCTGATGACCCACAAGTATTGGTGCTGTATCGCAGTATTTTCGATAAGTAAGAGTGTCGAACCCAACGAGGAGCAGAAGGTGCTGGCTAGTGGTATGGATCACGAATTCTCTGCAAATACTTAACAAACGGATTTTTAGGGGTTTTCGATAAAGCAAGTAAACAAAGTACGAGTAAATAAAAGACATTAAGAATAAATGCAGCAAGTGGCCCAATCCTTTATGCAGCAAAGGACAAGCCGGTTGTATTACTTAAGATGACCAAACATTCTCGAGGACACATAGGAAGACCGTCAAGTGCTTTCGCTTCATATAGTTGATTAATTTGCTTTAGCTTGGTAAGTGTTGTGTGGGTGAACCTGTGCTAATGTACCGACCTTCCTAGGACTAATACATACTTGTGATTATACCCCTTGCAAACATCCGTAAGTACAAGAAAGTAATTAAGGTAGAAACCTAACCACACCTTTAAACTCTAAGACCCTTACATCCCTTGTGCAATGGTTTCCTAACGGGGGTTCAGGTTTCTGTCACTCCGGCAACCCCTACGATTAGTAGCCAAATACACAATGCATTCCCCTAGGCCCATATAGGTGAAGTGTCATGTAGTCGACGTTCACATGACACCACTAGAAGAAGTACACCACAACTTAAATATCAAACTATTGAATCTTTCTCAACACAAATCTAGTACTAACAACATGACTTCTCCCATGTCCTCAAGAACAAAACGAACTACTCACAAGACATCATATGGATCATGATCAGAGATGGAATAATGATGTATAATAATCTGAACATAAACAATAATTCAATGGTCCACTCAATAGCATCAACTACAAAGAGTAATCAACACCGGGAAAGTTTCCCCTATGAACTATGCAAGATTCAACACAATTGTTACAGCAATATGGAGATGGTGATGATGGTGCTGATGGTGATGATGGTGGTGATGATGATGATCCCGATGAAGTCCAGCTTGATGATGGTGTTGATGGCGACGATCTCCCCTCTCCAAGAAGGAATTCCCCCGGCAGAAATCTGTCTGCTAGAGAGATCTTTCTCTCTCGGTGTTTTCCGCCCCACAAAGGCGGCGGAATCTTTCTATGGTTGCTCCCTGAGTCTTAGGGTTTCGGGAGGAATATATATGCCAGAGGGGAGTGCCATGGGTGGACCAGGGCGGCCACACCACCTGGTGGCGCGACCCAGGGTGGCCCGTGCCAGGGGTGGTGTGGGCCCCCTGTGGCCCATCTGCAGCCCCCCTTCTGGCTTCCTTCGTCCTCTGGAAAAATAGGATTTTCCGTATATTTTCCCGGATTTTCTGATATTCGCGATTTTTCCTCCAAACAACACCTTTTCCATCAGAATCCTGACTGTAGCGGTCCATGCTCCAAAAGTCACGACCCATGCAAAAACAGATGAAATAACATAAGTATCACCTCTCAATACGAAATATACCAATGAATAACAGTGAATTATGACATAGAATAGTGATGCAAAATGGACGTATCAACTCCCCCAAGCTTAGACTTTGCTTGTCCCCAAGCGAAACTGAGCTCAATAAACATGACCTCAGGTTTATGGAGTGAAGAGTCGATAAAAGAATACGGATAAGAAGCATCACATTCATCAAATACATAGATCATAATAGAAGACAACTCACTATTATACAACTTAACTTGCAATAAGTAAAGGAAACACAATAAAGATACATAAAGTAAATCATAATTGGTAATGGCAAACTTAGCTCTTTGTCGAAGAATAGTTGATAATTTGCTGGAGTTCGCAAATAACTGGTTTTTCAATGATAGCTTTCAAAGTAGTAATCACCAAGATAAGAGCAAGGTGCAAAACAAGGAACATAAGAAACATGATTGAATAAATCATCATATGAATGAATGAAACACAACAAGTCAAAATACTTGATGAGATAGAAGGGAATAGGTTTACTAACTCAACTACAAAGTAAAAGAAAGGCCCTTCGCAGAGCGAAGCAGGGATTTCAAGTTTCATAAAGAGCTCCCAAAATTATGATACTTAACAGCTTTCAGCTCTCATTGCCCCTATCATAAGCATCTTTTGGTGATTAAGGTTAAAGTGACACAACTAAGAGGATATGCTTGACAAGTTATAAGTTGAAATCTCATGCCCCTTTCTTATGAGTACCGAACCTCATGCTACTCAACTTCAATCACGAGTAAGCTCTTGTCATTGTAAATACACGTGTATCATTGAGAACCGCCAACGGGGTACCTCTTGCACATGACACAGGAGCTATCCCATAATCAAAATGACAAGGCAAGCAGACAGTGAGCATCTCAACGATCTTTTTATTTGCTATTTGCATAGGTTTTTATTGAGGATGCTTCACATAATGCTCACTATAGTTATGCTGCAAGTTTCCACCATGATTAGGCATGGCTTAGGCTAGCGGCCCAGGCGTTTCTCTAACACACATATAAACTCCATGATCTTACAAGTTCCACTTTTATTTCACACCACCAGGATCCATAGGCAAAAGAATCATGATATCAACTAGGTACAAAGTACCATGGCAGTGTTGAAAGCATTCCCCATGATACATGGTTCTGCTAACTTCAGCTCATAAAGTGCAAGCATATACGCAACAAAGAAGGACCCGATGATTCAAGTTTATTAGATGCGAGAAAGTAAAGTGTGCCATCAAGTTCGTGAGAGCTTTAATCACTAATTTTCACATAACATGTTTAATTTGGGAGGTAGATAAAACAAGAATTTACTTGGTATAGCAATAATGCCAATAGGTAGGTATGGTGGACACAAATAGCAAAGGTTTTGGTTTAAAGGAGTGGATGCACGAGAAGAAATCCCTCTCAGTATAGGTCTTTGGCTAGCAAGGCTGGGTAGCAAGTACAAGAGTTGAAGGAAACAAACAAACATATAATTGATAAAGACAAACATGCAATCTTCCTTGAAAGCACAAAAGATCTTAACTAGAGAATACTAGACTTATGAGAAAATCAAGAAAGAAAGAAACATGGGAGAAAACGAGTCGGAGGCGGAGTCTGGGGTGGACTCACCACCTGGTGGCGCGGCCAGGGGAGGGCCCGCGCCACAGGGTGGTGCGAGCCACCCTGGCTCTGTTTCCGTCCCTTTTTCGCTTCTTAGCTTTCCATATTGACTAAAAACTGCAAAAATATAGTTGGATAGTATTTTCACGGAACTTTTCTTACCAGAACTATACCTATTTGAAAACAGGCTCTGCAGGTTTCTGAATTTAGTATCTAGTAGATTCTTCCGGAGTTACCACTTGAATAACATCAATATCTTCAACTTCATACACTTATTACTTGAGTCATAAAACCCTTCCCTTATTACACCATTATCTCCACTTCCTGGAAATTTCTTTCACACAAAACTCCACACATTTCTCATTAGGAACATTAGTATATATGAAGTGATAAAGCCTTTTGAGTCCAACTTCAACTGAAAACCATCAAAACATAAGCTACTGTAGCAACTCCTTCCGAAAACCAAAAAATAATTCAAAAAGGAAATCGATTAAAGAAGCAAATGCAAGAGTGGCAAAATCTGTCAAAACAGACCAGCAGGTAAAGATCATTTTTTTTAGAAAATCTTCTGTTCATCAAATCAAAAAGTGCAAAACTAATGAAAGTTAAATAACAACCTGGGGTAGAAGCACAAACAATTACAGCTCAATCCGACATACAGAGATCTCTCACAAATTTTTACGATGCAGCACAAAAATCTGTTTCAGGACAGCAACTTCCCTAAATATTACTTCTCTCTCATTAGAGGTTGATCTTGACACAAAAACCAAACAAAAAGGATAAGGAGCGGTTATTACCGAAGTAATAACTTCCAAGACTCAAAGAAACAAAAACAAACTGAAAGCAAAAACAAATTGGGTTGTCTCCCAAAAAGCTCTTTTTTTATAGCCATTAAGATGTGCATGATAATTTTGAAGATGCTCACTCAGGAATATGAATTGAAGTGAAAGAGAGCATTAAGAAGCAAAAACACACACACATTTAAGTCTAACCCACTTTCTATGCAAGGGAATTTTGTAAACAAACAAGTTGTTGAAACCAAAGGCTACAAGCATAAGAAGGCAAAAGAAGTGCAACATAAAAACTTTCAACATAAAACGAGGAAACTTGATATTATTGAGATACATAAGAACACTTTTCCCTCTCTCATAATAACTTTCAGCATCATGCATAAACTTAACAATATAACTATCACAAAGTCCATCATAGCAATGATCACTTATTCTAACAGAAAACACAGGAATACTAGCTCTCACAACACTACTTTGTGAAACAATATTAGAGGTATCCTTACAAAGGATAGTGTGTCCCTCTTCTTCATATTTAGTATCAAAGTCTTTCACATTTGCTATTATAGGTTCATCAACCTTTTGTTTATCAGGTTCAACAGCTTTATTTGCACTTTCATTAACCATACTAGCTATCATAGAATATTCCTTTATCTTAACAGGGAAAGGCATTTTCTCAATATAAGGCTCAGGTAAGACATGATTAGCAGTATAAACTTCAGTATTTCTTGCAGGAACACTTTTAGCAACATCTTTATAAGGTTCATGATACTTATTCCACTTCTTTTTAGGCAATTCAATGTAGGAAGCAAAAGCCTTAAAATAAGAAGCAATAGCTTGAGAGTCTAGACCATAAGCATTTTTAATATTTTGAAAGTCATCAGTTCCCATAAAAGATTCAAGAACAAAACGAACTACTCACAATACATCATATGGATCATGATCAGAGATGGAATAATGATGTATAACAATCTGAACATAAACAATAATTCAATGGTGCACTCAATAGCATCAACTACAAAGAGTAATCAACACCGGGAAAGTTTCCCCTATGAACTATGCAAGATTCAACACAATTTTTACAACAATATGGAGATGGTGATGATGGTGGTGATGATGATGATGATCCCGATGAAGTCCAGCTTGATGATGGTGTAGATGGCGACGATCTCCCCTCTTCAGGAAGGAATTCCCTCGGCAGAAATCTGTCTGTCGGAGAGATCTTTCTCTCTCGGTGTTTTCCGCCCCGCAGAGGTGGTGGAATCTTTCTATGGTCGCTCCCCGAGTCTTAGGGTTTCGGGAGGAATATATACGCCAGAGGGGAGTGCTAGGGGTGGACCAGAGCGGCCACAGCACCTGGTGGCGTGGCCCAGGGTGGCCCGCGCCAGGGGGTGGTGTGGGCCCCTTGTGGCCCATCTCCAGCCCCCCTTCTGTCTTCCTTCGTCCTCTGGAAAAATAGGATTTCCCGTATATTTTCCCGGATTTTCTAATCTTCGCGAATTTTGCCTCCAAACAACACCTTTTCCATGAGAATCCTGACTGCAACGGTCCATGCTCCAAAAGTCATCACCCATGCAAAAACAGATGAAATAACATAAGTGTCACCTCTCAATATGAAATATACCAATGGATAACAGTGAATTATGACATAGAATAGTGATGCAAAATGGACGTATCAAGGTCCTAAGGATGTACCCCTCTAGGATGGGTGGCATGACATAGCGGGCCACAGAGATGTTCCACCCATATAGGAGCCGCCAGTCCGGCGGCACCAGCAGGCCATTCTACTGGAGGATGAGAGCCTCCTCCTGGTTGAAGCTGTGGCCCCGCTACTCCAGCGGTTCCTTGCCGTGGCGGCGAGAGCCTCCGGCTTCACCATTGTGCGCCATGATGGCCGGTGGAGATGCTGCGTGGGGTGGGATCTAGGGTTTGCGGCGGCAGGAGGGAATGGGAGAGAGTCGTGGGTGATGTGGTAGGCGGAGAGGGATTTTATGGGCACACGGGGCCGGTGAAGACGGCCAAGCGCCCTTACTCTAGCGTCGGGGTTTGCGTTGGCACGTGTGGGAGACGATGGGACGCATTGGCGTCTAGCCCTAACAAAAAGTTGTGTGACACTGCCAGGCGAGACCCGCCGATGAATCTGACGTGACGAGACGCGCCGGCGCTCCCACGCCGGTCTTTCGAAACAGAGGTTGGATTGGACTTGTCGGCGCTTCTATTGGGCTTGGAAAAATGCCGGCTAGCTTTGGGGGTGCCGCCGTGAGCAGATTTTCGGTCCAGAGCCCAATAGCTCCTCCTGGTTGAAGCTGTGGCCGGGCTACTCCACCGGTTCCTTGCCGTGGCGGCGAGAGCCGTCGGCTTCACCATTGTGTGCCATGATGGCCGGTGGAGATGTTGCGTGGGGGTGGGATCTAGGGTTTGCGGCGGTGGGAGGGAATGGGAGAGAGTCGTGGGCGATGTGGTAGGCAGAGAGGGATTTTATGGGCACGCGGGGCCGGTGAAGACGGCCAAGCGCCATTTCTCCGGCGTCGGGGTTTGCGTCGGCATGCGTCGAAGACGATGGGACGCATCGGCATCCAGCCCTAACAAAAAGTTGTGTGACACTGCAAGGCGGGACCCGCTGATGAATCCGACTTTACGAGATGCGTCGGCGCTCCCACGCCGGTCCTTCGAAACAGAGGTTGGATTGGACTTGCCGGTGCTTCTATTGGGCTTGGAAAAATGTCGGCTAGCTTTGGGGGTGCTGCCGTGAGCAGATTTTCGGGCCAGAGCCCAATACGGCTATTGGGAGCCGTATTGGAAGCGCCAGTGAAGATGCTCTTAGATGTTATTTTCCTCTAACCAAAATTTTATACTCCATCTAGTCCATATTGATGGTATCTAGTTAAATATTTAGACTAAATGCATTCATATCTAGAAAAAGTTGAGATCATTAATATGGGACGTAAGGAGTATTAACATTATTAATTTTTTCGCAATTTCTTTACCAATTATGGTTAATATTTAAAAAATCTATAAATATTATTTGTATTTTATTTAACCTTTTTTCTGACTTTTGTTTCAGTACATTCTCCTGGTCTACCGGGTAAAATGTTTTTTTACCAATGGATGTATCGCGGTGAGCACGTTTCCTCTCTCTCTCTTAAAAATAGAGCAAGAAAAATCCTCTTTCGTCTTATCTTCCCCTACCCGAGTAAATAAGCAAGAAAAATCCTCTTTCTCAGATTCTTGCCACTCCATGTTCTCTGTACGCGAGTTTTGAGATGGGACTCGCGCTGGAGTTGAGAAGATGAGAATGGCCACCGGCGAGACCGCATGTCCCTGCTCACCTTCCATTCCGCATGTTCCTGACTCACCTCCAACTTCTGTCTATCGCTCATCCACCGCAGTAAAGGCCTCCCAAGGCCACGCTCGCGGCTTCTTCTGAAGGTTGAGCTCGATTCCGTAGTTTCTGGTATGATTCCACCATGTGCTGGATCATGGGGAGGATGGGGTCAGTGGTGTGGGGGATGCAGGGATGGGCGACGGTGGACTCGGGAGGAGCGCCGCTGGAGTGGATGACAGGGAGATGACGGGGAGGCCGGCAGCCGACAACGCCCTCCGATCCCCTTCCCTGAGGCGTCCTGCCGCTCGCCTTCGATCTCTGCCCCGCCGCACGCCGTCGTCGGAGGCCGACCTCACGCATGCTCGCGTCCCCGGCTAGGCCAGCTTCGCCCGACGAACTCCGTCACACACAGTGCGCCGGCCTGCTTCCCGTGCGAGAAGGGGATCGACGGGAGGAGGTGGCTTCATGGGGATGGGGATGTTTCATGTTTTCGATTGTTTGACTTTGCGGTGACAAAGATGTAATATGTCTGAACTATCAAGGGCAAAATCGTATTTTTATGGCAGACAGAAAAAATTTAGTGTCGACGAATGTACGCTAACGTAAATTAGTAGATAGATTATATCTCTCCGACTTATATTTGTCTAGAACCGATCGTATTTATACTAGGGGTATTTTAAAACAAAGGAAGTATTTTCTATCGAAGGAGCCACATGGCTGATTGCTCCCAGTTTCATTAAGAAACGGGAGTTCGTTTTTATTTTTATTTTTCTGAGGAAAAGCCATCCGGCGCATTTTATTGAAAAGTCAACAGAGTTACATCATCAATTACAAATTACAAGATGTTATGAAACTGGAGTTCATCCAACAAACAATAAAGAGAAAATAACATTAGTAGGGTCCATTGGAAATTAGAGATATTATGACGGCACAAAAGGGACCACTCAGGACAACGTACATTGCTAGACGTTTAGGTAGACGTTTCAGTGATTAAAAACAATTCTCACAGAAAAGAAAAATAGGCAAGTGCCTTATCCTCCAACGGCATCGTCCGTTGTTAGCAAATCAGTTTGTGGTCGGAGAAAAAAAGACGGACGATGCTACACAGTGCGCGCGTACTGTGTAGACATCTGCGGTGCCCTACTCCAAAACGGAAAGAACCAAGTACAGCGTGTCTGACCTTTCCGAAAATAGAAAATTCTCATCCCCACGATCCCTTTCCCTCTCCCTCATTTCCCTGGAGTAATTTGCAGGGAGCTGTACCAGTAGGCCCTACTATGTCTAGACCAAAAGCACTACCTGCCCAGCTGCCTCACTCGGGTGTCGCAAGTTCATGATGAAAAAATAGAGATTTTTTTACCGCGAAAAATAAATAGATCTTGACGCTGTAAAATATATAGTTACATCTGTGGTAAGCAAAAAGGCAAGAAAAACACATGTAAATTCATGTGCCCCTCTTTTATCTCCTAGAAATTACATGACCTACCCCCCCCCCCCCCCCAATAACTGAAATTTGGTTCCATGGATGTAAACAACAGTGGGGGAAAGTAAAAACCATGTAATGTTACTTTTGGAGTATTAAACTAACACCTAAGTTACATTCAGGAATAAACATAGTAGTGTTATGTCTTGACCCTTCCTTTTATTTCGAATGTGAAAAATAAGAGAAATTACCTACATCCAATTGCAATATAGTTACATTTAAGATACAAGAGAGAAATTATTGGAGTTACATGTGCTTCTGTAGGGATGGATGTGTGCAGTATAACAAATAAAGCCTAATCCGGCCCAAAAATTAAATAGGAAACCCAAACCAGTCTCTCCCTCTTCCTACATCCCCCGGCGGCAGGAAACTCCATGGCGCGTGCAATTAATCAAGCAAGGAAGGCAGAACATCACAGGCCAACACAAAATCCACCCCCAAGTGTTGTGCAAGAACCAAACAACAGGTAAAGTTACACCTGCACCTCCAGATATGAACTACAAAACAGTTCCTTATAGAAAATATAAAGCTACATGTGGGGTGATGCATCGGGATCACCCTACCCCCTAAAACTCTATCATGGATGTATATTTTTTTCTATCAGTAGAAGCAATTAACAAAGGAATGACAAAAACGCCAGGCTTCATAAGATAGTTTGATAACCAGACTTTGTACCACGCCTCAAACTGCATTTTAAAAAGGGTTTAGGGTTACTTTATTTTAAAAAGGCAATCTACAAGCCTAAAAAGAAAGAATAGCATGTACAATATTCCTCCAGGATTGTGCAAGATCGAAATGTCCAATTATCTTCATCTAATGAATCTCTGTTTGCATGAACTGCAGAATAAAGTAACCGTAACAAAGATATTAGTAGCTGTTATGCATTGATTCAAGTATTCAGTTGGTAGAAAGTATAATTTTTCTTGTAGTATGAAAGACGTTGTTCTAACTGTTGATATAAAAATGTGACTACTACTATGTTTTATAGTGATGGATTTATGGTTTTCTAATGCTGGTATTAACTAACACTCGAGCACAAGATAATGAGGGTGATCGCAACATGCTAAACGACCAAGTTAAGGATCTTACATACCAGATTCAAAAAGTTGTAGGCTAGATATAAAAAGGTACAGGCTAGATTCAAAAAGTTACATGCTAGATATAAAGTGTACAGGCTAGATTCAAAAAGTTACAGTCTGATATAAGAAGTTACAGGTTAGATTCAAAAAGTTGCAGGCTAAATATAAAAAGTTACATGCTATATATAAAAAGTTACAACCCACGTGCTTAAAAGTAACAACATATTTGTAAAAATATTACAGTCCATACACAAAAAGTTACGTGCTGAGATGAATTAGTGGCCCTTCATCTAAACTGCACCAAATTAGTGCTAATCTGAACATGATAGTTACATTCTAATTTGAATTAGTGCTAATCTGAACATTATAATTACATTATGTGGCATAAACACAATAGCACAAGCGTCACCAACAGCACCATCCCCCTACGACAAAAAAATTCAGAGAACAAAAATGGAGAGGCAAACTCTCATGCATGTAACCATGGTTTTTAAGGCGTTAAGGCGATCTAGGGACGCTCTGACGCCTAGGCGCCTAAAGTGGCCAATTTTTCAAGGCAGAGGAGGGACGCATGGACGCCTAAGCGTCGCCTAGGCGACACCTTTAAAACCATGCATGCAACAAGGTTCAATTCCAGGGGATCTACATGACTAAAAAAATCTAAAAAAGCTTAGTACTGACCAATTGATTTCAGGGGATCTACAAGCTCCATAACCCCCTTGCCATACATGAGTAAGTAACCTACATTGACAAGAACAAGCCCACACAAGAATTTGAAATTGGATAATAACAGTCATACACCTGATGTGAAGAATATTTCATCCAATAATTTATATTTAATGGATTTTTTACATTGATAATCACTTGGAAACACCTACCGTGGAACCTTACATCGTGTGTGTAGGAAAACACTGCAACATAGGATGTATTTACTGTCCAATATTTATATCATATGATTATACAGCAACCCTCCACTGTATAAAATGATTTAAAACTTTAGGTGTGAAGACATATATCTCGTGTGTAGAATATTCCAAATATACTCATGGTTTTATGAGACTGTTACATGCATAAGAAAACTTTTGCGCATAAAAGTATGTTATGAGTACTGAGAAATAATACATCCATATCACATTTGTAAGAATGCAAAAAATACATACAACCGAGGATTAGAAAACATTCTTAAGACATGGTTTTTTCCTAGATTTTAAAAATAAACTTTTAAAAATAAACTGTTCTATTAGTACATACAGTTTAAACAACAAATTCAGAGAACCACACTGTGTATCTCCACACAGTAAATTGAATCTTGGATCCTATGTAATTATTGAGCCAAAACTACATGGTTTACTACTATTCTATTGTCTATTCTAAACAGAGAAACTATGTTATATAAGATAAACTGAAGTGTCCTAAAAAAAGTAAGATAAACTGAACCCCACTAGCACCACCGTGACTACTATACAACACCGTCGTGATTACTAGCTGGACCAGCACCGTGGTGACTACTGTACTAGCTAAACCAGCACACTGTGAATAATTTGGGGACAAAATCAATTTCCCATGAGCAAATATGCAACCAGAGTGAGATTGGAGCACTCACCAGCCCAAAATAATCAGCAGAAGTGTGCGTTTTGGACGCATAACCACGCCGTCGATGCTCTCTCGCCGACACCACCCCCAGCATGACCATCGGCTTCGGACGAGTCGATTCGCGAGGCTGAGCTGCCGAATCTCCTGAACTGGATCCTCTCACCATGGCCTCGCTCCTCATACGCGTCGATTTGCTGGGCCTCGGCGCCGAAGGACCTACCTCACCACGGCCACCTCGCCTCGGATGCGTCGATCCGCTCGTCCGCCGCGTCGACGCTCCTCCACCACTCCTTCCACCAACTAGGCCAACCGGCTCCTAGATTTCCCGCAGACCGTTCAACGCCAACGAGGTAGATCGAACAGGAGATCGATGCGGGGGGGTTGAGGAGAGGGCAATGGAGGCGAGCTCAGGTTTGAGAAAGTCAAAGGAAAGGGAGGACGAGAACTGTCGTTCTGTTTGGAGGCGCCACTTCATCGGGCCGCTCGATTGCCATCGGACGCGCGCGATAGGTGAGCACCGTGGAAGAAACGAGCCCACGCAATAATTAGATTTCTCGAAAAAAGACAGCGCTTACCGCATGTTCAGCGCTCCTACGTCAGCCTTCCCTTGACGGTGCCAGGTAGGATGTTTAGTGACGTGGAGAGGAGAGAGAGAGCGAACAAAGGCGTGATCCGTGTGAGCCTTTCGTTCTGTAAGGGGTCATCTCTTAGGACGGGAAATTAATCCTATGAGACCTGGTCTATTATCCTGAATGATAGACCCACCTCAATAAATAACGGTTGCTCCATTCAATTTTAAACAAATAAAAAAGACTAGAAAACTGAAAATAAACGAACACGTGTCAGATATAGTAGAGGGTCTATTAATAGACCCGGTCTCATAAGATTTATTTCCCTTCGGACGAACGAGAAGGCTATCCACGCGTTTCTCAAATCCTGTGCTTTGAGCGCTTGCTTTCGTCATCTGCCGCCAAATTCCTTTGCTATGCGCGCCAAATTTTCCATCTCGCCTCGCTAAACCATCCTCTCCTGATGGCATATATCCACATCCAATCAGAGAAAGAGGAACCAAACCCTACCGCCGCCACCACAAAATCCATCCCAGGCTCGCAGCAACCGCTGCTCCAGCCATGTCTCGTCGGCCAGTGTAGAATGAAGCCTCTTGGACTCTAGGCATATGAGGACATCCTGCTCCACCCATAATGCTCGTGTATGCTCACCCACCGCTGAACTATGCCAGATCTGACGTTGTCGGCTCACACGTTTTGTGGGACGGGGCTGCTGCTACTAGCCGCAATCTTTCTTCTCCAGCATATTGGTAAGCCTCGCTGTCCCTTTGTACTGGATGTGTAAATCTTCTCTTCTTTATCTTGATTATCCCGGTTGATTTGGTGATGCATAGCCCAGCTAATATTTATTGCAAACTGAATGAATGAATATGACGCAGTCTGTACTCAACTTTGTAAGCTTTATTCCATCCTTAATCTGAGTAAAAGGGAGATCGTAGATGGGATGGCTTATTCGGCGGCAACATAATTATAAAACTATTACTCCCTCCGTCTTAAAATAGATGTCACAGGTTTGTCAAAATTTTGATGAATCTAGATAATTTGGACAAACCTAAGACATCTAGATTCATCAAAATTTTGACAAACCTGTGACATCTATTTTGCGACGGAGGGAGCAGATGTGTTTTAGAGACTATATGACTCGATTTTTCTTAGTTTCTATACAACTAGCATCCACATAGTTTTACCTTTGCTTCAGAACTTTAGTTTCTGTAGAGCTTTTGAAACTTTTTTACAGTTTTTGTACATAAGACAGCCCACTAGACATTTGCTTATTCTGAACCTGATTTGAAGGGAGCAATAAAAAATTATCATGTTTAGTCACCATACATTCGTATAAAGTATAATACTTTGCTAGTTAGTACCAACGAGGGGAAGGGGTAATTATTAATGTTCAATTCAAGGAAAGTCTGGTCGGCTTTCCACGTGTTCTTAGAATGTGGTGTATTGATCAAGAATCTAAAAATAAAAAATGAATGCCATGAACAACAAAGGAGGATGAGAGTAAGTTTTAAATTACTTCCATTCATTCTTTACTATATATGGTTGCTAGTATATGTCAATAGCTCAATGCTTAACAAGTGTTTCATTATGCAATGTAGATGGCTGCTTGGCTGAATAACTCAAATGATGCTATAAGTGGAAACTATAAGAAGAATGACCAATATTGGGATGTTGTGACTCCTGAGTACAATAGCAACACCCCTGGCAACAATCGCAAAAGACAATGGAAGCAATACATGAGTCGTTGGCATCGAGTAAACAAAATTGTAAATGATTTCCATGTTGTTTATACAGAGATAAGCCAAGTTTATTCTAGTGGACAAAATGATGTTGATTTGATGGAAAAGCTCAAAAAAATATGAGAAGGATCATGGGTTGTTTCTGCATAGGGATAAATGGAAAGGATATGTGGGGGTTAAGTCATCTCCTATAGAACTTGATGACATTCCACGTCCTCCTATAGGGGTCAAAAAGGCGAAGACTGAAAGGGATGACAAAGGTAAGAATAAGTAGGTGTCGAATGATATGGAAGAGCTCAATAAGTACATTGAAGCACATGAATAAGCTAGCAAAAATCGCACTGCGGTGCTAGAAGCACATAAACGTATTTCATAGGATAAGGTTGAGGCATCACAACTCGCCCTGGAGGCAGCAAATGATAAGGTTGAGGCATCACGTATTTCACAATCGACTTTGCACCTCCCACGAGCCATTGTCCCTGATGCCTTGGTAAGTTTCGATTCCCCCTCTTGGTTAGGGTTTCTCTAGATTCTCCAAATCCATGCTTAGTTCTCACATTTTATTATTGTGGTGTTAGATTCTTTGATGGCAGTGTTAGATCCATTCATTGTAGTGTTAGATTCGATGTGCCAGTTTCCATTGGAAACCATGTCAAGGGCAGTGCATAGATGCACGCCATGGATGTGATCACTGTGCTGACATTGACATTCTTGCAAATGCGTGCATGGTGATCACCGACATGGCATGTGAAAGAGCATGTGTGGTTTTGGTATTTAATGACAATATCTATGGACTAATGTTTGCATTGAGTTACACTTGTAGGAAATGTCCATTATCATTGCTTGTACCATGTGTTGGCTTCAAGGTAGAAGAAATTAAGAAGAAGAAGAAGCAGTGTCCAAGGGCCTTGGGCCTATTGGAATCATGTTGAATAAATAAGATGATTCAAGGTTAATCAAGATGAAGAATGGGTCAATACTCAAGAAGAAATGAAGTTGTGCAAGTTCAAGATACGCCATCTCTAGAAGATCACATGCTTGAAGATTTATATCCTCGGTAATCATGGATCTATGAAGACAAGCTCAAAGAAGAGGTTTCACCATGGTTTATAGGGGAACAAGTCGCAAGTCTTCATCAAGCGAGCACGAGCAAGAGAAATCAAGAAATGTGTTCCATATTGAGGAGGACAAGATCAAGTGGAATGCTCAAGGCAAAGGTATGATCTTGATATATTTTCCCCTTTGTCGGTCACATGTTGTTAGTGGGGAGCCCTGGTTTAGGATAGATAACCGTACTATCAAGAGATGCTCTCGAGTGAGTAACTCAATCGTATCTTTCAGAGAGAGCTCAAACCTTTGCATACTCAGCATCATCTTTCTCAGTTGTTACTTGGATCTTATTCAAGTGATGTTGTAGATCTTGTGGTAATCTTCACAACAATATCTAATTCATCAAAAATGGCATATATCCACATCCAATCAGAGAAAGAGGAACCAAACCCTACCGCCGCCACCACAAAATCCATCCCTGGCTCGCAGCCATCGCTGCTCCAGCCATGTCTCGTCGGCCAGTGTAGAATGAAGCCTCTTGGACTCTAGGCATATGAGGACATCCTGCTCCACCCATAATGCCCGTGTATGCTCACCCACCGCTGAACTATGCCAGATCTGACATTGTCGGCTCACACGTTTTTTGGGAAGGGGCTGCTGCTACTAGCCCCAATCTTTCTTCTCTAGCATATTGGTAAGCCTCGTTGTCCCTTTGTACTGGATGTGTAAATCTCCTCTTCTTTATCTTGATTATCCTGGTTGATTTGGTGATGCATCGCCCAGCTAATATTTATTGCAAACTGAATGAATGAATATGACGCAGTCTGTGTACTCAACTTTGTAAGCTTTATTCCATCCTTAATCCGAGTAAAAGGGAGATCGTAGATGGGATGGCTTATTCGGCGGCAACATAATTATAAAACTATTACTCCCTCCGTCTTAAAATAGATGTCTTAGGTTTGTCAAAAATTTGATGAATCTAGACACTAGATTCACCAAATTTTGAGAAACCTGTGACATTTATTTTGCGACGGAGGGAGTAGATGTGTTTTAGAGACTATATGACTCGATTTTTCTTAGTTTCTGTACAACTAGCATCCACATAGTTTTACCTTTGCTTCGGAACTTTAGTTTCTGTAGAGCTTTTGGAGCTTTTTTTACAGTTTTTGTACATAAGACAACCCACTGGACATTTGCTTATTCTGAACCTGATTTGAAGGGAGCAATAAAAAATTATCATGTTCAGTCACCATACATTCATATAAAATATAGTACTTTGCTAGTTAGTACCAACGAGGGGAAGGGGTAATTATTAATGTTCAATTCAAGGAAAGTCTGGTCGGCTTTCCACGTGTTGTTAGAATACGGTGTACTGATCAAGAAAAAAAATGAATGCCATGAACAACACAGGAGGATGAGAGATTGGTAAGTTTTAAAATTACTTCCATTCATTCTTTACTATATATGGTTGCTGGTATATGTCAATAGCTCAATGCTTAACAAGTGTTTCATTATGCAATGTAGATGGTTGCTTGGCTGAATAACTCAAATGATGCTATAAGTGGAAAGTACAAGAAGAATGACCAATATTGGGATGTTGTGACTGTGGAGCACAACAGCACAATACCAATATTGTAAATGATCTCCATGTTGTTTATACAGAGATAAGCCAAGTTTATTCTAGTGGACAAAATGATGTTGATTTGATGGAAAAGGTCAAAAAAATATGAGAAGGACCATGGGTTGTTTATGCATAGGGATACTTGGGAGTGAAAGGGCATGAATGATCCCATGTGTGGTTTTGGTAATTAATGACAATCTCTATAGACTAATGTGTAAATTGAGTTTCACTTGTAGGTTTGTCTATTGGCATCGCTTGGACCATGTGTTGGGTTCAAGGTTGAAAAATAAGAAGATCTAGTATTTCTTGAAGAAGAAGAAGATGGATTTCCTTATGGCAATCTTCAAGACATCATCAAGAAATGAAGTGCAAGCTTAAGGTGCGCCATCTCTAGAAGATCTCATGCTTGGAGCTTTCCATCCTCGGCGATCATGCTGTGATGAAGACAAGTTCAAAGAAGAGGTTTCCTCATGGAGTATGGGGAGCATTTTTCAAATCTTCATCAAGGAAGTGCAAGCAAGTGTAATAAAGAAAGGCGATCCATCTTGAGAAAGTCAAGACGGTCTACATCGAGCTCAAGTGGAATGCTCAAGGCAAAGGTATGATCTAGATAGGTTTTCTATCTTGACAGTCTCTTGTAGTGTTGGGAGACCAGGTTTAGGATAGATAGTCGTACTATCAAGAGGGGTTCTCGAGTGAGTACCTCGATCTTATCTTTTAGAAAGAGCTTAAACCTTTGCATACATAGCATCATCTTTCTTGGTTGTTGTTTGGTTCTTGTCCATGTGAGGATCTAGATAGTGTGATTATCTTCATAACAAGCTCTGGTTCATCAAAAACGGATTTCCCTTGCATATCTTATTGCGTTTTTTATCTTGCGGATTTTCCAGCTCCACACCTTGGGAGATATATCACATATATATTCATGATAATTTCTCCCTTGGTGATACTCAATATTTCACCTTTTGTTCGATTCTACTCTATATTATCTTTCCAACAAAATTGGTTTCATCCCAATTGGAGTTTCCAAGATTAACTTTTTGCGTTTTGGGTTTTGGAGGTTTTACCGGTTCATCGCTTCTAAGAGGTCATACCTTTCTCCATTTTATTTTTATCCTCCCTTGTTGGACTCTGATGTTTCTTTGCATAATCTTTTAGAGCTTTTTGTTCTCGTCAAAACGAGCCCAAGATCATTGAAATCAAAGTCCGGAGTCAAAAGTTATTGAAATTTTTGTGCAATGATGTCCAATGTTTTTGCTTGAGCGGTAGTACTGACCCAAGTTCCGCCCATAGTTCCGGTAAAACACGTTTTTGTTTAGTAACTTGTGTTTCTATTTACCGGTAGTACCGGTGGGGCACCGGTAGTTCTGGTGGTGCGAGAAAATTACCCAAACATGCAGATTTCTCTTGCCCTATTTAAGGCTCCCTTCTTCCCCAATGTTTCCCCAACTTTTGAGGTCATTTTTGCTAGCTCTTCCACTCTCTCTCCTCCATTGTTGACCTTCAAAATCTTGCCCTCTCCCCTTCTCCCTCCCATGATTCTTACATCTCTTTGAGAGATTTGAGAGAGGAGATCTAGATCTACAACCCCACCTAACCAAATTCCTTCTTTGTGAAGGAATCCTTAGGATCTAGATCCTGGAGAGTTTCGTGTCCTCATTTTGTGTTCTTCCTCTCTTATTCCCCAGATAGTGTTTGTAGCTTTGGTGGAATTTGAGAGTGAAGGACTTGCCTCTTGCATTTGGTGCATAGGTTTGAGTTCTCCTCGGAGATTCGGCGAGTTCAAGCTCTTGAGCTTGTTTCTCTTGAATTCTTGAAACCCTAGACGGTTGTGTGGAGTTGTGGTGTGTTCTTGGGGGGCTCCCATTGAGTTGTGAAGACTTCCCAAGCTTGTTGGCCTATTTTGGCATTGTGGAGCCTTTGTGGCGTTTCTTGGTAGCCCTCCAATTGAGTTGTGGAGATTGCCCCAAGCCTTGTACGGGTTCGGTGACCGCCCTTAAGTGTCCCATAGTGGAACATGAGTAGGCCTTTGTGGCGAGCTCATAGGAGAATAGGGTGAGCCTTTTGTGGCATCGGTGAGTTGCGCGCCTTCGCATCTTGGGGTGAGGCCTTGTGTGGCGTTGGGTGAGCATTGAGCCACCACATCTTGGGGTGAGCCATTTGTGGCATTCGAAGTACATTGCACCACCACACCTCTCGAACGGGGACGTAGCTTCTTTGGAAGTAAACTTTGGGAAACCAATCATCGTCTCCATGTCCATCGGTTATTCAACAGAGCCCTTTACTTATGAAATTTACATTGTGATAGCCATTGTGCTTGAAGTATTTTATCTTGCTATCACCTTGTTGCTTGTCTTGCTTAACATAGGTTGTTGGTGCACTTAGTGAACCTAGTGGATATAGGTTTTGGCTTGATAAACTAAATGTTAAGTTTTATCCCGCATTTATTAGAGCCTAAATCGTAATATTTTTACAACACCTATTCACCCCCTCCCCCTCTAGGCGACATCCGTTTCCCTTTGAATTGTTATCAGAGCAAGGTCTCTCGCTTATTAGGCTTCACCGTCTTGAGAGTAAAGATGTCTCCTAGGGTTTTAGTGCACTCTCACACATTTAGATTTGATGGCACAAATTATGATGTTTGGTGAATTCGCATGCTTAGTCATTTCCGGGTCATTGACCCAAATATTTAGCGGATCCTTGATATGGGTTTGTCGCCTCCGAAGGATCCCCAAAATCTATCTTTGGAGGAGGATACAAACTCTTATCTCGAAGCTCAAGAATCTCACGTGCTTGTTAATGTTGTGAGCTTTTTAGTGATTTCCACAATCATGCTTTTTAGGAATGCTCATGATATTTGGACCAAGCTTCAAGGAAAATATGATGTGTCCAATGTTGAGAATATGCCCTAGAGGCAATCATGTATGATGTTATTCCCAATGTATTCATAAAGTTATTGTCCATGTATGAACTACTGATATGTATCATTGATTATGTGATTCGATTGTGGAACTATATATTCATGTTGTTCATACTAGTTGTCCTTGGTCGTTGAGGTTGTGCTGGACACACAACTTAGAAAAATGTGAAAGTTTACTGATGACTCGGTTCCACTTGTCATGGGCATGGTGATGCTATTCCGACTTACACTGATTCGGTTAAAGAGTTTAGCGAATCGGACTGACCCACAGTTGAGATGCAACGAGCATGTTGTCATTTGTAGTCTCAAGCAATGGAATCCTTCGACCTGAGGTGATCTCATGATCCGAGATGTGGATCGCCAGCTTAGGTCCTATCAAACGATGTTCTATAAAATGGGCAGTTATAAAGGTAGGGTTTGGGTTGGTTGTGAAGCAAGCTGCGTGACGTGGATTACCAAGATGGATTTGCCCCTCCGTAATGGAGAGATGTTCTCTAGGCCCTCTCGTGTGATATTATTCGGAAGCATGGCCATGCGCGACTTGGTTAAGTGTTAACCAAGGAGTCGGACTAAGTGTTAGTCCAGTGAATCGTATATCACGGAACAAGAAGAGAGAGTCGAGCTATTAAAGGGATGGCAACAACTCGCCTATAGCTTGACAATATATATCGTGAGGCAAAGGGACTTGGACGAAAGTCACATTGAGAAAGGTTTGTCTTCTGACTTTATGGCGCTTGGGAGTTGGAACGTCTTGCTAGAGGCCACTACCAACTATCGACTCTGGGTGGTGACTCATGTCGTGTCCAGGTGTACGTAAACCTACAGGGTCACACACTTAAGGGTAAGGAGCCCATGTGGATTAGATCCATGTGGAGATTGGGGTACGACCTAGATGGGCCTCAAGCGTTGAGCCCAGCTAGGAGTGTATATAAGTGGACTGACAAGGATTGTCCCTGACCTAGCCATCACTTTCTCCACTCCCATTTCGGGCTAGACATGATCTAGGAGTCCTCTGCCTGGAGCTCCTTCCTATACGTGTGGATACCGGTAGAGGCGTTGCACGTGCGGCGCTAGAGACAAGGAGGTCCGTGGGGATCTAGATGTGCTGCATGGGGATCGTTCGGCACGACATCAACTGACGCGCTTCATCAACAATCCGCACCTGCGCGTCTAGTGGTAAATCTCGTGGCCTATCACCTAAGCTGGATCTTGGGAGTACCGCATAAGGGGAAAAGTTTTGTTTATCTCTGCGTGGCCCAACATCCAAAATATATGAGGATGATTGTGTTCCCTCCACCTCCGGTCGTGATGAGTTCTCATCTTCCTCTACTTCACCTACATGTGATTTTTCACAAGGTAACGATATGGTGAGTGGTGATATAACTTGCAATGTGGATAGTGAGTTTCCAATTGTTGATCATTAATCTCTATCATATTGCAATGATGTACCTTTGGTCATGAACACTTGTAGGACTATATGTGACTTACATCCTAGTGTTGATTGTCCTTGCATATCATATATAAATGGATTGAATATATCTCATGATGATATGCTTGTTTTGCCTTGTTGCCATGATAAATGTGCTTCTATTTCCTCTAGTACTTGTGTTGCTAACCATGTAGAGGAAATTTAAGAATGTGTGGGCCAAGGAAATGTTTCTATTGGAGCTTCATGTGTTCCCCCATCATCACCTTCTCCCAATATTCACTTATGACTCATGGCTAAGGAATCAAAGGTAACTTCTCCTTTGGATCCCAATGCACCTCATGATGATGTGAATGTTGACTTAGATGAAGTAGATGATGATATTGCTTCTTTAAAAGAGAAGGGGGAGCTAGTCCTTCATGCTCTACACAAAAATAAAAAAATACTTGATCTACTTTCATTGAAATCTTGAACTTTGCCATTGAAAGTAAGCAACTAATTTATGAGCATGAGGACACAATTGACAAAATGAGTAGTCTTGAACATGAGTATGCTAATGACATTGCAAACCTAAATGAAGCTTTTTAAGAGGAATAAAACACAAAGGAATCTCTTGAGGAGACCTTTTCTCTAGAGCTATCTAGAGTGAAGAAATCTCATGATAGAGATCTTGAGGTGGCAAGTTCCCTTCAAATTTAAAATGACTATCTTGAAGTTTCCTATGCTAAACTCCTTGAGGATTTTGAGCACCTCAATAATAGCTCTAGGGTCATCAAGGGGGAGCTCATCGAATTCATCGAATCACATGAGCAAGTTAAAGCTTCATACTCAAAAGAGCTTACCAAGTTGCCCTCACCTCTTGCAATTAATCATGATGCTCGTGCTACTAACTCTATCTCTTTTGAAGCATCTATTGTGAAGGAGAATGTTGAGCTAAAGTCTCAACTTGCATTGCCAACTAGCAACTATGGGAAGTAGGAAGAAGAACATGCTAAGCTCTCAATCCCGCATCAGGATCTTCTAGTTTCCCATGGTAGGCTAAACTTGGCTCATAAGGCCACAATTTCAAAGGTAACATCTAGTGAGCCTCATGTGGACATTAGCACTACTTCTACTCCTAGTGTCATATTGCCATGTGCTAGTCCTTGTGATTCATCATCTCATAACCATTCTATATCTTGTGATGAATTTCATCCCTTGCCATGTTGCTCTAACAATATATCATCTACTTCCTCTAGTATTGTTGCTGATACTTGATGTCTACGCACTTCTATTCTTGTAGACAGTTGTTGGGCCTCCAAGTGCAGAGGTTTGTAGAATAGCATCAAGTTTTCCCTTAAGTGGATCACCCAAGGTTTATTGAACTCAGGGAGGAAGTGGTCAAAGGTATCCCCTCTCAAGCAACCCTGCAATCAAGATACAAGAAGTCTCTTGTGTCCCCAAAACACCCAATACACTTTTCAGGTGTATAGGTGCACTAGTTCAGTGAAGAGATAGTAAAATACAAGTGGTATAGATAATTATAAGTGGTAACGGTGATAGAAAATATCTTGATGGCGTGGAAAAGACTAAAGGCAAACTGAAATAAAGATGGAACAAGCAAACATGTAACAGATCTAATTGCAAACGGTGTTTCAATGCTTAGAAACAAGGCCTAGGGATCATACTTTCACTAGTGAACACTCTCATATAAATATATTCTTATTTATGATACTACGCTGAACTACTCTCTGGTTGGACACTCTAATCGTTGGTAGGTCTATAACAGCACACCTCAAAGTTCATATTTCCCATCTAGATAACCCCACACTATCACCTTGAGTACTAGATGGGTCCAACAAACACCACAATTTCATAGAAACGTCCAACTCCAAATATAACTCATAACAATTATTTGTAATCTCTAGCCTAAGTGCCACCATGGTGTGCACGCTGTCACTTTCACACACATGGGGAGAGCAGAGATCTATTAAAGCACTTGAGTAGCAAGGTAGATCTACTTGATTACAAAGCTCATGATCACAATATGATCATGCATAGAGAGAGAGAGAGATGAACACATAGCTATGGGTAGAGCCCTTAGCCTTGAGAGAGAACTACACCCTCCTCATCATGGGAGTCAGCAACGGCGATGGAGATGGTGGTGGAGATCAATGGAGATGGCTCCGGGGGCACTTCCCCGTCCCGGCAGGGTGCTGGAACAGAGACTTTCTGTCCCCCGAATCTCCCCTTCGGTGGTGGCGGTGCTGCGGAACTTTTCGTGGCTAGAGGCTTGACGATCTAGGGTTTCTGTATCGGGAGGAATATATAGGCGAAGGGGAGAGGTCAGTGGCCAGCCAGGGGGCCCACACCATGCCCTGGCGCGACCTGGGGGGACCCGCGCCTAGGGGTGGTGTGGCCACCCTGTGGTCCCCCTCCGTCTCTCCTTCTGGCTCCGTGAATCTTCAGGGAAAATAACGACTTTGGCTTTTGTTCGGTCCAATTCCGAGAACATTCATTTTCTGACTTTCTGGAACCAAAAACAGCAGAAAACAGGCAACTGGCACTGTGGCTCTTGTTAATAGGTTAGTCCAAGAAAGTCTATGAAAAGTACTCCAAAGTTGGAACAAAACATAAGAAAGTAGATAAAACCAAGCATGGAACATCAAAAATTATAGATACATTAGCAAGATATCAACATCCCCAAGCTTAACTCCTGCTCGTCCTCGAGTAGGTAAGTGATAAAAAGAAAGAATAATTTTTGAGGTGACATGCACCATCATAAACTTGATCAAATTATTTGTAAAACAACGATAGCTAGGATCATAGTACTTCAACATAGCATAAAAGATAAAGTTCTAGCAATAAGACAAAGTAACTATGTTGCAACATGAAAAGGCACAAACAAAAGATTCATGAATAAAAATGCTTTGCAAGACGTTTGTTTGTTTCACATAAAGAAAACATAACATAGTGGCATTCAGCTTGTCCCTCATAGAGTAGCAAACATAAATGCATAGGACACCTTCAAATTTCATAAGAGTGACTAGATACAGATAGTTTAAAACAAGCAATATCAAAGCTATGCATCAAACAACAAGTCTTGGGACAATGCACATAGAACTAAGAATGGCCACTATGCTCTCAAAGTAGGTGCATAAAGGTAGAAGGTGGAGACTCAATATAAAAGTAAAAGAAAGGCCTTCATAGAAGGAAGTAGGGATTCAAGTTTCATAAAGAGCTTCCATAATTTATGGTGCTTATTAACTTTCAGCGCTCATTGCCCCTATCATAAGTATCTTGAAGTGATTAAGGTTAAAGTGAACAAACTATGGTGTATATGCTTGACGAAGTATAAGTTGAAAATCTCATGTCCCTTGAATACGAGGGCCGCTCCTCATGCTACTCAAGTTTAGTCACCGGTAAGTTCTTGTCATCGTAAGTACATGTGTATCATAGAGAACCGCCAACGAGGTACCCCTTGCCCGATGATACGGAAGAATCCCCATATCAAAATGACAAGGCAATCAGACAACGAGCATCTCAGCAATCTTCTTATTTACCATGGGAATATGGTGCTTTTTTTCTCTCTTTCCTCTTTTCTCATATTTTTTATTTTTCTGTTTTTTTCTCAATATCTGACTCTTTTTTTATAATAAGAATGCTTCATAGATAGCTCATTATGGTTACGCTGCAGGTTTCCACCATGACAGCATGGATTAGACCAGCGGCCCATGCGTTTCTCTAATACATATCCATAACTCCATGGACTTACAAGCTCCCCTTTCATTTCACACCGACGACATCCATAGACAAAAGAGCATGATATCAACTAGGTACAGAGTACAAGTGCAATGTTGAAAGCGTTCCCCATGATAGCATTGTTCTGCTAATCCCCAACAAATAAGTGGAAGCATATACAACATAGACGACACAATGGTTCAAGTTTATTAAGGGCAAGAAAAGTAAAGTGTGCCATCAAGTTCGTGAGAGCTTTAATCACTAGTTTTCTCATAACAAGTTTAATTTGGAAGGTAGATAAAAACATGAATATACTTGGAATAGCATATGCTAGTAGGTAGGTATGGTGGACTCTTTGGAATAACTTGGTTTAAGTAGTTGGATGCATGAGTGGAACTCACACTTGGTTACGGAGGCTAGCAAAAGACTGGGAGCGACAAACTAAGAGATCAATAATGGCCATAATCATGCAAAGCGACAAAACATCATTGATCAAAGCATAAAGTGATACTACAAGTTGAAAACTAAAGTATCATCAAGTCTATGGTGACTTGGGATAGTCATAACATGGTGTGAGCATGTGCCAAGTCAACCCAAATAAAGCGTCAAAGGAGAATACCACAATACTATGCTTTAATATGCTAAAACAACGCATGATTCTTCAAAGGCACATTAAGCAATCTCAATTGTTTATAACAAGTCATGCTACGGCAAAGAATACTAAGCATAAAGCCAAAACAATATCAAGCATGGCATGACAAAGCATAGGCCACAGTCAAAAACAAGCTCTCTTTACCACTTAAGCAAGAACTTTTCTACTCTTTTCCGATCCAAACCAAACTATTTGAATACCAATGTATGAAAGAGGGGGTACAACCAATTTATTCAAGCAAACTAAGAAAACCAAGAAAACGAAAACTAAAAACAAAAACGAAGACGCTCCAAGAACAACACAATTGTGCATGAAACAATAAAAATGAAGTGTTTGGAAGAAACCTGAGATTTTTATTGATGAAGAAGGGGATGCCTTAGGCATCCCCAAGATCTGACGCTTGTACTTCTTGGATATTTCTTGGGGTGACACGTGTGGCATCCCCAATCTTGAGCTTTAGTCTATTCTTCATCTCATTACATCATTCTCCCCATACACCTGAATTTTTTTCCTTCATACAAAGCTTCACACAATCTTCATTAGCAACATTAGTGTACTCAAGATAATAAGTCTTTAGGTTCAGTTTTAACACCAATAAAACTTCCATTAAAACACAAGCTACTGTAGCACTTCCCTTTAAAAAGCTCAATTTCCCAAAAAGAACCCAAAAAGGAACCAACAAGAAGCAAATGCAAATAATGGCAGAAATTTGTCAAATCAGACCAGCAGGTAAACACCATTTTTTTTCGAAAACCTTCTATTGCTCAAAAAAGTGTTGAACTAACGAAAGTTGGATAACAACCTGGGGCAGAAGCACAAAAATTTACGCCTCAAAACGACGTACAGAGATTTTACACGAATTTTTACGGTGAAACACAAAAATCTGTTTCGGGACATCAACTTTCCCAATTATTACTTCTCTCTCATTAGAGGTTACTCTTGGCACAAAAAGCAAGTACAAAGGATAAGGAACTGTTATTATAGAGGTAATAACTTCCAAGAATCATCTAAAACTTTTGGGTTATCTCCCAATAAGTACTTTTCTTTAACGCCTTTAAGTTAGGCTTGATAGTTTGAGAAGATGCTCACATAAGAAATATGAATTGAAGTAAAAGAGAGCATCAAGAAGCAAATTCAAAACACATTTAAGTCTAACCCACTTCCTATGCATAGGAATCTTGTAAAGAAACAAGTCATGAAAGCACAAAGCAACAAGCATAGTAAAGCAAAACAAGTGCAACTTCAAGACTTTCAACATAAAGAGGGGAAACTTAATATTATTGAGATGCATAAAACCATGTTTCCCTCTCTCATAATAACTTTTAGTAGCATCATGAATAAAATTAACAATATAACTATCGCATAAAACATTTTTATCATGAGCCACATGCATAAAATGATTATTACTCTCCACATAAGCATAGTCATTCTTATTAATTGTAGTGGGAGCAAATTCAACAAAATAGCTATCATTATTATTCTCATCATCATACTCATCAAACATAGGAGGCATATTGTAATCATTAATTTTCTCCTCAGTAGTAGGTGGACTGAAAATATCATATTCATCATTGTAATCATCATATATTGGAGGTTTGGTATCATCATAAGCAATAGAATAGCTATCTTCCAAAGCTGGGGAACTAAAAAGATCATTTTCATAAAAACTAGCTTTCCCAAGCTTAGACTTTTCCATAGCATTAGCAATAATGGTGTCCAAAGAATTCATACTAACAACATTGCTATTAGCATGCAAATAAAGTTCCATAAGTTTTTTAATTTTCTCTTCAAACACTTCATATCCTAACTCAAGATAAATACTATAAAGCTCTCTAATTTTGTTGCTGTTTTCCATTAAGCCTAACTAGTGAAAACAAGAAACAAAAAGACAAAATCGCATAATCTAAAGGAAATAACTTCGAGCACTCACACCGGATGATGTGAGTACCTTTTACCTTACCTCCCCGGCAACGGCGCCAGAAAATAGCTTGATGTCTACGCACTTCTATTCTTGTAGACAGTTGTTGAGCCTCCAAGTGCAGAGGTTTGTAGAACAGTAGCAAGTTTTCCCATAAGTGGATCACCCAAAATTTATCGAACTTAGGGAGGAAGTGGTCAAAGGTATCCCCTCTCAAGCAACCCTGCAATCAAGATACAAGAAGTCTCTTGTGTCCCCAACACACCCATTACACTTGTCAGGTGTATAGGTGCACTAGTTCGGCGAAGAGATAGTAAAATACAAGTGGTATAGATAATTATAAGTGGTAACGGTGATAGAAAATAGCTTGATGGCGTGGAAAAAACTAAAGTCAAACTGAAATAAAGATGGAACAAGCAAACATGTAACAAATCTAATTGCAAACGGTGTTTCAATGCTTAGACACAAGGCCTAGGGATCATACTTTCACTAGTGAACACTCTCATATAAATGTAGGGCTATAACAGCACACCTCAAAGTTCATCTTTCCCATCCAGATAACCCCACACTGTCTCCTTGAGTACTAGATGGGTCCAACAAACACCACAATTTCATAGAAACATCCAACTCCAAATATAACACATAACAAGTATTTGTAATCTCTAGCCTAAGTGCCACCATGGTGTGCACGCTGTCACTTTCACACACATGGGGAGATCAGAGATCTATTAAAGCACTTGAGTAGCAAGGTAGATCTACTTGATTACAAAGCTCATGATCACAATATGATCATGCATAGAGAGAGAGAGAGGTGAACACATAGCTACCGGTAGAGCCCTTAGCCTCGAGAGAGAACTACTCCCTCCTCATCATGGGAGTCAGCAACGGTGATGGAGATGGTGGTGGAGATCAATGGAGATGGCCCGGGGGCACTTCCCCGTCCCGGCAGGGTGCCGGAACAGAGACTTTCTGTCCCCCGAATCTCCCCTTCGGTGCGGCGGCGTTGTGGAACTTTTCGTGGCTGGAGGCTTGATGATCTAGGGTTTCTGTATCGGGAGGAATATATAGGCGAAGAGGCGAGGTCGGTGGCCAGCCAGGGGGCCCACACCATGCCCTGGTGCGGCCTGGGGGGACCCGTGCCTAGGGGTGGTGTGGCCCCCCTCCCTCTCTCCTTCTGGATTCATGAATCTTCCGGGAAAAATAACGACTTTGGCTTTTGTCCGGTCAAATTCCAAAAATATTCATTTTCTGACTTTCTGGAACCAAAAACAGCAGAAAACAAGCAACTGGCACTGTGGCTCTTGTTAATAGGTTAGTCCAAGAAAGTCTATGAAAAGTATTCCAAAGTTGGAACAAAACATAAGAAAGTAGATAAAACCAAGCATGGAATATCAAAAATTATAGATACGTTAGCAACGTATCGATACTAACCATGTAGAGGAAAACAAGAAGCTCAAGTCTCAAGTTACTTCTTTGAAGAATGACTTGAATAAGTGTCATGAAGGGAAGACCACACTCAAGAACATCTTGGGTGTGAGAAGATCCCCAAATGATAAGAGTGGGCTTGGATTCAATTCCAACATTAAGAACAAGCCCACCAATAAGTTGAAGCATAAGGGCAACAAGAAGAATGGCCAAGGTCATGTGAAGAATCCGGCCAACATTGTATGCTTCAAGTGCAAGGAAGAAGGACATCATGTGATATATTGTCCATTGAAGAATAAGCAACAAGAGAAGCAGCATCAAGCTCCACCTCAAGATCGAAGTGGGCCTCTTCCCAAGAAGCAAGATCTTCCTCAAGGGGTGGCATCTCCCAAGAAGAAATATAGCAAGAGAAGAACTTGCTACATATGCCGTGAGAAGGGGCACCTTTCTTCCTCATGCACCATTGGTAACTTCTCATCCCATCCTATCTTGATTGCTGATGCTTATTCTCTTCGTAAGTATGAAGTGGGCAATGTGTTTGCCAAATATATTGGTTCCCAATGTGGTGTCAAGAAAAGAACCATTTGGGTGGCCAAGCCTATTGTGACTAACTTCTTAGGACCCAACTTGGTTGGGGACCAACAAGCTAAAACTTTATCAATAGGTGTTGATTGGAGGGCATTGGAGGCTTGGCTATAGTATGAAGAATTGAGGGATCTTCATCATTTATTTTTGTCAAGTCGAGCCAATTGGATCATCTTGCTTCTATCTTATATCCAATGTTGCTCCTTGTGGTAACATGTGTTAAACTCATTTATGTTGAAAGTTACTTTCTCCCTTGTGCATGTGTTGGTTTTGTACCTTGCATGTGTATGTATATGTTGTGCTTCCCTCATACTTATATTGAGTTATGAAGTATATTTGTGTATGTTGGTTGGCACATCATATAATTGTGTTCTTGTGTTTGAGCCTTTGATGAATTTATTTGGCATCTCATTTGGCTCTTGCGAGAGATTAATGGACTATCCCATTTTGGGGGAGTGTTATGCTTGGGCATTGCACAATCCCAAAATGTGTGTACATGAGGAATACCACTTAGTATTTATATTGCAAGTTTATCTAGGCTCTATGTGGTATGTATTTCTCATGAGAAACTTAAGTTCCATAATGTCCATTAATCATCTCTATTTGGATGTTTTTACCTCTTGTTGAGATTTCCTGATTTATCACATTATGGAGGAGTCGTATGCTTTGTGAATATTACAAACATAGAAAATGTGGACATTTGAGGTTGTGCCACTTAGAATTGATATGAAATTATCTAGATCCTATATGGCACATTTATCTCAAACAGGTTCCAAATCCCTTGGATTGCTTTTATTGCTCATATTTTGGATCTTATTTGTGAGAGGTTTTCTTGATATTTGGTTCCTCATATTTGGACCTCCATATCCTCCATGGAAACCATTTGCTTCAAGTTAGTATAATCACTAGTGGTTGTGTGACTATTTGGAGCTATCAAGAATCTCTCTCGAAGCATCAAGCTTAATTCTTATATTTTGTTGTATGCTTCTTATTGTGAATATGATCGTGATATCCTTGCAAACTACCCCGGCAATTTTTTTCCCTATAGTGAATATGAATATGCTATAAATTTTTTCCCTATAATTCTTGTCATTGGACAAGTGGTACACCGTATATGGTAGAATTTATTGATCATGTTCACTTTGGCCTTTGCTTGTTCGTTTTCCCTATCTTTGGCCATGAAAATGTTTTCTTTTTCTCCCATGTCTTCCTTGCCTCTGTGAATCTTTTTAGTTTATTTGTACCCTCTTGTGTCTTATTTAATGTAGGTAGTAGTTATGATCTCATTTGTGTGCATTTTGCATTCAAAAGCAAAATTCCACATAATGCACCATTCCTGGAGGAGCTCTCCTATATTATTTAGAACACTCACTTTTTGCTTGGAAGTTTGATCTTTTCTTTTGATACTTTGTGCCATCATGAAAAGTGTAGAGAGTTTGATTTATGTGTTTGAATCTTTCTCTTTGGGAGTTGGTTTTGTCTCATTCTTTATTACTTGTTTTGATCCTTTAGGATGAGATAAATCCTTGAGCATTGTGTGTTTTGTGCATGTTTTTCTCTTTGGTCTTTGCCTTGTTCATTTGTTGAATGTGTGTCCTATCATTTGTTGTTTTGGCTCTTTGATACAATTTGAACACCTTTTGTCGTGTCACACTCTTGTGTTCTTGGTTTACTTGGTGTTTTTATTCAAATTGTATCTCCTTTTTGGTTCTTGAAAGTCTTGTGCATGCATATTTACTTCATGTATATATAATGGCATGCTTTCTTTTTTTGATCCAATATATAGGGGAAACTCCACCAAATCCTATTGGCTAAGATGTGCATGAAATTCAATTTCACATCAATAAGCACATATTTATGTGGAGCTTCTCCTATGTATTGTAGTTGCACTAACTACTTTGGACCCAATTTGTTTGGGACCATAGTGTACTTAATATTGTTTTAGGTACATTGGAGATATATATTGGATGTTTTTCTCATCCATTAGGAAGAAGTGGTGCCTCCATGTCAACTGGAGGCAAGCTAGGATGATCAATGATGGCTCAATGCACGGCGCCTAGAAAAATCCTTGATGGCGGTGTTGATGTAGAGCTCGTTGGGAACCCCAAGAGGAAGGTATGATGAGCACAGCAACAAGTTTCCCTCAGTTAAGAAACCAAGGTTTAATCGAACCAGTAGGAGCAAGGAATAACCCCAAAGGTGTTACTAGCTGAGTGATGGCAGGGCGCACTACCGGTGCCAGCAGCAACGTGGAGACCTGCACAACACAACCACAGAACTTTGTCCCCAACTTGCGATGAGGTTGTCAATCTCACCGTGTTTTGCGGAAAACAAAGGATTAAACGTATCGAATGGAAAGAAGTAAAAGTTTGCAGAAAGTAAACACAAAGCAGTAAAAGATTGTAGATTGTATGTAAAAGAAAAGGACTGCGATCCATAGTTCACTAGAGGTGGCTCTCCTTAAGATAGATAACATGCTGGGTGAACAAATTACAGCGGGGCAATTGACAAACACCGAGAAAGCAATACATGCATATACTAATCATCTGGACTCCTTTGGAACTTGATTAGGCATTACAACATTATACATAGACCGCCATCCAACTGCATCTATGGCTAATAATCCACCTTCAGGTTATCATCCGAACCCCCTCCAGTATTAAGTTGCAAGCAACAGATTATTGCTTTACGAATTGCGTGTAAAGTAAACAATACGATTGTTCTATGAACAAAGGATTGTTGTTTTCTCCCTAGTAGCAACAACACATCTAGTACCTTAGAGATTTCTGTCACTTCCCTAGATTACCAGAGGCATGAACCCACTATCGAGCATAAATACTAACTCTTGGAGTTGCTAGCATCTACTTGGCCAAGATAGCTACTAACAACAGAAAGCATGCAAGATCACAAATAACAAAGACATGATAGAATCAATAATCAATCTGAAATAACATTTCAATATCCATCAGATCCCCGCAAATACAACATGCAGAATTACAAATAGATGATCTTGATCATGAACGGAGCTCACAAGATCTAAACATGAAAGCACAAAGGAGGAGAACCAGCCATCTAGCTACTACATGGATCCGTAGTCCAAAGATGAACTACTCACACATCACACCGGAGGCTTGCATGGTGATGAAGAAGGCCTCCAGGGTGAATTCCCCTCTCCGGCAGGGTGCCGGGAAGAGCTTCAGATCCCTCCCGATCTAGGGATGGAGATGACGGCGGCTACAGACTCTTTCGTGGATTTTTGATCGGGTACTTAGGGTTTTCGTCCCGAGGGCATCTTATAGTCAGAAGGGGAGGCCGAGGGGGTGCCTGGGCTGGCCACACCACCCCCTGGCGTGGGCCAGGTGGTGTGGCCGCCCTCTGGCCCCTCTCCATCTCGTATTCTGGCACTTGATGACTTCCGAAAAAATAGGCACTTTGGCTTTTGTCCCGTCCAATTCCGAGAATATTCATTTTCTGACTTTCCTGGAACCAAAAACAGCAGAAAATAGGCAGCTAGCACCGTGGCTCTTGTTAATAGGTTAGTCCAAGAAATCATATGAAAAGTACTCCAAAGTGTGGACAAAACACAAGAAAGTGGATAAAGTTAAGCATGGAACATAAAAAATTATAGATACATTTGCAATGTATCAACATCCCCAAGCTTAACTCCTGCTCGTCCTTGAGTAGGTAAGTGATAAAAAGAAAGAATAATTTTTGAGGTGACATGCACCAACAAAGACTTGATCAAAGTACTATGTTGCAACATGAAAAGGCACAAACAAAAGATTCATGAATAACAATGCTTTGCAAGACGTTTGTTTGTATCACATAAAGAAAACATAGCATAATAGTATTCAACTTGTCCCTCATAGAATAGCAAATATAAATGCATAGGACACCTTCAAAGTTCATAAGAGTGACTAGATACAATAGTTTAAAACAAGCAATAACAAGTTATGCATCGATCAACTAGTCTTGGGACAATGCACATAGAACTAAGAATGGCCACTATGCTCTCAAAGTAGGTGCATAAAGATAGAAGGTGGAGACTCAATATCATGGTGGAAGAAAGGCCTTTTTATTAAAGGATAGGGATTCAAGTCTCATAAAGAGCTTCCAAAAATTATGGTACTTATATCTTTCAGCTCTCATTGCCCCTATCATAAGCATCTTTAAGGTGATTAAGGTTAAAGTGACACAACTAAGAGGATATGCTTGACAAGTTATAAACCGAAATCTCATCCCCCTTACTTACGAAGACCGATCCTCATGCTACTCAACTTCAGTCATGAGTAAGCTCTTGTCATTGTAAGTACATGTGTATCATTAAGAACCACCAATGGGGTACCCCTTGCACATGATACGGGAGCTTTCCCATAATCAAAATGACAAGGCAAGCAGACAATGAGCATCGCAACGATCTTTTTATTTGCTATTTGCATAGGTTTTTATTGAGGATGCTTCATAGAGTGCTCATTATGGTGATGCTGCAAGTTTCCACCATGATTAGGCATGGCTTAGGCTAGCGGCCCAGGCGTTTCTCTAACAGACATACAAACTCCATGATCTTACAAGTTCCACTTTTATTTCACACCGCCGGGATCCGTAAGCAAAAGAACATGATATCAACGGGGTACAGAGTACAAGTGCAATGTTGAAAGCGTTCCCCATGAAACATGGTTCTGCTAATTTCAACTTATAAAGCGCAAGCATATACACAACAAAGAAGGACCCAATGGTTCAAGTTTATTAGATGCAAAAAGTAAAGTGTGCCATCAAGTTTTTGAGAGCTTTAATCACTAGTTTTCTCATAACAAGTTTAATTTGGAAGGTAAAAAAAAGCATGAATATACTTGGAATAGCATAAGCTAGTAGGTAGGTATGGTGGACTCTTTGGAATAACTTGGTTTAGGGAGTTGGATGCATGAGTGGAACTCATACTTGGTTGTGGAGGCTAGCAAAAGACCAGGAGCGACAAACTAAGAGAGCAATAATGGCCATAATCATGCAGAGCGACAAAACATCATGGACCAAAGCATAAAGTGATACTACAAGTTGAAAACTAAAGTATTATAAAGGCTATGGTGACTTGAGATAGTCATAACATGGTGTGAGCATGCGCCAAGTCAACCCAAATAAAGCATCAAAGGAGAATACCACTATACTATGCTTTAATATGCTAAAACAACGCATGATTCATCCAAGGCACATTAAGCAATCTCAATTGTTTATAACAATTCATGCTACAACAAATAATACTAAGCATAAATCCAAAATAATATCAAGCATGGCATGACAAAGCATAGGCCACGGTCAAAAACAAGCTCTTTTTACCACATAAGTATGAACTTTCCTACTCTTTTCCAAACCAAACCAAACTATTTGCAAACCAATGTATGAAAGAGGGGGTCCAACCAATTTATTCAGAAAACCAAGCAAACTAAAAACCAAAACGAAAACGAAAAAGAAGACGCTCCAAGAAAAACACAACTGTGCATGAAACAATAAAAATAAAGCGTTTGGAAGAAACCTGAGATTTTTATTGATGAAGAAGGGGATGCCTTGGGCATCCCCAAGATTTGACGCTTGTACTTCTTAGATATTTCTTGGGGTGACACGCGTGGCATCCCCAAGCTTGAGCTTTAGTCCATCCTTCATCTTATTACTCATTCCTTCCATACACCTAAATTTTTTCCTTCATACAAAACTTCACACAATCTTTATTAGCAACATTAGTGCACTTAAGATAAATAATTCTTAAGGTTCAGTTCTAACACCAAATTAACTTCCATTAGAACAGTATCTACTGTAGCACTTCCCTCAAAAAGCTCAATTCCCCAAAAGAACTCAAGAAGGAACCAACAAGAAGCAAATGCAGAAAATGGCAGAAATCTGTCAAAACAGACCAGTAGGTAAAGTCGATTTTTTTCGAAGATCTTCTGTTGCTCAAATCAAAAAGTGTTGAACTAACGAAAGTTATATAACAACCTGGGGCAGAAGCAAAAATATTCACGCCTCAAAAAGTCTTTCAGAGATTTTACACGAATTTTTACGGTGAAGCACATAAATCTGTTCCGAGACAACAACTTTCCTAATCATTACTTCTCTCTCATTAGAGGTTACTCTTGGCACAAAAAGCAAATAAAAAGGATAAGGAGAGGTTATTACAGAGGTAATAACTTACAAGACTCATCTAAAACTTTTGGGTTATCTCCCAATAAGTACTTTTCTTTAACGCCTTTAAGTTAGGCATAAGAAGCAAAGAAAGAATCAAGTGTTCTCAAATGAAGAAGCATTAAAACCAAATTTTGTTTTTATAGGAGAAGCAAAAGAAATATTTTCTCTCTTTTTAGGGAAGTGTTCTATATCTTTCTTTAGTGGGAGTTGATATTTAATGGTGCCTTCTTTCATATCAAAGATGGCACCAACCGTTCTAAGAAAAAGTCTTCCCAAAGTAATAGGACAAGAAGCATTGTATTCAACATCGAAAACATATAAATCAACAGGGACATAAGCATTATTAACCATAATAAGAACATCATTAAGACTCCCCATGAGTTTCTTTTTAGCATTATCATCAAGTGGGACATTCAAATAACAATCTTCAAGTGGAGGCAAATCAAGCATATCATAAATCCTTCTAGGCATAATAGAAACACTACTATCAAGATCACATAAAGCTTTGAAATCAAAGTCATTCACTTTCATATTAATGATGGGTTCCCAACCATCTTCTTGTTTTACAGGATAGAAGCTTTATGTTTCATCTTTTCTGCTTTAATCTTTATGAGAGCATCAGTAATGTGTTTTGTAAAAGCCATGTTCATAGCACTAGCATTAGGACTTTCAGCAACCTTTTGTAGGAATCTAATAACTTCAGAGATATTGCAATCATCAAGATCAAAATCAACTTTATCATATAAAGTAGTAGAACTATTACTAGCCTCAACACTAGTGGTGGTAATAGTAGAAACACTAATGTTTCTAGCAATTTCATCTTCTCTCTCCCACTTAGCATGTAATTCAGCTAATAGTCTAACATTTTCATCAATTCTTACTTGTATGGCATTAGTAGCTACAAAGGGATTGTCATTAGTTTCAGGTTTAGCAGCCATTTTATTCAAAGAAGATTGAGCTTCAGCCAAAGATGCTATATTTCTTTCAGCATTAGAGAGTTTTTCCTCGATAGTTTTATTGAAAGCAGTTTGTTTACTAATAAACTCTTTAAGCATAACTTCAAGTTCAGAGGGAGCACTCCTATTATTGTTGTAAGAATTTCCATAAGCATTACCATTGTTGGGAGGATATGGCTTATAATTGTTGTTACGAAAATTGTTCCTATGAGCATTATTACCATAAGCATTGTTGCCAAAATTGTTATTTCTTATGAAGTTCACATTAACGTGCTCTTCTTGAGCAACCAAAGAGGCTAAAGGAACATTATTTGGATCAATATGGGCTTTCCCATTAACAAGCATAGACATAATAATATCAATCTTATCACTCAAGGAGGAGGTTTCCTCAACAGAATTTACCTTCTTACCTTGTGGAGCTCTCTCAGTATGTCATTCAGAATAATTAACCATCATATTGTCCAGAAGTTTAGTTGCAGCACCCAAAGTAATGGTCATAATGGTACCTCCAGTAGCAGAGTCCAAAAGGTTCCTTGAAGAATAGTTCAATCCTGCATAAAAAGTTTGGATGATCATCCAAGCAGTCAGTCCATGAGTGGGACAATTCTTTACCAAAGATTTCATTCTTTCCCAAGCTTGAGCAACATGCTCATTATCAAGTTGTTTAAACTTCATTATTTCACTTCTCATGGATATAATCTTAGCAGGAGGATAGTATTTTCCAATAAAAGCATCTTTGCACTTAGTCCAAGAATCAATACTATTCCTAGTTAAGGAATTCAACCATTCTTTAGCTTTTCCTCTCAAAGAGAAAGGAAACAATTTCAGCTTAATAATATCACCATCTATATCCATATGCTTTTGCATCTCACAAAGTTCAACAAAGTTATTTAGATGGGAAGCAACATATTCATTACCAATACCATAAAATTGTTCTCTCATAACAAGATTGAGCAAGGCAGGTTTTATCTCAAAGAAAGTATTTTCAGCCACAGGTGGAGCAATAGGTGTGCTCATAAAATCATTGTTGTTGGTGCTAGTGAAGTCACACAACTTAGTGTTTTCAAGAGTAGTCATTTTTTTGGGTTTTAAAATAAGAAAGCAAACAAGTAAAACTATTTTTTGTGTGTTTTTGAAATAAGAAACCAAACTAGTAAAACTATTTTTTGTGTGTTTTTGAATAAAGAAAACAAGCAAACAAAGCAAAAAGAAACTAAGCAAAACAAAAATAACAAAGTAAAGAGATTGGTTATGAGGGAGTCCCCTTGTGAAGATGTCCTTGACTCTCCAGCAACGGCGCCAGAAAAATGCTTGATGGCTCAATGCACGACGCTCAAAAAAAATGCTTGATGGCGGTGTTGATGTAGAGCTCGTTGGGAACCCCAAGAGGAAGGTATGATGAGCACAGTAGCAAGTTTCCCTTAGTTAAGAAACCAAGGTTTAATCGAACCAGTAGGAGCAAGGAAACACCCCAAAGGTGTTACTAGCTGAGCGATGGCAGGGCGCACTACCGGTGCCAGCAGCAACGTGGAGATCTGCACAACACAACCATAGAACTTTGTCCCCAACTTGCGATGAGGTTGTCAATCTCACCGTGTTTTGCGGAAAACAAAGGATTAAACGTATCGAATGAAAAGAAGTAAAAGTTTGCAGAAAGTAAACACAAAGCAGTAAAAGATTGTAGATTGTATGTAAAATAAAAGGACCGGGATCCATAGTTCACTAGAGATGGCTCTCCTTAAGATAGATAACATGCTGGGTGAACAAATTACAGCGGGGCAATTGACAAACACCGAGAAAGCAATACATGCATTGACTAATCATCTTGACTCCTTTGGAACTTGATTGGGAATTACAACATTATACATAGACCGCCATCCAACTGCATCTATGACTAATAATCCACCTTCAGGTTATCATCCGAACCCCCTCCAGTATTAAGTTGCAAGCAACAGATTATTGCTTTACGAATTGCGTGTAAAGTAAACAATACGATTGTTCTATGAACAAAGGATTGTTGTTTTCTCCCTAGTAGCAACAACACATCTAGTACCTTAGAGATTTCTGTCACTTCCCCAGATTACCAGAGGCATGAACCCACTACCGAGCATAAATATTAACTCTTGGAGTTGCTAGCATCTACTTGGCCAAGATAGCTACTAACAACGGAAAGCATGCAAGATCAAAAATAACAAAGACATGACAGAATCAATAATCAATCTGAAATAGCATCTCAATATCCATCGGATCCCCACAAACACAACATGCAGAATTACAAATAGATGATCTTGATCATGAACGGAGCTCACAAGATCTAAACATGAAAGCACAAAGGAGGAGAACCAGCCATCTAGCTACTATATGGATCCGTAGTCCAAAGATGAACTACTCACACATCACACCGGAGGCTTGCATGGTGATGAAGAAGGCCTCTAGGGTGAATTCCCCTCTCCGGCAGGGTGCCGAGAAGAGCTTCAGATCCCTCCCGATCTAGGGATGGAGATGACGGCGGCTACAAACTCTTTCGTGGATTTTTGATCGGGTACTTAGGGTTTTTGTCCCGAGGGCATCTTATAGTCAGAAGGGGAGGCTGAGGGGGTGCCTGGGCTGGCCACACCACCCCCTGGCGCGGACCAGGCCTGGCCGCGCGGCCAGATGGTGTGGCCGCCCTCTGGCCCCTCTCCATCTCGTATTCTGGCACTTGATGACTTCCGGAAAAATAGGCACTTTGGCTTTTGTCCCGTCCAATTCCGAGAATATTCATTTTCTGACTTTCCTGGAACCAAAAACAGCAGAAAACAGGCAGCTGGCACTGTGGCTCTTGTTAATACGTTAGTCCAAGAAATCATATGAAAAGTACTCCAAAGTGTGGACAAAACACAAGAAAGTGGATAAAACTAAGCATGGAACATCAAAAATTATAGATACATTTGCAATGTATCAATCAACAAATTCTTATCCTCTACATCCTACCAATATATCTCGGTAACAAGTATCTCTCTCATGCATACATATCTTGTTTCCAACCTTTTGTGGGTTGTTTGTTGGCATGAATTTGTGTGTTTGTAATGTTTTGGCTCTTTGTTTGGTTTTTATGAGTTCTCTCTATTGCAAATGTGAGTATGTTGAGATGAGTGCATATAATGGGAACTATACAAAATCATGATCATGATTCACTTATCCCAAATATGTCAATCTAGCAATTATATTGCCTATCCCTTCCTCAATTTTCTCTCATGTTCAATAGTGAGTATTTTGCAAAGTTGATTTCTATTTGTGATTCTTGTTGACTTTGTTCATATGTTCCAACTATTCCTTTTTCCCTTACTAATAGTTGAATGTATGTAGTGTGTTGGTGTTTGAAGCTCATTGATGTACAATAAGATATATTTGAGCATTTGGACATGCTTTCAAGCAAAAATCTTATTGTTATATTATATGACTTTCTTTTGTTGTTCATGTGATTTCTTGTGTCTATTTTGTGTGTGCATGTTTCTTTGTGGGCATATGTCTTTTTGATATTTTCCACCTAGAAACTTATACATACAAGAGAAGATAAATCTTTGGTTGTTTTTGTTTTCCTTGGAGACCACCCTTTATTTCTTTTTTATTCTTCGGTGTCTTCCAAATATATTTTCCTATTAGTGCTTGTCCCATTTGTTTGCATCTCTGGGCACTCATAATTTGATCTCTCTTGCCGTGTATTGTTAAATGAGTTTGTAGGAGTGAGGATTCCATGATTGTGCACTTTGTTTCCAAATACAATTAATAATTAGTGCATAATCCTTGGGGAGCTTTTTCAATTCATTTAAGAATGCTCATTTGCCTTTGCTCTCGTCTTTTTGTTTTAGATGTTTATGGGGGAGTGAGGATTCCATATTTGTGCATGATGTATCCAAATTATGATTCTATATTGTGCAAAAATATTGGGGAGCTTCCCTATTTCATCTAAACACTATTTTGTTTGTATCATAATATCTTATGATTTTATTTTGGTATCAATTGTTGTTGTCAATTGGTATTTTTGGGTCTTTTGGGTTGCTCGCTTCATTTGTTGAAGCTATTTTCTCCTCCTTTTATTTTTGCAACCTTTGGGTCCTCAACATAGTTTGATTTCCTCCCAAGTATTCATCATCGGATATGTGCATATGCACACCTTTGGAGGGAGTCTCACTATATTGGCCGTCTAGAACTTTTCACCCATTTTGGCTATCGATGCCAATGGGGGAGAAGTTTTAGAGGGTTTAAGGGAAGTTAGTTTATGATTTTAGTTGGTTCTTAAGCATTAGCCATGCATGCTCTTGCATCTTTTTTGTTGCTTTGCATGTTTAATATATAGACGAAACTCTTCCAATGATAATGGTTGGCAATATATGCAATGAAATTCAAGTTCATCACACGTGCATAGATTGTGCGGGAGTTTGCTCTATATATTGTGGTTGTACCAACATCACATACTTGTGTAGTACTTGATGTTGGGGCAACCGTTCTTTTTGTTAAATTCCATATTTAAACCCTCTCAAAGGGATTGTCAACAATTACCAAAATGGGGGAGATTGAAAGGGCATGAATGCCCCATTTGTGGTTTTGGTAATTAATGACATTCTCTATGGACTAATGTGTAAATTGAGTTTCACTTGTAGGTTTGTCCATTGGCATCGAATACCATGTATTGGGTTCAAGGTAGAAAAATAAGAAGATCTAGTATGTCTTGAAGAAGAAGAAGAAGATGGATTTCCTTATGGCAATCTTCAAGACATCATCAAGAAATGAAGTGCAAGCTCAAGGTGCGCCATCTCTAGAAGATCTCATGCTTGGATCTTTCCATCCTCGGCGATCATGGTGTGATGAAGACAAGTTCATAGAAGAGGTTTCCCCATGGAGTATAGGGAGCATTTTTCAAATCTTCATCAAGCAAGTGTAATCAAGAAAGGAAATCTATCTTGAGAAAGTCAAGACGGTCTACATCAAGCTCAAGTGGAATCCTCAAGGCAAAGGTATGATCTTGATAGGTTTTCTATCTTGCCGGTCTCTTCTAGTGTTGGGAGACCAGGTTTAGAATAGATAGCCGTACTATCAAGAGGGGTTCTCGAGTGAGTACCTCGATCGTATCTTTCAGAAAGAGCTCAAACCTTTGCATACATAACATCATCTTCCTTGGTTGTTGTTTGGTTCTTGTCCATTTGAGGATCTAAAACTTGTGTTTATCTTCATAACAAGCTCTAGTTCATCGAAAACGGATTTCCCTTGCATATTTTATTGTGTTTTTGATCTTGAGAGTTTTCCAGCTCCACACCTTGGGAGATATCTCACATATATATTCATGATATTTTCTCCCTAGGTGATACTCAATATTTCACCTTTTGTTCAATTCTACTCTTTATTATCTTTCCAACAAAATTGGTTTCATCCCAATTGGAGTTTCCAAGATCAACTTCTTGCGTTTTGGGTTTTGGAGGTTTTACCAGTTCGTCGCTTCCGAGAGGTCATACCTTTCTCCATTTTATTTTATCCTCACTTGTTGGAGTATGATGTTTCTTTGCATAATCTTTTAGAGTTTTTTTTTCTCTTAAAAACGATCCCAATATCATCGAAATCGAAGTCCGGAGTCAAAAGTTATTGAAATTTCCGTGTAATGATGTCCAACGTTTTTGCTTGAGCGGTAGTACCGGCCCAAGGTCTGCCCAAAGTTCCAATAAAACTTGTTTTTGCTTAGTAACTTGTGTTTCTATTTACCGGTAGTACCAGTGGGGCACCGGTAGTTCCGGTGGTGTGCGAAAATGACCCAAACGGGCAGATTTCTCTTGCCCTATTTAAGGCTCCCCTCTTCCCTAATGTTTTCCCAACTTTTGAGGTCATTTTTGCTAGCTCTTGCACTCTCTCTCCTCCATTGTTGACCTTCAAAAGCTTGCCCTCTCCCCTTCTTCCTCCCATGATTCTTAAATCTCTTTGAGGGATTTGAGAGAGGAGATCTAGATCTACAACCCTACCTAACCAAATCCCTTCTTTGTGAAGGAATCCTTAGGATCTAGATCTTGGAGAGTTTTGTGTTCTTCCTCTCTTATTACCCCAATAGTTTTTGTAGCTTTGGTGGAATTTGAGAGTGAAGGAATTGCCTCTTGCATTTGGTGCATAGGTTTGAGTTCTCCTCGGAGATTCGGCGAGTTCAAGCTCTTGAGCTTGTTTCTCTTGAATTCTTGAAACCCTAGACGGTTGTGTGGAGTTGTGGTGTGTTCTTGGGGGGCTCCAATTGAGTTGTGAAGACTTCCCAAGCTTGTTGGCCTATTTTGGCATTGTGGAGCCTTTGTGGCGTTTCTTGGTAGCCCTCCAATTGAGTTGTGGAGATTGCCCCAAGCCTTGTACGGGTTCGGTGACCGCCCTTAAGTGTCCCATAGTGGAACATGAGTAGGCCTTTGTGGCGAGCTCATAGGAGAATAGGGTGAGCCTTTTGTGGCATCGGTGAGTTGCGCGCCTTCGCATCTTGGGGTGAGGCCTTGTGTGGCGTTGGGTGAGCATTGAGCCACCACATCTTGGGGTGAGCCATTTGTGGCATTCGAAGTACATTGCACCACCACACCTCTCGAACGGGGACGTAGCTTCTTTGGAAGTAAACTTTGGGAAACCAATCATCGTCTCCATGTCCATTGGTTATTCAACAGAGCCCTTTACTTATGAAATTTACATTGTGATAGCCATTGTGCTTGAAGTATTTTATCTTGCTATCACCTTGTTGCTTGTCTTGCTTAACATAGGTTGTTGGTGCACTTAGTGAACCTAGTGGATATAGGTTTTGGCTTGATAAACTAAATGTTAAGTTTTATCCCGCATTTATTAGAGCCTAAATCGTAATATTTTTACAACACCTATTCACCCCCTCCCCCTCTAGGCGACATCCGTTTCCCTTTGAATTGTTATCAGAGCAAGGTCTCTCGCTTCTTAGGCTTCACCGTCTTGAGAGTAAAGATGTCTCCTAGGGTTTTAGTGCACTCTCACACATTTAGATTTGATGGCACAAATTATGATGTTTGGTGAATTCGCATGCTTAGTCATTTCCGGGTCATTGACCCAAATATTTAGCGGATCCTTGATATGGGTTTGTCGCCTCCAAAGGATCCCCAAAATCTATCTTTGGAGGAGGATACAAACTCTTATCTCGAAGCTCAAGAATCTCACGTGCTTGTTAATGTTGTGAGCTTTTTAGTGATTTCCACAATCATGCCTTTTAGGAATGCTCATGATATTTGGACCAAGCTTCAAGGAAAACATGATGTGTCAAATTATGATTCAGCGAGTTCAAGCTCTTGAGCTTGTTTCTCTTGGGTTCTTGGAACCCTAGACAATTGTGTGGAGTTGTGGTGTGTTCTTGAGGGCTCAAATTGAGTTGTGGAGACTTCACAAGCTTGTTGGTCTATTGTGGCATTGTGGAGCCTTTGTTGCGTTTTTTGGGAGCCCTCCAATTGAGTTGTGGAGATTGCCTCAAGCCTTGTATGGGTTTGGTGACCGCCCTCAAGTGTCCCATAGTGGAACATGAGTAGACCTTTGTGGCGAGCTCACGGGAGAATAGGGTGAGCCTTTTGTGGTGTCGGTGAGTTGCGTGCCTTCGCATCTTGGGATGAGGCCTTGTGTGGCGTTGAGTGAGCATCGAGCCACCACACCTCGAGGTGAGCCATTTGTGGCGTTCGAAGTACATTGCACCACCGCACCTCTCCAACGGAGACGTAGCTTCTTTAGAAGTGAACTTCGGGAAACAAATCATCGTCTCCACGTCCATCAATTATTTCTCAACACAGCCCTTTACTTATGAAATTTACATTGTGATAGCCATAGTGCTTGAAGTATTTTATCTTGCCATCACCTTGTTGATTGTCTTGCTTAGCATAGGTTGTTGGTGCACTTAGTGAACCTAGTGGATATAGGTTTTGGCTTGGTAAATTAAACGTTAAGTTTTATTCCGCATTTATTAGAGCCTACACCGTAATATTTTTAAAACGCCTATTCACCGCCCCTCTAGGCGACATCCGTTCCCCTTTCAAGGAGGCATGCAAAAAAATCCAAAGTGGGAAAGGGATGTGGCTGATCTAGGAGATCTGGGGGTTAAGTCATCTCCTACAGGACTTGATGACATTCCACGTCCTCCTATGGGGGTCAAAAAGGCGAAGGATGAAAGGGATGGCAAAGGCAAGAATAAGCATGTGTGGACTGATATGGAATAGCTCAATAAGTACATCGAAGCACAAGAAGAAGCTAGCAAAAATCGCACTGTGGTGCTAGAAGCACAAAAGCGTATTTCACAAGATAAGGATGAGGCATCACGACTCGCCCTGGAGGCAGCAAAGGATAAGGTTGAGGCATCACGTATTTCACAGTCGACTTTGCATCCTCCCACAGGCCATTGTCCCTGATGCCTTGGTAAGTTTCAATTCCCCCTCTTGGTTAGGGTTTCTCTAGATTCTCTAAATCCATGCTTAGTTCTGACATTTTATTATTGTAGTGTTAGATTCTTTGATGGCAGTGTTAGATCCATTCATTGTAGAGTTAGATTCGATGTGCCAGTTTCCGTTGGAAACCATGTCAAGGGCAGTGCATAGATGCACGCCATGGCTGTGATCACTGTGCTGACATTGACATTCTTGCCAATGTGCGGATGGTGATCACCGACATGGCGTGTGAAAGAGCATGTGTGGTTTTGGTATTTAATGACAATATCTATGGACTAATGTTTGCATTTAGTTTCATTTGTAGGAATTGTCCATTATCATTGCTTGGACCATGTGTTGGCTTTAAGGTAGAAGAAATTAAGAAGAAGAAGAAGCAGTGTCCAAGGGCCTTGGGCCTATTGGAATCATGTTCAATAAATAAGATGATTCAAGGTTGATCAAGATGAAGAATGGGTCAATACTCAAGAATAAATGAAGTTGTGCAAGTTCAAGATGTGCCATCTCTAGAAGATCCCATGCTTGAAGATTTCTATCCTCGGTAATCATGGATCTATGAAGACAAGCTCAAAGAAGAGGTTTCCCCATGGTTTATGGGGGAGCAAGTCGCAAGTCTTTATCAAGCGAGCGCGAGCAAGAGAAATCAAGAAAGGTGTTCCATCTTGAGGAGGACAAGATCAAGTGGAATGCTCAAGGCAAAGGTATGATCTTGATATATTTTTCCCTTTGCCGGTCTCATGTTGTTAGTTGGGAGACCTGGTTTAGGATAGCCATACTATCAAGAGGGGCTCTCGATTGAGTAACTCGGTCATATCTTTCGGAGAGAGCTCAAACCTTTACATACTCAGCATCATCTTTCTTAGTTGTTACTTGGATATTATTCAAGTGATGTTCTAGATCTTGTGGTAATCTTCACAACAATCTCTAATTCATCAAAAATGAATTTCCCTTGTATATTTTATTGTGTTTTATCTTGTAGGTTTTCTGGCTTCACACCTTGGGAGATATCTCACATATATATACTTGATATTTTTTCCCTCTGTGGTATCCAATATTTCCATTTTTGTTGGATGCTACTTGTTTGTATCTTTCCAACAAAATTGGTTTCAACCTAATCGGAGTTTCCAAGGTCAAGTTATTGCATTTTGCGTTTTGGAGGTTTTACCGGTTCATCTTTTTTAGAGAGGTCACACCTTTTATCTTGTGGTTTTATCTCAGTGGTTGTACAATGATGTTTCTCTACATGACCTTGTAGTGCTTGTTGTCCTCTTCTAAACGAGCCCAAGATCATCAAAATTGGAGTTCAGATGCAATAGTTATTGCAGTTTTTGTATTGAGTGTCCGGTAGTACCGGGAAAAAGTCCGGTGGTACCGGGATTACCTGCAAGTAGTGTGTTTGGCGACCCGGGAACTCTAGGGAATTCCAGTTACTGGGAAAAAGTCCGGTAGTTCCAGGATTTCCTGGAAAAAGTGTGTTTCGGTGACCCGAGAACCCCATGGAATGTCTGGTAGTACTGGGAATCACATTTTTGCAATGGTTGGATTTTGGGGGGACCTATTGAAGGGGCCTTCCCAATGGTTTCCCAACTCTCCTCACAAGTTTTCCCCTCCATTGTTGACCTTCCCAAGATTGCTATCTCTCAATCCCTCCAATGATTGTTGCATCTTCTTGAGGGAAAAGAGAGAGGAGATCTTGATCTACATTTCCACCAATCAATCTCTCCTCTAAGTGAGGGGAACCCATTGGATCTAGATCTTGAAGTCTTTTGTGGATTTCCTGTTGTGTTCTTCCTCTCTTATTCCCCAATAGCTTTTGTAACTTTGGTAGAATTTGGGAGTGAAGGACTTACCATTGCATTAGGTGCATCGGTTTGACTTCTCATTAGAGGATTTGGTTGGTGAAATCAAGAAGCTTGTTACTCTTGGGTTCTTGGAACCATAGACGGTGTAGTGGCCTTTGTGGTGAGTTCTTGGGGTCTCCAATTAAGCTGTGGAGATCTCCCCAAGTTAGTGGACTTGGTGCTGATTATTGGAAGCCTCCAATTAAGTTGTGGAGATTTCCCCAATCTTGTACATGTTTGGTGACTGCCCTCAAGTGTCCCATAGTGGATCTAGTGCTTGTCGTGCGGCGAGTGCTTGGGAGAAAAGGGTGAGGCCTCTTGTGGCATTGGTGCTCTTAGTACAACCCACCTGTCCAACAGAGACGCACCTCTCAAAAGGAAGGAACTTCAGGATACATCTTTGTCTTCGCGTGCCTCGGTTATATCTATACCCGAGCCTTTGCTTATGCACTTTACATTGTGATAGCCATCGCTCTTGAAGTAATCTATCTTTCTATCACCTTGTTGCTTGTCTTTCTTATCATAAGTTATTGGTGCACATAGGTGAACCATAGTATATATAGGCTTTGTTCTTGACAACGTACATGCTAGTTTTATTCCGCATTTGTTAAGCCTATCTCATGAAAGTTTTAAACCGCCTATTCACCCCATCTAGGTGGCATCTGTGTCCTTTCAGCGTGCATCTATGAGATACCATTGACATGGTTACCAATGTGTGCAATAGTACCAAGGTGATCACCGCCTACCTTTCGGTGCAGTGCATTGACACCGATTTTTTGTTGTGTTGTCTTGCAGAACTAGGAGTTTATGGCCAGGGCCACAAGTACTTTGCGTGAGACCTTTGATTTCATCCTTACTATGATGCGAGGCATGTGGTACTAGGCCTCTTTGAGAAGGGAAGGGAGCTGGAGGTGCCGAAGAAAGATATGGCGCAACCTGCAAAACTTGGGCACGTCGGCATTATTGAGCAGCCTATGCGGTTCTACATGCAGACCGGTGCCCTGGACCTTGAATCCCTTGTCGTGCCACCAACAATAGAGAAGTGTTTGTCAAGAATCTACAAATTACGGAAAAGGGAGTGGAGGTGCCCATCCTCCTTAGTAGATTCTGTGAGTGGCGTTGTAGATTCATTGGTTCAATGGTAGCCTGGTGTTCTTGAAGGGGTGGGAATAGTTTGCTGGCAAGATAACATTGCACGAAGTCAACACCCCCGTCTTCAAGTACAAGAACGAAGGATTCAACCTTTAGATGTATAGGACCGCCACCTCTGTGGAGATGCAGTTCCGGTGCATTTGCCATGGAGAGTGAGCGCCGCCTAGGATGAACTACTTACATGTCTGTTGATGGATGATTTTGTCCATGATGTTGTATAGTTCCAATGTTGTGATGTTGGCCTATAGAGGGCTCATAACATCTACTTTTGTGCTAGGGGTGTATTCCCCTAGTGTAATTGGTTGTTAGGTTGCTTAGGTATGTACCTGATAGTCCTAAGTAGTAAGTACTATCTACTCATTAATGGCCAGTGTTATTCTTCTAGTACATGTATTACTGCATGTTCTATTTGTGTGCGTGTGATTTGGTGTACGGTGGTAACCTCACCATTTTTGAAAGAGGTGAGGATATGTTAGTTTTGTGGGTTTAAGACATAACAACAAGTAGTATACCAAATAGCTATGTTTTGCTTCTACTCGGCCATAAAGAGAATTTGCAGGCAACCAAACAAACTAGAGTCTGGGTACCCAGTCGTACAAGGAAGGCAACCAAACAGATGGTAGAAACTGGCCCAAAGGTTGTTTATGTATGTACATGCCTAGCGGGACCTAAGGTTATATCCGAAGAGGTCCGCAAACGGGTCGTCGTGTTTGAATCGGCCCGACCAGACCTAAGGCAAGCCCAACGCCCACCCGCAAACGGAGGTAGCGCCCCGGACCAGTCTGCTTTGGCACAAAACCAACCCAAAATTAGGCCTGGAATACGATGGAAAGGGCATCTTCTACATCCTGGCATGTCCTCCCGAGACTTCTATAGGTCCCACCAGCCAGTGGTAGATGGAGGGGAACCATCACCGCTAGTCTTTTCTAATGGGGACCGCATCATCCCCATCCACTTACACTCCACTTCCCAAACCCTAGCTCTCCCCCGCCACTGAGCTTGCCAGCTCCCTTGGCACCGATGATGATGAAGCCGTCGTGGAAGTGGTTCAAGAGCGGCCATAATGACTACGAGGTCGGGTCATCGGGCGGCGTCCATAGCCGACATTCCTTCTCCCGCTCCCCGCCAGCTCTCCTCTCCTTCTCCCGCTCCCAACTGGGCTACATTTCGTGTACGCTGTTGTGTCCTCGCTCAGAGCGGCGGGTGAACGTGAGCCTCGAGGTGGCCCCCACACTAGAGGAGGCAAGAATGCCGTGTCCAGGACCGGACGTGCATCTACCAATTGTCTGTCACCTCAACCTCGCCCGCATGCTCGTCCCGGCCATTCCCGCGTTGTGGCTAGTGCACATGCGAGAGATCTGTTGCCGTCGTGCTCACCTTCCCCTAGACCTGTGCCATCCACTCCCGGTTGTGGGACAAATGGTTCGAGGCCTAGCACCAGGCGCGCTACAAGTCCATTAAAGCCCATCTCGAGAACCTTGACGATGACGACGAGGAGTACTGGGAGGACTCTAGAGTAGAGGAGCAGGAAGGGGTAGAGAAATGGGAGGTCCTCGATTTCTTTGGCCCGCCCTAGCCAGGACTGTCGGATTGGTTGCGGTACAGGGGCGCCGAGACCGTGGAGGCCGAGGTCTTCCCCCCGCCGGTCCCCATCAAGGTCGAGCAGCAGGAGCGGCCCATGGTAAAGGAGGAGAAGCTCGAGGCCGCCATCTTGGCCTCTCAGCTGGAGGGGGAGAAGAAGTGGGATTGCATGGTATAGGCCTCCACGATTCGTCGGAGGCTGCTCAAGCAGCCACTGCAGCACCCCTGGGGCCTGCTCCCCCGACCGCTAGGCTCGTGTGGGCTTCGCGCGAACGAGCTATCCTCCCCTCCAAAGACCGAATCGAACCGAATCGGTGTTCGATTTGCGGACCGCCGTTAGAGATGCCCTAACCCTAGGAGCCCAAAATCGGTCAGGCCTACCAAAGGCTACCCAAAAGTCTCGTCGTGGCCTGCATGTCCTTGTAGACTTATGGTTAACTGAAGGTGTTCGGTGGCAGTGAACAGGTTCAGAGCCAAAATACAAAGATCGATCATGAACTGACACACGAGAACCAAAATACAAAGATCGATCATGGACTGGAAGTTTGGAACGACCGATCACATTCACTTTCACCCGGATTCTGAACCACTTTTTTTGCGAATAGCGTGTTTCTTTTTTGCGAATATTAGATTCTGAACCTCGGCGGGACAGGAAGCTGGGAGATGAGACTAGCGAGCGAATTGTTTGCAGTGGCAAGAATGAGAAGGAGAATACGAAGAGGGCTCCTGTCGCTGCCTGCATCTCCCTATAGACTTGGCATTGGAATTTGGGATTTCATCCAAACCCAAACTCAAATCGAAGGCCGACTCTGTCTTGAATTCGAGGCTGGGTAGGTCGTTCTCCTGGCATGCATCTACATATCTCGTTTCTTTCCGCGCTACAACGGCTCCATCCCACATCTCGTTTCTTTCCGCGCTACGACTCGAACTCCAACAACTCACGTCGAGCGCACCGAAGGCGAAAACTCGCTCGCTCGTCCCAGAACTCGATCGGAGCCCCCGGCAATGGAGGCGCCGCCGCAGATCCGCGACACACTAGACTACGTCTACACCCAGACCCCGGAAGCCCACCGGATCGCCGTGGGCATCCACTTCGGCACCCTGCCGCGCTCCGCCGCCGACGACCGCGAGGACGTCGCCAGATACGCCGCCTACGTGGCGCGGCAGCTGCAGCCGCGCGCGCGGCCGAACACCCCCGCGGCGCCGCTTAGGATGAACTTCGCCTCATGCTACGTGGAAGACCACGACGAGGACTCCCACTTCTTCCACGCCGTGGCCGGCGTGATCGGCGTGGCGGACGGCGTCGGGGGATGCCGCTCGAGAGGCGTGGACGCGGCCGCCTTCTCGCGCGGGCTGATGGGGAACGCCTTCTCCGAGGTGGCCGCCTCCGAGCTCGGCAAGCCGGTCTGCCCCTACACGATCCTGGACCGGGCGTACCAGCGCACGGCCGCGTCCGGCACGCCGGGGGCGTCCACGGCCGTCATCGTCTCGCTCGCCGGCAAGGCGCTCAAGTGGGCGTACATCGGCGACAGCGGCTTCGCCCTGTTCCGCGACGGCAAGCTGCTCCACCGCTCGCAGCCCCAGCAGCACTATTTCAACTCTCCGTTCCAGCTCTCCGCCGGCGAGGGCAGCCACAATGTCAGCGGCGCGGCGGTGGGGGAGATCGCCGTGGAGGAAGGCGACGTGCTCGTGGTCGCGTCGGACGGCCTCTTCGACAACCTCTTCGACTCGACGCTGGAGAGGACCGTGCAGATGGGAACTGCGTTCAACTTCACGCCGCAGCACATGGCGGACATCATGGCCGGCCAAGCGCGCAACGCGTCGATGGACACTTCCAAGGACTCGCCATTCAGCGTCGCTGCCAGGGAACATGGACGGACTTGCACCGGCGGGAAGCAGGACGATATCACCGTCGTCGTCGCTTTCGTCGAGTCTCAGGACGACATGACCAAGGACATTCCGGTCTCGAGGCTAAGGACTTAGTTAGCATCATCTTAGTAGCATAACAAGTGGACAAATGTGCAGTGTGTTGTTGATACTTGTACAAGCTAGGACATCGTCTCGAGACTAAGATGATGTAATTGTAATGTTAATTATTCTTTATTATAGAGTGTGATGTGCAGTGCAGCATGTAAATTCTTTGTTAATTATTCTTTCTAACCAAAATGCTGTTTAATGTATTGGTACATTACAGTTTTCGAATTCTAAAACTGTAGTTTTAGCAAATGAATTTGGTGTACATTTCACCCCGCAAAAAAAAAAGAATTTGGTGTACATTTCAAAAGTTCATATAAGCTGTTCTAGGCTTGTTCATATAAGCTGTTCCAGGCTTTGTCCAGTTTTCAATCAAAACTTGAAAACTTGAACGCAGTAGAAAGCCATGGCAAAACTTTGAAACAGAACTATACGAAGTATCCGAAAGCATCAAGTTGCACTACAAAGAACTGTTACTTCTCATTTACAGTGGAAGGGATTATTTCCCATTTGCTAATACTATACTATACTACTATCTTTTAAAGATGGAAGGATTGGCGAGCTATTAGCGATCCACGACATCGCCTGTTAGCGATCGGTTATGTTACTGTAGATTTCGGGTCTTGTCCAATCGCCTTTCGCCACGCGTCTAGCCTATCGCGATCCTTCCGCGAGCAGTGCCATTTTAACTCCCCACTTCCTCCGATTCCTCCCTAAACCTCACCTTAGCCCCTCAGGCCTTAGGCCACAGGGCTAGAGTCCGACCACAAGTGATTCCCCCGACCTCGGATTTCCATGTGAAGCCACCGCATCAGCACCCCCATCACAGAGATGAAGCGAGAATCAGCAACGAACGGCAGCGGGGGTGATGTTGGCGGAGTGCGTAGTGGGGAGATCTAAGGCGGAGGCACGCGAAGGTTCTCCTTCCTCTTTCTGTCTCGAGAGAGCCGGGGATCGAGAGCGGAGACAGTCGCTAGAGCACCACCGGCCGCGTGGGCGGTGGCAGGTGGGCCGGCCGGCAACGGCTGCGGGGCGGACGGCGGGGACGTTGCTGTGGGGACCTCGGGCCACGACTGCCATGGAGGAGGTGCAGTCGGAGGAGAGGCGTACCTTCGAGCCACGGACGGGCGAAGAAAGGGACCGGAGCATGGAGGAGATAGAGCCAGCGGGTCACCGGCTGGGAGTTGATTTGTTGGCATGTTGGGATTTTGTACTAGATGTTGCCTTCCTTTCTGCGCCTCGCACGGTACTGGGTGACTGGCATGTTCTATTACTTTTGGCTCTTCCTCTTCGCCCGTGACACAGACGTGTGCAGCTCCACAATCAGCTTGTAGCATCCCATCTGTCTAACATCTGAATGCTACATGGTCTAATAATAAAATGCTACTTTCTACATATAATTGTTGCATCATAATTATATCATGCTCATGTCATCATGCCACATTGCATTTGAGCATCATATAAAACCCTTTTTCATTTGGATCTTATCTCATATGCATTATTAATTGTATTTGCCTTTTGATATATTGTATTTGGTTCTTGATAAATGCTTGATGCCCAAGTTGAGTTGGAGGCATATCTTTTATTAACTCCACCACCTTTCTTTGTCACCATCCCATAATTCCACCATCCAACTATATGTGAGCTTTGCATCTCTTTTGGGTTTACCTCTAGCTCATATGGGTTGGGATGGATCCTCTTACAATTCCACATGCTCCCATACAAGCATCATGTTGTTTTTACATTATTGATATGTGGAGAGCCACATGGCCACCTTTGCATGCTATGTGAGTGGTACCCCTTTTCAAGCTTCCATATGGGTTGATTTTGAATGAATGCTCATGTTGGAATATTTTTGAGGATATTATGCACCTAGTGGGACATACACACTAGCATGACCAAATTATATTCAAATATGAGCATCATCCATCTACTCCACATGGAACATCCACCTTAATTCTTTTGGCTTGGCCTTAGATCCATATTTTTGGAATGCACGTGAATAAATGCCATGGGAATTTACTACTGTTTTCACAAGAATAAACATTGTTGGGGGGATACCCCCGGGTAGGGTCACGCCGGGGTATAAAGGCCGAGTTAGCCGAGGTTCGGCAAGGCCAAAGCGGATGCTGGCCGGGTCACCTCAAGGCAGGCCGAATCATGGGGTAACCCGGACCGGGGGGCGTCCGCCTAACTAGGTCTCAACCGACTTAAGCTGTAAGTCGGAAATGCCTATTTAACTTGTATGCAGGAACGGGTGTGGCCGGATCAACTATGATCCGGGTCACATCTAGCTTCTAGGAGAAGGAAGGAATCTCGCTGGTCAAAAGAAGCCCCGGTACGCACTGCATGAGCGAAGCGGACAAGGGGAGGACCACTGAGGCGTGGCCGACAAGGGTGACGACGCTCATGTCGGCCGACGCAGGCGCCGCAGAGGCTCATGTAGCCTCTGCATGTGTGACGCGGGGGAAAAGCGACCCGGTCGGCTTACTACTTTGGGGGACGGCATATTCTCAGGAATATGCTTCCACGTATGCCCTAAGTGGAGACCTAGCCACCCCTATATAAGGAGGGCTAGAGCCTCTGTAGAAGGGGTTCCGCTATTCTGATTGGTATAGGGTTTTAAGAGTGAACTGTGTGTGAGAGTAAGAGAGCTTCTTCTTCCTCCTCTCGCCAATACAGATCTAGGAGCACTTGTAATCTTGGGAGCAAAGCGAATACAAACTTCTGTGTGAGGAACCACCTCACTATCCCTCCCCGGATTCCCCTAGCGTGTATTAGTCCCCACCTTTAGCCTATCCATGGCATCTGCCGTGACACCACCACGATAGTTGGCGCCCACCGTGGGGCTAGCGGCGCTAGCAGGGGTCAAGATCCGGACGGGAAACTTCATCGGCACCGGCGAACACATCGTCTCTGGGCTCGTTCAGCGCTTTGGAGCGCTGGACTTCGTCAGCAACAACGTTGGCTGCTTCGGCACACGCCCGCTTCTGTGCAACGGCCTCTTCGTCAAGCTCGGCGCGCATAAGGTCTATGTTGCTGTCGATGTGTCATGTGTTCATCCGCGGCACGTCATCGAGGCAGGGGAGCCACCCCTCACCGTGGTTCATGGGGCACGTATCACTCGCTCCCCGGACCATGCTGAGGTGATGATGACTGCGCCTGGTGCAGACGCAAGCAAGGATCCGGCGCCAGATCCGGAGGTAACGCCTAAGGCACCGAGGAAAGGTAGAGGTCCCCCACTAGAGAGGCCGGAGAATGTGTTGAGGGGAGTGATGGATAGCTTGGCAAACCCTGTGGTAGCAGCAGTAGATCCGGCTCGGGCGCAGGCCGAGCTAGAGGAAACTAGGCAAAAAATACTAGAGGGTACGAAAAAGATTGCCGCGGCTCAGCAGTCGCTGAACATGACGCTGCATGAGTACGCAAAGCCGAACAAAGTTGATGCTATAAAAGTAAAGGGGAGAAACCTCATGAGCGAAATGAATAGAGAAGGGAATTGAGGAATCAGAAAACTATTTGTCCGTGGGGCTGCCGAGGTATAGTACCCCGGCAAAGAACCTCAGAGCCGCGGATGCAGCTGCATCCGAGTTAGAGGGTCTAACGGGTGAGGCCCGTCAAAGAAAACAAGATAGGGTCAATGAGCTGGTTCGGATCACGAACAGACCAAATGAGGAACTACTCCGAGCTAAACGGAGAGAGCTGGAGCCTCCAAGATCGTCCATTCGGCGATAGGTAACTCGGAGAAATCCGCTGGGGCCGCATCGTCTCCTCATGGTGGTCCAAGGAGAGAAGAGGTAGTAACCTCGGCCAGACGGAACAAACAGATCGTCCTGTATGACCCAACGCGGGCAGGGAAAGGAAAAGAAGCATGGAAAAATGATGATTGACGAAGTGTGAGCCGAGGTGAAGCTGGCCGGGGTAACCGCGACCAAGGCAATGTCGGTCAAGGGAACGCCGTCAACGGCAATGCCGGACAGTGAAACTCGGCGGGAGTAGGACAACCGCAGCAGCGGAATATACCAAGGCAAGAGCAAAGTGCCGGTCGAGGTATGCAACAGAGAGGTGCTCCACAAGAGCAAAACCGGTACAACGATGGAGATTTGGAAATGGTGAACGCGGGATACCCAAGGTCGGACTATCATGTGATAGGGTCGAGATTGGGAAGCAGGGATTTGATGCCGGATGATGCCAGGTTGAAATTGGATCAACTGTATAGGTCGGAACAAATTGAATGTCAAGGTCCACCGGGTCCAACATGTTTTGGGCCCCGGATCATGAAGGAGCCACCGGTACCCAACTTCCAGTTACCCAGGGGCACGAAGACATATGACAGCAGTACCAAGCCGGAGGATTGGTTAATAAACTATGCTACGGCTGTGAAAATTGCCACAGGCAACTTAAGATGGGTTGTACGATACGTACCCCAGATGTTGGAGGGGCCAGCAAGGGTATGGCTAAACAGCTTGCCGCCTGGAAGCATTAACTGCTGGATAGATTTCGAGGAGATGTTCATCAGCAATTTCTCGAGTACGTATCAAAGGCCGAATAGGCCGCAGACCCTAGCTATGTGCAAGCAAAGACCAAATGAGACGGACCGAGAGTTTCTAACCCGGTGGTGTACAGTGAGAAACTCATGTGAGGGCGTGATAGAATCATAGGCCATAGCATGGTTTGCGCAAGGGTGCAGGTATGCAAGCGAATTATGGCAAAAGTTGCAAAGGAAAATGCCAACCACATTGGCAGAGATGATCCGGATTGCTGATTCGTATGCTCTAGGTGATCCGACTCAACCTAGGCTCGAGTCAAACGAGTCAAACGATGAGTACTACCAGAGAGATGGAGCCGGGTCATCCCGGAGGAATGACTACAGGGGGAAAAGAAGAGATCACAGACCGGATCATCGATACGGTTTGCAACAAGTTGCGGCTGTGAATCAAGATCAGCCCGGAGCAGGGGGCAGTCAACGTCAGAAAATTGGAGGGCAATGGACTCCGAGGAATGATGGCAAGAAAACTTGGACGCCAGAGCAAAAGAAACAGTGGCAAGAAAAGAAGGACCGTCTGAGGTATACTTATGAGTCGATGTTGGATCCACACGCCAAATCCGAGTAACCCAGCGGGTCATACGACGAGGCAATGTGAGTGGATGCACAAGATTGAACAAGGTGGTTCGGGGAATGCTCAGGCACCCCGGAATGATCAACCTCGGCAGGAGTTACCCCGGAAGCAATTGCTCTCCGAAGCAAACACGCAACAGCTAATGTTGCCTCCCCCTCCGCCGAGGTATGACAACAATGAGAGAAGGGATGCGGTGCATCAGGTGGAAAATCAGCATCAGCCGGATCAGAGGTACCCCGGAGATGAGGGGAGGAATGAGTACAGAGAGCATCATCAGAGTTACTGCGTATTCACCACTAAGGAAACAGATAGAAAGAGCTTGCAGCGCCGACATATGGAGGTGAATGCAGTAATGCCTGCAGTGACGAGGTATATGCCTTGGTCCGACCAAGAAATCACCTGGAGCATCAAGGATCATCACAAGCTTATGCCGAGCCCTAGTTCATATGCATTGGTGCTGATCCGACATTCATTGGACCTAACATTAACGTAAGGTTCTCAAAGGTACTGATTGACAATGGCAGTAGCATTAACATCATGTATGCGGACACAATGCGCAAGTTGGGTATCTCGGAGAACATGCTACAGGCCACGAGGACAACTTTCCATGACATTGTGCCCAGCATTTCTTGCGAGCCCATAGGCAAGGTCCGGGTTGACGTATTGTTCGGCACGAGAGATAACTGCCGAACCGAAAATTTGGAGTTCGAGGTGGTGAACCTGGAAAGTGCGTACCACGCGTTACTCGAAGGCCAGCGCTGAACAAGTTCATGGCAAGCTATCACATTAGTTACTTGAAGATGAAGTTGCCCGGGCCAAACGGAGTGATTACCATTGCTGGGGATTTCCGATGTTCCATGGAGTGTGCGTCGGTCGGGTCTAACTTAGCCGAGTCACTTGTGATTGCACGGGAGAAAAGGAAAATTCAAGAGGTGGCGGCATTGGCTCAGTCCGCGCAGCAGTATATGCCGGCGCTGAGTAACCCGCATGGAAGTGTCTCCTTCCAAGCCACGAAAGATACCAAGAAGGTACCCGTTGATGACATGTTCCCAGAGCGCACCGTAACTATTGGTGTCGGGTTAAGTGATAAATAGGAAAGCGAGCTCGTCAGCTTCCTCCGTGAGAATTGGGACATTTTTGCTTGGTCCACACAGGACTTACAAGGTGTTCCGAGGGAGTTGGCCGAGCACTCTTTAAATGTGAGACCCGGAGCAAGGCCGGTGAAGCAACCTCTCCGCCGCTTCGCCGAAGATAGGAGGAAAGTCATCGGGGATGAGATAGCTCGGTTGCTAGCTGCAGGATTTATCATGGAAGTTCTTTACCCGGATTGGCTGTCTAATCCGGTGCTGGTGGAGAAGAAGAAGGATGATCCGATTGTGGCGGTTGTTTGACGTATGTGTATCGATTACACGAACCTGAACAAGGCGTGTCCAAAAGATCCATTTCCACTACCAAGGATAGATCTGGTCATAGACTCAACTGCTGGATGTGAATTATTGTCATTCATTGATGCATATTCTGGTTTCCACCAGATACCTCTGAATCCGGATGATCAAATAAAGACTGCGTTTATTACCCCGTACGGGGCTTATTGCTATCGCACCATGCCGTTTGGTTTACATAATGCAGGGGCAACGTACCAAAGATGTATGCAAAAATGTTTGCACGACCAAATTGGTCAAAATGTACAAGTGTACGTGGATGATCTGGTTATCAAGACCAAGGAAAGCAGAACACTCCTTGACGATATCAGGTAAACGTTTGCGAACCTAAAAAGGTTCCGGATGAAACTTAACCCGGAAAAATGTAACTTCGGTGTCTCGGCTGGGAAATTGCTCAGATTTCTTGTTTCCAGCCGAGGTATCGAAGTGAATCCAACTAAAATTCGGGCCATTGAACGAATGGAACTGCCGAAGTGTCTTAACGATGTCCAGAAGTTCACGGGTTTCCTGGCATCGTTAAGTCGGTTTGTATGTCGGTTGGGGGAAAAGGCATTGCCTCTTTACCAACTCATGAAAAAGTCGGATAAGTTCGTTTGGACGCCGCAGGCATATGAAGCCTTTGCACACTTGAATAAAATGTTAGCCACTGCGCCAGTGTTAGCCTCACCATTATCAAAGGAGCCAATGTTGCTCTATATAGCCACAACCAAGCGAGTTGTAAGTGCAGTGATAGTGGTGGAGCACGACGAGGAAGGTAAATCAGTGCAAAGGCCAGTGTATTACCTGAGCGAGGTGTTATCAGCCTCAAAGCAGAACTATCCACACTATCAAAAGGTGGCGTATGGCGTGTACATGGCCGCTAAGAAGCTGAAGCACTACTTTGAGGAACATCCTATCAGGGTCATATGTGAGGCCCCCATATCCGAGATAATGAGTAACAAGGATGCGAGTGGAAGAATTGCAAAATGGGAAATTGAACTAGCTCCTTATGCGCCACAATATGACAGAAGAAAGGCAATCAAGTCTCAAGCTGTGGCAGACTTTTTTGTGGACTGGGCCAAGGTGCAATACGAACCGCCGTTGCCAGATCCGAACTATTGGCGAATGCACTTTGACGGATCAAAAACAAAAACCGGGCTAGGTGCTGGAGTTGTACTTACCTCGCCAAAGAAGGACCAGCTGAAATACGTGTTGCAGATCCATTTCGTGGCATCAAACAATGTCGCTGAGTATGAAGCACTTATGCACGGGCTCAAGGTGGCAAAAGAGATTGGGATACGGCGGATCATATGCTTTGGCGACTCGGATTTGGTGGTACAGCAAGTGTCGGGACTATGGGACGCCCTTGATCCAAATATGGCACTGTACAGATTTCATGTGCAAAAGATATCTGGTTACTTTGAGATGCGAATTTCATCATGTACCCCGGGTGGAAAATGAGGCTGCCGACATGCTGTCAAAGCTCGGGTCAACCCGACAAGCAGTTCCACCGGGTGTAGCATTAGAGCACCTCAGGAAACCATCCATCAGACCGTCCCTAGAAACCGACTCAATTTATGTCCCGGAGGACACGGAATCCGGAGCTGTGCCCATGGACATTGACACGGGAGGTGGCGCGCGAAACCCGGGGACTGCCTCGGTGAACCCGGGGACTGCCTCAGCAAACCCGGGCACTGCTTCGCAAGACCCAGGGACTGCTCAGCCTAATCCGGTTGAAGTTATGCCGGTGGATATGATGGAAATTGATGAGGATGTGTTCCCTGTGCGAGCGATACCAGCTTGGGCACTACCTATATTTCAATTCCTGAAAGATGGAACATTACCCACTAAGGAAGTGTTGTCCAGGCAAACTCAGAGGAGGGCAAAGGCGTACACAATCATCAATTCCGAACTATACAAAAGGAGTGTGACCAATGTCCTCCAGCGATGCGTTGACCCAGAAGAAGGGCTTGACATCCTCCGAGATATACATCAAGGGGAGTGTGGGCATCATGCCTCGTCCCGAGCCTTGGTGGCAAAAGCTTTCCGGCATGGATTCTACTGGCCAAGTGCCTTAGAGCAAGCAGAAGATCTGGTGAGAAAATGTAATGGTTGTTAGAGGTATGCTACCAAGACACATATGCCAATGTCGGAACTCAAGACCATACCAATTACATGGCCATTTGCCGTATGGTGCTTGGATATGGTTGGCCCGTTCAAACCAGCAAGGGGAAATATGACTCACATTTTGGTCATGGTTGAAGTAAAGCCTATAAGAAAGTGTGATGGAGCTACGGTCGTAACGTTTCTCAAGGACATCATCTTGAGGTACGGTTATCCTCACAGTATCATAACTGATAATGGCACGAATTTTGCGGAAGGAGCATTTGGGCGTTTCTGCCGGGATAAGAAGATCCGGCTGGACATAGCCTCGGTAGCCCACCCCGCATCGAACGGACAAGTGGAAAGATCCGATGGATTAGTATTATCCGGAATAAAACCCCGGCTCATTGAGCCGCTGCAAAGATCAGCGGGGTGCTGGATAGAAGAGCTACCAGCCGTACTGTGGAGTTTAAGAACAACTCCGAATCGATCAACAGGCTATACGCCGTTTTTTCTGGTATATGGGGCAGAAGCTGTATTACCAGCCGACATACAGCATGATTCGCCTAGGGTCACCCAATACACAGAAGCCGAAGTGCAAGAAGCCTGGCAAAATGATGTTGATCTGTTGGAAGAAGCGAGAAAACTGGCATTGTCCAGATCCGCCATATATCAGCAAAATCTCCGACGCTATCATAGCCGGAAGGTAAGCCCCCGAGTCTTTCGAGAAGGCGATCTGGTGCTCCGGTTGGTACAACATACTGCTAGCACGCATAAATTATCCCCCCATGGGAAGGGCCGTTCATCATGAGCAAAGCGTTGCACAATGATTCTTATTATCTTATAGATGCAAAGCCACAGGAGAAGAACAAGGCGGACAGGTCCGGCGAGGAATCTAAGCGTCCATGGAATGTAGCTCTACTTCATCCTTTCTACACTTAGCAAAGAAGTGTATGTATCCGAGTCTTCTCATGTGTCGGTATGTATGCCGACAATGAGCTTATCAATGAAATGTTGGCACCTCGAGCAGTAACTCGGGGACTGCCTTAATAATATTTGTTGTCTTTTGTGCGTTAGCTGGAATAAGTTGTTCCACTTAACTCGGATTAGTAATGTGTGAGCACCAAGAACCCAACTCTTCGACTTGCTGCTGTCCAACAAGAATTGGCTTCATGGCAAGCAAGAGAACAAGTTTGGAATTGCGTAGCACACGAAAAACGATTAAGGAAAAGAACTTAATCGAGTCGACGTTTGTTTTTCGGACTAACCTTGTATTTACTTTCAAATTATTATGTTGTTTTATTTTTGAGCTAAGCCTAATAGTTTCCCAGTATTGTTAAGACAATTTTGAAGCTCAGATTCGTAAGTCGAAAAACCGAATCAAGGTAGACACGAGTCGAGCCAAAAGATTGAACGAACAAGAAAAAGAAACTCGGGGACTACGCCCAAGTTAATCCGGCATAGGAACTTAGTAGCAAAATATCACACGTGTATGGGATACAATTTCACCCGACATACCGGGGATTTGACAAATTTTCAAGTTTTTTTTCGCTCAAGGAGCAGCAGGAGGAGGAAGTTCGGCGTCATCTTCGCCGTCTTCGATTATCCGAGGCGTCGTCCTCTCCATCACCGTCTGATCCATCTTCATCGTTCTCAATCTCTTCGTCCCCAGCGGCTTCTAGGAAGCTCGGTCCTTCAACCCATTCATGATTGGGAGCGTATTCGATGAGGCTATGGGCGCAAGCCTGGCGCCGAGCTACCCACTCCGGGTCATTGGTCCATTTGGATCCGGTGCGCAGGCGTGTCAGGAGGTTGAGATCGATCTTCTCATACCACGTGAGTATGTGGTGAAGAACGGTATCAGCTGCAGCACGTCCAGCAGACTCCCTCCAGAGGTCGAGCTGGGTCTCGGTCTCCATCAGCTTCTCAACAAGAATTGCGGTGGTCTCCGGAGTATCTTCTCCAGGCCAGAACGTGTTGAAGATGCGAACTACAACGTCGAGGATGTCCTTGCCATAATTCTTGATGAGCTCCACGTGAGATGACAAGCTGACCAACAGGTCCTCCATGTCATAGGGAATCCCTTTACCGTCAGGAGCGGCGGGAGTACCCCTTTCTCGGCGGAAATCTGCAACTGCAGCGCTCGCGATAGCAGTGCCCTCTGGAAATTTGCCTGAAAGCAAGACAAAGGAGAAAGGTAAAGAAAGGACATATGAAGTAACCCGGAGAAATATGTCGGATAAAGGAAAGGAGCTTACGTGATATATGGCTAAGGATCCGGGTCAACTCCCTGGTACAATCATCACGCCTTTTGCAAAGCTGCACAAGCTCAGCATTCGTCGACCCAAGCTGGATGTCAGACTCCTTGAGTAGATCCTGGTCCTTGGTGATCTGGAGATTGAGGCGCTCGCGCTCTTCTGTGTAATCCTGGCCAACCTTTTGGAGCTCGGACTGATGCTGTGTTTTCATTTTCTCCATCTCGGCCTTGAGCCTAGCAATCTCATCATCCTTGGTCCGGAGGAGGGCAAGCTCATCGTCTTTCTTCTTGAGCTCAGCTTGATGCTGCCATGCTTGTTCGAGAAAATGCAGCATCATATTAGGCACGGGCACACTATCTTCTAGAGATGCTGAAAATAGTGTGTTGACCCGGCAGAGCCGACGTATGAATGTTTGCCGAGCCAAGGAGAAAAGGAGATGGAAAGCACAGTAAGGTCAGGAAAAAATGACTTACCCTTGATCTGCTCTAGGTTCTTCCGCATAATCTTGTTCTCAGCCTCCACCCCAGCTGCGGAAGCCGAACGATGAGATTAGTTCGGCAGCGGAAGATGAAGAAAAACGGAGAAGTGCCAAGGGAGAAATTTACCCCTTTTGTCGTGTTCCGCGAGAAGTGCAGCTTGCTTTGCGCGTAGCATTTTGTGAGTATCCAGGAGACGTTGGAATTCAGCACTCCGGCGATTGGTGGTCACCTGAAAATAGTACAGAAACATAAATTAGGTGTGTGCATATTCGAAGTGTACAAGATTCGGGCCAAGTGGAACTTAACCCGACTCTAGGTGTGTGCATATTTGAAGTGTACAAGATCTCGGCCAAGTGGAACTTAACTCGGCTCTAGGCGTGTGCATATTCGAAGTGTACAAGATCCGGGGCAAGTGGAACTTAACCCGGCTCTAGGTGTGTGCATATTCGAAGTGTACAAGATCCGGGCCAAGTGGAACTTAACCCGGCTCTAGGTGTGTGCATATTTGAAGTGTACAAGATCCGGGCCATGTGGAACTTAACCCGACTCTAGGTGTGTGCATATTCGAAGTTCTCATGGAGCTACGTTAGTTTTCTAAGGAGCATCCGGCCGAGTAACAAGTTACTCCCCCGGAGGCTCGGGGACTAATGGTTATATCATCATTATCTACAACATGTAAAGGGGAAGCGACGTACCTCCATCATCTGACCCGCGAGGTTGATTGCCTTAGCGGCTGTGTTCATTTGGGCGGAAAATTCGGCGAGGCAAACCTCTCCAGGAGATCATCGTCATGGACGAACTCCGCCTTATTCCAGTTGTTGATGAATTCAATCAACATCGAAGGGTACCGCTCGCCGGTGGGCATATGAGGCGCCACCAAGCCCTTCGCACGCGCCTCCTTCCTCTCAACCAAGGCAAGGGCTGGTCTACTGTGCAAAACCATTTGCTGCACAATACAAACTTCTGTGTGAGGAACCACCTCACTATCCCTCCCTGGATTCCCCTAGCGTGTATTAGTCCCCACCTTTAGCCTATCCATGGCATCTGCCGTGACACCACCACGACAAACATGGCTTTTACTACTCATGCATGGGCCATGCAAAATCACCACCATCCTCTTTCATTTGGTTTTTCTTTGATTTTTGGAGTGAAGCATGGCTCTTTTGAAATCAAGTCTAGTTTGTTTAGATTTGTTCTCTTCATCTCATGCTTGATCTTGTAGATCATATCAAAAACCCTAACTCAAACCTAAGCCCTACCCAACCTCTCCTTATCCATCACTCCACCCCTTGCTTGTTCATGTTGGCATGTGCAAACCCTAAACCCTCATCTCCCTTTCTCTCTACCTAACCTTACCACCCTAACCACCCCATGCCGAGGCACCACCCCAGCCCTAGTCTAACCCATCTGCCCTAACCTAACCAGAGTCACCCCCTCTCCAACCCTAACCCGAGCTACCCCCAACCCTAGCTCCATGCCACCCCGAGCCTCCCCCTCTTGGCCTCTCTTTCTTTCTCGCTGCCAGGCAGGCCCCACACCGTGCCACCCCACCCCATCCTCGCGGTCGGGCCCAGCTGTAGCCTCCCTGACCTCCCTAACCTACCGAGCACGTGAGTGTGAGGAGGAGAGAAAGAAAAGGTGGCCGAGCCACCTTTTCTCCACCCGAGCCCCACGACACCCCCTCTCTCACCCCGTCCTTATCTCCACCCCCCTCCCGTCTCTCTCTGCCGTGTCGCAGCCCCATCCCCAGGCCCCTGCACCTCCCATTCCCTCACCTGCCACCACTTCTCCATCGCCGGCCACCGTCGTCCTCCACCTCCATCTCCTCGAAACAAGGCGGCGGGCGTGGCGTGTTGGTGTCGGGGAAGGTCACGGAGCGCCCTGGACCGTCCCTGTGCACCGCAGCAAGGAGGAGGCACCGTCCCTGTGCCGCCGATCGCCAACGACACCGAAACCCTAGCCCCCACCGGCCTTCTGCATCGCCGGCAATCCGCCGCTCCCCGGCCCGATCCAACTCCTCCAACCTCCCCTCAGTGAGCTCCTGAGCCTCCCAGACAACCTCCCGCTCGATGTCGTTTCCTGTACGCTTAGATCTCTCCGACGAGCACTCTCGGTGCACGGTGTTCGCCGGCAGTTTCTCGCGGATGCGCCGCAGAAGGTTTACCTCTCCGCGCAGCCTTACCCTAACATCAACCCGAGCCAGCCGCCTTGGTCGTCGCCGCCTGCGCGCGCGCGATCGGTCGCGAGATCGAATCCTCGCCGCGCCGCACGCCGTTTCCCGTCAGAAACCTGTGGAAGAAAAACAGTACCGCGGGGGTACTTTACAACCCCCCTCCCCCACCACCACCTTTTTACCGGCTCAACTCGCGCTCCCCCAGGTCCCACCTGCCATCGGCTGAGGCCGTTTTACAAAAAGGCACCTGAGTTTCCTAACCCCTCAACCCGCGCTCCCTCGGATCTGCCGCGTGGCACGCCCCGGCTGCCGCGCCCGCGTGTGGGTCCGCACATGCGTGGGCCCCGCCCGTCAGTCTCACCGGCTAGCTAGCCCCGCGGTGAGGAAACGTCGGCCCAGCCCGCTGCGCCCCACCTGCCGCCCAGTCAGCTCGGTCCCACCTGTCAGCTGCAGTGGCTAGCTCTGCCCTGGTATAAAAAGTATCTGTGTTTTTCTGTTTTATAAAAACAATTTCAGAAAATGTTTAATATGATTTTAAATCCAGAGATTAATAACTTTTAAATGGTAATTCCAAATTTGACAAATAATATATGTTTTTGAATCAGAAAAATGTGAGGATTTCAAATCTACCATCCAAATCAATGTTTGACTAATTTAAATTTTTCGAAATTGTTTAATTGCATTAAAATGCCTTTTCTTAATTAATTAATAACTTTAAATCTACAACTCCAAATTTGACAAATAATATGTCTAAATCGATCAGCACGACAAGCTCGTTCTGTTTATGCAGTCCGTGTTCTGAATTGCAGCATGCATCATCTAAATATTAAGTGGACAGCAAGTTATATGGGAGCAAAACATGACTAAAACTTAATAAAATGCTTTATTCTTGTACCCCACACCTCATCCATGCCATGCTACATTATTGCCATGTAAATTGTGCATCATTCATCATGGCATGCTTGTTTTCTTGTCGCATTTTATTCATATGCTTGTGCACTTTATTTATGTTGGCCCTTGTTTGTTTGGTTCTTCTTCGAATAGACGCCGAGCAGGAGAAATATCAGGAATCCCAGGAGTACTACCCAGATCCGTCTCTCGCTTCAACTGAGCTGCCAGGCAAGCACTACCACATGCTTGCATACATATAGTACCTATTGTCTCTATCTTATTCTTGCATCATTGAGTCGCGATTGCATTAAATGGAATCCCAAGTACTGCATAGCCTTTACTTTTAAATCCCACCGAAACTTGTTCCTCCATCCCATGAGCCATTACTACAGGAGTTGTTTTAGCCATGCGAGTCGTAGAAAAGCATGTGTAGGGTATGTGAGTGTCTGGTGGATAACGAGGTACCTAAACAACTTAACCGGAATAGTAATGGGATAACTAATGAAAGAGGCACCGGTGGGCAATATCTGCTATTTGGTTTTTCATGCTCACTTGTGTCCCGTAGGACCCCGAGTACTTGATTCCTGTTCCTTGACTATTCGCACTATCCACATCCGGGAGGCCGTGGACCCCTCTGAGTCAGAGCTTGATTCATTTCTATTTCTTGGGGCCACAAACTAGTTTGGGGTTTATTACTATCCTGTACTTATGCCATGCTTTACGGTTTTATTTACGATTGTGCGTGGAGCACCTGTATTGTTTTGGATCGTGACACGTTTTCGCTGTATTGACAAGCCTAGTCACACTTTCGGGTTCCTAGTCGTTTACCGCCGTCCACACAAACCCTGGGTCCGTTTCGGAGCCGGCCAACTTCGTTGCGGGTAGCTTAGTGGGGTGGCCCCCTGAAATATTTTATGAATCCTGTGATCGCTTTGTCGTGAATGCCTCGTTGGGTTTTGAGTTGGTTTTTCCGAGGTTGATCGAGTGTGTGTTGCTATTTGTGCACCCCTGCAGGGTAAATCTTTCTGAAAGCCGTGTCCGCGGTTATGGAAGACTTGGAGCACAGTTTCTCGATCATAGACAAGTATAACTAAAGTACCGCTTTTAATCTGACTAAATACCTGTATAGTAAATAGTGCAATACTCATGGAATGGTTAATAAAACTGCCAACGGATGGGTTGTTCGTCCGCTTTCTCGTTGGTAAGCGAGAAGGAGGATGGATCTATTACTTTATACTGTTATAACTGTTGTTACTAATTAACGGACATCCGCAATGGTTAGGCGGATGGTTAGCGAGTATCTATAGAGTTGTTAGCATTATCTTTTGCTGCAATTGCGTCACCCCAGGTATATGTCCCCTTTAAAGGCATAAAGACTTGCTGAGTATCCCTAGGGTCTCACACGATAAATTGTTTGATTCAGATGAACAGATGTATTCGCAAGATGGATATTGGGTGGAGGAGACAAATGATGTTGGCAACGATCACGCGGTGTAGAGATTCCGGGGATGGGGATCCGCGAGATCTATGGGCGGGATGTGCTTACTTCTGTGGCATCTTATGCCGATTTGCTTCTTGTCCGTACTCGGATCTTGTTTCCCGCTTCTGCTTGATACTCTGATGTTTGATGTATGGGGAGCTATCCTAAACTATTATCTCTATCTAGGATATTTGGATCTTGCCGTATGGCGTTGCAATATTTCTATTTCTTTTAGATGGAATGGCTCTGAGAACTGTTATATGATAGCTTGCATACATACTCACTTGTGTATGTATTTGATCTCTTCGTCTGTTGCCTACGCCGCTCGCTCATGTCTCGATGTCTTTGAAGTGGTTAGGACGGCCGACGGGTCTACACGTGGGTGGCCCCTGGACCCCCGCTGTACTATTTTAACCACTTCCGGTTCATCCAGGCTTGAACTTAGAGCGTAGGGTCCGAGGTTGCTACACAGCTGCAGCGCTAAAAGCGTGCAGAATTGCATAGAGGTCGAGCTCCCTACGTGTAAGTAAATCCTCTCCTATGTCATTCTGTACTTATCATATACAATTTCCAGTACATATATGTGTTTTGACTTTTGAGTGTGCATATAGTCTATTTTCTCCCTCTTCCCATCGTTGTGTACTAGCTTATATTAATTATTTCTTTGAGCTGAAAACCGTAGGGAGGCCCCGACAGTAAAATTTTATTAAAAAGAAGATATGTACAAGGAGGACGAAAGAATATACAAAAGGGCTTAGCCCGAAAAAATTGTAGAGCGTCTAGCCAAGAGACTAGAGGGGTTTTCAGATCATCCTTCATTCTATAAGAAAGAAGAAAAAGGTCATTTTTAAACGAGTAGGACCAAATGCTAAAAGAAGGGGTTACATTGTCAAAAACTAGAGCATTCCTGATCTTCCAAATATTCCAGCATGATGTGGCAAAAGCCTCGAAGAAAAAAGGTCTTCTAAAGTTGTTTCTTACAGCGATGATCATATGAGAGAGTTCCAACGAGTCATCTAGAGTTATATCAATAGAAAGCCAGCATTGCCTACTAAAACTGCAGCTCCAGAAAAGGTGGTCTCTAGTTTCTAGAGACCCAATATTGCAAATTTTGCAAAGGCCATTGTCATCCAGGTTGAAACTTTTCCTTAGGAGCATGTCCTTTGTGTTTAGTCGATCATTCGCGAGGAGCCAGAAAAAGGATTTTATCTTAGCTGTGCATTAGCTTACATTAATTATTGCCGAATAAGTTACCTGCAAAAGTATAAATTTCTCACGGTTCTACTTCTTCCATATGCACGTACCGGCTAGTACCGGCTAATTGATCAGTCTTTAATGTAAAGTTATTTTTCTTTCCAAATTGTAGATGTTTATAAAAGCAGGAAATGTGGAGTTTCTATTGATTATACTCCTTTATTATATAACTACGAAACATGCCCGTGCGTTGCAACGGGAGAGCAAAATATATAATATGTTTCAGGAAGTATGTTTTTTGTTGCCACATATGCGGCATGTGGCAGAAACCACTCGGTTCCAGCACATCCATGGACGCTTCCACCGCCTTCTCTACCTATTGTTTCAGCCAGGTCACCCGGTAGAACGAGAAACATAATAATGCAACTATCAGGCACAAGCATTTACAAAAACTTTTAGCTATCAACACTTATCTCCTTGGTGTAATAGTCTCTTTCTTTTTTTGGTTCTAAAAAACAACTTCACTATTATGAAAACAGTCAATATCCACTTCTCGGTTTACATGCCTAGAAGTGGTAATTTAGAATGGTGATAAGAGTCAAATGTGAGAACATTCTCATATTTATTAATATCGGTTTGGAGAACGCGATATAGTGTACATATCTGGTAACACCTATTTCCTTTGTTATCCTTAGCCTATAACATGATTTAAATCTGTCCTCACGAAAATAACCAGCTCATCGGTGTCAACATTATGGCACGATGATGAAGAGAAAGCCACGAAATGAAGAGAAAAGCATGAAAATAACCACCTCATCGGTAACACCTATTTCCTTCGTTATCCTTAGCCTGTAACGAAATGAAGAGAAAAGCACGATGATGCTACGGAATTCTACTTACATGTACGCAACTTGACACACTTGATCAAATCACTAAAATGCTCCGGAAAAAATTCCTCCTGCAAAGATATCTATGGTTCAATGTAGCCTATTCCAAGAGAACTTACCAAATTACCAGTTCAGTAATGTGGTAACAATTTTTTATACATGACATGGACATGTTCAACACTTAGATAAGTCACAAACTACAGTTGTCTATTTGCTTCGATTGCTAGTAAGATCTAAATTGTTCAGTAATATGAATACCATGCTTCGATTGTTAGTAAGATCTAAATTGTTCAGTAATATGAATACCAGTCTATTTCGAGTAGTGCCTGTCAATCTTTGCTTGTCCTGGATGGATATTTCAACTCTAGACCAGGAATTTCACTAATAAAATCTAGAGGCCAAGGAGGGCACTGTCTCCCTCAAACTCCGGCCACCTCCACATAAGAGTAGCAGGTTTACTATTCTTGGTGAACCGCGAAAAAATTCAGGTTCCAATTCCTTTGGTTAAACTAAGGCCTCCTTTATATGGTGCAGACTTTGCAAGTATTCAGAGGAAAGTCTTGCTATCTAAAGTTTTTTTGGGATGAATTAGGTTCTGAAACTTTTGTATCAATAATGAGTAAAGTGAGACAAACACTTACGACATAGACTCAAAGAGGGCATCCCATGTCAAGTGTATATACAATTACATCCCAAAACCGAATCACGATGATAACCATTTCCGGGATGCAAATAATAAGGTGTGTCTTTTGTTCGCAGAATTCAAGAACATTGCTAAAAAAATGTTTAGCACAACACCTAGTCTATCGTAAAGCATACAGTAAACTTATTGTCACTAAGCAAGATGGAGCATACCAACTGGACATACACACACAATTATAACTGAGTGCCAGCAGGACTGCATTCTTAATTTTAAGGTACTTTCTAGTAGTATTTGTTCACAAAGAACTGATGTATGTCATAAGCCTCACTACTCATGAGCACATATATTTCCATGAATAGCCACGGCGCATCAAGCGCAGGGCCAGGAGAGTGCAACTCTAATGTGAGTACCTACTCGAGCACATTGTCTGCAAGAAACACAAACAGTTCACAGTTAGTTGATGATGGATGGATTTAGGACAAGAAAAAAATCTTCACCGGTAAAATTTACAAAGGGGCAATTGCATATCCTTTCCCACTATTATCATTAAATCTAACAATAATTCATAACTCACCATACCCCTTCAAAATTTCAAAGATCTTTTAAAGGAAACTGATGTTCTTCAGTGTCGATGCCACTTCTGCTTAGCCTAACATAGAGTATAGTAACTTTCTAAGAACCAGAAAAACAAGATCAAGGAAATGCTTGTTGTATGTTCACATTACCTTTTCAGTTGGACTGTACTGGACAAATGAACTCAATATGCTTATTTGTAGTATGACACCATAGTAACCATGCTCTAGTGGCACCTCACCAATGACCTTATGAAGGATACCGAAAATTTTATCAAGAAAACAAGCAAAAGGATTAACTATCAGTTTTTTTACTCAAACAGCAGGAGCTCTGCTTTTTCATTAAGAAGGGGGAGAGAAAGGGTATTGTTACAAGGCTAGGGAAAATTAGCCACACATACACTCAGACAACACAAGTTGCTGGGAACCAAACTCAGAATAACAAAAAGCCTATTGCAACACTACAGAGTTGAAAGCTAGTGCTAGCAGCTACATCTCTCCTGTAATGACAGCATCCAGCTCTTCCACCATCATTCTCAGGTTTTGAAATATGTGTCGCCCTCTTTCTTTCCAGATATGCTACACCACATACGCTGCAACTGTGGCCTCTCGCCTTGCTTGCTCATCTTTAGGTCGTCGACAAAGCTTACGCCACGAAGATTTGATTGAAGGAGAGGTATATGCAATTTGGACCATTCTCGTGTGAGAGGATTGAAACTGAAACCACACGTCTTTTGCAAATGGGCAGTATAGCGCAAGATGTTTAGCAGTTTCAATGGTTTGATATCACATAGACAACAGCTATCATCATGCGGCCACCCTCTTTTCAGTAGACAATCAACAGTCCAATTTCTGTTTTGCAGCATCAGCCATATAATGTTTTTTACTTTGCCTTCCATACGAAGTGACCACAGTTTCTGAAGATTGGGTTGTCGATGCATCCCAAGAACAGAATCTCATAAGCAAATTTAGCATAATATTTCCCATCAGCCGTTAACTTCCAGGATATCTTATTATTTTTTTCAGAGAGAGCAACTTCTTGGTGCATTGTCCATAGATTTATAAACTGATCTAATTGTTGTTCATTGCTAATTCTATTGAGGCCCCTAATCCATTTTCCATCTGCCTACTATAGTGAACCGTGGAGTTTTCTTCTTCTTGCCAATGGGTAGAGATCAGGGGCAATCCTTAAAGGGATTGACCATTTAGCCACTTATATTGCCAAAACTTTGTCGTTTTTTCATTACCAATAGAGATCTCTGTACATTGTCGTCTAACTATCAGTTTATACACCCAAAATCACATCAAGAACGAAAGGTTTATTCTATCTCAAAGTATATCAAACAACATGTTAAGGGACATGACATACTAATCAGCTTCCAAACTTAGTACTTGATCAATCATTGAACTGCTGGTATGTGCTCTTAAGTTGTTGTTGTGTTGGCATCCGTCTCCGTCGTACCTTGTCGCCGCAATAGGATCCTGCACCATGCCCCTAACATATCTGCACTAATTAACAGCAGCAACACACGAGGGACAGACAAAACTATCTATGTGCAAATCACAGTTAACATGTCATCAGTTAGGCAAACACGTACTCCATCTCCGCAATCACATGTGAGAAATCTCAGCTAGACAATTCCAGGCGAACAACCATGGAATTATAGCCAGTCAAACAACCAACCGAGTGGGCAGAGGAAAGGGGACAAAAAAATAGCTAACCATGGGGAGCCAAATTGGGGCATGGATTCGACGCAGGGAGTGACACCGACGTCCTTCTATTCTGCTTCAGCGCCGCCGACATCGCCGTTGACCCATATACGCTGTGAGAGGGCCTCGATGGTGGACATGGGCGGAACGAGCGAGAAGGCCGTCAGTCCGTCGTCGTCCTCAACCCAGAATCTATGGAACTTCTCCATCAGCACAGAGGAGTTTGTGTCGGTGGTGCGCCCCCCGGATTGAGGTAGCGAGTGCGCCAGACGCATCTGGTGGCCTGGAGATGGGATGGGGGCTGATATGGAAGGGGCGTGAGCGCGAGGGCGAGATAACGGGAGAAGTGATTTTTTCCAGATGCTTTGATTGGTAGTTAATGGAGAAACGGGGATTGCGTTCTGATTTATCTCGCGACGCAAAGCAGGGAGGTGCGACGACGCGACGAAGGGGACGACGTATTGGGCGACGACGGAACAGAAAGATCTTTTTAGGTAGTAGAGAAGTAGAGATAGAGAAGAGATAGAGATAGAGATTCTGATTTTGGAGAAGGACGGTTTCTTGCAGGTTTTCTTACAGTTTTATTCACATGCATTTTTTTGCAGATTGAACTGTTGTCAAATTTGCGGCCGACTTCTGCAGTTTGACATATCTCACTATATTTTCTTCATTGTTAAATTTATAGGATGCTGGGAATCATATTATCAGGAACTTCAAATTTGTGTTGCCTTCAGTTCGATGCTTAATGAAAACAAGGGCCCTGTTACAGAATTATTATTCCATAATTGATATATTTCAAAACTTTGAACATCTTGCACATCAGACCTGCGATGACATCAAACACGATTGTCTAAAATCCACATTGCCTTCTTCCCTTCGCTTGCTCTCTCATGTCGCGTTGCAACGTCGTTAGCTTCAAGAATAGCTGGATCAGTGAGGTAAATTAATCACCAGTCAATTTGTTCATACTTTTCTTCCTTTATTTTGAAAATATTAATTCCGAGCTCTGTTTCTTGGAGGACAAAGCTTGATCCACATCAACGAGTTGGGTTTTTCCAAAAGTTATATGGGGAAAAACCCAAACTTATGAACCAAATATAGTTCATTTGGAGGAGTATATTTTGTCCATGCCGTGCAAAAGATTATCCACCTGCCTACCGCTGTAGCAAGTATGAGTATGCCCCCGTAGCATTAAGTACCTACATGTATAATTAAGAAAAGTCCCCTCTTAGTTCAGTCATCGTATTTGACCACTACTGATTTTAAGTGCCTCTATAATTATGACAAATTACCCCTTCAGCACTCATCATATTTGCAATGGACGTAATCGATATTGCTTATTTTTTTTATTTTTTTTGCAACTTGCAGTGAATTATACAATCCAAATTCAGTATATGTTCACTGGGCAACTCCAGATTACAAAAGCAGAGCAAGTGCCAACCTCTCCTATTTCCTGTGATCTATTGTTGTGTTCAAACTAAATACAAACTATCTATTATTATCTCTCACTTATATTAATCTGCTCCATGAATTATGTAACCATCAACTACCGCACTACTTATCAATAATAGCCAGGCGCACGCCGCGCCTAATTTCCTAGTAATACCACGTACTAGAAGGGATTTTTTGCTAATAATACTGGAAGGTTTTTTTTCCCGTTTCAAGCCCTCAACCAAGAAACTGTTACAGCATGAATGGCTAGTGAAGGGTAACAAGTGACAAAGCTAAAAAAAATGATCACCAAAACTACTGTAGCTAGCTAGTACCAGCATTGTGTATGGCTAGCTAGTACCAAAGCAACCGGTGATTTCCACAGGGCTCTTTGCACCAATCTCATCAAACATGTGTATTGCTCTCACTGCATTTTGGATCACCCTGTTTCATCTCACGCCACCTGAACTTCTGCGATAAACCAACTGCATTACGCACCACCTGGACTTTCGAAATGACTCAGAACTGCAGAGTTTAAGCCTATGCCAATCAGACCCATAGGATGCCAGTGATGATCAACTGTGAAAAGAACATACGCTCGTTAAGAGAAAAATCCAGAGTAAAGCACACCTTAGACACGCATAAACAAGTTATAAGCCATACATAGAGAATTGCAAAGACTAACACTAATTGTGATACGTGAACTAGAAAAGACACCAGAAAAGCAAACCCAAAATGTTGACCCAGCCAGAGATTGCCAGGAGGGAGGGAAAGTGTACAGGGCGTAACGTCATTGTGGAACAAAGGTTCAGAAGTCATATTTTGTTCTGCCACTTTTCAAGATAAGGCACAACATAACAGATAATTGAGAGGTCGAATTGTAGAAATCCCATGCCTCAAGCATCAAACGCTTTCTTGAACCTTTGAAATGGACAACCTAAGAACATTATATTAGATTTAGCACGTTATCATATGTAATGAAAGAACACTGCATATAAAAACATGCTCCTGGGAGGCTGGGAGCGGGAGCTTCCAAAAATCAGCACGTGCAACACGGATAGGTGGCAGGAATGAAAAACAGTGTACCGATAACAAAAGAACAAATAATTGTGCAAACTACTCTCTTGAGAAGGACATGAATCAGATAAGTTCTTAAGAGTATGAAAAATGCTACACCTTAACATCCAAGGGCATACCATTAAACTGTCAGGCACCCTCAGGTGGAGTCCAATTATAAACTGCACAACGCAAAGACAAAACTGATGCTCCATTGACTTCACCTGAAAATATTTCAGGACTAGAAAATTTCCCAAAAGCCGATGGTAGATGAGACTTCACAACCCATGCCAGTGTTAGTTGATTACCAAGCATGCATGAAGCCTTCATATATTTTAGGTTGTATGCTTCAAGGACCATTTTGAAGAATTCGATAGCCCTAAAAGCAAAGGAAGGAATTATTTAATATAATACCAAGTTATCTTGGTGCACGCTGTCTGCACCTGTGGAAGAACAAGATAGACAGCTCTTCAACGCTGCAGCAAATGTGGTCGTGGGCAGTGGTAATAGGTGTTTCTTTTGGACAGATAAATGGTTAAGTGGAAAAACAGTTGAGGAAATCGCACCAGACATCTATCAGCTTATAAACCCCATAATCAAGGCAAGAAGAACTGTGGCGGAAGCGGTTGTTAACGGTGCGTGGATTGATGACATTAAGAAACCGATCAACATTCAAGGTTTTCTTTAGGTCACTGCCATATCGGAAGAGCTCACTGATATACACCTAAACCAAGACACAGATGATGTATGGACCTGGACCTGGAACGGCAATGGATCCTTCAAATCCAAATCGGTATGCATGGCGCACCACATGACCGCAACACAGTGTGACATGGCTAAAGATACTTGGAAATCTTGGGCGCCATTACGCTGCAAAATCGCGGTTTGGTTATTCGTTAGAGAAAGAGTATGAACTGCAAACAGACTTGCAAAACAAGGCCTTCCCCACAACGAGAGATGTGTCTTCTGCAACGTTGCCAAAGAAGACCCCCATCACCTGTTCATCGGCTGTGCTGTGATCAACATGATTTGGAACTCGGTCATAAGAATGGCTTGCTTCACCCAGGCTATCCTGGTCAGCAATCTAAGCCTTAAATCATGGTGGAAACAAGCGGTAATCAATCTTCAGATAACTGACAGGAAGAAGCTAAATACGTTGGCCATCCTTGTTTCTTGATCAATTTGGAAAGAAAGGAACAGTTGGGTAATTGAAAAGGTCTACAAAACTACACCTCAAATCATCGATCAAATCCAATCGGAAGCTAGGTTGTGGGCGTTAGCAAATAGGGTTCGTTTTACTCTATAGGTTCTCTGTCTTGGCATTAGTCTAGAGGACGCTCTGGTCGTGTTGTAGAGGGTGAGTTTATTTCAGGTTGGTCGGGTGTGGTCGTGTTTAATACCTTTTGTACTGTGACCCTTCATGGGCTTCTCCTTTTCTATCTTAATACACACATGCAGTTCTCCTGCATGGTTCCAAAAAAATACCAAGTTATCTTAATAAGATCTGTTACATAGATGTTTACATAGATGGTTCCAAAAAAAATACCTGCATGATGCCATCGCTGGTCCCTCGCTCTCACCGCTACAAATCCAGAGTTCAGAAGTTGGCCTTTGTTATTACGAAAAGTAAGAGCAAGGTGACAACGAGGATATCTCTTGAAGATATATCCAAGATCCTCCACCACCGACATATCAGAATCAGTGAAAATATAATTACTCCCTCCGTCTTAAAATAGATGTCGCAAATTTGTCAAAATGTGGATGTATCTAGACACTATTTAGTACAAGACCAAATTTAGACAAATCTCCGACATCTATTTCGAGACGAAGGGAATACCAAAACTGTTCACTTGGTCAAGCTCCTCAAATTTTAGCTCTAGAAAGGCCTGAATATGAACCAGAAACACAAAGATATCAGTATTTTAGAAGAAAATAATGCATACAGAAGGTTGCACGATAGTAATATTTCTAGATCATATAAGCAGTACTACTAAGTTCTGAGAAAAGCATATGGAGAAAGATGTTGTGTGCACCAGGCATATGACTTAAAATGTAGGACTTGATTCCCTGAAGCATCAAATTCCCTCGAGAATAATTTCCATCGATAGGAAGTATTATGGCCCTCCCTTGATTTATCGACAATTTTGATTTAGGATCCGTCAATATTATGACTTTGCTTGTTGGCATCAAGACCTACAGAGCTCTATAAATAAGATGAGACGTTAAACAAATATCCTAGCAATCACCAATTTATATGTCCCTTCTACTTTTGAAGATTCAATTTATATGCCAGAAGGCTAACACCTATAGTGGATTCTATAAAAAAGGTGTGCTAGCTGGGTCATAGTTGATGTCAATAATTCTATTTTAGTCGCCACCACATATGTTCCTCTTTCTCTACTGCCAAATAACTAACTCTCGGAACTCTCTAAGCTGAGAGTGATTATGAGTTATTCACAACATGCAAAAACATGACAAGAAAGTTAAGCATTTTGGTGGTTAGCTAGTGGCTAGCACAAACAAGAGGGTAAGGAAGATGTATCTGTACGAAACTGACGAAAGTGTTAAGAATGGCCATGGACCTTTCCGCCTTGCTATAAGAATGCTTTCTAACAGTTACAACATCAGATGACATTTTGCCAGCTCCATCTGGATCAGAATTGTAGGTGGTGAATACTGTAACAAAAGAAACAAGTTCTCCAGAATATTTTCTTTCACTTGATAAACTGATCATATTCACAGCTTTAAGTCCTGAGTCAAACGGCAAGATACAGTCAGTAGCTACACAATAGATGCTGATTTCAGGTCATGCAATAAAAGTACGAATAACTGGCACTATTAAATGCATATCACAGAACATCCTATACTGTGGTCAGTAAATAAGTTTGCATTCAGTAGTGTATGTACAATCTTTAAGCACTGATAACAGTATTCTCGTTTCCTACTCTTCCAAGAATTGCTTCAAATTGGGATAACACAGTTAGAGCTTGCATATGAGAATCGATTCTCCTGAATCATTGTTATATGGAGATGCTAAGAGATTGAATCTTCGAATAAGGTCAAGAATGGTAACTGCATCTCAAGCACTGGTAGTGCCAGGACTCTAAGCTGTGTACTATTTTCTATGGTTTTCATTAGTTTGTACCAAAATATGATGGTTTTGCAAAATGCAGTGGACACCACAGATTGAGTGTCGCTCAGGGCCCAACTCTACTCCCCAACTCCAGACCCAGAAGCGCAACAACCACCTGTCACAATTCACAATGCGAGAAACTGATGGGGCACGATAGCCGAGGGAGGAACCTTGGCACTGGAGGCGATCAGGGCGGCCTTGGCCGGTGTCGGTGGCGAGTACGAGGGCATCAGGACGCTTCGGCGAGGCAGGATGGGGCAGCTGCTCCGGCGCCCATCTCAATCGCAGCCTGAAACTGCAACGACGGACACAGATTGGATTATCAGGAGGGAAAACTGCCTAATGTGTGGCGGAATCGGGAGTAGAAAGGTGCCGCGGGGCCGTACCAGAGTAGATGAACAGGGCGAGGAGGATGAGGAGCCGGAGGAGGGGGTCGGCGCTGCCTCAGGGCCTCAGGGCCTCGACCTCGAGATCGCCATGGAGGCGGCGTGGGGAGAACTGGAGCGAAAGCGATTTTCTCCTCGGCGGCACTTTACATTTAGCCACCGTTTCGTTTTTGAGTTGTACATTTAGCCACCGTTACTTCCACGGAAAAACGTATTCGTGTGCTCCAAAGACTCTACAGCAAGAGAAACCGGGCAAACAGTGCAAATACAAATCTTTTCGAAGGACTGTACCATGAAAATTACAGCACATTCAAAATTGCACAAAACACCAATGTTTGGTGACAAAGTTGGAGAACATAGAATCAAAACTACTTTTGCGGCTGACCCTAACTTTTGGTGTAACGTGTTGCAGCTAGCGCAAATATATGTTTTAGGTCCCTTAACGGTGTATCTGACACTGGACCTAGATGTGTATACCGTATTTTGTAATTATATGGTCTAGAGAAGGATATACCGTAATACTCGTAAGGTGGTCCTTTAAATCCGAGGGCGTTACTTTGGTATGTCGAGAAACAACCAAGAAATAATCTATTTTTGATATACTTATTTTAAGAAATAAAATCTAAATAAACACAATTGTTTTCAAGGTTTGATGCCACATAATTATGCAATTTTCTAATTAAATCGTAAGGGTGTCATCATACAGTGTAGGTTATTTTATTTCTTAACATAAATATATGCAAAACAACATATTATTTCGTGCTCGTTTCTCGACATATCAAAATAGTGCCCTCGGGTATACAAGGACCACCTTACTAGTATCACGGTATATCATTTTCTAAAACATATAATTATAGAATACGGTATAAAAATCTAGGTCCACGTGTCAGGTACACCGTTAAGGGCCCTAAAATATCTATCTGGACTAGCTGCAACACATTACATCAAAAGTTGAGGTGGGGCGCAAAACTAGTTTTAATTCTGTGCTCTATGCAACTTTGTAACCAAATATCGTTTTTGCGTGCAATTTTCTCCCACCGAATGGATTCTCTTTTTTAGGGAAAGCAACAAGGACTCGGTCCTGTTGCAAGCTTTATTATTTACCAAATATAGTTATATCGTTTATCAAGTGGCTTTCAATAAAACTAGGGGATCATCGTCCCAATTACACGAAATGGATTCTCCTAGTCCTGGGGCGCACACCATCGTTCCTCAATTACACGAATGGATTCTCCTACTCCTGGGGCGCACACCGTCGTTCCTCTCTTCCACGCGGCAACACAACGCAACTTCCAGCCCCCGAGCCCCACACGTGGAGGCGAGCATATTCGTCTCCAGCGCAATCTCACTGGAGCCCTCACCTCCTGTCCATTGGCAGGGATGTCCTCCTTATCGGTCGTCACCGCGTCGGGGCCGACCCTGGCGGATGCCCTCTGCCGCAACCATATCCTCTCGAGCAAGCTCTACTTCGACGTCCCGAGCTCCAATGTCCCTCCCTAAGGTTCCTCCGATCACTAGATTATACCTAGGCATTTTTTGGGCTGGGTTGGGCTGAAAAAAGCCCATCCGCACATATTCTAGGCCCGAGCCTGGCCCGGCTATAGGGCCTCAAGTCTTGGCCCGAGTTTGGCCCATGCTATGCAAGTATCTCCGGGCAGTGGAGCCACAAGTCTGACCTTCCATTAATTTTGCGTTTCCTTTGGCCTGAGCCCGGCCCGAGCAGCCACCAGGCAGCATATCTGGAGCCCAATCCCGTCACACGGGCCTAAAAAGGTCGGCCCGTCGGGATTTTTTCATGTTAGGCTACCCATGCCTAGATATAACTACGATCACTCGCTAATGTGTGGCTATGGTCACGGTTGCGTCTCGCAGGCTCCGGTGGTCTGCTCGGTGGCCTACGACATCGCCTTCCTTGGTATCGACAAGATGTGAGTGAGCAGCTCTCTCTGCCTCCCGTGGCCGAACCTGCATAGATATGCCTGGCTACATCTAAGGCACGTATGGTAGGCCGCATTGCGTTAGGTCGGACACGGGGAGAAAAAGTGGCCCGATTGGTTGGTCGGGCTCCCTTCACGTCGTTGCCCGCGCGCGTACCTCAAAGCACCTCCAAGCTAGATTCGCTGGGAACTTCCGAATCGACAGTTTCCGTGGAGCCAGGCCTGCGGGCTCCAGGTGGCCACCGGTTGCACATGTGGGGAAGCGCGAAAGACGCACCCTTAACTCCCTTCCTACCCCTCTCAATACTATCACCGCTCACTACCACTACCACTGCACCCTCCTTTCCCACACGTCCCATCAATGACCGACCATGGCCTCCTCGTCTCCTTAGCCACCTCCCCCTCTGCTACGGCCGACCTACCACTGGGCCGTGTTGACCGTCGGGGCCATCTGGGACTACTGATACCTTAGATCTGGTTTTACAGATGTAGTATAGTAGCTTTTTCCCTAGTTTACCTAGATTTAATCGAACCTTGGGAAACAATGCTAAATGGAAAATAAATGAGGCACGTCTACAAGACTTGTTTACTTGTTTTACCTTATGTTAACCAGACCTTTCTAGTTTACTTTCAATCATTGGTTGTTGCAATGGATGGAAATAGGTTAGGGTTGAAGATTCACCTACAGCTGCACATCAAATGAGATAAAGATAATAATACACCCATTCATGTGAAATGATTTAACAAAGATAAGATTATGGGTAGCACATCCAAATATACTAAACCCCCTGCGAGACACAGGCATATCAATAGCCTTTTGATCCAACTGTTATACCACGAAGCACTGGGCTATAATAATTATTAAGTAACATACAGATCAAGGTCTTAATAAGTGATGTTGTTGTTACTCCCAAGTGGATCCCTAAATGAAGACCGTACTCCCCTTGTTGTCTCTGGGTTTCGCGTGAAGTCGTCGTTCACCACTCATCTCACCTCAAGTCTTTACCAATCCTTGGGATTTTGGGTACCTACAAGTCTATGGATAGAGACAAGAGACAAAGATACAAAGATACAAATCTCTATTCAATCACCACACAATACTCCCATGTATTAGATGCACATAATCATTGTGAGGTTTCACCCCAACCCGCAGCCTGTGAAGACTACTCACTCATAACAATAAGATCAAGGATAGAAAACATTATGCAAAGTACTTAGATTGAAATCAAATATTCTTACAACAGTCGCCAATTCACAAGGAGATCTCAAGTACAAGATGATGCCTATGGCTATGGAGTGGATGGAGGGTGGAGAGGATGAACTATGGTGGTGGATCTCCTTCGATGGTGTTGTGATGCAATATGAAAATTGTGGCTCTCTGCGCAACGCTTGGAGTCTCAAAATATATAAGCGCCTTCACGAAAGTTGCAGCGTTTGACCTAACAGAGTCGCTGCCACATGGTACGGGCAGACCGTATTGGCGGGCCTCGCCCGTACTGTACGTCATTAAGCTTGCAGAATGCTTCTTTTCGACCCCAGTTAGCTTGGCTGAGTGGGAAACGTCATAATATTCAATAAATCCTCCTGATTTTGTCTTAAAAGTGTGATTTCCTGCACAACACAATTCAAGACAAAGGATTGTACATATTTGCAATAGTTAGTCATTAGTAGCAAGACTGGAGAGATTCTTGGTCAATTGTTTGACTAAAAATGCGATTTAAATGCGGAGAAAGATGGCTATTTTCACAACCATCAACTTTCCCAAAGCTCAAACCTTGATCGTCCACGAGCAAGAAACAAACAAAACCATAAAGATCTCAATGTTTAAACTGAAATAACAAGAAGATGAATTCACTAACGGTTGGTAGTCATATACATCCAGCACTTCTTCCATTTGAAAGGCTCATCAAAGTTAGAGAAGTGGCAAAAGTACTATACAAGCTTTGTCAACTCAAAACAATCAAAATAGAGTTTGATATAAGTATAAACAACTAGAAGTGTAATAATCATTCCAATTCCTCTAGTTAACTCTCATCTTGCTAAGAAACACTAGAATATTTCATAATAGTAGAATTAAGTATGAGAGATCATTTCCTAAGTAGCATAACTGTGAAGTGTCTTATTGACACCCACATCAATAGATCAAGACTATCAAACACTACTGTTTCATTCATTGTCTTTCAAGAAAATTAATAAAGTAGTAACGAGACCATGCCAAAGACTGTTTTGCGTGAATCTCTATTTTTCAAAGATAGTTTCCAACAAGGATCATTGAGTGATATTTTTAGAAACAGATTGCACAACCTCCAGGAGTACCAATACCTTTGCCCATTACGATAGCAGGTGCTACCCATGTCGCTAACTCATAGCCAAAATCAGGGGTTGTATCATTGATCGTTCTTAGGCCAGTGGAGTTATTGGTATCCAAATATTTGCATCAAAAATGTATAAATGAACTTTAAACAATATCACATTTTGATCCACAACGTTTAGCTTTGGCATGAATCACAATTACCACTAGACTTTATTTCAATCAAACAACTCCTTTCAAGAGTGCCATCAAGCCTATAAATATATCCATGGGTTAAGTATCTTCAAAGGTAAACTCTTAAGACAATCACTCAGCATACAAGTCAAAAATTGAAGATGTTTTCTTATTGTACTTGTTTGGCAATATTATTTCCAAGGCAAGACTTGGTTAACTACAAGAACTAGAGCAAAAGCTTCCACAACTAATTACTCATACAAGTAAAAATCTTTACTCTAACTATTTTGAATCACCCCCACTAGCATAGAATCTTAACAAATCAACTAACTAGAAAAAACATTTCAAACTTCTAAAGTGGGATACATAGGACATACCTCTCATGAGTGACTTCATAATCCTCTTCCTTATGGGCATGTGTTTCTTCAAAACTCAAATCAAATAACCCTCATAATAATAATATTGAAGCAAAGAGACAATAGGAAAATCCACTTTCTAAAAAAAAAGTATTTTTGAGGATGGGGATTAAAGAATAGAAAAGACAAGCAAGATACTAAGAAAAGAAAAGAAACAAATGAAAGGAAAATAAAAAACAAAAAGCAAAAATAAAAGCAAAGTGTTGGAACAAGCTCAACACGAGTGTTTCAAAGCTCGCACGGAGCTAGAGTACGACCTTATTATTATACAAAGATGAGTGCTTAGGGAACACATCCCTAAGCTTAGGCTTTTGCAAGCCCTTTTGTTGCTTATTGTGATGGCGGTGGATAATCTTCCAAGTTCCATTGGCTTCTCCAATTGGTGAACTAGGTTGAGAGGTTCGTGGTAGCATCTCGAAGGTTGATGGAGAGGTTGCTCATATTTTGAATGTTTCCTTTGAGCGAGTAAATATCTTCATAGGCGACGTAGTAGTTTGGTGGCTGTTGCTTGATGACTAGAAGTGCACAGATCGTTTGTAGCTAGTTTCGAAATAAAGATACGCACAGGGAGTAGGAGTCTGAAGTCTAATAATTCTTGAGATAAATATTGCGATAAAAATGCTAGATAGAGTTCTAAGTAACAAGATAAAATGCGAGTAATGTGTAAAAGGTGTTTTTGGGTTTTGGATATAAGAGCAAGAATAAATTAAAGCAAAGTAACTTAATACAGAAAGTAAGTATCGCGTATGTAAAGAAAGATTGGAACTGCAATAGGAAAAAGTGTTCTCGAGGAGTAGCGGATACACCACTAGTATTGTAAAGATCTAAGATAAAGATTATCAGCATGAACTTTCTCAACTGTGTACATGTGAGAGGAACTCTGAATGTGGATGAATAGGCAACAACCGCTGCTCACATCATCCTCATAACCACAACAGTCAGCAATCGACATCAATCGAATTACTGCGCTATTAAGGGACATAATCCCATAGGACATATCCCATGGCATGGATAGTGTTCTGTGAGTTTCCTCGATTTCCCAAGTTGATACGTAAGGATTGCTAACAACTTTATAGTCACTGTAAGTGCTAGCACACCCCCGTCTACCAACAAGTAGTTCCCTCCATCAAGTCCCCATGAGAGGCAAATATTGAGAGGTCGACTTCTCTCAACATCAAGATGTAGAGAATCTAACACATGGTCACAGCGATGAATATCATAATAGACTTTATCTTATTTTAATCTTATACCAGGGTTTCTCCATCTCCCCAAGAACTAATGATCTACTCAGACATGGAGGCAATCGAAATCATGGTAATGATAATGGAAACAATCATAGATGAATAGTACTTGTATAAATCCACAACGAGTGTAGGAATTACAACAAGATCTAGACAAGATGTAGGTGGGATGGATGAAGATGGTGGTGATGCAATGGTGGATGATGAAGATCGATGCCTTAGCCTCCTGGATCTGCGCAGGGTTAAGATGGATCCCTGGCGGACGAGTTCCCCCTCCAGATGCCTTCCGGAGGTGAGGTTTCTGCGATTTCTAGATGTTCTGTATGTCATCTCTCCGAACCAACTGCACGGGGTGAAACTATTTGACGAGGTGGAGGCAGCACCAGCTATACGACCGGAGCTATACAGGCGGAGAAAATTCTCCCACCGTATAGTTGGTCATTGTGCTCTCTACCTCCTTTGCTTGCTTCTGCTTTTCTTCTGGTATTATTAATATTTCCCAAATAAGCGATTTATGTTGTTTTTTACTCCTTTTCTCCATAGTACAACTGCTTCAATAATTACATCCATTGGGTCCATCATCTGTCCTGATCCTGGTGAAAACAGACATAAAATATGCGCGCGAGCGCCGTAAAATACCAAAATCCTACATCTATAATGCAAAATAATAATGTAAAGCATGATGCAAATATGCACTCATCAACTTCCCCAAGCTTAGAATCTTTCTCGTCCCAAGCAAGATTTTAGATTAATGGATGTGATCCTCATATTCATGAAGCTGAGTCGATAAAATAAATGAGACAATTGCAGCATGTGTTTATCATGTACGATACAGGGGAATAAGGTCATGAATAGTACCTTACTCGAACCATCTGAATAGTATTGGAAGGCTTCCACACTTTAGTTATAAATAGTTCATAAAAGATGAATCTCAACATAATGTAAAAGACTCCAATTCAACCGACTGAGTTGACGAGGTAGTACCAAGTGTTTTAGGATCAACATATTCACTTGGGATTCAAAATCTCAAAAGTGTCTCTTTGTCATACTATAATATAGTGGCATATGCCTATTTTCTCTTTGCACATTCGGTCTTTTTCTTCTTTTCTTTTTCTTTTCTTTTGCATATATGCTCACACTTTTGTTTTAAGTGTTGTGCAAAGGAGCTAGCCATATATTCCACTTCATGTAGGAATTCAAAGTTCAACGATCTCAATTATCAAATTCTAACTGTATATGAAGCATTCTTTATGACTTAAGATTCTACCACGACTTGTTCTCACTCTATTTAGATAGCACTTCATTTTCCTTTGTTCAAGGTTTTCTTTTTCAACTTAGTTGTGAATCAAACCGTAAACTTACAACATATTGACCAAATTATCTTTATGTGTTCCATTAATACCAATGGTGTGGAAGACTCCTATTGCTAACATCAAGTGCAAGTAAAATCATACTCAAGCCATTCAAGCCATTCATATATCCATAAAGCAAACACAAACTCAATATTGCTCCATATATAATAATAAACTCAGAATTTCATAAATGGGATCAACTATTCCTAAAGAGAATTCTAATGGTGCAAACTTTATTTCTAGTTTGAACTAATGCAAGAATAATAAAACTTATGAGATAGATTACAAGGTCTTAAAGATCTCCCCAAGCTTGGAATCAAGCCAGGCGGGATCAAATAATCCCTTGCGATTGTTTGATACTATGATTGTTTTAGATCACTAGGGCGCCATGGCATGTAGCACCGCGGTGCGTAGCTTCTTGTTGGTCTCCTCCAGAGCAGTTATGCGGCTGTAGCACTGATGTCTACGCACTTCTATTCTTGTAGACAGTTGTTGGGCCTCCAAGTGCGGAGGTTTGTAGAACAGCAGCAAGTTTTCCCTTAAGTGGATCACCCAAGGTTTATCGAACTCAGGAAGGAAGTGGTCAAAGGTATTCCCTCTCAAGCAATCCTGCAATCAAGATACAAGAAGTCTCTTGTGTCCCCAACACACCCAATACACTTGTCAGGTGTATAGGTGCACTAGTTCGGCGAAGAGATAGTGAAATACAAGTGGTATGGATAATTATAAGTGGTAACAGTGATAGAAAATAGCTTGGTGGCGTGGAAAGAACTAAAGGCAAACTGAAATAAAGATGGAAGCAAGCAAACATGTAACAAATCTAATTGTAAACGGTGTATCAATGCTTAGAAACAAGGCATAGGGATCATACTTTCACTAGTGAACACTCTCTCATATAAATATATTATCTTCATGATACTACTCTTAACTACTCTCTGGTTGGAGACTCTAATCCATGGTAGGGCTATAACAGCACACCTCAAAGTAAGCCTTTCCCATCTAGATAACCCCACACTGTCACCTTGAGCTCTAGATGAGTCCAACAAACACCACAATTTCATAAAGACATCCAACTCCAAATATAACTCATAACAAGTATTTGTAATCTCTAGCCTAAGTGCCACCATGGTGTGCACGCTGTCACTTTCACACACATGGGGAGAGCAGAGATCTATTAAAGCACTTGAGTAGCAAGGTATATCTACTTGATTACAAAGCTCATGATCACAATATGATCATGCATAGAGAGAGAGATGAACACATAGCTACCGGTAGAACCCTTAGCCCCGAGAGAGATCTACTCCCTCCTCATCATGGGAATCAGCAACGGTGATGGAGATGGTGGTGGAGATCGATGGAGATGGCTCCGGGGGACACTTCCCCGTCCCGGCAGGGTGCCGGAACAGAGACTTTATGTACCCCGAATCTCCCCTTCGGTGGCGGCGGTGCTGTGGAACTTTTCGTGGCTGGAGGCTTGGCGATCTAGGGTTTATGCCTCGGGAGGCTTCTTATAGGCCAGAGGGCAAGGTCGGTGGGTGGCCAGGGGGCCCACACCACCTGGTGGCGCGGCCAGGGCTAGCCCGCGCCACCACATGGTGTGGCCAGGTCCTGGCCCTCCTCCGTCTCGTATTCTGGCTCCGTGAGTCTTCCGGTGAAATATCAACTTTGGCTTTTGTCCCGTCCAATTCCGAGAATATTCATTTTTTGACTTTCTGGAACCAAAAACAACAGAAAACAGGCAACTGGCACTGTGGCTCTTTTTAATAGGTTAGTCCAAGAAATCATATGAAAAGTACTCCAAAGTGTGGACAAAACATAAGAAAGTAGATAAAACCAAGCATGGAACATCAAAAATTATAGATACATTTGCAATGTATCAACATCCCCAAGCTTAACTCCTGCTCGTCCTCGAGTAGGTAAGTGATAAAAAGAAAGAATAATTTTTGAGGTGACATGCACCATCATAAACTTGATCAAAGTATTTGTAAAACATTCAAAGCTGGGATCATAGTACTTCAATCATAGCATGAAAGACAAAGTTCTAACAATAAGACATAGCAACTATGTTGCAACATGAAAAGGCACAAACAAAAGATTCATGAATAACAATGCTTTGCAAGACGTTTGTTTGTTTCACGTAAAGAAAACATAGCATAACAATATTCAACTTGTTCCTCATAGAGTAGCAAACATAAATGCATAGGACACCTTCAAAGTTTATAAGAGTGACTAGATACAAATAGTTTAAAACAAGCAATATCAAGTCATGCATCAATCAACTAGTCTTGGGACAATGCACATAGAACTAAGAATGGCCACTATGCTCTCAAAGTAGCTGCATAAAGATAGAAGGTGGAGACTCAATGTAATGGTGGAAGAAAGGCCTTTGTAAAATAAAGTAGGGATTCAAGTCTCATAAAGAGCTTCCAAAAATTATGGTACTTATAGCTTTCAGCTCTCATTGCCCCTATCATAAGCATCTTTAAGGTGATTAAGGTTAAAGTGACGCAACTAAGAGGATATGCTTGACAAGTTATAAACCAAAATCTCATGCCCCTTACTTATGAAGACCGAACCTCATGCTACTCAACTTTAGTCAGAAGTAAGCTCTTGTCATTGTAAGTACATATGTATCATAGAGAACCGCCAACGGGGTACCCCTTGCACATGATACAGGACCTATCCCATAATCAAATGACAAGGCAAGCAGACAATGATCATCTCAGCGATCTTTTTATTTTCTATTTGCATAGGTTTTTATTGAGGATGCTTCATAGAGTGCTCATTATGGTGATGCTGCAAGTTTCCACCATGATTAGGCATGGCTTAGGCTAGCGGCCCAGGCGTTTCTCTAACACACATACAAACTCCATGATCTTACAAGTTCCACTTTTATTTCACACCGCCGGGATCCATAAGCAAAAGAACATGATATCAACGGGGTACAAAGTACAAGTGCAATGTTGAAAGCGTTCCCCATGATACATGGTTCTGCTAATTTCAACTTATAAAGCGCAAGCATATACGCAACAAAGAAGGACCCAATGGTTCAAGTTTATTAAATGCAAGAAAAGTAAGGTGTGCCATCAAGTTCGTGAGAGCTTTAATCACTAGTTTTCTCATAACAAGTTTAATTTGGAAGGTAAACAAAAGCATGAATATACTTGGAATAGCATAAGCTAGTAGGTAGGTATGGTGGACTATTTGGAATAACTTGGTTTAGGGAGTTGGATGCATGAGTGGAACTCATACTTTGTTGTGGAGGCTAGCAAAAGACTAGGAGCGACAAACTAAGAGAGCAATAATGGCCATAATCATGCAGAGCGACAAAACATCATTGATCAAAGCATAAAGTGATACTACAAGTTGAAAACTAAAGGATCATAAAGGCTATGGTGACTTGAGATAGTCATAACATGGTGTGAGCATGCGCCAAGTCAACCCAAATAAAGCATCAAAGGAGAATACCACTATACTATGTTTTAATATGCTAAAACAACGCATGATTCATCCAAGGCACATTAAGAAATCTCAATTGTTTATAACAAGTCATGCTACATCAAAGAATACTAAGCATAAAGCCAAAACAATATCAAGCATGGCATGACAAAGCATAGGCCACAGTTAAAAACAAGCTCTTTTTACCACATAAGCATGAACTTTCCTACTCTTTTCCAAACCAAACCAAACTATTTGCAAACCAATGCATGAAAGAGGGGGTCCAACCAATTTATTCAGAAAAATAAGCAACCAAGCAAACGAAAAACCAACACGAAAACAAAAACAAAGACGCTCCAAGAACAACACAACTGTGCATGAAACAATAAAAATGAAGTGTTTGGAAGAAACCTGAGATTTTTATTGATGAAGAAGGGGATGCCTTGGGCATCCCCAAGCTTTGACACTTGTACTTCTTGGATATTTCTTGGGGTGACACGTGTGGAATCCCCAAGCTTGAGCTTTAGTCCATCCTTCATCTCATTACTCGTTCCTTTTGATACACCTGAAATTTTTCCTTCATACAAAACTTCACACAATCTTTATTAGCAATATTAGTGCACTCAAGATAATAGGTCTTAAGGTTCAGTTATAACACCAAATAAACTTCCATTAAAACACAAGCTACTGTAGCACTTCCCTCAAAAAGCTCAATTCCCCAAAAGAACTCAAAAAGGAACCAACAAGAAGCAAATGTAGAAAATGGCAGAAATCTGTCAAAACAGACCATCAGGTAAAGACAAATTTTTCGAAGACCATATGTTGCTTAAATCAAAAAGTGTTGAACTAACGAAAGTTAGATAACAACCTGGGGCAGAAGCACAAAAATTCAGGCCTCAAAAGGACGTACAGAGATTTAACACGAAGTTTTATGGTGAAGCATAGAAATCTGTTTCGGGACAGCAACTTTCCCAATCATTACTTATCTCTCATTAGAGGTTACTCTTGGCACAAAAAGCAAATAAAAAGGATAAGGACCGGTTATTACAGAGGTAATAACTTCCAAGACTCATCTAAAACTTTTGGGTTATCTCCCAATAAGTACTTTTCTTTGACGCCTTTAAGTTAGGCATGATAGTTTGAGAAGATGTTCACATAAGAAATATGAATTGAAGTAAAAGAGAGCATCAAGAAGCAAATTCAAAGCACATTTAAGTCTAACCCACTTCCTGTGCATAGGAACCTTGTAAAGAAACAAGTCATGAAAGCACAAAGCAACAAGCATAGGAAAGCAAAACAAGTGCAACTTCAAAACTTTGAACATAAAGAGGGGAAACTTAATATTGTTGAGATACATAAAACCATGTTTCCCTCTCTCATAATAACTTTCAGTAGCATCATGAATGAAATTAACAATATAACTATCACATAAAACATTCTTATCATGAGCCACATGCATATAATAATTATTACTCTCCACATAAGCATAGTCATTCTTATTAATTGTGGTGGGAGCAAATTCAACAAAATAGCTATCATTATTATTCTCATCATCATAATCATCAAATATAGGAGGCACATTGTAATCATAATTAATTTTCTCCTCAATAGTAGGTGGACTGAAAATATCATATTCATCATTGTAATCATCATATATTGGAGGTTTGGTATCATCATAAGCAATAGAATAGCTATCTTCCAAAGCTGGGGAACTAAAAAGATCATTTTCATTAGAACTAGCTTCCCCAAGCTTAGACTTTTCCATAGCATTAGCAATAATGGTTTCCAAAGAATTCATACTAACAACATTGCTATTAGCATGCAAATAAAGTTCCATAGGTTTTTTAATTTTCTCTTCAAACACTTCATGTCCTAACTCAAGATAAATACTATAAAGCTCTCTAATTTTGTTGTTGTTTTCCATTAAGCCTAACTAGTGAAAACAAGAAACAAAAAGACAAAATTGCAGAATCTAAAGGAAATAACTTCGAGCACTCACACCGGAGGATGTGAGTACCTTTTACCTTACCTCCCAGGCAACGACGCCAGAAAATAGCTTGATGTCTACGCACTTCTATTCTTGTAGACAGTTGTTGGGCCTCCAAGTGCAGAGGTTTGTAGAACAGCAGCAAGTTTTCCCTTAAGTGGATCACCCAAGGTTTATCGAACTCAGGGAGGAAGTGGTCAAAGGTATTCCCTCTCAAGCAATCCTGCAATCAAGATACAAGAAGTCTCTTGTGTCCCCAACACACCCAATACACTTGTCAGGTGTATAGGTGCACTAGTTCGGCGAAGAGATAGTGAAATACCAGTGGTATGGATAATTATAAGAGGTAACGGTGATAGAAAATAGGTTGGTGGCGTGGAAAGAACTAAAGGCAAACTGAAATAAAGATGGAAGCAAGCAAACATGTAACAGATCTAATTGTAAACGGTGTATCAATGCTTAGAAACAAGGTATAGGGATCATACTTTCACTAGTGAACACTCTCTCATATAAATATATTATCTTCATGATACTACTCTTAACTACTCTCCGGTTGGAGACTCTAATCCATGGTAGGGCTATAACAGCACACCTCAAAGTAAGCCTTTCCCATCTAGATAACCCCACACTGTCACCTTGAGCTCTAGATGAGTCCAACAAACACCACAATTTCATAAAGACATCCAACTCCAAATATAACTCATAACAAGTATTTGTAATCTCTAGCCTAAGTGCCACCATGGTGTGCACGCTGTCACTTTCACACACATGGGGAGAGCAGAGATCTATTAAAGCACTTGAGTAGCAAGGTATATCTACTTGATTACAAAGCTCATGATCACAATATGATCATGCATAGAGAGAGAGATGAACACATAGCTACCGGTAGAACCCTTAGCCTCGAGAGAGATATACTCCCTCCTCATCATGGGAATCAGCAACAGTGATGGAGATGGTGGTGGAGATCGATGGAGATGGCTCTGGGGGCACGTCCCCGTCCCGGCAGGGTGCCGAAACAGAGACTTTATGTACCCCGAATCTCCCCTTCGGTGGCGGCGGTGCTGTGGAACTTTTCGTGGCTGGAGGCTTGGCGATCTAGGGTTTATGCCTCGGGAGGCTTCTTATAGGCCAGAGGGCAAGGTCGGTGGGTGGCCAGGGGGCCCACACCACCTGGTGGCGCGGCCAGGGCTAGCCCGCGCCACCACATGGTGTGGGCAGGCCCTGGCCCTCCTCCGTCTCGTATTCTGGCTCTGTGAGTCTTCCGATAAAATATCAACTTTGGCTTTTGTCCCGTCCAATTCCAAGAATATTCATTTTCTGACTTTCTGGAACCAAAAAACAGCAGAAAACAGGCAACTGGCACTGTGGCTCTTGTTAATAGGTTAGTCCAAGAAATCATATGAAAAGTACTCCAAAGTGTGGACAAAACATAAGAAAGTAGATGAAACCAAGCATGGAACATCAAAATTTATAGATACATTTGCAATGTATTAAGCACCTATGTAGATCAGATTGCAGAGTATCCACTATATCAGCGAGCTTGGTCACCAATGGAAGGAGGTCTTCCTTCTTCTCCATCTCATTGAGACGGTAACGGACTTCAACGCGATGGAGTAGTTCTTGCTTCTGATATATCTCTAGTGCCCACACACGATCCTTGGTCCTGGGGACAACTTCTTCTTCCTCATCCATAATTGATGGACCGGGAAATTGGAAACCGTACCTCCACTCCTCTTGAGGTTTAACCTTCATACGAGCGCTAATGGTTGTCCTTGGGAGTGGAACCTCCCCTTCCTTGCTAGCACCTACACCAATATTAGATAATTCCTTATGCTTGTGCGGCCTTGAATCTGTGGTGACAAACTTGACAATCTCCACATGCCCTTTTCCATGTGGCTTGCGATATTATCTCCCTTGTTGAGCTTTCTTCATCGCCTTCCAATTGATCTCTAGTGGATCGTAGATGTCGCGGCAGATGTAGACGTCAACTACGTCATCATCGCCATCGGAATCATTGTTGAAGTAGCTTGGCTCGACGTACTCCTTGTAATTTGGGCTAAACCTCTCCACCTCCTCATCGTCGTCCTCCATGGACGGGCTGCTAGAGCGGTCCTTGGAAGGAGCAATGAGCCCCATCGATTTGCCATGGCCAGGGGCGGGATAGCACATCGCTAGATTAGTTTTTGTAGATTGCGATTAGAGAGATATATAATGGCAGTATATAAGAGGGGTCAGAGGTCAGTAAATCTGCTGAATCCAAACGGAATAGAAAAAGAAATCATGGATTTGGAAATAACCTGCCGCGTAACGACCAACTATACGGGCGGGGCCCGTATAGGTCCGGCAGTTTAACGACCAACTATACGGGCGGGACCAACTAAGAAGATCGAACAAAAAGTGTCTGAGAGTTTAACGACCAACTATACGGCCGGAATTTTTGCTCCAATCGTATAGTTGCGACCATATAGTTTCAAACACCAAAAATCGAAAGTGCTTGGGAGTTTAACGTGTTGGAAATATGCCCTAGAGACAAAATGTAGTAAGGAGTATTATCATATTTCATATAGTTTATGATTAAGTTTTATATCATGCTATAACTGTATTGAGTGGAAACATCAATACACGTGTGATGTATAAACAACCAGGGGTTCCTAGTGAAACTCTAGTCACTGGTTCATTGGTCAACATATGATCAAGTTTCCTGATCATGTGGCATTTATGCCAGTTGGAAATGGAGTCAACTCATTCTGAGAATGAGATGATGAACCAATACCCAACCTAAACATCGTGACCCGATCATGTCACGAAGTTCAAGTTACGATGATTAGAAATGGATCCTCGTAGACTATTCCTTAGACCATGAGGCTATATCAATCACTGTCTCCCGAGAGTGCTTAGATAGCATCAAGCGCCACTTGGTAATAAAGTGGTTATAAAGGTGTGTTCAGGTATAAAGAGGAAACCGTAGAGGCAATATATGTCAAGAGCGGGATTTGTCCATCCATGTGACGGGAAGATACTCAAGGGACCACTCGGAGAAGTTATATCCAATAGCTACGCAGCGTGTGATTTGATCACAGGGATATCACTTGTCGGAACGAGTCAAGTAGCATTGTTCGATAACAAGATTGAACATGACATGGTGATGTCATTGATCAGATCTCGGGAAATGCAAGTATCGAGAGACAAAGGGAATAAGACACGACTATCCCGGTTCAAACGACGAAAGATCTTCGTGGAACGCACAGGGGTCACATGGCCATCCAGGTCCCTCTGTCGACCATTGGTGCGGGAGTGTCCTGACCATGTCTGGAGTGTTCCCGAACCGTGGGGTATCACGCTTAAGGGCTTGATGATGCTTAGAGAGCGTTTATAGGATCAGTAGAATCACCGAAGAATTGTAGAGAGAAAACCGGAAGGGTTTCGGTAAGTCCGGAGGATGTCCGGAGTGGAGGTGGAAGTGTTCCATAACCATGGAGGTTGAATAATATGTGAATGAATGTTAAATATTGATTTATTCATTTATTCATAATTACTTAATAAAAGAGAAAATCAATTTAAATGGTCAAAGGCTTTATGGGCCAATTCCCGCAGGGGAGAGGGCCCATTAGGGAAAGGAAAGAGGGAGAAGGGGCCAAGGGGGTGGCCGGCGCCCTAGTGGGCCAGCCCCTCGCACGGGGCCCATGGGGGTGGCCGGCGGTGCCACCCCTCCCTCCTCCTCTCCTTTAGTCCCACCCGGAGACTTTGGGGGAGGTAGTACCTCCCCTCCCCCTATATATAGTGGGGGTATTTGGCCAGATAAACACACCCAATAATCAATAAAGGTCTTCTCACTTTTGGGAGGACCTCCAATTGTTATTCTCTCTCTCTCTCTCGTGACCATGGTGTGGAAGCACGAGCTGCTTGGAGAGTTCCTTTCCATACAGATGGAGGAGCACACACGTCTGAAGAGTCACTTGGAACGCATGCTTGATGCACACATGAGACTGGTTCACTTCGTGGACTACTGGATGGATGATTCATTTGTGATAGGCGTACTGCTTCGATTGTTGCCTCCAAGCTACGAAGGACATGTCCGGAGTAGCATCATGAGTGGTGATACAGAAACGTTGGATTTCCAAGAGTTCATATTACGTTTCAGGAACATAAAGGTTGAACCAATCACCGGTGAGGTCATCGATGACAAAGGTATATATTTGATATACAATTTTATAAATGTTATAATCTTGCAAACACATTTGCAGTGTTAAGTATATCTGATACTTATTCTATTTTGCTGAAAATAGGTCCTTCTACATGAGAGGTGCTTGATGGAGAGGAGGTGACGTTGCGTGTTGATGGCGAGCATGATGATGATGGCCGACGACACTCTCCCTCAACATTTATCACTTAGTTTATGCTTAGGATGATTATTGTAATCAATGGATCGTGAACCTCTTTAGTGTGTCTCACACTTTGTGAGACGGTTATTCATATGAGTTTGTAACAAACAGTTGTTCTACTTTTATGAATGATTTCTATTTGTGTTCATATCTCGTTTGATTATGTGTGAATTATCCTTGTTGTTTGAAACTAATTGATAATGCATGAACATTTGTAAAATATTAAAATGCTTTAAAAAAATACCCAACTAAAATGATATTTCATTACGGAATGAAAACCATTGTTTAAATTCAAAGTTATGTCGATAATATGTGAAAGACATTCGATTTCTTATCCCATATAAATCATGCCTAAGTTTGGCAAAATAACTTGAACATCGTGTATTACTTGAATACAAAGTGTTTTAATGAATTGTTAAAAGTAAATACATATTTGATGTATTGTGTTTTGACAAAATGGTAATTATCATTGAATGATTGTTTAAAAGTGTAAAGAAGTTTACCAAAGGAAACATGAACATGAAACTATTTGATACGATCAAAATATTTCATCAACAAAGGGTATAAATATAAAAGAGAATCTAATTACTATGATTTGATCAATAGTAATTCGACTTTATAAGAATGGCATAAAAGAAATTGTGGAATGCAAAGCGTTTTGAAACATCAAAATGCAAAGCATCACAATATGATATTAGATATCAAAATGGGTAAATAGATGGCACCAAATAAATCGTTGTAGTGTAGATGTAGAGACCATAAGTTAGAAATAGTTAGCACTCAATTAGAATATATAGTGAACCATTTGAATTCGTGAAAGCGGCTCCATATCTAGTATGGATCGTCGTAAATTTTTTGGGGTTATTCGATATAAAGAAAACAATAGCGAATAAGTCCTTGTAGAGTATTCATTGGAAACTTTGAATACGAAATCCATAGCTGGAACCAAAAGGGAAGCAAAACTAGTATTGCTTGGATTTTGGTACATTTTTTGAGAAAGTACACATTGAGTGATACTTCTCAGTTATGGAGCAAATGGAAGATAGTGAAAAACACGATGAGGATTCAAATCCCTACATCAGAGTGTTGAGAAGCGCAACGGAAAATGTTCCTGAACGATTCTCTTCACAAAGGAATGAATCAATGATAATGATCATTGTGTTTTCCCCACTTGTGTTTTCACTATATGAAAGTAGGATTCAAAACGTAATCCATATCTTGTATGGAGATATTTGTGAATCATTTGTCATGATTACCAGAATATGACATACCTACGAACTATTAAGGAAATAATGGTAAACTAGAATTATGAGAAATCCCATAGCAAAATTCCTTTGAGATTAGAAAGCAATTTGTTGCTGAATCTCACAATTAAAAGGGGTTACTTGGAATTTTCCCAAATGACTGCAAAGCCATAGTGGAAAAGGGGGTGAATGACAAAATCACAATTTGTCAAGTATTGGACGAATTCAAATGAATTTGATTCATGTGTGCTTGAATGTCTAGTGGATTTAAAACTAGCAAAGGTATTAGTATCTCATAATAAAACTCCAAGTTTGATATTTGATCAAAGGATTTGAAGTTGTTCAAAATAGTGAGTGGATGTGCAATTTGCATGAAATTGAGTGGGAGCAATATAAGTCTCAAATTCAAATATGTAGGAACATAGTTTGAGTAAGAGTACTGACTCATACCCAAATATGGTAGAAACATATTTTGAGTGGGAGCTTATAGATTGATTCTTAAGGGTGTTTAAGAATAAAAGCGCAAGCACTTATAAATAATGATTTATAAGGTGTAGAAGTTGATAATAGGTGTATTACAATATTATGTAGTATTCCTTAAGGGATTCTAAAAAGGGTTTCAGAATAGAAGTTAATTAAGGAACTGGTCCTTAATAACTCAAATTAGGAATGGTATTAAGTTGAACATCAATGGTTGAAAGAAAGAAAAGGATGATCATCATCCACTATGTTGAGACATAGGTTCTACCTTAGAAAACCATGATGACAACTTAACATAATATATGATCCAATAAGGAATGTTCAAAAGTGATTAAGTTTAAATCACGGAACGTTGAGCTAAGTTTGTCCGCAGTGTCTGATAGAGAACTGTAGTCATGTTTTCAAATCCATAAAGGATGAAATATCTTAAAACATAAAGGGTTATGTTATAAGGGAATATGTTGGAAACTCCTGTAAATACCGATTAAAGTCAAGTAGGAAGCGAGGTGAACAAAAACATCGAAAGTTGCATAGAGTGCACTAGTGTTTCGATGAATACATTTATAATAATAGATAAGCGTACCATCTAAAGTGTTGTATAATGTCATGGCGGGGCTAGTTCGCTTTTAACGTAGAATGATGTGTCCCAGGGCACAGTGCCCATGAGAAAGCCCTCGAGGTTGATCTAAAGTCACTGTAGGCTCCTGGAATCAGGCCTCGTTCTGCTGCCATGGCGACGATGCATACACACAGATGTTATCATGTGATGATAAAGTATTAATGTCAATTAAGGTGAAATTAGTAAGATTGCAAAGGATTTGGGACTATAAAGTACAAACCCAAGACTCAACCTCTTCCATGAGAGCATGTTCAAGGTACCGGATATGGTGCCAATGATTAAGAACAAATGCAGCTAGTGTATTTGTACTCTAGTGCAAGTGGGAGACTGTTGGAAATATGCCCTAGAGACAAATAGTAGTAAGGACTATTATCATATTTCATAAAGTTTATGATTAAGTTCTATATCATGCTATAACTGTATTGAGTGGAAACATCAATACACGTGTGATATATAAACAACCAAGGGTTCCCAGTGAAACTCTAGTCACTGGTTCATTGGTCAACAGATGATCAAGTTTCCTGATCATGTGGCATTTATGCCAGTTGGAAATGGAGTCAACTCATTATGAGAATGAGATGATGAACCTATACCCAACCTAAACATCGTGACCCGATCATGTCACGAAGTTCAAGTTACGATGATTAGAAATGGATCCTCGTAGACTATTCCTTAGACCGTGAGGCTATATCAATCACTGTCTCCCGAGAGTGCTTAGATAGCATCAAGCGCCACTTGGTTATAAAGTGGTTATAAAGGTGTGTTCAGGTATAAAGAGCGGGATTTGTCCATCCATGTGACGGGAAAATACTCAAGGGCCCACTCGGAGAATTTATATCCAATAGCTGCGCAGCGTGTGATTTGATCACATGGATATCACTTGTCGAAATGAGTCAAGTAACATTGTTCGGTAACGAGATTGAACACGACATGGTGATGTCATTGATCAGATCTCGGGCAATGCAAGTATCAAGAGACAAAGGGAATAAGACACGACTGTCCCGGTTCAAACGACGAAAGATCTTTGTGGAACACACAGGGGTCACATGGCCATCTAGGTCCCTCTGTCGATCATTGGTGCGGGAGTGTCCCGACCATGTATGGATTGTTCCCGAACCATGGGGTATCACGCTTAAGGGCTTGATGATGCTTAGAGAGCGTTTATAGGATCGGTAGAATCACCGAAGAATTGTAGAGAGAAAACCGGAAGGGTTTCGGTAAGTCCGGAGGATGTCCGAAGTGGAGGTGGAAGTGTTCCATAACCACGGAGGTTGAATAATATGTGAATGAATACTAAATATTGATTTAATCATTTATTCATAATTATTTAATAAACGAGAAAATCAATTTAAATGGTCAAAGGCTTAATGGGCCAATTCCCGGAGGGGAGAGGGCCCATTAGGGAAAGGAGAGAGGGAGAAGGGGCCAAGGGGGTGGCCGGCGCCCTAGTGGGCCAGCCCCCCGCGCAGGGCCCATGGGGGTGGCCGACGGTGCCACCCCTCTCCCCCTCCTCTCCTTTAGTCCCACCCAGGGACTTTGGGGGAGGTAGTACCTCCCCTCCCCTTATATATAGTGGGGGTATTTGGCCAGATAAACACACCCAATAATCAATAAAGGTCTTCTCACTTTTGGGAGGACCTCCAATTGATATTCTCTCTCTCTCTCTCTCTCTCTCGTAACCGTGGTCCCAAGTTCGGACTACGCGAACGAGAGGTATCTTCACCACAGAGCGCCGTCGCGCTGCGGGATTCGGATCCAGGAGCTCTATTTCCGCAACTCCTGCTGGATTGGGGAAGCGGGAGTCATCATCAGGCACGAGACGTGTGTAACTCCCTGCGAGGTGTCGCACTTGAGGCACTCAAGTCGTTGGAGCCAAAGGAGCGCAAGGACTTCATCACGACCTTGAGGTCGGCTTCAACTCGTCTACATCAACCACGCTCTCCTGAGCGTTGACAAGGCTTTTTGGTCTTCAAGGGTAAGTTCGCGAAAAGCCCCTCCTGTTATTTTATTACTAATAGATAGGTCCTGGCAGCATCAGGGGTTCAGGGTAAAAATTTATTGTGTTCATACGCGGAACCCCTACATAACGACCAACTATACGGCCTAAATTTTTGCTCCGGTCGTATAGTTGCGACCGTATAGGCTCAGATATCGAAAATACTTTCACGAGGATGATACAGAGAGTTTAACGACCAACTATACGGCGGGAGCTCCCGCTCCGGTCGTATAGTTCCGCCCGTATAGTTGGTAAAACCCCTATAAAACTTCAGAAAACCACAAGGAATTCAAAAATTGGAATTTCAAGAGTAAAAATTGTGAAAATAAATCACTTATTCGGGTAAGCACACTTACCTTGCACTTACCACTTGTTTATTCGGGGATGAGAAGTTCCTCCCATAGCAAGGACTCCTTCTCTGTTGGAGGAATTGACTTTAGTTCATCAAATAATTCTCGTAAACAAAAATCACCAGGACTAAAGTTCCTATCAATAAGATTGGTGTCCTCCTAGGCAAGCATGGACACTGCATCTAACATCTTTATTTCTTGCCTCTGCATAATCTACAACTCAAATTCTTGAAGTGAAAGAATCCAACGGATCAGTCTTGGCGTATGTTCTTTCCTCTCAAGGAGTTCTTTTAAACCATCACGATCCATATGAACTCGCACCTTTGCATCAACTATATAAGAACAAAATTTATCACAAGAGAAAAATATAGCAAACAGTTCCTTTTCTTCCTTAGGGTACTTCTTTTGGGCACCATTGAGAGTTCTACTGGCATGATGTATAATATTAAATCTTCGACCAATATTTTGTCCAATAGTTACACCTACAACATCATCGCTAGCTTCACATATTAAGTCAAAGGTTGTATCCCAGATAGGTGGTTTTATGGTGGGAGCACGAGTTAAAGCATTTTTAAGTTTATCAAAAGGTTCAAGACACTTATCATCAAAATTGAATCTCATTCCCTTTTGCAAGAGGTTAGTCAAAGGCTTAGATGTCCCTAAAAAAATCTAATGAACCTTCTATAAAAACCCACATGACCAAGAAAACTTCTTATACCTTTAATATCCCTAGGTGGTGGCATTCTCTCTATTGCTTCAACCTTAGCTCTATCCACTTCAATTCCCTTACCTGATACTTTGTGTCCAAGGACTATACCTTCTTTGACCATAAAGTGGAACTTCTCCCAATTTAGAACAAGATTAGTTTCCTCACAATGCTGCAAAACTTTCTTGAGATTATCCAAGCAACTTGTAAATAAAGTTCCATAGACAGAAAAGTCATCCATAAATACTTCCATTATAAGTTCTATGAAATCAACAAAAATAGCAGTCATACATCGTTGAAATGTAGCTGGGGCATTACATAGACCAAAAGGCATACATCGGTAAGCATGTAAACCATAAGGACTTATGAAAGTTGTTTTAAGTTGGTCATCCGGATGAATAGCTATTTGAGAGAAACCAGTATATCCGTCCAAGTAACAAAAATGAGTATGGTTTGCTAACCTTTCTAAAGTTTGATCTATGAACGGTAACGGATAGTAATCTTTCCTAGTTTCTTTATTCAATTTCCTGAAATCTATGCACATCCTGTGCCCAACAACAGTTTTAGTAGGTATTAGTTCATTGTTTTCATTAGGAACAACAGTAAAACCACCCTTCTTAGGAACACAATGAACAGGGCTTACCTAATCACTCTCTTTAACAGGATAAATTATACCTGCGTCCAGTAGGCGTACAATTTATTTTCTTACCACTTCTTTCATTTCAGGCTTCAATCTTTTATTAAATTCTGCAACTGGTTTAGCACCTTCTTCTATGAATATCCGATGGACAGCTATCATGGGACTAATGCCCTTCAAGTCATCCATTGAGTACCCAAAGGCTTGGCGATGCTCCTTAAGTATCCTCATGAGTTCTTCTTCTTCTTCTCCTGAAAGTTTAGCACTAATGATAGGAAATTTATTGGTATCATCTAAAAACCTGTATTTGAGATTATCTAGTAGAGTATTCAACTTAGGGGGTGGTAGTTCCTCGTCCTCTCTCTTTTCTGGCTCTTCAAAAGCCTCATTAGTTGGAGGTCCCCAAATAGGAAGTGAATCAAATTCATCTTCTAGTTCTTCTAAGGACTTGTCCTCCATAACTATTTCTTCATAATTTGGATCTTCATTTATTTCTTCTTCCCCATTACCAAAGAAATGAGCTACCATTTCCTCAATGGTTTTCTCTTCCTCTTCTTCTTGTGCTTGTGGAGGCTTGTCTTAAATTTGGAAAACTAGAATTTATTTTCCATTCTGCCAAGCTTAAGAGTCATAATCTCCTTCTTGAAGTTAACACAGGCACCTATATCACCCAAAAAGGTTCTTCCAAATATAATAGGGCAAAAAGTGTCAGCTGGCATATCAACAACTACAAAATCGATAGGCAAAATTTTGTTGCCAATTGTGACAGTTGCATTGTCAACTACTCCCATTGGAATTCTAAGATTTTTATTGGCTAACATAATTGTTATATCAGTATTCTAAATTGTAGCTGGTTCTATTTCTTCTTTTATTTCTAGGTAGAAATCATAAGATATAACATTGATTTCGGTGCCAATATCACATAAACGGTAATGAGAGGTTTCTTCAAATATGCAGGGAAGAATAGGCTTACCCACATCTTTTACCTTTGTTTTACCTTCAACCAATATGGAAGTCTCTACATCAAGTTCAACTATGTTACAGTGTGAGTACATAGCCATAATTGCTTCCTTGGTTACCTCTTCATCTTTGTTTTCCTTCAGATGTTCCCTGACTTCTGGCACTCTTTCCTCTTCCCTCTTTTCCTATACTGCTTTGACCTGTTCATATTCAGAAATATGCTTTTGTGCAGTGTTAGGGAAAGGCACTTCATATATTGGTTCTATGGAGGCAAGTGTTGCTTTATCTTGTATTTTCTTCTCTGGCTCAGGTGGTGGATCATACTTGACTTGACCCTCCTTTGGAGCTTTAATATGTTATGTAAAAGCTTTAACAACTTTCAACACAAGATCTGAATCCAGATAAAGTTCTTTAGACAATTCTTTCACATGGCCCTTTTTATTATAATCATGAATACAATCATTCTCTATTTCTACGCCTCCTTCACTTCCTAGACCAAAATTCCATGAAACTCTATGGTCACGAATTCTATTAAGTAAAGCCCAAGATTTAGGTATAGGAAGATTCATAAAGGCTCCTTCCGCGAAAGAGTCTAGTTCAATTTTATTAGGTTTGATTAAACCGCCATAAAAGATATGTAGTAAATACCATTCAGGCAAATCGTGATGAGGACATAGTCGTAGTAAATCTTTAAATCTAATATAAGCTCTTACTAGTCCTTCATTAGAACGATTCTTCCAAGTCATTATAAGATGCCTGATTCCAAAATATTTTGATGATGGATAATATTTTGATAGAAATTCACAAGCTAAATTATCCCAAGTAATAATGGCTTCAGGTGGTAGAGATCTATACCATGAGAGAGTTGTGCTTGTCAAAGTTTGACTAAAAAGTTTAACCCTTACCTCATCGGCAGTATATCCCGTCAATAGAAAGCTACCACATATATCTTTAAAACATGTTATATGCTCATATGGATCAGGATCTTCTTCATCTCTAGTAAATTGCTTCTTATGTAGAATACTAAGTAGTAAAGGATTTATTTCAAATCCCCTTGTCTTCTCATTGGAGTTGTCTCTTTTATAAATATCATAGGGCTTCCCAAACTAGTTGAGTGGGTTAGCACTAATCATATGCTCAATCTCCATAGTGTTGGTGGAAACCTGTAACTCAAAACAAAATTTAGCAACACAAAAATAAATAAGCAAAAACTAAAAGACCTACATCGCTTAGCTCCCCGACAACGGCGCTAGAAAATAGCTTGATGACTGCAAGTGCACAAATTATTTGTAGCTATTTTTGAAATAAAGATATCGATCCCACAGGGAGCAGGAGTCTGAAGTCTAATAGTTCTCAAGATAAATATTGCGATAGAAATGCAAGATAGAGTTCTAAGTAACAACATAAAATGCGAGTAATGTGTAAAAGATGTTTTTTGGTTTTGGGTATAAGAGCAATAATAAAGTAAAGCAAAGTAACTTAATACAGAAAGTAAGTATCGCGTATGTAAAGAAAGACTGGAACTGCAATAGGGAAAAAGTGTTCTCAGGGAGTAGCGGATACACCACTAGTATTGTAAAGATCTAAGATAAAGATTATCATCATAAACTTTCTCAACTGTGTATGTGTGGGAGGAACTCCGAATGTGGACGAATAGGCAACAACTGTTGCTTACATCATCCTCATACCCACATCAGTCAGCAATCGACATCAATCGAATTACTGCGCTATTAAGGGACATAATCTCGTAGGACGTATCCCATGGTATGGATAGTGTTCCGTGAGTTTCCTCGATTTCCCAAGTTGATACGTAAGGATTGCTAACTGTTTTATAGTCACTGTAGGTGCTAGCACCCCCCATCTACCAACAAGTAGTTCGCTCCATCAAGTCCCCATGAGAGGCAAATATTGAGAGGTCGACTTCTGTCAACATCAATATGTAGAGAATCTAACCCATGGTCACATCGATGAATATCATCATAGACTTTATCTTATATCAATCTCATACTAGGGTTTCTCCATCTCCCCAATAACTAATGATCTACTTAGACATGGAGGCAATCAACATCATGGTAATGATAATGGAAACAATCATAGATGAATAGTACTTGTATAAATCCACAACGAGTATAGAAATTACAACAAGATCTAGACAAGATGTAGGTGGGATGGATGAAGATGGTGGTGATGCAGTGGTGGATGATGAAGATCGATGCCTTAGCCTCCTAGATCCGCGCATGGTGAAGATGGATCCCTAGCGGACGAGTTCCCCCTCCAGATGCCTTCCGGAGGGGAGGTTTCTGCGATTTCTAGGTGTTCAGTATGTCGTTTCTCCGAACCAATTGCACGGGGTGAAACTATTTGATGAGGCAGAGGCGGCGCCAGCTATACGACCGGAGCTATACGGGCGGAGAAAATTCTCCCGCCGTATAGTTGGTCTTATGCTCTCTGCCTCCTCTATTCGCTTCTGGTTTTCTTCTAGTATTATTAATATTTCCCAAATAAGGGATTTACGTTGTTTTTGACTCCTTTTCTCCACAATACGATTGCTTCAATAATTGCATCCATTGGATCCATCATCTGTCCTGATCCTGGTGAAAATAGACATAAAATATGCGCGTGAGCGCCGTAAAATAACAAAATCCTACATCTACAATGCAAAATAATAATGTAAAACATGATGCAAATATGCACACATCACTGCTCTTGTTCGGGGCCTTCTTGTTCTACTTCTTCATCTTCTCCTTCTTCATCCACGGGTACTTCTTGTTCGGTAGACTTTCTTCAACCTACGCATCATAACGCAAACGTCCATTCTTGATAGAGAACAAACCATTAGGAAAAGGAGTTGGGATCAAGTGATCGGCTCTAGGTATATCAAAGAAGTATCTACCATTTGCTTTAGAAATCATACCAAAAGCTTTGAGAGTAGTGAAACCGAGACAGTGAACACCCGCCAACGGTTAGATATTACCTAGGTTGATGAGGATCGAGCGAGAATGGTGACAACTCCTCATCCGCATATGGGACCATGGACTTGAAGAGCTTGATGATCGATTAAGATAAAAATGAGAAGTGCTCCCAAGTTTGGCGTGAAGTTATAGTTTGGAATAGCATCTCTTGCGATGATCATCATTTTCTCTTCATTGACTCTAGTAAACTCATCACGTGCCTACAAGGTGTTAGAAATAACATAGAACAAATAACGAACAACATGACAATCTCTGTGATTTCCCTTAGGTGTGTTCCACAGATTCTCATAGAGTTAAAGTACTCCAAGGGCGTAGGATTAAGAATAAAATTGGTGGAGCGTATGTCGGTGGTGTTGTTAACAAACCCAAAATGATGAGCCCATTGATCGAGTGTTAAGGTGTACTCATGGTTCATTAGGAAGAAGGTGATACAATCAACTCCCGGGCTATCTTCCTCGGAGTAGTAGTACGGACTCACCATATGCGTCAAGGTGCTGAAGAACTCAAGTGTCAAGTGGCAATATGTGGCAGTGTCCTAAACACAAAGTGAAGCAAACCAACATTGTTGCAAAGTAAATTGAAATCATGGCCAAGGCCCAGTTGGTTAAGGATATAGGGACACGCCCATTTGGTGGACTTGATTTCTCGGCTCTTGAGACAGTTGAAACGAATGAGTTGGTACTCCTCAGTGAACTTGCGGTGACCCGCATACCACTACATGTGTAGTACACTATAGTCTTTGACGTGACATCCACATAACACCTTTCTATAAATAACACATCCCTCAGAGTGGTACAACAGAAACATTGCAGGTCCAAATTACAAACATACACACTTCATTATTATTACAATACCAGAAGTTCGAGACTTCAAGTGATTTAAAATTACAAACCAACTTAAACAGTTTCAATGGAAGATTCAAAGTTTCAAACTTATACTCCAAATTGAGCTCAACAACTTATTATATAAAGTTTATGTTGCTTGGCTCAATTGGTTTACTAATAACTAAGGCAACTACTCAGACTCGTTGCCCTCCACTCCATAGCGTATTTCATAGTCCACCCATTATACTCCTCCGGACAGGTCTGGCTCCTCGTAGTAGACATCCTCTTGCCCTTCAGCTGCATACATCAGAGTGTCGTCTAGCTCCTCAGAGTCTAAGCAGGGGATCAAAGGAAAGAGTGAGTAACAGCATTACCCAGCAAGTTCATTATATGAAAGGTGGGAAGTTTGATGTTCTATCTACCACCTCAGATTATCAGTCCTTGGCACTATGCAGTTTTCATAAACATTTCTTTAAAGATTGATTTTATTATCAAAAACTATGCCCATCAGCCTTCACAGGTTGACCAGAACTTCATGGAGTTTCTTTCCTGCCGCGTTCGTAGCTCCTTCCCGGAATAGGGAGTAACATGTCACAATTCTTACACTCTGTAGAGGTGCGTTAATTTTCCCATAAGAGACCAAATCCTTGTTGCACAACCGGGCGTACTTTCCCGTCCACAATTCCTTGATGTGGGGCCTAGTAGATGATCCAAGACAATCATTGCCCTCTCCGTGACCCCGCATGTCCAACGGTTGCACGTTAGGCCTAGGATAAAACTTGTTTCCCATGACAGCGTAAGGCGTACAACCCTCATAGATACTAGAAACCGTGGGACGTTGAGGGATCCCATTCATATGCTGCCAACCCTCATAGAGGAGTTACAACCACGACCTGGTCATCCATTGTCACGCGAAAGGAAGAAGATACAACTAACGTTTCCGTCCCATTCCAAGTCTTATGGTTAACGCGTATTATATGGCGCTAGAATCACTAATGTTAGGGGTTATTAAGTCCTATTTGTTCTACAACTGGAACCTTAGATTCCTATGCAATTCTTAGTATTTATCGTCAATTAGGATGATAATAGCATTTCATTTGTTTGGGAAAATACTTATTTTCTGTCTCCTTTAGAACATAGGTGTTAACACACAATTTTTCAAATACTTTCATAAGACTCTTCAAAGGAGATGAGCAAGTGATGAACTTGCCTTGTGAGTGCAAGGTAGTGAAGTCGGATACTTCCACTTGACCTTGAGCTCCGGTTTCTACAGAAGACCATTATTTCCTAGTAAGGAAAATATTTAAAGAAGCAATATGCAATGCATAGTAATGTCATGCAATGATTGATTATCTTCCTTCTTCGCATATTTTACCCACCTTATAAAGGTTTTGTGTTTCTTTTACCTAATAAAAGAAAAGTATAACTCACGAATCATTAAATTCATATTTTTTTATATTTAGTATTATTGTGATAACTAGTATTATTCTAAGAGTTAAAAAATGAGTTTATTTAATTTTTTAACTCTTTTGAATGTTTAACTAAAATTCCTTTAAGGAAATAAGACTTTATTTTTATCACATTGATTTACTTTTCAAAAATACAAACTAGTATTTTTTCTATAATAGTATTTCCTTTTAGGATCTTAAAAATGAATTTTATTCAATTTTAAGTGTTTTGTATATTTTTATAAAATTCCAAAAGGAGTATATACAATAATAATAGTTCTAAATTTAATTACCTGAAATTCTATTTTTTTCTTGAATAGAGGACATCTTTGTGAGTTCATTGGTATTTTATTTATATTTTTAGGATTCTTATTTTATTTCTTAGAACCTTTTAAGTCCTCGGGGTATTTTGGTATTTTGATAATTACTTAGACTTTTCTTTTAAACATCTGGACCTAGCCCTGACTCGGCACACCTGGGCCGGTGAAAACCGCTCGGATCGAGTGGTCCAGTACCACTCGCTCCCCCTCTCTCTCACGTGTTCACTCTTCTCTCAGACAACCCCGCGGAGACGCTATGCTGCCGACGCCGCCGTCGCACGATTCCGCCCCCCAGGCCTCTCCGGCCACCGACCTGGTGCACGATGGGGTAGACGTCGCCGCTCCATCGATTGGTCTAGTTCGATTTGTTAACGGGCGCTTCTTCTGGCCAAGACGCCTCCATCCCGAACCCTAGGGTTTGGTGGTTGCCGGCGATGTGGTGTTCCGCTGCCCCTACGTTGATGTGCCGTGACTTCGGTGGCTCTGTGGTGCCGCCGCTACTGCTCATGTGGTTGTGACCGCCGCCTCATGGCTCAGTGCGGTTGCAGTGCCCTCAGGTGATCCCTGTGCCGCCGTGTGCGCTCGCCGTTGATTCTACTTCCTCTTCTAACTTCTGCAAGGACCACGGGTTAGTCTATCTCTCCCCCTCTAATTCTCCCTTGCAACTCTTTGGGTGCCTATGGTGAGGAATCCCTAATTAGGGTTCATCTGTGCTGTTAGGGTTCTATCCCTCTATGTTGATTATTGAGGTTAAGGAATGATTTAGAAGTACTTGTGGTGATGATATCGTGCTAAGATGTTGGCTATTGATTCTAGTGGTGTGGTTTGCAATACTGTTTATCGTTCTTGGTACTAACAGTAATGGTTCACTAAATTCTTATACATTGGCCTGTTTTGATATGTTCAGACTGGAGTGGATTTGATACTGCTATGATTCACTGATTATAATAGATTGTATAAATGTAACCTGGTTATTTATTCCAGGAAAATGATTGAATAACTTTCTGCAAGATTACTTGCAAAATTTCTGTATATGATTTGCTTGGTTTAGAGTAGATACCTGTGACACCTTCCTTGGAATGGTACACAAGTGTTCATTCTAGTACTGGCTAAATTCTACCTTTGTCCTAATGTGGCTTGGGTTGAAACTCTTGTTGGATACATTAACCTATGATGTATATGAATTTTGTTTGGCCTATGATGTTGGTCTGAGGCATAACTAGGTAAGAACTAAAGTTTTTACCTGCTGATCCTCACAGATGTGTCCTCATATTAAGTGTAAAACAATGATTCTTATCGATCTTTAAGAAAACGACTTGACATCTCATGTTGTTTAATATAGAATCTTAAGATGAAATAGTTTTTGAGGTGCTACTATTATAAGATGTGCCTAGAAATGTTCACTTAAGGCTGATGTATATGTGGATGTAAAAACATGTCTTGTTATCCAAGATCAGTGATGCACAGGTTGAGATCTTGGTATGTTTACAAAGATTAATTGTTTGGCTTTGTTTTATTCCTTCTGTGATGGATATACCCCACTTGGGTGTCTTTCTGAGAAGATCTCATATGAAACAACAGATGCTTAGATAAGATTTAACATGTGATGGTATTGTATAGTCTCACCACACAACTTGCTTGTTGGTGATGTTGTGGTGTTTCTTGATGTTGCTAGCTTGATCTTGGTGACTTGATCACTCCCTAGAGCCTGTTTTGCACACCCCAGGTTCTGGTTCTGCTCCTCCTTGCTCCTGTGACCTTGTACTTGTCCTTGCAATCCTCCTGCACCACCCCCTCCTCATGTCACCATCATGTGGTGATTTGATTGTTGATTTGGTAAGCTATCTGGTGGATTTGTTAGGAATTTGGCAAGCTCAATGAGTTCTTGGTTGTGTCCTTGAGATAAACAATGGTCGTGACCATGGATGTGAAGTGGTGAGCAAAGCTTGCTTTGCTGTGTCGAATGTGGCTTTATCTCTCTCTCTCTCTTTCTCACTGCTGGTTGACAACACACTGCATGCAGTTAGTTGAGTAAGCTGTTTCACTGTGGTCTCCCCCTCTGGATTGGATAAGTGAATTTGTTTTCACTTATATCCTTTTGCTAGTTACTGATCTGGTGAAACTTGCCCCTCTCTACTTGGCTTATGATGTGGCACTGAAGCTATTTACTTGAAAAGAACAAATACTAAATATTGGTGAAACTTGCCTCTTTTAATTACTCAATGATGTAATATGAACAGTGCACTTCATTGTTCACCACTTAGAGTAAAAATAATCAACTAACCTCTTATTCCTATTTGAGTTGTTTATCTTATTTTGCAGGAACAAGATCTAGATTATCAAGACTTAGTGTAGGAGTAGATAGGTAGTATAGATTCTGGTTGTAACCTTCTTTTATTCTTTTTGTAAAGAATCTTGTAATAATATTCCTCTGATTTAATAAAGTTTCATTGTATTGCCATTCACTTGTTGTAGAGTGTGCCATTATTTCTCTTATCATTCTTACTTTGTATTATTATCAAGGAATAAAGAAAAGAAATAAGAATTCATTTCTTATTTAAATTTTCTTGTCTTAAATTCTTATTATTGTTTAATATACCTTAAATATAATCAAATAATGTTAATAAATCATATTAGAAAACAACATTATATTTCTAACCTCTAATTTTCAAATATTTTCCAAATGATTTAAATTTCAAATTTGAATTCAAAATATTCCCCCCAAACACGATAATGCCTAAAGGTCATGTCAAAATTTATAGAAATCACTATAGTGAGCTATTCCTACCTCTAGATAGTGAAAGAAACTCTGATCTCTTTAGGTTTTTTTGTTTGGCGAATTTACCCGAATTTTCTAGATGAATGCATGCATATGCGCAGATTCCTATTTCTACCCTTCTTTGGTTCCTAAATGCTAGGTGTTATAGACGTCCCCCCCTTAAATTAAACTTCGTCCCGAAGTTTGCTGATGTGTACCTGAATAGTTATGGATATGATTCTTTTAAGTCATCCTCTTTCTCCCATGTGGCCTCTCACTCCGGGTGATGTTCCCATTGTACCTTGTAGTATTTGATTGCCCTGTTTCTCAACCTATTTCAGTTCTCTTCCGGAATTTTACAGGGTTTCTCAACATAAGTCAAATCTAATTGTAACTCAATTTCTTGATGTGTAATTGCATCATCGGGAACTTTAAGACATTTCCGTAGTTGCAACACATGGAAAACATTATGAACTTGATCTAGTCTTTTTGGTAACTCAAGAGCATAAACTATTATTCTATTCTGACTCGGTATCTTGAATGGTCTGATATATCTTGGACTTAGTTTTCCTTTGACTCTGAATCTCTTAACTCCCTTCATTGGACTTACTTTGAGATATACCATATCCCCCACTTCTGGATGCCATGATCTTCGACTTTGATCAGCATAACTCTTCTGTCGACTTTGAGCTATCTTCAATCGATCTCTAATAATATCGATGATATCTTGCTTCTCCTTGATATAGTCTGGTGCAAATTCCTTGCTACTACCAGGCTCATACCAACATATTGGTGATCTACATCTTCTCGCATAAAGTACTTGGTATGGTGCTGCTTTCAGACTACTTTGATAGCTATTGTTGTAGGAAAATTCTGCCAATGGTAGATGATCTTCCCATGAACCTCCAAAATCTAATGCACAGGCTCTAAGCATGTCCTCCAAGATTTGATTGGTTCTTTCTGTCTGGCCTCCAGTTTCAGGATGATAGGTTGTGCTGAAATCCAACTTTGAGCCAAGTGCTTCATGTAATTGTTTCCAAAATGCTGATGTAAACACAAATCCTCTATCTAATACAATTTTCTTGGGAACTCCATGCTTACTTACTATCTCTTTGACATAGATTTCTACTAACTTCTCAGCATTATCTTTTTGATTTACTGGAATAAAATGTGCACATTTCGTGAATCTATGCACAATCACCCATATCATATCCTTCCGCTTCGGTGTCATGGGTAATCCCGTGATAAAATCCATACCAATTTCTTCCCTTTTCCATTCCAGAATTTCCAAAGGTTGTAATGGTCCTGCCGGTCTTTGATGTTCTGCCTTTACCCTTTGGCAAGTATGGCATTCAGATGCATACTTTGCAATATCCCTCTTCATGTTATTCGACCAGGATAATTCCTTAAGATCCATGTACATCTTCGTACTCCCTAGATGAATTGAATATGGTGTCTCATGTGCTTCTCGAAGTATCACCTCTCTGTTCTCCGGTACATCTGGTACACAAAGACGGTTTTGGAACCACAAATATCCATAATCTCCTAGGTGGAAAACTGATTTTTGACCTTCAGAAATTCTTCTAATTTCTTCAGCAATGAATGGATCATCAAGTTGATGCCGATAGATCTCATGACGAAGATCACTGCTTTGCTCTTCCATAACCCTCCTAGTAGCTAAGCCTACACGAATTCCCGTCTTTAGAAATTGTATTTCTAACCTTTCCAAATCCATTTGCAACTCTTTTGGTAAGTCTCTATTAATGGGTTGAGTATCCGTATTCTTCTGACTTAAAGCATCCGCTACTATATTGGCCTTTCCTAGAGTATAATTAATTGTAAGGTCATAATCCTTGATCAACTCCAACCATCTTTTCTGCCTCATATTCAGTTCCTTCTGAGTGAAGAAATATTTGAGACTTTTATGATCCGTGTATAGTTCACACCTTGCTCCATAGAGAAAATTCCTCCAAATCATGTGTTGGACAATTAACTTCATGTGGTTTCAGTTGTCTAGATCCATAAGCAATTACCTTACGATCTTCCATTAGCACACATCCCAAACCTTCCTTGGATGCATCACAATATACTGTGTAATCCTTTCCTATTTCAGGAACTACTAAGATTGGTGTGGTGGTTAATCTAGTTTTCAATTCCTGAAAACTCGCTTCACACTTCTCATCCCATATGAATGGTGTATTCTTTCTTAGCAATTTGGTCATTGGTCCAGCTATTTTGGAAAAACCTTCAATAAATCTCCGATAATAACCCGCCATGCCTAAGAAACCTCGGATTTGTTTCACATTAGTTGGTGCATTCCATTCTAACACTGATTGTACTTTGGACGGATTTACTGCAATTCCATCCCTACTGATCACATGACCAAGAAATTCTACCTTGTCCAACCAGAATTCACACTTGCTGAATTTAGCATATAGCTTATGTTCTCTCAGGATTTGCAATGCTATCCTCAAATGATCTGCATGCTCTTCTTTATCCTTAGAGTATATCAAAATATCATCAATAAACACTATGGCAAACTTATCCAGATACGACATGAAGATTTTGTTCATCAAATTCATGAATATTGCTGGTGCATTGGTCAAACCAAAAGGTACGACGAGATACTCATGGTGCCCATATCTTGACACAAATGTTGTTTTTGGAACATCTTCAGGTTTGATTTTATCTGATGGTATCCTGATCTTAGATCAATCTTGGAAAATACTCTAGCTCCTTTGACTTGATCAAATAATCTTGAATTCTTGGCAATGGATATTTATTCTTGATGGTGACATTGTTGAGATTTTTGTAATCCCCACACATTCTTCGTCCTCCATCTCTTTTATCCACAAAAATTACCGGAGTTCCCCACGGAGATACACTTTCCTGAATAAACCCTTTCTGGGCTAACTCATCAATTTGCTCCTAAAGCTCTTTCAATTCTTTTGGGCCCATTTTATATGGTGCTTGGGCTATTCGTGATGTACCAGGTATCAGGTCAATAGTGAATTCTATTTCCCGATGAGGTGGCATTCCTGGTAATTCTACTGGAAAAACATCCTAAAATTCTTTTACTACAGGAATATCTTCCAACTTAACCTCCATCATTGAGTTCAATTGAAGAGCTACCATGATATGACTATGTTTATCTGCCTGATAGACTATCCTTTCTCCACTTGGAGACTTGATTGAAATAGTTTTGTCCTCACAATTTATCTGAGCCCCATGTTCAATCATCAAGTCCATACCCAGCACTACCGCAATTCCCTTCAATGGAATCACATATAGGTCCACAAAATATGTACAACCACAGATCAAGATAACTTGATCTTGCTTAAGGTGGCGTACCACTAAGTTTCCCCTGGCCGTCACTACGGTCATAGGGTTTGCTAACGTTACCCTTCTAATCCCAAATTTATCAAATTCTTCAGATATGAAAGAAGTAGTTGCACCCGTATCAAATAAAACTTTTTCGGGATTGGTAAGGATGTTGAGCGTACCTATCACTGCGTGCTCAGAATTATCCACCTCCTCCAGAGTTGCACAGTTTAGCTTCCCAGTAGGCTTGCTCCTTTTGCCATTATTGTTCTTGACAAAATTTCCTCCCTTACTAGGCTGTCCACTGCCTCCCCTGGCTTGTCCTTCACTTCTTGTTGGCCCAACCACCCGGTGGTTTATTTGGGCAATTTGGCCTGATATGACCCCTTTGACCACAACCATGACAAGTAATCATTGGCTTTTGGCAATCCTTGCTCATATGCCCTGGAAGTTTGCAATTGTGACATATAACATTCCTTCCGATTGGATTTTCACCTCGATTGGGGTTGTTGTTGTTATTGAAGGGTCGATTCCTTGGTTTGAACTCCAAATTGGGTTTAGGCTTCTTGCTTGGATTCTCTTGGTTTCTTTCTTTGCTCTCTTCCTTCGATCCTCTTGGACATTCTTATAATCGTCCTCAAATGTTATGGCTGCATCAAGTAACTGTTGAAAAAGTTGCCTTATTGGCCAGCCTCAGTTGCATCTTCACAAATGGATTTAAACCATGTAGAAAATGTTTCTTCCTATATTCCTTAGTGTTCACTTCATCCTTTGCATAACGAAATAGTTGACTAAATTCCCGGATGTACTTCATGACACTGGTATATCCTTGTTGAAGCTCCTCAAACTCTCTATGCTTCAACTCCATTACACTTTCTGGAACATGATACTCACAGAATCTCTGCTTGAACTCCTCCCAGGTATACTCCCTTCCTGAAGGTTGCATTGCTAACTGATTCTCCCACCATGATGCTATAGGTCCAGTTAAGAGATGTATTGCATACCTCAACTTTTCCTCATCATTGCATCCTACAGTTTTCAACTTTCTCTTTGTATCTGCCAACCAATCCTCTGCATCCATTGGTTCAGGGGCTGATGCAAAAGGTAAAGGCCTTGCATTCTGAAAGTCAGAAAGACTCACTCCACGCCCTTCAGGTTCCCTATGATGTCCCACTTGATCCACTAACCCTTCCATACACTTGTTCTAGGACTCTTGCATCATTTGCATGTATTGCATAAAGTTCTACTCCATCAATGGCCTCATTGGTGGTGGTGGTAAATTTTCCTGCATTCTGGCATCTTCATCCACCTTTCCCTTAGCTCCGCGCTCCATACGCTGTTGTTCAGTCTCGTCCTCTACACCCGTTTCCATACCCCCTAGTCGTGTAACATAAAGCGAACACTCATAATTACATCATGCATATGTGTTCTGAGCTCAACTTCATGCACAGAACTAGTCACACAATGTAAAACCAAATCCAACTAAGAACCAAATATGCATTTCACATATTATAGATTGCAAACAACATAGTTAGTACAATATCATTACAAGCCCGTACCATTTAGGTATTACAAACTCAAGTGGATGCTACCCCACTTATTTAGTTACATCAAGTTCTCAGACTCTATCTTTCGTATCACCACTCGGATACTCCTCCTCAAGGTCACGCTCCCCAGAAGCTGTGACGTTCATCGTACATACCCAGAGTACAATCGTGCTGACATGAAGTACGACACACCGTCTGTGGAACGACTTGCCTCTTCGATGGACGATACTCAGTATCAGAAGTATCTGGAGTTGACACATCATCTAGCTGAAGTGCGTCCATACCCTCCAACTCATTTGAGGTATCTTCAGAAACATCTTCATCACTGTCTTCTTCAATCGCCTCCTGCATCGCAACTCTAGAGTAATCAACAGAATATTCCTCTTTCGGTGCTCCCCAAGTACTCTACTAGGTACGATAGCCTCAGCTATAATGGGATAGTGCACGTTATCTAGAGTAGAATAATGTTCCAGTGACTCAAACACCCTTTCTTCAGGATCTTCCTCATCGAACTCTACATCCTCCACGTGGGTATCCCTTCCATCAACGGAATAAGACATCACTCCCATCCGACTAGTTTGCCCGGTATCACCAACAGAATTTTCCACAAGAATAGGATTCCCGGCAGATCCATCATCGATCCGTACCTCCATCCTTCCGAGTTTCCAATAGGTAGTTCCGAGTCCTCGGTTCCCTAAGAATTATGTGGTACTGGATGGCTAGTACCATAATCAGGATATCTAGTGGGTTCTGGCATAGGTGAATAAGGATATGGTGTGAAAGATGTTGGATCTATAGGTATATCCTTAAAAGTTGGGCTAACCCTACCCACTGCTTCGTTCTCTAATTGAGATGCTAACTTCTCCCTTCGTTCAGGATTAGTTAAATCCTCTAGCATATCAATCTGATCCTCCATAATAACCTAATGTGTCTTATACAAAGACCCCACTATCAGTCGATACTGATCCATAAACTTGGAAGCTAATTTTGGATGCTTCTTTACTAAAGTAAGATGATCCAGAACTGGCTCCATGTTTAGGGAGTCACGAGGAATCACAAAATATGTTCTTCTAGCTAACTCTTGTGCTTTGTGCTCCCGAACATTGGATATCTCCTCTAGAATAGCAACATGGTATGCTGCTAGGTGACTTCTACCTTCACCCATAGGTAAATCGTGATATAAACCAAGCTTTTCTGGTAGTTGGATGCTAACACGATATTTGGCTAACATTCACCCATCATGATATGTCAAGGTACTAACTAGAATAGTAGTTGTGCAACCAAAAACCCTTAGAAGTTCTCGCAGCTGTTCAGTTAAAGTCCCCTAATAATCATCGAGAGTATCTTCTTTCCTTGCCAAAGTCCGTTTTGGAAACTTTGGTGCCATTTTCACTGTATACAAAATATTCATAATTAGTAACCATTAATTATAATGATGCATCATAATAAAGAATGATTGCACTAAAAGATATAACGAAATATTCCCAATTGAATATTCATCATATAATCTAGAGAACTCTTTGCCGTTGCTCCTAGACTCCTACAGGTAATACCCTTTACTAGGTTTCCAATCTAAGGTCAAAGCAATTGCTCTCATACCAACTGCGGTGACCCAGCATACCACTGCATGTGCAATACACTATAGTCGTTGACATGACATCTAGAGAACACCTTTCTATAAATATCACATCCCTCAGAGTGGTCCAAATTACAAACATACACATTTCATTATTATTACAATACCAGAAGTTTGAGACTTCAAGTGATTTAAAATTACAGACCAACTTAAACAGTTTCAGCGGAAGATTCAAAGTTTCAAACTTATACTCCGAATTGAGATCAACAACTTATTATATAAAGTTTATGTTGCTCGGCTCAATTGGTTTACTAATAACTAAGGCAACTACTTAGACTTGTTGCCCTCCACTCCATAGCGTATTTCCTAGTCCACCCCTTCTATTCCTCTGGATAGGTCTGGTTCCTCGTAGTAGACATCCTCTTGCCCTTCAGCTATGTACATCGGAGTGTTGTCTGGCTCCTCAGAGTCTAAGTAGGGGATCAAAGGAAAGAGTGGGTAACAACGTTACCCAGCAAGTTCATTATATGCAAGGTGGGAAGTTTGATGTTCTATCTACCACCTCGGACTATCAGTCCTTGGCACTATGCAGTTTTCATAACCATTTCTTTAAAGATTGATTTTATTATCAAAAACTATGCCCATCAACCTTCACATGTTGACCAGAACTTCATGGAGTTCCTTTCCTGCCGCGTTCGTAGCTCCTTCCCGGAACAGGGAGTAACATGTCACAATTCTTACAGTCTGCAGAGGTACGTTACTTTTCCCATAAGAGACCAAATCCTTGTTTCACAACCGGGCGTACTTTCCCGTCCACAATTCCTTGATGTGGGGCCCAGTAGGTGATCTAGGCCAATCACTGCCCTCTCCGAGCCCTGCATGCCCAATGGATTGCATGTTAGGCCTAGGATAAAACTTGTTTCCCATGACAGCCTAAGGCATACAACCCTCATAGATACTGGAGTGCCAACCCTCATAGAGGAATTACAACCACGATATGGTCATCCGTTGACATGTGAAAGGAAGAAGATACAACTAACTTTCCCGTCCCATTCCAAGTCTTATGGTTAACGCGTATTATACAACGCTAGAATCACTGATGTTAGGGGTTATTAAGTCCTATTTGTTCTGCAACTGGAACCTTAGATTCCTCTGCAATTATTTGTATTTATCGTCACTTAGGATGATAATAACATTTCATTTGTTTAGAAAATTACTTATTTTCTCTCTCATTTAGAACATAGGTGATAACACACAATCTTTCAAATACTTTCATAAGACTCTTCAAAGGACACGAGCAAGTGATGAACTTGCCTTGTGACTGCAAGGTAGTGAAGTCGGATACTTCCACTTGACCTTGAGCTATGTTTCTACAGAAGACCATTATTGCCCGGTAAGGACAATATTTAAAGAAGCAATATGCAATGCATAGTAATGTCATGCAATGATTGATTATCTTCCTTCTTCGCATATTTTACCCACCTTATAAAGGTTTTATGTTTCTTTTAACTAATAAAAGAAAATTATAACTCAAGAATCATTAAATTCATATAATTTTTATATTTAGTATTATTATGATAAATAGTATTATTCTAAGAGTTTAAAAATGAGTTTATTTAATTTTTAACTCTTTTGAATGTTTAACTAAAATTCCTTTAAGGAAATAAGACTTTATTTTTATCACATTTTATTTACTTTTCAAAAATACAAACTAGTATTTTTCTATAATAGTATTTCGTTTTAGGATCTTAAAAATTAATTTTATTCAATTTTAAGTGTTTTTTATATTTTTATAAAATTCCAAAAGGAGTATATACAATAATAATAACAGTTCTAAATTTAATTACCTGAAATTCTATTTTTTTTGTTGAATAGAGGACACCTTTGTGAGTTCATTGTTATTTTATTTTTATTTTTAGGATTCTTATTTTATTTCTTAGAACCTTTTAAGTCCTAGGGGTATTTTGGTCTTTTGATAATTACTTAGACTTTTCTTTTAAACATTTGGACCTAGCCCATTGGGCTGGCCTAGCCCTGACTTGGCACACCTGGGTTGGTCAACCCCCCGGATTGAGTGGCCTAGTAGCACTTGCTCCCCTCTCTCTCTCATGCGTTCACTCTTCTCTCCCGCACCCCCGCGGAGACGTTGTGCTGCCGACGCCGCCATCGCGCGACTCTGGCCCCCCAGGCCTCTCCGGCCGCCGACCTGGTGCACGATGGAGTAGACGATGCTGCTCCATTTATTGGTCTAGTTCGATTTGTTGCCGGGCGCTTCTTCTGGCCAGGCCGCCTCCACCCCAAACCCTAGGGTTTGGTGGTTGCTAGCGATGTGGTGTTCCGCCGCCCCTACGATGTTGTGCTGTGACTTTGGTGGCTCTGTGGTGCCGCCGCTGCTGCTGCTCGTGTGGCTGTGACCGCCACCTCATGGCTTGGCGTGGGTTGCAGTGCCCTCAGGTGCTCCCGGTGCCACCATGTGCACTCGCCGGTGATTCTGCTTCCTCTTCTAACTTCAGTGAGGACCACATGTAAGTCTATCTCTCTCCCCCTCTGGTTCTCCCTTGTAACTCTATGGGTGCCTATGGTGAGGAATCCCTAATTAGGGTTCATCTGTGCTGTTAGGGTTCTATCCCTCTATGTTGATTATTGAGGTTAAGGAATGATTTAGAAGTACTTGTGGTGATGATACTGTGCTAAGTTGTTGGCTATTGATTCTAGTGGTGTGGTATGCACTACTGTTTATCGTCCTTGGTACTGGAAATAATGGTTCACTGAATTCTGATACATTGGCCTATGTTGATATGTTCAAAGTGGAGTGGATTTGATACTGCTATGATTCACTGACTATAATAGATTGTATAAATGTAAATATGATTCCTGGTTATTTATTCTAGGAAAATGATTGAATAACTTTCTGCAAGTTTACTTGTAAAATTTATGTATATGATTTGCTTGGTTTAGAGTAGATACATGTGACACATTCCTTGGAATGGTACACAAGTGTTCATTCTAGTACTGGCTAAATTCTACCTTTGTCCTAATGTGGCTTGGGCTAAAAATGGGTTGAAACTCCTATTGGATACATTAACCTATGATGTATAATGTATATGAATTTTATTTGGCCTATGATGTTGGTCTGAGGCATAACCAGGTAAGAACTAAAGTTTGTACCTGCTGATCCTCACAAATGTGTCCTGATATTAAGTGTAAAATAATGATTCTAATAGATCTTTAAGAAATGACTTGACAACTCATGCTATTTAATATAGATCCTTAAGATGAAATAGTTTTTGAGGTGCTACTATTATAAGATGTGCCCAAAAATGTTCACTTAAGGCTGCTATATATGTGGATGTAAAAACATGTCTTGTTATCCAAGATCAGTGATGCACATGCTGAGATCTTGGTGTGTTTACAAAGATTAATTGTTTGGCTTTGTTTTATTCCTTCTGTGATGGATACACCCCACTTGGATGTCTTTCTGAGAAGATCTCATATGAAACAACACATGCTTAGATAAGATTTAACATGTGATTTTTTTGAAGTAACATGTGATGGTTTTGTAACTCACCACACAACTTGTTTGTTGGTGATGTTGTGGTGTTGCTGGCTTGATCTTGGTGTCTTGATCACTCCCTAGAGCCTGTTATGCACACCCTAGGTTCTGGTTCTACTCCTCCTTGTTCCTGTGACCTTGTACTTGTCCTTGCTATCCTCCTGCACCACCCCCTCCTTATGTCACCATTCTATGGTGATTTGATGGTTGCTTTGGTAAGCTATCTGGTGGATTTGTTAGGAATTTGGCAAGCTCAATGAGTTCTTGGTTGTGTCCTTGAGATAAACAATGGTTGTTACCGTGGTTGTGAAGTGGTGAGCAAAGCTTGCTTTGCTGTGTCAAATGTGGCTTTATATCTCTCTCTCTCCATCTCTCTCTCCCTCCCTCTCTCTCTCTCTCTCTCTCTCTCTCTCTCTCTTCTTTCTCACTGCTGGTCGATAGCAACACTGCATGTAGTTAGTTGAGTAAGCTGCTTCACTGTGCTCTCCCCCTCTAGATTGGATCAAGTGAACAAGATCTGGATTGTCAAGACTTAGTGTAGGAGTAGATAGGTAGTATAGATTCTGGTTGTAACCTTCTTTTATTATTTTTGTAAAGAATCTTGTAATAATATTCCTCTGATTTAATAAAGTTTCATTGTATTGGCATTCACTTGTTGTAGAGTGTGCCATTATTTCTGTTATCATTCTTTCTTTGTATTATTATCAAGGAATAAAGAAAATAAATAAGAATTCATTTCTTATTTAAATTTTCTTGTCTTAAATTCTTATTATTGTTTAATATATCTTCAATATAATCAAACAATGTTAATAAATCATATTGGAAAACAACCTTCTATTTCTAACCTCTAATTTTCAAATATTTTCCAAATGATTTAAATTTCAAATTTGAATTCAAAATATTTCCCCCCAAAACACGATAATGCCTAAAGGTCATGTCAAAATTTATAGAATCACTACAGAGAGCTATTCCTACCTCTAGATAGTGAAAGAAACTCTGATCTCTTTAGGGTTTTTTGTTTCACGAAAAATTTACCCGAATTTTACAGATGAATGCATGCATATGCGCAGATTCCTATTTCTACCTTTCGTTGGTTCCTAAATGCTGGGGTGTTACAGAACTTGATGTCAAGTGACTCAAAGGTTAGCTCATCAATGGGTGGTGTGGCTTGTTCCGGATCCATCGCACGTGTACGGCTTGTTGTGTTCATCTATAAATAAAATTAAATCTAATTAAAAATTTGATCCAATAAAAACATAGCAAAAGTAATCCTCTACACTTTCTACAAAAGAAACTCCTCTAAAAACAAAACTAAGCATGCTCATAATCAAGATTATCTCAAAACATAACCTAAGTCTAGATTGATAATGGTGAAAGATTGAGCAAGGTTTTGATGCAAATAAGTTTGGGATCGGAGGAGAAACATACCTTACATTGATTGGGTGTGAGGAATTGAAGAAAGAACAAGCGGAATTGAAGATCTAATGAAGGTGGTTTGAGTTTGGAGGAAGAAGAAAGAGAATAGTAATTCTAGGTTTAGGTTTTACCTCCTCCCTAGTGTTAAATCGCGTCCGAACAGGTGGTACAGGCGGGCGGTACTGCCAGAGCCCACCTGTACCGAGCGTCATTTCCTTGGGGTTGACAGCTCCTTCAGGCGATACACTCGGTACAGGCGTGTGGTACGGTTGCTCAGGCCCATACTGCAGATCGTTAAGTGTCCATTACATTTTCTTTGTGTTTAATGTTTTGCTCCGGGGTACGGTACGGGCGGGCGGTACGACCTCCCCGGTTGTACTGCTAGTCCTTAAACCTTCTATATCCTGTGGCAAAAATCAGAAAATGCATTCTTTTGTGTCGAGATGTGGTATGAGCACACGTACGACCGACTACGGTCGTATGGCTGGTCGTTAAGCGCGCAGTAAGCTTCAAAAACTTGAAAATTTTCAATGAGAAACTTCATACGCCTTTGCACATCTACTTTAACAAAAGAATGACAGCAAATATACTTCATAAAAATGCAGTACCTTATGGCCATATGTTAGTGAATATCATAGAGTGAGGGTTATCTTGATTTCTTTTCCTCTCTTTAGAGGACCTTCTTGAACACTCTTTATTGAAAACAAAAAATCAAAACCAAAACAAAAATTAACAAAACTAACACAAGTAAAAAACTTTATTTCACATGGTTTGATTCCCATGAAGCGCTTCTAGTTAAGGTCAATTAGTTTGACTCAGACGGTGATCATTTGGGTTTCCGAAATGGAACACCCGCTCCAAAATAGTTTTCTTTTAAAGTGATTACACCATCATCATTAGTTTTGGCATTTTTCTTCCTAGAGAAGTGGACTATAAAAATATCTCTAGATGGTAGTCATATTCTCATATTCCCTTCATGTAAATTAATCAAAGCTTTAATAGTTCTTAGGAATGGTCTACCTAGAATTATAGGTGCTATGGGATCGTCAGGCATGTCTACTACAACAAGATCAATAAGAGCAGGACATCCTTAATTTCAACAACTATATTTTTTTGATCCCAACAGCTTGTTTATAAGTTGAATCAGCAAGATGGAGTCTCATTTCACTTGTTGCAAATTTCCCAAGATTTAGTTTATTAAATGAACTTTGAGAAATTGTTGAAACGTTTGCACCAAGATCACAAAGTGCATATATTCCATTAACTCTTATTTTAAGTTTCATAGTGGGCTCAAAATATCATCTAGCTTAGCTGGAAGTTTATCAGCTAGCTTCTTATATTCCATCTCTAGCTCACGAACTTTAGATGCTACTTCTTTTATAAATTGTTGGTACATGGCATCGTTACCTTGTTCAATACTAGGATTCTTCACTGTGATCATCTTTAAAAGATCTTCCACGGTATAATCTGGTGATGGTGCATTGCTATAGTCTAGCTCTTCAGGCTTCTCATCTTTTTCTTCTACCCTCATCATCTTGAGGTTTTCTACCGGGTTTGTGATATAGCCCAACCTACGATCCTTACCACATCAAGGTCTCCAACTTATGCCAAGTCGTCATGGACTTCAAAGGTGAATCCGTTCCTGTATGCAAACCCACTTCCTACCCTAGTGAATGGTATACTACTTCATACTCTGTCCCATATTCATGATAGGTTCATATCAACAAGTACGGAGGCAAGGGAGGAAGCCCGGAGCACCAAGCCCGACAATACGAAGGCTTGGAAGAGGAGACAGAAGAAGTAGCAATAGAAGCACCGGAGTCTCCGGCCTCCTACACTAGAGTCTCTGGCCTGCAACACCGGAATCTCGATCCGGAATCCGGAACAATCTCCAAACCGTGGCTCGAACCCGTCTGTACACCACTTTGGAGGCGACACCCCAAAGGCCTTAACATGCCTGCTATCCCGAGACCTAGCCTTTCTATATAAAGGCTAGGAGGGGGCAGCGAGGAGGACAATCCACAACCCTAGTTTCCACACCATCGCTAGATTGCATCTGCACACCCCCTGTATCTTTCGACTCCTCGATAATTCAAAGAGCAAACAAGTAGGAGTAGGGTCCTCTACGAGGCCTGAACCTGGGTAAACCCTGCGTGCTTGTTTGCTAGCCGATCGATGCCTCCAACGCTCCCCACTTCCTCGAACCTAAGTCCATATGCAATGGGAATTGATGAGTTAACACCTCGTCAATTGGCGCCGTCTGTGGGAAGCTGGAGTGCTGATGTTGCGGCTTCCTCGGCCCCATCAACCGCGATCTATGACTCCAAAGCAGCAGAGACTCGCCTCCTCTTTGGTGCTTTCGACTTCACCGTCCACACACCATCCACTCGCCAGGATTTCGAGTCCATGGGCGATGGAATCGGCCTGGCGATTGGGAGCTTACACTTCCAAGTTGGTCGGCTAGGCACACTTCGCCTCCCTAATCAGCTGAAGGTTCCCTCGATTGCTCCAACATCGTGGTTTCCACTGCCGATCGGCACCTTGAGCAAACTCAACACCCTGACATCAGTCGGGAATACAGACAACAACAGCAGTTGCGAGTCCAATCTAGGCAATCTGGCAACAGAGGATGGAGCCTACGGCTCTAGATCTGAAAGCTGCGGGAGCAACAGCTTCCCTGACCATTACATGTGCGCCGTCATCAACACGGGCGGCAATGGTGGCACTCGAGACAACACCGGCACTGGCGGTGGAATCCCAGTCGCAAACAGTGGTCCCACCAACAATGGGACCGAAGAGCCCACCCTAGAAGATCAGCCAAATCTCTCGGCGAATGAGCAAACCCAAGAGCACGTGCTAATAAAGCTCAACAACGCTGAGTGGGCTCGTTGCAGGGAAGCTCTACGGGGCAACCCCCTACACCCCAACTCATCGCAAGACATGTTGATGGTTATCACTGGCTGCTCAAGGAGGAGTTCAAGCGCCAGCAGCAAGTAATCGCCCAGCTCGACGATCGCAGAAGGGCAGCGGACGAGTCGAGCCTCCGTCGGGCCCAACTCTCCTCCATCGGAGGATCCTCCTCTAAAGGCAACGATCATACAGCTGCCAGAAGACATTCTCGACTTGCTCACCTCACCGATAAGGAGCGAGCGGACACAACTCTAGTCCTCGAATTCTCGTCCATGATAGTGGAGACGCGGGGAAATGTGCCCCCTAAAACGCCGCAAGCTACGGTGACGGCAGCCACTATGTACCTGCTCAACAACCAACTGCCAGCTAGGGATCCGTGGTCCGCCATGCACCGATCTACGATCGCTGGCCTGGGACTAGTCGAGGCTACCCTCATCAAAGATCCAACATCAGAGCCGAAGAAAAGAAAGGCTCTGGCCAAGCGCTACTCTTCCCCCTCCTCCAGCAACGACAGCCATGACTTGTCGCGACGACGCCGCTCACCACGGCACGACTAAGACTACGATGTGCGCGATGACATCACGCAGTGCAAAGTCACCAAGATGCGCACGAGGCATGCCTGTTCGACTGACTCGGAAGACGATAGGATAGAGCTTTGCGACACCAACTTCTTCAGCAGAGCCATACGGAAAAAGCGAATGTCAAAAGGGTTCAAACTCCCATCAGAGAACCCAAAATTCGACGGCCTCTAGGACCCGAAGATCTGAATAGAGGATCATATTTCCTTTGTCAGGCTACATGGCGGAACCACGAGCATGGCAATGCAATGCCTCCAGCTACAGCTGCAAGGCACTGCTCGTGCGTGGCTCAATAATCTCCTGAGCGGATAGATTCGTAGCTGGGATGAGCTAGTCTACAACTTCGTGTGAAACTTGAAGGGCACCTACAAAAGACCCGCATTAATCGAAGAATTAAGAGGCTGCTACCAGAAGACTGGCGAGTCGCTGCGATCATACATCCAGAGATGGTCCATCATCAAAAACTCCACAGAAGACTTCTCTGTGGACCGCGCAATCGACGCGTTCAATGGTGGCGTGCGCCGTAGAGAGTTCAGAGAGGAGATGGGCCGCTCAAAGCCCAAGAAAATTGACCACCTGATGGAAATCGCGAACAGGTGGGCTGATGGAGAGGACTCGGTAAAAAATGTGTCCACTCCGATGATGATGACGACCTCGGTCGCAGACGCGATCGCCGAGGAAAACTTTGGATGCGTGGTTACGAGGACCGCAAGGAAGTCGACGTGGTCGCAACTTGCTACGCCGACAAACATGATGGCAACAACCGCAACAGCGGATACCGCTATGGTGGATACTGCGACAGCGGGAAAACCACGCAAGTGTGGCAACACCGCACTCATGATGAGGCACCTGGAACATCTATCTAGGACAAACTATCCGGACCGTGCAATGTACACTTCTACTTTGACAAGCACGACAGCAAGAAAAAATCCAGCCACCTTCCAAAGGACTACCACGAGTTCCTCAAGCTCCACGAAGGCCTAGCCTAGATGAATCGCGACACGATAAACCAGGGCTATGGAGCTGCCCTGGGCGCTGTGGCTCATGGAGCACCACCACTGCCACCCAGGACACCACCACCTACAGCTGCGCCTATCCAAAACCACAGAGGCGAGCCATACCCACGAGCACTAGGAACATGGGGATGATCTAAAAAGGACGCCCATCAAATCGGGTGCAAAAATCAATCACTCACCAAGTCAATATGGTGATGAACTCTCCACCCTCCACCACTAAGTACCTTAGTGGGAGCGAGTCCCGCATTACCTTCGGCAAGCGCAATCATCCGCGTCAAGTACCTCGCCCAGGTCACTGTCCCTTGGTGCTCGAGGAACAAATTGGAGGCTTCGAGATGACTCGCGTCTTCATGGACAGCGGCAGCGGCATCAACCTCATGTTCGCAAGCACCTTGCGCACCATGCGAATCCCCCTATCATGCCTGGAAACTTCAGACACAACATTCCACGGCATTGTCCTAGGGAAGGGCGTATACCCCCTAGGCAAGATCAGCTGGGATGTCATCTTCGGAACTCCGACAAACTTCCGGTGAGAGCACATCGAATTCGAAGTTGTCGAATGGCCCTCACAATATTAGTGCATCCTCGGGAGCGTCGCATTCGCGAGGTTCATGGCAGTGCCACACTACGCCTACCTGCAGATGAAGATGCCGGGTCCCGATGGCATTATTACAGTCAACAGAAGCTTCGAGAGATCTGATAGCTGCGACAGGGAATTCAACAGAATCTCCTAGTCTTTCGGCATGCAAGAGGAACTTGCGAGGTTGAAGGAGTCGATAGACAACAGTCTACCTCCTTTGAGTAAGCCAAGCTCATCCGATGTCGTCGGATTGATGACAAGTACGCCATAAGGGGGTCCTCGAGGTGTGTGGAAGAGAGGGGTGTGAGACGTATGGTATTCCGGGACGGTGAGCACACAAGTTTACCCAGGTTCGAATCCGCCTGCTTTGGACAGATCCTACTCCTGCTAGCAATCCAGTAATACGGCAGAGCCAGAATATGGGTTACAAGGGTTTTGCCTGTGCGAATTGAGATTGTAGACTATTGTGAGGGTGCCCTAAAGGCTCTCCCTAGGAAGACTTATATAGATATCCGGCCTAGGGTTTACAGGATAAACCTATCCGGCTACGACTAAGAGTCGGTTATAGAGTACATCTTGAACTACAAGTAACACTATGGGCCTGTGTAGGTAAGTCATCTGGGCCTTCCCGTTGTCGGACTGGACTCCGTTTCTTCACCCTGACTGGGCCACCCATGAAGCAATGCTCTAACCCGAAGTGGGCCACCCTGGTTAGTGAGGTACAGTGAGGATACCCGGAAAGTATATCCCCAACAGCAGCCCCCGAAAGCCTCCATGATCCAAAGTCGGATTTCATCATCGTCTAGCCTGATCTTCGGCTTGCAGAATCTTGAAGGGTTCCTAAAACTTCAAAAGAAAATATACGACCCGGGTCTCAAAATGAGTTAGACCTATTAATACATTATTCGGATTTTCCAGCTCGAAATTCAAACTAAGTCGGAACTTGGTCTCTGACGTAATCTGACACTAGTCATGGTCAAGTCACGTCACTAACAGACATTTCCGTCAGCACGACCGTTGGTGGTCCGCCTTTCACGGAACTGAGGCATCGTTTTAATGCGTGCACGGAGATTGAGGCGGCGTAATCATCTCGTGGGGGTTACCCAGCTCCTTCCACGACGCATGGCGCATTTCACTATTGTGTTTACACGAATCTTGGCGCAGTTAGAGGATATAAGTGGTTTAGATTCTTCTTCCCATCTACTTCACCAGCACTTGCGCCGTTTCTTTCTCCCCAACGCTTCCCATGAACACAGAGCTCCTCTGCCTCCCCAGAATCCCCTAACGCCGCCCATCCCAGGTCACCGGCCCACGAGAAAATGGATTCAGCATCATCTTCCGGCGCGGCGGCGATGGCATCGATGGCTTCGGCAGCGGAGAAGGAGAGAAACCGCGAGGTCTAGATCCTATGCATCCTTGATGACGCCAAGCTCCGCGTCGTGGAGAATGAAGGGCTCCTCCATGCCGACGACTGGCGGAGCGGCTACGGCCAAACAGTCCCCACTCCTCACGCCGACAAGCGGGTACACTTCAGCACCCACCTTGACAGAGGTTTGAGCTTCCCTCCCTCAGACTTCTTTTCTGAGGTTATAGATCACTACGGAGTTCAGCTCCATCATCTTCCCCCGAACTCTCTCTTAGAGATGAGCGCATACGCTTCTTTGTGCGAGGGGTACCTCGGCATTAGGCTGAGTCTCACTCTTTTCCGGTTTTATTTTCATGTCCAGAGAAATTCCATCATTGTCGGTAATCCATACATTACCGGTACTATTAGTTTTTCCGTTAGGAGAGAACGCGTCTATCCTCGAATTAGGGCTAGTGAGTCGGCGAAACAATGGTCGTCCACTTTCTTTTATCACAAGGATATTCCTGCTCCCGGCAAAGCTACTACTTTGCTGGCTTTCGTCAACGATGCCGCCACGCCCCAAAAGTCCTGGGACGCAGATGCACCGGCTCTCAATAACGATCTGCTTCTTGCCAAGAGGCGGATCGAATATTTGATGAAGCACAAGGGCCTTAAGGGGTCCGACTTAGTTCACTGCTAGGTGGCACGCCGAATCCAGCCTCTTCAGCATCATGGAGACCGACTTATGCACTCCATTACAATGTCCAAGAAAGATTCCCTCCGGATCTACTCCCAGCCTTACACGAAGAAAGAATACGGGTCTCAAATCAAGTGGCTGATAAGGGAGCGGATTGAGAGGAAAATCCCGGAGCTGTCTTTGGACATGCATACGGCTGAAGATCCTGTAGTACCGGTAAGTTTCCAGCAGTAACTCGAATCATGTGTTCATCTTTACCTTGTTTTGCAATACTGAGATTCTATTTTCCTTTTCAGCTTGCTGACCTCCCCGAGTCAAAGCTTGCTCCTATCGAGGAATATCCTCCTGCGTTATCTTAGGATGATGGAGAGTTGGTTCCACTGCCGGAGACCCTTACTCGGGAGAAGGCTCCGACAGTGTCTATCGGCACAAAGGAGGTGCCCGTTGTGAAGAGGTAACTTTCCTCACAAATCTTTTGTACTTTGTTCGTAATTCTTTCCGAGATCTAATGTTATTCATTATATTACCTTGTTAGAGCTAAACAGCTCACCAAGGGCAAGGGGAAGGGAGTCTTGTGGAAGCCCCTGCGCCAGTCAAAGCTAAATTTGACTTCTCCTGCCATAGCACCTCTGACTCATGCCCCTGAGCCTTTTGCGGCGCCGGAGATTACTCCATCTCCGACCGTCGTAGAAGATCCAGATCAATCAGCAGAGCCAGTGATCCTTGGGTCACAAACTGACGTCACCATGGGTGACTCAGGTTTTGATAAGGGTGAACCCTCTTCGGGTAATGATCCCTTGGAAGAGGTCTTCGCTGAAAACCTCCTCAACAATCCGGGTCTTGCCAAACTTGGCTTTACTGAGAAATCAGCGGAGGAAATCCAACGGCTCGCCTGGCAATGCTTGGAGAGCCGGAATATTACTGCTGAGGAGGAGGCACAAGAAGCGAAGGATATCAAGTACTCCGAACTTCTCGAGCAAATCCGTCTCCACGACGAGGGGCTGAGAACCGGTGTGCTTCTGCCACCTCCGGTAATCCTGTTTACCCTCGCCGAGAAGGTTAGCACCGAGGTGTCCATGAGCTTGAGCAAGCTGTCAACACCCGGATTTTTAATCCTAGATGCCTGTTATGTTATACATCGCAATCCCAGGATTACCATTTTTGCGAGACATAACAGATTGGATATCACAGTACATCATCCATTACAAACCATAATAAGGTCTTACACAGATAAATGATCTCATGATCCAGTCTTAATACAACAAGCATCGGAATAAATATTAAGCGTAGCGCTGGGGTCCATCTTTAGGGGCACATGCAATGCTGACGAAGGCAGATAATCCTAGTTATCGTAGCCGTCCTGCTGTCCTTCATCTTGGTAGTCTCCTTCATAGTCCGGCCATAGGAATAGCCAGGGACAAAATCCATGAGTACTCTTTAAGTATTCGCAAACTATCACTAACAGGTAAACTAGTGCTAGGAGGAAAAATGCTAACTCTAGGTTTATTTGTGAAGTTAAGTTTGAAACCTAAGCTGAGTTCAGAAACAAAGAAAGATAAAATAACGTTCTAGAATCACTTAAGTGGGAACTTAATTGTCATAGTCACAACTTTGTTGTGGTCAAGTCATGTCACAATTCATTTCATAAGTTGTTTTGAAAACATCTGGCAACGGAACAGTATGGCCACTCCAACTATCCATAACCGCGGATGCGGCTATTCGAATAGTTTAACACTCTGCAGAGGTGGTACACTTTCACCACAAGATTCGATACATCTGTCAGGGATAACCCTGAATCATCATACTTAGTATGCAGATAATCAAACATAGCCTTTCAATTACACACCCTAGTATAAGCACCTCTCATATGAGTATGGCCTCCCAACCATGACCATCTGTCATCTTGGGCACTGCATAGGTGGACAACATTGAGAGGTAGCCTCATCTCAAACCTCTCCCGCGTGGGAACTAATACTAATGCATATAAACTTCCGGCTAAGCCTTACCCAATTCAGGTATTGTGGTTGTATGGTAAAATTGGAATGGTATCGCATCCGAATCCAACCATCAGTTTTGTAAAGGGCTAAGGCTCATGCCTCAACATTTTCATCATCATAAACCATTTGTTTTTCTCAACACATGTCAAAACATCTCAATAGAATGACTCATCATTCCAAGGTTTTCATAATTCATTTTCACCAAGTATTCCCATCTAAAGTGACTCAAGTTAGCGTCTGGTTCATCGTCGATGACAAACTGGTCGCCGGCGGGACGGAACCCTAGTGGCTCGGTGAGGGTGCAATGGGGGCATACCAGGGCTCCAGCTAGTGTGGCGATGCGGGCGACCGAACGTGCGGTCGACGGTGGACTCAGGCGTGGTCGCGGCGGCTCTTGGGGTGGAAGAAATCGATGGGGCGCTTCCTCCTCTGCTGCGGCGGCTCCGGTGGAAATTCCGGCGAACTAAGGCTCGAGTGGCTCCGGTGAGAGAGGGGAAATGCTCAGGGGAGAGAGGGGAGTGTTGGAGTGTGGAGAATTGGTGCTAGGGAGGGCTCGTTATATAGGTCGATGAGGGGACCGTGCGGCACGATGGTGAGCTCGTAGGTGACGTTATGCTAGAGTCATGGGCTAGGTAGGCGGACGGTGGGCTGCCTCCTGGCGGTCAGCTATGGCGCAATGGCGTGGCTAGGGGCGGTGGTATATGGTCGGGAGCGTCACGCGCTCTGGGAGACAAAAGGCGGTGCTCGACGTTGCTCCCGGCGACTGTGGGTCGCGTGGCTGTGCACGGCCGTGTCTGCGGGGTGCTGGGGTCAAGGCGGAGCAACATGCGCGGTCTGCGGTCGAGGCGCGGTATGTGGCGTGCTGGCGGCTATTGCGCTCTAGTGAGCTCGTAGAGGGAAAGGGCGGCGCTGCTGGGGATTTGTCCAGGGGCTGTGGGTGATCGAGGCGTGGATAGTGGGTGGCGGTAGAGTTAGGCGGAGCTAGTGGTGGTGCTGGAACGGCGTAGCGCTGTCTGTGGAGCTTTGCCCACGTTCGGCCAGCGGTGACCAAAATGTCGCAACGCTTCACTGCTGTTGTGGCTAAGGGGTAGGCTGGTGAGGGTCTGGTTGGACTCAGGGGGGACAAGGATGGTCGATTTGATCAAAAACAGTAATAGTTAGGCTAATTTGATTCTGCTAACAAGGTGTTCGACACAATGGCCGCATGAACAAAATATTTGAATTTTGGGCTGAATTTTGGTGGAGTTGGTGATCACATGCTTGAGCATCTCTGGTTGCTTGGGATTTGAAAATAGAGTTCATTTGAGTGGTTTTTGAATAAGTGTGATCTTGACATATGAACTATATTCAATTTTCAATTGTCATTTAAAATTAGAGTTTGAAAGTTTTTGGGATGAAACAAAGTGGGCCTTGGTACATCACTACTTGTACTAGTAAGGGGTTATAAGATCCACATTTGTTTCTATTAAGATTTGAGTTATAGGAATAGCCAAAGTAGGCATGGTGATTAAAATGGCACAAATGACCATTTGCTTATTTAATTCTTTTTGATTTGTTTTTCTTTGGGATTTGTTTGGGAATGATCTAGATGATGTTTAATTCACCTTAGAATCATTTTACAATCAATGGATCACTTAATCATGGCAATTCAAAACAAATCCTAAATTATATGCACACACATATGAATGCTTAATGATTTTTAAATGGAAAAGTTTTTGTTAACTCTAAATTTGATGATTTGGATCTTGATCACTTGGATTAGAGTTTTGGGATGTTACAAACCTTCCCCCCTTAAACAAAATCTCGTCCCGAGATTTACAAAAGAAAACTAGGAACTAAAGAGATCTGGGAACTCAGTCCTAATGTAATCTTCTCGCTCCCAGGTGGCTTCTTCTTCAGTATGGTTGCTCCGTTGAATCTTGAGAAATTTGATACTTCTGGTCCTGGTGGTTCTGTAAGCTTCTTCCAAGATATGGATGGGCACTTCACGATATGTCAGGTCCTTGTTGATATCAGCAGCACGGTGATCGATGTTCTTGAAAACTTCGGTCTTCTCCGGCACTTCTAGGCATTTGCGAAGTAACTAGATATGGAACACACTGTGGATGGATGACATCTCCTTTCGTAGTTCTAGTTGATACGATACTTCTCCATGACGGTTCAAAATCTTGAAGGGTCCGATATATCTGGGGGCTAACTTTCCTTTCAGACTAAAGCGTTGCGTTCCCTTCAATGGTGAAACCTTGAGATATACAAAATCTCCGACATTGAAAGTCAGGTCTCTCCTTCTCTTGTCAGCATAACTCTTCTATCTGGATTAGGCGATCTTGAGGTTCTCACGGACTTTGTGAACCTTCTTTTCGGCTTCTCGGAGAATGTCGGGTCTAAAAATCTGACTCTCTCCTACTTGCGACCAATTCAAAGGGGTGCGACACTTTCTTCCGTATAGGAACTCAAATGGTGCCATTTGCAAACTAGCTTGATAACTGTTGTTATATGAGAATTCAGCGAAAGGCATGCAGTCTTCCCATTTTGATCCGTATTCCAACACACAAGCTCTCAACATATCCTCTAGGATTTGGTTGACTCTTTCAGTCTGTCCATTGATACGTCCATTATGCATCACTATTCTATATCATAATTTACTATTATTCACTGATATATTTCATATTAAGAGGTGATACTTATGTTGTTTCATCTATTTTTGCATGGTTGATGACTTTTGGAGCATGGACCGCTGCAGTCAGAATTCTGATGGAAAAGGTGCTGTTTGGAGGCAAAATTTGCGAAGATCAGAAAATCCGGGAAAATACACAGAAAATCCTATTTTTCCAGAAGACGAAGGATGCCAGAAGGAGGAGTGGAGATGGGCCATAGGGGGCCTACACCACCCCCTGGCACGGGCCACCCTAGGCCGCGCCACCAGGTGGTGTGGCCGCCCTGGCCCACCTCTGGCTCTCCCCTCTGGCGTATATATTCCTCTTGAAACCCTAAGACTGGGGGAGCGAGCACAAAAAGATTCTGCCGCCTCTACGGGGCAAAAAACACCGAGAGAGAAAGATCTCTCCGGCAGACAGATTTCTGCCGGGGGAATTCCTTCCCGGAGAGGGGAGATCATCGCCATCAACACCATCATCAAGCTGGACTTCATCGGGATCATCATCATCATCACCACCATCATCACCATCAGCACCCTCATCACCATCTCCATATTGCTGTAAGAATTGGGTTGAATCTTGCATAGTTCATAGGGGAAACTTTCCCGGTGTTGATTACTCCTTGTAGTTGATGCTATTGAGTGAACCATTGAATTATTGTTTATGTTCAGATTGTTATACATCATTATTCTATCTCTGATCATGATCCATATGGTGTCTTGTGAGTAGTTCGTTTTGTTCTTGAGGACATGGGAGAAGTCATGTTGTTAGTGGTGGAGTAGTGTTAAGAAAGATACAATAGTTTGATATTTAAGTTGTGGTGTACTTCTTCTAGTGGTGTCATGTGAACGTCGACTACATGACACTTCACCTATATGGGCCTAGGGGAATGCATTGTGTATTTGGCTACTAATCGTAGGAGTTGCCAGAGTGACAGAAACCTGAACCCCCGTTAGGAAACCATTGCACAAGGGACGTAAGGGTCTTAGAGTTTAAAGCTGTGGTTAGGTTTCTACCTTAATTAGTTTCTTGTACTTACAGATGTTTGCAAGGGGTATAATCACAAGTATGTATTAGTCCTAGGAAGGTTGGTACATTAGCACAGGTTCACCCACACAACACTTAGCAAGCTAAAGAAGATTAATCAACTATATGAAGCGAAAGCACTTGACAATCTTCCCATGTGTCCTCGAGAACGTTTGGTCATCTTAAGTAATACAACCAGCTTGTCCTTTGCTGCATAAAGGATTGGGCCACTTGCTGCATTTATTCCTACTGTCTTTTATTTACTCGTACTTTGTTTACTTGCTTTATCGAAAACCCCTAAAAATCCGTTTGCTAAGTATTTGCAGACAATTCCTGATCCATACCACTAGCCAACACCTTCTGCTCCTCGTTGGGTTCGACACTCTTACTTATCGAAAATACTGCGATACACCCCCTATACTTGTGGGTCATCGAGACTATTTTCTGGCGCCGTTACCGGGGAGTGAAGCGCTATTGGAGAGTGGAACCAGTAAAGGAAACTTCTACTGTGAGTATTGTTTACTTATGTTAGTTGCTTTATTTTCGTTATGGATAATTCGCTGAGTTTCTTATTTGGTAGTGCTACTACCACTGCTAAGGTAGTAGATAAACCACCACCTGCTGAGAATGTTGCTTTCAAAATACCCAGAAGAATTATTGATCGTGTTATCGATAACTACTATGTTGGGGATGGAACTGTCCATCCCGGTGATCATTTGCTCTTTATACACGAATTATGCGGGTTGTTCAAGTGTGCACGTATTACTACAGATCAAGTTAAGAAGAGGTTATTCTCATTATCACTGAAAGGAAGAGCTGAGGAATGGTATAAGCTGCTGAAGAATGGTCAAGCTCTGGAATGGGAGGAAATATTGCCTCTCTTTTATTAAAAGTTTTATCCTCCTAGTGAGATTCATAAAGATCGGAATCAAATATACAATTTTTGGCCTCTTGATGGAGAGAGTACAACTCAAGCTTGGGGGATATTGAAGTTACGAATGCTCAAATGTCCCATTCATGAGCTCCCCAACAATATTATTATCAATAACTTTTATGCAAGGATCCCTCTACATGACAAGGATTTATTGGATGCTTCTTGTGCTGGATCATTCACTCGCATGGAAGAAGAAGCTAAATGGGATCTTTTGGACCGTATTCAAGATAATGCTGAAGCATGGGAGATTGACAAAGGTATAAAGTCAGGTATAAACTATGATTATGAATGCATTGAAACTTTTATGGGAACTGATGACTTTCAAAATATTAAAAATGCTTATGGTCTAGACTCTCAAGCTATTGCTTCTTATTTTAAGGCTTTTGCTTCCTACATTGAAGTGCCTAAAAAGAAGTGGAATAAGTATCATGAACCTTATAGATGTTGCTAAGAGTGTTCCTGCAAGAAATATTGAAGTTTATACTGCTAATCATGTCTTACCTAAACCTTTTATTGAGAAAATGCCTTTCCTAGTTAAGATAAAGGAACATTCTATGATAGCTAGTTTGGTTAATGAAAGTATAATCAAAGTTGTTGAACCTGATAAACAAATGGTTTGATGAACCTATAATAGCAAATGTGAAAGACTTTGTTACTAAATATGAAGAAGAGGGACACACTATCCTTTCTAAGGATACCTCTAATATTGTTTCACAAAGTAGTGTTATGAGAGCTAGTATTCCTGTGTTTTCTGTTAGAATAAGCGATCATTGCTATGATGGCCCTTGTGATAGTTATATTGTTAAGTTTATGCATGATACCGAAAGTTATTATGAGAGAGGGAAAAGTGTTCTTATTTATCTCAATAATATCAAATTTCCTCGTTTTATGCTGAAAGTTTTTATGTTGCACTTCTTTTGCCTTCCTATGCAAGTAGCCTCTGGTTTCAACAACATGTTTGTTTACAAAATTCACTTGCATAGGAAGTGGGTTAGACTTAAATGTGTGTGTGTTTTTGCTTCTTAATGCTCTCTTTCACTTCAATTCATATTCCTGAGCGAGCATCTTCAAAATTATCATGCCCATCTTAATGGCTATAAAGAAAGAGCTTTTTGGGAGACAACCCAATTTGTTTTTGCTTTCAGTTTGTTTTTATTTCTTTGAGTCTTGGAAGTTATTACTTTGGTAATAACCGCTCCTTATCCGTTTTGTTTGGTTCTTGTGTCAAGATCAACCTCTAATGAGAGAGAAGTAATATTTGGGGAAGTTGCTGTCCCAAAACAGATTTTTGTGCTTCACCATAAAAATTCATGAGAGATCTCTGTATGTCGGATTGAGCTGTAATTGTTTGTGCTTCTGCCCCAGGTTGTTATTTAACTTTCGTTAGTTTTGCACTTTTTGATTTGAGCAACAGAAGATTTTCGAAAAAATTGGTCTTTACCCGCTGGTCTGTTTTGACGGATTTTGCCACTCTTGCATTTGCTTCTTTATTCGATTTCCTTTTTGAATTCTTTTTGGATTTTCGGAAGGAGTTGCTAAAGTAGCTTATGTTTTGATGGTTTTTAGTTGAAGTTGGACACAAAAGGTTTTATCACTTCACTTATAATAATGTTGCTAATGAGAACCCTGTGAAGTTTTGTGTGAAAGAAATTTCCAGGTAGTGGAGATACTGGTGTAATAATAAAGAGAAGGGTTTTATGACTCAAGTAATAAGTGTATAAATAAGAAGATATCGATGTTATTCAAGTGGTGACTCCGGAAGAATCTACTAGATACTAAACTCAGAGACCTGCAGAGTCCGCTTTCAAATAGGTAACAGTTCTAATAAGCAAAGTTCCGCGAAAATACTATCCAACTATATTTTTCCAGTTTTTAGTCAATAAGGAAAGTTACGAAGCAAAAAAGGGACGGAAACGGAGCCTGGGTGGCTCACACCACACTGTGGCGCGGGCCCACCCCTGGCCGCGCCACCAGGTGGTGAGTCCATCCCGGACTCCGCCTCCGACTCGTTTTCTCCCAGTACCTTCCTTTTGATATGAAACTTCGTAATATATAACCCCCGGATCCCCCGAGGTTCGTATATCGTGTTTTCGTCGTATTTTTATTTCGATCTGTTTCTGCCAGGACATACTCTTTGAAAGTTTAAGAAGCGCAATGGTGTTCGTCAAGGATAAAGGGAAGGAGCCTATGGAGGAAGACCTCCAAGACCCCGGGAAGGAGAAGGAGATCAAGAGTGAAGGTGAAGAGGAGCAAGGCCAACATCCGCACACCGGCACTACCATTGCAAGCATTGGAGTGGTGAAAAAACCTACCAGGGTTAGAAGGACTGCACGGATGCATACTAGGGGGAAATCTCCTCGTCACAGTTTGGCTCCACGGTCACTTCCTCCACACACCAAGAATCCTTTCCATACTCTTATCCATGAGCATCAATACCATAATATGCCCAGGGGGAAATTACCTTCCAATTGGGATTTGCCTCGTTCTAGCCATGCAAGAAAAGAAGACTTCAAGGAGGAAGAGTGGGGAAAGAATAGCAAGAGTTGGAATTCTCAACCCGACATGATCATGAGCCCGCATTGAGCAAAACTCACAGCTGATTCGTAATCTCACCTTTGAGATTGAGGACTTGGGGAAACTTATCAGAGAGCTCATCGAGAGGATACCACCACCACTAAAGGAGTAATTCGTCATCAGGTTTGGCATCCCCTTGGTTTGTTCCAAGCTTGGGGGAGTGCCGCGGTATCACATCACTATCTTCTATCTTTTTACCTTTTTAAGTAGAGTCATATCATGAATAGAGAAGTTATCATGTAGGATGGTTTGCATTATGGAAGTGTCCCCTCTCTCGTTAGATATGTGTCCCTTGGTGTGAGTTGCCGTTATGGAATATTAATGAGAAGTTCTATCATTTACTCTTTTGCATAGCTTATATTAGTTTTCAATTTGTGGTTATATGATTGATCTTGTTGTTAGTATTGGTATCACTTTAGGATCATTGAGTTAATTTAGTTGTTTTGGAAAACCTGGCTCGGTCAGTAGCAACACTATTTTTGAGAGTTGAATTAAAAGATAAAAGTACTCTAAAGAAAAATAATTTCATCATCTGTCTTTCTTGATTTGCTCATAAGTCTAGTATTCTCTAGTTAAGATCTTTTGTGCTTCCAAGGAAGATTGCATGTTTGCTTTTATCACTTGTATGTTTGTGTGTTTCCTTCAACTCTTATACTTGCTACCCAGCCTTGCTAGCCAAAAACCTGTACCGAGAGGGAATTCTTCTCATGCATCCACTCCTTTAAACCAAAACCCATGCCATTTTAGTCCACCATACCTACCTAGTAGCATTATTGCTATTCCAAGTAAATTATTGTTTTATCTGCCTCCCAAATTAAACTTGTTATGTGAAAATTAGTGATTAAAGCTCTCACGAACTTGAAAGCACACTTTACTTTCTTGCATTTAATAAACTTGAACCATTGGGTCCTTCTTTGTTGCGTATATGCTTGCGCTTTATGAGTTGAAGTTAGCATAACCATGTAACATGGGGAACGCTTTCAACACTACCATGGTACTTTGTACCTAGTTGATATCATGATTCTTTTGCCTATGGATCCCGGCGGTGTGAAATAAAAGGGGAGCTTGTAAGATCATGGAGTTCATGTGTGTGTTAGAGAAACGCCTGGGCCGCTAGCCTAAGCCATGCCTAATCATGGTGGAAACTTGCAGCATAACTATAGTGAGCACTCTATGAAGCATCCTCAATAAAAGCCTATGCAAATAGCAAATAAAAAGATCGCTGAGATGCTCACTGTCTGCTTGCCTTGTCATTTTGATTATGGGATAACTCCTGTGTCATGTGCAAGGGGTACCCTGTTGGCGGTTCTCAATGATACACGTGTATTTACAATGACAAGAGCTTACTCGTGACTGAAGTTGAGTAGCATGAGGTTCGGTACTCATAAGCAAGGGGCATGGGACTTCAATTTATAACTTGTCAATGATATCCTCTTAGTTGTGTCACTTTAACCTTAATCACCAAAAGATGCCTATGATAGGGGCAATGAGAGCTGAAAGTTAATAAGTATCATAATTTTTGGGAGCTCTTTATGAGACTTGCAATCCCTGCTTCCCTCTGCAAAGGGCCTTTCTTTTTACTTTGTAGTTGAGTCAGTAAACCTATTCCCTTCTATCTCAACAAGTATTTTGAGTTTTTGTGTTTCATTCATTCATATGATGATTTACCCAATCATGTTTCTTATGTTCCTTGTTTTGCACATTGCTCTTATCTTGGTGTTTACTACTTTGAAAGCTATCTTGAAAACCAGCTATTTGTGAACTCCAGCAAATTATCAACTATTCTTCGACCAAGAGCTAAGTTTGCCATTACCAATTATGATTCACTTTATGTATCTTTATTGTGTTTCCTTTACTTATTGCAAGTTAAGTTATATAATAGTGAGTTGTCTTCTATTATGATCTATGTATTGATGAATGTGATGCTTCTTGTCCGTATTCTTTTATCGACTCTTCACTCCATAAACCTGAGGCCATGTTTATTGAGCTCAGTTTCGCTTGGGGACAAGCGAAGTATAAGCTTGGGGGGAGTTCATACGTCCATTTTGCATCACTATTCTATATCCTAATTTACTGTTATTCATTGATATATTTCATATTAGGAGGTGATACTTATGTTATTTCATCTGTTTTTGCATGGTTGATGACTTTTGGAGCATGGACCACTGTAGTCAGGATTCTGATGGAAAAGGTGCTATTTGGAAGCAAAATTCGCGAAGATCAGAAAATCCTGGAAAATATACGGAAAATCCTATTTTTCTAGAAGACGGAGGATGCCAGAAGGAGGAGTGGAGATGGGCCACAGGGGGCCCACACCACCCCCTGGCACGGGCCACCCTAGGTCGCGCCACCAGGTGGTGTGGCCGCCCTGGCCCACCTCTGGATCTACCCTCTGGCGTATATATTCCTCTCGAAACCCTAAGACTGGGGGAGAGACCACAGAAAGATTCCGCCACCTCTGCGGGGCGAAAAACACCGAGAGAGAAAGATCTCTCCGGCAGACAGATTTCTGCCGGGGGAATTCCTTCCCGGAGAGGGGAGATCATCGCCATCAACACCATCATCAAGCTGGACTTCATCGGGATCATCATCATCATCACCACCATCATCACCATCACCACCCTCATCACCATCTCCATATTGCTGTAACAATTGGGTTGAATCTTGCATAGTTCATAGGGGAAACTTTCTCGGTGTTGATTACTCCTTGTAGTTGATGCTATTGAGTGAACCATTGAATTATTGTTTATGTTCAGATTGTTATACATCATTATTCCATCTCTGATCATGATCCATATGATGTCTTGTGAGTAGTTCGTTTTGTTCTTGAGGACATGGGAGAAGTCATGTTGTTAGTAGTGGAGTTGTGTTGAGAAAGATTCAATAGTTTGATATTTAAGTTGTGGTGTACTTCTTCTAGTGGTGTCATGTGAACGTCGAATACATGACACTTCACCTATATGGTCCTAGGGGAATGCATTGTGTATTTGGCTACTAATCGTAGGGGTTGCCGGAGTGGCAGAAACCTGAACCCCCGTTAGGAAACCATTGCACAAGGGACGTAAGGGTCTTAGAGTTTAAAGCTATGGTTAGGTTTCTACCTTAATTACTTTCTTGTACTTACGGATGTTTGCAAGGGGTATAATCACAAGTATGTATTAGTCCTAGGAAGGTCGGTATATTAGCACAGGTTCACCCACACAACACTTAGCAAGCTAAAGAAGATTAATCAACTATATGAAGCGAAAGCACTTGACAGTCTTCCCATGTGTCCTCGAGAACATTTGGTCATCTTAAGTAATACAACCGGCTTGTCCTTTGCAGCATAAAGGATTGGGCCACTTGCTGCATTTATTCCTACTGTCTTTTATTTACTCGTACTTTGTTTACTTCCTTTATCGAAAACCCCTAAAAATCTATTTGCTAAGTATTTACAGAGAATTCCTGATCCATACCACTAGCCAACACCTTCTGCTCCTCGTTGGGTTCGACACTCTTACTTATCAAAAATACTGCGATACACCCCCTATACTTGTGGGTCATCATCCATCAGTTTGCGGGTGATAAGCGGTGCTGAAATTCAACTTGGTTCCTAATCCTTCCTGGACTTTCTGCCAAAATCTCGAGGTAAATTGGGTTCCTCGATCTGATACTATGGTCTTGGGGGTTCCATGCAGACTAACAATTCTAGCAATGTACAACTCTGCTAGCTTCGAACTCTGGTAGGTTGTTTTGACAGGTATAAAGTGAGCTACCTTGGACAGTCTATCCACGATGACCCACATTGAGTCATTTCCCTTACTAGAAGTAGGCAATCCGGTGATAAAGTCCATTTCGACAGAATCCCATTTCCATTCAGGAATCTGCAATGGTTGCAACAGTCGTGCGGGCCTCTGATGCTCTTCTTTGACTCTTTGACAGATGTCACACTTGGCGATATAGCCCGCGATTTCTCTCTTCATCTTGTGCCACCAAAGTTGCTCTTTCAAATCTTGATACATCCTTGTTCCTCCGGGGTGGATAGAATAAAGAGTATCATGAGCTTCCTGCATGATAACTTGCTTCAGCTCTGAATCTGCTGGCACATAGATACGTCCTTTGTACCACATAACTCATTCTTCGTCTTTAGTGAATCCAGGTACCTTTCCTGTACCAATACGACGTTTGATTCCGTCGATACTTTCATTTCCCTTCTGGGCTTCCTTGATTTGGCTGATTAATGTGGGTTGAAGTTCAATGCTAGCTAAAAATCATTTGCTAACTAGCTCAGTTCTAAACTGCTCCAACTCCTCATACAAACTTGGTTGCTTCTCCTTGATCATGGTGTTTAGCCTACAAGGTAATCTGCTAAGAGCATCCGCTACCACATTGGCTTTGCCGGGGTGATAGTGAATGTCAAGGTCATAATCCTTGATTAACTCTATCCATCTCCTTTGTCTCATATTCAGCTCTTTCTGAGTGAAAATATACTTCAAGATTTTGTGATTTGAGTAAATCTCACAGCGATTACCCATAAGATAATGACGCCATGTCTTCATCGCTAGAACTATAGCTGCTAGCTCAAGATCATGGGTCGAATAGTTCTGCTCGTGCTGCTTCAGGTACCGAGATAGATATGCAATAACTTTGCCTTATTGCATCAATACACATCCGAGACCAATCTTGGATGCATCACAATATACATCAAAAGGCTTCTTGATATCTGGCATGATCAATATTGGGGCTGAAATCAATCTCTTCTTCAGTTCTTGGAAACTGGCTTCACATTTGTCGGTCCATTCAAACTTCCTGTCCTTCTTCAACAATTGGGTCATGGGTCTGGCGATGCTCGATAATCCTTCTACGAACTTACGGTAATATCCCGCTAATCCGAGAAATGCACGGACTTGGGTTTGAAACTCACATTTGCTGAACTTGGCATACAACCGATGCTCTCTCAGGGTTTCAAGGATGATTCTCAGATGTTGCTCATGCTCTTCTTCTGACTGGGAGTAGATAAGAATATCATCGATAAACACAACGACAAACTTATCCAGGAAATTCATAAAGATCTTATTCATGAGATTCATGAAATAAGCAGGGTCATTGGTTAATCCAAAAGGCATGGCCGTATACTCGTACAATCTGTAGCGTGTAGTAAAGGCGGTCTTCGGAATATCCATTGCACGAATCTTAAGTTGGTGATAACCAGTCCTAAGATCAATCTTTGAGAATACCTGGGCACCAGTCAACTAATCAAATAGATCTTCTATCTTTGGCAGAGGGTACTTGTTTTTGATGGTGACGTCATTCAGCTTTCTGTAATCTGTGCACAATCAGTTGCCTCCATCTTTCTTGTCGACGAATAACACTGGTGATCTCCATGGCGATGCGCTTGGTTGAATCAAGCCTGTTGCTAACATAACATCCAACTGCATCTTCAATTCTAGTAACTCTGAGGGGTTCATGCTATAGGGTCTCTGGGCTATGGGTCCGGTTCCGGGGATTAGTTTGCTAATGAACTCTATATCCTTATCCGGGGGCATACCTGGCAATTCATCTGGGAATACGTCGGGGTATTCACAGACTACTCTGACTTGGTCTTTGGTGGGTAGGGCTAGACTCTTGTTGCACTTGAATTGACGAGGTAAGGTTTCAGATATATATGCTCTACTGTTACTCCAGAGTTACTGGTCATGGTGATGGCTTTCTTAGCACAGTCTATCAGTCCTTTATGCCTTGACATCCAATCCATACCTAGTACTACTTCCAATCCTTTGGTTCCAAGTACTATTAGATTAGCATTAAAATCTATCCCATGTATTCTGATAGGCACAACTTTGCAAATTTTTCTAGCTTTTGTAGTTGAACCGGGGATTTGGACTATCATGACATGCTTCAAGTTGGTTGGGTGGATCTTACTAGTGCGTGCAAATTCTTCGGTGACAAATGAATGTGATGCTCTAGAATCAAACAACACCCTTGCTAAAACTGAGTTGACAGAAAACATACCCAACACTACATCTGGCGCTTCTTGGGATTCTTCGGCGTTCATGTGGAAGAGACGGCCGTTGCGATTGTGAGGGTTCCCTGGGTTAAATCTTCTCCCTGGTTGAACACGATGCTGCTGTTGAGCTGGGGCATTCACATTGGTAGTGGCGGCAGTCTTCTTGGGGCACTCATTTGAATAGTGACCCTTCACTCCACACTCGAAACAAGTTACCTGGGACTTGTCTTTTGATGCGACAGGCACAACATTGCTTCCAGTTCTGGGTGCAGTGTTGTTGTTGTTGTTGTTGCTCTTGGGAGGTGCACGGTTGAAATTGCTGGTGTTGCCAGGGTTGTTGTTGTTTCCTCCGTACTTCATATTGCCTCTGCTACGGTTGGGGTAGCTTGGGCGAGACATTGGGGGTCGGTTGTTTCTTGGTGCATACCCTGCAGACGGGTTGGGACGGTACTTCTGGTGACTACTAGATCCAGCTTGGTGCATCATACGACGCTTGCGGTTGTCGTTTGCCTGGTTAATCTTCCCTTCCATCTGAATGGCAGAGTCGACTAACTCTTCGAGATCCTCGAAGAGGATGTTGACGAGAACAATCTGCATCTCATCATGCCGTCCGTTCAGGAATCTCTCCTTCTTTTTGGCCTCCGTGTTGATCTCATTAGGTGCGTACCTCGCTAAGGACAAGAATCTGTCACGGTACTCCACCACAGTCATCTTGCCTTGCTTCAACTCTCTGAATTCATCCCTCATTTTGGTGACTAGTCCCTGTGGCATGTGGGTGCGACTGAACTTGATTTTGAAGGCTTCCCATGTCATCACTTGACCATGGTTCATCAGGCGGTTGCTGTTCCACTAGGCTCTTGCATCTCCTGCCAAATAGTGGGTGGCAAAGAGAGCTTTCTCGTGGTCATCAACTCTGGCTACTTCCAAATTGTTCTCCATCGTCTGCAACCAGTCATCAGCATCTAATGGGTTCTCCGAAGTGCTAAAGATTGGGGGATTGGTATTCTAGAAGTTTTTCAGCTTGGATCCTTGATGATCCTGATTTCCATGCCCTTGGTTGTTTTGGGACATCTGGGCTATCTGCTGTAGTGTTGCTGAGTTAGCCTGGCGCTCTGCCCTGCTTGCTTCATGGTCTGCCACTAACATCTGCATAATCTGCAGCATTGGGTCCTGCGATGAGCTGCTCCCTCGAGGGTTTCCACGAGTTATCTGAAGATTGAGATAGATAAAGGGGTAAGAGGGAAAGTTCTAAGGTTCATGGTTTTGGTTTCAAAGCTAAAACTTTGAGTTTGACTCAGGTTTTGCAACTAACTCCATTCCATTCATTCAATCAAGCACACGATACAAACACACACACACCACAACAAGGAAAACAGATGGTTTTAAGAACCATACTGCAAGCTACGATACATTGGGACCGATACATCTCATGCTACGACAGTGCTCTAGTGTATCTGCTCATCATCGATGAAGTCGGAGTCCTCATCGTCAGTGTAGAAGTCCACAACATCCTCCTCCAGAAAGTCATCATCATTGCTGAGGTAAGAATCCATATCTCCCTGGATGTCTTCAACCTCCTCTTCTTCCTCCTTTGCTGCAAGCTGAGCTTCTTGCTCCTTGACGGTCTTCTCGAGGTCGGCCACCTTCTTGCGAAGACGGGCGATGGTGCGATCCTTCTTTTCACGCTGGCGGCAAAGACACCGACGGTCCTTGACAAGCAGTGAGAAAGTGTGGGCCTTCTAGTCGGCAAGGGCACGGTTGTGGTTGAGGAACTCCCTAGCATTGTCCAATTCCTTCTGGCGATCGTACAACAGGAAGTCAAGGTTCTCCACTTGACGCTTCAACTCCGGGTGGCTTAACATCTCCATTGGCATTCCCATGAAGTCACGCCTTGCATAGTGAACAAAGCGGGTTCCTTGGATTTGGTTGACACTGAGGGCACATAGACATGCGAGAGCTTCATGCATTGCCCTGGCTAATCCATCTAGCCAGTTGTTCTCTCTTACGGAGAACTGAATCCTCCCGGACATTGGTGCTTCGATACTTCCTCGAAGATCAGTGGTGACGAGCCATTACAAATCTCCTCCTGGGGGTCCAGGAAGTTGAGCGCCCAAAAACTCCGGATGCGCGCGTCCCAAGAGTTCTGACAGTGAATCTAGATCCCTCTCGAAGATCAGTTGGCCTCCGTTGCCCAACTGGTAGAACTTGCTGAACTGAGACTCCATCTACAAGAATCAAGGATGAGGAAGTTAGTGAAGTGATCAAGTGTGTCAATTTTTAGGTAGTAATGTAAGAATTTGAAGGAACATGAATTTTTTTGAGAGAAGAATGAATTCCCAAGGGTAAGAGAGGAAATAGTTTTTCATAAATACCCACTTTGGTTTTTGAAACTAAGTTTTTGTTTAGATGACCATTCTAACTAGGGTCTCCTATGGTCAGGATGGCTCTGATACCAACTTGTCAACACCCGGATTTTTAATCCTAGATGCATTTTATGTCATACATCGCAATCCCAGGATTACCATTTTTGCGAGACATAACAGATTGGATATCACAGTACATCATCCATTACAAACCATAATAAGGTCTTACACAAATAAAGGATCTCATGATCCAGTCTTAATACAACAAGCAGCGGAATAAATATTAAGCGTAGCGGTGGGGTCCATCTTCAGGGGCACATGCAATGCTGACGAAGGCATATAGTCCTAGTTATCGTAGCCGTCCTGCTGTCCTTCATCTTGGTAGTCTCCTTCATTGTCTGGCCATAGGAATAGCCAGGGACAAAAGCCATGAGTACTCTTTAAGTACTCGCAAACTATCACTAACAGGTAAAGTAGTGCTAGGAGGAAAAATGCTAACTCTAGGTTTATTTGTGAAGTTAAGTTTGAAACCTAAGCTGAGTTCAGAAACAAAGAAAGATAAACTAACATTCTAGAATCACTTAAGTGGGAACTTAATTGTCATAGTCACAACTTTGTTGTGGTCAAGTCATGTCACAATTCATTTCATAAGTTGTTTTGAAAACATCTGACAACAGAACAGTATGGCCACTCCAACTGTCCATAACCGCGGGAGCGGCTATTCGAATAGTTTGACACTCTGCAGAGGTGGTACACTTTCACCACAAGATTTGATACATCTGTCAGGGATAACCCTGAATCATCATACTTAGTATGCAGATAATCAAACATAACCTTTCAATTACACACCCTAGTATAAGCACCTCTCCTATGAGTATAGCCTCCCAACCATAAACATCTGTCATCTTGGGCACTATATAGGTGGACAACATTGAGAGGTAGCCTCATCTCAAACCTCTCCCGCGAGGGAACTAATACTAATGCATATAAACTTCCGGCTAAGCCTTACCCAATTCAGGTATTGTGGTTGTATGGTAAAATTGGAATGGTATCGCATCCGAACCCAATCATCAGTTTCGTAAAAGGGTTAAGGCTCATGCCTCAACATTTTCATCCTCATAAACCATTTGTGTTTCTCAACACATGTCAAAACATCTGAATAGAATGACTCATCATTCCAAGGTTTTCATAATTCTTTTTCACCAAGTATTCCCATCTAAAGTGACTCAAGTCATAGTTTAGCTCGAAAATACTAGGTTAAGAGTGTTCACTAAAGTGGGATGCTAATCTCAATCTCATGCCATAGAATGACATCTAAGTCTAACTAGATAGGTCAAGTTTTATACTTTTTATGCTACCTTCCAAAAAGTAAAGGACTTTGGTAAAGTAAGTAAAGCTTGGAAATAAAACTTGGGGGAGGTAATATTCAAGGTGGTATAACCAAAGCATGCCTAATGCATCTTTCTTGGGTTATCTATCTTGCAAGGGTTAGCTTGAATTGTTAATGATGGCTTGCCTTGGTTGAAGTTTTCTTCCTCTTCCTCCGGGTAGAACTCCTCCTCCTCGTAAGCTTGGTCGATACTATTTTGTATAAATATATACGGGGTACACAATCACCCAACACATCTTAACTAATCTACTTAGCACACTAAGGCACATATTTGATGATCTATTATCATCACAAGCATCACAAGATTTAATTAACTAGCTTCATTCTTTTTATTTGAGAAAAGTAATTTCTACTCATTGAAATTAACTAAGATTTAATATTCTCCAATTAAAATATGGGATCATGTGGACACATGTCATCACCACATATTCTAACATATGGGAATGTGATTTAAATGTTGGATCACATTTTAATAGGTTTAAGTTTAATATTTAATGATTTAAAGTGACTAGAAATGCCTTTATAGCATTATTTTGGTACTAGTCCAAAGTCACTGCATGCAAACCTTAATATTATTACATATTCAGATAGGTATGCTTAAATGTGATTTTTGAGAGTTGGAATCAACTCAAAAGCAATTATGGTTGATTTTAGAAAAATGTTTGAATGTGCATGATGTCTACGCACTTCTATTCTTGTAGACAGTTGTTGGGCCTCCAAGTGCAGAGGTTTGTAGAACAGCAGCAAGTTTTCCCTTAAGTGGATCACCCAAGGTTTATCGAACTCAGGGAGGAAGTGGTCAAAGGTATCCCCTCTCAAGCAACCCTGCAATCAAGATACAAGAAGTCTCTTGTGTCCCAACACACCCAATACACTTGTCAGGTGTATAGGTGCACTAGTTCGGCGAAGAGATAGTGAAATACAAGTGGTATGGATATAAGACAATGGTGCTAGAGAATAGCTTGATGGCGTGGAAGAGACTAAAGGCAAACTGAAATAAAGATGGAAGCAAGCAAACATGTAACATATCTAGTAGCAAACAGTGTATAAATGCTTAGAAACACGGCCTAGGGATCATACTTTCACTAGTGAACACTCCCATATAAATATATTCTCCTTTATGATACTACTCTTAACTACTCTCCAGTTGGACACTCTAATCGATGGTAGGGCTATAACAGCACACCTCAAAGTCCATATTTCCCATCTAGAAAACCCCACACTATCACCTTGAGTACTAGATAGGTCCAACAAACACCACAATTTCATAAAGACATCTAACTCCAAATATAACTCATAACAAGTATTTGTAAACTCTAGCCTAAGTGCCACCATGGTGTGCACGCTGTCACTTTCACACACATGGGGAGAGCAGAGATCTATTAAAGCACTTGAGTAGCAAGGTAGATCTATAGATTACAAGCTCATGATCACAATATGATCATGCATAGAGAGAGAGATGAACACATAGCTACCGGTAGAACCCTTAGCCCCGAGAGAGAACTACTCCCTCCTCATCATGGGAATCAGCAACGGTGATGGAGATGGTGGTGGAGATCGATGGAGATGGCTCCAGGGGAACTTCCTCGCCCCGGAAGGGTGCCGAAACAGAGACTTTCTGTCCCCGGAATCTCCCCTTCGGTGGTAGCGGCGCAACGGAACTTTTCATGGATTTCTGATTGACGATTTAGGGTTTTGGTATCGGGAGGCTCTTATAGGCGAAGGAGGCAAGGTCGGTGGCTAGCCAGGGGGCCCACACCATGCCCTGGCGTGGCCTGGGGGACCCGTGCCATGGGGTGGTGTGGCCACCCTGTGGCCCCTCTCCGACTCTCCTTCTGGCTCCGTGAGTCTTCCGGGAAAATATCAACTTTGGCTTTTGTCCGGTCCAATTCCGAGAATATTAATTTTCTGACTTTCCTGGAACCAAAAACAGCAGAAAACAGGCAACTGGCACTGTGGCATCTTGTTAATATGTTAGTCCAAGAAATCATATGAAAAGTTCTCCAAAGTGTGGACAAAACACAAGAAAGTAGATAAAACCAAGCATGGAACATCAAAAATGATAGATACATTTGCAATGTATCAACATCCCCAATCTTAACTCCTTCTCGTCCTCGAGTAGGTAAGTGATAAAAAGAAAGAATACTTTTTGAGGTGACATGCACCATCAAAGACTTGATCAAAGTATTTGTAAAACATTCAAAGCTAGGATCAAAGTACTTCAATCATAACATGAAAGACAAAGTTCTAGCAATAAGACAAAGCAACTATGTTGCAACATGAAAAGGCATAAACAAAAGATTCATGAATAACAATGCTTTGCAAGACGTTTGTTTGTTTCACATAAAGAAAACATAGCATAGTGGTATTCAGCTTGTCCCTCAATAGAGTAGGAAATATAAATGCATAGGACACCTTCAAAGTTCATAAGAGTGACTAGATACAAATAGTTTAAAACAAGCAATATCAAAGCTATGCATCAATCAACTAGTCTTGGGACAATGCACAAAGAGCTAAGAATGGCCACTATGCTCTCAAAGTAGGTGCATAAAGATAGAAGGTGGAGACTCAATATAATGGTGGAAGAAAGCCCTTCACAAAAGGAAGTAGGGATTCAAGTCTCATAAAGAGCTTCCAAAAATTATGGTACTTATAGCTTTCAGCTCTCATTGCCCATATCATAAGCATCTTGAAGTGATTAAGGTTAATGTTAACAAACTATGGTGTATATGCTTGACGAAGTATAAGTCAGAAATCTCATGTCCCTTGTATACGAGGGCCGCTCCTCATGCTACTCAAGTTTAGTCACCGGTAAGTTCTTGTCATTGTAAGTACATGTGTATCATAGAGAACCGCCAACGGGGTACCCCTTGCCCGATGATACAGAAGAATCCCCATATCAAAATGACAAGGCAAGCAGACAACGAGCATCTCAGCAATCTTCGTATTTACCATGGGAATATGGTGCTTTTTTCTCTCTTTCCTCTTTTCATAGTATCTCCCTTTTTTTTCTCTTTTTCTCTTTTTTCTCAATATAGGACTCTTTTTTAATAAGAAGAATGCTTCATAGACAGCTCATTATGGTTACGCTACAGATTTCCACCATGTCAGCATGGATTACACCAGCGGCCCAGGCGTTTCTCTAACACATATACATAATTCCATGGACTTACAAGCTCCCTGATACGTCCAAAACGTATCTACTTTCCCGAACACTTTTGCTATTGTTTCTCCTCTAAACTTGTGTGATTTGGATGCAACTAATGCGGACTGGCGCTGTTTTCAGCAGAATTGCCTTGGTGTCTACTTTTTGTGCAGAAAATCAACTATCAGGAAAAATCCGGAAAATATGCCAAAAATCCTATTTCACCCGAAGACTCCAGGAGCTAGAATACGAGACAGAGAAGAGCCAGGGGGTGGCCACACCACCTGGTGGCGCGGGCCAGGCCAGGCCGCGCCAGGGGGTGGTGTGGGACCCCCAGACACCCCCTCGGCCTCTCTCTTCGCCTATAAGGAGCCTTCTGACCTAAAAACTTTGGGGGGTTCGACATTTTTCCAAAAGGAGTTCCGCTCCGCCGCCACCACCAGATTCCACGAAACAGTACCAGAAACTCCGTTCTGGCACCCTGCTGGGACGGGGAATTGGAGGAGATCATCGCCATCATCATCACCATTGCTTCTCCATCGACCATCCATGTTTCCCCCATCTATGAGTGAGTAATCCCCCGCTGTAGGCTATGGGGATGGTAGGGATTGGATGAGATCGTTCATGTAATGGCATCAGATTGTTAGGGCATGGTGCCTAGTATCTTTTATTAGTGCTTTATGACTTTGTTGCGACTTGTTGTGCTTAATGCTTGTCACTAGGGCCCGAGTGCCATGATTTCAGATCTAAACATGTTATTGATTCATTATGATAGTATTGTTTTTGGTCTTATCTACAAGTTGTATTCACACATTGTTGTCCGGAACCTATGGCCCCGAAGTGACAGAAATCGGGATAACCGGAAGGGAATGGCTTTGATGTGAGGATCACATTTGTTCACGGAGTGTTAATGCTTTGCTCCGGTGCTCTATAAAAGGAGCACCTTAATTGCTAGTAGTTCCCTAGAGGCCACGCTGCAAACGGGCTGGCAGGACAAAAGATGTTGTGCAAGTTCTCATTGCGAGCACGTATGACTATATATGGAACACATGCCTAGGATTATCTAGTACTTGGATGCTTTATCTTATTTATCTGCAATTGCCCTATGTTCTGATTGCTATGTGAATTGTCTTGTCCATGCAACGCCCGTCCATCCATCCTTATGCCTACCGCACTCAAATCCCACTGTTTACTGCTTTTGTTACTAATGTCTTTGCTTTACTACTGCTGTTACTTTGCTATTCCTACTACAAAACTGTTGCTACTGATAAACTGTTGTGAGCAAGATTGTTTCCAGGTGCAGCTGAATTGACAACTCAGTTGTTAAGGCTTATAAATATTCTTTGGCTCCCCTTGTGTCGAATCAATAAATTGGGTTTCACTTCCCTCAAAATACTGCGATACACCCCCTATACTTGTGGGTCATCACTCCCCTTTCATTTCACACCGACGACATCCATATACAAAAGAGCATGATATCAACTAGGTACAAGTACCAAGTGTAATGTTGAAAGTGTTCCCCATGAAAGCATGGTTCTGCTAATCCCAACAAATAAGTGCAAGAATATACAACATAGACGACACAATGTTTCAAGTTTATTAAGGGAAAGAAAAGTAAAGTGTGCCATCAAGTTCGTGAGAGCTTTAATCACTAGTTTTCTCATAACAAGTTTAATTTGGAAGGTAAAGAAAAGCATGAATATACTTGGAATAGCAATTGCTAATAGGTAGGTATGGTGGACTCTTTGGAATAACTTGGTTTTAGGAGTTGGATGCATGAGTGGACCTCATACTTGGTTATGGAGGCTAGCAAAAGACTGGGAGCGACCAACTAAGAGAGCAATAATGGCCATAATCATGCAGAGCGACAAAACATCATTAATCAAAGCATAAAGTGATACTACAAGCCGAAAACTAAAGAATCATAAAGGCTATGGTGACTTGGGATAGTCATAATATGGTGTGAGTATGTGCCAAGTCAACCCAAATAAAGCATCAAAGGAGAATACCACTATACTATGCTTTAATATGCTAAAACAACGCATGATTCATCCAAGGCACATTACGCAATCTCAATTGTTTATAACAAGTCATGCTACAGCAAAGAATACTAAGCATAAATCCAAAAAAATATCAAGCATGGCATGACAAAGCATAGGCCACAGTCAAAAACAAGCTCTTTTTACCACATAAGTATGAACTTTCCTACTCTTTTCCAAACCAAACCAAACTATTTGCAGAACAATGTAAGAAAGAGGGGGTCCAACCAATTTATTCAGCAAACTAAGAAAACCAAAGAAAACGAAAACCAAAACGAAAACGAAAAAGAAGACGCTCCAAGAACAACATAACTGTGCATGAAACAATAAAAATGAAGCGTTTGGAAGAAACCTGGGATTTTTATTGATGAAGAAGGGGATGCCTTGGGCATCCCCAAGCTTTGACGCTTGTACTTCTTGGATATTTCTTGGGGTGACACGCGTGGCATCCCCAAGCTTGATCTTTAGTCTATCCTTCATCTCATTACTCATTCCTTCCATACACCTGAAATTTTTCCTTCATACAAAACTTCACACAATCTTTATTAGCAACATTAGTGCACTCAAGATAAATAAGTCTTAAGGTTCAGTTATAACACCAAATAAACTTCCATTAGAACACTAGCTACTGTAGCACTTTCCTCAAAAAGCTCAATTCCCGAAAGAGAACTCAAAAAGGAACCAACAAGAAGCAAATGCAAATAATGGCAGAAATCTGTCAAAACAGACCAGCAGGTAAAGACGAATTTTTTAGAAGACGTTCTGTTGCTCAAATCAAAAAGTGTTGAACTAACGAAAGTTAGATAACAACCTGGGGCAGAAGCACAAAAAATCACGCCTCAAAATGACGTACAGAGATTTTACACGAATTTTTACGGTGAAGCAGAGAAATCTGTTTCGGGACAGCAACTTTCCCAAGCATTACTTTTCTCTCATTAGAGGTTACTCTTGGCACAAAAAGCAAATAAAAAGGATAAGGAGTGGTTATTACTGAAGTAATAACTTCCAAGACTCATCTAAAACTTTTTGGGTTATCTCCCAATAGGTACTTTTCTTTAACGCCTTTAAGTTAGGCATGATAGTTTGACAAGATGCTCACATAAGAAATACGAATTGAAGTAAAAGAGAGCATCACGAAGCAAATTCAAAGCACATTTAAGTCTAACCCACTTCCTATGCATAGGAATCTTGTAAATAAACAAGTCATGAAAGCACAAAGCAACAAGCATAGGAAAGCAAAACAAGTGCAACTTCAAAATTTTCAACATAAAGAGGGGAAACTTAATATCGTTGAGACACAAAAAACCATGTTTCCCTCTCTCATAATAACTCTCAGTAGCATCATGAATAAAATTAACAATATAACTATCACATAAAACATTCTTACCATGAGCCACATGCATATAATAATTATTACTCTCCACATCAACATAGTCATTCTTATTAATTGTAGTGGGAGAAAATTCAACAAAATATCTATCATTATTATTCTCATCACCATAATCATCAAATATAGGAGGCATATTGTAATCATAATGAATTTTCTCCTCAATAGTAGGTGGAATGAAAAATATCATACTCATCATTGTAATCATCATATATTGGAGGTTTTGTATCATCATAAGCAATATAATAGCTATCTTCCAAAGCTGGGGAACTAAAAAGATCATTTTCATAAAAACTAGCTTCCCCAAGCTTAGACTTTTCCGTAGCATTAGCAACAATGGTGTCCAAAGAATTCATACTAACAACATTGCGATTAGCATGCAAATAAAGTTCCATAGGTTTTTTAATTTTCTCTTCAAACACTTCATGTCCTAACTCAAGATAAATACTATAAAGCTCTCTAATTTTGTTGTTGTTTTCCATTAAGCCTAACTAGTGAAAACAGGAAACAAAAAGACAAAATTGCAGAATCTAAAGGAAATAACTTCGAGCACTCACACCGGAAAATAGGCGTTTGCCGTGGGAGGTTCTTCTTCTTTAATCCTCCGGTGTGAATACCTTTTACCTTTCCTCCCCGGCAACGGCGCCAGAAAATAGCTTGATGTCTATGCACTTCTATTCTTGTAGACAGTTGTTGGGCCTCCAAGTGCAGAGGTTTGTAGAACAGCAGCAAGTTTTCCCTTAAGTGGATCACCCAAGGTTTATCGAACTCGGGGAGGAAGTGGTCAAAGGTATCCCCTCTCAAGCAACCCTGCAATCAGGATACAAGAAGTCTCTTGTGTCCTGAACACACCCAATACACTTGTCAGGTGTATAGGTGCACTAGTTCGGCGAAGAGATAGTGAAATACAAGTGGTATGGATATAAGACAATGGTGCTAGAGAATAGCTTGATGGCGCGGAAGAGACTAAAGGCAAACTGAAATAAAGATGGAAGCAAGCAAACATGTAACATATCTAGTAGCAAACGGTGTATCAATGCTTAGAAACAAGGCCTAGGGATCATACTTTCACTAGTGAACACTCTAATATAAATATATTCTCCTTTATGATACTACTCTTAACTACTCTCCAGTTGGACACTCTAATCGATGGTAGGGCTATAACAGCACACCTCAAAGTCCATATTTCCCATCTAGAAAACCCCACACTGTCACCTTGAGTACTAGATAGGTCCAAAAAACACCACAATTTCATAAAGACATCCAACTCCAAATATAACTCATAACAAGTATTTGTAAACTCTAGCCTAAGTGCCACCATGGTGTGCATGGTGTCACTTTCACACACATGGGGAGAGCAGAGATCTATTAAAGCACTCGAGTAGCAAGGTAGATCTATAGATTACAAGCTCATGATCACAATATGATCATGCATAGAGAGAGAGATGAACACATAGCTACCGGTAGAACCCTTAGCCTCGAGAGAGAACTACTCCCTCCCCATCACGGGAATCATGAACGGTGATGGAGATAGTGGTGGAGATTGATGGAGATGGCTCCGGGGGCACTTCCCCGTCCCGACATGGTGCCGGAACAGAGACTTTCTGTGCCCCGAATCTCTCCTTCGGTGGCGGCGGCGCAGCGGATGTTTTCGTGGATTTCTAATTGACAATTTAGGGTTTTGGTATCGGGAGGCTCTTATAGGCGAAGGAGGCAAGGTCAGTGGCCAGCCAGGGGGCCCACACCATGCCCTGGCGCGGCCTGGGGGGACCCGCACCATGTTGTGATGTGGCCACCCTGTGGCCCCTCTCTGACTCTCCTTCTGGCTCCGTGAGTCTTCCGGGAAAATATCAACTTTGGCTTTTGTCCAGTACAATTCCGAGAATATTGATTTTCTGACTTTCCTGGAACCAAAAAAAGCAGAAAACAGGCAATTGGCACTGTGGCATCTTGTTAATAGGTTAGTCCAAGAAATCATATGAAAAGTACTCCAAAGTGTGGACAAAACACAAGAAAGTAGATAAAACCAAGCATGGAACATCAAAAATTATAGATACATTTGCAATGTATCAGTGCAAATGCTTCTGTCTTGTTATTTTTACTAGGAGAGATCTCTAACTCTAAATGAATTAAATCCAACGGGCTTGGATAGATCTTTTCAGAAGCTTTCCAACAAAATTGGAATCACTCAATTTGGATTTGCAATTCTTCCTGAATTGATTTTTGAACTAAAGGACAGAATTGAGTTTAAACTAAAATAGAAAAGTCCTAATTTGAATGCGTGGGCTAGCGCGGGAAAAGAAATGGGCCGGCCAATGACGCTCCACGGCACGGATGACAACTGACAGGGGGTCCACATGTCAGCGGCACAACTCAACGCGAAGCGGTACGAGGCAATGTGGACCGTGTGATTAGAACCTAGATCGACGGTGGTGGTTCATCGTCGACGACGAACTAGTCGTTGGCGGGACGGAACCCTAGCGGCTCCGTGAGGGTGCAATGGGGGCATACCAGGGCTCCAGCTAGCATGGCGATGGGGGCGATCAAACGTGCGGTCGACGGCGGACTCAGGCATGGTCGCGGCGGCTCCTGGGGTGGACGAAATCGACGGGGCACTTCCTCCTCTGCTGTGACGGCTTCAGTGGAAATTCTGGCAAACTAAGGCTTGAGTGGCTCCGGTGAGAGAGGGGAAATGCTCAGGGGAGAGAGGGGAGTGTTGGAGTATGGAGAATTGGTGCTGGGGAGGGCTCCTTATATAGGTCGACGAGGGGATCGTGCAGCACGACGGTGAGCTCGTCGGTGATGTTGATACAGGCTGCTAGAGGCATGGGCTAGGTAGGCGGACGGTGGGCTGCCTCCTGGCGGTCAGCTATGGCACAATGGCGCGGCTAGGGGCGGTGGTATATGGTCGGGAGCGTCGCGCGCTCTGGGAGACAGAGGCGGTGCTCGACGCGGCTCCCGTCGACTGTGGGTCACGCGATGGTGCACGACCGTGTCTGGTGGGGTGCTGGGGTCGAGGCGGAGCGGCGTGCGCGGTCTGCAGTCGAGGCGCGGTCTGTGGCGTGCTGGCGGCTATCGTGCTCTAGCGAGCTCGCAGAGGGAAAGGGTGGCGCTGCTGGGGAGTGGCCCAGGGGCTGTGGGTGATCGAGGGGTGGACAGTGGGCGGCGGTAGGGTTAGGCGGAGCTAGTGGTGGTGCTGGAACGGCACGGCGCTGTCTGTGGAGCTTTGCCCATGTTCGACCGGCGGTGACCAAAATGTGGCGGCGCTCCACTACTACTGTGGCTAAGGGGTAGGCCGGTGAGGGTCTGGTTGGACTCATGGGGGACAAGTATGATCAATGCAACTCAATTGGCTTGACAAGATTTGATCAAAAACAGTAATAGTTAGGCTAATTTGATTCTGCTAACAAGGTGTTCGACGCAATGGCCGCATGAACAAAAAATTGAATTTTGGGCTGAGTTTTGGTGGAGTTGGTGATCACATGCTTGAGCATCTCTGGTTGCTTGGGATTTGAAAATGGAGTTCATTTGAGTGGTTTTTGAATAAGTGTGATCTTGACATATGAACTACATTCAATTTTCAATTGTCATTTAAAATTAGAGTTTCAAAGTTTTTGGGATGAAACAAAGTGGGCCTTGGTACATCACTACTTGTACTAGCAAGGGGTGCAAAGGTCCACATTTGTTTCTGTTAATATTTGAGTTCTAGGAATAGCCAAAGTAGGCATGGTGATTAAAATGGCACAAATCACCATTTGCTTATTTAATTCTTTTTTATTTGTTTTTCTTTGGGATTTGTTTGGGAATGATCTAGATGATGTTTAATTCACCTTAGAATCATTTTACAATCAATGGATCACTCAATCATGGCAATTCAAAACAACTCCTAAATTATATGCACACACATATGAATGCTTAATGATTTTTAAATGGAAAAGTTTTTGTTAACTATAAATTTGATGATTTGGATCTTGATCACTTGGATTAGAGTTGTGGGATGTTACACAAGCTCACCCATGAACATCATGTAAGTCGAATTCCAACTTACCTTTTTTACTTTAATCCATATCATATCCTCTATCCCCCAAGCATGAAGTTGGATAGACAATCCAGATTTATGATTCCTTAGGATGCCAAAGAATGAACTAGTGTTGCCCCCAAGGCTCGTGCTGATATTAGCCCGAGTCTTTAGTAGACTTCTGACTCTGGGTATTCTGACTTACAGAAAGTTAATTTCATATAACGAGGAATTGTTGAAGAATATATGTAACAAGCGGAGAGAAATTAGAGCTCTCCGACTTGAAAATGCTCAGTTGAAAGTGTCAAGGGATGAGGCTGAAGGTAAACATTCCAGTACTCAAACCTTGCCCTTTATTTCCTAGTCGAATTTTTATTAACTGTTGTTCTTTTTGACTGCAGCACTGGTAAAGCAATCCTGTGCTATGATTGAAGAAGCCGAGAATCTGAAAACCCTGGCGGTGGAGAACACCGATTTACATCAGGAGCTGGACAAACTGAAGGCGGATCATGAACGGAGCATTGCTCAGATTCTTGAATCCTCTTCCATGGCCGCCGATGAACGTGATCGAAGGATCGCTGCCCAGGACCAGAGAATCTCGGATATCAATGATGTTTTATTCAGAGAGAAGGATATCACTGAGGCACTCTGGGCTGAACTCCAGAGCCTACGGGAAGAGAAGACCAAAGTCGACGATGTCATCTTCTGTATGTTTCCCTCTTTCTGACTTTTCTGCACCTTCCGACTCTTTGGAGCTCGGATTATTTTATTAACCCTTTGCATTACATGCGCAGGTCCTCTAAACTTACTGGACTCAGCCTCCGCCGAATCTCGCACTAGCTGGCTTACCCAAGTTGGAAATTTACTTCATGACTACCGCCAATCCTTTGAGGATATTGGTGAAGTTCTCAAGGTTCCGGACATGCATAGAATATCTGGCTTTGAGGTGTGAGACAAGGCCAAGGAGATGCCCCAGCTCATCCAGGACTGGAACATGTCCTACGCGCAAACCGCGGCGCAGAACGCTCTCACCATGGTTATGAGCCACCATGGAAACATGGAAATCTGGCAAGTAACCAGAGGGTACTGTAAAGAGGATGAAGATGGACAGGAGCAAGACATCAAAACCATCATGGACTCCTGTGCTGGATATGGGTGTCACATAGCTGATCTCACCAGCTACGAAACGCCCTTCTTCACTCGCGTGGAGACGCCTCCTCCGCCTGCCGAAGAAACAGCTGAAGCTTCCAATGACGAACAAACCGTATCAGATTTGAACATCTTGGAAAGATATCAAGGCGAGGCCGATGTATCCAGTGAGCCGGCAGCTCCTACCTCTCCCCTGCATCGAAGAGCATTAGAAAAACAATGTGTTATTCTGAAAACAATTCGGGTTGTAAATAAGTAGTATAATACTTTTGCTAGTGTTAAGATTTTTTATCTCTATTTAACACTTTTGGCTTTAATTTTATGTGCCTGAAATGTTTTCATAAGCACTTATGTTTTTTGTCTCCACTTATTGTTTATTTGGCTTTCCGGCTCGTCCCTTTCGTGAGCCGGCAAACCTTTAGCACGAAAACTTTGCCGAGCAACGGAGCTCAATTGCTAAACCAGTTTAAACTCGGAAACAAAGCCGACTTCTAGTACCAACAATTCACTACTCGGAAAATGCCCGCATCTAGCAATCAGATAAAAAACCAAAGTATAAACTAGAAAAATTAGATTTATACCCGAAGGTAGCAATTTTAGAATCGAAAATCTAAACCAGAACAAACATGAGCATAAAGTACTTTCAAGTATTCTGGGATTTTCGACTATGACATGATCATTCGAAAATAAGATGGCAATATAAAACTTCTCAGAAAAATGAGGCAACCAATACTTTATTTCTTATTGAACATGTACACATATATGATTACAAAGAAAGATAAACTAAGAATAAAAGGGACGTAGCTGAGCAATATTCCATGGTTTGTCTAATTCTTCTGGGTTTGTACTGCCTCCAACTCTCTTTCTTTTCTTAGTAGCAGGTCTTTCTTTGACTGGCCGCATATCAGTTAGATAGTAAGAACCATTGTGCAAAACTCAGCTAACTAAAAAGGGCCCTTCCCATACTGGGGAAAGTTTGTGCTTTCTTTGTTGCACAAGCCGGAGAACCAAATTGCCCTTATTGAACGACCGTTTTCTAACTCTCTAGCTATGATACTTGCGTAACTTCTGCTGATAGGCTGTTGATCTCATCGCAGCAACGACACAAACTTCTTCGACTAAGTTGAGATCATTTTGTCGATAAATCTCGGCATCCTCTTCAATATACGCGGCAACTCTAGGAGAAGCGTGAATCAAATCACTAGGAAGAACTGCTTCAGCACCGACCAAGAAGAAAGGTGTGTATCTGGTTGACTTGTTCGGAGTTGTTCGCAAGCTCCATATTACAGAGGGTAATTCCTCTGCCCAAGCTCCCGCAGCACGTCGTAGTGGTGCTTCGAGTCTTGGTTTTAGGCCTTGTAGGATTAAATTGTTTGCTCTTTTGACTTGTCCATTTAGCCTGCGGATGTGCGACTGACGCAATGTCAAGTCGGATAGTTTGTTCATTGCAGAATTCAGCAAGTTCTCCCATAGAGAAGTTACTCCCGTTGTCTGTGATAATGCTATGCGGATAACCGTATCGGATTATGACATTCTCGACAAATCTTCTGGTTGTTTCTCCATCACAACTAGTGATGGGTTTAGCCTCAATCCATTTTGTGAATTTATCCACCATCACTAAGAGATGAGTAAATCCACTTGGAGCCCGTTTAAACGGCCCTACCATGTCAAGCCCCAGATCGCGAAAGGCCATGTTATAGGTATTGTTCGCAACTAATCAACCGGAACGTGAGCTTGTTTGCCATACTTTTGGCAGCCTTTGCACGTCTTGAACAGCCGTTCGGCATCTGCCTTGGCTGTAAGCCAGAAAAAACTGTGTCGGGAAGCGTTTGCCACTAGAGATTTGGCTGCATCATGGTGACCACACTCGCCTTTGTGGATTTCTCGTAAGATTTCCACTCCTTCTTCCGCAGATACACAACGCTGAAAAAACCCAGACGCACTCCGCTTATAGAGATCACCACTAATTATGGTATAGGGTTTTGCTCGTCGGATGATCTGCCGGCTCAGAACTTCGTCTTCGGATAATTTGCAATCTACCAAGTAGTCAAGGTAGGGTTGAGTCCAGCTGGGAATTACAGCTAGAACTGCTACTAAAGGTGAGTCAGATTTAGTCGGATATTCCTCGTCTACTCCTTTTAGAGAGGGAACTTTGAGGTGCTCCAAAAAAGCGCCATCCGTGACCTTTTTCCGTGCAGAGCCTATTCGAGATAATGCATCTGCTTCCTCATTTTCTGTTCGAGGGATGTGTTGAACCTCAAACCCTTCGAATGATTTAGATAATTCATCCACGACAGCTCTATATGCTGCCGTGTGATTATTTGCATTACAGATATCCGACACTTGTTGGGTAACAAGATCCAAATCTCCATAACACATCAAACGTCGGATGCCGATATCCTTAACAATCCGGATTCCATGCAGCAGTGCTTCATACTCAGCAATGTTATTTGTCGCTGTGAAGTGGATTTGCAATACGTAGAAAATTGTGTCTCCTTGGGGTGATTTGAGCACCACGCCAGCCCCCGAGCCCCCAAGCGCCTTAGACCCGTCAAAATGCAAGGTCCAGTATTCCGACTCTGGGAGGGTCATATTCTCCGTTGTTTCTATCCAATCAGCGACAAAGTCAGCGATGATTTGGAATTTGATTGTTGTACGAGGTTTATACTATTTGTCGAAAGCTGAAAGCTCTATGCCCCATTTTGCGATGTGTCCTATAGAATCGCTATTGTTGATTATATCTCTCATGGGAGCTGTGCCCACCATGGTAATTGGATGTTCCTGAAAATAATGCCGTAACTTACGAGATGCGAAAAACACACCATAAGCCAGCTTTTGATAGTACGAATACCGCTGCTTTGATTCCGTTAGGACTTTCCTGAGGTAGTAAGTTGGATGCTGCACCAGGTGTTCCTGATTTTCCTCTGGTCTCTCCACCACCATGACGACACTGACGACTCTATTCATCGCAACGAGATAAAGCAACATCAGTTCCCTTGGTTCCGGTGCTGCAAGGATAGGAGCAGATGAGAGTACTGCTTTCAGGTCTTGTAGCGCAGCTTCAGCTTCATCAGTCCAAACGAATTTTTTGGTCTTTTTCAGGAGCTTGTAGAGTGGTGCGGCTGTTTCTCCGAGACGGCTTACAAACCGACTAACTGCAACAATGCAACCAGTTAGTCTTTGAACGTCCTTCAGGTGAGTCGGCCTAGAAATATTGAGTATAGTCTTGATCTTGTCTCGGTTCACCTCTATGCCTCTTTGAGACACGATGAAACCTAACAATTTTCCGGCTGGGATTCTAAAGAAACATTTCTTTGGGTTAAGTATTATGTCGTATTTTTGTAGATTGGCGAACGTTTCCGCCAAGTCGAAAATTAATGTTTCCTTCTTTTTGGACATCACTGCAATGTCATCCACGTATGCATGTACGTTGTGTCCGATTTGGTCGTGGAGGCAACGCTGCATAGTGCACTAGTAAGTAGCTCCTGCGTTCTTGAGCCCAAAGGGCATCGTAGCAAAACAGAAGGTTCTGAAGGGGGTTATGAATGAAGTTTTGATTTTGTCTGATTCCTTCATCCAAATTTGGTAATAACTAGAACATGCGTCGAGAAAACATAGGAGTTCCGAGCCTGCCGTAGAATCAATAACTTGATCAATCCTAGGCAGAGCGAACGGATCTTTGGGACAAGCCTCGTTCAAGGCAGTATAATCAACACACATCCTTAATTCAGTGGTGTCCTTTTTAGGGATCATTACAGGGTTGGCCGACCAATCAGTATGGATGACCTCTTCTATGAATCTGGCTAACTCGAGCCAGGCTAGTAACTTAGCTATTGTCTTACACTTTTCATCGCCAAAACATCGTAGGGACTATTTGACGGGTTTAGCGTTCAGGTGTACATTTAGAGAGTGATCAACAAGTTCCCTAGGTACTCTGGTCATGTCAGATGGCTTCCATGCGAAGATATCTTGATTTGCTTGGAGGAACTTGACAAGCACGCTTTCCTATGCGCTATCTAGGCCTACACCTATTTGGGTCACCTTGGAGGGATCATCATCCTTCAACGGAGTCTTCTTCGTATCTTCCAATGCCTTGCACTCTGGATTCGGCTTTGTCACCTCCTTCTTCGTTGCGGGCATGTCGGACGGATCAATGGTCTTCTTGATCTCCTGGTACTCCTGGGCATGCAGCACGGCTTCAGCAAAGGCGACATTTCCGTACTCGCACTCTCGCGCTTTCTTCGGGTCTCCCCTGATGGTGATCACATCGTTGGGACCTGGAGTTTTCATCATATTGTAAATGTAACACGGACGAGCCATGAAAGCCTAGTAAGCCGGACGTCCAAATATAGCATGGTACGCGCTCTTGAATGGGACCACTTCAAAGGAAAGTGCCTCCGTCCGATAGTTCTTTGGAGTTTAGAAGGTAACATCCAAAGTGATTTCTCCCAGGGAATTTGCTTGTCTTCTTGGGACAACTCCGTGAAAGATCACAGATCTGTGATTCAGCTGGGTCTTCGAGATCCGCATCCGGCGTAGTGTTTTGACATACAGAATATTAATACTGTTGCCGCCGTCCATGAGAGTCTTGGAGAAACCATAGCCATCAATAAGTGGGTTGACGACTAAGGCGTATTTTCCTCGCCTGTGCAACTTAGCCGAATGATCAGTACGGTCAAAGGTGATTGCCACTTCCGACCAGTCCATGAATTGTGGGACAGCCGGAACAATTGCCTTGAGCTCATGTAGAACTGCTTTCTTGACCTTAACTGGTTGAGATCCAAGGAAGGTGATGTAAGTGTCTTTCCTTGTTGGGAAGTTTTTATTCCCCTCCGGCTTGGGATTTGAAGGATCAGCTTCCTCCATGTCGGAATCTTCCTTGGTCTCTTTATCTTTTTCGGGATTCTTCTTTCCCTTCTTCCGCTTAGCCCTGTAGCCAGCAGTATCGTCTTTCTTGATGTCGTCATTAAAACGACACTCAACATTTGTGTGAGATGAGCCCCCATTGGCATCCAGGTGATGCACACATGGGTTGTTGGCAATGTCGGCCCAGGAGTAGGTTTTGCCAGGTTGCTGTTCTCCTCTACCCTGGACTCTTGATGTCCCACGACCGCGTCCACGGCCACCGCCGCTCCCTCCTTGTCCTCCAGACCCGAAAGTAGCAGTGACCACTGCCATTTCTGCATTGGGTTTTTCTCCCAAGGGTTTTTTTGCGCTTCTAAGCTTGCTGCTTTGGTTGTTTTGCCCACTGTGGCACAACTAGGGTGTTTAGTAATCCCTCTGCATCATCGTCAGCATCTGCATACTTGCTCGCTGTTTCTATCATCTCTCCTAGATTAGTGACCTTGTCACACTTCAAGTGATGACGTAGTTTGGCATTTACTCCTTCACAAGAGTTTTTAGTGTCGATCCATCGTCCGAGATAATCTCGGCAAGTTTCTCCAGCTTTCTGGGTGCAACGTTGTAGGTCTCCTACCGTACAGGGCCTCCGATATGTGCCTTCGAAATTCCGAAAGAACGCGCTTTGCATGTCATACCAGTTGTGGATGGTGTTCTCCGCAAGTTCATTGAGCCATGATCGCGCCGTCTTCCGCAACATAAGTGGGAGATATCAGGATGCGACTAAGCTGTTTCGGCCTTTGGCGATGCAGCAAGCCTGGAAAAAATCCTGGAGCCATCGTAGGGTTGCATGTGCCTTGATATAGAAAATCCTTCCGGGAATCTTGTTGCTCTAATGCGTGGCCCGAAGCATTTTGGACCCACATAGATTTAGTCGTTCTCGTAGCACCGCGCCTCTATGTTGGAGTTGATCCGATGTCTCGCATCACTTGGTGACAGAGATCGCCGTCCTGATTGACGGCTGTGGCTATGGTGCCTCGGAGCTGGACTTCGGCTTCAGCCACCACCTCCTCCGCCACGACGCCCTCCTTGGCCTCCTTGGGAACCGTTGTGGTGGCTACTTGGTGGAGAAGGTGGATTGTTTCTAGCTGATTTCCGGTGTCTGTCCGGAGCGTCATTATTCCAGTTTCAGGGAGGATCTTCACTGCGACGAGCCCCCGCCCGGCTTGACTCGGCACGGTGTCCGTCATTCCTTCGTTCGTCACTCCCACCATGGTGGGGCTCAGCCGGACGGCTTGTATGTCTAGGAGGTGGCATTCTTTGACGGTCCTCATCCCGACGTTTCTCTTTATCTTCTTCCCTGTGATCGTTCGACTCTTGTCGGTGAGGATTTCTCGGATACAGTGCAGCAATTGCCTCTTGCTCGGTGGCCAGAGCAACATTGCGCCAGTCAAGTGTAGTTCTGTGGTGATGTGCTAAAGATCCGGTTCTTGAGTGGTTGTCTTCCCAACGATCGGAGCGGTGATGCTGTTCTGGAACCCGTTGGGGTCTTATGTCATTCTAGGCCTGATCCGTGTGACATTGGTCTGATTGAGAGACCAGTTTTCCGCTCCCAGATTTTGCGACCTTCTGCTGTTCCAGGCCCTTGGTGAGTAGTTTAATGCCCAATCGAAACTATTCTGGGCCTAGATTATTTGCCAAGATATCTCAAGTTGCGGCAGTGATTTGTATTGGTGTTGGGTACACCAGATCTCCATTACTATCGAGCCGAGACATCCCCGAATCTCCCTCAAAGAGAACCTTGTGTACTTCTAGAAATTTGTTGGCCCGTACGTGGCCTTTCCGGTTCTTTTGATGTTGCAGAGAGATGAGCTTCTCCACAGTAGCCATGCGCTTCTTCTCTTCCTCGATGTTTTTGGCTTCATCTAGGAGTACTTGGCGACGCGCTTCTAGGGCCTGGGCCCTTTCTTCCAACTCTGTGGCAGTGAGTTCTGCCGCAATAGGGATAGGTGTAGTTAACGCAACATCGATGAGTTTACAGGCACCTGCGGTGACCACATGTCCATCCACCGACTCTTCTTTGGGCTCATCTGCGATAAGTGCTCCATCCGAGTCTTCCTCATACTCCTCGGCAATCACTTCCTCTATCGGTAGGGGTCTTCTTCTTCTTCTTTGCCTTCTTGGTAGCGTCGGTAGCAAAGACGGCTTTGGGTCCGTTTCCGGGAGTCAAGCTCTGATCGGTACTTTTGGACATCTGGACCCCGGGATTATCTCCGAGATCCATGTCATCCTGCACTCTAGGAGAGTTTTCTTCGGATCCTTTGTCCATGGCTTCTCCTTCTTCTGCAGCTTTGGAGTTGAACTCCTCTTCATATTCTGTGGAGAACTTCCGAAAATCTGCCGACGTCATCGAGTCATCCGAGGATGCGGGTAAGTCGGTGTTTGTTCCGATCGCCTCCAGCACCGAGCCTTCGTTGTCTCTAGCATCGGCAGAGCTGGATCCGGATCCAACATATCTGACAAAGTGTGATGCGCGCCTCCTAAGATAGTTGCGGCTTTCTTGTTCGGCTTCCTCGAAACGCCTGATGGTCTCGAGAATTTCTTCCATGCTTGCGTCTTTCATCATCATGCACCTCAACATATATCTCATGAAGGGTTTATCTATTCCGGTATTATCAGAGCCGGAATGAGAGCTATTTTCTTGTTCTTCCTAGATTTCGACCTCAGTGGGCAGATCGATCTGGGATTCGGCCTCGCTAGGGAGATCCACTCCAGATTCGACTTGAACCGCAAGATCTGCTTCAGGTTCAGCTTTCTCCACTATCTCCGCAACAGGTGTGGGCTGGGTGAGATTAGGGTTTTCTGAGATCCGGAACTCTGCCGCCTCCATGGACAAAGGGGACCCAGAAATTTCTTCTGCCTCTATCATCACTGCTGGGGTGGCTGGGACAGGTTCAGCGAAACCGATGTACACATCGATCTCGCCAAAAGACATGATAGTGTAGGCAGTCACAACCTCCCTAGCCGGAATTAAGGTCTCATCTAGAATGATGAGAGGGATGTCGCTGGCGTAGAGGATGCGACCGACGGCGATGGTCTCGCCGATTCCGATTCTTGCAGATTCCACTCAGAACGCAGATCCGAAGCTCACTTGCCCCACGGTGGGCGCCAACTGTCGTCGGATTGATGACAAGTACGCCATGAGGGGGTCCTCCAGGCGTGTGGAAGAGAGGGGTGTGAGATGTACGGTATTCCGGGATGGTGAGCACAGGAGTTTACCCAGGTTCGAATCCGCCGGATTTGGACGGATCCTACTCCTGCTAGCAATCCAGTAATACGGCAGAGCCGGAATATGGGTTACAAGGGTTTCGCCTGTGCGAGTTGAGATTGTAGACTATTGTGAGGGTGCCCTAAAGTCTCCCTAGGACGGCTTATATAGATATCCGACCAAGGATTTACAGGAGAAACCTATCTGGCTACGACTAAGAGTCGGTTATAGAGTACATCTTGAACTACAAGTAACACTATGGGCCTATGTCGGTAAGTCATCTGGGCCTTCCCGTAGCCGGACTGGACTTCGTTTCTTCTCCCTGACTGGGCCGCTCATGAAGCAATGCTCTAACCCGAAGTGGGCCACCCTGGTCAGTGAGGTATAGTGAGGATACCCGGAAAGTATATCCCCAACACCTGACCAATCCTTCGACACGTTGATCCACACCAAGGCGGTCCAGGTCCACCCAACGGACCTGACCAAGACAACCCTCATCGCCAACAACTTGAGTCCCGCATAGGAACTCGCGCTCGTCAAATTCCTCCATGAGCGCTGGGAAATCTTCGCCTGGTGTCTAGCGGACATGCCAGGAGTTCCCAAGGAATTTGCCGAGCACCCACTCAATGTGAACCTGAATCATGACCAATGAAATAGACAATACATCGACTATCTGAGCCAAGGGCAAAAGCGGTCGGTATGGAAGTCAATAGACTCCTCGACGCTAACTTCATACGCGAGATCAAGGAAAGCACCTGGGTAGCAAACCTCGTGCTCATTCCTAAAAAGGACATGAATATCCTGCGGATGTGCGTGGACTTCACCTCCTTGAACAAACATTGCCCAAAGGATCACTTCCCGCTGCCACGGATCGACCAGATAATCGACTCCACCGCGGAATGCAAGCGCCTCTGCTTCCTCGACGCCTACTCAGGCTATCACCAGATTCGATTGAAGGAGGAAGACCAGGAGAAAACGGCATTCATCACACCCTTCGGTGTCGTATGCTACACAACGATGCCCTTCGGGCTGAAAAATGCAGAGGCCACCTACCAGTGGTGTATGCAAGCCTGCCTCAAGAGCCATCTTGGTCGTAACATTCAAGTCTACGTCGACGACATCATCGTCAAAACCAAGGAGGAAGCCTCGTTACTCGACGATCTCCGCGAGACCTTCGATGACCTTGACTACTACCGGATCAAGCTGAATTCGGACAAATGTGCCTTCAGCGTACCATCTGGGCAATTGCTCGGGTACCTCATCTCCACGAGAGGGATCGAGGCCAACCTGAAGAAAATAAAGGCCATATTGGCCATGGAGAAGCCGAAGAATGTAAAAGGCGTCTAGTAGCTAGCTGGGCGAATTACGGCGCTCAGTCGATTCATCGGTCGAATGGGCAAAAAGGCGCTGCCTTTCTACCAACTCCTCCGCAAGGCTGACAAATTCGAGTGGATAGATGAAGCACAAGAATTTGAAGACCTCAAGAGTCTACTATCCAGTTTGTCGGTGTTGGTAACACCTCAAGAAAAGGAGCCGCTGTTGTTATACATCACCACCACCAACCAGGTGGTTAGCACCGTGCTCATAGTGGAACGAGCCGAAGAAAATAAAGTCCATGGGGTGCAACGCCCAGTCTACTACCTCAGCGAGGTGCTCACACCGACAAAACAGTGGTACCCGCATTATCAGAAGCTGGCATACGGCATATTCATGACAGCCAGACGACTGCGCCACTACTTCCAAGAGAACCCGATCATTGTGGTGAATGACGCCCCGCTAGGGCTCATCCTCAACAACTCTGACGCCACCGGACGAGTCATGCTTTGGGGGATAGAATTGTCCCCACGAGACATTACATACGAGAAGCGAGATGTGATCAAGTCACAAGTACTCCCGGACTTCCTCGTCCACTGGATGGAGAACCAGCTCCCTGACAAGCCATACATGTCCTATCTATAGACAATGCACTTCAACGGATCCAAACGTAAAGAAGGAGCTAGCGTGGGCGTCATCCTGACATCGCCACAAGGTGACAAGATGACGTATGTCCTGCAAATGCAGTTCACCGCCTCCAACAACGAAGCTGAATACGAAACCCTACTCCAAGGGATGTGGATGGCAAAAGACAATGGCACAAAACGACTCATCATCTATGGCGACTCTAAACTGGTGGTGAATCAAACCATGAACCAGTGCAACGCTCTGAGCGACAACACGATCGCCTACCGTGACCTCTACGATGCACACGAAGGGGACTTTGACGGCTGCGAACTGCGGCACATCGGCCATGAGAGCAACGAGGAGGTAGATATACTCTCCAACATCGACTCCACTTGTGCCTCGGTGCCACCTGGAGTATTTCTAGAGCGAATCTGCAAGTGCTCCATCAAGCCAAAGGCTCTAGAGCAGAAAGCCAACACGTCAAAAGACTCGGGTGGCTACGCCACCTGACGAGCCAAAGGCACTCAAGGACATGGATCAAGATACGAGACTCGAAGGCCCCATGGAGGTCATGATGATTGAGCCATCCTGGACACAACCATACATCACATACTTGTTCAGCAAAAGGTTGCTAGATGACCCAACAGATGCGTGTCATACAGCGCGGTGATCCAAGGCTTTCGCCCTTATCAACAACGAGTTGTACAAGCGCAGCATCACGGGAGTCCTTCAACGATGCGTCTCCAACGGAGACGGAGGAGCCATCCTCCTTGAGATACACGAAGGAACTTGCGTCCATCACGCCGGCAGTCGCACCCTCTTCACCAAAGCTCTGCGAACTAGATTCTTCTGGCCAACGGCAATGCGCGACGCTAATGACAGCGATGCAACGGTTGCCAACGATTCGTGGACAAACCGCATGCACCTGGCGCAGAACTCAGGCCAATACCTGTGGCCTGGCCCTTTGCACAATAGGGATTCGACATGGTCGGCAAGCTACAAAAATCTTCACCTAGAGGATACGTCTACCTCCTCTTCATGGTTGACAAATAGTTGATTGAGGCCATGCCGGTGACAAACCAATCAGGAGCCAGCACCGTTAAATTCTTCGATTCCATTGTCTTCCAGTTCGAGGTGCCACATATCATCATCACGGACAATGGAAAAAACTTCCCTTCGAATGAGTTCCAGGGTTTCTGCGAAAACCTGGCAATCAACATTATCTATGCCTCAAGGGCGCACCCTAAGACCAACGGTCAAGTCAAAAAGGCCAACGGCCTCGTCTACGGCAACATCAAGAAAAGGCTCCTCTGGCCACTCGAAAGAGTGCTGGGTGCTGGCCCGAGGAGCTACAATCAGTACTATGGAGCCTATGCACAACTCCAAACAGCGACATAGGCTATACTCCGTTCTTCATGGTACACGACGCTGAGGCGGTACTACCTGAAGAAGTGCGCTACAAATCCCCACGGGTCATAGCATACAACGAGGAAGAATCAACCCTCGCACTTGAAGATTCTGTTGATCTCCTCGATGAAGCACGCGAGATTTCAGCGGAGAGATGCACGATCTACCAGCAAAACCTCCGCAACTACCACAGTAGAAGACTACGCCCAAGGTCCTTCGTCGAAGGAGACCTGGTCCTTCGCCTGAAGCAACAAGGGCACATCAAGCTCGAGTCCCCTTGGGAGGGACCTTATGTGTGATTACTGAAGTAATCTCAGGTGGCGCCTACCGCCTTAAAGACGTAGAAAGCGGAGTCGCATACTCCAATCCCTAGAACATCGCGCAACTGCGTCATTTCTATCCTTAGATATTATTACTTTACAAATAAGGCTATTCAGCTAGGCTACTTAGTCACACATTGTACCTCCTGATATTCCGTGAATAAATAAAGCTAAGTGCCTCCAACTTTGTGTTTCTATTTCTACTCGTAATTGCATCACTCGGGGGCTGCACCACCCTTTCCACCTCGTTACATGAATAACGTAGTAGCCTGAGTAGCTGACATACTATCAATTGAACCCTTGGTAAAACCAACCCAGCTGCAACGCACCTGACAGGTTGGCAAGGTAATGAGATGAATATGCGTCAGGCTAACGAAAAGGAAGTGCAAATAACAAGCTACTCGAAAAATATACAAGCTAGCAAGATTTTACATATAAATGGGTAACAAAAACACCCGGCGCACTTATACGAACTTTACAACACCTATGCATCTATGTGCAGGTTCATGCTACTCTACTGCTGTAAAAGGAGAACATTGGTACGTTCTTCGAAGAACTCGACGATATCTTCGGTTGGCTGATTAACCGCCCGAAATGTGGCACCATGTTCCATGCCATTCCTTCCGGTGGGGGCGGCAGTCCAGTGGGAACAGCTGCGAAATCCATATCAGGCTGATGCAGGCAAGCAAGTGCCAATGCAGCCTTGGCACCCGCGACAAATTGCTGACGCACGCACTCGTAGACCGTACTGGCATCCTAAAATTTCTTCAGTAGAGCTAACAAGCTTGACGACACCGCATCCAAGGGTAATATCGCCTAGAAAATATGCTTGAGGCACGGCTACGACTTCTTCAAATAAAGCAGCACCTGTGACGCGCGGTCCTACAACGTCGCCAACACGACTGCACGATCATGATCAACCCAAAAGTACCCACTAGCTTCTTGCTGCTCCTGGGTCAAGAAGTTCAGTTGAATGGCGATTCGATCCCTCTGATCTTGCGGATGACGAGCGCTAACAACTGCAAAAGGCAATACAAAGCGTAAAGACAAAGCACTGGCACGAGTGGCTATGAAAGGATAAGAAGCTAGAGAACTAACACTTAAACTGCTCGTTCAACTGAGCCAGCACGCCCAAAAGGTACTTCTCGCGCGCATTGGCTTTTTTGGATTTTGACTTCCACACATCCGCGCTACCATGGATAATGGGCATCTCTCGTTCCAAATGTTTTATGCGGTCACGCAATCGAGACATCAGCGATAACTCCTCCACCTTTGAACATGGTCGCGCCACAGTTTCATCGGTGGGAGGTGAGTCAGATGGACCACTTGAAGGACTCTATTACAAGCAGAGCAAGAGGAAAATAAGACCAACCATTCATAAATAGTTCCAAAATAAGAAACATCAAAGTTTAGCAAGTCTCAAAAGGGGTACCCCAACAAGGCACAATTCAAGAGGAAGAAACTAGACTATTACAAAAGACGACTAAGCAGTAGACTACAGCTACGCGTTGGCACTCGAGGGCTTCCTCATGTTTGTGGCAGTCTCCGACACCACAACCTTATCGCTTATAGCCTCTGATTCCATGGCTTTTGCCGTCTTCAACCGCCTCAGCTCCGATGAATACTTGGCAAGTGTCTCAATGAGCCGAGGCCCATACTTATTGCAACTAGTGGAAAAGGGAGAAAACACTACCTGCTGGCCATCCGCTGTGACCGGCATCACTGAGGAGACCTTGCTGGGGCTCAGATCAACACCATGAGCTTGTGCCATCGTGAGTCCCATGGTTGCTCCAACCCCCCTTTGAGCATTCTTGAAGTCCATGGGCACACCCCCAGCGATGGACTCCACCAGGCCATCAAGATCCTAAATCATCTTGGCCTTGGGGACCATCTCCTCTTGAAGACGCCCAAGCACACCCTTGGCCTTCTCAAGCGAGTCCTTGATTGAAACGCTACGGTCTTCGACTGTAGCCACAACACCGACCAAAGCATCTGAGTGGGCCAGAGCTTGGGTGTTGAAGCTCACATCAACAGCATCTGCAAAAGACATAGCTAAGCATAGCGGACACAATGGAAAATATAAGGCACAAAAACAGCGAGACAACATCATACCTGATAGAGCCTCAACAACAGAGAGAAGCTGATCCGCAACACCTTTTCCCTGTCAGCCACAGCTACCACAGGTCCTCCTCATGTTTCTTCGACTCTCAGGCGGAGCACTCCAGGGCTTCGAGTGCCTCGTTGCGTTTCTTCTCCGTCGCGGCAAGGCCCTTCTAGAGGGATTCGACGCGACGAAGAAGATCATTATGCTCACCCACAAAGGATAAATGGTAAAACTTGAGCTTGCCAGCTTTTTGCACAAGTAGAATGGAGGAAAGAGTGTGAATTCACCTTCGAAGGCATGATGTCGAACTTCCAACGAAGCATGCTGACAGCCAAGGGAAATAATTTGTTCAGCAAGGCGAGTGGATTCCTGCAAGACAGGCTGCAAAAAGAGAAGCATGAGCCTCAACCCAATTCCGACTACCAAAAATAAGAAAACCTACATGTTCCTCCAGCGACTCTGAAGTTTCCTTATGCATAGGCGTCCGGGCAACCATCTGGTGCCCCTCGGCATGGTAGGAACTCGAAGAATTGGCACCGGAGGTGGCCGCCACTGGGGGAGAGGGATATCGCACCATTGTCTCCTTGTCTTTGGAGTCTATGACTCCAGTCTCCTTCACAAAGCGATAGTCATTAGACGATGATGATGCAGTTTGGCTACAAAACATACAAAGCAACTTCAGAAGGAAAGATTTTGGAACACAACGAGGAACTTGCAGGAACATAAAACATACCCATCAAAATTGTCAAGGTCGAAGGAGTCCTCGGATGCCTTCTTCGGTGTCCTCAGTTTCTTCTGCGAAGGAGGATCCATGGCGCGCACAGGCACGGTAGGAATCTTCTCCTCTACCACAGTAGGAGGACCCTCCGGCATCGTCGGCGATGAGGCATCCGGGTCCTCACTTCGGGAGCACTTGCGAGTCCCATTCCTGCCGGACTCGGGGGCTTCCTATTCTTCCTCCACATGGATAGTGGAGCCCGACTCACCCTCCTCTTTGGCTTCACAAGGGATCACTCCCTCGGGCTGAGGAGGCAACACAGTGGTCACCTTCCAGTCCTAAAACAAGGAACAAACATCAGCATATAAGGAAACATAGCAGGCAATCAAAAAACAAGACGAGATCAGGTGGAGGATGACTCGCACAGAACGGAGGCACGGCTGAGTCGCTAGGGAGTCTCTCCTTGGCTATATACTTGGTCAGCAGCCGAAACCTCTTGTCTACTTCACCTAAAGAAATGTTCTCTGGCGAGATGCGAGTGGCATCATCAACGCCAGTCCAGCAGCACATCGGATGCACACTAGCCTGCAGCGGCTGCACTCGACGGCGCATCTAGGTGCGAATGAGGTCTGCGCCGCCTACTTCTTTGCCTATGCGGAGCTCAAGGTCGTAGACACGCTTGTATAGAGCCTCAGTTTCCTCGGGTTCATCAGGCATCACCGTGTTCTTCCACGACCTCATTCTCTTGCATACTGCCGTCGGATCAAAATGCGCAAGCCCGAAGTGTTCTTCATCAACCTTCTGGTCACAAATATAGAACCACTTCTCCCTCCACCCTTGGATAGATGCATTGAAGTTGATGGCAAAATATGTGACATTGGAGTCCACATGGATCCCGCAGCCTCCTATATCATAGACTACCGACCCAGATCCAGACTGGTGTTTCGGTTGAATTTTTTTATTGAAGAGCCCAAAGTGTGGCTCAATTCCGAGCCAACACTCACAAAGGGTGATGTAGCAAGCAATGTGAAGGATGGAGTTTGGGATCAGCTGATGAAGGTGGAGCCCGTAGAAGCAGAGTAACCCCCACACAAACTTGTGAAGGGGGAGAGAAAGACCGCGAATGATAAACGTGAGGAACATCACCCGAAATTCGGCAGGGGACTGGGGATTACCTTATCGCCGGGAATCCGGCAGTCATCTTCCGCAGCAGGGAGAGCACCATATTGGCGCCAGTTGAAGAGCTATGTGTCCTTGATGGTGGTTGGCCGCCACGAACCATTCATGACATGCGTGCCTGGTCCTTTCTTCTTTCTAGCCACGGCGGCAGTAATGGTGCCCGTGGCGACGATGCCCTTCTTCTTGGCCACAACAGTGGCGGCCGCAGATCCAACGACAGAAGCACCCTTATTTTTCCCCATCTGGCGCGTGCGGTGGGAGCGTAGAAAGTTGCCGGGAAAGGTGCGGAGGTCGTCTAGCGCAGCAACGAGGTGCGAGCAATGGAACACCGAAGAGCAGCAATGGAGGCAGCACGCGAGGAAGAAGATGCGTTGTGGGTAAAATTACCGCACAACAAACCCCTACTTAACCTTACCACAGATGCAATCCAACGGCCAGCAGTACACCAGCCAGACGCGTGGCGCAAATCGATATACGTGTGGCAGAGCAAACAGCGAACCATCGCTCCACTCCTTCCATTACAGGCGAGAATCGAGGAGACGCAGTTAAAATCGAAGATTACGCACGCCCAGTCAAATCCAAGTCAGAAATGGGGCCCCACTTTCATCACGTCCTGTCAAAACCGCTCGCATGGGAAAATGAGATCATCTCATCATTAGCACCCACATCATTAACTCCAGCAGGAGCATCTTCTAACTACTCTAGTCCTCGCTCGAGTCTTCGAATCGACCAAGCACTCAGGGGCTACTCCTAACAAGAGCTCTAGCCGTGCACCCGATAAACTTTTTATACTTCCAAGCATTATAACACTGTATTTCCTCTCAAAACCCTTCACTCGAATCAACGATTCAACCGTGGACTTAGGGTTACTCCCATAGGGAGCACTGAAAGCATATTCAACCGAAACAAGAAAAAGACGACAACAGTCGCAAAATATTCATAGTCCCCACTCGAGTCTACGACTCGAATAGGTGCTCGGGGCTACTCCCATAGGGAGCGCTAGTCGCGCACCCTATGATTTTTCTTATAGATAACTGTGTGCTGACTGTGTCCACACTTGAAAGCTTTGGTGACTCCATCTCATATTTTCCCTGCAAAGAGACTATGTCTCCTAGGCCACTCGAATCATCTCTGCGATGACAAAATTCGGATGCCACGCTTGCGGCGTGAAGGTAAGACCTGAAGAAGGCCTAGCAACACACATGATGCGCTCTACCAGAAATGATCTGTGCCTGCAGGTACGATGAAATAAGCCTTGACAGATGTGTCGAGTGCTCTCACTTATACACTGGGATTCGACTCTATAAAAGCTCAGCGGCCTGAGTCGAATTACACCAGCACTTTTCCAAATTCGAGTCTGGGGACTCGAGTTTGAGTAGATTGCATTATTTTTCCCTAAGGCAGTTAACTGATCCCGTCACATCGGATGAATTAGGCACGTATATCAACATTCCCTATGATACAAATTAGAGCATTTGAAAACATGCTCCACCATGCACTCGAAGGTTTCATAAGTCTCCACTCGAATCTACGATTCGACCGGACACTCGGGGGGCTACTGATGTGGGCATACCTAACAGGTACTCGAGATTAGCATATACGGTCTAGCCTAGAAGAAGCCCGTGATGTTGCTAAGGCCCAGTCAAGATTTGGGTGACCAAGGAGACTCCGACTGCTTGCGACACACGACAAACTTAAGATAGAAGCTTAAAGGGAAAACCCTAATATGTAACCGACTCGGCCTACTATCGCGAGACCTAGCCTATCTATATAAAGGCTAGGAGGGGGCGGAGATGAGGACAATCCACAACCCTAGTTTCCACACCATCGCTAGATTGCATCTGTGCACCCCTTGTAACTTTCGACTCCTCGATAATTCCAAGAGTAGACAAGCAGGAGTAGGGTCCTCTACGAGGCCTGAACCTGGGTAACCCTTGCGTCCCTGTGTGCTTGTTTGCTAGCCGATTGATGCCTCCAGCGCTCCCCACTTCCTCAAACCTAAGTCCATCTGCGATGGGCATTGGTGAGTTAACCCCTCGTCACTAGTTTTGCCTCATCCTCTTACCAAAGGGGTCCGACTATCGTCACCACCTCGTTGAAGGTTGCATCACGCCTCCCTCGTTATACAAGGCCTACGTTTGCGAGTGCGTGAGTTTAGTTGTCAAGACCCTCTCTAAGGTATTCTTCCCTCTTTGCTTGGGATTGAGGGAGCACGTTGACCGGTCTTTCCTTGCGAGGATCCTATCGGACCGGTGGCCACCGGCGGGAGCTATCAGCCTTATATCGTGTGAGTTATGTGTGTGTTCATCATGTTCTTCGTGAGATATGCGTCTGCTTCCACCACCTTCTCCTTTTCCCCTCGCTTTCCCATCGATTTACCCACGAGGTTAGCCCTCAACATCTGATATCAGTAGCTTTTGGTTGTCACAGATTTCTCATTGATTTGGTCTTTTCCTCCATAAATTCAAAAACTCCACCAAAAATAGCCCTAACTCGTGTTTTGGATTGACCTGTGATTTGAGTGAGTTTTGATCCGTGGATTACTTGTTAAAATTGTTGATCTACCTTCCCCTACATTTCCATAGCCTAATTCCTTGATTTCCCCCATCAATTTGAGGTTTTGGTTCGAGTTTTCCGCCCAAAACACGTCTTGTTCGAGTTCCTGACGTGTAGAAATCGACCGGACTAGAGTCTCTGGCCCAGGACCGGAGTTTCCGGTGTTAGTGACTCCAGACCGGAGTCTCCTCTCCCCCTGACCGGAATCTCCCCCCCCCCCCCCCCGCGGACAGCAAATCTGTTTCACGGTTTTGAGCATAACTTTTGCATTCGAACTCGGATTTTGGTGTTCTCTTTAGCTCGTTTCGAAGAGGAGAAGGAGCTATACATCATCATCCACGTGGTTCATGCTATCTACTCCATCCAAATTTCATGAGCAAGGTGGAATCTACCAATAAAGGGTGAAGATCAGCGACGAAAGGTATAACAATTCTGTGACTTCTCCCCACTTGCTTTCCTTTCTGAGCTACACTATATTTGTGATTAACAAACACCTATTGAGACTAGTTCCTCCTATGATTGCTTGGGTTATGCACATTTGATACCTTGTAGAATTTCGAGCAAAAGTTGAGCGTGCTATCTCATATAGTTATCTTGTATAGTTGTTGGCACAAGGAAGAGACAAGTGGAAAAGAAAATAAAAATAGAAAAAAATAGAAAAAGAAACAAACAAACAAGTGCCTCATAGAATAGGAAGCGCAAGCTTGATGAACATCAAATAGGTAGTACTTATTGTGCATATCTTGTAGCCCATAAATTTTATTGCAATCAAACTAGCGTCTCTCCTTGCACTTGTGTGACACAAGCTTATAGTCTTCGCGAGGTAATCATTTTGGTTCTTAGCTCACTTTCTCCGTCGCACAAGTCCCATTTATCCCATCGTGTGTGTTTCCTTGTACACAATTCCTTCTTGTGGATTGACTTGTTTTGCTTTGTGATCATCGTAGTTCTTTACTTTCCATTACAGTATCTTGATTTCAGATTGTTCTTGGACATGCCACCTTCCATACCTATCCAGCATAAGCTTTGTGTGTGTGTGTGTGTTTAAGTGGTTAGTTGGTTTGGTGTTCCACGGGAACTTCACTTTGCTTGGTTTATTGCTCTCAAGTGTGGCCACTTGCACGATACTATCTTCCAATATAATGTAAGGTTTGACATTGCTTCCCGAACACCCTCTACCACTTCCATAAACACGACTTGGTCTTGTGAATCATGTCTTGGGACTCTGGAACCGAGGATGATATCTATGAAGAATCCATGATGAGCCACCATGACTACGACTCCACAAGTATAGAGGACATCACAGAGCACTACGCTGACAATGGATCCACATGCTTTGAGGAGCCGGAGCACTACACCTATGATGACACCACATGCATGGAAGACATGGAGCACGTCATCAACTATGGCTCCTCAAGCATGGAAGACTTGGAGCTCTACATCAACAATGGCTCCATGCATGAAGTACATGGAGCACTACACCGACAATGGCTCCACATGCTTGGGTGATATGGATTACTACATCAACAACGACTCCCCAAGCATGGCCGACTTCAAGTGCTACAATGACGACGCCTCAACAAGCATGGAGGACATGGAGAACTTCACCTACTTCGAGGGCTCTTCCATGAGCCATGAAGAATACCTCAACCACTTGGAGATGGAAGACTATTATGCCAAGCAAGAGGAGGCGCATCATCAAGAAACCATGACCTTCAAGGCCAAGCATGGCATGCCAAAGGGCACCACCTACTTCGTGATCCACCTCTAAGGCGTCAAGCACCACCACCTACATGGCATCGTGCGCCACCATATCCAAGGCGACGAGCGCCTTCACCTCCAAGTCGTCTAGCGCCAATGTCTCCAAGGCACCAAGCACCACCATCTCCAAGGTGTCAAGCGCATCTACCTATAGGGCATCAAGTGCCACCTACTTCAAGAAAAGTGGCGTCCCAACATCATCTTCCATAAGAAGCGCCACGAAGCAAGAATCTTCATCGACAAACATCCTTTAGAGATCATCACCAACATCAAGAGGATACAAGACGTCATCCAAGGTATTTTCTCCACCTCGAGAACGCCAAGGTACAAAATCTATTGGAGAAGTTGCAAAGTGACCTTTCCAATATCAAGAAGGACATGGACGACAATATCACCAAATTTGACGAGTCAAGCTCTTGAAGGCACCACCTACATCAACCTTTGGCAAGGCATGCCAATGACCTCCATCGACACCATCATAAGGTACCTTCCACTACTTGTGCCACCACCAAAATGGCACCAAGAGCAAGCCTTCTTCCAAGCCATAAAGCTTCAACGCCATGACTTGACGTCCTAGATGATGCATGCAACCTCATGGATGAGGAGGATGAAGACCTCTATTTCACAAAGTTGGACAAGTATGTCAATAGGATGTCTACACAAGCCAAGGGTACCACGGACAAGGAGACGCATGGAGTTGAGAAAACCAAGCCTATCCCCATAAGCTTGAGTGATGATGTGGTACCAATCCCATATGAGTGATACACCGAGTGAGTTGAGAGTGGTAGTTGATAGGTCATATGAGGCCATTTTGATTTCTAACGACTTACCCTCTACCTCTAGTGTGTTTACTCATGATGTGCTAGGTTCCATGGATCAAGAAGTGCCAAGATTGGAGATGATGATGCCTCCGACCGAGAAGATGTACATGGTGGATGAAGATGATGCCATCCCCATACATGATGAAGAAGTCGCCCACATGGAGGCCAATACTACCACAACACCCACTCCATATGAGAGGTATGAACAAGGTAAAAATAAGGGTGTTGATGATGCCATGTTACCACTAGTGGACATGATTATTTGTGATGATTGCATGCTATGGATGATATTTGTGACATTACATATGACTCACAAATATTTCCATGTGATACTTTGCCTTTGCATAATATTGAGCATGTGAAATTATTTGATTATGATGATGTTGACATCGACATGTCATGCTCTACATGTTATGTTGATGATATTATTGCTTGCACTTTGTTTAACAATTGCTCTTTCCAATGTTTTTATTGCAATGATGTTAAAAAGGTACCCCTCGGACCATGCTTTATCATGAATGTTTTACAATTTATCCCGTTGCTTTCAATAATATGAACAATTTCTCTTTCACTTCTTTTGCTTGCAACAATAATTATCATATGTTTTGTATTGAGATGGCCCCCATAGCTTTATCCCGATAAGCCGGCAATGTCCTTGGAGGGACCGAAGCTATACGGGAAGATAAAGAAAAGACTAATATAAAAGTTGTGGAACACATGAAGATATGAAATGAATGTGTTTATTACTTTGGAGATTTTGGTAAATTCCATGATAAGCATGTTCCCCACTTGCATACTCACCATGCACATAAATTACACTTGATTGCCACTCATGGTGATGTTCACAAGAAGAGATACGTCATCATGGATGATGTGTTTCTCTACCATGCACACATGTTATTGCTTTTGTGTATGATGTGTGTAGGTACCCGCACTAGAATGTCAACCTCGTTTGAGCACGAGTTGACAAAAAGAGCTCTAGAGAGCATCCCCCAAGTAAGTTCAAGATCGAACCCAGCTCTGATACCTTTTGCATGCTTTGCGCCTTTCATGTTGACAAATTTATCTTTCCTATGGTTTGCTTGCAAGCATGTAGATGGTATTCTTCCACCTTGTGACAATCGTGCTTCTGTGCTATTGGAGTTTGATACTTTGTGTGTTGCAATAAAAATGTTGAACAATTTATCTTTCCGATGTTTTGTGTGCAACCATAATACCATTATGAGCATGTATTGTCATGAGAGCTTTAAAGTATCTCCTATTGTTGTTGCAACAAACATAAGGAACAATTTCTCTTTAATATGGTTTGTTTGTAAACATGTTGTTTTTGCTTCCACTTCGATACTCCAATGCCCATGATATTTGCATTTGATGATTTGTGTGTGGCATCCAACATATTGAACAATTTATCTTTCGAATGGTTGGTTTGCACACATAATGATGTTGTTTTGGATGTCCTTCCTAATGTTTTTGCCGAATTCTCCTATTTTTGCATCAAAGATGTTGATCAATATTTTAGTCAATTACTTTGAGTGTCACACTAAGATGTTATATGGAGTTTTTGAGTTCCCACATTTGGATGATGTTCCAATGATTTCCATGCACTTTGACCTTGCATATGCATTTCGTTTGCTATACTTGAGTTGTGGTAATTGTGTTGTGAATAAGAATGGACATACCACAAATGACATGCTCCTCTATCACACACAAACATATTTTGCTTGGTCTTTGTTGTGTGAAGGTACAATTGCGTACACGCCAACCTCTACCAACCAAGAGTTGACAAGACGAATCGAAGATAGTTACCTATGGCTGCCCTTCAACGAGCTATCTCTACACCATAAGGTGACTTCCTTCTACTTGAGGACTCATGCTATAATCTTCATGAATTTGCTACTATTTGAGTGTTGCTTCACTTTTATTGTTAGCTTTGTAGGCTTCATGGAAAGGAAGGAACATTGAAGTGTTGTTAATTCAATCTTCCCGAGGACAACTATATGGTGAACCCTAGGATCAAGAAAGTCTCTCGGCCGCTTCTACTTTGTGATGAGCATGAAGAGTCGAGGACGACTCTTTTTGAAGAAAAATGGTAGACCAGCTCCAAAGACAAGTTTCTTATGGATCAAAACCACAACCTACTCACCAAAATGAGAGGCCAAACCAAAAGAGATTTTGGGCAATATTTTTCAATTTATGATGGAAATCAATGAATAAACTCAAATCTGTGGCAACCAAAAACCGTTTATACCAGATGTTATGGGTTCCCTTGTGGATTTACCCTTGGGGTAGTAGAGCTTGTTGTAGTAGACAAATGAGAAGTCGTGGTGCTAAGATCCCAAAGGACTAGCACACTAGAGCAGTAACCATCGCTGAAGATGACAACCGTATATTGGAAGAGACTGACCTCAAACCACACCAACGAATACAAAAAACGACCAGATCCCAAAAGATCTGCCAGACAGATGACTCCGCGTGCCCTCCGTTGGCGCTTGGCGCACCACTGGAACGAGGATAGGATAGGGAGGACCTTATTCTGACTTCAGGACCTAGCATCCACCTTAACATCAAAAAAAACTTTTTAAACAATAAAAAAAATAGCATGAACCTTCCCGCCGGCAAGAGGCCACGGTCCTTCACACCTCCAAGGCACCAAGGCCAATGGAGTCGGAGAGGACCACCGGCATCGCTAGCGAGAGCGACAAAACTTTAGATGGGTTTTAGATCGCCTCTAATCTCCTACGTTGGGGGATTTTATAAGTGTATATAAAAGGATAACAAATGTAGAATTGTCAAAAAGACACAAGAGAAAGAAGAAACTGAGTGACATGGACAAATCTAGAACTTATTTTAGAGTATGCGGTATTTTATAGAAACTAATTTCAGAGTAAAAAATGTTTTATAGTTAAAATGTTTGTTCAATTTGTTTAACGATACACTTCGTATCAACAAGATCTAGTATAGATTACATATATGTTTCAATAAGAACAATATCTTCCCCGCAAAATGGGCTATTTTATTACAACTTTTTTTTGAAATGGTTACAGAAATATATGTCATCAATCTATGTTGTAACATGTTACCACCTCGTCGTTTAAGTACCAAAATAATAGTGTATCACCTTTTGAAATGAAAAAATCAAAAAAATATCAATATTATCGAGACAAAGCCGACAACAAGAATGAATTATCAATCAGTGTTACAGTTTAAGAGGTATTTTTTTGACAATCAATATCATATATATTTATCATAACAAATAGTACATGACAAAGATACATGATCCATCTCCAACAATTATAAAATAAAGTCTAAAGAAACTAGGAAAGGATCAAGATCTTCAAACACTTCCTTCTCCTATGACACAATCTTGCACATTTCCGAAGGCGCGCCACCTCCTCGCCCCTCCATCACCAGAGTCGTGCAAAGCTTGTCGTAGTAGAGCTTGTTGTAGTAGACAGATGGGAAGTCGTGGTGCTAAGACCCCAAAGGACCAGCGCACTAGAGCAGTAACCATCACCGAAAACGACAACCGTAGATCGAAAGAGACTGAACTCAAACCACACTAATGAATACAAAAAAACGACCAGATCCCAAGAGATCCACCGGACACATGACTCCACACACCCTCCATCGGCGCTAGGCGCACCACTGGAACGAGGATAGGACGTGAAGGACCTTATTCTGACTTCAGGATGTAGCAGTCGCCTCAACATCCTGAAAAAGACTCTAAAACAGTATAAACAAATAACATGAACCTTCCCATCGGCGAGAGGTCATGGTCCTCCACACCTCCACACTATAGAAGAGTCAAACATGTCCCTTTTACTATTCACACTCATCTTGCTGATAGGTGGGTACCACTACCGATGAGCTGTTTAACGGGCCTCTATTTATACACCGCCCACAGTACACGCTCTTGTCGCTGAGATCTACCCACTGCGCCATCTCTTCCAAACTACCATGCCAATAAAATCTCGTACGCGAAGGACACATGATGGATCCGATCGATAGCAAACACGAGCGCGGCGGTGGCATCGTACATTATCTTCATGAAAGGTTCATTTATGATTGTAAAATTTGTTTGATTATATAATTTGGGATATAATTTATATACGTATTTTCGTTGATTTCTTCACATAAGTACCATATAAGCATCCCAGACTTCCATGTGCATAATAACCACTAATAAGTGTCTATTGAGCAAGCGCTAGGCCGCAATTTTGCAATAAGGCGCACTTGCTCAATAGGCCCATGAAATTATCTATATAAAATAGGAACCCTGACCCCAACTCCTCACCCCTCACGTCGCGGCCCTACTCCCCACTCCCAAGCCCCAAGTCCCATGTCTCCACTCCCCTTCATAGATTAGCCAAACTCTATACTTTTCCACTCGATTTTCCCAACCTCCACCCGCTCTTAGCCAACCATTCCCCTCCGCTGCTACTAGCCAAACTCTAGACTTGTCCACTCGATTTGCCTCCTACCTGCATTCTAGGTATGTTGGTGAACCTTTCTGCACATCGCGTTCTACCTATTCCGTAGATTCTTGATTCTTCTCCGTTTTCTCTGAATATGCTCTTTGTGTTGAATAACTCTTATCTATACTTTATATCTGCGTCATCAGCGATTCAACATACATGTGAGCCTCGCGGCGAGTTACCAGATCTGCAAGTGATGGCATCAACCTATGGCGCTGGAGGATGGCACTAGACGATGACGCTCAAAGATCCTGCACCGAATCACGATGTAGAAATTAGCAGAATAGAGAGATGCTCAATAGAGAGAATCCTAGTTAGGATTTTTTAGTATTTTTTAGATTATTTGGATCGGGGATGCTGAATAGTGAGGAGCTCAATATGCTTCCTTCTCTAAAATATTATAATCATCACCCCTTAATCTAAATAAAAATTCATAGAAGTGGTTGCAGTGCCATGTAATGAGTTTTATGTGGTAATAAAATTTAATTTTGGATGTTTTGGTGTATATATAGTATGATCTGAATGTAATGGATAAACAAATTTATTAGGCTTAATTGTAATTAAAAGTAGTGCTGCTGAAAAGTCTACCAAGTACAACAAAACAATTTCACTATTTCTGGCAAGTATTGGCCCCGCTGTATTTCTTCTAACGTGGCATATCCTCTGGCGTGCCGCAGAAGCGTTAGTTCGGCGGATCACGTTGTGTCGCGCCAAAAAATTTGTCGTCGTTCGTGAATCCCCAACGTAGTTATCTCTGACGGCTTTTTTGTCGCGCGAGCACGAGCGCGGGGACTAAGGTTGTGTCTCGATGTCTATAAGCGCCAGCGCGGTCATGTCGATGACGAGCTTGGTTTTCCCCATTGTGGTGGTGGGGTTCTCTATGACAGAAGTGTGAGCGCGAAGACTCGCCAATATGACTTGAGGAATGCGTATGAGATGAACTTGATGAGCTTGAGCGATGTCCATGACAGTTGCCAAGATTGGCAATAGCTTGTTGAAGATCTTAGAATTGAGCGTGATGCTCCGCTTGATGCTACTGATCACGATAGAACTCTCGAAAAGTGTCATCAAGACGGCTCTCAAGCCTCTCAAATTGGGCATCGAATTTTTGGAGTTAATTGCAAAAAACCACCACTTATGTGCGAGAAGTTCGAAAATCCACCGGGTTTTGCTAATTTCGCAAAAATCCACCAGCATTGCGCTGGTTCGTTGCAATGTACACTGATTCGGCGATTTGGTCTCGATAACGAGCTTTCTGACCGTCCGGCCCCACTGTTAGTGCCCACGTGGCCAGGAGGAGACGGTCGCTTCGGACAGCCGTTAACGGCCGTGAACGGCGCCTGGGGCCCACTGCCAAGCCCGTCTCCTAACCCTAGCTGAGCACACGTTCCCCTGTCATGCCGCTCTTCCTCTGCCATTGTCCGTCACCGCCGCCTCCGCCATTGCTGTCGCCGCCACCGCCTTCGCCATTGCCGCCCCATGTGCCTGCCAGAGAACAACTCCATGCCGAGCTGGTACGATGGCTCCTCTGCGAGCAAGGAGTATCTCGAGGTAAGTTCCAGCTCGAATCCTAGCCTCGTTTTTCTAGGGTTTCCTCAAAGTAATCTGTAAATTTATCGATTTGAAGCCGATGCAATTTAATTTCTTGCTTTATTTTGTTGATTAGGACTATACTGAACTAGACCTTGCTCCTGCCACCTGTGAAGACCCAACATTTCAGGGCATAGTTGTGGGTAGCGGCGAACTATGTTTCCTTCACAAGCAAGTGCCGCGCAGATGTGTTGCATTTGAAGGGACAAACACTGGCCGCCATTTCTACCTATGCCCCATATAGAATGTGAGTAATTTGTTAATTCTTTAACATTGCCCATGTCAATTTAAACTATGCAATTAGTAGTATTTGTAGCTGTGGTAAATGTAGTTGTGCTAAATGTAGTTGTGGTATTTGTAGATGTGGTTTACATATATAGATATAGTAGCAGTGCATTCTCAGTAAACTTTAGTAAATGTAATCTATATTAAATGTAATCTCTTTGGACAGTTGAAAGTGGTAAATGTGCAGCAACTTCTAATTTTACTGAACCTAATTGCCATTCTTAATTTGCAGCAAGTAATGAACTGTGGGTTCCATTCTTGGGTAGATGAAGAGTGGCCTAACACTCTGAAGAATGCACTGTCCAAGCTATGGTCAATGTACAATGAGACCAACAGTGCTTATATTGATGAGAAATATGAAAGCTCAAAGATGCTGAAGGAGCTTGCTGATGAGAAAGAGAAAATTGAGAAGAAACATGCATGTCTGTTGGAAGAAGGTCGCAAGTGGATGAATGACATTGAGAAGAAGGAACAAATGCACAACCTTGCAATGATGAACAGAGAGAAGCTGGAGGATGAGCAGAGGGAGAAGCATATGGAAGCCCTGAAGAATGAAGTTGAGGTATTGAGGAATGCAAAAGAACAAACGAAGAATGTGCTAAAATCTCAGGCTGAAGTGTTTAAGGTTAAACAAGCAAGGTTAGTGGATGAAAGAGATGCCTTGCTAAAGGAGAAGAAGAAATGGGAGGCTGACAGAGATGCCCTGATGGAAGAGAGGAAGAACTGGGAGGCTGAAAGAGTGGCCACAAAGGAAGAAAAGAAGAAACTGGAGTATACCTTGTTTGATATGTTCAAGGACAGTCATGTGCACAAGGACAAGCTGAAGAAAATCAAAGCAATCTGTGATGAGTGATCCTTTAGATAGTTGGTTCTAGTTTGTGAAATATATTAGTACTGTAATGTTTGTTGTTGAACCAATGTTATTGCTGGACCATTATTGTTGTTGAATCATCTATGTAATGTTTGTAGTTGAACCATTCCTATTGTTGAATGATCTATCTAATGTTTGTTGTTGTGCCCATTCCTATTGTTGAATGATCTATCTTATGTTCAAGGATTCAAGCACATCCACAATTATTCAACCACAATTGTTCAAACACATATCTCAAGCACATTGTTCAAACACACATTGTTCAAGCATTCATGCAATTGTTTTCAAGCATGCAAGCACCATTGGTGGACAACCACAATATATAGTAGTTCCAGCCCTTTGTTCAAACACACATTGTTCAAGCTCACATAGTTGAATCACAAACAGGACAAGACACTTGTTCTAGCACACATTGTTCTAGCACATCACAAACATGACAAGACACTTGTTCAAGACAAATTAAATACATTTCTGGCAATTACTTCCTATAGCTGCCATGCTTCCCAGCAGAGAAATATCCAAGCATCTTTGGAGTCATCTTGACAGTCCTACCACTAGTTCTTGGTCCTTGTTCACCAGTATCTACACTCCTTGGTGCATGAAAAGGCCTTGGAGCAGCTGGTGGTGTAGGAGCCCTTGCAGCTGGTGCTGGTTGTGGAGTAGGTGCACCAGGCTTCTTGGCAGGCCTGCCTGAGCAGATACAGTTCTTTTAGCATGTGCTATGGGTGGTGTAGGAGCCCTGGCTGATGCTGCCGGTGGTGTAGGAGCCCTGGCTGATGCTGCTGCTGGTGTAGGAGCCCTAGAGGATGAAGCAGCTGGTGTGGGAGCCCTGGAAGATGAAGCAGTTGCACTCTCCTCAGATGCCTGCACACACAACAAGAATGAGATCAAGAATAGTCGAAGAAACAACAAGAAGTGAATGGAAAATGCATGTATATACTTGGTGTTGGTTCCTTCTCATTTGCAATCCAGGCTTCAGAGGTTGGCTGCAGTTAGTGTATCTGTGTCCAGTTAACTTGCAATTGCTGCAGATAATAGTGCCCATTCTGGTTGCAACTTTTGGCTGGGGTGGCTCAAACTTCCCTTTCCTCCTCTTGTATTGCTTCCTCCCTAGGTCTACTCTAAAAATAGGGGGATCAATGTCAAGATATTCAGTCTTGGTCCAAAGGTCTTCACCAGGAACAGGGTAGACAGGTGGGTTGTAGGCCTCAGAGTACATAGGTTTTTTGAAAAAATCATGCACAAAATCTTTAGGTTGTTGTTTGCTCTTGTATATTGCTGATATGGCATGGCTGCAGGGAATGCCACTCATGTCCCACCTTCTACATCCACAAGTCCTATTACCCAAGTGAACAACATATGATCTATTTTCAAATCTACTAACCTGCCAAATATCACCAACTGACTTCTTTGCTGAGCATGGCCTTGACCATTTCTTAGCCTCTTCTAGCTTCTCAGCATATGTTGGTGTGATCTCCCACCTTGCTTTAGCTGCACCTGTCCTTTTGCTCTCATGCTTGGTCATAATTTTGGTCCTTATCCCCTCAAACATTGTCCTAACTGGCTTGCCTCTAACATCAAGAATTTTCTTGTTGAAAACTTCACTAAGATTATTCACAATAAGATCAGTTTTGCAATTAGAATCCATGGCATACAAGGCCCAACACTCAACAGGTATTTTGCACAACCAATCATATGCTGGCTCACTTTCTTGTTTCATAAGTGCCATTGCTTCATCAAATCCATGTTAGGTGTGTGAATATGCAGCATTATCCATAATCTTTTTCAGTTCCTCACCTCTAAATCCAGTAGTTTGGAAATTTGCATATATGTGCCTAAGGCAATATCTTTGAGGGCAATTGGGAAAGACTGAGTTGATTGCATTTAGTAAGCCCTGTTAATTATAGTGGGATTTGTAAGGATAGTCATATCTTAGGCGATTCACTAACTAGCTAACATGTGCATAAGGACATTCATACCTTTTGCCTATCTGAAATAATGGTGTAGTTGCCAAATCTCCCTCCCTCCCCTCCTAGTGCATACTTCAGTTGTGTTAAAAACCAAGACCAGCTGGCCTTGTCTTCTTTGTCAACCAGTCCAAAGGCAATGGGATAGATATTGTTGTTTCCATCCCTGCCTGTGGCTGCCAAGATTTGCTGACCTGTGGTAGTTTTAACAAAACAACCATCCAAACCTGCAAATAAGATAACATACTAATTATATGTACTGAATGGAAAAAAGGAAGAAAATAAATGTACAATGAGCTCACCAATAAATGGTCTACATCCATTTAAAACCCCCTGAATTGATGCACCTAATGCCATGAACATGCCATGAAATCTAGGATTCTTGCTAGGATGCTCAACTAGTCTCTTGGTTGTGACAATGCATCTGCTCCCTGGGTTGGTATCAAGAACTGTTTGCAAATAATCCCTAAGCCTCTTGTACTTCTCAACATGATCCCCAAGAACAACTCTCACTGCCTCATTCTTAGCCCTATATGCCATTGTCTTTGGCACAGCCACACCATACTTCAGTTTTGCATTTTCAATGAGGGTGTCTACTTTGGTTGTTGGATCAGTTCTTATGGCCTGCTCACATGTCCTAGCAACCCATTTGGCATTTATCTTGCAACCTTCTCCTGATGGTGCACATGTGTGCAAATCTTTGTACTTCCTTAGGCAGACTGTTTTCTCTTGGGCAATTTGTGAACCAACCATGTAGAATGGACAACCTGCCTCTGTACACATGGCTATGACCCTATCCTTGTTGTTTCTGTGTAGATAATATTTTCTCAACTGTGCTATGTGCAGCTGCTGCATAGCTCTCCTAAACTGATAGATATCAGCAAAGCACATATTAAGACAAAGTTGTGATTCAGGGCTCTCTCTATTCTCATCATACCACATCCTAGGAGCTTTCTTTTTTGCCCTGCTCTTCACTCCCTTTGGTAGCACAAAAGCAAGAGGCTCATACTGGTCATCATCTCCTGACAACATGTCTTCATAGTCACCACTTTCTTCAGGAGAGGAAGGCATGTAATCTGGCTTGTAATCCTCTTCAGGTTCACAGTGTTTTTTTGAGGTTGGTCCTGGGTTTTTAGGCTTATTCACCAAACTCTCTGACTCTATAATGCAATCACTGTCATCTGATTCAGAGTCTGTTTCAACAAATAAATCACCCTCATCTTCTGAATTGATTGGCACCACTGGGATAGTGCACTACTGTGTCAGCACATAATCATCCCCTGATCCAACAGGAACTATTTGTTTTTGACTTTACTGAGTGGGTAAATACATGTACTCTTGAATCTGCTGTCTCCTGGCTTTGAAAAACTACCCCTCCCACGTCTACTGAGTAAACCTCTTCCTGTGATATGGGGATCTGTTCTTCAACATCTGGCATGTTTATGCCTGCAGCTAGCCCACCTCTACCCTTGATTACAGTAATTGAAATTGCCTTCTCATGCTCATACATTTTAACCATTGACTCAACTTGGCCATGCTGTCAATCAGCTCCATCCCAGCCCTACATATGCCCTTCTCTCTCACAAAATACATGTTGTCATCCATACCATAACCCTCTGTCTGAATTAGTGCTAGCAGATTCAGATATGTAATGTCACATTCCCCTATTTTCCTCTCCAAATTGTCTATACCATCTAAACTGAACCTAATCTCCCATATATCATCGTCCAGGCTACAGATAAATCAAAGAAATAATTAACAATCTAAAACGGAACCTAATCTCGAGTTTACAAAGTATACACAGATGAATTTGGAAACAAAAGGGGGAAATGAGGAGAGAGACGAGAAAACTTACTCCCACGCCGCCAAGAGAGGAGGTCCAACGATGGCTATCCGTCGATCGTGCCTTCCAGACATCGGCCAACGCCGCCGCCGGGAATGGTGAAGTGAGTGCGGGGGGATTGGAGCTGCCACAAAAGTCGAGGTCGTCTAGGCCGAGGTCGACTACCCCTGCGTCACCACCGGCGCCGCCCCCACCGCCGGTGGGCCCTCTCTTTCCTGTGTCACCGCCGCCACCGCCGCCTAGATTTGGAGTCGCCATGGGGGAGGATAGCTCAGCGCGGCGGGAACGTTTGCAACTGCCCGCTTCACAAAGCAGAGCTAGGGTTAGGACACGGGCTTGGCGGTGGGCCCCAGGCGCCGTTCACGACCGTTAACGGCTGTCCGAAGCGGTCGTCTCCTCCTGGCCACGTGGGCACTGACAGTGGGGCCGGACGGTCAGAAAGCTCGTTATCGAGACCAAATCGCCGAATCAGTGTACATTGCAACGAACCAGCGCAATGCTGGTGGATTTTTGCGAAATTAGCGAAACCCGGTGGATTTTCGAACTTCTCGCGCACAAGTGGTGGTTTTTTGCAATTAACTCGAATTTTTGGCATTGCGCCCATAAGTCGTGGCGCGTGGAGAAACCATCTTGGTTGTTGAAGTTGCCATCTCCACTAGCTTTGCTTACCATAGACATGTTGTATAACCATAATTGGAAGGAAGGGTGATATTAGTGGAATGGTATTTGCTACCTTGCCTCACCGAGTAAAAATTCGGAAAAATTAGAAAAATTGTTCTTACAAGACACACACACACAAAGGCCTATGGTTGAAGGTTAGAAAGGTGGATAGCAAATGGAACAACCAAACGAAAAGGTTATTATCAGATGTGGGTGAAATCCAACAAAAACGAAGTCAAAGAAAAGGGTTAAAAGGGTTATAAGAACCTACGACTATGCACACATAGTGGAGAATAATGTGGATAGCATGACTATGAAAAATGAGCAACAAACAAAATTGGTCATAATGAAGAGTAATGCTCGGTGTGGTGCCAACACTAGGAGAGATCGTAACCCGTTTGCACAAAGATTGAGAAGGAACGGATTCGTGCGCTTGCCTTTCTCTTGATCGCACTCTTGCTTAGAAGCTTTGGACTCTCTTTTGTATTGGTATCTTTCTTTTTCTTTTTTCTTTTTTGATGTATCTCTTTCTTTTTATACAATGGCGTCAACTTTTGTTATTGCGTATGCACTATCACTTTGCAAGAGCAAGCGCGCAATGCTTCGGCAAACATGAAATGAGCTACTCTCAATAGGTTAGGTAACACACAAATTAAGAATAGGGGTTAATAAGGGTAGTGCAAGTTATATCTTTTGTTGATGTCGTACTTGCAACTGTTGGTGGTAGAGTGATTCGAGTTCTGTGGTGTCAATGTAGAGCGCGAGAAGTTGTTACAGAAGTTTTGTTAGATGACAGACACGCACACGAAACACAAACACACAAACGAAATCATCCGAAAGGAAAAGAGGTTAAAATTGTGGTCAGGGTCGAAGACTCTGGTATATGGGGGCGCAAACTCCGGGGGCTAGAGACTCCGGTCTTGCTGCGGCGGAGACTCTGGTGTTGGGCAGAATGATAAACTGCCCTTGTTCTTGAGTAGAAATTCGGCCCTTCAAACCTCAAATCCAGAAATTTTCGACCAAAATGGGCGGGAAAACGCAGGCAAATGGTAGACCAACTCCAAAGACAAGTTTCTTATGGATCAAAACCACAATCAACTCACCAAAATGAGATATCGAACCAAAAGCAATTTGGGGCAATATTTTTGGTATTTTTCAATTTATGATGGAAATTGATGAACGAAGTCAAATCCATGGCAACCAAAAGCTGTTGATACCAGATGTTATGGGTTCCCTTGTGGATTTACCCTTGGGGTGGCCTTCACGGATTTGAGGCGGGGAGTGAGGGGAAACCCGATGAACATGATGAACTCGACTCTAATGCAAGGTAAAGATACAAACACATGTAAACCACACACTATTTGATCTGCTCCCATTGGTTTGAACAACCAATCCAATAGAACCCTCGTCGAGAGACCTTGCGGTAGAATCATGAAAGGAGAGATCGGCAAGCGGATGATAGAATCCAAATCAAGGAGAGAGTAGCAATAAGTAGAATCCCAAAGGGGAAAGACCTAGAACTACTAGAATCCTTGACAAGGAGAGACCAAACACATGAGGAGGGTCTAGACGACTTCACTCACGCACTCGCAAGATGAAGGCCTTGTACAACTCATAGATAATCTATAGAGAGGGGGTTCCCATCGAGGGTTAGGCACATGCCTCAATTTATAATCATCTCTAGGGTTTCAAGGAGGGAGTGGGGGCATATATAGGCTAACCACGAGCTAGGGATATTTTAGGGATACTAGGGGGTATATGGGTCTGGCCCAACTCAAGGCGCGCAGGCCTGCTGTCGGGAGGGTGGAGACTCCGGACGGGCTCCAGGACCTTGCAGACGTAGGCCGAACGAGGCGCGGGCGGAGACTCCGGGCTGGAAGGGGTAGAGACTCTGGTGCTGCTTCTTGTGTATTCTCTTCTAGGCTTTTTTCTTGGGTGTCTTAGCTCCTGGGGCATCATTGTCTCCTCTTGTTGGCATCATGGTCATGGACCTAGTCATACAATAGACGTTCAAGTAGGATCATATTCACATGATAATCAAAGGAAGGCAAGAGATGGAAGGAATTCACCTTTGTAGGAATGGTTGGTGTAGCATGATGTGGACCAATGGTGATTGCCATATGTTGGCTTACATCAGAAGTACTCTGATCGTATAAACAAATTATGCTGCAGATGTGGCCTTGAAGAAAATGATAAACACCTTTTCTTTACCTGTCATTTTGTCAAAGCAGCTTTGTTCAGCTCGCCGTGGTATATAAGGATAGAGGATATTACTCAAAACAATCACTCTATTACGGACATTGTCAATTATCTTCTTAACATAGATCATCCATATGCTACCATTACAAACCTCCTAACTTTTCTTTGGTGCGTATGGAAATCAAGGAATGATTGCCTCTTCAACGGGAAACAAGGGAAGCCCTATCAAATCATCATTAATGCCCAAGCTATTCTCAATTACATGAAGCTCTTTGATCTCCCTGGCAAGTATTCATAGCTCCCCAGTAAGCAGAAGGGTAATCATCAACAAGAAAAGACACCAGATCATGATGACTATGACAATCAAGAGGAGAATCAACAAGAAACTATGATTTGTTCAGATGCAGCATGGAAAAAAAGATTCAGAGGAGGCCTTAGGCTCTGAATTCACATCCATTGTTATCTTTATCCAAGCAAAAGGAGAGAAAGGTCACCCTCAAGTAAAAAATTCAAGCTTCTACTTCCTCTACTATATCGCCTCTCCAAGCAGAGGCAAAGGCAATGCTGCTTGCAGCTGAGATGGCAGATGGGATGTACACGAGGAAACCCCTGCTTCGCACTGACAACAGGCTCCTGGCAATGGCTGTCAATAGCAACAAGATCGACTCGGAATTCATGCACTAGAATTCTAGGGATACTCTAGCTAGAATTTTAAACTCTGTTAGGAAAACAAATGGTAGAGTCTCTCACATCTGTAGAGATAGCAACATGATAGCCCAGCCCACAATTGTGCTCAAAAGGTACGGTGCAAAGAAATTTCTCTCCTGCACCTATCTTTAAGCTGCTCCTCAACAGCCCACTCTCCTTGCTCCTGCCCTTGGCTAGCTAGTTTTAAATCCTTGAACTGGCAGGATTATGTAATTCATGATGTAAACTGTTGTTGAGCTATTTAATGGAATTTTGGTGCCTCTGGCACCATCGCTTTGTTAAAAAAAAAAGTGCCAGGCAAAACCAAACGCATCTCTATTTTTTGGCACGCAAAAGCAAACGCAAACTCAACTCTAAACGCCGCCCTGGATACACAATTTACAGAACTTTTCGTAGTAGTACGTAAATTACATTAGAGCAGTTCCAACGGCGCCAAATTGTCTATCTGATCAGGAAAACACGCATCTACTACTATCAGAGATCAGGTGTTGCTCCACTTGTAGCGGCGGAAGAGGTCCTCGGTCTGGGCGTTCTTGAAGGCGCTGCATCCGATGACGTAGACGACGATGAGCGCGACGGTGGCGGCGACGAGGGCGACGTTGGCCCTGCGCCACTGGTCGCGCAGGGTGCCCAGCATGCCGGCCTTGCATGAGCTGCACCAGTAGCAGAGCTGCCTGGGGTCGTTGCTCCACGCGCCGCAGTCGGCGTCGGCGGCCGGGTTCGCCGGGCTCGTCCACGCCGTCGGGCTCACGTACGCGTACCCGCACACCGTCGGCGGCTTGCAGCACCCGGACTGCAGCAAACGCACAGGTTATGTGGGCGTGGCAAATGCAATGCAACAATTCAGTTACAGATTACGCAGGAAGACAAAGAATGTGCAGTCCAAATTTAGCGGTTACGCAAGGAGACAAGAACGTGCGCAGAGCTGAGCTGGGTTAGCAAGGACAGAGCCATGTTCATGGTTTGGTTGCATTATGCGCAAGGAAGCTTCTCCCCCTCGAATTGCTCATGTACGATGGCCTGTTAAAATAAACTAAACCAGGACGAGCTTCCATGCGCTGACCCACATCTCCCATGTCCACCCGTTCTCACACGCTCACACAGTCACACCTATCAAGAATGAGATGAACAGAGCACATCATTCTACTACGAGTAGTAGCTACTAGATGCCATCATAGCAAGCAACCCATCTTCCCTTCAGTCACGGTTCTTTCTGCCACGAGCTCAGTACTCACAAAGTCACATGGACACGACCCACTTGCACTTACACGCTTAACCCACAAATCATCAGCCTATCTGTCATTGGTTCGTCTTTAGTTAGACCATCTGTATTATAACTGAATGTCCCACCGTGCTGCAGTCGATCGATCGATTTAACCTTTTCGGGGATAACTTGACTCTGCTTTCGTCCGCGGAACCCACAAAGTTTGTTCCCTGATGATTTGATTCCTCTTACTACTCCCCGGATACATGGAGTTATATCTAGTTTAACCACTAAGATTTACCTACTGCAATCCATAATTTACCACTTAAGACTCTAGAATGCCGTTAATTAGCGTGAGTACTGATGAACCGGAGCAGTTAACGCCGGTGACAGCTGCGTACCTGGAGCGGCGAGAGGTCGGACTGGTAGAACTGCTCGGGGCCGACGAAGAAGGCGCTCTCCACGCCGAGCTTCCTGCAGGTGTCGGACGCGGCGAGGCAGGCCCTGATCCCGTCCCACCGCCGCGGGTCGGCGACGTACCCGCGCAGCCACGCGGAGAAGCCCTCCAGGCGGTACTCGCGGTAGGCGCGCCCGGGCACCGGGTACGCCCCGGTCCCGTGGGTGACGGCGAAGGCGAAGACGAGGAGCGCCAGGAGGAGCGTGATGAGCGCGGCCATGGCGAAGAGGTACGCGGCCAGGAGGCCCTGCCGGTTCCAGTAGGCGCCGACGAAGCCCGCCAGGGCGACCAGGAGGAGGAGCCCGCCCAGGATGGCCACGGGCCACCGCGCCAGCCGCGCACACTCGGCGCCCTGCTTGGACGCGAACCAGAGGCCCGTGGCGACCACCGGGACCGTGCACAGGAGCGCCAGGAAGTTGAGGCACGCCGTGATGTTGTTGCTCACGCCCATGGCCGCCGCCCCCGCCGCGATGGGGAGACGGTGAGTGAGGAAGGCTGCTTGGTGGAATGGAAGGTGTGAAGTGGAGGAGACGGTTGCCGTGCGCAGTCCTAGACGCTCTGCAGCGAGGCCTCTGTACACTCTGTACTGTCTTGGACGATGCACCACGGGGACGTCGGCAGCGGCAGGCAGGGGTCTCGTGCCTGTGGACGCACACGCACGTGTCGTCCTCCCCCCGTACGTGCTGCAGTCGCCGATGTTGCTGGCTCACACCGTGGGCCGCGCTAATGGCTACTGCCAATCTGTGACGGTGCCGACTTATCTGAATCGGGAGCGAAAGATCGCAAGCTCCATCCAGCAGCGTGTGCCTCGCGGTGCGCTACGCTCTGTTCACCACGTTGGGATTTTACAAGTGTAGATACAGAAGGAGAACAAAGATAGAATTGGCAGAAAGACACAAGATAAAGAAGAAACTGACCACATGGACAAATTTAAAACTTATTTAGAGTATGCAGTATTTTATAGAACTTATTTTAGAGTAAAAGATAGTTAAAATATTTGTTCAATTTATTAAAATATCTCTTTGTATTTCGTCCTACCTACGTATGTAGACAAATAAGAGCAACTAATTTTGGTCGGAGGGAGTACCAACAAGATCTAGTATTTGACCGAGTACTGCCCGTCCGTCGTCCATCCCTAGATAAGCATGTCAGGCACATCCGTGAGTACCACATCACGCAGTCTTATCCAAAGTTGGATGTACTGCGAGAGGGCGAGCGCACTGAGCACGCCATGAATGTCACCAATACAATGGCGCTCCACCAGCGCCTCCTAGACCAAGCGACGCTTACGAGCGCGCTTTGGGATCAACGCGAAAAGATCCAGCGCTAATTCCTCCATGGTCTTCCCATCCAGCCACCTGTCTAGCCAGAACAGGGTTGTCACTCCATCTCGAGCACCATCGTCGTGGCGGTGGCAAACACCTAGAGCTCATTTTTGGAGAACCGCAAGTCGAGGCCGCGCCAAGGGCGCAACGGGTCCGTGTGCATCCTCCAAATCCAGCGCGTCCATAGGCTGAGGGTGGTGCGCTCGAGATCTGGCACCCCCGGGCCTCCAAGGCAGAGCGGTATGCTCACCCTTGCCTAGTTCATATGGCAGTGCCCCCCTTCGCGTCCGTCCGACCGACCTAGAGAAAACCTCGTACAATCTTGTGGATCTGCTTAAGCGTTGTCTTGTTGAGGCCTAGCACGATGATCTGGTGGAGGGGAATCACCATAAGCACTGATTTAACAAGTGCGAGGCGTCCAGCCTTCGTCATCATGGAGGCCTTCCAGGATGGAAGCCTGCTAGCGATGCTGTCCAGGGGCTGCAGCGCTGAGGCGTGGATCCAGTGAAGAGACAAGGGGATCCCCAGGTATCTGACAGGGAATGGTGCGAGCTGGCATCCCATGACCGTGGCAGCCTGCTGGGCCACCTCGTCAGAGCATGCGATCGGAGAGACCGAGCATTTGGAGTAGTTGGTCTTCAGCCCAGATGTCTCGCCAAAGAACTCCAGTAATGCATGCAACGTGCACAATTCCGAAGAATTCCTATTTCAGGGCTCGCTTGCTTCGAGATCTTGGAGGCTGAACTGGAAGGTCTGGGCACCCCCACGCGTCAAGTTCTTCATCTGGCTGGCCTTTCAGGACATGTGTTGGACGGCTAAGCGGCTTGCACGATGGGACCTCCCCCCCCTCCCCCGTTTTGACCCCGTGTGACCAAGCGGCCGAGACAATGATACACCTTCTAGTCGGTTGCCCTTTCTCCAGGATAATTTGGTACGAGGTGTTATCTTGGATTCGATCGACGACCACCCCCCAGCCCAGATGGAGAAGACGACTTCGTGGATTGGTGGCCGTAGGCGTCACGACTGACCCTCTGAGCTCTCCGCAAGGGGATTTCCTCCCTCATAATGCTCAGGGCATGGTGGATCTAGAAGGAGCGCAACTCAGCGGTTTTTGAAAATGTGTCCACAAACATTAGTAGTCTTCTCGGTACATTCGATCTGAGGCTCGATCATGGGTTGATGCTGGCGCGCTAGGCCTCCGGGCTTTGATCCCCGTGGCCCTGTATATCTAATGGGTTGAGTTGTACTGGGTGTGCGCCCTTTAGGCGCTTCTCACAGTGTACAAAACTCTCTTTTTTTATCAATAAATCAAAACGCAAAGCTTTTGCATTTTTGCGAAAAAACAAGATCTAGTATAGATCACATATATGTTTCAACAAGGACAATATTTTCCCACAAAAAAAGGACTTGTTACAGAAATATATAAATCATCAACTTATGTTGTAACATGTTATACCACATCGTTGCTTAAGTACCAATAATATGGGGGCGTACTCGCCGGAGACTTTGTAACAAAAAATATTTCCTAATTTAGCAAAACTGACACTATGTAGTAAAAGTTTTATGCAATTGTAGTAAAACACAAAATAGTCGTAGCAAAAAATTGTCCTATTGTAGGAATGACGACTTCACCAGAGACATCGCCGGAATTCATACCAAAATTTGTGCAGGAAAACAGTGTAGCATATATACTACACCAATATAGCAAAAACGAAACGAATACATAGCAAAAGAAAAACAAACATGTAGCAAAAATAAGTCCAGTAGCAACTCCGCCACGAGTTGTAGTAGCGTCACCGCTCCTCTATAGCAGTGAACGCCGCCGGTTGTAGCAGCGCCGCATGCCTGTGTAGCAGGGCGGCTGCGCCTATGTAACATCGCCGCTCGCCGTTCGTAGCAGTGTCGGTCGCCACCGTACGTAGCAACACCACCGACCGCTGAAAGCATCGTCTAATGCTAGCAATAGCATCTCTGGCCTTCCGGTCGGTAGCATCGTCGTCGTCTTCACGGAGCAGCATCTCTACCGTCGGGGGCGTGGTGATGAGGCAGTGGGGGAGGAGCACATCGACGCGAGCAAAAGGAGCTTGGCAGAAGGGCGTGCCTCTGCTACAGGGGGTCGTGGTGCGCGCGAGACGGTACTTGCCTCGCCCTCCTCTTGGCACACCTGCCTCGCGACCTTCATCAACAATGGGGGCGATAGTGGTGCCAGCCAGTGGCGGAGCAAGGAGGACCAGCAGGGGCCAAGGCCCCCCTATGCCAACGTGGAGCAAGGAAAAATCCCAGTTTTAGAGGTGATTAGAGGGCATAATTACTCAAGATTAGCTTGATCGGCCCCTTTATATAAAATTTAGCTTGCTCGACCCCCTTTTTGTTCAATCCTGCCTCCGCCACTGGTGCTAGCGGCGGTGCTCCACGGGAGGACGCCCGACGACAGGTTTTAGGCGCGCCATGGTGGGTAAGCTGCAGAGGAACAGAGGCGGCGAGGGGAGGCACACTGGAGGATTTTTTTCTCTCGATTCGTTCGTGAAGGAGAGGACGAGAGGATAACGTTGCTTGGTGAGGTCTACAGCGGCACACCCACCGGCCCACAAAAGAAGGCGTGCGAGGAGCCGGGGGATGGAACAAACGGTTCCATCCCCCGGACAATGTGTATCATTTTTCATAATATGTCAATCAATTGAGGAAGTGAGTCTAGCTCAGTGGATGTACTTTCAAGTTGCCCAGGTTCAAGTTTTTACGGACGCAGATTTGAGATTTTATTATTTAAAAAACAAAATCGTTGTAAGAGCTTCTACTGCCGCATTTCTTTCTAAGAAATATCAATTGTGTCAAAATACTAGTGTAATAACTTTAGGAAAGAAAAAATTGAAAAAAATATCAACTTGGTCTAGTTTCGAACATCTTGTTAAAATAAACCCGAAAGTAACAACGAATTATTAATCAGTGTTACGATTTAAGAAGTAAAGCATTTCCTATTTCATAAAAGGTTTCGAAGGTGTAACCAAAATGGACTTCTGAATCGGTACGGTGAAGGCACATAGGCGATCGGGCGGCCATAAACTGAAACCCATCCAGGGTTCCGTCCCCTTGTCGGTGACATTGTTGGTCTGCTCTGTCCCGAATGGCCTTGGGATCTTGCAGGCATGGCGAATGGTGACTCAAAATATATCAAGCTCGTTGGGGAACTCCAAAAGGAAGGTATGACGAACAAAGTAGCAAGTTTTTCCTCAGTTATGAAACTAAGGTTATCGAACCAGTAGGAGCAAGGAAACACCTCCAAGGTGTTTCCAACTTGGAATCATGCACAACACAACCACAGAACTTTGTCCCCAACTCACAGTGAGGTTGTTAATCTCACCGGTTTGCTGAAAACAAAGGATTAAACGTATTTTGTAGAAGATAGTAATTGCTTGCAGAAAGTAAACAGAAAATAGTAAATAGATTTTAGATTGATGGTAAAAGAATGGACCGGGATCCATAGTTCACTAGTGGTGATTCTCCTTAAGATAGATGACATGTTAGGTGAACAAATTACAGCGGGGCAATTGACAGACACCAAGAAAGAATATATGCATATACTAATTATCTTGACTCCTATGAGATTTGATTGGGCATTACAACGTTATACATAGATCGTAATCCAACTGCATCTATGACTAATAATACACCTTTAGGTTATCATCCGAACTCCCTCCAGTATTAAGTTGCAAGCAACAGATAATTGCATTAAGCAAAGTGTGTAAAGTAAACAATATGATTGTTCTATGAACAAAGGATTGTTGTTTTCTCCCTAGTAGCAACATCACATCTAGTACCTTAGAGATTTCTGTCACTTCCCCAGATTCCTAGAGGCATGAACCCATTATCGAGCATAAATACCCCCTCTTGGAGTTGCTAGCATCTACTTGGCCAAGATAGCTACTAACAATGGAAAGCATGCAAGATCATAAATAACAAAGACATGATAGAATCAATAATCAATCTGAAATAACATCTCAATATCCATCGGATCCTTGCAAACACAACATGTAAGATCTAAGCATGGTAGCACAAAGGAGAAGAACCAACCATCTAGCTACTACATGGACCCGTAGTCCAGAGATGAACTACTCACGCATCACACCGGAGACAGGTATGGTGATGAAGAAAGCCTCAAGGGTGATCTCTCCCCTCCGGCAGGGTGCCGGGAAGAGCTTCAGATCCCTCCCGATCTAGGGATGGAGATGGCGACGGCTACAAACTCTTTCGTGGATTTTTGATCGGGTACCTAGGGTTTTCGTCCCGGGAGACTTTTATAGGCGAAGGGGCAAGGTCGGTGGAGTGCCAGGGGGCCCACACCCCCTGGTGGTGTGGCTAGGGAAGCTCGCGCCGCCACCATGTGTGGCCGCCCTGGTGCGCCACTTCGTCTCCCCTCTGCACTCCGTGTTGCTTCGGGTAAAATATTGAATTTGGTTTTCGTCTGGTCCAATTTTGAGAATATTTCCTTACTAGCTTTTCTGAAACCAAAAACAGCAGAAAACAGGCAACAGGCACGGTGGCATCTTGTTAATAGGTTAGTTCCAAAAAATGTGCAAAAATACTCGAAAGTGTGGACAAAGCGTAACAAAGTAGATATAAAACTGTAACATCCCAAAACTTTAATCCAAGGTTATTAAGATCCAAATCATCAAAAGTAGGGTTAACAAAAACTTTTCCAATTAAAATTATTAAAGCATTCATATGTGCGTGCATTTAAAATAGGAGTTGTTTTGAATTGCCTTGATTAAGTGACCCATTGCTTGTAAAATGATTCTTAGGTAAAATAAACATCATCTAGATCATTCCCAAACAAATCCGAAAGAAAAACAAATCAAAATAAATAAAAGAAGAAAATGGTCATTTGTGCCATTTTAATCAACATGCCTACTTTGGCTATTCCCAGTACTCAAAACCTAACAGAAACAAATGTGGATCTTTGCACCCCTTGCTAGTACATATAATGATGTACCAAGGCCCACTTTGTGATTTGCCAAAAACTTTCAAACACTAAATCTAAATGGCATTTGAAAATTGAATCTAGTTCATATGGGAAGATCCCACTATTTCAAAACCCACTCAAATGAGCTTTATTTTCAAAACCCAAGCAACCATAGAGTCTCAAGCTTATTACTAGCACACCCACCAAAAATCTTTTCAAAATTCAAAAGTAAATTTCTTGGCCATTTTCACAAACACTTGGCAGGCAGGAATCAAACTCTAAACCTAGCTCACTGTTTTCTACAGGGTTTTGCCCCCATTTGATCTCCATTTACTCCCTCTGTCTCCAATTGATCCAACCAGGCCATAAACACCCCATCCCCTATCCCCTAGCAGCAGTGCCGCGCCACCCCGAGCACCATGATCGCCGGCCAACCTTGCCATCGCAGCAGGAGACCGCCCCTCTCTCTCTCTCGCCATTTCTATGAGCTAGCCCAGACCACACCGCCAACCTCTGTCCCCTCCCCGAGCAAAGCCGAGCCGTGGACTACCCGCAGCGCGCCGCACCCAGAGTGTATGCGCCATGCCGAGCACGCGCCAGAGTGTCGCACCCGAAACGCGTGCACACGCCGCCCCCCGGCTGCAATCCGTGCTCACCGCGTCGCCACGACACAGGGAACCACCCAGACATGCCCGTTCGCCGCCATTTCAACCACAACCACCGCCCGCCGTGTCGAACGCCGCCTCGGCCGCTCAGAGCGTGAGCACCGCCCGACCGTTCGCCACCGCCCCTAGCCCAGCATTTAAGCCGTAGCGCACCGCCAGGAGGCAGACCACCATCCCCTACCTCGATCCACGCCGCTAGCCCGTTGTGCAGCCCTCACCGGAGTCGCCCACCCATCCCTCTCGGTCGCCTCGTCGCGCTATAAATAGAGGCCACCCCAGCACAAACCACTCACACCATTCCACTCCCCTCACCTCACTGGTCCTTCCCCACCTCTAGCCGGAGCAGCACGAGCACTTGTTCGCCGGAATTTGGCCGGAGAAGCCCGCTGCAGAGGAGGAGAAGGCGCCGTCGATTTCGTCCACCCCTAGAGCTGCCTCGACCACCCCTGAGTTCACCGTCCTCTACCAGTTAGTTTGCCCGCCTCGCCATCGTCGCTAGAGCCCTGGTACGCCCCCTCAGCACCCCCACCGAGCCGCTAGGGTTAGACCTCGCCGGCGACCTGTCCGTCGTCGACGACGAACCCCAGTCGTCGATCTTAGTTCTAATCTAACGACCCACATCGCCCTGTACCGCTTCACGTGTAATGAGCCTCTGACCGGTGGACCCCCCTGTCAACTCTGCCCCGCGTCGCGGAGTGTCATTGGGCCGGCCTGTTAGCTTTCCCACGCAACCCATTTAATTCAAATTAGGATTTTTCTATTTTAGTTTAAACCTAGTTCCGTTCCTTAGTTTGAAAATAAATTCAGAGAGATTTACCAATCCAAATGGAGTGTTTCCAATTTTGTTAGAAAGCTACTAAAAATATCTACCCAAGCCCGTTGGATTTATTTCAATTAGAGTTAGAGATCTCTCCTAGTAAAAATAACAAGACAGAAGCTTTTGCACATTCAAACATTTTTGTACAATCAACCATGATATGTTTTGAGTTGATTCCAACTCTCAAAAATCACATTTAACCATACCTATCTAAATATGTAATAATATTAGGGTTTACATGCAGTGACTTTGGACTAGTACCAAAATAATGCTATATAGGCATTTCTAGTCACTTTAAATCATTAAATAATGAACTTAAACCAAAGTAATTATGATCCAACCCTTAAATCACATTCCCATAGGTTAGAATATGTGGTGATGACATGTGTCTACATGATCCCATATTTTAAATGGTGAATATTAAATCTTAATTAATTTCAATAAGTAGAAATTACTTTTCTTAAATAAAAAGAATGAAACTAGTTAATAAAACTTGTGATGCTTGTGATGGTAATAGATCATCAAATGTGTGCCTTAGAGTGCTAATTAGACTAGTTAAGTATTGATTGGTGATTGTGTACTCCGTATGTATTTATAGACGATAGTACCGACCAAGCTTTCGAGGAGGAGGAGTTCTATCAAGAGGAGGAAGAAAACTTCAACGACTGCACTGCACAAGGCAAGCCACCATTAACAATGCAAGCTAACCCTTGCAAGCTAAATAATCCAAGCAAATGCATTAGGCATGCTTTGGCCATACCACTTTGACTATTCTTTACTCCAAATTTTAGTTCCAAGCTTTACTTCCTTTACTTTACCCAAAGTCTTTTACTTGTTTTAAAGGTAGCATAAAGAGTATAAAACTTGACCTAGATAGATAACTTTAGATGTCATTCTATGTCATAAGATTGACCCCATCTTTTCACCTTAGTGAACGCTCTTAACTTAGTAGTTTAGAGTAGATCAAAAACTAGGGTCACTCTGGATGGGAATACTTGGTGAAAATGAATTATGAAAACCTTGGAATGATGAGTCATTCTATTGAGATGTTTTGACATGTGTTGATAAAACACAAATGGTTTATGATGGTGAAAATGTTGAGGCATGAGCCTTGACCTTTTTTTTACAAAACTGATGGTTGGATTCGGATGCGATACCATTCCAAAACCATACAACCACAATACCTGAATTGGGTAAGGCTTAGCCGAAAGTTTATATGCATTAGTATTAGTTCCCTCGCGGGAGAGGTTTTAGCTGAGGCTACCTCTCAATGTTGTCCACCTATGCAGTGTCCAAGATGACAGATGGTCATGGTTGGGAGGCCATGCTCATAGGAGAGGTGCTTATACTAGGGTGTGTAAAGGAAAGGTTATGTTTGATTATCTGCATACTAAGTATGATGATTCAGGGTTATCCCGGCAGATGTATCAAATCTTGTGGTGAAAGTGTACCACCTCTACAGAGTGTCAAACTATTCGAATAGCCACGTCCGCGGTTATAGACAGTTGGAATGGCCATACTGTTTCGTTGTCAGATGTTTTCAAAATGACTTATGAAAAGAATGATGAATCTTGACTTGACCACAACAGGGTTGTGACAATGACACTAGCTTCCCAACTTAAGTGATTCTAGAACTTTATTTTATCTTTCTTTGCTTCTGAACTCAGCTTAGGTTTCAAACTTAACTTTATAATTAAACTTAGAGTTATCACTTACTTTAGAACTATACTACTTGTTAGTGGTAGTTTGCGAGTACTTAAAGAGTACTCATGGATTTTGTCCCTGGCTATTATCATGGCCAGACTATGAAGGAGACTACCAAGATGATGGCCAGCAGGACGGCTATGATAACTAGGACTATCTGCCTTCGTCAGCATTGCATGTGCCCCTAAAGATGGACCCCACCGCTACACTTATCTTTTATTCCGTTGTTTGTTGTATTAAGACGGGATCATGAGATCCTTATTTGTGTAATACCTTATGTATGGTTTGTAATGGATGATGTACTGTGATATCTAATCTGTTATGTCTCGCAAAGATGGTAATCCTGGGATTGCGAGGTATGGCATAACAGGCATCTGGGATTAAAAATCCGGGTGTTGACAAAAACAAGCATGGAACATCAAAAATTATAGATACATTTCCAACATATCAACATCCCCAAGCTTAACTCCTGCTCGTCCTCGAGTAGGTAAGTGATAAAAAGAAGAATTTTTTAGGTGACATGCACGATCATAATGTTGATCAAGGTATTTGTAAACATTGATAGATGGGATCATAGTACTTTATCATAGCATGAAAGATATAGTTCTAACAATAAGACATAGTAACTATGTTGTAACATGAAAAGGTACAAACAAAAGATTCCTGAATAACAATGCTTTGAAAGACGTTTGTTTGTTTCACATATAGAAAACATAATGAGAATGGTATTCAAATTGTCCCTCATAGTGTAGCAAAACATAAATGCATAGGACACCTTCAAAGTTCATAAGGGTGACTAGATACAAATAGTTTAAGAACAAGCAATATCAAAGTTATGAATCAATCAACAAGTCTTGGGACAATGCACATTAAACTAAGACTGGACACTATGCTCTCTCAATAGGTGCATAAAGATAGAAGAAGGAGACTCAACATAAAAGTAAAAGAAAGACCTTCATAGAAGGAAGAAGGTGAAAGGATATTACTCTTGTGGTTTAACTATCTGTCCAAGTTGCAGGGCTTATCTGTGGACGGGCTTATTGATGGATTTTTCTCTAGGAAGATCTTGAAGACGGTGGCGCTTATTTACACTTTCTCTTGTTTTATGTTTTATGCTACCGTACTATCAAGAGGGAGTCCACCTTGGAAGGTTGTGGGAAATCACCATTTCATGCATAGACCCTATATGCACTTCCACAGCCATCCCAGTTTTCATGTGAGAGAGTGTTCCCTGCAACTTTGGTGGGTTTTCTGCCCTGACCGGTAGTACCGGCCAGGCGGAGGTAGTACCGCCCAATGAATTTCTCAGGGCTGTTCGGGCGGAACTTCTGGCTGAAGTTCCGGTCCTAATTCCGACGAACCATATTTTGGCTCAGTAAGACTTCTGTCTAGTTTTGCGTATTTGTCGGAATTAGAACTGGATTTTGGCTCGATTGTACCTTCCTAACCAGCGCCTGGCTCCCTGAGCGGTAGTACCGCCATGCCTGACCGGTAGTACCGGCCACCCTCTGTCAACGGTAGTTCTGGGTCCAGTTCCGGACCTAGTTCCGACGCTAGGCAGTGCGGGTCAGATAACCTTCTGCCTCGCACTACCTATTTGTCGGTAGTAGGGCCAGAACTGGGACCGGTACTTCCGGCCAGGTCTACGGGCCTGCTAACTGGTCAATCTGACCGTTGCGTGGCCTCCGTTGGGAGAATATCATTTTGCGGCCCGAAAGTTGGGGTGTCTAGGCAACGCGGTACCCAAGTTCCCTAAAATCAGCCGCGATGACTACAGTTGGCGTGCCAAATACTCAGAGGGTCTTTTTTGGCACGAATTTAACTTTATGTTTCAATACAAAAAATCAGGCTAACGGCCATGAAGTTGGGCCACCTATCAGTTTTCGCTGTTATGTCGCTCCTGTCGCTCCCGTCGCTTAGGTGTCAATTAGGCTTGCAGCGTTGGTGCATGCATCCATTACGCGTCTTCTTCTTCCTCGGAGCGGCAATCTGTGGGGCATCGCAGCCAAGGCGTGGAGCTGGGACATGGATGAACCTACTCGGCCCAGCTCTCCTCCATGTAGGCTTGCAGCGTTGGCGCCTGCATCCTTTACGCGTCTTCTTCCCCGGAGCGGCAATCTGTGGTCGCGGCCATGGCGCAGAGCTGGGACGTGACGAAGCTGCTCAGCCCCGCTCTCCTCCCCATCCCGAGTCGGAGCTCGCCCTCACCGTGGACGTACCCATGGCATGGTGCGGGGATGAGAATTGGTTCCAAGTGAGATCTATCACCGTGTCGACCATGCTCGGTTCTGTTTTCCTCCTCTAGAATCCGAGCTCGCCGTCGCCGTGGTTGCACCCGCACCAATTCTGCCACCTCTACCGAGGTCTCTGTGGTAGCTCAAGTTCTGCCATGTTGGGCCTGTAAGGGTTCTATTGTGTATGCATGAAGAATAATTGTAACAAAGTCCTGAAAATCTTGGGGCGATATCGCATATCGGAAGTATATGACGATTGCATTGAGTTCACCGACCCCTGGGATGAATTCTGTGCTAAAATAGAATTTACCTTGATGATCTGTTTGTCGTCCAGGTCAAGGTGATGAGGCACTATATCAAGCTAATTATTGAGGTGGTCACCGGTCCGGCAGAGGAAACAGGAGGATGCGGAAGACGACAACGACGAGCAGCACAAGGAGGACGAAGGCGACAACGTTGGCTCTGTAATGTCAGTTGTAGCTCAGAACTTCTAAATAAATCATCAGAATTTAAATTTCAAGAATACATGCTCAGAAAATTTTGTGTTGTTATATGTTAAACTAGAAAATCGCTTTTGTTCAAATCTCTTGGGCTATACCAACTTCATTGTGTTTAATTATGAAAGACAAAATATAAATGATTTCTCTCAATTTCTCACATAGAAAAATGCACAGCTAATTCCATATTCTCGCAGGAACTGGCCCCACTTGTTGAACCGGCGGCACTACCACGATCTCCACATAACCACGGTGAGTTCTCGAACCGAAAGTTGCAGCTACCACGTTTCTTCTGCAGTCATTCCTCTTCCTCAGTCATTCCTCTGTAATTTTTCCTGGGCGCTTCTTCTTCCTCTGTTCTGGAACCGTCAGTTCATCTCCTTCTTCCTCTCGCAGGCAGTTCCTTGCAGGCATTTCCTTTCACCCATTTCCTTGCAGGCATGGATGATGGGAAACGCACAACAGAGACCCACTTGGTCCCTGCCCATGGCACCACGACTTTGATAGTGGTGTACACAAATGATGAAGCGACTGTGGAGACAACTCTCGCCAGGTTTGAGCAATTGCTTGAGAAAGAGAAGCACAAGTTTGTGGGGCTAGACTTGGAGTACACCCATGCAAATAAGCGAAAAAATCCTCCACAAGAGATCGATGTCGTGCAAATCGCCATACATGAGGAGGTCCTCGTTTACCACTTCTGCAGGTATGTGAAATTTAAATTTGAGACCACCACTTCTGCATCCCTTGTTCCCTTACATCCCTAGAACCATCTAAGTGCAGGAGTAAACCAACTGAGATGCATTATCCGGCTATGGTCAAGTTCTTGTGTAGGAAAGGGATAACTTTCACTAGCGTGCATATCACAAATGACACAATTATGCTTTCTTGTGTGTTGATAAAAATCCCAGATGGGCACCACATCGACATCCAAAATCTGTACAAGATCAAACCATACCCAGCGAAGGATGGCATGGGTGATCTGGCAGCAGAAATCATCGATAAATCCTATGAAAAACTGAAGAAATTGAAGCGACTCGATCACGACTACTGGGAGTGGAAGCCGATGAGCCAGGTGCGCCTCGAGTATGCAGCCAGAGACGCCTACATGGCATACGAGTTTTACAGTAAGCTCATTACCATGAAAGATGGGATGATTAAGGCGGGTTTTTCGCGAGAGAGCTATGCCCTGGTTGCAAGCTAGCCCAGGAGAAGAAGCGTGAGGAGGACAGAAAGAGGTTTCAGGACGAGCAGGGATCTTGGAATGGTGGCGACATCAAGCGATTGAAGGGGAAGCAAGCCAAGGACGACAACAAGTGGTGGTGATACATTATGTGTTTGATACATTTAGTTACTTCAATACAAAATTTCGACCAATTTAACTTGTTGATGTATTTCTTGACAATTATAATATAATCGAGCACTAGAAATATTTTGTAGTGTGCATGAGCATGATCAGTAAATATAATTGAACACTAGAAACTTTAAGGCACTCTATATAAAGGAGTAGATTAATATAGAAGGTTCACCAGAGACACCACGGATATATTGTCTTACATGCCACACACAGGTAATAATTAACTAGAACAAAATAAAAGCATGGGCTGCAGTAGGAGGCCAGGACACGGAGACGCCTAGCAGGGCAGGGGTTTATTAGCAGGAGGCAGCGACAGCCTAGTCGATGGGATACAGGCCAGTCCTAACATACTCCCGGAGGAATTTGCCATAGACTGCGTGCCGCGCCAAGGTAATCGGCCTATGGCTTCTGCCTCTGCCTCTGCCAAAGCCCTCCGCGTGCTGAATCATGCTGTTGAAGTCCATGTTGATTGCTCTGCCATAGAATGGGCAAAACAGTCTCCCCCTACGGTGGAAACGGATTAGCCCACACCATAACCGCCTCAGCACATAGCGGCTCTTGTTATCCCTGGATACCTTGCTATCGTCCACTTCATCATCATCCTCCTGTTGATTTTTAAGAACATAACTTAGAACTCATACATATGATTGAATTGTATTACAACTCAAGAATTGACAACATGTATATGTAAGACAATATATCCGTGGATATCAAAGATAAAGCATCTCAGCAATAGTTTGATCGGTTCATATATCATTTCATCTCAACACAATGACAAATAATTGCATCAGAGTGAATGTAGGATTAATCTAGGGGCCTCATAAGTTTCTTCAAGGATGGAGTAGGTGAACCAAGTAACAATTGCACAACCTGTAATGTTGTTGTACATCGCCCCATGTTCACTAACTCATCCCTGAAAAAATCTGACACCAATGTGTCTGCCTCTCTTTTGGGACAAATTTGAATCATTGGCCACAATAAGAAATTGAAATGTAATCGTACAAAAGAATATTCAGGGATATATATAGTCAAGTACAAAAACAAGCCTAAATATTGTAATTATAAATAAAAACCAAACAATTGATCTTCAGGTACATGTTAAAAATACTTATGATCAAAACCATTTATATACATATGCATCATACCAATCATTAAAAGATCAGAAACAATTCAAGGATCATATATGTAGTTCCATATGACAATAAATCTAGGGTCTCATAATTTGTTTCACAGATGGAGTTGGCGAACCAAAGTACCAATAGCACAACCTATATTGTTTGTGTGCATTGCTGTCCCAGGTTCACCAACCACACCCTAAAACACGACACCATCATATGTGTCTCCCCTTGAACTCTTTTGGGGCAAATTTCAATCATCGGCCTCGGTGACAAACTAAAATGTAATTCTTATACACTAAATGCATGGAATAGATAATTCAAATATCATAGTTCTATGAATGTAGAATAAATATTAAGGCATCATAAGTTTCTACAGGGACAGCATAAGTGAACCAAGTAACAATTGCACATCCTATATTGTTCTTGTACATCGCCCCAGGTTCACTAACTCGTCCCTGAAAAAATCTGACACCAATGTGTCTGCCTCTCTTTTGGGGCAAATTTGAATCATTGGCCACAATAAGAAATTGAAATGTAATCGCACAAAACATTATTCCGGGATATACATAGTTAGGTACAAAAAAAAGCCTAAATATTATAATTATAAATAAAAAACCAAACAATTAATCTTCAGGTACATGTTAAAAATACTTATGATCAAAACCATTCGTATACATATGCATCATACCAATCATTACAAGATCAGAAACTATTCAAGGATCATATATGTAGTTCCATATGAGAATAAATCAAGGGCCTCATAATTTGTTTCAGAGATGGAGTTGGAGAACCAAAGTACCAACAACACAACCTATATTGTTTGTGTGCATTGCCGCCTCAGGTTCACCAACCCATCCCTAAAACACGACACCATCATATGTGTCTCCCCTTGAACTCTTTTGGGGCAAATTTCAATCATCGGCCTCGGTAACAAACTAAAATGTAATTCTTATACACTATGGATGCATGGAATATATAATTCGAATATCATAGTTCTATGAATGTAGAATAAAGATTGCGGCCTCATAAGTTTATTCACGGATGGCGTGAGCGAACCAAGTAACAATTGCACAACTTATATTGTTCTTGTACATGGTCCCAGGTTCGCTCACTCATCCCTGAAAAAATCTGACACCAATGTGTCTGCCTCTCTTTGGGGCAAATTTGAATCATTGGCCACAATAAGAAATTGAAATGTAATCGTACAAAACAATATTCAGGGATATACATATGCATCATACAATGCATTAATAGATCAGAAACAATTCAAAGATTATATATTTAGGTTCCATATGAGAGAAAAATTAGGGCCTCGTTTTTTTCAGCGATGGAGTCGGAGAACCAAAATACCAACAACACAACCTATATTGTTTATGTGCATTGCTGCCTCAGGTTCACTAACCATCCCTAAGAAAACAACACCATCAGATGCCCTTGCACTATTTTGGGGCAAAATTGAATCACTTGGCTCAGTAAGGAATAGAAATGTAATGTTATAGGCCTGCTGTGTATCGAAATCAACACTCAACTAGCAAACTCAACTAGATGGCAGATGGGCAGATTGGGGTTTTGTGACTAGACGGATTGGGGTTTTGTGACTAGATGGTAGATGCATCAATCAACCGATCGAACCATATATATACTACCCTACTTCAAGAGCAAAAGAATCTGTACATGATTGAGAAAATCCTATGTATGAACAGTGAAAACTGTGGCTGCGACTAGAGAAGCTAGCAATGTAGTACCTCGGACTCCTCATCAGGGACCTCCTCCTTGAACTCATCATTCTCCAGAATTGCGTCGAAGATTTCTTGTACGGCGATGGGGTCGTTGATGTAGATCACCGGATTGCCTCCGCCTGCCGCCTGCCCCCATCTAGATCTGCCTCTAGCACCACGACATTGTCGGCCACCTGCTGCTCGGCGGCGACGGCTACCACCTACTGCTCGGCGTCGACGGCTACTGGCTGGACAGATGAGCTCGCACCCTTGACGGCACGGCGACGAGCGGTGTTCGTTCCCGAAGACGACGCCCCCGCCTACTTGGCGACGACCGAGCCATCTGCTGCTGCGCCTTCAACTGGCTTCACCTCCGGCTCGTCTCCACGCGTACGCTTCATGGAGCACCAAGGGAAGGAGGTTGTGCAAGCGATGGAGCTTCGGCGCGCGCGGCAGGTGTAGATTGGGGTCTTGGGACTAGACAGACTAGGGGTTTTGACACGAGCTCATGGAAGAAGAAGGTCGAGGGGGGTTATAAACACCGGACCGTTCGTAGTCCTTGAGTGGACACGTGTGGTGGGCGGGGGGCTACCACAATCTGCACCCTTTTTTGGGTTCCCTTTTTTTTGAAACAAACACGATCTCCACTTTAGAGCTGCATTGAAAACACGCTCATGGCAGACCTCGATTCCACTTCATGCAAGTGGCGCGGAACCAATTTCTAGCAACGTTAGATCTACTCGAGGGGGGGCCTTGACTCATGGAAGTTACTAGCGGTAGGGCCCAGTTGGAAGTGAGATTGAGAGCGCTGCGTAAAAATGGGATATGTCTTACTAAAATCGAGTGGCAATAAACTGCAGCGCCCCGTTGCCCTGTGCATGTGTTGTAGTAGCAGTAGTAGGCTTTTCAGACTTGATTAAACTTGACATGACCGCTCGATGACTTTTTCCATGGACGGCATCGTGTTCCTTCCTGTAGAAGTCTCGCTGAGGGAGACGTCCGTGCTATCTCACGCTGTACTGTGAAGGGCACGACGTGTGCAACAAACATCATTGGATCGCACAGAATCAACGGTTGGTGCGCATGATCCACGTGACAACTGTGACAACCAATCAGGGAGTAGTAGACATGGTGAGCACATGTTTGGGCTTCTACAAAATATAGAGAGGGGGGGCAAAACTAAGTAGTACCACATAAAACCAAGGGCAAAACTGAGTAGTATAAAAATGGAAAGTGTCTTGTATAATGAAATACATTATGGAATACATCAAATTATGCCAAGATAGATCCACTAGAGTTCATTGGATGTGTGTTCTTCTCATAAACCACCCATGGATCCACCTGTGTGATTGCATGTTTGTTCCTCTAAACAAACCACATAAGGATCCACCAGTGTCATTGGATGTGTGTTCTTCTCATGAACCACACATGGATCCACCAGTGTCATTGCATGTCCATTCTTTTCATGAACCACAGCTAGAGTCATTGCATGTCTGTTACTTCCATAAACCACACATGGATCCACCGGTGTCATTGCATGTCTGTTCTTTTCATGAACCACACCTAGTGTCATTGCATGTCAGTTCTTTTCATGAACCACATAAGGATACACCGGTGTCATTGCATGTCTGTTCTTTTCACAAACCACATAAGGATCCACCAGTGTCATTGCATGTCTGTTCTTTTCATGAACCACATAAGGATCCACCAGTGTCATTGGATGTGTGTTCTTTTCATGAGCGACACCTAGTGTCATTGCATGTGTGTTCCTCTAGACAAACCACATAAGGATCCACCCAATGTGATTGGATGTGTGTTCTTCTCATGAACCACACATGGATCCACCAGTGTCATTGCATATATGTTATTTTCATGAACCACACCTAGTGTCATTGCATGTCTGTTCTTTTCATGAACCACACCCAGTGTCATTGCATGTGTGTTCCTCTAGACAAACCACATAAGGATCCACCGGTGTCACTGCATGTCTGTTCCTTTCATGAACCACATAAGGATCCACCAGTGTCATTGGATGTGTGTTCTTCTCATGAACCACAAATGGATCCACCAGTGTCATTGCATGTCTATTCTTTTCATGAATCACAGCTAGAGTCATTGCATGTCTGTTACTTCCATAAACCACACATGGATCCACCAGTGTCATTGCATGTCTGTTCTTTTCATGAAACACACCTAGTGTCATTGCATGTGTGTTCCTCTAGACAAATCACATATGGATCCACCTAGTGTCATTGCATGTCTGTTCTTTCATGAACCACAGCTAGAGTCCACCAGTGTCATTGCATGTCAGTTCCTCTAAACAAACCACACATGGATCCACCAGTGTCATTGCATGTCTGTTCTTTTCATGAACCACAGCCAGAGTCATTGCATGTGTGTTCCTCTAGACATACCACCTTAGGAATCCACTAGTGTCATTGGATGTGTGTTCTTTTCATGAACCACACCCAGTGTGATTGCATGTATGTTCCTATAAACAAACCACATAAGGATCCACTAGTGTCATTGCACGTATGTTCTTTTCATGAACCACACCCAGTGTCATTGCATGTGTGTTCTTCTAAACAAACCACATAAGTCATTGTATGTCTGTTCTTTTCATGAACCATACCCGGTGTCATTGCATTTGGGTTCCTCTAGACAAACCACATAAGGATCCACCGGTGTCACTGCATGTCTGTTCTTTTCATGAACCACATAAGGATCCACCAGTGTCATTGGATGTGTGTTCTTCTCATGAACCACACATGGATCCACCGGTGTCATTGCATGACCGTTCTTTTCATGAACCACAACTAGAGTCATTGCATGTCTGTTACTTCCATAAACCACACAAGGATCCACCGGTGTCATTGCATGGTTGTTCTTTTCATGAACCACACCCAGTGTCATTGCAAGTCAGTTCTTTTCATGAACCACATAAGGATCCACCGGTGTCATTGCATGTCTGTTCTTTTCACAAACTACATAAGGATCCACCAGTGTCATTGCATGTCTGTTCTTTTCATGAACCACAAAGGATCCACCAGTGTCATTGGATGTGTGTCCCTTTT